>OZ012554.1:31685360-32972235 GCA_963935595.1 Schoenobius gigantellus
TGCCATATCTTACCCTTCACACCGGAACACAGCAATGCAAGCACTGCTGATTTGCGGCAGAAATAGGTAAGACGGAGGTATTTTTATCCTTGCCTTAGCAAGCATCAAAAACGATAGTATTTTTGTTTTTAATTATATCCCAATTTTTGTGACAGGTATCTCTGGCAGGTATGTCATCCATCATATTATTATTAGATGAATTCGAAACAAGCTCAAATCTGTTTTTGATGTGCTACCATCATCAACGCTGGCCAAGTGCGGGTTGGTCGACTTCACACACAACCTAAGAATTTCTTTACACGTGCGTGCAGCGGTCGGCGCGCCGGCGCGCTACTTAGTGGTAGGTATTTATAACGCTGCATTGCGTGAGTGACAGGGGCGTGCATGTAGTAAACAAGATTATCAAGAAGAAAGCCACAAATCGCTATGAATATCAGGCAACCGTATTAGTCTCTAAGCAACCTGGTTTTAAAATATTAATTAATATTCTACCACCTTAGGCCTGTAAGAAAACTCGGGAGGTACTACACAGCTAGCGTTCTTTACCATGATGACTTTACATTTGACGACACGGTTAGCGCACAGAGTTCGAGTGATCGCCTACTACGCAACTGGTCGCGGGTTCGATTCCCGAATATTTTTAACCGACTTCAAAAAAGGAGGAGGTTATCAATTCGGTTATATTGTTTATGTTTGTTACCTCATAACCCCGTCATTTTTAAACCGATGTCCAAAATTATTTTTGTATTCGATAGAGAATAGAGCAAGGGTGGTCTCATGGTCACCAAAGTCAGGATCTGATGATGGGATCCCATAGAAAATCGAGGAAAACACTAAAAACACACTTCTTTCACTAAAAAGATTTCATTCACTGAAAAGTTAAAAATAAAAAATATTTTACAAAAAATAAAAAACGACTTCAAAAACACTGAAAGCTTAAAAATAATATAAGAATAGGTACAGACAACATCACACTTCTATATTGAAGTCGGTGACAAATTTTAACACTTTCTAGGAGATTATCGTTTGGCGCCGACTTCAATACAGAAGTGTGATGTTGTCTGTACCTATTGTTATATTATTTGTAAGTTTTCAGTGTTTTTGAATTCGCTTTTTATTTTTTGTAAAATATTTTTTTGTAGTTACGTGACAAATATTATGTATGGAATACAGAAATATGTTCCGGTCTGGGCGTATGTGCATGTGATATGTAATATATTCTATGTTTGTAACTTTGATGACACGGTTAGCGCAGAGGTCGAATGATCGCCTACTGCGCAACGGGTCGCGGGTTCGATTCCCGTACGGGACAAATATTTTGTATGGCCTACAGAATTTTTTTCCGGTCTGGGCGTATGTACATGTGATATTCTATGTTCGTAACTGCACCCACAACACAGGAGAAAATCTTAGTGTGGGGCGACGTTTTCAATAAGAAAAAAACTGCACCTACGACACAGTTGAAAATCCTAGTGTGGGCCGACGTATTTATATAAAAACACTTTCATTACTGAGTGACTGACAGATTACGCACAGCCGTAATTAAAAGGCACAAAAAGCGGAAATTTGACATGTATGTTGGAAATTCGCCATCTAAGGAGGTAAAACTAAAAAAGAATAGTTTGTATGGAACCTCTATGACATTTATGCGGGCAAAGCAGCGGGCAAAAGCAAATATTTTATAAAGTTTCACAAAATTCCGCTGATCAGATATTTTCTTTTAATACAATGAAGTGATCTTTACATAAATCGAACGGAAATTTATGTTAATTATTTTTTACTTTTTTATAATCAACTCACGCTTGACCATAAATGTTACGAAATTTAAAAGATTCCTAAAATACTGTTTTACTGTTCATAATCATATATAATACATAGGCTCGAATAAAACTATTATTTACCTACATGTATAATGTGCTGTTGATTCTACCTTTTAAAGCTTTGATGCAAGGCGTTGTGAATAAAGGGGGTAACATTAAGTATTTAAAGGAATTCAGCAATAAAGTTTTATAGGAAACATTATTTTGAACCTATAAATCGTTGCATATTTACTTGAAGAAATTATCATACTGGTTTATTAACACTGCACTGTGCTATATGGCCGCGGCAATAAAATATAAACATTTGGGAAATAAATATTTACCACTTTTCTTTCAGCATTTTTTGTATGCATTTTAATTTAACATTTCGTCTGTAGGTCGCTTTGGTATGCGATGGTGGTAGGATTTTACCACGGTTAGGTTCAGAAGGAGTAATAGAATGAAAACAAGGTTTCGTAATAAATATCGGCGCGCGAGCAGACGTAGGGTAGTCCGTCCGGTGAATGAACACGTTCAGTGAATGAACATTTCGAAATTTTTTTGCTTAAAACAAGAAATCTATAGGATTCTACCTTATCAGCTTTATTTATTTCAATTAATAACAATATTTTCTTTATAGTGGCAGCATTTGTTATCGCTTGACAACATTCATTTTATCATGACAGCCTTTTGAAAAAGTCATATTTTTGTGTAAAACTATTTGTATGGAAAACTTATTTCGCCAGGTAAGACCGGCAATACTTTGTCGGCCAATACTAAAACAATTGACAGTTATATTTTTTGAACTTGTGGTTATTTATGTAATTCCAGACTTTTTTAACTGTTTCTACCATAATGAATCCTAGTTAACTCTTATTATCATTGAAATTTTGGGTGTTCCATTACCGGTTCACGGTTCGTTCTCAATTTAGTGAATGAATAGGGTGTTCAATTACTGGGTGTAAGATTATTTAGAAAATTTTCATAAATTAATCCTTATACTCATTTCTTTATTGCAGATTTTGGTATGTGAGAATAAAAAATAGTTTTGATTTATTTAGTCAGTATTGGAACAACAGTGTTTATTCATCGGTTTTGAAAAACTAGTGAATGAACTATAGATTTTCGACATAGTTCATTTATTGGTTTTGTTTTTTAATGAATGAACTACGCGCATTGTGACTGACTAATTTCGATTGTAGCTTATAGGAAATTAACAGCGAAAGCTTTTAATTTATTATATTTGTTTACAGTCTATTTTTTCCTATCTATAAATGCTGATGCAGTTGATTTGATTACACTTAAATGCATTAATACTCGCAGACAAGAAATGGCAGCGCAACCAACATCTGTTAATGGTGACAATGAAGAAAAGAAAGATGACATGAGGAGTACCATAAAGGTTATAGAGGCAGAAGTAGGCCAGGTTATCCGTAATGAATTTATAGCAAGCTACAATGCAAATAAACAGCATGTTCATCCTTACTTTACTTACTTTACTTAATATGGCACAAGTGTAAGGCAAATCCAGATAACAAAATGTTATCAAATCAAAATACGACAGTACGCAAGCATCCTCTGGACCTTTCTAACGCAAAGTCTTATATTGAGGTATCAATATCTACTGTTTTTAAGCCCGGAGACCTACAGTGTGATGAAATGTCATTCAAATTCTGAATCTGAAAATGAATCAGCCATACAAGTAACTGATGTAGTAGCTGAAATTCATAATATGACCGATTATAGCACCTTCCTAATAAATCAAAAAATTCGTCAAACTAGTCAGTTAGCTTGATATGCAATAGTTCTGTCTGACCTGTTCGGGAACATTAGTCACTGCAGCTGTGATTTTGAGAACACTGATGATGTAATAGAATTACCTTACCTGTTCACCTGTCACTCTAGCATTACGATGGTACGGTACTTTAAACTTAGATTTGACTGATAACAAGTTAACCGAAAAGTCTGATGGGAAATTCTTACAATCGAAAAGCGATTCCGTCACTGATTCTTCTCATTTGGAGCTACATGTGGAACCAAAAACTTATGCTAAATCTATTGAATGTACGCCTGATTCTTATACCCTCATAAATGCTCCGTTGTACTCTGAAGGTTAAAATATTAATAAGCTCAACATCGACTCGATAATTACAGATGACATCAGTACTATTGACTACAATCTCGATATCTGTTCTTCTGATACTTAAATGCATCACTTTCCTTCGACACCCGCTGAAGTTACACAAACTGGTTATAATCGTGCTTCTCATCCAATT
Organism: Schoenobius gigantellus; assembly: GCA_963935595.1. Taxonomy (NCBI): domain Eukaryota; kingdom Metazoa; phylum Arthropoda; class Insecta; order Lepidoptera; family Crambidae; genus Schoenobius; species Schoenobius gigantellus. The sequence goes on from OZ012554.1 coordinate 31,689,436, forward strand.
CAGGAGTTTCTAAAATATCCTGAAATAATTTCTACAAATAAAAGAATCTTGAAAACAAAAGAGCCTGTCCCATTTGGTTATACTGGTCAACGATACAAAGAGTTCATGAGGAAACAAGATGAAGAAAAACAAAGAAAGGATGAAGAAGTTAAAAGTAAAAGGAAAAACGAAGAAGCAGAAATACTAAAATATTGAAAAGAGGAAAACTTAACAAATAGAAAAGAAGCGGAAACAAGAAATATATTGAACAATGAAAAAAGGACATTCAACAGAAAAGTCAAGCAAAAAAGTCAAAGGCATGAAATCTACAAGTAAAAGTTCATAGGCGAAAAGGTAGTATTACGTGTGAAAAATGAATGCGTTATTTTGTTGGCAAAGTACTGACGCTAAATGATGAAGACATGAAATGTGAAGTTGATTGGAAGATAATTTTGTTAATTTTGTCAAACCACAGATACCAGACATATCAAATAAGTAATATTGAATATAACGATGTCCAGCGTGTTTTAAGTGAACCAATTATTTCAAGATGCGGATTTATCTCTTTCAGTGATATTAATTTTCAGGATATTGAATAAGTAGACTACAAAGTACTAATAAACCTTAAATCTCAGAAATGTATGATATGTAGAACAGTCATTGATAGGTACAAGACTTTGAATTATGGACGTATCGTGTTTTTTCAAGTTATTTTTTATGTGCCTACCTATATAACGCAGGTTGATTAGGTATTAAGCGTACTCTATGATTCAAAAACATACTTTTTAGGTAAAGATGCAGCCAAAATTGTTATGGTGACTGATTTATAATTAAATAATATGTGTTCATTGACTAGCTGTATTCGTGTTCATTCATTAAAAAAAATGTTCATTTATTGGTAATTTGAGTCTTTTTTTACAAAATTTATCATTTCTCCCAAAGTAAAAGAAAAAGTCCGAAATCCAGAAATTAGTTTTTTCTCTATTAAACATAGATGCCATAAAAGGTATAAAAATGCAACTAAAGCTATTACTTTTTTAGGGCTTCTCTTTCGAACTTGAAAAAATCCTTAACTGTTCATTCACCGGTCGGACTACCCTAATTATAGTCGCGGCGGAAACAAGCGGCGTGTGCTCCGCGTCGTGTTAGATCAACACTGGCGAACTGCAACGAGTGTCGATAACTCGTATTCAATAGATCGCGCAAAAAATATGGAAACAAAAGGATGCGCTAAAGATGCTCGTACAGCGCGGTAGCTATACTTGCGCGTCGTTGATGCTACGCGCTTCGTATAGCAAAATATGTATATTTGTAAATACATTATATTATTATCATTTTGTAAATATGTAGTATATAAGGTATTATTATATTTAATATATATACTAGTTATGTAATTTGCTAGTGTAAATATCTAGATGTAAGTTATTCATAATTTTATATTAGTGAAGTAAGTTATAATGTAATAAATAGTATTGTAAGTTGTTTTATAATAAATAAGTATAAATATAATACATGCCGCCACACGTCTTTGACTTCTTTTATTAGCGATTTTTACACATAAAATAACTTATAGAAAAACAGAACGAAAAACATATTTTTTCACACATAAAATAATTTAGGAAGAAGGATTAAAATAGTTTTCTCCTTTATAATACCTAATCCATTATTTACACTATTCACCATATTAGTACACTAATCTATAATAATAATGAAAGTTAACAAAATAAATGCAAACTGCAAAATTAAAATTCGATCGTAAAGAAACACGTAATATATTTTTTTGCGCCCGCGACACGAAGCGACATGACCATACCCTGAGACGACTTGGCGAGTACTGTCTTATATGGAGCGCGATTGCAACCAAGCGAAATTATAGAATTTTCGTCATTTTCCTAAATATTTTATATGACATCAAAAATCTGCTTTCACAGTTTACTAGATAATAACGAACTACATGTTTTGGTATAACTTTTATACTGTTTTATATATATTTCGATTTCAAATCGTGGTTTTAGTTTTTGATTTAGACCTATGTTTGGATTTTTTTTCTATCGAGTGAAATGGAGTAAATCGTGTTTCTGCTTTCACAGTTCACTAGATTATATCTTCAAGTTTAAGGTGTGTGAATTTCAGAATTGTGGGTTCTAATATTATCCAGATCTAGACGTTCTAAGATCGGCAAATTTGGGAAATCCTCGCCTTAAATTATCTTCATAAGTTCTTCGCACTGAGTGTTGAGTATTTATTTTATATTTAGAACTACTAATGGAAAATATTTTTGTCCAATATCCCAGGTTTTCCATTTGAGCATCGCCACTTTTTCCCGCTAACATCAAATGTTAAGCATGTTTGCGTTTCTTTTAAGAAATGTTAAGTTTTTTAACAGCGCTATTTTTCACAAAGGGGATCTAACTTAAAAATCAAGATATTGTTTAAATAGAATGCATTACGTTAACATACGATGCTAGCCGTGCTAGCGTCAAAAGCTAATGAAACGATGATGCTAAAAATTTTGAACATGCTGCAAATCTATGCTTAAATGGAACGCGCCTATCATATTTACCTATATCAAACCGCTTAGTCAGCACTGCTGATAAATCAACGCTTCAGCTCTATTTTCCCCTATCAAATATGAATCAAATCATTTTTTCAGTACATGCCGATAAATTAATGCATCAACCATATTTTTCTTTCAACTGATTCACATACACTGTTATACACATTTAAAAATTTTATAAGTCACAAACAAATAAAGTCATTCAGAAATAATATAGCTTTCTAACGGTGAAAGAATTTTTACAATCGGTTCAGTAGTTCCGGAGATTGATTCCTACGAACAAGCTCACACACTTACAGACTTATACCTGTTTATAATGTTAGTGTAGATTATCACTGCGGTTAAGGGTAACTAGAACAAACAAAGTGCAGCAATAAGTGAAGCTGCGTGGCGAGCGATGCTTAATAGCCGTTCGCTGTTCATAAGTATGGTCCCATGTGCTGTGTAAGTGGCGATATAATTATGTTAGTTATATTTCCTAGTTGCTCATTTCGATACAGCGTAATAGATGATTTGTATCGAATATAATCGTGCAGTATACAATTCGAATTACGAATTTCAATTACGAATTTTGTCGATATATAGTTTCGATACTAACTACGGTTAGTGTCAAAACTATATATCGACAAAATTCGCAATTGGAACTTTATTGTCATGCACTGAATATATATTTTTATTAGCCGCTTATTGGAAACTAACAGAACTGAAGGCTTTCTAGTCTACAAAGGATGAACTACCTCTAATTTTGTTGGAATACAACAAGACGACTAACTTTGTTATTGCGATCAATTTTTACCAATGGGAGACTTTGTGACCTGGGGCCCTACCATGATCGCTTATAGCAAGGTTAAAACAATATTGAAACAGAGACACCGCTCTTGCTGCGTATAGCGCCATCCCGCTCACAGTGCGGTTTTAATATTGTTTTGGGCGATCATGGTTAGGGGGCTGATTCACTTGCGCGGGTACCTCTTTCGTAACTTTTGCTGCTGGAATTGTAGATTATCAAGCAAGAGGACAAAGTAGTGTCTTATGTCACAGATGTAGACTTTGATCGCAAGCGTAACGAAAGACTCTATGGTTAACTCCCGAACGCTGCGAGGGTGTTAAATAATTAAGTCTAGAAGTGCCGCGAGGGTATCAAGCTCATCCAAGAAAAATACCGTTTTATTCCCCAGGAAAATACTCTACTATTTATATCACCTGCGGAAAAATAAATTATCACGTGCGATAGGTTATATAACAATGGAATGGAAACTAGCAACAAGTTGTGCACCAGCAATTAAGAGGAAACACCAAGGTCGACGCTCCTACGGTGAAGGAAAACATCGTGAGGCAACCTGCATACATCTGCGAAGAAATTCAATGGTGTATGTGAAGTGAAGTCGGCCAATCCGCACTGGGCCAGCGTAGTTGACTAAGGCCTAATCACCCTAACATAGGGTAGGCTCGAGCCCCTCGGTGGGGACGTATATCAGCTGCGATGATGACCAAGGTCGAGAGAATTCAAAAATAGTATTATATATGTAAAAAGTATTGCTGTCGCGCTGTGTGCCCGAACAACTGAATTGAGTGCGATTGGAACAACTGCAGCTCGGACTGAAAATACTTATTAAAAGTACACAAAATGTAGGTACGTTTCGTAGTCTCCTGTTTTCTCTGCGAAAAATTTACCGATTTAATTACTTTTTGCGTTAAAAAGGCTTTTACTGTGCTTCTATGTTTTGCTTTTTTCATATAATCTTGTTCAATTTGTTTGCTGGACGTTTGAATACAGCAGAAAATTGGGTTCATTTTTTAGGTACGGCCTGTACGAGTTTGTCTTAACATCGCGCGCTATCGCTTATCATCGTCGCCTGGTGGAAACAAGGCTCTAAATTAAAGCAGAATGCTATAGAAGAAACCGCGGCATAAGCTCATCAGTAACTTAAAACTGAAAACTGCAAGACTCCTACGATAGAACAACTTAATAATGTGAAAATTCCGCTTTCGCCACTACCGGAAGCTTTCAAAATAACGTAGTTTCAAGACAGATTTACGCTAACTTTACCAGAAGCAGCTTCGAGGTCATTTTGCGGAAAAGTAAGAGAAATTGAGTTGTAAGTTACATTTCCTCACGATTGAGTGAGGTGTGCTTTTATACTTTGGTAAGCTAAAGTAGTATTCATTTGTTTAAACATTTTGTAAGCTAACATTGTACACTCTCCAAAGTGTTGTATTCGTTCACAATTGGTTATTTTTATTAAACTTAAATAAAATTAAATGTGTTAAAATTACGTAGCCAAATATAAGGATAGTGGATATACAGTTGTGAAAAAAGCAATGAAATTGTGGAATTCATAGGTAGTGTAAAGATTTTAGGAAATACACTACATTCATGTTTACAGTGGGATTTTCATATACAAAGAACCTCCTATACATATAATAATTTAATTCCGACCACAGATTAACCGAACTTGTAAGATTGAGCATACTTATTGTGAAACTTAAACGCAAACGTGTAGCTTTTTATTTAAAAAACTGGCATTCCGCCCGCGGCTTCGCCCGCGTTATTTTTGTTTTCTCGTGGGAATTTTATATTTTCTCATAGGAAAATTACCCTATGTCCTTCCCCTGGTCTCGAACTATCCCTATACCAACTTTCATCAAAATCGGTTCAGTAGTTTCGAAGCCTATTCAATACAAACAAACAATCAAATCTTTCCTTTAATAGTAGTATAGATAATGAACTATTACGCACGGTTGCACGATGAACAAAAACTGTGCGCTGACTGCGGCTATAGGAAATGCAATTTCAGTTATAAATGCTACAAGATACCGAAAAGATCACTACTCAGTGCATCAGGTTTTTATTATCGAATCAAATTTGAAGCATGATGTAAGTATGTATAGGTGCTTTGCTTATCTCTTGCAAACACAATAAAATAAGGAAGTTATGGCTTTCCCAACAGAGGGGGAGATGAGCATATTTGATGTTGCATTTGCGATAAAATCAAATGAAGAGGACACGCTGGAGAGGGATGCATCGCCACCAGACAAGGCCATAGAAAGGCGACGCTACTGGGAATTTGGAGCATCGACGACTGACAGTGACCTGTGCAATGCAGGACACGAGCTTCCCAGGCCCGACGCCCTCTGGTGATCGTAATATATATAAATTTACAGAGGTCCCCAAACTAGGCAGTGCCTGTATCTTGTGCGAACCCTTTACTGCTTACTTGGTCTTGCGACCCGAATTCTCAATACTTACTGAAAGAAACAGCATAAAAAGACAACGGAGACTAATCCAAAAATTAAACTAAAGAAAAATAAAATAATAAATAAAATTTGAATTTAAATAAAAAAATAAATGAAACATAACAAAAGGCCCTTTTGCATGTGTTAGTAATAATGAATAGCACTACAGTAATAATTAATAACACTACAAACTTAGAAACATCGACTGAGAAGAAATTCGGTTTCAATATATGAATTAGTAAGCAACCATTTAGTTAAAATCTTCTTTGCTTCTGAGACTGAACAGTTCCTTAAGTCCACAAGCCCTTACCGTTGCATTATAGACACGTGCTCTGAGTCTTATCTTGAAGTTTTGAGTATGTTTTGGATATTGGTATTGTTATTTTGGGCATTGTTAATATATTGATGTCGATAAAATTTCAAGGTAACCATGCATTGTATCTAAAATATTTTGATAGTTCATATCGATTTATATCGCTTTATTATATTGTGTTTCCGTGTTCATGCTACGGGGGCTAGTGGAGTGACGTGTTGAGATGTGTTGTGAGACAAGCAATTTTCTCTCACACAACTTTCACTTTTAGAGCCCTCGCTTATGTAGTCAGTCAGTGTAAATTAATTCAACATCTTGGTCTTAAAGGATCTTCTTAGCAATATCATACTCGACATTGAATACAAAACTTTGTGACAGGTTACTTACGAATTTATTTCCGCTTAGAAATTGTGGGAATAAGAAATTTATACGAACGGCAAGATGTCTGGTCTTTGAAGGGGGGAAAATTAAGTAAGATAAGAAATATCTTTTTTAAAAACCTTTAAAAAGTTGTAATTTTTTTTACACCTAAAGACCATTTTTAGGGTTCCGTAGCCAAATGGCAAAAAACGGAACCCTTATAGATTCGTCATGTCTGTCTGTCTGTCTGTCTGTCTGTCCGTCCGTATGTCACAGCCACTTTTCTCCGAAACTATAAGAACTACACTGTTGAAACTTGCTAAGTAGATGTATTCTGTGAACCGTATTAAGATTTTCACACAAAAATAGGAAAAAGCAATAAATTTTAGGAGTTCAAACTCATACGCGGGAAGCGTGGGACCGATCGTTGTGGAGATCCATGGGGGAAGCCTATGCCCAGCAGTGGGCGTCGTGCGGCTGAGATTTATGGATAGGTCTTCAAAAATCATATTGAAGTTTCTTATGTAATTTTTTTCTTAACTGAATAGTTTGCGAGAGAGACACGTCCAAAGTGGTCATAAATCCTACGGAACTCTTCATGGGCGAGTCCGACTCGCGCTGGCCGGTTTTTTAAGGTTCCATACCTCAAAAGGCAAAAACGGAACCATTATAGGATCACTTCGTTGACCGCCTGTTTGTCTGTCTGAGTGTCTGTCAAGACCCTTTTTTCTCAGGAATCTTTGGAAAGAATTCCAATCAAAAACTCAAAATAATGCGGACATTGTTGAATCATTTAATAGACCACTAGCAGATCAAACTGACAATATAACATCACACTTTCCTAATTTACCTGACAATACACCAATGCCAAGGACTAATTCGAGAACAGACAGATGCGATTCGCTTGAAGTATTAGATGAAGTTGAAACTAAGCACCAAACAGAAGTTCAGCCAACAGAAATAACCGATCTCCCTAGTACATCTCAAAGAGACCAAATACCCTATTATCTTAATAGTCTACCTGGAACATCTAAATCTGATCCAAACATCTTGTATTATAACTCCCAAAATAAATCTAGCTTATCTAAATCAGTAACCTCAACTGCTGCTACTATTGTGGAAAGCCCAAAGTTGCTTAAAATAAAATCATCTTTTGGAGAATATTTGGCATATCCAAAAACACCTATAAGAAATGGAAGACGCCAAACAGAGAGACAACCATTTGCAGTTATCTCAGACAGGTTTAAATTAGCATTACAAAAAAAGCAATTTGAGAAGGAAAATCTCTTAAAAGAAAAGGATAAAAAGAAAATGGAGAGAGAGGTGAAAAAGACTGAGAAGAGTAAGAAAGAATTCAAAGCTAAGAATAAATTAACTAAAATGCAAATAACTGAAGGGAAACCAGAAGGTAGTCAGAATGTTGTTGAAGGCAGTGGTTATGTCATTCCAGAATCTAAAAGAATAAGTGTTTTAGAGGAAGTTTATATAATACCCAAAGATGCTTGTGCAGTGTGCAAGCACACAATTATTAAACATAAAATCGACTGCAGTAGTTGTCATCTATCATTTCATTTACATTGTATTCCAAATAGCCATAAAAATAACATTCCTGACGATGATGATATGATGTTGTTTTTATGTCACTTTTGTTACCAGGTCAATGATACAGATGATGATACTAATTCTGATTGTGAAGAACTGTATTTGAATTTAATGAAAGCAAGACGAGATCTCAAATTTTAATTATCCAAAGGTAAAACTGTAAGGAGGCAATAACTGTCTTTGACAGTTGGCAATTACTATGTCTACTGGGCAATTACTGTGATTTTAGAGGTTTATTTTTGTTATGTTTTTTATTTTTATATGTCCAAAAATATTGAGACTAGTGACTGATGTTCCTTTAGAAAATATATTTAAGTTACATAAATAATAGTTTTTAGTCGACTTATGTCTATATTAAAGTACAAATAAGAAAAATTGTGGATCACTCCCTTAACTGGGCAATAACTATAGCGGTTACCCTATATCAAATATACTAGGGTTTACGGTCTAATTCAGCTGTGAAAAAAAAAATATTTTATTTATTTAATTTTGGAAAACAAACAGCGAACATATACAGAGTATAAATTTAAATAGAAACATTCAGCCAATTAAAGGTCTTCACGTTTAGATACATTTTTATATTAGGAGTAGTATGGACAATGTTAAAAAAATGAGTTGAAGAGAAACTAACTCTCTTAAACAAAGTTAGGCAGCAACTAATCAAGTGACAAAACAGGCTACTAATCTACATACATTACGTGCTTTTAAATTATCACACTCACACTTTTAAAATCAAAGGATCGCCATTTACATAATAATTGCAAATATTACGATTTCACAAGGGAATCAAAACCTATAGGGTACTTTCTGTTGACCTAGAATCATAAAAGTTGTCAAGAAGCAAGGTCTTAAAGCACATGTTAAGGAATAAATCTGAAAACGGAAAATATGTAAATAGGAATAGTTAACTTGTGATATAATATGTCAAAGTCATAAAGTCCACTTACTCAGTAATTTTACTGCCAGTATTCAGCTAAACGCACTTAGCTTTGCCCAAGGTAGAGATGGTGCAAAACGGGCTCGTTTTAGGTAACCAAATGTCGATGAGATCGTGGAAGTGTTCATCGGAGTTCCCATGACCTTGCCAGGCAGTGACGCGTTCCTCCCCGGCTTGTCCTCCTGATCTATAGGGGCGATGGACGTGATACGGCAGCGATGGACGTGCTCGCGGCAATGCGTATGTGAGGAGGAGTTAAGTTTAAGTCGGTAGACTGATGCCTAAAGAGCACTATGTTTCCAGAGGCCGCGACGATTCCAACATAACCTCACATTTTCCCAAGCGCGAGGTATACTCGTACGTCGTACGTAACACATTCTCCAAAGTATAAGAAAAGGTGTTTCGAAACTCATTGAATGAACTCATCATTGCATAATTTTTTCGCACTACCTGTTCAAAAATTACATATTCAATGTCATGAAAACTCAACATAAAGTAAGTCATTTAAAGCCTGTCACAAAGAGGGATTTAAAATTGTACTGAATCCTTCTTTCCTTGGAGATTGAATAAATTTGTATTTGAAACACAAAAAGTGTTAAAATTTTGTCAAAAAATCATCTTGTATTTTGTTAGGTGAAAAAAAAGGATGATTCTGAAACGATTACTAAAATTCGTCAAATCACAAAAATTTAACAAAAATCAAACAAAACTTTAATCCCGCCATGTTGACATGCATTTGTATGTTTTAGTTTTCCTAGCTTAAAAAGGCACGTCTTCTAAGTAGTTTTTCTAATACAATAGTTTCGCGTGTTTATTAATATAATCCATACTAATATTATAAATGCGAAAGTAACTCTGTCTGTTAGTCTGTCGCGCTTTCACGCCAAAACTATTGAACCGATTTAGATGAAATTTGGTATGGAGATAGCTGGAATTGTGGGGAAGGATAAAGAATAGTTTTTATCCCCGAAATCATTCTTTAAGGGTGTAAAAAAGGGTGGGGATTTGTAAAGGGAACGCGGATAAAGTCGCGAGCAAAAGCTAGTAATCTATAATTTGATATAATTTTGAATAAATGCTGCATTTCTTATGTATTTGTTTTTATTTTCTTGGAGGCGGTGCGAAGAGTAGTGTATTTTCCACGGGGTCAGAGCAGTCTTGGTCTTGGGTGTGATTAAATCCCTCTGCACTTAGGACTCTAGTCTAAAATTCCTCGCTACGCTCAGGATTTTATTATGTCAACTAGTTAGGTTTCTTGTACATTTACTCCAAACACGATGTCGACTAGAGAACATACAGGTATCACTATTCCATTGTTTCGTAATAACAAAGTAATTGGTAACTTATAAATTAATACGTATTTTGATTTATATTACATTGATTTATATTAGGTGGTATAAAATATATCCGTAGACAGCTGCTGACGAAAGTTAATCGTTATAGTTCTAAGTGTGGAGCCTAACGGCCTTACTTATAAAGGTTGATTAAAATTAAATAACAGTTTTAACAGTTAATTAATACAAATTAGTGGATTAAAAAAAGTGAAAAGAAAGGAAATGGGGGCTAACCTGGTTCCTGTCGCTCCCGCGTGCTAGATGTTGTAGGACGCTCGCTCCTATCTTCAACCTTTTGTCACACCAGTGTTTTGCTACGAGATTTGATTGCGCAGAACACGAATTTGGTTAACGCGTTGACTACGGCTGATTTTCTTTACTTCGACGATAGTTAGGTTTTTTTGGGAGCAGTGGTAGCTCGACCTGAACGGCACGACGTATCGGAAGCTTCTGTCACAATAGTATATGGCTACCCCCACATAATAGGATATTAAGGGAATGATAAAGGTGAGGGTAGGATAAGGTTGCGTTTCGTTATTTTATGATGAAAGCAATTTAAACACCCTACGTTATAGACTGCGTTTCAAATCCAACATACCGCTCGCCAAAGAGCAGCTATGCTCTTTAGAATAAACAAATTGAGAAAACTTAATTTCAAGTCGAATCTCCTTGAGTGTGAAATAAAGATGATGCTCCAAATATGGAAACTAATAAGATGACTGGCTAAAGTAACTAAATATATTTTTTATAATGTAAAACTTTTCCTTAGTTATCTATCTCCTAGGCTAAATTTAGGTGAAATTGACATTTAATACATAAAGTTGAATATAAACTAATTATAAAATAATTAAAGCTAGAGTTAAGTAAACTGATGTATATTTTTTGTTATTGAAAACTATCGCATTTGGGCAATGGACACACCTTAGATACAGGTCTGACACAGGTTCCGGAGTCCGTTTTTATTTCAACCACTCGTATCACACCATCTGCGCCGGGATGGAGAAGAGATATGCGGCCTTTACGCCATCTAAGTGGTGGAGTGTTGTCGTCTTTTATTAAAACAAGATCACCTAATTCGAGATTTGTAACATTTTTACACCACTTAGAGCGCTGCTGCAGGTTATGCAGATATTCGCTCTGCCATCGTCGCCAAAAATGTTGTGATATTTGTTGGACTAGTTTCCAACGTTCTAACGGCGAAATTGTTTCGTCGCAAACATTGTCTTCCGGAACGTTGACTAAAGGGCGGCCTATAATAAAATGCCCAGGTGTAAGAGTTCCAAGGCTTGACACATCCTCGGTAAGTGGACACAAAGGTCTGGAGTTTAACACTGCTTCAGCCCTAGCGAAAACTGTGGTCAGCTCCTCGAAAGTAAGAACCTGTGATCCGATGGTCCGATAGAGTAATTGCTTTGCTGATTTAACCATGGATTCCCACAGACCACCCATGTGCGGAGCATAAGGCGGATTCATATGCCACTTGACACCGAGTTGAGCCAACCTCTCATTGACTTGAAGTCGCTTTAATAGATTTGCAGCACCTTGGAAGTTCTTGCCGCAATCAGAATAGACATCTGATGGTAAACCTCGCTTTGCCACAAATCTATGAAAGCAAGCCATAAACGCTTCAGTAGTAAGATCCGAAGTGACCTCGAAATGCACAGCCTTTACTGTTAGGCAGATATATACACAAAGATAAGCTTTGAGTGTACTTGACCTACGTAAGGTCGATACTTTTATGGTAAAAGGACCTGCAAAGTCGACCCCTACTCGAATGAACGTCTGACTCATTCGCACCCGACTAGCTGGAAGGTCGCCCATTAAGGGTTCCAGTGGTTTAGCCTTGAGCTTGTAACATTGATGACACTGAAACATTCGATTGCGAACGACTCGTCGAGCGGATATAATCCAAAATCTTTGTCGAAGAACATTGACGAGCAAAGAGGGACCAGCATGTAGATGAAGTTGATGATAATAGTCAATGATGAGACAAGTGAGATGATGAGATTTGGGTAACAGCAGAGGATGCTTGATCTCGTATTGCACGTTGGAGTGCTTAAGTCGACCACCGACGCGAAAAAGACCATTTGCATCAACAAAAGGATCTAGGTGCTTCAAGGGACCCGAACAAGATCGACCTTTGTTAATGGCTGAGATTTGATCGGCAAAGACTTCGTTTTGCACCAACGATCGGCAAAGACTTCGTTTTGCACCAACTTCACAAGTGTGATCAGAGAATTGTTTAATTCCTGAACGGAAAGCGGACCTTTGATTTTGTTACCTGCTTGGCGGGCGTTATAAGAGAAGCGCAGCAGCCAGGCAGTGATACGTTGAAGACGCGAAAAAGAACTATACCGTGAAATTAATTGATGATATTGAGTGTCATCCTTAACAGCAGCTAATGAGGAAATAGTCTCTTGTTTCAGACCAGGTAAGTCGCTAAATTCGATATGTGTGTTTATGGGCCATGTGGATGAGTCTTCCTTTAGCCAAAAGGGAGACCACCACAACTGGTGACCCACAAGCTTTTCGGCAGTTATTCCCCTGCTAGCGCAATCAGCGGGATTGGACGCTGAGGGAACATAACGCCAGCTCACAGAAGGTATAAGGCCTTGAACCTGGGAAACTCTATTTCCTACAAAAGTTTGTAACTTATGGGGTGCGGTATGTAGCCATGCTAAAACAATTGATGAGTCGCACCACGCTATAGCAGTTACGTCAGCTTTGCCTTTTAACAGCTCTAAATAATGCGCGATAAGACGAGCCAAAAGTAGAGCCCCGCAAAGCTCGAGCTGAGGTATGGTGAGCTTTTGCCGCAGTGGAGCTACTCTAGACCGACCACGAAGAAGATGAATGCTGGCTTTACCAGAAGTATGCTGAACGCGCAAATATATGACCGCTGCGTAGCCGCTCTCGGATGCATCGCAGAAACCCATGATCTCACAAGACTGCATGTCGCGAGCAAGTATGTGTCTAGATATTTGAGGCAATTTTAGAAGAGTGAATTGCGCAGCAAATAAATCCCATTGTTTGATAATCTCGTCTGGGAGTTGATCATCTCAAGACAGTTGAAGAGCACAAATGCGTTGCATGAGCACTTTAGCAAAGAATGTAACAGGAGCTATGTAGCCGCAAGGATCATAAATACGCGCAATATTTGATAATATTTCGCGTTTAGTTTTGCATCTACCGAGATTAGAGACTTGAAACACAAAGCTATCAGAAACGGAGTTCCACTCGATTCCAAGTATTTTAAATATGTTGTCACCAGACTCTTTAAATCGCAAAGGCTTTTCTAAATACTCAGTAGGATAAGTTTCGAGCATTTCTGCGCTGTTGCTAGCCCATTTCCTTAATTGGAAACCACCTTGATTTAAAATATCCACCAATTGTTGTTGCAGCAATTTGGCTGAAGAGATGTCATCAGCGCCAGTTATGATGTCATCCACAAATGTGTCGCGCTGTAACACCGCAGAGGCAATAGGATATTCGGTCTCGTTTAAGGAAGCTAATTCGTGTATGACACGGATGGCTAGATACGCAGCGCTCGAGACTCCATATGTTACGGTGACTAGCTCATATTGCTGAATAGGATTTTCAGGGGATTCACGCCAGAAAATGGTTTGATACTTGCAATCGTCATCATGTAGCCGAATTTGGCGATACATTTGTTTTATGTCGCAAGTGAAGACAATAGAATGTGTTCTAAAACGGAGTATGATATCCTCGACATGCTGCTGTAGTTTGGGTCCCGCCATGAGAGTTTGATTGAGAGAAATGCCAGAGCTGCTGGGCGTAGACGCGTCAAACACAGCACGGAGTTTGGTAGTACTACTACTTTCTTTTAGCACCCCATGGTGTGGAATGTAATACCTGTCAGAAGCTATATTAGATGTTATAGATCTCATATGACCAGATTCCTCATAATCTTTCATGAACTTTATGTAGAGTTTCTTGAGGCGATCATCTCTAGAAAGCTTTCGCTCTAGAGAACAGAACCGCTTAAGAGCGCTATCGAAAGTTGAACCCAAAGATTTGTGTCCCGGTTTGAAGGGAAAGCGTACGATAAATCTACCGCAAGAGTCACGTGAATAAGTCTCTACAAAATGTTTTTCACACAGCAAGTCTTCAGGATCTTGTATGACCTTTGTACGGTGCAACCGTGCATTTTAACAAAATCATCAATTTTACGTAATACGCGTTCTCTGTCGATTCAGTGCCCGTTTACACCCAACCGCGGCGGACGCGTACTCACTATCATATATCATTAGCATTAAAGTTATAATCAATACACGTGTGTCATCTTATCAAATCATCATTTAATACAACAAGCAACATATCCCCAACATCTTATGGTCCTTCGAGCTTCCGAACAGGCGGGACTGATCACGCGTTAATTGGTTTGTGCCACGTGTTCGTGTGAGTGGTTTCACCTTACCAACCTTTGGAAGCAGTTCATCATCATTGTTAGCACAGCATCAGAGCACCCACTTAGCGAGCTAGCTAAGTATCAGCAGCGGGTATCCGGTACAGCATCTGGGTAACCACCTAACCTCTACGGGTTATCACGTGGAGTGGTTCGAGCAATACACAAGTAAGATCTATCTATTATTCTATCATTAATATCAACAATATGGAGGATTTACTTGCCACTCAATCTCAAATTATGGGAGCAATAACCCAGCTCCTATCTAATTTTAAAAAAGACGGCGCGGATCGTAAGACCGCCCCTTATATCAAAAAGCGACTGGAAACTCTTGACATCTATTGGAAAGAATTCCAGTCTAATCATAGCAAGTTGTGTGAGTGGGAAGATCATTCTCACCAATATTTTACAGAAAATTGGTATCAAAAAACTTTTACCTATTACAATGACACGCGTGCGTACATTGAAAAGCATATGCCCCTGGAAACAAGAGGAGAAGATAAACCGTTTCTTAAACCAGCAACTCCTTTGAGCAAAGTTATAGAAAGCCCTATAATTATGTCACCTATACCAACACAGGAGAACAAAACATTCGAATTTCCTTTTGTGGCAGCAGCAGGTACTTCCCACCCTCCTCAATCAGTCTCCAGAGGTAACGACAGCAAATTAACCGACATGTTGCGTAAACAATCTAGCAATTTCAAAGCCTTTGCCCGAACTATCTCGAATCTAAACATTGACGCACTATCAGAGAAATGGGAATTAGAAGACATTCTGAAGGCTGTAACTTCTCGATGGTCAACAATAGACGTCCTCCATTGGGAAATTGACAGCATGCTCATGGAAGAAAACATAGAATATGAAGAAGCATATAGCAAATACGAACAGAAGTATAACGAAATTAAAAAACAGATCAACATGAAGATGTGGTCAGAGTGTCATAGGGAGAGGGCAACTCCTCACATAGATGTACCAATTTTTAGCGGTAGCTATCACAGTTGGGTATCATTCAAAGACTTATTTACGGAGACCATACACAAAAACAAGGCATTATCAAGCGCTCAAAAAATGCAATATTTAAAAAGCAAACTTCGCAATGAACCGGAAAAACTGATACAACACCTACACATCACAACAGAAAATTATCAAGTCGCATGGGATATACTCAATCAACGCTATAATAATACCAAATTAATATTTAACTCTCACATAAGCATCTTAATGAATATCCCAATAAGTCAGATACAGTCAGCAGCCAATATAAAACGTCTCCATGATACGACAAATGAATGTTTAAACGCTATAAAGAACCTAGGTGTTGACGTCACAACCTGGGACCCCCTTATAGTGTATCTTCTATCGCAAAAACTAGACACTTACACCCATAATGATTACATAGAATCAATTAAGAAACCAAGAGAGCTACCATCATTGAAAGAACTTTTAGACTTTTTAGAAGGCAAGTTTACAGCGTTAGAATCATCAAAAAAGAAATTTGAGACAAAAAATAATCAAAACAATTTGTCGTCATCACAAGTCAAGCAAAACATACAAACATCAAATGTTCAAAAATCATTTTATAGCCCTTCAAAACAAATATTCACTAAAAGTTTTATTACCTCAAACTCTAAAAATAACCGACCTACTTTACAAAAATGTCCTATGTGCAAAAATGAACACGGAATATTTTATTGCGACGCGTTCCTCAAATTACAGCCTAGCGACAGGCGGAGTACAATTGCGAAATACAACTTATGCATTAATTGTCTACACGATCACCATGGTAAGGAGTGCATATCAGACAAACGGTGTCGCGAATGTCAAGGTCGTCATAACACGATAATGCACGATGCATTCAGCAAGCAACAAAGTACGGGATCAGAACAGCGTGTGAATGTATCCCACGCATCCCAAATCGACATTAAGGAAACATTATTGGCAACGGCCTTGGTGATGGTACAAGCTACAGATGGGTCATATATCAAGTTACGAGCGCTCATAGACCAAGGATCACAAACATCATTAATCAGCGAAAATGCAGCACAGAGATTAAAACTACGCCGTAAACATTGTAAGGGAGTTATTTTCGGAATAGGCTCTACGGAAAACAACTGTAAAGGAAGTAGCAAAATAACTTGTACATCAACTTATAGTGATTATCAATTTTCTGTAGATGTCTTCATAATGAAAAGCCTAATCAATAATTTGCCTAATCACACATTTAACAAACCCAATTGGCCATTTTTAGAAAATATTCAGTTAGCCGATCCCGAATTTCATATCAGCCGTCCCGTAGATATTTTACTAGGAGCCGACGTATACTCAACAATTATTTTAGAAGGTATAATTTCATCAGATCAAATACAAACCGTTGCCCAGCAAACTAGACTAGGGTGGATTTTATGTGGCAACGTAAAATCATATCAATGCAATGTCACCATAAATAATATTGAGCAAATTCAGCGTTTTTGGGAGATAGAAGATATACCTGAAGAAAATTCTATGTCCAAAGATGATGCTGAGTGTGTTAAGCATTTCCAAAACACAGCATCGAGACAATCAGATGGGAGATATATTATTAAATTACCACTAATGCAAGATGCAGAAAAACTTTTAGGAGAGTCGAAGATAAAGGCCATAGCGCAATTTAAACAGTTAGAAAAGAAATTCATTAGAAATAAGAATATTGAAGAACAGTATAAATCATTTATTAAAGAATATATACATCTAAGCCACATGCATCTGTCATTAAACAGCATCCAACCTAGCGTTTATTTACCACATCATTGCGTTTTACGTGCCGAATCATCTACAACGGCATTGCGGGTGGTCTTCAATGCTTCCGCAAAGACTTCAAGTGGTTATAGCTTAAACGATGTCATGCTTAGAGGTCCAAATTTGCAAAAAGACTTGTTATCATTAATAATAAAATGGAGACAATATAAATACGCTTATACAGCAGACATTGAAAAAATGTTTCGCCAAATCATAATACACGAAGATGATAGACGTTATCAAAAAATCATATGGCGAAACAATTCCGCTGAAAATTTACAAGAGTATGAGCTATCAACTGTTACATACGGTACAAAAGCAGCGCCATTCCTCGCCATGATGGTGTTAAAACAGTTGGCGATTGATGAAGGTCACAAATATCAATTAAGTTCAGCATCTACAGTTTTACAAGAGCAAATGTATACAGATGACCTACTCAGTGGCGGTCACACAATCCAGTCTGCTAAGCAATTACAGGCTGACCTTATTCTGTTACTGAAATCAGGCGGATTTAATTTAAGAAAGTGGTCATCGAATACACCTCAACTCCTAGAAGGCGTTAGCGCAGCAAACAGCACAGACGAAGTTTATCACTTTAAGCACGAAGAATCCACGAAGACATTAGGTCTGAGATGGCATCCGCAATCAGATGATTTCACTTTTGATTTAAAAATAGATCTAACATCAAGCAACTTTACAAAACGTAATTTGTTATCCGATATTTCGAAGATATTCGATCCATTAGGCTGGCTAACACCTGCAATAATAAAACTAAAATTATTATTTCAAAAAATTTGGTTGTATCAATTAGAGTGGGACGATAAGCTTCCTGTAGAAATAAGGGACGAGTGGATACATATCAGACAAGATTTACAAAACATCACAGAATTTCGTATACCTAGATGGTTAAATAGCAGCAAAAACAGTAATCTCCAATTACACGGGTTTTGTGATGCTTCCACGAGCGCCTATGGCTGCGTCATATATTGCAAAATTGCCAATACTCAAGATGAGCCAATTATATTGGCAGCAAAATCACGACTCGTTCCACCTAAGAAAAACATCACATTACCGCGATTGGAGCTCAGTGCAGCATAATTGTTATCAAACTTAATGAAAAAGGCTATATCATCATTATCAAATTACAACATAGAAGTATTTGGTTGGAGCGACTCTACAGCTGTCTTGGGCTGGATACAGGGCGATCCGGGTCGTTGGAAGGCATTTGTAGCGAACAGAGTTGCTGCAATTACCAATGTTATACCACCAAACTGTTGGATGTACGTCAGATCAAATAGCAATCCCGCTGACTGCGCTAGCCGAGGAATACCAATGTCACAACTTCTGCAACATCTTCTTTGGTGGCATGGACCCAAATTTTTATCAAGCTTTGAAAAACCAAAAGAAGGAATGCTGCCTGTCTATGTCACAAATCAAGATATTAAAAAATCAAAACAAAGCAACGTCACAACTTGTTCACGCGATGACGATATAATCACCTGTCTGTTAAACAAACACAGCAACTTTAGTCGCGTAACGCGAATCTTAGCCTACATTTTGCGTATGAAACAAAAAGCAACAAAGCAAGCATTTCTTACAGCATTAGAGTTAAGAGAAGCAAGATTTAAAATATTAAAACATGTACAAAGCATAGAGTTTGAAAATGATATTAAACATATACAAAAGCATAAAGCATTGAGCCATAAAAGCAAATTAATATGTTTAAACGCTTTCATTGACTCAGATGGCCTACTAAGAGTGGGGGGCAGATTGCAAAACGCTAACATCAGTTACGACATGATGCATCCAATAATAATACCCCATTCTAATCAATTAACAAATCTTATTATAGATAATGCACACAGGATGACGTATCATGGTGGAGCTCGGGTTACATTAGCATATCTTCGGCAACAGTACTGGGTAATGGGCGGTACCCGCGCTGTTAAAATGCGTCTACATCGCTGTGTCACGTGTAGAAGGCATAGCACGATACCACAAAATCAATTGATGGGCAACTTACCTGCAGCAAGGTTAAATCCATCGCGTCCCTTCCAGCATACGGGGGTCGACTTCACCGGACATGTAGACCTAAAGTGCAGTAAAGGCCGGGGTGTTAAGACATTCAAAGGCTATATAGCAGTCTTTGTGTGTATGGCCACAAAAGCTGTACACCTAGAACTGGTGTCCGACCTGACATCATTAGCATTTTTGGCCGCTCTCCGAAGAATGGCGGCAAGACGAGGGGTACCCAGTCACATATACAGTGACAATGGCACCAACTTCGTGGGTGCTAACAAAATAATACAAAATGAGAGCATAAATATAAAATCTGTTATAGATAACGAGTTTCTATCAGAAGTAAGCATGATGAATATCACTTGGCATTTTAATGCGCCATCATGGCCCAGCGCTGGTGGGCTGTGGGAGGCGTCCGTCAAAAGTTTAAAGCATCATATTTGTAGAGTCGTCGGTCAACAAAAATTGACTTTTGAAGAATATTCGACATTACTATCACAATTAGAGGGGTGCTTAAACTCCCGACCACTCTGTCCACTATCAGACGATTCAGGTGATATCAACTATTTAACACCAGCTCATTTTCTATCAGGCGGACCAATATTAACTATCATACCAACTGAACATGATCATAGAACAAGATGGCAATTAACACAGAAATTATTTGACGATATCTGGAAGCGCTGGAAAACAGAATATTTAACGCAATTATCAAAAAGAAGCAAGTGGCAGCTAGCAAAGGAAAACATTAAAATCGACGATATAGTTGTTATACATGACGCTAATATACCTGCCGGTCAGTGGGCGCTGGGCAGAATTATTGACCTACATCCTGGCGCTGACGGTTTCGTACGAGTCGTTACCGTGAAGACAAAAAACGGTTCATTAAAAAGACCCATTACAAAACTTACACTATTGCCAGTACACGATGACTGCAATAAAGAAGAGTTATATTTAAATTCGACTAGTAAAAATAAACAAGATAATAGCAATAAGACACAGCAAAGAATAAATAATATTAACAAATTTAGTAATTTAATTATGTTTTTTCTACTATTATTTACAATATGTATGCAACCAGCACAAGCAACTTACAATATATCATATTTCAAGGAAAATAAAAGCCTTTATTTTGATAAGGTCACGAACATGCGTCTAATTCGAGATCAGTGGAAAACCATAATGTACTATGATATGGAACCCTACTGGCAAGGCATTACTCTCCTTGATAAACACGTCACTTACCTTGAAAACATATGTTCTAGTCTACAAGAGCAAACACAGTGCAAGGTTGCGCTGACTCAGCTACGTCATGGTTACACTGACCTACAATACTACAATTAACTGCTCCTGATTCAGCGACATGAGACCGTAACACGAGTACGACGCGGGCTTATCAACGGCATAGGGAATGTCGCACGTGCACTCTTCGGAGTTTTAGATGATGACTTCGCACAACAATATCAAAGAGACATTGAACTTGTGAGAAATAATCAGCAACATCTCGTAAAGCTCTGGAAAAATCAAACATCGATTATTGAAGCACAATATAACTTTTTAAAAAGGCTGGAAACATCGATAGATCAGCAACGTAAGCTGTTTAATCAACATTTAAATAAATTGGAGAAAGATAATAAAAATATTAAAGAGGAGGTAGAGAGGGTTAGGATAATCAACGAGTTCACACTGTCACTTATCAGCGCAAACAATATTTTAAGTGACTTAAAAAAGATTCAAACTATGCTGCTTGACACTGTAACAGATATATTTCATGGAAAATTCGATATACATATATTAACGCCGAATCAACTTAAAAATGAATTAAGTATCATTTCTGGGCAAATATCAAAGGAACTTTCATTACCTATTGATGACATTTACAACGGTATCTCCAAATTGTATCATTTACTAAAGGTTAAAGTAAAAATCACCAAGCAATATTTAATATTTGAAATTAAGAGTTGTACAAAATAATACCTATTCCTAAAATTATGGGCGAATACATGATAAGCGTTGTTCCTATAGCAGATTATTTAGCAATGAACATTCAAAGAGATTCATACTTACCTGTAACTGACGTAGAATTACAGACATGTCTTCATCTCGATTTTTCTACGATTCTTTGCGAAATGCAGAAACCTATTTATCAGATAGAAAATGATGAAAACCTATGTATCAAAAATTACACCACGAAAACCTGTCTTATTAAGACACAAAATTGTGAAACAAATTGGTTTGCACTAAACAAAATAAATACTTACATGCTCAGCTGCTGCTATCAATGTCCTCTGCGATTCATATGTGGCGGGAAGGTTACAGTAGAAAAAATCACCAGACCTGGAATCATACACATCGGAAACGACTGCGTTGTCAAAGGAGAAAAATTAATAATACACTCACACAACATACAAACAAATGAATTGCATATAGACCCGGAATTAGTACCAATTGAGATTTCACCAATCAATAATATTATCAACCTGACAGTCCCAGTAGAGAGTTACGAACATCAGACGGAATCAGATCAGAGCAAAGATCGCCAAACATCTTTACAAAAAATTGGAAGTAAAATTGATCAGATTAAGTCCGATAATATCGACTTGGAAAACATATCAACACACGATATACATCATTATGCGGTTAACTACATATTAGTAGCTGCCGCCTGTATTGTCGGTCTCGTGTTTTTATGGAGGCGCTTGCGGCGAATACGGTGTGCGCACTTACCAGTCGCCGCCACCACTGCGCAGCATCCGAGCAACGATCATCAAGCCCATCAGGGAGATATGCCCCTAAATTGTCTTCCTGGTACTAGTGAAAGTGTTCATTATAATAGTGCACCTTGTGTAAATCAAGACAAAAAGGTGTCAGTGCAAAGTGCGCGTTTGATTAACAAGGCAACTTCGCCTTCATTGCCGATATTACGGTTTAGTCATGTAGAAACCTAGCATAGAACATATCGTACTAACAAACCTATTGTTTTTCATCTTGTAACTAGTTTTAATTACTAACATGTAAAAAATAAGTACCAATTGTTTATCATCTTGTTAAATTTAAGATCATCAACTAACATTTTTATTCGATTCGATTCAGTGCCCGTTTACACCCAACCGCGGCGGACGCGTACTCACTATCATATATCATTAGCATTAAGGTTATAATCAATACACGTGTGTCATCTTATCAAATCATCTTTTAATACAACAAGCAACATATCCCCAACAACCTTAATGGGAACTTCCTCCACTTCCCAAAATTTTGTCAAAATAGAATTAAGGTCGACAGTACAAGGCATTGAGACTGCGTGATCAATGTGATCGGATTGTGATGGAGCTCTACCCATCAGGACCCAACCGAAAATAGATGAGTGGGCTGAGGGAAAGCCATCACCTAATGATAACTTGCGTCCATCAAATATTTGATCATAAACTTCTACACCAATCAAAAGGTCAATTGGGCCAGGCTTAGCAAAATTCTCATCAGCCAGAAAAATATCTCTACATCTGCTCGACACTTCAGGAGAGATGTGAACACTAGGGAGAACACCAGTTATTCGCTTTAAAATAACAGCCGTTGTCACAAGCGGGGTTGCCTCTGAATTCATTAGTGAATGGATAGAGCATTGAACGCTACCGTTTGTATGTTACCAATAGAAGATCCTAAGCCATGTAAAATAATAGGATCTGAGCGAGGTAACTGTAGTTTCCGGGCTAATGTCTCAGTAATAATTGTAGCCTGTGATCCACTATCAATGAGAGCCCTAACTTTGTGTATGGAGTTATTGGCATCTAGAACTCCCACTATGGCAGTTCCTAGCAACACAGTAGATCCACTATGAATACTGTGGATGAGAGAAGGTTGAACTGTAGAACTAAGCATTGATACTGCAGTCTCAGGTGTAGGCTGGACAGTAGAAACCTGTGTGGTGTTGCTCTCCTTATCAAGATGTAGTTTTGTATGATGTCTGCCATTGCATATTTGACAACAGCTTTTTGATAGGCATTTGTTGATAGGATGTGGGCGCAAGCAATTAAAGCATAGTTTGTTATCAATGACAAGCCTTTTACGATTAGCTGGTGTCATCGTGTTAAATTTCTGACAAATATAAATACTATGTTCACCTTGACAACAAGCACAACTGTATGGAAGTTTCACAAGAAATGATTTAGTTGCTTGAGTATGATTATTACTAGAAGTTGAAGTAGATTTGGAACCTATGACAGCTTCCAACACTTTAAGCTGAGTTTCCAGAAAATCTAGTAATTTGTTAAAGGTTGGAATGCTGTTTGCTGATTCTCGTTGATTTTCCGCCTCAAACTTACTTCTCAACTCAGTAGGAAGTTTTCTTAGTATGATATGCAATAATATGAAACTCCACGAGGCAGTGTCAAAGCCTAATGCATTTAATGCCTGAATGTTTTCTTTTAATGTGTTAACAAGTTTCTTTAAATTACTATTAAGCTGATTTTGATTTATGGTTAAGCTGAGTATTATTTCCAAATGTCTATCTGCAATAAGTCTTTTGTTTTGATATCTATCTTGTAATAAATTGTAAGCAATAATGTAACTTGAATCAGAAAGTTCTAAGTGTTTAATTAAATTAAGTGGCTCCTTATCTAATATTGAAAACAAGTAGTGCATTTTTTGAACATTAGGTAGATCTCGATTTTCATGCACTAGACTATCAAACATTGCTATGAAATTAGGCCACTCAGTACATACACCAGAAAACTTAGGTAAGCTTATTTTGGGCAAACTAAAGTTGATAGATTTATGACTGTGATCTTGACTTGAGGTTTGTGGTAAATTTTGTGCATATGTGTCACCAAGAACTTGCACTGAATAGTACTTATCAAAGAAATCATTATATTGCTTTTCCAGATCAAGCTTAAAAGTATCATCACTTGTTGTTGCCATTAAAAAGTCATGAGCCTCTTGAAAATTCATACGGTAATTATCAATGTCACGAAAACGTACTTTAAAAGATGATATTAAACAAGAATCCTTGTCAGTCTGTGTACTAAGTTGGTTCGACAAGCAATACAAAGATTCCATGAACTTGGAGTTTGCATTCAACTTTACAATACTTAAGTCGTGTTTCGAAGTTTCATCCGATACCAACATCTTTTGTTTTCCACTCTTACTGGCCATTATCTCAATTTCAACAACAGTTACAATCTAATTGAATACAAAAACAACGCAAACTATGATGGAAGGCGCGTTCGGATAGCATCGAGGTGGCAAAAATAGCTGTTAAAAATGACAAAATTGACACAAGGGGCGTTCGGTTAGAAGAAATGTGAACAAAAGTTGCATTTTTATCTGTTTACGTCAACCGTTCGGATAGCTGAAAAAATGTCAAAAATGGCATTGTGAACTGCCAATTTCGCCCCAGCTATCGAAGAGGGTCAAAAGTGGCAGTTTTTGACATTTAAGATTTTTGACGTTTACTAAACGTAAAATTTTTGACACGATTGAATAAGTTTTAACGAAATAAATTTTATTTTCATTATTTATGGAAATTAATGATCGTTAATCATGAAACGAGCTTATTACATCATAATACATCCAGAATCTGGAAACTGAAAATAAATTTAGGTTATAATAGCTTATAACTTTGACATATTGATAATGTAGCGTTCGGTTAGGGTGTGGAGCAAAAATGGCAAAAATTTCATAACCTTCTAACCGAACGCTTTACATCAACGCCAATTTTGATAATGCTAAAAACGCCACCACAGGCTACCCGAACACGCCTATAAGATTGCTTATTTGTTTAAAAATAACCTTCAAATTACAAACAAAATGTAAACAGAATTCAGAATAGACAATATAGATAAACGACAGTCAGGGGCCCTACCATGATCGCTTATAGCAAGGTTAAAACAATATTAAAACAGAGACACCGCTCTTGCCGCGTATAGCGCCATCCCGCTCTCAGCGCGGTTTCAATATTGTTTTGGACGATCATGGTTAGGGGGCAGCTCTCAAACGTCAATGACGGACCATGGATCTAGGAACTATTGGCGGAACGATTTATTATTGTCTACGATAGCACAGAGTACGCTAAAAGTTGTTGTTAATGTACCACAGATAAAGCGAAAAACGTTTTGCTGTAAGTTTTCAAAGTAAAGACCACCTGGAACATCATTAACCAGGAAACAGGGAAACCCAAAAGCCGTGTAAATTCTTTCTCACTAGAAGTTAATAATAAAGCAATAAAATCGGATATTGCAGTTGCAAATGCGTTTGAAGATTTCTTCTACCACATACCTATAGAAACTACAAGTAGTCTCAACTCGTGCCCCAATGCGGCTGTAGCCCTCTTAGAACAAAGTGTAGAGAAGTGCAGCATAGGCTTCAACTTTGGTCACATTGACGCCGACACTATTCTAAAAACATTCCGCATGATCAGTACCAAAAAAACTGAAGATCTTTGGGGTATTTCGACCCACTTAATCAAATCTATTATAAAAGAACTTGCTCCGCAACTAGCGTTCATTTTCAACAAATGTATTGATGAAGGTATCTTTCCTGATCTAATGAAATATAGCAAGTTAATACCTTTATTTAAATCTGGAAATAAAAATGATCCTGCAAATTATAGACCAATTTCGATTCTACCAGCACTTAGCAAAATATTTGAAAAAATTATTTCTAATCAGCTGTCAGATTATTTCACAATCAATAAAATCCTACATATGAACCAATTTGGCTTTACTAAGGGTCGTTGCACTACAGAGGCTGGAGTTGCACTTCTCAAACACATTTTTGCCGCCTGGGAGTGTAAACAGGATGTGATCGGTATATTTTGTGACCTGTCAAAGGCTTTTGACTGCGTTGATCATCAGACTCTTCTAAATAAGCTCAAGCATTATGGTGTGTCTGAAGAGGCAATTAAGCTTATTGAGTCTTATTTGTCCAATAGGGTCCAAAAAGTTGTAATTAACAGAACTGAGTCTTCTGGTGCACCTATCATTATGGGTGTGCCTCAAGGATCAATACTGGGACCTCTGCTCTTCTTAATTTATATTAATGACCTCCCACACTTCACCAATAATCTGTGCGATACAGTACTATTTGCAGATGACACTTCTTTAATATTTAAGATTGACAGAGGAAACGGAAATACTGACGTTGTAAACAGTACTCTTTCTAAAGTATTGCATTGGTTCACTGTGAATAATTTATCATTAAACTCGAGTAAAACTAAATGTATTAAGTTTTCATTGCCAAATGTTAGGAAAGTGGATAATATTGTGGAAATGAATAATCATACTGTTGAATTCGTCGATTTTACTAAATTTTTGGGTATAACACTAGATTCGACTTTGCAGTGGGATCCACATATTGCGTCTTTAGCAAACAGACTCAGTTCTGCGGCATATGCTGTAAAAAAAATGAGACAACTTACTGATGTTGAAACGGCAAGACTGATTTACTTTAGTTATTTTCACAGTGTCATGTCATATGGGCTATTACTGTGGGGATCAGCCGCTAGTATAAAAAGTATTTTTGTACTTCAAAAAAGAGCCGTGCGGGCTATTTATAATTTACGAACAAGGGATTCTCTACGTGATTTATTTAAAGAAATTAATATATTGACTTTAGCAGGACAGTATATTTATGAAAATTTGATTTATGTTTATAAAAATTATAACACATTCGATACCAATTTTAAATTTCATAACTTAAATACAAGAAATAAAAATAAACTTGCCGTTCCAACGTACAGGCTCCAAAAAACTAGAGGCTCATTTATGGGGAAATGTATATCTTTTTACAATAAAGTTCCACAGAGTGTTACTGACTTACCTTTTCATAAGTTTAAAGCGCATGTAAAAAAGACTCTAATGAGTAAAGGATATTATAAAGTCAATGATTATCTGAATGATGTCAATGCTTGGTCTTAATTGTAGACTTAATTTATAGATTTAAATGTATAATGTACACTGACACATCTAATCTTGTAATGGAAGTTGAACACAATCTTTACTTTTGAGTTCTGCTTCCAATTGACGACTCTGTAACAATACAGGGAGAAAAAAATAGCCCTTGCTGGTTTTCTTGCTGGTTCTTTCCAGTACAAGGTCTCCCGCCGTAGACTTGTGAACCAATGGCGTAGCTTCTTTGACGTTCAAAAGTGATTGTAAAATCCCAATTGAATAAAGGATATTGAATTTGAATTTGAATTTGAATTTCAAAGTACCCATATGAAAATTATTAAATGCTTACCTACCCGTACTAGGAAATGGAAGAAAAAAAAAATTATGTAATTTGAAACGAACCTTTGGAAAATAAAGGAATATCCGGCAGAAGGACCAGGGAAGATATGGTGGATTAAAAAAAGTGAAAAGAAAGGAAATGGGGGCTAACCTGGTTCCCGTCGCTCCCGCGTGCTAGATGTTGTAGGACGCTCGCTCCTATCTTCAACCTTTTGTCACACCAGTGTTTTGCTACGAGATTTGATTGCGCAGAACACGAATTTGGTTAACGCGTTGACTACGGCTGATTTTCTTTACTTCGACGATAGTTAGGTTTTTTGGGAGCAGTGGTAGCTCGACCTGAACGGCACGACGTATCGGAAGCTTCTGTCACAATAGTATATGGCTACCCCCACATAATAGGATATTAAGGGAATGATAAAGGTGAGGGTAGGATAAGGTTGCGTTTCGTTATTTTATGATGAAAGCAATTTAAACACCCTACGTTATAGACTGCGTTTCAAATCCAACACAAATGTTTACCTATAAACATTAATTAGTGTTAACCAACGTCTTAATGACTACTTAAATGCCTTGTTTAGAGCCGTAATTACCAAAATGGCGGATCAAATTCAAAAATTAACAGCTGGTATTCACATCGGCACCGTTATCAAATACAAAAAACGAAGCGTTGGTCAAACCGCAGAGCATTTGTTTGTATTTTGTAGTTTGCATTTGCGTACATATGGTGACGTAGCGTAGTGAATTATAATCTATACAAATAAATAAAATTGAAGTGTCTGTTTGTAATGTCAAAATAACAAGTTTTTACTAAATGGGTATGAATGTATATCGGGTACCAATAACAAAAACACACTTTAAAAATTTTTTCTCTGTCTGTCTGTCTGTTTGTTCCCGCTAATCTCCGGAGCGGCTGGACCGATTTTGATGGGACTTTCACTAATAGATAGCTAATTATACAAGGTATATTATAGGCTACTACTACTTTTTATAAAGATCGGTCCAGCCGTTACTATTCCACGCGGACGAAGTCGCGGGCACAGCTAGTAATGGATATTTTTGAAATCGATAATGTGTTACGTACCTACATTTCGAGAAGACCTAAAAGAAATAAGGAATTTCAGAAGTATCGGTATAAAGAGAATTTTATCACAAGCACAACACCATGATTTCGATTTGACAAATTTGACATTACTTGGAAAGTTTGTTATTGAAACGTCTACAGCGGCGGATCAGACCGACTGTTGACCTGGCGACGCATCATGCTTAATGATACCAGTGGCGAAGGCTGAATAATTTTGATGTTTCACATCTGCCAGGCCTCCCGTGATGGCTCACATTTTTTAATTTTAGCTTAGCATTTTAGTCAAAATAACGCTATAAATATCCGTTATTTAGCTTAATATTAAAGATAATGCTCTTTTACCGTTGCTTAACTAAGTAACGCTTAATTAGCGTTTATGAGTGAGAAATATAGATATAAGTAATAATTAAACAGTTAATGAGTGATTAGTTAATTAATTACTATATAAGATGTTGATAAGTAGATTTTTGACGCCGCTGGATGCGGGAGGCGCAGGACTGATCAGTTTGGAGATCCCTGGGGGAGGCCAATGGCCAACAGTGGGCGTTTCTTAGCTGAAGTGAAGACGATGATGAAGTAAATTTTTATAAGTAAGGCCGTAAGTGAATTAGTAATAAGTGGAAGTCTTAATTTGATGATTCTTGTATAATGCGCCGTAGACGTCATCGCCGCTGAAGTATTCCCTTCATCTGTTGTTTTAAAATAAGAATCGCTTATTAGCGATGCTGGCGAAGACAGTCATAGTTAACCCAAAATTTACGTTAATGTTAATAAATATAAATGTGTTTTTTTTTACAAGAAAGAAGATGAAGCGCGAAATATTTTTTTTTTTTACATCTTTTGAGTGGTAACACAATCTAACGCTGGTAACAAAACTTACTACTCACTCGGTATTCTATCGGTAACAATACCATCTCATTCACATCGCACATACCTACCCATCCATTGTGGTTATAATGGGAAAATCGTCAAATGTCAATTTTAAGTTGCTAAGAGGAAACCATTACGCCTGTGATCTTGTTCGCTCAGTGTAAGATTATATTGTGTTTCACGAAATACATTATTTTCTCTCTGTTCATTAGGAATACATATTATTATGTTTGTTTACAATGTTAAAGACATACGTCTAGTATGTCAGAGTACGTGGTTTTCTGTTATTCATTAATAGACAAAACATAAAATTACTGCCGTGTAGAAGGAACAATAATTTAAACTACAATAAAAAATGACGACACGCATGTGAAAGAGTGTATAATATTTTGTGTGTAGACTTTGTACACTTTTATTAAATTTGAAAGTTTTATAAAATTTCACTCATATGTTTTAATATTTGTGAATTATAATATTAGTTTTCCATTGTATCACCGTGAATGGACATCCTTATTTCTGTAATTGTAATCTATGTGTTTCGTAGCAGTAAAAACCATGGGCCTAATAATCAAACTGACTGCATGACCGTACCGTACCCGCCATTAGCTAGACGGCGGGTTTGTGTGGGGCTTTCCCGGCAGAGTGCCGGGCATACCCACTAAAACCCCCCGGTGTTCTCCTCTCTGACCCTTAGGGCGCTTAGGGCGCGTGTGGTAGGGTCCACAATGCGACACCATGACTCTTTAAAAACTAACTAACAAATGGCAACGACAGAAAGGGACAAACGGCCTCTCTTCTGGCCATCCTTTTCGGATCGTTTTTGTCTCTATCATGTTGGTGGCCTAAATTGAGTCATAGGCGTAGATATGTTATATCGCTCGTTCAGAATTGAAGAGGCCTAATCCAAAAATTATGATTTTTTACTTTTCATCATAGAACGACTCAAAATTAGTACATTTATCGGCTCACATTAAAAGAGTGACTTATTTTTGAGTAAAAAGGATAAAACATAATACTTGCGTCTCTTTCGTTTTAAACCCCCGCGCGCCTCTGTTCACTAAAAGTGAGACACAATTAGTAGTGCGTCACAGGTTGTTGAAGCAGGTTGTTACGTGTATGTTCAAGTTGAGACCTAAACCGAATTAAGTCAGTTTGTATTAAGTTTAGTAATGAAGGGACACTTATTCGTATTAGGTCCATTTCATTCCGAATTTTATATTTGCAACTTTGACCTAATGAAAATTGTGTCCATACATAACATAAAACAAATCATATCTTGACGTTCTATAATTGAATAGGTCGTTCTTAATATAAAAGTAATGTTCCTGTTTTGAACTGTATCTTAATTAAGTCTATCATATATTAAACAAACAGCAAATTCAGTCGACTGTTTATGATTTGGGTCTATCAACATATAAAAATATGATGTAATCAGAGATTTATTAATGTTTAGGTACAGTAAGCAACGGAACAAACTTAACGATTTGTAAGCATTATTATTGATTGGTAATGATTAATTTATACTTATATTTTTCAGAATAAAAACGCAGTATACTTGCCTACTTATAAAAAATGAAGAGGAGAACAGATCGTATTTTGGAAATAATAAAATCAAATAACCAAAATCAGGTCAGTATTTAACAAAATATCTATTTGATTTTTCGTAAAGGATTTTATTGTTGCATTATTATTTGTTTGTTTTTCTTTCAGGAAAATATTTCAGTACAAAGTTATTTAGAAAAATCCTATGAAACCAACTCTATTTTGGTACGTTAACGCATTTTTTTATAATCACACTAATAATATTTAGAAGTTTATTATGATTTGCATGATCATCACCTAATAAGTATTTGTGTTTTTTATTTTTTAAGCATTCACAGAGTATGGTTACTAAAGAAAACGTTCAGCTACCAACTAAAGAAATAATTAATCAAACATGTGCAGACCAAGAATTGCTTAATGTGGTATGTAGCATCAATTGCAGAAACATAATCTAATTAAAAAAATATAGTTATATTGTATATGCATGCTCTCAATTTATTTACAGATTACATCCGATAATCAAATATCCTCACCATGTGCCAGTACATCTGTTATAGAAGACTCTTTAGATGCATTTATGCCGTTTTGTGACCCGAAAATGCTTTATCTGCCTAAGGTGAGTTAAAGTTTTTGTATTACAATCGTAGATTCATAAATTAACACTGAGACGATTTATAAACTACAAAAAAAAAAGAATTTAGTTATTGGTACCTATAACTTATATTCGTACAAAAACTGAAATTGTCTGGTTTATTTACTACCGTTTCAAATTACTATTATATTCAAGACCAGAATTTAAAAAATATATATGTACTTTATGTTTTTTAAGGCACAAAATGAAGGTGGAATAGATACAAAAATACAAGAACCGTTGATATCAAGTGAATTATTACAAAAAGATTCAAATAAATCACGAGACTCATCTTCCAGTAGTTCCTCTACTTCGTCATCTTCTGGCTCCAACAGCAGCTCTAACACTCATGCAGAAGTTCCTAATATCTCAATTCCACCTAGTTTGACAGAGAGTGACGTCGATTTAAGTGATTTCGATCCAACATATACTGTGAATGATCGCCAATGTAAGCTTAAAAGGAGTACAGGCCATTTATCAACTTCTAGTTCTTCATCTTCCAGCGTTTCTCCAGATAGAGGTGATGATGTTCCGGGAACTATAAGGCAGTCTAGAAAACGTACACGAAATCCTCAAAACTGGAAACAAAACGTTGCAAATGAACTAAGAAACACTGGGAAAGGTTATGTTTCCCTTGCTACTAAAAAACAAGTTCCTGCTCGTAGTGTTAAAGAAGCATGTAGGTGTAGGCTTAAGTGTATAGAAAACATCAATGACCATACGAGAAATGTGTTATTTGAGAAATATTGGTCTATCGGTAACGTAGATCTGCAAAGAGCCTTTATAAGATCGTGTATGCTGGAGGTAATGCCTAAATATAAATATACGAATGCTGTTAGACCAAGACGACCAAATAACGCATTTTTTTTACGGTCAATGAAATCAGAATTCGAGTATGTAAAGCTTTTTTTATCAACACGCTAGGCATATGCGATCGTGTTATCAGCCTTGCGATTCTGTAAAACCTCACTTTAAACTTCGAATCTGAATCCGCAGTGAGTTCTTAGATTGGCATTCTCAAAATTCGCATATAGATTCGAAGTTACTACAGCGCTACACTTGCGAGCGTGGCAGCGAGTGGAACTAGAGTGACCGTCATATTTTGACATTATAAGTATGGGATGACGTATGAAGTGGCATTCCGTAAGGGAATTAATGAGGAATTCCTCCATCACTTCGAAGCTCACTTCGCACACGAACTCGAAATAAAGTGTCAAATAAAACGTTGCTATTTTGTGATTGAAAACAGGCAAAGTTTTTTATCATAGTTTAAAAATACATTTAAAATTATTTCTGAAGGTGATAAAAACTAGTTCTGAGGTATATTTCCTGAAAGTAAATTAACGATGGCACGAATGTTTGTATTAAAATCTTTATTAGAAGAGGCTCATGCATTGGACAACCAAGAAATGTGTCGACAAGCTTCCCAAATTAGAATGTTATCACTACTAACTCGTGATAATGACTATGTAAGGGTATATAGATTGTCGAAAGAGCTAATTGATCAATTAGAGTATGAGTTACTACCTCTGATCAAGATTACAAAACGTAGAAGTAAAGGGATTTCAACTCGCGTAAAGGTAAGCATTTCACTTTAATTTAGTAAAGTAATTATTACAAAGGTGTTATTACACAGCTTATAAAAGATTTCTAACCATGAATACCTACGTTTCTACATTCGTAGTGAAATATTCAGCCGTAGGAGTCATTATTTTATTATATAGGTTCTTATTTCGGTTTGAGTAATAGAGATATCTTAGAATCTGAGATAGATAATGTCAGAATTGTTTCACAGATATTATGCACCTTATCATTCTTGGCTAGTGGCAGTTACCAAAAAATTATTAAAGAAAACATAAGGACATATTTATATAAATAGAAAACATAAGGACACAGCCATCAGCATCTCGCTGCATAAATGAAGTGGTGGAAGCTCTCAATAATCTCAATAAAATATCGTTTATAACATTCACAACAAGAAATATATACTTACTTCATGATTATTTCACAATGTTCCATTTATTTGAGAACGTTGACAAACACTATCCATAAGCCAATAAAGACAACAATCAACAAGTAGGTTTGACAAATTTATGGTTTTTGAAATCAATGTAAAAGGATCAATATTACATGCCATAAATTTGAAATTTCGGGTTTTTACGCAAAACCTGCCTTAATTTTTTTACATTATAACATTTTAGTTCAAAAATATACTAATAACTTCAATTTTAGTAGCAATATTTCAATATTTCCGGTAAAAAATTAAATCTAAAAAACTCGACTAACATTTCGTTGCATGTTCGCGTCACTAGTACGCTTCGCAACTCACATCACTTCGCTATCGCCTGAGTGATGTTTACAGAATGCAAAATCAATGTCATTTTGTCTCTTATGCGAAGTGAGCGTGAATATCGAAGTGAGATGCGAGTTATTGTTCGAATTTTACAGAATCGACATGCAGGACAGTAAAGAAAAAGACAGACCCCCAGGGATTTGTTGCTAAAGATAATAGAGGTAAAAATGTATCTAGAAAACCCATAGATCCTGCTCTCATTCAGAGCATTAAAGACCACATTAATTCAATTCCAAAAATAGAATCGCATTACTTGCGAGCCTCAACTTCCAGAGATTATATCAGTGGTGAAAAAACAATAACTGATCTCTGGAAAGACTTTGACAAAGAGCAAAAAGCCAAAGCGAAACCCACCTGCGATTATTGGCTGTATTATGATATCTTTACCAAAGAATTTAATTTAGCTTTTTTCAGCCAAAGAAGGATTTATGCGACTTGTGCTTAGATTTTAAAACTGCAACTAACGAACGTAAAAATGATATCAAAGAAAAATATGATACCCATATACAAGAAAAAAATTTATGTCGAAAAGAAAAGCTTCGAGATCGTCAAAATATAAGTGATCTAAATATTTGTGCGGTATATGACCTACAAGCGGTCATGCAATGTCCAGCAGGACAATCATCATCATTTTTTTACAAGTCGAAACTCAATTGCTTTAATTTAACTATTGTGGAAATGTTAAAGAAAACAGAACAACAGAAAAAGCGTAAAATAAGTAATAAAGAAAATGAACATGAAATAGGTGCTTATGGTAACGTTTATTGTTACTTTTGGGACGAGAGTCAAGGTAAACGGGGAGCAAATGAGATTGGCTCATGTCTTTACGATTATTTAAAACGCTTAAACGAACAGAACCCCGATAAAAACCTTCATATCACATTCTATTCCGACAACTGCTGCGGTCAAAACAAAAATAAATTTATAACATCTTTGTATTCTTATGCAGTTCATGTATTCGAAAATATTCATACAATTACTCATAAATACCTAATCAAGGGTCACACTCATAACGAGGGTGACAATGTACATAGCCTCATCGAAAAAGAAATAAAAAAAAATATGAAAGCTGGATCTATATACACCCCATACCAGTACGTCACTTTAATTAAAAACGCGCGTAAAAATGGCAAACCATTCAATGTTATAGAATTGACTTATGATTTTTTCTTAGATTTGAAAGATTTACAAGAAAAGTGGGGTTATAATTATAATGAAGATGAGACTAAAAATAATTTTAGATTGACAGATGTTAAAGTTTTAAAAATTTTCAAGCAGGAACAATATTTGTTTTATTTTAAAATATCATACGAGCAGGAAGAATACACATCAGTTAATATGAGAAACAAAAGAAAAAAAAATGCCGACATCAGACGAAATATCGCTTGTTAAAGCATTTTCTCAAAGACTATCTCTGACAGAAAACAAAAAAAAAGATCTTAGGGAGTTAATTGATAAAAATTTGATTCCCCACTATTATACAGATTTTTATAGGAATATTTTATAATTTTATTGTTTCTTTGCTTCTGTTTATGTAAGATTTTCAGCAAAGTAAAAGTGGTTTCTTTTCATTTTATTCTAAGTGTAATTGTTGCTAGTATTAAAAGCAGGGTTACCCCAAAAATTTATTATTGTATCTCTTTATATAGACTTGTTAATTAGTTTTTAAGTTTTCAAGAAGTCTGTGATTAAAAAAGTATTAACCCGACTGTATTTTTTCACTGTGTGAAAATTACAAGTGTTTTTGTGCTTAACTGTAATCTTTGTTCCTATTAAAGTATAGTTAAATGTACAGCTATAAAAATGGAAAACATGATTGTTATTAGATATACTAACTGTGAGCAATGCAAAAATGCTTATAAAAATCTATCGTTTTTCTGTTAAATAGACATTAAAATTATACACTTAAGTAAAGTTGTATTTTGCGTTATCCAAATTAAAAATATATATTTTTCAATAAAGCATTGATGTAAAGTAAATAGTATTGTCTTTCCTTCATGCATATATACCTCATAAATAACAATAAATTTTGGAACTAGAATGATTTTTTTTAATATTACAAAACAATAGGTGAACAATTAAAAATAGAAAGACCTAAACAATAAAAAGTCTTGCAGGAATTAAAATATTTTATTAAATTAAAGACCTAAACTGACACAAATAAAAAAACGTTAAATATTTAATTTATCAATAGAAAGTTTCGTTGGTATTTCATAGAAATTTATTAATTATAAGTAAGTCTAACAATTAAGATTAAAACAAAGTATTTTTAACTCAGGATCTAAAATTATTTGCACTCTATTGCACAACTCAATAATTCTACAAACTTCAAATGGCGTTTTCTCAAAAGTCTAATATTGGAATTAGGTCTCATCAATTCTGAACGAGCGATATGGTGTATTTTTGCATAGATACGTCATTTTTGATGGAGCTCAATCCTGTTTTGATTTTTAAATCCATGGTAAAAACATGAAGATAAAACGTTATATAGTTTTGTTATAGATAAAACCACAGATTAAGGAAACATACTACGATAAAACGAAGGGAAGAGGGCGGATAAATAGTGCGTGGTAATAAGTAAACCTGCCTCTTATATCTAAAGCTGGTAACGATGCAATCTTGAATGATGAATTTGAGTGATCTCCTTTAGGGGGGGGACTTTAACTGACGCTCGGTAACGATTTTCCATTTCCTCCTCCTCATCGGCTGTTTCACCCAATACTTGCAGGTCCAACGATATCTCTTGGTATTTATTATAAGTTTCTAACAAGTTCTTCTTTCTAACAAGCAAATCTTCAATGCCAATAACTTGTTAAAAATTTCTTTAAACTAGTGATAGAAGCCTTGCTGTTATTGCCTTGCTTGCTTCGTGTTCCGCCATTATAATTATTAATACAAATCTATTCAAGCAAACCAAGAAAGTAACTTGCAATTTTTGAATGAATAAATAATGCTATTGGCAGAACTGACAATTTTTCTTCTTGATTTGTCGAAAGCACAGCTTTGACAACAGAATAAAAGGATGACGATTTTCTTGAGAAATTTTTCTTGATATAAAATAGCTCACTAATTTTGGGAAATTATGCGAAATACCTGAATACGTTTCGGCACCATGTAAAAGACACTGTTTTGTTGTACTTTTATAAATTAAAGTTCACTGAATTTAAATAATATATTAATTTATTCAACCAAGAGAATGTAACATTTGTATGTCAAGACGTAAGACAACTCAAAAAGGGTATTTAAATAATTATGTCATAGACAGTCTTATTCCATCATTATCCATCACGCGTTATCTTGATCATCATAATCATCATCATCCTTGTGAGTCTTCACCTTTTCACACAATCTATTCATGCTTTCTACATATTGATTTTATTTATATAATCACAAAGTATCAAGTTCAATCAAAAATAAGTACAGCAATAATAACTTTATTTTTCTAAACATGTAGCTACATTTACATTTACAGTACTACTTCATTCTCGGTGCACAGTTGTACAAAACTAGTTGATTTATGACACCAACAGCCGACAATGACGGTAGTTCGTTCTTAATGTTAACACGAAATTTGCAACGCAATTTATTTACGTCGATGTCGATGCCGTGAAGTTTCAGCAACTATGGGCATAATTTGGTTGCGAGAAAGTAAAATTAAAGTGGACTAGAGCGCAGACGGAGTTTTCATTATACGAAGAGCAACAGAAATGAATACAGAAATATGAAACAACGGATACAATCTCAATTTTTAAAAATGTTGCTATATATTTCGAGAATGCTTAGACCGATTCGGGTGAATTCTTTTTATTTTAAAGTATATGTTGGAAACTGGTGAGCTTT
Organism: Schoenobius gigantellus; assembly: GCA_963935595.1. Taxonomy (NCBI): domain Eukaryota; kingdom Metazoa; phylum Arthropoda; class Insecta; order Lepidoptera; family Crambidae; genus Schoenobius; species Schoenobius gigantellus. The sequence goes on from OZ012554.1 coordinate 31,727,520, forward strand.
GCACATTATATTGATTGGAAACGTGAAATACAATTTTTCCAAACTATTACAGTGTCATCAAATAATGGCGCAAATAGCAGTCCTTATTGCAAGTGGCACACAAACTACAAACATTATTTTGATTTCGATTAAGTTTAACCAAATTAAATACAGTGAGCGGAATTTCATAAAAATCGATCAAGTGATCTCTGAGTTCAACCCGGACAAACACAGGGACGAGAGATTTTTATACATATAGATTAGCTTGGATGACACGGTTAGCGCAGAGGTCGAGTGATCGCCTACTGTGCAACGGGTCGCGGGTTCGATTCCCGCACGGGACAGATATTTTGTATGGCCACAGAAATTTGTTCCGGTCTGGGCGTATGTGCATCTGATATTCTATGTTTGTAACTGCACTCACGATAGAGGAGAAAATCCTAGTGTAGGACGACGTTTTTTTTTTAAAAAAAAAGCTGAACCCGGCCACGCGATGCTCTAGCTCAGTAGTTATTAGTTCGTTAGATAAATGTTATCCTAAGTTTCCACATGTAGTCAAAGTAAAATATAGTACAGGAAACATTAAAAAAACTAGGTTAATCATAAACATAAACATAAACATGGAGATAAAAACTATTCTATCTTGCAAGTTGGACCAAATTACATAGAGTCAGTCAAATTGCCTCAAAATCGGTTAAGTAGTTTCGCAGTTTATCCCGGACAAACATCGTAACGCGATATTTTTATTTATACATATAGAATAGTAGTTGACTGTATAAAGACACACACCCACGATTTCATTTTTGCGTCTGATCAATGCCCTAGATTATTGTATCTCTCCTCATCAATGTTTTTTTATACAACTAAGTTGGCAAACAAGCAAACTACCCACCTGATGGTAAGTGGTAACAATCACCTATAATTCACGTGACTCTTGTGAGGTTCACAGCAAAACTGCAACCCCCACAAGAACCACAGTGTACGTTGCAACTTGTGACATCAGATGTAAAGTCACGGCACCCAGTAATTTTACTGCCATATCTTACTCTTCAAACCGGAACACAGCAACACAGCTGCTTTGCGGCAGAAATAGGTAAGACGGAGGTACCCAAGCAGACCACCCTGGTACAGAGTCTCCCTCCGATGTTATGTATTGAAGTGTGATAACGGGTGCCTAGGACCTAAATTATTATTTTTATCTTTCTTTTCCATAAAACAGTTTAACGGTTTATGTTTTACAAGCTTTTATTTACTTTCACCTGTAACGGTGTCTGTAATAAAATCTTGCATGAGCTGAAATTTCGCATGCATATGTATATCGCGTCACAATGCAATATTATGATAACATGGAGCTGATCTGATGCTGGAGCTGGAATGTGGCCATAGGAACTCCGCAATAAAACGACACGACCCCATCGAGTTTGGGCTCATTTAATTCGTATTGTGACGAGTACTAAAAGCTTGTATTTAATTTATTTTTAAATCTTGCTCTGTTATACTCTTTGCTATTTCATATTTTTATTTGGCAGTAAATTTCATTCTTCTTGTTTACGTTATCTGACAATAATGTATTACAAAGTTATTGTGCGATATAAAAGTTTGTTGCTCATTAGTTCGCTTATTAATTATAAATATAAGGAAACAGCCATAACATTCACCACTACTCAGCTACACTTGTGTAAACTAATAACGGATTTTCGCTTATCTAACGAAGAACAGTTAATTAATACCCTTTAAAATCCATAAGATTAACACGATTAAAATATAACGGTGTATTTACTGATATAATACTAATATACCTTTTATACCTACATCAAAGAGTAATTTTAGATTTAATAATAATAATAATAATAATAAACTTTATTTTCTGCTACAGAACACACACACAAAGCAAATGGAAGTGGTAAAACATAACATTAAGCAAAAAACAGGAACATAAAATACAGCACAAAAACATAAACAACAGCATATACACAGACAACGGCTTAACACAATCGCGTACAAACGCAAAGCGGCTGATGTGTGTGTGTGTGTGTGTGTGTGCCACAGCAGGCAAAATTAGGCGACAGCTCAACGTAATATTTGCTTGTGGTAGGCAAGCAAAACGCTGATTTTCAGCTGTGACCTTAGTGTTTCCTCGTATGCTCGAACCAGAAATATGCCAATAAATATAAAATACGAAAATGTAGTCTATAAAGATAAATACTGAAAACATTCCTAAATACTATAAATTATACTTATAACGGAGTGATGGGTGTATGAAAAAGTCATTAATTAAATCATAAATCATTTTATGATTGGTTTGGTTGGTTATTATATTGGTTTATTATATTGGTGAATAAGAAGAATATACTATTAAAAATCATAATCAACAAGAAGATATCCGATAACTACGCTAGGAACGTATAGTGGTACCCAGTTTTTGTATAGTTAAAAGGTGTAATTTGTACTTTTTTTAAAAATTCAACTTGGACTTAAGTTTCCTTAAAGGCGGAGGGACATTATTCCAACACTTAGTTGCGTGATAACGGAAACTTCCAGTGAAGGCCACAGTTTTATGCGTATGCAACTTAAGCGGAGCCCAGGTGGACCTCGGTGCTTGGCCATTGTATCTAAATTTATTGAAAATCAATTTTGAGAAAAGATATTCAGGTCTTTTAAAATTAACAATATCGAACATCAATGAAGCCAAATGCAACTTTCTACGCGACTCCATGTTAAGTATGCATTCGTTATTGAGAAAAGGAGATATATGACTTCTCGGGGGTACATTAAAACAAAACCTAAAGCAAGCATTTTGCACTCTCTGCACCAAGCGATGTGATTTATATAAAAGACGTGGACCATATAAAATATCTGCATAGTTCAGCTTGGATAGTACTAAAGCTTCAACAACTCTGATACGTGCATTGGGGCTCAACAAATTGCGTATCTTATACAGTACCTTAAGCCTAAAAAAGCATTGCTTAACTAAGTTCTCAATATGGCAACCAAAACGCAATTCCCCGTCGATAAAGACCCCCAGATTCTTCGTTTGATCGACACGTTCAATATTTTGACCACGGATAGAAAGAACTGGGGACTTTTCGATTATTTTTCTTATTTGGATTTTAGATCCGAGGACCATAAATTTTGATTTATTGGGGTTAAGGACTAAACCATTCCTTCCCGACCACTCGGCTACTCTATTCAAATCATCATTAATAAATTTTAAAGCTTGTTGAATATCTGTTGAATAATTGGTAGCACATCAGACCCCAGTAATTTTAGACCTATCTCTGTGCTACCTACCTTTAGCAAAATTTTTGAAAAAATAATGTTGGAGCAAATGCAAATTTATTTTAATAGGAACAATCTTCTACACTCTAAACAATTTGGTTTTAGGAGGGGTCGCTCAACAACCGATGCTGGTGTTGAGTTAATACAACATATATTTGAAGCCTGGGAAGACTCACACGATGCGTTAGGCATTTTTTGTGATTTGTCTAAGGCATTTGATTGCGTTTATCACGAAACCTTGATCAGAAAATTACACCACTATGGATTTCGTGATACTGCACTGGATCTTCTACTCTCTTATCTAAGTAGAAGGATTCAAAAAGTAGACGTCAATGGAAAAAGGTCTCAAGGTTCCGCAGTTAAAATGGGAGTTCCGCAGGGTTCGATTCTTGGTCCTTTTCTATTTCTTATATATGTCAATGACCTCCCTGATTTTGTACAGGACAGGCATGAGATAGTGTTATTTGCAGATGATACTTCACTTTTATTTAAAATTAAAAGAGGATTGCAAATGAATGACGATGTAAATAATTCTATCTCAAGAATTGTTCATTGGTTTAATGTAAACAACCTGTCACTTAATGAAGGGAAAACAAAATGTATAAAATTTGTTTTACCCAATGTAAAAGAGGTTCACACCACTGTAAAAATAAAGGATATAGGTGTTGACCTCGTGGACACCACAGTATTTCTTGGGATCACACTTGATTCTAAGCTGCAATGGGGCCCACATATAGATAAATTGTCAAAGAGACTTAGTTCTGCAGCTCACGCTGTATGGAAAATACGTCAGTTGACTGATGTTGATACAGCAAGACTTGTATATTTTTCTTACTTTCATAGTTTGATGTCATATGGCATTTTGTTGTGGGGAAATGCTGCCGACATTCAGATCGTTTTTGTGCTCCAGAAAAGGGCTATTCGAGCTATCTATAACCTTAAAATGAGAGATTCTTTGCGAGAAAAGTTTAAAGAAATTGGTATTATGACAGTAGCGTCGCAATATATTTATGAGAATCTAATATATGTTCGTAAAAATATTCATTTGTTTTGTAAAAATAGTGATATTCATTCAGTTAATACTAGACAAAGGAATATGTTAGCTTTACCAAATACCAGGCTCCAAAAAATCAATAATTCTTTTAGAGGCCTGTGTATACGTTTGTACAATAAAATCCCAAGTTGTATACAAGAACTCAGCTTAAACAAATTTAAAGTTGCAATCAAAGATGTACTTATTAAAAAAGCATATTATAAAGTGTCTGATTACATGACGGACAAAAAAGCTTGGGTTTGAACTCTCATTTCTAATATTTAACAATGTACTGCGTTTTGTTTCAAAGAAACATTCAGTGAGAGCAATTTATAAGTTCACGCACTTCTCTCAGAAATAGCTTATATAATGTGAATTAACACATCTCTTCTTGTAATGGAAGTTGAGCTCAAACTTTTGCTTTGAGGTCAGCTTCCAATTGACGACCCTGTAACAAAATCAAAATTGTAAATGGCGATTTAAAAGAGGAAATAAAAAATTTTGACCTTTCGAGTTTCTTGCCTGTTCTTCTCGAGAAGGCTCTCCCAATTTCCGAACAGGTGTAGAGTCAACTTTTTTTTTTTTTTTCATTCCTACTTGTATTTGCAGACATCTTGAGTATATTCAGGATGTATGCACATACAAGGTTAATATGATTTCATTAAATTAGATTGTTTTGCTTTGTTTTGACGTCAATAAGTGTCTGTAAAGGCCTATGTTGAATAAAGATTTTTGAATTTGAATTTGAATTTGAATTACCTGGTGTTTCAGAAATATACAGTTGGACGTCATCAGCATAAAAGTGAAACCGGCTATGCTTAGGAATACTCGCTAAGTCGGCAGTATATACAATAAAAAGAAGTGGACCCAGTATTGACCCTTGTGGTACTCCACGGTTAACTTGTCTAGAGGCTGATATGAGGGTAGATCCATCATGCTGTGTCAAAACAACGGACTGACATCGGTTATCCAGGTAGCTCTCGAACCATTTTAATGAATTATCATCCAGACCATAAAATGCCAACTTTGCGAGCAGTAGTTGATTATTTATACAGTCAAATGCACGTGAGAGGTCAAGCAACGCAAGAATCGTACCTCGTCCAGCATCCATCTCTGCCAGTACGTTGTCAGTAACATCAAGTAATGCCGTAACTGTACCACGACCCCTACGGAAGCCCGACTGATGATTAGGCAGTATATTATTGCTTTCAATGTACGCAATCAATTGATTGTAAACGATTTTTTCTAAAATCTTGGACAAAAACGGTAGTATGCTTATAGGTCTAAGGTCTTTTTGGTCAGAGGGGTGATCAACTTTAGGCAACGGCTTAACAAGCGCCTCTTTCCATTGAGCAGGAACGACTCTCCTATGAATGGACTGGTTTATAATATAAGTTATTACTGATAGTGTTCTTGGAAGTGTAAGAAGAACCATATCCTTAGTAATCTCATCCCTTCCCATAGCGTTGGACTTGACTGACAAAAGACACTTCATTACAACCTCTTCGCTTACCGGTTGTAGAGTAAACATAGAATCAGAGTGACCTCCTTTAGGAAATGACTCAAACTCTGAACGCGGGATCGTGTTACTCCCAGGAACATCTAAGAAGTGATTATTGAGAGAGTCAGGGTTCCCAAAACATGATGGTAAGGATGCATCACCTTTACATGGATTTATTAATATTTTACTTTTTAAATTATGCCAAAATTTTTTACTATCACTTATATTAGAATTAACGCTGTGATTAAAAAAAGCCTGTTTTTCTGCTTGTATGCTTGATTCTACTAATTTTTTTAAATCCCTATAGTATTCTTTATCCTTGTCTAATTTAGTTTTCTTATAATTTATATGAGCCTCATTACGTAACCTTATCATGTACCTAATATTATCCGTGATCCAAGGCACGGTTTTATTGCCATTTATGCGCAAAGTTTTAACTGGAGCATGTCTGTCAAAGAGCTGTAACAGTAACAAGTTGAACTCGCCCACCATGGCGTCCACAGTAGGCATACCTGCAATAGATTCCCAATCGACTGCAGCCAAATCATTGTTAAAATTGTCCAAATGCATGTCTTTAAGAGGTCTAAATGTAATGCACTTAGGAGGTGATCTCATCTTCTTTAAAGTGAATGAAACATTGACCATAGAGTGACCAAAGGTACCAGTGATATTAGTGACCATGACATCGCGTACCGGGCAGTTAGTACAAACAACATCTATCAGAGACTCTGAATCAGCTGTTGAATGAGTACAATCAGACACCACCTGATCGAGACTCATGCAATTTAGAAAGAGGTTGAGCTTATGTGTTTTCACGTCAACCGAGTCATTCATATTGATATTAAAATCCCCCATCAAAATTAAATAGTCTACCCCTGAAAACTTCGAAACCGTATCAGTAAGGGCATCCAAAAATACATCAACATTAAGCCATGGAGGCCTATAAGCTGTACCTACTGCGATTCTGAATCCATTGATTCGCGTTGTTAACCACATTTGCTCTATGGAGTCATCCAGATCTCTTACATATCGAACACGCACATCGTTCTTTAAATAGAATCCTACCCCTCCACCACGTCCTCCACACATATGCTGAGGTCGTGGGGTGTAACGCAAGCGATAGCCAGGCGGTGCTGGAGCTCGTGCTTCCTGTCCTGCGGCCAACCAAGTCTCGTTCATACAAACTATGTCACTTTGAAAGCGATCCATTGCTAGTAAAAAGTCGTCGTGTCTCGTGTTCAGCGATCCAGCGTTATAAAGGCTCAAATTAAAATATTTCGGTTTAGGCATCATGATAATTAGAAATTAATAATATTGATATCGTGTTAAACAATATAGTCAGGAAATAAACATACACCCATAAAACAACAATATTTCTCACAAGGGGCATGTTAGTCAAGAAGACAATGAATGCAATCAATAATATGTGCTTGTATCTTAAATATCTGTGCAAATAAATATGACAATTACTAGTGTCAATAAGTAATACCATGTAATGTGTAAACAATAAATAATAATAATAATAAACAGTGTTAATGAAATATGCCCTACCTAAACCACCACTATAATCTAGAATCACATTTGTATGAATATGTGATATAATTATGCAATGCAGTACTAGCAGGAGCACAATGCCAACACCGCAGCACACACCACACCACATTATTAACAAACTATCACAAGTTGCCAAAATTAGGTAACATATATAATCAAAGCAAATATAGCCTAGATGACAATGATAATGGATACATGGTGCACACATACATAAAACACTACCATACAAAGCCGCACTCATGCACCATGTGACCAAACAAGGCTGGAGAAGAGCCATACCATAGACGAAGAATAATATAGACTGCCAATGTCATACAACTATAAGAAAGGTCCTATTCCCGCCTTATATCTAGATGGCGCTGACCTATAAGGTTGCTAACTTAAATTTTGTTGATAATTTATACTGAATCATGCCTGAAAATTAATAAAAAGTTGTTTTAATAATAGTAAATTACAAATAATTCTACAATATTCCGCCAGAACAATTTTAATCTTTATCGAAAAGTTTAATCCTATTACACGGTTTCTACGGTTTCGCGCTAGATGGCGAATAGAATTAAGCACGGTGCGGTCAGTGCGGTGCTTAGATTGTTATTTATTTATTTATTTATTTATTTACAGTGTAAACTTACAGCTAGATCTAGCCAACACGCTTACAATGTTACTCACTTAATTAAGTTACTTAAGTGAAACTAATTATGAAAACACACAAATATATAATTACAAACAACATATAAACTAACTTAAGCAATAATACAATTACACATAACAAATAAACCTCACAAATTTTCTGACTAATGACCCAAGAGTGTCAACAAATATATCGGCATCCGGGACCTCAACAAGAAAATTGTTGAGAAGGCGGAGAGCTCGAGCAGTAGGGCTATTACTAGCATGTTGTGTACGTAAGGCACCCGGAAACGCAAACAATAAGTGTCGCCTGCGACCAGATCCCCGCATATAATTATTAGGTACGTACAATCCTATTCGCCCAACAGTAACAGGGTCATCTATACTGTTTCGCAATATTAAGCAATATTGGACGAATAATTGTACTTTTCGTCTAAGCTGCAAAGTATCCAGGCCCACCATTCCGGCTACGAACAAAGATGGATACAAAAATGGGTAGCGGCCATGCATCTTTTTGTATAAAAAGCGTGCAAACTTTTTATTAATTTTTTCTATTATTAGTGTATGCTTTGCTGTGCTTGGATCCCAGACTATTGAGCAATACTCCAACTTGCTGCGAACGTAAGCGCTATATAGTAATATAGCTATTCTGGGGTCACGAAACTGTGAGGCTGTGCGCATAATAAAACCCAAGGTTTTGCTGGCTTGTTTTACTATATCAACAATGTGACTAGTGAAGGTTAATTTCTGGTCAAGCTTTATCCCAAGATCACGAACTTCTGCTACTCTACTGAGGGATACTCCTGCCATATTGTAGTCAGACAAGATTGGTTGACGCGACCGAGAGAATGTTATAACATTACACTTAGAAGAGTTTAATGACATTCTGTTTACAGATGTCCATCTTACAACTGCGTCTATATCCTTTTGCAACAGTACACCGTCATTGAGATCTGCCACAGGGAAAAACAGTTTTAAATCATCCGCAAACAACAAACACTTCGCTGAAGATACAACTTCAGGAAGGTCATTTATCATTATGGAAAAGAGAGTTGGTCCCAATGTGCTCCCCTGACTCACACCAGAGCGCGTATAGTACTCTGTGGATTGGCAGCCAAATAGTTGGACATATTGCTTTCGATCCCTAAGATAATGGGCAAAAAAGGATAATAATTTCGGCGCGAAACCTATAGAAGAAAGCTTACGCAATAAGATGTCATTGTCCACCAGATCGAATGCCCTCTTTAGGTCGAAGTATGCCACATCAACCTGTCGCCCCTTGTCCATTTCAAATGCGATATCATCCACCATACACACCAGGTTAGTTGACGTGGACCTACCTCTCCGAAAACCATGTTGGGCGTTTGACAATCTCGAACTGACTTGGGGGATAATTAATTGATTCAGTACTCTTTCAAATAACTTACCGAAATTAGACATCACAGCTATTGGTCGGAAACATGTAAAATCTTGCGGCGAAACACCCTTCGGTATAGGTGTTACTCTGGATACTTTCCATGATCTAGGAAAAACACCACTTTGCAAAGATAAGTTATAAATGTGAAGTAGAGGGCATTCTAAGGCAGAGATACAATCCTTAACCAAAAAAGAAGGCAAACCATCCGGGCCAGAAACCGTGGATGACTTGAGATGTTTTGCTGCGCGTCGTAATTCGTCAGGGGTTATGACATCGACCCTAACTCGAACATCATCACCATTGCATGCAGCGCTCTCCTCTGCCAATTGAGCATCCAGAATCGGCAACTCAGGGAGAAAGACAGAACCAAAAAACTTTGCAAAGTGGTTAACTACCTCCTGTTTTGTAAGCTGTGCAGCGAAGTTAGAGAACTGAGAGTCAAATTGGTTGTTTCTGCGCCTTTTGCGAACATAAGTCCAGAATGTTTTAGGGTCGCACTTTATATTATTTTCCATTGCCTTTATATGAATAGAATAATCTCTACTAATTAATTTTTTTACGACCTGTCTGTAATATTTGAACAGCTCTTGATTAAATTCTAGTTTATTGCATTTATATTTTTTTAAATTGAAATGTTTGAGAGTAATGTAATGTTTCAATTCGGAACTAAACCATTCAGGATATGTATGACCAGCTGGACGAGATGACCCCTGAATACGGTAGGGTACGTTTTTTTGAAGAACAGCGTTAATCTCAGCATAGAGTGCATCAACCGCCTGGTCAACCTCGGTATGTTGGACAACACTAGACCAATCCAAGCTCAACAAATCCGCATATAATTGTGGAAAGTTGGCTTTGCGAAAATCCCACTGTAAAGTGACTGGTGTATTCGTCGCAGTAGGCGAGTCATTGGAAAGAACAGAAATCCTGTCGTGTGGAAATAAAAGTTTCACTTCCAGTGATGGGTGGTACAAATCAATGGGAACCAACGATTCAACTTTCCCAACTGAAACAATGTCAGGTCTTCTATTCGTAAGCACCAAGTCCAGAATGCCTCCATATACATTACAAACATTATTAATTTGACTAACTCTACAAAATTCAAGAAAATTATCAAATTGTAATTTTACATTATTGGAAAATGAATTTAAATTAAAATCACCAATTACTATACAATCCATACAGGGGAACTTGCAAATCGCATTTTCGATACATGTTAATATATTATTATATTGTTCTTCGTTATAACTAGGTGGTATATAAGCAACACAAATCAACAGTTTGACACCTTTGCAAGATACAGTGGCAAATAGCAGTTCCTTGTCTTCCGTTAAGCCGTCGATATCAGTAACGGAATGTACTTTATACTTCTCTTTTACTGCTAATAAAATGCCACCCCATCCAACATTATTTTTCCTGTCTTTCCGTAGAACAATATAATCAGACGGAAATAATTCACTATTAAAAACAGAATCAGTAAGAAAGGTTTCTGTTAATGCTATAAAATCATAATTGCATGTAAGTAGATTATTATAAAACGCATGAGTTTTACTTCTTAAGCCCCTTACATTCTGGTAGTACATATATGCAGTTTTCTTTTTGTTATGACACCTCTTTATTTTTGGCTCGAAAATTCTGTCTCCATGGCTTAATACATATGTCTTCTACCCAATTCTCCGATGACATCACGGTGTTCGCCAGCTTGGGTGGAACACCAAGCTTAAATGAAGCATAATTGCCGCGAGGCTTAAGAGCTTCAACAGTACACAAATCACCTGAGCAAATTTTATTTAAATGAGATCTAACTTGTTCTTCAGTAGTACCGACCTTGACGTAAAACAAATGCAGGTATCTTATCCTAGTAGAAGCTTCAAGTGCAGACGAGTCGGGAGAAGCCGTCCCACGGGTTATTTCTATCGTTGAATTACGGGACTTTTTACGTGTTACTTCAATCCACTCCCGTAGCTCGCTGTCACCCTCTTCTTTATTCCTGACTGATAGATTTCCAGGTTCCAATCCAGACGAAGACAATTGCGGATTAGAAAAGTGGGTCAAGTTGGACGTCCGAATTGTCTGTGCTTGATGAACAGACTCTGTGGTTAACTTAGGCGGTAGTTCAGCTAGAACTGATGTACCAGGTTGAACTGATGAGCATGTCGATTGTTTTTTATTATTTCTGGCTCTTTTTGGTTTAGTTATAATACTTTTTTACTAGATGGCGCTTAATTTAATGGATAATGTTACATTCAATAATATTTTTTTTTAATTCTTTCTGTGTATATTATAGGAATTGTAAATGATATCTCATGTACACAAATATTAAAAGAAGTAACAAAAAGTGTATTTTAAGCTGTAAAAAAAAGAAAAAATACACGCGGAGAAATTAACTTCGTTATACCCGATGCTCCGATACATTTTAATTCTATCTTGATTCTATGCACGGTAGGTACCTAAACTTTTAGGTGCTGAGTTGCAAGGCTTCTAGTCTTTTTTTGGAATGCGTTCGGATTTATGTGCCGATCGGTTATTTTTAGAAGCGACCTACTTTTATTATTTTTGTCTAAATGATAAGTTGATGATATCTTTAAAAGACTTCATTTTTGTTGTTAATGATATTATGAGTTAAAACATTATTTCATATATTTTTTATTATATGAGGCACATCAAAAATTGAAACAATTTTGCGTTCTTCACTATAGAGAAATATTTTACAAAAAATAAAAACCGACTTCAAAAACACTGAAAAGTCTACAAATAGGTACAGACAACATCACACTTCTATATTGAAGTCGGTATCAAACGATGATCCAGAAAGTCTTAAAATTTGTCACCGACTTCAATATAGAAATGTGATGTTGTCTGTAACTACTACATCGAATACATCGAATCCGTCATAACTACTGCCTCACGGAAACTCGGTGTCCTGAACAAGGTGCGTAGGTATTTTGCGCCGGACCAACTATGCTTGTTGTATAAAACTCAGGTTAGGTCTTGCGTGGAATATTGCTCGCACCTTTGGGACGGCTCCGCTCAGTACCTCCTCGATGCTCTGGACAGATTGCAGCGTCGCGCTATTCGCATAATTGGCGATGTAGAGGCAACTAACACCCTCGAGCCTCTACAACTTCGTCGTGACATCGCCTCTCTTAGCGCCTTTTACCGAATGTTCCATGGGGAATGCTCTGAGGAGCTCTTTAACCTTATCCCTCCCTCTCCATTCCTTAACAGAAACACGCGTAAGGGCCTTCGGAGTCATCCGTACACTGTGTCCTCCTTTTCACACCGTACCAAGAAATTCCAAGATTCCTTCTTCTGTCGTTCATCCCACACTTGGAATTCTCTACCTGCGCACGTGTTTCCTCCATCCTACAACATGGGTTCCTTCAAAAGAGGCCGGCAAGGGGCGGGCAGGTAGGAGAGTGGATGTCGTCCCTACTCTATCTGTCAACTCATTTGGGCCTCTTTCACCGCTTAACATCAGGCGGGAGGAGGTCATTTGCCGGGCCATCCATAAAAAAAAAAAAAAAAAAAAAACTATTCTTATATTATTTTAAACTTTTCAGTGTTTGTGAAGTCGGTTTTTATTTTTTGTAAAATATTTTTTATTTTTAACTTTTTAGTGAATGAAATCTTTTTAGTGAAAAGAACCGTAAATTAATATAAAGGAAATTTGGGATTTCCCTCGATTTTCATGAGATCCCATCATCAGATCCTGACTTTAGTGATCTTGGTGCCACCCCAGGAGTATACCTACTCTATCGAATACAAAAGGAATTTTGAAAATCGGTCAAAACACGATGGACACACCTAAAACTTTAAGGGTTTCCCTCGATCTTTATGGAATTCAATCATCAGATCCTAACCATGGGACCACCCTTGGAGTATCCTCTATCGAATACAAAAAGAATCATCAAAATCGGTTCATAAACGACGAAGTTATCCGCGAACAAACATAACAAAAGCATATATACGGTCGAATTGAGAAACCTCCTCCTTTTTAGGATTCCGTAGTAAACAAGGAACCCTTATAGATTCGTCATGTCTGTCTGTCTGTCCGCGCTTTTACTCAGAAACTATTAGTACTAGAAAGCTGTAATTTTGTATGGGTAATGTATATTAATCATGCCAAAAAAGTGGTAGCAAAAAATATTGAAAAAAAAATTTTTTTTTGGGGTGGCTACCATACATAGTATAGTGGGAGTAACATTTTTTTCTCGACTAACCAATCGTGTGGGGTATTGCTGAATAGGTCTTTAAAAAACAATGTACGGTTCAGAATACCATTTTTCGATTTATTAGCAAATTTTTCTTAGAGGTAAGTGTCCCCCCCCTCTAACTGCTAAACGGTTATACACGGTTATTTTTTTATCACCCTGGAAAATTTTAGGAACGCTTCAGGACACATCCATTATTATATAAAAAATAAAAAAAATGAAATAAAAATTTTAAAAAATAGAAAAAAATTAGATAAATCTCTAAAATGCTGCTCTTAACTAGTGCAGCATTCTTTGAATTTTTTTGGGAAATTTATATAAAATTAAGTATAGGAGTTATTTTTATATTCATAGGTAATTTAAATCATTCTAATACCATGTCGTGAAGCGTCCCTTAAATTTTCCAGGGTGATAAAAAAATAACCGTTTATATGGACACGTGAAAAAAATTACAACAGTAGTATATGTATACAAGGTTATATTTTAGTTATGACAAAAATGTGTGCTTGTTCAGACAAGCAAACTGAACAACTTTCACTCTGAACACAAAAAATCTGCTGTTTCATACATTTAGGTTCAGTGAATGTTGAACATTTGTATGAAACAGCTGATTTTTTTTTGCGATTTTTAAGTTGGTCCCATAGTGAAAGTGTTTCAGTTTGCTTGTCTGAACAAGCACACCAAATTTTTGTCATAACTAAAAAATTGTATAACGAAGTTTAAAGGAAAACTATCAGAGTTGAGTATTAAGTACAAACTAAAAAGTTATAGACGAAAAATTAGTACTGAATATAAATTTACGAACCAGGTGAAGTTAAGTAAATATAAAATCATTGGAGCTTTAATCATAATAATAATTACTAATTTAATAGCAACGTGTTGTGAGGTGTGATGTGAGTGTGAACTCAAAGTTGGCATTTGCAACTACGGAACCTTAGAATAATAACGCATAGAAGGATAGTCCGGTACTGAGCGCGATGATTAAAGTGAAGCAAAAATGACACCGCTGTGTGAAGTTGTTTACGCGCGACACACGCACACTAAGATATGACGGGGCTGCCAGTGCGCGCCACCGAGCAATTGTTTTCCCAAAATGAGGGAACTCATCTTGTGCTCATGTTGTTAAATGAATGTCGCAATTGTCGTACCTAATCTATGTCTTTATGTTTTTATGTAAAGACAGAAATGAAATGAAAGTTGCCAAATCTCTGTTTATATAAAGCGTATATTTTAAAATGAAATAATTGTCATGTAAATAGTTAATTCCTTATTTCTAATAATGAAAGAGGTACGTACCTACCGCGTATAATAATCTTCAATTCCGTTAATTGTATTTGTTTTCTTAACAAATGTCACTTTGATAATGCTGTTAGGTATGTCCACATTGTCTTTTTCGACTCATATCATAAAAAGTTTATTGTGTTTAAAGAATTCTTACAATTTTTTTTGTTCTCATAGAAAAGTATGTCGAATAAAATAGTTCAGAACATGACTACGCAACCCCGTCACCTGTTTTCTTTTGTGATGGCGGGGACTTCTCCCCTAGAGCCCTCCTGTTGCTACACAATGTAGGAGCTGGATAAAACTCCATATAAAAATCCGAATGTAGTATGAAAAAAAGGCAAACTCACACTTGACCATTTTTTGATAAGTCCATTATTCGTGTCTTAATTATCGGAGGAGTATGAGGGGGTCAAAAATTTCGTAATTTTTTAGCTTCGATGCACTGTTTCCGAGATATAAGCGTTTTTGTTAATACTTTTCTTGAAATATAATTAAAATTGAAATCCTATCCTACTAATATTATTATATAATATTATAAATGTGAAAGTGTGGACGTTTGACATAGGCTACCTTTTATCCCGATTCCTTAAGTAGTTCCTGAGGGAAAATTGAAAATTGTTTACGAGTTAAGCCGCGGGTAGACAGCTTTGAAATTTGGTATGCATGTCACCTATGCTATGGAAAAGGACATGTCCTTAATGATCTCTCAAATAGTTCCCTTGGGAAGATTAAAAATTGTTAACGAGCGAAGCTTTAGACCCAATTCTGAAGCAGACGCAGTTGCGGGCAGAAGCTAGTAATATTATAAATGTGAAATTGTGGATGTTTGGATATTTGGATGTTTGTTACTCAATCACGCAAAAACGGCTGAACGAATTTGGATGAAATTTGGCATGCATGTAGCCTTTGACATGGAACAAAACATAGGCTACCTTTTATCCCGATTCCTTAAGTAGTGACCCAGGGAAAATAGAAAATTGTTCAAAATTAAAGTCCACGCAGACGAAGTTGCGGGCAGAAGCTAGTTCCTTCTAAAAACAGTCGAAAATAAGTCCTGGGCTTCTTATAAAATACGGTGAAATTTTTCTAAGTGCCGCACTCCCTTTGCTACACCCTAACTTTTTTTCTTTTTTAGGATCAATATGGCTTGTATTTAAAAATCTCAATCGATTCTCTAGAAAATTCGCTAAAATCATACGCATCGCGTCTCGCTCTTCGATGCGTTGTTTTTTTAACTTCAAATTAAACCTATATTATAAACAGGATAAGTGTCGCCTAGATAAGTAGATACCTAAATATTTTTCATATTAATCATAACCTGTTTAGTCGGTTAAATTGGGACATTTATGTTTCCAAACTGGCAACACAACGATTGAAATGAAAAGTTTCGTATAATTTGTCTTATATGGATAAAATACTAAACAATTTTTAAATCTTTGCTGTGATAATAATGTTATTACACTTTATAATCTTTTCAGATGTCTTGTGATACCATTCAACTGCACAAGTCATCATTATTAATTATTTTACGAGAGATACATTCGAAGCACATTGACCTTGAACACTGCGGAGCTGTCCGTCCGGCGTAGTGAGCCATTTATGGCTTATGGCCGGTATACACTTTGTTTAGTTAAGTGCTTAGTGTTTAGTGTTTAGTAGACTGTTTAGTGTTAAGTGATTAGTAGGTGCTGTCCATACACTGTTTAGTAAACGGTGTTTAGTTTATTTGTTCATTATATGGACTAAACACTAAACAGATCTGTCCAGACGTGTTTAGTGAGTGTTTAGTGTTAAGTGAGGTGTGAAGGCGGGAGAGCGGGAGGGGCGACTCGCAAAAAAAATAGAACGCGTTCCTATTCGCTAAACACTAAACACTTAACACTTAACACTAAACACTTAACACTAAACAGAAGCTGTCCGAACGTGTTTTTTACTAAACACTTAACACTAAACAAGCCACTCGCACTAAACACTAAACAAAGTGTGTACCGGCCATTAGTTTTAGTTGCTTCAAATTGTGCGCGCCGATTGGGTTTCTATGCGTTTACGGAACCCTACACTGCGCGTGGCCCGTTACGGTTTTTTTAGAAGTCGGTTAAAAAAGGGTTTATTTTTTGCCACTCCTAAATTTTTTAGTAGCTCAAAAATAAAGAAAAGAGTTTTTGTGTTTTGCAACGCGAACTTGCTTTATTTTACAATTGTTCTGCGCAAAGCTTTACTTACTATTTGCAAACTTTAACTTCTACATAAAAACGAAAGCCACTAATCACAGAACAATCATCTGTCAATACCAGGTAAAATTTAACGCTTTCTGGGGTCCACGAGAAATTCACTCCTGTCAGGCGAAAATTACTCCACTTTGCTTCTCGAACGTTATCAATTACCTTGTTCTCGAATGAGAGGGAATGTCTGGCAGAAACTGTCAAAAATGTATTTAGCGCCATCTATCGTGCTCTTGTATAACTACATAAATCTATGTAATCACTGCTGTGCACCCTAGGAGCGTGTGTGCTTTGTTGCTTTTAGAAATATCGACAAATTTTGGATTTGATACAGCTCGCTCCATCTATTGCTCGTGGTTATAACTAATTTTAGAAATGTTAGACATTGACAATCCTTTCTTTATATCATCCTTGGCCATACTAAGTGTATGTATATTCTTCAAATTATTATAATATGCAGTAATTCGTAAGCCCGAAATTAAAATACACAAAATTCTGTTGCACAAAATATCACTACCTAATATTTCTACAGTGCCAACATTAACTACATATATCATAAGAATCAGATGAGTGAAGTAAATTTGCAATTCAGAAATTAGAAGCCTATAAATACAAACTAACCTAAATTCGCTGCTACATGAATAAATAAGCAATATTTTACTATAAATAATAATGTTCCAGAATTTATTGAGACACTTAACAGACCCTATGCGTGTGTATGCATAAGATATAAGACAAATCAAGACAAAACACATTAAAAATACTACATATATATATATATCCATAAAAATCTATCATATAAAGCCGCACCTATGCGCAATGTAACTAAAAAAGGCTGGTGAAGAGCCATGCTAAGTATATATAATATATTCTTCAAATTATTATAACACGTAATAAATAGTAAGCCCAAAAATAAAACCCATAGTAATCTATTGCACAAGATATCACTACCCAACATTTCTACAGTAACAACATTAACTACATATATCATATAAATAAGATGAGTAATGTAAATATGCATTTCATATAAAAGAAACCCATAAACACACACAAACTGAAATATGCTGCTACAAGAATATATAAACATTAATTCATTATCAATAATTACGTTGCAAAATTTGATGAGACACTTAACGGACCCTACGCGTACATATGCATAATATAATATAAGAAAAATCAAAACAAAACACATTAAAAATAACACTAAGAACACAATTTTAGACGGATAAACAGTTACACAGTTACATATAGCAGTACAAAGCATTAGGATGTAATATTGCACATTGAAAAAGCACAATTCCAATAGCATATGTACATATAAGATTACATATATATTCAAAGCACATATAGGTCCACTTATCTTACTTGGCTTCACCAACGCTTTCCGGGCCAAAAACACGAACGAGGTCAGCCTCTGTACGCAGACGATGGCGTGGTGCCTCCTTACCCTGGTACTGTCTCACGAAGATCCGGCCATCTCTCGTCCACACGTAACGCCAGTTTCGGCTCTTAGCTAGTTCACGAGCTCGGTTGAAGATCACTCTATTAAAGCGTGTTAACCTCTCGTTGACATAGAAGCGACACGGAGCACCAGGCAGCCCCGTCCCTTCGGTGGTGGCACCACGCCGGACGCGCGCAGACCGCAATAACTCATCCCGTATAGCCCGTCGCGCTAACTTCACCACCACTATTCTCGGTCGCCCCGTTTGCTCCTCATCAATATCAACTGGAGGTCGCCCCACCCGCGAAACACAAACGATCTCGTTCGCCTCCAGATGTACACCCAATTTCTTGGCGAGGGTGATAGCCATGCACGACAAATTTTCACCCTTATTCTCTGGTATACAGGATATTTCAATGTTGTTTAATAGCAACTCCTGATCCCGTTCGTTAAGTTCCAACTTCAGCTGCTCCATAGAAGCATGCAAAGAACTGTTACTAACGGGGTTGGCAGGGGCAGCATCAACTCGCTGCTCAAGGCTTCCCAAACGTTCATTTATCTTATCAATTTGGTACTCACAGGTGTCCAATCTTGAGGACAGCTTGGAAAAAGTCTCATTTAGTTCTCTCATCTGAACCCTACTCGCGACAAGCTCATTACGAAATGAGCGCATTTCTGCAATTAGCTCATTAATGCTCACTGTCTCCGTAACCATACTGAAGTCATTGGTGTTATCGCCATTATTAGTATCCGCCATAGAAACATCTAACTGAGAGTGTGGGCTGTCAAGGATCGCCGCACCCCTGCGCAATGTAATCATACCACAGTCAGATCGAACGGGAGTATCCGTATTACCTGTCTTAGGTTGTCTACTGATACATAAAGGGCACTGCCAGGCGGATCTTTTTTCATCAGTTAGCGTATTATAAAAACGTTTCTCGGATACATTAGCACATATCAAATCATAGTACTGTTCACATTTACAGCAGCACAAAAACCGTCTATCAGTAATAGGCTTTGGGCATGCAGCGCATTTCAAATGTTTATCGCTCATAATGATAATTATTAATAATCAACTGATTCGTTGTAAATAAAACTTGACGGTGGCTGGCGCCTACTTGTCTAGGATGTGTCGTAATCGTATGAGCGAGACACGCATACACGTAAACACCAGGCGTGAACAGGAGGTAGTGCGTCGCGCCGTTGGACGGTCACTAGAATAACCTTAGATGAACGTTTTTCAACACCGAAAAACAATTTGCGAGATTACACTTTGATTATCACACTTTTTATCACATTTGATCAAATCCTTGAATCTGCTGTACACAGGGATTATTTTAACATAAAATATAGTTCTTATTGACACTTAATTCGCACGAAAACTAAATAAATACGAGGAGACAAATAAACCGGTGTTACACGTATTAGATTGTTATTTAGATATGAAACTAATAGCTGAAACAATGGCTTACAGGCAGTTATGTATTGTTCAGTGCCAGCTGGATATTATTCCTCAACAAAACTATTAAAATCATAAGGGTTTATTTAAATATGACCTAATAGAAGCTCTTTTTATGGTTCTAATTTTTTTGACCTGCCGCCTTTTTAGGACGTCTTTTAGCTGATGAGAAGAATGGGCGTAAGAAACTTATCAGTTTTATCAGAAGTATCAGGGAAGCTCATGGCCTTTATCTCACCTAGAGTCTGGCACACGAAACATGAGCTTGGAAAAAAGCGTCAAATTCAAAAATTCTAACTCTGGCCCTGGTAATACTGTCTACAGAAGGTAAAATACATTTTGATACTTGAAATATTTTAATATTTTTTTATTTATGTACCTAGTAATTTAGAATGTTAAATTTGTGAAAGGTTTGTCTTTTTTTTGCCTTTTTTTTCTACTATATTTTACTGAATATAGTAGGAAAAAAAAGGAGTTGATACTTTTTTAAAATTAAATATTAGGTAATGTATAGTTTTAATGAACTCCCAACAATGAACCTTTTATAAGAAATCGCCGTATTTGGATTTCATGAATGTTAAAATTACTTAATATCTGTAATATTTCGTCAGAAATTAATTAACAATTTCATAATAATTAAGAAAAAAATATTATGAAATTGTTTATTACAAAGTATCAAAATCACCATGTTGAACTAAACTACATGGGGACATTGTATCAGTGTTGCTACTTGAAAAAATGTCAGGTTCATCTTTCATTAGCCAGACTCTAATGGTAAGTGACGATAAGGCCAAAATTGCAAGTCAGCTTTACCTGGACTCCTCATCAACTAAGGAACTTGCTATTTTACCTCTAATAGTCAGAACACAAGAATGCTATCAACATTGTTATTATGGCGAAAAACTTGGGCAAGACGGTGGTAGGTAACCAGGCCGGCTCACGAGCCCTACCATCAACCAAACCAAGCAGAAAAACCCCTTGGGGAATCGAATCCGGATCAACACTCGATGGTCTAAGCCACTAGACCATGGAGGCGATTAAATGCAGGTAGACATTGTTCACTGCTATCAATGTGCTATATCTCAAAAACAAATCACATCACAATGAAATTAATTCGCTTCATTGTAATCCTAACTATAAAATGTCGTATATAAGTTAATCGCTCATTGCTATCGTGAATCACCGTATGAGAATCCATCTTGCGCCAGTTGTAGGCGGTTTCATTTTATGTGGAAATCTTTTGCGTATTGTGTAGTTTCGAAGTAAAACCAGGAATACATTCACAGCTCGTATATTGTATACACGCAAACACACACATTATGTACGTTCAAGTTACCTGTATTCGTTATTTCTTGAGAGTTTTTTTAGATCTCTACTTCGGGACCACTATTTTCTATGTGTTTGAGCAAGGAAAAGCGGGATCTCATGAGCATCTTAATTCGACTGCTAGGTGATCTCAAACACGATACAATAGATTATATGTAGGTATTTGTTTATAATAAGTAAACTATTTACATTTTTATTTCCATCTCATTAAACCTTCTACGTTATGTAGTGATTGAGAACACCATACTCTAACCATGGTTCAAACCGCACTGAGAGCAGTGTGGCGCTATGCACAGCGAGAGCAGTGTCTCTGTTTTAACATTGCTATAAGCACTCATGGTAATGCCCCTAGCATAGATCCGGAGGCCCGGGACTCTATTCAGTTTGGAGGCAGATTTTTCTACTTGGCTTGTATTAGTAGTTCGGCTCAGGGGTGTTACGGATATTCCCATTCGCACTCGCTAATGCGGAATAGTCGCATTAATTCAGATAACTTCGTCCGCATTAGCGCAGGCCACATTGAGAGCGGGCGGGCGGGCGAGCGGGCTGACGGGCGAAGCGAAGCGATGGAAACTATACACACTAAGCGAAACTTCAGCGAGTGGTTCACATCGCAGGCGGGCGAGCGGGCGAGCGAGCGGGCTGGCGGGTGACCGGGGAGGGCAGGTTAGCGAACGATCGAACGAACAGGCGAGCATCGTTTCACCTCTCTTCATACTTTGATTCACACCGCGAACTACAGAGTTAACTTCGCTTCGCTGGAATCGTTAAATATTCCGTTCGCTCTCTTCGCATGGCTGGCGTAGCTTAGCTCTTTAGTTCGCGGTGTGATCCAAAGTATGAAAAGAGGTGAAACAATGCTCGCTTGGTTCGCTCGCCCGCCCGCCCGCTGGCAATGTGGCCTGCGCTTCACATCGAACGCGGGCGAGCGAGCGGGCGAGCAGGCTGGAGGGCGACCGGGGAGGGCAGGCTAGCGAACGAGCAAACGAACGGGCAAGCATCGTTTCATCTCTTTTCATACCTTGGTTCACACCGCGAACTACAATTGAAACTTGAAACACAATTAAATTCGGTCGACTCCACGGAAACATTGTCAGTAACGTGAGGAGCTTAACAGGTGTGGAGCATATTGTTTTCTGAAACCTACAACTTCTGTGCTAATGACGCATTGACGCCGACACGCTGAAGGATTTTCGCTACATTAATCATCAGGCGAAAGTTCGTACATACATTAATATTTGTCAAGCATATTTATAAATTATTTGTTACCAATCCACACTGGGCCAGAGTGGTTGAATCAGGCCTCGGTGGGGACGTATATGAGCTGTTATGATGAAACGTAAACATTGAATGAAGAAACAAGGCACGCTGATGTAGGGCTGTCGACACTTACCCCCAGTTTCTGAAAGGCTGATCAAAATATTGTTCAACTAACATCCATGTCATCTTAACAGCAGTGTCAAATCAATCTGAGTTTCCGAAACATTGGTTAGACAAAATTTACTTATCTTTAATAATTTGATTTCTCGTGAGAAATATTTTTAGACACTGTCACATTGCTGAAATCATATATTTTGTTTTATTCACATGTATTTTGAAAACCCAAAATGGGTCTTTCCTTAATAATTTTGAAATAAATTTGACAGCTGTGTCAACTAACACAGTGATAAGTTGATTTAGCTTTCAGCAACTCAATTCATAGTTAACATTAGATTGACAGCTTGTAGCTAATTTTATCGCTGAACAGCCTTTCAGAAACTGGGTGTTAGAATCAAAAATTAACTGGTTTGCATGAAAAAAAGCTTGATCATAGTTAATCAATATATTTATATTTCTAATAGAATCTCCACTTTTGATAGATACATACCCTTAAATATTATTTCGGTTTTCCATTACATCCTGCATATACAGGGTTAATTTTGAGGTACCGGTAACCTCGCAGGATTAGATAGCTAACATCATTAACTACAACATTTGTTTTACGTATTTTGAGATAACATAATACATTGAACAAAAATAAATTTTCAAGTTTATTGCACTGTCGTAACATTGATAAGTCTATGTTTCATTTATAAATGAGACGGAAGACAACGCTACGCTCGAGCGCTATGCGCGTAGAGTTACAAACATTCTAGAGGTATATTAAATGAATATTTATTTTTGTATGAAAGTAAAATCTAACGAATTAAAAAGTCGTAGAACAAACGTTGTAGTTAATAATAGCTAGCTAGCTATCTAATACTGCGAGGTTGCCGGTACCTCAAAATTTACCTTGTAGACAGACGACGCAGCGGAGGACTATGTTTTGTAATAAGTACTTGTTTTTGTTTTATTAAAAAAAATATTAATAAAAAAATTTACTTGTTTATAGAATTTTATATTAATTTTCTAAAATATAAAAAAATACGGCACCAATTAAGTTAAGTGTTTTTTATTTTTTTTATTAATGCTTAAATCATTCTACTGCCGTGCCCTGAAGCGTCACTTAAATTATCCGGGGTGATAAAAAAATAACCGTGTATAAACTATCTGGAACTGATGTTGAAACCGAATAAAAATCCGCGTTTTCCTAGTAGGACCTAGTTTTTGAGATTATAGCGAACATATACACAGACGACGCGGCGGAGGACAATGTTTTATAATACGTGCGTATGGATAACGGTTTTTACCTTACATTTAAAACAGTGAAATGTGAAAAAATAATATAGCCTCGTTCTAAGCTGTCACGTTACCTGTTGACGTGCACTAAAGTCACTTAATGCGATGGCAGTGCTCACACTTGGGGGATTAGTGGTGTCAGCAAAGGGGAATTCATAACGCACGAAGAACGGAATCAAATTAGTTAAATGGAATTTTTGTTCGAATATAACGGCAGGTAACATCTTTTTCTGTCTAGAACATTTTAATGAAGTTGATTTCTCTCTCAATTTATTGATAATATTACAATATCTATTAATTCAGTGATAAAGTCAACTTTGTCGCAACAAACTACAAAAAAGATCGATATTGTTTAAATTACCCCAAGGCTGTAAGTGCTCGGTTGTAATATCCTTATATTATTTAATAATTTATTACGTGTTTAATATTATTATAGAAATTTCATGAAAAATTGTTAAATATAAGTTATTTACTTGAACGGAACTTGATTAGTGTTGCACCAAAAAGTGACAATCGATTTATTAACCGATTTCACTTCTCTGCCTTTTTCGACATAAATCTTTTTATTATCTACCATTTCTATTTGCTGATTTCTGTGCATAAACGCCTAACAAACGTTCATAGCAAATATGTAGTTGATAACTTTGCGTATCTTTTGACGTAAGAGTATTAATAACTATTTTTCAAGATTTTGGTGTTCTGCATTGTAATCATTTGGTTGCTTATTTACAGTCTACATAAATATTTTTAATATCTATTTTTTCTATTTTGCTGATTTCTGTGCATTAACGCCTAACAAAGGTTCATAGCAAATATGTGGTTGATAACTTTTGCGTATCTACGCAATTAATATTATTTTTATTAATATTAATATTTACGGTATAATATTATTTTTAAGATTATAACAATATGAAAAGTTCCTGAAACTTTTTTCATGCAAAATAATAACTTTCAACTATTCAGCATTTCATGTTACTATGTGAAATATTTATTCATTGTTAGGGCAGGAGCCCATACTGTATTTAGCCATCTCCTTTTTCAACTCATTTGCATTTTAAAGAAAATATGCAGTCACAATACAAATTATAGTTATTTCATTATAAGTAGAGAGTTAGTAGAGAGTGAAAATATACACATGCTATAAAACTGCATAGAGGTGCCACAGGTACTAACTCTAAGTACCAACACGAAATAACAAAACCACAATTGGAAAGCAGCGCCTTTGTTTAAACAACGGCCCAATAACGAAGCGAAAGCGAAGCGTGCCCTGAAACAACATAGGTGTTTGTTTCAAGCGAATAGCAAACACGTGGTTTTCTGTACGTTTTAGCGCAAACAAAACATGGCTAGATTGATTGATTCAATTACTATAGGTACTGTACTATACCTACTATGTTGAAGAGCTTGGTGGCGCATTGGTGCTTGCGCTCAGCTAACGATTGCTAAGGTTAAGCAACGTTCGCTGTGGTCAGTCCTAGGATAGGTGACCAAAATAAGAAACAGCTCAAGCTCCTCCGTGCTTCGGAAGGCACGTTAAACAGTGGGTCCTGCACCTGATCTCGCCCCGGTCGTGTCGGTTAACCGTCCCATCGGACTAGGCGAGTGAAGGAACAGAGAGTGCACTTGCGTTTGCGCAGTCACTTGTGCACTATAATATCTCCTGCGCAGATGGCGAGTCTCTGTGGAGATTGGCCGCCATGACCGAATATCGGTTAGGAGGACATTATTACTATGTTAAAATCTTTCTATTACAGTTTAATACTTACACAGTAACTTTACACAGAACAGGTGTTGGGTACTATATAATAGGAAATGATCTTGTGAATACTCACAACTTTTTGAGAAATATTTATAACCTTATTTACGAATGTTTTAAAATGTACAGTGTGCTTGAAAAATCTAAAGGTAGAGTTTGCTGCATGATTAAAAAGTTATATCCAACCAACAGAGGTTAATTGGGATGATGACTGAATTCAAATTTCCACGTCTCGTCTTAAAATATAAAAAAAATACCACAGAAAAAGATGGGATCATGTGAAATTAGAATTAAAATCAGTTAAGAAATACATTAGATACAAGCATTTTAAGCTGTTAATTTGGAAGCGATTAGACAGAGAGATCCGACATCAACCGTGACGTCATTGTTGATTACGACCATATAAACTCCATGTAAATTCATGTAAAAGACATGAAGAAAAATCTTTTATACGTTATATCTTGGTTGTTTTTATAGTTATTCAAAAACCGATTTTTTCTTTCTGTTTATTATATGAATGAGCTTTTAATAAAGCAATATTTTTTTTCATTCATCTAGCCTATTGGCCTGCTTATAAAGCCAGGAATCGCAACACACTTTCCCAACAATTATTTAATTGTTCTGACTAATTTATTTAACGATCAGGTACTTTTATTACACTTTAACACCACTCTATTCGAGTTAAAAAGAATTTATATCTAGGTACGGATAGTGGGATTTCATGCTCGATAATAATTAGTGCTAAGGGCCAATTTTTTTGATACGTTGTCAATTTTAATAAATAGTTAATGTAATTCTGTTTAATTAAAATAATTAAAATGTAAAGGCTCTTCTTTCCAAGCTTCCGGCATACGAATTACCCGCGCAGTTCTGTACGTGGATTGCCAGCTTCTTCCACGAGCGTAGAATTCGCGTTGTCGTTGACGGCTGCGTTTCGCGGTTCGTGGCAGTGAACGCTGGAGTTCCGCAAGGCTCCGTTCTATCCCCAACATTGTTTCTTCTGCATATCAATGACATGCTTTCCTTGGGAGCTATACATTGCTATGCAGACGACAGTACAGTGCATGGGGGATATCACGGAAGCTCAGGGGCTGCTCGTGGTGATATTGGTAGGGAGAGGCAGAATCTTATCATTGAGCTCAACAGGACGCTGGACCTCGTCTCCGAATGGGGCTCCAACAATCTTGTTGAGTTCAATGCTAAGAAAACACAGGTGTGCGCGTTTTCGGCGAAAAGGTCACCTTTCCTCCCCCTTCCTTCTCTTCAGGGCACAACCCTTCACACACAGAGCAACATCACCTTGCTCGGAATGAACATTCGCTGCGATCTGAACCCCAGAGACTACATCGAATCCGTCATAATTACTGCCTCACGGAAACTCGGTGTCCTGAACAAGGTGCGTAGGTATTTTGCGCCGGACCTTGTTACCGAACTATGCTTGTTGTATAAAACTCAGGTTAGGTCTTGCGTGGAATATTGCTCGCACCTTTGGTATGACTCCGCTCAGTACCTGCTCGATGCTCTGGACAGATTGCAGCGTCGCGCTATTCGCATTATTGGCGATGTAGAGGTAACTAACACCCTCGAGCCTCTACAACTTCGTCGTGACATCGCCTCTCTTAGCGCCTTTTACCGAATGTTCCATGGGGAATGCTCTGAGGAGCTCTTTAACCTTATCCCTCCCTCTCCATTTCTTAACAGAAACACGCGTAAGGGCCTTCGGAGTCATCCGTACACTGTGTCCTCCTTTTCACACCGTACCAAGAAATTCCAAGATTCCTTCTTCTGTCGTTCATCCCACACTTGGAATTCTCTACCTGCGCACGTGTTTCCTCCATCCTACAACATGGGTTCCTTCAAAAGAGGCGTGAAAAAGCATCTTTTGGGCCGGCAAGGGGCGGGCAGGTAGGATAGTGGATGTCGTCCCTACTCTATCTGTCAACTCATTTGGGCCTCTTTCACCGCTTAACATCAGGCGGGAGGAGGTCATTTGCCGGGACATACATAAAAAAAATAATTATAGAACCGTTAGTTTGTGTGTCAAATTGCTTCAAACTATGTCAAGTTTAAAACAATTTGACAGATAAGTTAACAAAAAGCTGACCCTAACATATATATTGTGCAAAGCAGTACATACTCGTTTAAAATAAATAATAATATAATGCTCTAAGAATATAATCGAAGAAGAATCCGAAGAACACACACCGCTTAATCATAAATGTATGGAACAACATGGTTACCTAATTCATTATGTAAATCTTTATCCTCCAACCAGGCTTGTGATGCTTGCGTATTATGTACTTATCGTTTATTTAAGTAAATTTGCCTATGGCATATTCTTTGTTAACGAATGCTGAATTATCTTCATTATTACGGTTCACTGTCAATTTGTTTTATATTGTGCAACAAAATGGCAGCTTTTAGCAGAACATATTTTATTTGTTAATATTGTAAGTAAACCTAATCCTTAATAATGTTATTTTTTAAATGAACGTACATAAATATTGTTACATATATCGCAGTGTAAAATACACATTCTTACTTTAAATAAATCAATTCAAGTAAAATTTCTCCTTGGTCAGGCAGGAATCGAACATGCGTCTTCAACATGCCGTATCACTGATCGACGCACTGATCAATTAAACCACCGAGCACTTATCCAACCCGAACGATATTCATTATTTCTTTATTTGGAGTGAATAATACACCATCGATAACATTGATTACACCGTACAATAGGAAACACAACACTAACTTTGCCCGCGACTTCGTTCGCGTGGATGTTGGAAAATAAAAACATGTCGTACATTTTTTCCCTGTTTTTTTTTTGCAATATTTTTCATTGATGCTCAGCTTCTATTTCTTGTAGCGTGAAATACATTAAAATAACAACATAAAAATAATTTTTCAATTTGAATCAGTTCCTGAGATTAGCGCTTTCAACCAAACAAACAAAGAAACTCTTCAGCGTTATAATATTAGTATAGATATGCCACTACAGGTTTATACAACATTGATAATAGCGGAACAACTATAACAACAATGTAAAAAAAAAATTAAAGAAAGCTTTAAGCTTTAAAAAAGGATTACCTTACTTATAACAATTAATCTTGTAAAGCAAACAGTTCAGGATGCTTTTTAACAGACTTCAAAAAAGGCGGAGGTTCTCAATTCGATGCGTATGTTTTTTTCATAGAACAGAAAAAACAGTTGTTCTGTTTTTTCTGTTCTGTGGTTTTTTTTTTGTGTGTATTCCTAGGCCAGCGGCGGTGCGGGTGACGCGAAGCGCCATCACGCGCTGTATGTTACAAGATTACTCCACTAATTGTAGACCGATTTTCTCTTTGTATTCTATAGAGTATACTCCTGGGGTAGTCCCATTGTCACCAAAGTCAGGATCTGATGATGGGATCCCATGAAAATTGAGGAAACCCTTAATTTTATAGGTGCGTCCAATTTGTGTCATGTTTTTTCAGAAGCTATTCACGTATTTGCGTCTGGCAGTGAACTGAGGTGATGATGGAAGGACCCTTTACTTTAAGGAGTTAGAGGTTGGTATTTTGAATGCAACAGGCACGCGTATTCAAGTGATAATCACTAAAAAGATTTCATTCACTAAAAAGACTAAAAAGATTTCATTCACTAAAAAGATAAAAATATATTTTTTTTTAGAAAAAGATAAAACCTGACAGTTCTCATGCATCTTTTTAACGGTGAGAATCTACCCAAATTTGTCAAGCCCCCGTAGCATGACCACTGCGATACCACCACGATATAACTACGATAAAGCAGTTTATCGCGGTAAACTATCAAAATACGATGAAAACGTAATGTATTTTGACAGCCGGATTATTATATCGTGTTTTGGTGTTCATGCGGGGCTGGTACAAATTTCATTCTTGTATTAATTTATTTAATTTTTAATTACATGGCGTTTTTTAAATAAAATTCAATCAAAAATAAAAACCGAAAGAATACCACATATCATCACATTTTTAATTTTAGGTCGGCGCCAAATTTTTAGACATTCCGGGAGATGATCGGAGATTTCTATCTTTTTAGTAAATTTAATAGCAGCTCACCTAAGCAACATTAGTGAATAAAACACAGGACAATACGTGATCATAATATTTAAAGAATTATCTCTTAATTACTAATCCTTAAGGAACCTTTCATCTACAGATCAGCATCATCATCATCATCAAGACTACCAGTCGCAATTACTTTAATAGCTTTGGATAAAATGTGAAAAAATGTGGCATGTGCCCATAAAATTTGAGCTTTCCTCGATTTATCTGGGATCCCATCATCAGATCCTGACTTTGGTGATAATGGGACCATGTCAGAAGTATATACTCCATCGAACACAATATTTTAAGAATCGGTCCACAATTGAAATCCTCCAATCGCATAACATACACACAAAAGAAAACATACGCGTTGAATGAAGTGCCTCGGTTAATTAATATCCACAACATTCGTTTCCAGAAATTGTTGTCCAGTAAAACAAAATAATTGTCCGATAAAAACCGTTGCGTAGTTAAGTATGAAACTCTTTCTCTCTCTCGCCATTCAATTACCAAAATAATTTCACAAAGAACATTGCGCCACGATATTGTTAAAGGTCACACGAGCAGTTAAGAGTTCAATGTCTTCAATACAAACCACTGTTTCCGGTCCAATGAAACGAATAAAGGAAATTTCAAATTTCAAAGACAAATATTTCTAGCATGGTTGAAGTCAGTCAAGTATTAATTCATTCTGATGGCGCATTAACAAAATCTTTTGAGGCGACCGCAGATTTACGTTCATCATTATTTCCTCCAAAGTAATGTCGCCATTATACAAAAATATTGCAAGCACTTAGGTAATCGCTTAGAGTAATTGTTTTTCAAGTAGCTTACGATAGTCCGAACCATCTGACAAAGTAACAGCAATTAAAAACAAAAATCCTTTGCCCAAGTCACGTTTAGTTCTGTTTCCTAAGATTTGCTTTTCTATTATTTTACAACATAATCTGTCACTATTAGACATTATATATAAATCCAGAAATTTTCAAGAGCCAGGAGTTTACTGTTGGGTAAAAAAGACACATTTTAATCAGGAGCCAAAAGGTTTTTTGAAAACGCATGAAACCTTTATTTTTTATTTTATTTATTTATTTATTTATAAATATATAGCTGCCATTAATTCAAACACAAAAGAACGTCGGAATCTCGTAATGAGTTATTTATCTTTCCTGTTTTTCCTGTTGTGCATAAGGTAAATATACCTTATGCTTATTTTCCTACAAACACTCAACAATTAATAATAATAAATTAATAATAATTAGGGTGATTTTCGCTTATAATGAATTATCGAGGAATTGTGTCATGATTCAATTTGATCTGCAGGCCAATTATGGATCTTTCATCGTATGACATGGTATAAATTTGAGAAAAAGAAGT
Source organism: Schoenobius gigantellus (assembly GCA_963935595.1). Taxonomy (NCBI): domain Eukaryota; kingdom Metazoa; phylum Arthropoda; class Insecta; order Lepidoptera; family Crambidae; genus Schoenobius; species Schoenobius gigantellus. Next base: position 31,758,720 of record OZ012554.1, read on the forward strand.
CATGAAATGCTGCATTTCGTATTACCGATCTCCAATGATATCATCACTATGGCATAATTTCAATGATGTCATCATTAAATAATGATCAAATGATCAAAAATTTGACCGGAAATCGTATATTTCGTCTTGCACTATGATGTCATATGATATCATGATTTGATATTGGCCTCACAGACATCTTTAACAACCCACAACCTGCAGGCCTATTTGCTAACTACGGTTGGTAACTAGAACTGTCATTCTTGAAGGACACTTTATATCCATTACTTGTTTTGTGATCTTATGACTGTGTTACGGCAGCGTTCATGATAGCAGTAATGGATGTTAAGTTCCTTTCAAAAATGACAGTTCTAGTTAGCAACCGAAGTCACAGAATAGGCCTGCTGGGGATTATTCTGCTGTGTTTGATGACGTTTCAGTAAAACAGCCTTTCCCTTTCACACGCTTTTCGTGGTGCAATTTATCCTCAGAACAATCACTACAGCATAGAAGGAAGATTAAAACAAGAATTAATTGTGTGCTATTTGTCTCTTTCTCACATACGGCACAAAACTGTGTGAATGTAAGAGATGAGTAATATTTGTCTTTTGGCATATCACAAGGTGGTCACTAGATGAATTGATTGAATTGTCATTTTAGTTAAAAATTAAAATTGGTTAAAAATATAACACGGCTAAATTCTATAGTACCTTGTATCGAAGATAGACCATCCGAGTTTGAACTATTTGAATTGTTCGTATAATATTTGTTTGTGCGTCCCGTGGCTAGTGAGATTGTATGAGCACGACATCACTGGGAGAAGAACTGACAAGCGAGAATTAGTGACGATCTACAAAATTTCGAAACATCTTGCATATACGTGTCTCTGTCTAACTTCTATTAGCAGCGCCTAATGTCAAAGTGAGTCAAATATATTAAGTTGAGTAGCTATTTTTGCTAGGTTTCTATGCTTTAGTTATTCTTCTGAGAATTTATCCATTCTCGATATGTCAATAGCGACATATGTTTCAGTAAACTATCGGTTAACCACCAATAACTGTCTCAAAAAGCTATTGAAGTGTTACTGACACGCCACAAATGCGTTAACGTTAGGACAATTATGCTCCTGAAAACGAGTTACTAGAAAATTTTTTCAATCTATATTTTTTGTATTTCAACTATCGATATGAAGCTTTCATGTCTAGCCACACGCGAATGCTTCATTTTACTATTGTTCGCGGTGCCTGGAATATTTTTCATACAACAATTTACTGCAATCCCTTTACAACTAGTCAAATCGAATTATTTCTACATGCGCAACAGAACTCGTGGATATATTTATTTTCACTCATTGTAAGTAGGTAAGTACACTGAAATACCTACTAGAGAACTACGTAGTGTAATGAAATATTACTGAATATGCAAAAATATCTGTTTTAGGGTGCGTTCTGCGAATTTTGGAGGAAGGTGGTGCAGCCGGCCAAGTTAATTTAACCCTTTGGATGGCATCAGATTATCCCGCTTCATATAAAAACCGGCCAAATGCGAGAAATGCGAGTTAAACTCGCGCACCGAGGCTTCCTTAAAGACATACTCGTATGTAAGAATGTAAGTTCATAACTATATATTTACTGCTTTCAGATTTCTTCCTAAACATGTGCTTTAATAAGATCTTGCTTCTTACCATATTTTATGATTCTAGGTAAACGTTGAGAAATGACAAAATATGTGATAAAAAGGGGCATATCTTTGATTGCGTTTACTTAAAAATTAGATTTTTGCACAACTGGAGGAGACTGTAGACCTAAATATTTCTACCTAGCTACCTAGATATCTCTACGTCTTTCTGGGAAAAAGGGTCTCGAAAGAAATAATTTGAAAGTTTTGTTCGATATCTCTACGCATTTCTCATAAAAAGGGTGTTGACAGACAGATATACGGACAAACCCCTCCAACCACCCATGGCCCTACTCAACCAATCCTGGTTATACCCTACAAGTTGTTTGAGATCTTTCTCCGTTTGTCCCTGTGTCCTTCTCCCCTTTTAGGGGTGGACTTACTACACACTTAACGCCTTCGGTGTCCGCCACCTGGTCGCCGTGTGCCCACTGTTGTGGTACCGCCGGCTTCATCTGCCTGATGTTAACTCTTCTTTGTTCCGGCGGTTGCTTTCTTCTCTCTTCACCTCTCAAGCCCACTCCTGATCTTGTGCCACCGATGCGCGAAGTCCCGTAGCTTCAGGAAATTCGTCTTCGTCCCCACGAGATCGCAATAGTGGACCGAGCCAACCTCAAGTGCCTTCACCTTGTCTAACAAGTCCCTACCCCTAGATATACGGACATATGGACAACGAAGTGATATTCTGAGGGCTTCATATTTCCTTTTGACGCATTGAACCCTAAAGAGGTCACTTTTGTAACAAGCGGCGGTGTTGAGACATACGTATCTACGCAGGCACGCTCCACCTCCTAAGCAGCTGGGGAGGGGCTAGCCCAATCGGAACTACATCAAATTGGGAGGTATAAGCCCTAGGTTAGTCAACCGTCTGGAGGGTCTGGTTTTAAACCAAAGCTTTTAAACCTTTAGCCAAAGTAATATTCGCGTTCGTTTCGTTAAAACATATTGAACAGCAATGTATAGGCATGATTTCACATTACGAATCGTCATCATACATTGCCATTCGATACGTTCAAACGCAAGGAATAATGCTTTGGCTACGGGCTCTGGTGACCTGAGGAAGCTTTAGCTTGTTTTTTATACTGCTGGGTATTCCTCATGAGCGGGGGGAGAGTTTCGTTTGTGCATTGGGTCTACCTGATGCTAAACGGGCCTCCATATAGGGTAAAAGTTTCCGCAGTAAGGTTTAGTCGGATGTGGAGACATCAGCAGAAAGGCATGCCCCAGTGGGCGATCTACTATGATATAGTAATAGATAATCTTGTGAAATATATTTTATTTATATATTTGCAAATAATTAAAAAAATTTACGGCTACAATAATTTTAAGGTCAGTCCTTTCTCTAGAGCTCTATATAAAGAATAATCAAAAGTTATTTATGTTAATATTTTTTTTAACCAACTTCAAAAAAAAGTAAAGATACTGTGTAACCTACGGCAAATCGAGGATACTTATAAGTACTATAACGTGTTAAAGGTTTTTTTAAAAGATATTCAAGTAATTGCGTCTGGGAGTCATCATCTCGAGTTGCTAAACTAATGATGGAAGATAACTGTTAGCAATTAAAAGCTAATTCTATAAATACTATACGCATGTTATGACCATTCATCATCACAGCTCATATACGTCCCCACCGAGGGGCTCGAGCCTACCCTATGTTAGGGTGATTAGGCCTTAGTCAACCACGCTGGCCCAGTGCGGATTGGTCGACTTCACATACACCATTGAATTTCTTCGCAGATGTATGCAGGTTGCCTCACGATGTTTTCCTTCACTGTAGCAGCGTCAGACAATGTACGTACATGTATGAAATTCGAAAAACGAAAAACACATTGGTACATGACGGTCTCGAACCCGGTCCTCCCGATTGGAAGACAAGTGCCGAGTCCACAGCGCCACCGACGCTCCATGACCATTAGTGGTAGGTATTCTATCAAAGTCAGGAGACAGGAGACTAAATCTTGTACTTCGAAGTTCGTTGTGTTCTTTTATGTTATTTACCCTTGTTACTTGTACAGAACAGCTGACTTATTATTACAAGCGATGTACAAGGAAAAAATATTTAAGTGTAAACGTACGGTTTGAGTTCTTGGAATTAAATTCAATAAAAATGTAATAAATTGCATAGAATGTAATAATTTCAATAGAAAAGGAGCTCAAAGGAGCGTCGGTGGCGCTGTGGCCTCGGTACTGGACTGTGCCCCGAGTAGAATCGGGAGGCCCGCGATCGATCCTGCCATGTACCAATGTGTTTTTCGTTTCACGAATTTCATATACTTGTACATTACTCTGACGCTCCTACGGTGAAGAAAAACATCGTGAGGAACTCTGCATAAACCTACAAAGTAATTCAAAGGTGTATGTGAAGTCTACCAACCCGCACTGGGCCAGCGTGGTTTGACTAAGACCTAATGTGTCCCACGGTTGGGACGTGTATGAGCTGTGATGATGATGATGAATTTCAGTAAAAAGATTGAAAAAAGTACTTCTAAAATCAAAATAAATAATATTGAAATACAAGAAATCATAAGGGTTTTTTTTTGTATTCAAGTCAATGTCAAGCGATAATCCATTGGAAAGTATTGAAAATGTAGAAAATAAAGTAAAAAAATCTAAACATGAAAATTTGGTGATAGTTAATCATCATCATTAATCACAGCCTATACGTCCCATTACTGGGCACAGCTTTTATTACATGGAAGAAACACACGAGGAGTAGGTATGGGCAATAAAACACAACGAGGAATATGGCCAATAACACCACCATGGTGGTGGGTAGAAAAGCTTGCAATAGCAACCGGGACCAACGGCTTAACGTGCCTCTGGAAGCATGGAAGAAATTGAAATCACAAAATTTTGGCCACCCATCCAGACTCCGACAATGACGAAAGTTGCTTTGTTTTCAATATCGAAACGAGACCTGTAACGAGGTGCTATATCTTTCTAGATATAGCAACTCTGTTGCAATCCCGCCTAACCATAGCTGTCATAATTTCATTCTGTTTCCCCGTCACTCCATTGCCTCCATCGGGACGCTAAGAAGTCTCGATGTCACAATTTACCACTAATTTAAATAATAAGCTGTCAGATTATAATGTTTTTGCAGAGCTTTGTGTAAAAAGAATTAAGAAAATTGAGAAAGTTATTTATCTCAATTGTAAGCGTGGGGAAAATATGTGTCAGTGACAGAACTGTGGTGCATAATTTATTGAGCCGACCCTTACCACGTCACCACCTCACCAAGTCACCACGTTGCAGACCGTTCCAACCACTACGCCATGGAGCTCCTCTGTTTTTAAAGTATTTTTACTTTATATATCGTTTCACGAATTTCATATGTACATTTATCTGACGCTCCTACGGTGAAGGAAAACATCGTGAGGAAACATCGTGAGGATATACCTGCGAAGTAAGTCAAAGGTGTATGTGAAGTCAACCAATCCGCTCTGGGCCAGCGTGGTTTGACTAAGGCCTAATCGCCCTAACTATTTAGAGTAGGCTCGTGCCCCTCGGTGGGGACGTGTATGAGTTGTGATGATGATATATTACAGTGAATATATTTATTGTATAATCATGTTCCTTTCCGATGATCATTCCTTGACTGATTTCCCTCTATTCTGTCAAGCATTAAATTAAACATGAAACCTAAAGCTCGCATCGGTTTTGCCAACGTTCTCTCGCTGCAATCATTTTAAAATTATAATACTTCTTTTTACAATCCACTTGTCAGAATATTATGTTGTAAATAGAATAAAATAAAAATTTAAAGACTCATCACAAGACAGTTACCATTTGAAGACAAAAGCTTTCAAAATTAAAAATCAATTTAAAATTAACACCAGACATGTATTTTGTAATTGGTTTATTGTTGATCATTGGTCCTGCGGTTTAACGACTGCTGTCTACTTTTAAATTAAACATTGCTAACTCAATCATAATAAACTGATATAATACAATAACAATAACAAAATACCAAAAAATAGACCTTCCGAGTTTCTTGCCGGTTCTTCTCGAGAAGGCTCTCCCATTTTTAGAACGGGTGTAGAGTCAACTTTTTTTTATTTGTATTTGCATTTTTAATTAGATTTTTGTTTAGTTAGATCCTTGTATTTTGTTTAACTTCAACAAGTGTCTGTACAGGCTTATATTGAAGAAATATTTTTTGAGTTTGAGTTTGTGAAAAGTGAATTTTTTGTACCGCTCTATTTTAAATCACGCTGTATGCACATATTAGGAATATAATCTAGTTCACTCGTTTGTACAAGGTATAATTGCCCAAACTTTAATTGTACAATTGTTTTATGTATCTCATATTTTTTTAACAATGTTATATTTTTAAAAGCTTTAAAAGAATTATTAGATATTATTAGAGAGAACATTACATGTCCATGACATTTAAAACTGAGTTAAAATTGTTTAACGTTTTAAGCTTGTATAGAAACTTTCAGCCAAATTGTACGCTTTTAGCAAGATTCCGCCCACAAATAAGAACTTCATTCTTATCCCATTAAAGAATTTTATTACATTAACCTTTTAAACTAGCCTTCGCGTTTTCCCTACCAAACAATAGCTACCCTGGAAGATAATAAACTAATGGATACAATATCAGTTAACGCGCCTGTTAGCCTTTCAGCTAACAGCGTATTGCCTGAGAATAGTTTAATTAAACATACCGGTTATAGCGATAATAGGTAATCACAGTACATTTAACTCTGAGCAGCTCAAAACAAGATCAAATTTTTATCTGAATCCTAATTTGAAACAAATTGTCAAGGGAAGGGATTAATTTTAAGGGCTGTTTTTATTATTACTTGCTGACCTCGTGAACATCGTATCACTTTGACAGATGACAGATCTAAATAAACAATCTCGAAGGGTTCCGTCATTAAAAAAATATTTTTATTATTTTGATGTTCTCGCAAGGATTTTCCCTATTATTTTGCTTTTTAAACCACCCTGTGTTAAAGCGAACAAAAGGAATAAATAAATATTCAAATCGGTCAAGCCGTTTTTGAGTTTAAGCGAGACTATCGAACGGCGATTCATTTTTATATACACGGTGTTTCATAATAACCAATAAATAATCAATGCGTTATCTAAAACTAATTATTAAATTGCATTTACCCGTAATGTCATTCAACCCAAAATTTTCATGTAAATCATAGACATGATGATGATGCTATTATATACATGAAAATTTTTGGTTGAATGACATTTCGTGTAAACACATTTTAATAACTAGTTATAGATAACGTAGTGATTATTTATTGGTTATTATGAAACAACGTGTATAAGAAGACACAAGAAGATAATAATAAGAATTTCTTCCAGAAACATTTGGTTACAAAGTCTGCATATAAAATAGGTGGTATTACCTGATAGGTGACATTTTATTATTGTTTACATAATAATAATATGCATTAGTTGCTGAAGGAACTCAAACTAGACAATAGCCTGTATCTTGAGTTCCGTATTCCGTTTCCGGCTAATTAACTTGACAAATTAAAAAGGTACAGGAAAGAAAGAACAAAATAAAAAATACAATTTGAAAAGATAAGAAGAATAAAAGAGAAGATTAGTAAGCCCGGCAGACATTGTCCTGTCCAATTTTAGCGCCACCTACCGGGGCCAATTGTACTTATACACCTTCCCTGGGAGAAATCAAACCAAAAAAAAGTTGTAAGAAGCTTTCGAGCCATTTTACAGTTTTTGCGAGACTAACAAACGGCGATTCGTTGAAGAAGAAGATTATTTTTAACTAGCTGTGCCCGCGAATTACGTTTCGCCTTTTAAAAGACTTCAAAGCGTTCTTAGTATCTTCTATATTTTTCCCGTTTTAGTAACAATTTTCATTGATTCTCCTCTCCTATTGGTCGTAGCGTGATATTACATAGTCTAAAGCCTTCCTCGATAAATGGACTATTCAACACAAAAATATTTTTTTTCAATTCGGATCAGTAGTTCCAGAGATTAGCGCATTCAACCAAACAAACAAACATATTTACGAGTAGATAGACAAGTACATTTTTATTTGCACACTACAACAGACAAAAACAAAACTATCACAATACAACAATACAAACAATGGAACAATGTATAAAATATGCACTGCACTGGTATTCTGCTGTAGCCCAGAGGTTCAAAATGAGATATCACAATGCCAAAACCCCTTCCGATGAACGCTTAAAATCGAGAAATGTTTACAATATACAGGGTGTCTCAGAAACAATGGATAAACCTTTAACTGTTGATAGGTTTCGTCGAGACCTCTCTAATCTCAAATTTTGACTTTAGTAAAAATATCTCGGTTTTCAAGATATTTGATAGTTTATGATTTTTTTTAAAAATGCCACTTTTGGTTGGTTTTTAATGTGCCATTTTTACAAATACGGACTTTTTCTGATTCAGGTTTTTTTAGCTTCTAACGGAATAGTTCAGCTATCAATAACAGTGGTTAAAATTGAGCTAGCTAATCACGAAGTGCTTGGAAAAAACAATGTTCCAAAAAAAATTAAACAAGAAATTATTTTTCTTCGTGTTTGGTCTGCTACCATGTAAAAAAAATGTATGACGCTCATCCTGCCCATTATCTTAAAAAAATGCTTAGTTATTCTAGTTTCAAAAAAGGTATGATAAACTTATGCTTAATGTATCTCTGAACTTTTATTACTGCTTGAATAGCAAATGGTATGAAAATTTTAAAAAGATTGTTTGTCGGATTAATTATTTTTCGGATTAATTTTATTCGGTTAATTTAGTTTTCCAGTATTAAGTTTATGCTTTTCTGACTTTCTGACTGGTTGAATAGCAAATAAAATGAAAATTTGAAAAAAAAAGGTTTTTTTTTTCCACTAATAAGCACTTAAAGCTTATTTGTAAACATTCGTTTGCGAGTCACAGAGTTGAAAAACGTATTTTTTTTGTGGCCCCTGCCTGCCACATGTCTCACTATGCGCAATCAAAAAGGAGCCTTATCATTAACAGCACATGAGTCATAAGCATTTGCAACCTTACCTGCTATCGAATTTCCTGGAAGGACTTTTTTTACCTGCGTCTGATCATTGTGTTCTTTGTTACGATTGTTAGTGTCCTTCTGAACTCCGGTTGTGACCCACGCGTGTTTTCTGTATTCGAGAGATTCGATAGAGCTTCGATGATTTTAAACGACATTTTGCTGTGATTTTGGACTTGACTAGCTTTGCGATTCGGATATTGTTTGTGCTGTGAAACCTATTGACAACTGGTGATCATATGGACTTGGCTAGCTTTACGATTTGGATATTGTTTGTGCTGTGAAACCTAACTGACAACCAATACATAACACTGAACATGCCTACACATCAGTACACGTCGCGCGAATATGCAAACATGCATTTCGTTTATGGCGAATGTCGAGGAAATGCTAACGCTGCTGCTCGTCTGTACGCAGAGAGGTAAGATTATTTATTTTCTCTTTAATTCAATCAATCTTATTTTTTTTTTAAATCACACACATTTATTGCAACTTTAGTTAAACGTATCAGGATGGGTCTTACATTATGTTATCCTTCTAAAAATAGTCACACGCCGTGTTTAATTAGATTTTAAAATTAAATGAATTAGTAAATTTAATAACGTCATTTTTTGTATTAGGTACTCCAACGCACGTCACCCGGACTATCGAGTTTTTGCTCGGGTACATAATTCGTACTGCGAAGGGAGGCTTCCAGGAAGAGGCATTGGTGGTGCAGGGCCAGGAAGACCAGAAAGAAACGACGATGAAGAAGTAGTAGTCCTCGACGAAATAGAAGAAGATTCAACACGTTCTGTGCGTGGAATTGCACGTCGAACCGGCATTAATAGAAGCAAAGTGCATCGCATATTGAAAAAATACCTTTTGCACCCTTTCCATATTCAAAGGGTCCAAACTCTACAGCCTGCTGACTATCCGCGCAGGATTGCATTCTGCAGAATCATGTTAAATAAAATAAGGGAGGACCCGCAATTTTTCAATAAAATTTTATGGACGGATGAATCCTCATGCCGGAGAGATGGATATTTCAACATCCACAATCTACATAGCTGGCAAGTTGAAAACCCACATTTGATGAGGGAAGATCGGTCCCAAGTTCAATTTAAAGTTAACTTGTGGACTGGGATTATTGACGGACAGGTGATCGGACCATATGAACTTCCAGCTACACTGAATAGTGAAATTTACCTTAATTTTTTACAAAATGATTTACCCGGCATGCTAGAAGATGTCAATTTAGAAGTGAGGCGGAGAATGTGGCTTCAAAATGATGGGTGCCCAGCTCACTACGCAATAGTAGTAAGAAATTATTTAAATCAACACTTCCCACAAAGGTGGATAGGCCGGCTCGGCCCTATTTTATGGCCGCCCAGATCGCCGGATCTAAATCCCTTGGATTTTTATTTATTGGGGATGTCTGAAATACCTTGTCTACGCGAGGCCAGTATCCTCAATAACAGAGTTGCGTACTCGCATACAAAATGCAGCTGCACACATAAAAACGTCTGGTTACGCGCGCCGCATCAAACTTTCTTTTATAAAAAGATGTAGGGCGTGTATCAGAGCGCAAGGACGCCAATTCGAACATTTATTGTAAATTTAATAAAAAATTAAAATTTCATGTTGTTTTATTTCAAATTCTTTATTCAAACTAAGAATTAATAACTATCCCGAAAAAAATCTTTTTAAAATTTCATACCATTTGCTATTCAAGCAGTAATAAAATTTAAGAGATACATTAAGCATAGGTTATCATACCTTTTTTGAAACTAGAATAACTAAGCATTTTTTTAAGATAATGGGCACGATGAGCGTCCTACATTTTTTTACATGGTAGCTGACCAAACACGAAGAAAAATAATTTCTTGTTTAATTTTTTTTGGAACATTGTTTTTTCCAAGCACTTCGTGATTAGCTAGCTCAATTTTAACCACTGTTATTGATAGCTGAACTATTCCGTTAGAAGCTAAAAAAACTGAATCAGAAAAAGTCCGTATTTGTAAAAATGGCACATTAAAAACCAACCAAAAGTGGCATTTTTAAAAAAAATCATAAACTATCAAATATCTTGAAAACCGAGATATTTTTACTAAAGTCAAAATTTGAGATTAGAGAGGTCTCGACGAAACCTATCAACAGTTAAAGGTTTATCCATTGTTTCTGAGACACCCTGTATATTTAATATCTACATATTCATCATAATAATTATTTGCATGTATGTATAAACACATATTACACATAAATATACGAAGTATCGTAAGTTGTCATAATGGGTTTGTTAAAATACACTTACTACCAGAAAATAAATATTTGAAGGATATTCGATTATACATACGAAAATGTGTGCAAACATAGGTCTGATGATGAAACCGATGAATTCGTTGCACATATGAACAAGAGTCAACTAATGTACACATTTGCGTATCGTTTACACGTTGGCACATATTAGTATAGATATGAATTTTTAAACATCAATATCAAAATATATCCCTTCAACTGAAATCTTATCCACTTTAATTTCTCATTGTAATTAAGCGCGGAACTTCTACAAGAAGTCTGGGTGGTATTTTTCATGATTTTAATAAATCGTTGAGGGGCGATCTGATCCACTGCCGGCAGACCTTCACAGTTGACTGGTAAAAAAGGCCCTGACAAATACAAATGGCTTTTTGTAGGTTTTCATTGCACAGTAAATCCGTCAATGCATGATTAATAAATTAATAAATGTTGCTTCTCTCCCGAGCAGCCTCACCTTTGAAAACAGTTATTAAACTTGTAACTGGGCGTTTGGAACGATTATTATGTATCTATTTATTGAAATTACTTTATACCCTGCGCCTAAGGCATGAAGTGTTTGCTTTTCGAAGGCTTATCGGATCAAATAGGTAGGTACATCAGAAATTCCGATTATGAGAAAGGAAATTTATTTCTTATCTCTCAACATTAAGCCTTACGTTATTTACACAGACGAAAGATTAACTTTAAGACAAGATTGAATGAGTTTCAATGATTGTAAAGTAAATTCGGCGCATTTCAATATTTTAACCGCGAAAGCTTGAACTACATACGCGTATCAAAGCACCTACACATAGGAACACACACACACACACACGTTATACGCGCACGCACACAGTTCAAAAACATGCAAGCACGGAAACACAGAATGAATAATAGGACTAAAGTAACGGAAGATAAAAATAAACTGGCAATAAAAATAAACTGGCAATCCTAGGTAGTCTTAACTTGTCATGTACACACAGCAACATGGGAGACTTTACAAATTGACTTTAAACCGCTCTTAGCAACGACTCACGTTATGCAAATGTAAAGCGTGATGGGTTGCCGACTGTACATAACCGAAATATGTTTATTGTACTTTAGTTTTTTTTATTTTGTTACTATTATTATGTTAAGAAAAATATGTAGAGCTTGGGAGAAAATGAGATCGTATAAGCCCTCAGCGTACCGACGCGATTGAATGATCTTCTTGGGGCCCACCCCTAAACGCACCTCCTAGGATTTCGCTGGTCCAGCAGACGTTGGACACTATGTTTACACTGTTTTGTGCTTTCTTGTATGGGTTTCACACTATGTCGAGTACATTTTGTAATTATTATAGTGAGCACGCGCGCATGCCGTTGGCGGTGAAAAATCGAAGTGTTTTTCGTAACGTATACAAAGATGGCAGCACTGGTGCGAGCATTCACAAAGAAAGTTTGTTGCCAATTCGATCATAATAATGTATTTTTATTTGTAACGTTACACAAGTTTATGTTTGTGCTTACATATTATAAACAAATAAGAGAATACGGAACATGTTATGTACATACCACATATTAAATTTTAACAATAATCCGCCTAGAAAATATCATCATCACACACAGCTCATAATACGTCCCACCGAGGGGCTCGAGCCTACTCAAAGTTAGGGTAATATATAAATATTGTATAATATAATATAAAATGTAATAGTGTATATTGTAAAATGATCCACAAATAAGAATTTTCAAGTGTCATATAGCAACATATTACGAATATTCATACAGAATTGTCAAACAGAAGAATTCCATAAGAGGAGTTAGTCCACTCGTGAGTTCATTAGAATCCCCAAACTAACTTTAGGCTACATTCGCTACAAAAAAAAAATTCACCTCGGAAACCAGTTGTACGATTGTGATAAAAAAGACCACCATTAACAGTTACCGTTCTTCTCCAGGTCACAAATAGGGAAATTTTGTCATTATCCGTTTGGCCTTGGTCATGAATTCTGGATAACAATCAAACAAACGCATTAAAGGTCAATCACACATCGATATGATGTTGTAAAAGTATAGCTTGAATCTATGTAAAAAGTATAGTGTTCTCTAAATTCATCCCTGAGTGTATGAATCTGCCGATGCGGCCATTTCAGGTCCGATGATGATTTAGTAATAGGCATCCATCACTCGTTCATGCATGAAACAATTCCATCGTTCTTGAGTGAATTATGATTTCAGAACGAGTGAATATTGATTGTAATACAAATGAAACCAAGCGAATGATTGATCGAGATTTTATAAAATGCCTATCGCAATAACAATCATTTACAAAACAAAGATAATTTATTCACATTCACCGCATAAAAGCTTTGCGTGTATCCGGAGGAGCTCGTGTTTCGTTTGTTTCGTGAGCAAAGGGCAGATTCTGCAAAAAATCAAAACATAATTACGTTCAACCAATCGAATGTGGGAGCTTATAATTCGTCGACATTCGGCCATCGCACAGAGTTTATTGCGCTTTTCCAATTGGGATCCAATTATTATTTTGTGTTGAAATCGGTGCGAAGCGATGATCTTCTGGAAAGCCTTTCAAAATGTAAGAACTAAACCAATGTAGTTATAGCACATGAGTAGAGAATCCGTTTCTCTACTCATGTGGTTATAGTCTGTCGATGAACTGTGTTGACATGGCATTTTTAGAATTTTGTTGAAATCGTATTACTGGTAACATTCTTGGCTGTGGTATCTGTGCTGTCAGAGACAATACTGCGACGTAAATATTTTCGTTTTTCAATATTCTGAGTGGGGTGTTTGAAAGTCCTTATTATTTTCCCATGTAAATACATTTAATCGACAGACTAACCAAAATTTGTCACCGATTTCAAAATAAAAATATGAGGTTTTGTGTATTCTTATATAGGTGGATGAATGTTCCTAACCCCTTCTCCTTCCCTCAAAGTGCGGATGGCCTTGTCAGCGATCTGTTTAGCCTGAGCCGTAATAGTGTGATAAGCTGAGTAGGCTCCGACAGTGATGGACCGACATGTGGTACAGGGAGACCCGGTGGGAATGGTTTCCGTCGGCCACCTGCCAGACAGTAGGGGACCCGAACCCAGGACCATCCTGCCTGGGAGGCTGTCCCGCCATTCGGCGAAAATCCTGTGATGCTGTCACCGTGCCGGAGTAGGAGACCGGAGTGGATCCCGGTGTTAGCACGCGGGGGGGCACCGGGGGCCCTTCCGTGCTTCGTGTCGGTTCCTCACACAAGCCTTACTGCCTGCCCAGTAACACCCTTCAAACTTTTGTTTAGGTTCAGTTGGCATACCATCCCTCACTTACATTTCCCCGCTCTCAAAAAAAACACATGAAGAAAGGTAAAAAAAGAGGTAAAGCTTAGACGGCGGTCACCCCATCCACATTTAAGATGGATTTTGCTAATATCAGGGGTTTACATAGCAACATCGACGCTGTTCACAATCACCTTGAAACGGCTCGGCCAGCGGTGCTCTTTTTGACAGAGACACAAATATGTGCCCCGGATGATGTTTCATACCTTAAATATTCCGGATACGAATTGCAACATCTTTTTATTCGCAAAGCTGGAGTGTGCGCTTTCATCCGGGGCGATATATGCTGTCACCGCCTTCGCAACCTCGAACATAGGGACCTATCAATAATGTGGCTGCGTGTAGACCATGGGGGCTTAACACGAATTTACGCTTGTCTATACCGGTCCCATGGCAGTGATTTGAGGTCAACTCTGCTTTTTGAGAACGTCCAACAGGGGATAGACCAAATGTTGAAACGATGTCCATCCGCAGAGGTGGTGGTCCTTGGAGATTTCAATGCTCATCATAAAGAGTGGCTGGGATCCCGGACCACTGACCTCCCGGGTCGAACTGCGTTCAGCCTATAGTCATCGGCCTATAGTCTCTAACAACTAGTGTCACAGCCCACCCGTGTCCCAGATATTGAGAACCACGTACCCTCCCTGCTGGATCTTCTGCTCACCACCCATCCTAACGGCTACAGAATAGTGGTGGACGCCCCGCTTGGGACGTTTGACCACTGTCTTGTCCGTTGCACAGCCCCTGTTGTGCGACCCGATCGCTCTCCAGCAACTGGGTCGCGCAGAGTCTAGCAGTACAAGGCAGCAGATTGGGACGGACTGCGCGAGTTCTATGCGTCCGCCTCATGGAACCGGCTTTGCTTCTCCTCCAATGATCCTAATATCTGTGCGGATTCCATTGCGGAAACATACTTTTTGGTATGGAACTTTTTATCCCTAACTCTATAATACCTGTTGGCGGTCGCAGTCGCCCGTGGTTTAATAAAAACTGTAGGGAGGCTGTGAACCAAAAAAAACTGCTTACCTGGCTTGGAATATAGCTAGGAATCATCAGGATCGCAACATTGGAGACTTGAAGCGAAAGTTTAACGCCGCTTCCAGATCGAGCAAAAGGGTAATTGCTGATGCCAAGGCGCAACATGTTGCCAGAATTGGCGAGCGATTAGCAGGCTCTCCTTCTGGGAGCCGCGCCTTCTGGTCACTCGCCAAGGCTGCGGAGGGCAACTTCTGCCAGTCTAGTCTCCCACCACTGCGTAAGTCCGATGATAGTTTGGCCCACAGTGCAAAGGAATAGGCCGATCTCTTGGCGCTCTCTGCCTGAAATCCGTTTTACTCAACGTGCGGTAAGGCGTGAGCTCAGACTTCTAGACATCAATAAGTCAAGTGGGCCGGACGGTATCTCCGCAGTGGTGCTGAAAACGTGCGCCCCTGAGTTGGCCCCAGTTCTTACGCGTCTCTACCGTCTCTCCTACACATTACACAGTGTTCCATCTTCTTGGAAGGTAGCTCTTGTCCACCCAATCCCTAAGAAGGGTGACCGTTCAGACCCGTCAAACTAGCCGATAGGGGTAACATCCTTGCTTTGCAAGGTTATGGAGCGAGTTATAAACCGCCATTTACTGCAATACCTAGAGGACCACTTATTAGCGACCGCCAGTACGGTTTCCGTCATGGTCGCTCGGCTGGTGATCTTCTGGTGTATTTGACACACCGCTGGGCTGAAACCTTGGAAAGGAACGGTGAGGCCCTCGCTGTCTGCCTCGATATCGCCAAGGCATTTGACAGGGTCTGGCACAGAGCACTTCTAGCGAAGTTACCATCCTATGGAATTCCCGGGGGACTCTGCAGATGGATCGCCAGCTTGCTGGATGGTCGGAGCATCAAAGTAGTCCTTGATGGTTCATGCGCCAAAACCAAAATGATTAATACTGGGGTTCCACAAGGCTCGGTTCTCTCCCCAACGCTGTTCATTCTGCATATCAATGACATGTTGTCTATAGAGAACATGCATTGCTATGCAGATGACAGCACGGGTGATGCGAGGTATACCAGCCACCAGAATATCCCCCAGAGCGCCCTGTCGGAGAGACGGTCAAAACTTGTGTCTGATGTTGAGGACTCTTTGGGGCGGGTTTCAGAATGGGGGAAAATGAACTGAGTACAGTTCAACCCCTCAAAGACACAGGTTTGCGCATTCAGTGCCAAGAAAGACCGCTTTACATTGGCGCCTCAATTCCAAGGAGTAACCCTTAAGATCTCCGATAGTGTTGGTATCCTCGGTGTTGAGATCACGAACAAAGTTCAGTTCAGGAGCCATTTGGACAACAAGGCTAAGCTGGCCAGCAGGAAGTTCGGTGTCCTTAACAGAGCAAAGCGTTAATTCACGCCCTACCAACGCCTTGTGCTTTATAAAGCCCAAGTTCGTCCGCACGTGGAGTACTGCTCACATCTGTGGGCTGGAGCACCTAAATACTAGCTTGATCCATTTGACTCTTTGCAAAGAAGGGCCGCTCGAATAATCGGTGATGCTAATCTATCGAACTCATTGGAGTCGTTGAGGTCACGGAGGGATTTCGGCTCCCTCTGTGTGTTCTACCGTCTCTTTAACGGTGAGTGCTCCGAGGAACTATTTGACCTGGTACCGACGTCACCCTTTTTTCATCGTACCACTCGACACCGCAGTGGGGTCATCCTTATCACCTGGAAGCGATATCGTCTAGTACGGTTCGCTTTCAGTGCACATTTTTACCACGAACGTGCCGGCTCTGGAACGAACTTCCCGCTGCTGTGTTTCCTGAGCGCTACAACATGTCCCTATTCAAGAGTAACATTAAGAGAGCATTATACTCAAGGTAAGCAGCGACCTAGCTATGTCCCTGATATTAGCGAAGTTCATGGGCGACGGATACCGCTTACCATCAGGTGGGCCGTCTGCTCGTCTGCTACTTTCAGCAATAATAAAAAAAAGGTATTATTTTGACTTTACTATATGACCTTTATTGTACACAGATACAACTCATGATCGGTACTTAAGAAGAAACATTTGTACAAAACGAGTTAATCTCTTTAAGATACCAGCCCTTTTTTTAGGGCGGAGGAATCTTGCGATTCTACAAGGGACTGGACGCTGACAAGGCTGTCCCTTGGATATCCGTAGGACTCGGGTAAAAACCCTATACCCGGCTAAACCACCCTCCAGTAACGTCTCTGCCCCATTCCCCAAACGCTACCAATCAATCCTAGCATAAGTTAAAAAAGTTAAAATTAAATGTGATTAGCAGGATTATTGTGTACAGTACCATGTTTATTGAACGATAGTCCCAAGAATTAATTTTAACGTACCTACCAAAATGTATATCATTATATATGTTATATAATACCTACTTTGTCAGGTTGCTTCGCGCTGACGGAAAGTCGCGAGACTTACGAATAAAATGTTCACTTCATAAATGTAAATAAAAGACAAAACTCTCATACTCTACACTAACTACATTTAAGTCTACTAATTCTTTATTGTAACTAGGTAGGAAAATATAATATTATTACCTTGTCTTTTCACATGTCGATCTTGTAAATATGCACAAATTCTTGTAACACTTATTGATTCACGAATGTTTGTAAAGCACTAACTGATTATTTATTTGAACTTCACTTTGTATAACGCTATTATTCACAAGCGATAAATATTTGTAATATTTATTAGTCATTTATTGTATTTTTCTATATTTTCTTATTATAATTGTTAGCGTCCGACATTTGATCTCAATATTGTAGCTCAATGCCTACGTGACTGACAAATGTCATATAATTATTTTATTGTTCAAAAATCTTTCGCTTGACAGCTATGTAGTTGTCTATTGTTATGGCTAGTATAAAAGCGGACCAGGGTCATTAGGAAGCCAGTCTACTACCAGCTCTGATATTGAACGCTAACGGCTAAGGAGTAGCTAAGCTCCTTACACCGGCTTGGAAACAAACCAGCACCGCCTGGCCTTCGTGATCATATCACTTCGTGCCGGTTCCTTCACGCGTCTCCACCGCGCCTGCTACGTGGGCCTGCTGCCTACCTGACCACTCCGTCGCGCCTTCTACTGGTCCCTGCTACCGCCTATCCTGAGGAGCGCCGTTGAGGGTGCTCTGGCCCTCCTACCTGCATAACGCTGCCGCCGGGTGTTCCTGAGCCGTCTGCCTACTGCGTGCCGTTGGGACGCTCAGATGCTGACTACCTGACCTGCGCAACCTATCCTGCATGCTGCGTTGCCGTGCCTACTCCTGCTCCGGCTAACCGGCGGAGCTGCTACTCGTCCCCGCGTCCTACCCTGGCCAGGCTAGATTATATTATTCTGTTGTACATAGTTACCTTTTAGGCTAATTTAGTTATATAAGTCCTGTCGTGCCCTCCTAATATTATTCCTCCCTACCTCTGCCTTTTCTTGTTTCCGTTTTCTCTTGTAAATATACCGTGTTAATTATCTAACTTGTTTTCTTTTAGCTTCCTCCTCTCTCTTTTTTGTACGAAGCCTTCCGCTTCGCGACAACTTATCAACGTAAAAATATAACATAAATTAACTACATAAAAATAAATCAAATAATATATACCTACATAAATACATACATACAACTAAATATTAAAATCGAAACATAAATTAAGATGAAGATCCGAGCCTGCGCCAGAGGTTTTGTAGTATTTTTGAAGTCTGCTTTTTCTTTGTAAAACAAGTATTTTAATACCTGAATGAATGAACATGAAACACGTTGTATATGCCTATAAAATTTATAGGTTAATTTTAGATTCCATCACAAGATCCTGACTTGTTGACAATAGGACCACCTCGGGATTATAATGACGTTTCGAATATTAAAAGAATTTCGACAATCAGTTCACATAAATGACTGTTTTGGATTGGTGGTCCCAAACTATTCTCTGCTACCACTCGAAGTCAGTTCGGGCTTCGAGTCCCGTTAAAATTAAAATGAACTTACCGTTTGTTTTATGAGTTTAAGCTATTTAGGTAATACTAACTTACGTTTCTTATGGAGTCCGCCCTGGAGATTACCCGCCGCGGGTCACAACTTGACGTGTTTGGTCACAACTTTCTGTTGTGATTCCTAATCACCCAGACTACCCCGTGGTACCACCCCCGAAATGAATTCGAAGAATCTCACGTTCCGCAGCGACGATCCAATATGCGGTTTTAGTTCATAGCCGATCCGCCATTTCACATGTGAATGTGACACTTAGCACTGAAGTTAATAATTACAAACGGTCCAAACACCTATTCTATTGAATGCAAACAATAAAATCAAAACATAATTTTCTAATTATCAAACGAACAAACAACAAAATTCACAAATGCGTAATTGTCAAACGAACCAAACAACAAAATTCACCAATCCACAATAGGGTAGTTGACTCATATCAAAATTGATTAAAATATTGTTTATTTCTAATAGTATTTGGCATAAGGTTCCACAATATACCGATTTTAATTAATAACAATGAATGATTACTGTAAAATTTTAATTTGAAAATGCTAGAAATAATCTTTTTTTATCTCACGCCGTAAACGCTTTGATATCCTGTGGTCAGGGCCGTGACGTCACTCATATAGTAAACAAAGAAATGTCAAATTTGGATTGAACAACTCGTCGATTTGCTCTATTCTTTTCTAAAACTGGCAAAAATCGTCCAAATCTCCGTTATTATATGTGTAAATATCGTAAATTATTTGTATTAATAGCAAAATCAACCATTGATGTTGGATTTGTGTGAGCAGATAGTACAAATCTTCCGAAAATCGACAGATTGATGGTCAGGAGATTCTTTGTGTATCGCTCTCATTGATTTACAACCAAACGATCGCTCGAAACAATATAAGTACAGTTTCAATACTGTTATAATGACGAACAGATTACAAGATTGTCACGCGGCAGAAGAGTTGCAAACATGCATTTTTGGTGTGGTTGCACCATCACTGTGAGGAGGCTATTTTCTACAGTAGTTGAATGCTATTGAATAAAATCCCATCTCTCAAAAGTCAAATAAACACTAAAAGTATTTACTTCAAGAGAAATGTTCAAAAGAAAACATCAGGATCATGTATCAAATACCAGTGTAGTACTGCAAGAATTTGTAAATGAACATAAAAAAAGAAAGATTGGCAGTTGTTCATTTGTCAAGCCAAGCATGAAGAAAATTACTGGGAGGAAAAATATATATACATTCACAGACACAGATTGTGACATATTTCTTAAAAACCTACCGACCTTTTCAATGAAGAAAGAATAAAGTGCATAGAAAACTAAACCAGGAATCACCAATACAGAAGTGCTCTTTAGTTCGAGCTTGGTTATGAAGAATAACAGCTTCCATGTGCTATGAAGTCAGCCAGTGCATAACACATGATGTTCTTTCGTTGGGAAGATTTTTGGTGGGAAATCTTGCAGACACCTATAATAAAATGTGGATAAAAGTTGAAGGATGAAGATTTGGGTTGACATTTGCAAAATGTGACCTCTTCATTTCTGATTAATACCCTGTAATAGTCAGTTCAACAAACAGTATCCATAAAATAAAGAAAATGCTAATTATCAAAGACGGAAAACTGTGAACAGTATGCTTAACTCAAGTATAGATGCAGATGTTTTGTGCTAAAGCAAAACTTATATACTTTTGTGTTGCTAGATAGTAGTTTGTTGTTGCTTTAAAAATTGTGATGTCATCTTTAGATGTTAGTTATGTATAAAATAAAGAAAAAAAATCTATATATTATTTATTTAATAAGAAGGGTCTTGTAAATTAGAAAGAGCACAGGCTGACAACACGGCAACCACATTTAATATATTTGTATACGGCTTTAAAATGGATAACTTGTATATTCTTGCGTAAGCTGTTCTGAAATTTACTTTCTTCTAGTAAGTTAATATCACTAATACTGCTTTCATATCCTGTATATATTAAGCTGACTAAACCATCAGGTAGTCACACTAATCAATATTCAATAGTATTTGCTTTTTTATACTCAGGCCAAGTTAGTGCTTGTTAAATGACTTTATTGGGTTTTTGAATTTCATTTCTTAGCAATCTATGATTACCCTTTTATACGTATGGTGAAACACTAGAAGTAACTTTTTTTATTGTGCTTTTGGTTAAAAGGTCTAATAAAAGGTGAAAGTTCACTAAATTTCTTCCTTCTTTTCTTCATAAGTTTCCTCAAGAGCTTTATTTCTTTAGAAATAATATATCAACTATTAAATAAAGTTCTTTAGGTATCCTTATGTATATTCTTGGTTTGTTCAGATTTCATTTTTGGTTATTGTGATTTTTCCTTTTTATATGTCTTCAGTTGTCCGACTTGATAGCTTGATGGAGAAGACTTAAGTAATGATCCAACTAGTGAAGGTATATGAAATGTCATTATCATAATTTTCCTCACTTGGAAATAATAATTTTTAATAATGTCTGGCCAGATATAGGTGGTTTGCAGCACTTTACTTCAGACAATTTATTGGGAGATGTTGCAGTTTATTGGTGGTGGGCAGCAGGTTTAATCAGTGAAGATATAACATCTTTCAGTTTTACCATACTGGACCTATTTACTTCTATGGTGCTTTGGTATATGAATACTTGAGTTATTTTGTTGACATAATGTTGTTCTAGTTGACGGGCCACATTTTGATGTTGTGGCTGAGCATGCACTGCTTTGTATTATGTTGCACAACTTTTACTGCCTTATGAATCTCGTTGTCAAAAGGAGAACAGGGTAGTACACAATAGTTCTCTGTAAGGAACCTCTGAAAGCAACAAGTTTTAATTAGGTACTCAGTAAATTCAAGTAAAAGTTGTTTAGATAAATATATTAATTATTATGAAACTGGGAGTTTGTATTACATACTTTTTAATTGATATTCAATTACATCATGACATGATTAATATTCAATTGGACATAAGTACCTACCTACATATTCTTTTCTTTGAAACATCACCTAGTGTCAGTGTATAACTTAGATTAAATAGGCGTGAATGGTGAAGTTTTCTCTACGTCTGGCGTTAAAATCTGGTTGGTCGGCTGCAGTCAGTTTTCATTCTAACTGAAAGATAAAAATTTAATTAATGATTTTACATACAACCTCAAAACTTCTATTTTGTTTAAGTTGAAACTGAAGTACCTACACAGATTGAGTTATTCATTTATAGTACTTACATTAATGTGATTTTCGCAAAAATACATTTGAGTTTCAGTCGATAGTTACAGGATTTCTTTAAGCGAGTGTTAACCAAATATTTCGCATGTCTATATCACTGGGTACGTCTAATCCACAGCTTTCCTGGAGTCTTTGAAGAGGTAATTCTATATTCCTGTTCTATTGTCCCGTTCCATATACAGATTTACTATATTTTGTGATTTTTATTAGAAAGCATTGTTTTTGTAAAGTTATTTCGCCTCAGTGCCACCTCAGTGCTTTGTTTACTATAAGACCGACATCATTTGATGTATGCCACAGATAATCAATAGACTGTCATGGCTAACCGTGTTTTCGGTCGGTAAGCCCTACTTTAAAAAAGGGTCAACTAGCCTATTCTTATGCTAATGTCATTGACTCAAACGAAACATCAAACTGTCAAGCCCACCGTTCCTTTCCACACAGACAGAGCCCGTGCGCCGCCGGCAAGGCTCGCAAGATGGCGCCAGGTGCCAGTTTATTGTAAACAATGACGGAGTAATCGCGTAACAAAAAAAAACCAAGTACGCATCGAATTGAGAACCTCCTCCTTTTTGAAGTCGGTTAAAAATAAGATTTATTACCTATTTATCGGCCGAACCGACCCCGTGATCGCTGTGTAACTAAACTGACGTATAAAATAAATGACGACGCCTCAGCTGAAACTATAGTGCTCGACTAAGTGTGAGTGAGCGACGCCGAAACTAATCAACTTCTGCTGCGATCCATCAAACTTGCTGGCGATCAGATTTGGCTCTCAGTCGCCGCCCCGCACCGGCGCCGCGCCGGGGAGAAGTGTGCGTCGATGCGTCGGCACTATTTTTCATTTTGACAGGCACCAAAACATTATTATTTTATATTATGAAACAATCCAGTCGGCAGTGTAGGTTGCTTATATTAACATTTCATGCGGACCCTTTCATCTCAGTGCGATTATATCTAAATGTACCTATTTATGAATATTTATGTAGGTTTACAGGATGTGACGGAACACCGATATAAAATTTAAGGTTATGTATCCATCAGAAGTAACTTCACAAAGAATGCAGGCAAAACGCAAACTCGACTCCTGTTGGGGGCTTTAACTGGCCACTTTGGCACTAAACACATGCTAGTGAAAATGGGTCTGAGTAATACAGAGACCTGCAGGGCCTGCAAAGAGTTATCCTGCGGTGGAAGTGGAGATTCTGGAGGAAAAGTATTCGGGCTAATCAAGCTACTTTTTCCCATACAAACTAATTAAATTATTATTTGATCTTAAGTGTCGACAACCCTAAATCAGCATACCATGCTTCTTCGTTTACTGTTTACATTTATTTTGTGTTAATTCCCTAATAAATTCGACTATGGTTGTCACTCGAAAGTTTTTGCTTTCAGTTTCAAGTCGATTAACTCAGAAAGTATTGCGATCTTAGACATGCACCTAGGATTTATTAAATATTTAACCTATATCATCATCACAGCTCATATATGTCCCCAACGAAGAGCTGGAGCCTACCCTAAGTTTGGGTGCTTAGGCCTTAGTCAACCACGCTGACCGCGGATTGTTCTGCTTCACATACACCTTTGAATATCTTCGCAGATGTATGCAGGATGCCTCACGATGTTTTTCTTCACCGTAGTAGCGTCAGACAAATGTACATAATTGAAATTCGAAAAACGAAAAACCCATTGGTAGGTACATTGTAGGATCGAGCCCCGGACCTCCCAATAAGAACGCCTGATCCGAGTCCACAACGCCACCAACGCTAACCTATTTGCTATATTATGGCGGCGTTCATTTACATCCAGTTTAATGGACGTATGTGTCCCTATATTTAATGCTGCACCAATTGCACCACAAACTACACACATCACATGCCAATAGCGTTTGCATGCAGTACTAGCCCCAAGCACACCATCGTATCGTCTAATATGGTGGTTGTGGGTTAATTCATGTAATGACGTTAAAGAAAGTTCGTCCACCAGGATCCAATCCCCCACGGAGATACTGAACTTAATGAGCTTTACCACAAAGTCATCCACACACCGTGTAGGTAACTCGTGAAATTTTTCCATAACTTTCTGGATCTTTCTGAGAAATTCGAGCGTTTCTAGATTATCCTAGCCTTAAATACTTACAAATGAATAAATATAAAACTCAAAAATACCGGTGATGCGAGCGTTTGCATCTAGTCTACAGTTATTCTACCCATTTGACGCTTTTTCTTTTAAAACTCGTAATTTTTTTTCCGTGTAGTACGATACACTACAAGCTATCAAGAATCACTAGGAGAGTAACTTAGTTTTAGTGTCTGTCTGTATTTTACCTTTTTCTGACTTTAAGCAGTGGTGCTTGCATCGCTGTGTTTCGATTTGAACGGTAAGGCAGTGAAGTACTGGATCCAGTGACTAGACATCTTATGCCACACATTGGCAACGTACCTACACTCTTTAGAGGTGTTGCAGATTTAAGAATATTAAGGAATTACGTCATGTTCTAGATGCTTGTTGGTTCGTTGGAGCGCAATGAACGCGACAACATCCTGATAATGCCGAGCGAAGTGATGAAACGTGTCGAATCGAAGTATTTGCATGTTGGTGTGGTATTAATTAGTGTTATTCCCTTGTCGCATGCGATTTTAGGGACGGGCGGAGTTACATTGGCATGCGTCGTTTGTAGCAATAACATCTTTGTCGGAAATTTTGCTATACAGAATGATCAATCCAAATGGGTCAATACAATAGAAAGAAGTAGAGAATTCTGTTCTTTGGAAACATGGCGTCGATTTTAGATTTAATAATAATGTCATTAATTTTTTTTAACTCACATAAATATGGTGTCGAGGTCAAGTTGGGCACACTTTTTTATATTAACCCGTGGATAATGTTGTGGGCTACAGTATTGTATTGTAAAATATGTAATTTTATATATAACCTGTATACTGTAACTGTTTGTTATATCTTAATAAATAAAATAAAAAATAAAATAAAGTCAAAATTCTGTGAGTAATCGCGAGTAATTAAAAAAAAGTAAGTAAAAAGTGGGGAACAGCGTGCTAAAAAAAAAACAAATGACACTGTAGTGACGTAAATATTGATATGATCTTCTAATAACCGGCACGGATATAAGCTTTAACAGCCTCTTCTTGTTGAACATTAATAAAACATGACTATAATTAGGAACAACCTAATTTTAAAGGTGAATGGAAAAAACGGAGATATGTGCATTATAACTGTGTGCCCCATGTTACTATTTCCCATATTACTCTACCTACTCATTAGCAATTTGTACTATGAAAAACCGGCCAAGTAAGAGTCGGACTCGCGCACGAAGGGTTCCGTAACATTCGGCAAAAAAAACACGTTTGTTATATGGGAGCCCCCTTTAATATTAATTTTAATTTAATTATTTATATTTAAATTGAATATATAACTAAATATTCTGTGAATACTGTTTACCCTTTGGGTACGGACATAAGAATAACTAATAATACGAGTATAGAAGCGAATCTCCTTTGTGGGTGCGCCAAATGCCGCTATTTGCATACCTACAGCGCCCTTCCCCCTGTAACGCCCCGCAGTAGTCTGCGGACGCCGCTAGAGTCACCACATGGACGTACAGTTACCACTACAATATTTTTTATATAGGTACCTCCATATTTTACATTAAATGAGAAACTGAGCATACACCGAGTCTTATTGATTTTGTACTTCAAGTGTAGCGAGCGAGCGACCATCTTTAGCAATAGTACGCACATTTTTAGTTTTTTTGATTTCGTAGTTATAAGAACCTAACTAGTTTTAAGATCCATACACTTCGAGAACAAAATCATTAAAATGTTTCGAATTTCGATGTACAAAAATGGTTTGTAATTTAGGTATCGTACCTACGTTTATAGTCCAAGAGTTGAAGTTATGAATGTACTCGTACTAATGGATAAAACCTAAGCTCACTTTTTACTATCAGATCAACATTTTCACTTGAAAAAAAATCTGTTGTTTCATAATTTTAATCAAGTATTGATTTTTTTTTCTTTTTTTAAAAACGTCGCCCCTCACTAGGAATTTCTCCTGTGTCGTGGGTGCAGTTACAAATATAGAATATCACATGCACATACGCCCAGACCGGAACAAATTTCTGTAGGCCATACAAAATAACTGTCCCATGCGGGAATCGAACCCGCGACCCAACGGGTCGCGGGTTCGATTCGACACAGTAAGCGATCACTCGACCTCTGCGCTAACCGTGTCGTCGAGTCGTCGTGTCGTCGATTGTATTTAAATTTTATATGGAACAGTGACAAAGGTCGATAAAAATATATATAGCAGTACCAAAGTTTCTCATAATTCAAATTATTCCCGACTTGACAAATAAATCCCATAAGTACTTACAGAGTTTCAAAATTGCACTACAATGACAGCTTTAGAAACTCGATACACTATATTGTATTAACTTTGACATGTAATGAACATTACCAATAAAACTGTATCTGTATCTAAGGTAGGTATAATAAAAATAATTTTAAAGTATTCAATCATTTTTATTTAAAAGGTTTCAATTCAACAGAAATATTTACAAATGTCTGATATTTATAAAAGATGGCGTTTTTTTAGATGATTTGAAGTTTCGGTTATTAAACTTCAGCGTGTAGTAAATACGCATTCTCATAAAAAGCTTAATCAGGTAATCAATAGGAAAACATTCACAAGGTACCTGAAACACACGGTGCGCGCCTTGACTGGCGATTCCGTTTAACGGAAATTAAACGGTAGGTAAATAACGTGGCCTTGGGCGCACGACGGCCGGGAGTTTCGCTTCTATACTCGTATTATTAGTTATTCTTATGGTACGGAACTCTAACAACTGTAACCATTTGCTATCAGATGGGCAGTGCGTTTGTTTACCAACTCAGCTGCATAAAAAAGCATAAAGTTTTATCTATTAAGACCCCGTATCTTTCATATAAGTATGTAGTTACCGCCGTTAACTACAGCCCCAAAGCCTACCCTACCAATAATCAAATTAATTGAAATGCTAATCAAGTAATCCACTTACGAGACATTATTTAATCATCCCTCGCGATGTGCGGTGGTGTTCATAACAATACCTTTTCGATTAGCTTTTGTGGTAGGCCTCGGAGCTATAACACAATATCGACGTGTAGTGGGTGAATACATTATTGAATTATAAACAAAAGGGATTTAGCTTATGGTGGAATTTCACCAACATAGTAAACAGGCGGTTATAGTTAATATACAACCGTTTCCTGACTACCGTTGTATGAGTGAAATGTCAAAAAAATGTGTCTAGTTAACTAACCGCTTGTTAAAATATTTTTGAAATTGGACCTAAATAGGTTTATGTTAGGAATCGTTAGTCGCTGCGGAAATCGTTTAAGGCGCTACTTTCCCGTTTTCAAGCAATTTCGATTTACGGTACCGCCACAAATATAAAACATACAGTTCTCAAATTCATATGTGATAATATTTAAATGAAAAAAATCAATAGAAAAAAATCCAAAGATTCACACTGTTCAAAACAGCTGTGAATCAGAAAATACAACAATAAAAAAAATATTTTTACCAGTAGATGTGCATTTTTATTATCAACTAGCTGTGCCCGCGACTTCGTCCGCGTGGAATAGTAACTTTAGGCAGCATTTTGATTTTTGTAGGAAAGATCTTGATAAAAAGTAGTAGTATTAGTGAAAGTCCCGTCGAAATCGGTCCAGCCGTTCCGGAGATTAGCGGGAACAAACAGACAGACAATTAGAGACTTCCTGGGAAACCTCGCCTTAAGGCCGGTCCACAAACATCAGTGAAGTCGCAATTCCGGCGATCTTGTACCCACTGGACCTTCAAAATTCGACCCAAAAGCAAAAAGTGCTTATTGGACCTTATTTACAGGGCCCATTCGACCTTCCTAAAAATATTTTATTCAATGCGGCCATTGGACCTCTTTTTTGAATTCGACTGGTACCTACTGGACCTTCAAGATTAGACCCTCGGCACAGTACCGCCACCGTAATAATTACACCGTTATTATTCTTTCATACTTGCTCCATGAACGCAACCACACCAGCCCCCTAACCACGGTCGCTCAAAACAATATTGAACACTGAGAGCGGGATGGCGCTATAAGCAGCAAGAGCGGTATCTCCGAAGGCCCCTCTAGCAAAGTTAAGTAGTGATAACACATTTGGTATGGACATAGCTTAAGTTGTGAATAAAGAGGGATATAAGCAAATTGGATAAGAAATAAGCTACCCAAATCACTAATTCTATGCGGACGACGTCGCGGGCAAGAGCGAGTTCGCTGTGTTTCAGCCAGTGGTAACTGGCTATTCCACTAACTTCTCAACACCCAGAGTAACCCTCTTCCAGAACCTTTCACCTATCTCTCCGGGTACTAGATGAGATAACGTCATAATGTGGTGCACGTTCGGGCTGTGAAAGGCCTACTCGCCAAACGTACCCCCCTAAGACAGACTCTGGTCTTTTACCTTAGTCTTTACTAATTACAATATGTGTTGCTAAATTACTAAATTAGAGATCGGCGGGCTAATTACACATTTTTTTAATATTTATTGTAACTTGACACCTGTACTGTACAACGCTGATTTAGCACCATCATCAAAAGAGAATTAGATTTTGTCGTCGGAAGATGTGTTCAAGAGAAAGTTACTTGAGAATTATGGCCGTTTTCACCAACCTCTTCTTAGCTTAGGTGACTCTTAGGTAGCATGTTGTCACATTCTTTTCATTAAAGACGAAAAGTGACAGCATACGTCTTAAGGGCTTCCTAAGCTAAGTTATGGTTGGTGAAATCGGCCATTAGTGTCCGGAGTGAATTCAAAAATTGTTCAACTTCCATATTAGCCATCAGTTCTTCAGTTGTTAAGAAATCCAGGTGAAATACGTTTTAATCTTCAGCCTTATCGCCACTTACGACTAGATGAGATAAACGCTGAGAGCTTCTCAGCTGTGTGTAAAAAACCGGCCAAGTGCGAGTCGGACTCGCGCACGAATGGTTCCGTACCATTGACTAGGTAAACAACAGTAGGTACACAAATTTCATATTTATTATTAGAGTAAATATACAATTAAGTATTTTGTGAATACCTATTTCAAGTGCCTACCCGTTACCATTTATTGATATCGAGCAAAAAAGGGCAAAACATCGCGTTTGTTGTATGGGAGCCCCCCTTAAAAAAATATTTTATTTTGCTTTTAGTATTTGTTGTTATAGTGGCAACAGAAATACATAATTTGTGAAATTTTCAACTGCCTAGCTATCGCAGTTCTTGAGATACAGCCTGGTGACAGACAGACGGACGGGCGGACAGACAGCGAAATCTTAGTAATAGGGTCCCGTTTCTACCCTTTGGGTACGGAACCCTAAAAAATTATTGGTGCAGTACCTGTGGTAGGCTGCAAGCGAGTGCCACGAGCCAGGCGCAGCACAGCATCTGCTTGCTCCGCCGCCGTGCCAGCGGCAGCTTCAGAGGATACAGCACCGCGAAGAACCTGCAACGACCAACATTTGTGAATAAAGTCCTCATAGCCGATATTCTCGGCACTGGTCTTCTAATCGGGAGGTTCGAAACAGCGCCTTTAGCCAAGACTAGGTAATATTAGAAGAGGTTTTGTAATAAGACGGAATGGGCCGTAGTTAGGACTACGGAACCCTTATAATGACGATCTATATTTAGGAATTTTAGCGTGACGTCAGGACATAAAATAGAACATATTTAGATAACTTTATAACGAGACGACGACATTAACGTCTTTCTCCTATAATGTGGTTTAATTCAATTACAGGGCGAACGAAAGTTTGTATAATTTTCTAAGCGCGTCAAAGGATACAAGTTAATAATTAACTTGTATTCCTTAACGATTTCATTACCAAGTCTGGATTCAGTTTTTAACACTTAATAAAGTACGCATTTAATTTCATACTCGATTATTTTATTATTTCAGTCACTTGAATTAAGCTTTAATTCGCCAAACATTATGTTAGCTTTTTTAATAATAAAAGTAAAAAAAACATTTTTTTTACAAAAAATAGAACTGACTTCAAAAACACTGAACACTTAAAAATAATATAAGAATAGGTACAGACAACATCACACTTCTATATTGAAGTCGGCGCTAAACGATGATCTCCTAGAAAGTGTTAAAATTTGTCACCGACTTCAATATAGAAGTGTGATGTTGTCTGTACCTATTCTTATATTATTTTTAAGTTTTCAGTGTTTTTGAAGTCGGTTCTATTTTTTGTAAAAAAAATATTTTTAACTTTTTAGTGAATGAAATCTTTTTAGTGAAAAAAACCCTAATGTTTTTACTTTTAGTGAAAGAAACCCTAATGTAATTACATTAGGGTTTCTCGCTTCTCAAATTAGTGTTTTCCTCGATTTTCTATGGGATCCCATCATCAGATCCTGACTTTGGTGACCATGGGACCCTTGTAGTATAATCTATCAAATACAAGAATAATTTTGGAAATTGTTTTAAAAATGAGGGAGTTGTGAGGTAAGAAACATAAAAAAAATACAACCGAATTGATAACCTCCTCTTTTTTTGAAGTCGGTTAAAAATACAAATCAGCCGTGTAAGCAATATAATTTCTAGCCATCCATAAAAAGTGTTATCTCCTTGGTTATTAATCTCGATTTGAAATTTTTCGAATAATTTTATTCGAAAAATTTCAAATCGAGATCATATCAAATCGAGAGCATATCAAAATATTACAAACGGCTCCAGCTTTTTTGCGTTCTTGTAATATTTATATCACGTCGTACAGTATACTCCCATTCAATCTTTACATTTTCACTACGAAAACCGCCGCTATTACGCGCGACATAAGAACGTTCCAAAGGTCAAACAGTATAGCTTGACAAGGAACTTACTGTACATACTACGATACTCCGTAGTTAACTAGGTTTTTTCATGATGCGGTTAGCTGATGTCCACAAGTGCTGTTTTTGTCGGCGTTAAGAAATAAAGTTGACAAATGGATTATCTTGTCATAACCGACTAGCTGCTGCCTGTGACTTCGTCTAGGGAACTCATTAAATTTCGGGATCATAAGTAGTCTATTTTATTCCCAAGAGCTTAAGCTATCACTATACCAAATATCATATAAATCAGTTCAGTGGTTAAGAAGTGAAAGCGTAACAAAAAAACTCACTTTCGCATTTTTAATATTAGTATGATTACATCATTTATGTTGAGTGTCTAGTAAATTTCTACTTCTTCTAGGTTAAAAGAGCAACATACTCGTACATTGATTTACTACCAAATCAATGGCAACATAGTGTCGCTCGGGTTGGATAAGCACTCGCTAGCCTAGTAGTGTCACGTCGTCAATGTGATATTATGTTGAAGACGCTAATTGATAATTGATTGAGGTGATTTTTTTTATATCCTAATTTATATGAATTCATAAAGAATACTATGAAAAACTCATAAATATACATATATAAACGGTCTTACTTATAAACGTACAATAAACCGTCAATAACTATTAACGTTCTTATAATAATGATAATCGTTTATTTGCGCTTATGGGTACATGGGTAACAGTTGATGGAATGTAAAACAAAACAATCTTCATCATCATCATTTTAGCCAAGAGACGCCCACTGCTGGACATAGGCCTCCTCCAGGGATCTCCAAACCGATCGGTCCTGCGCCTCCCGCATCCAGCGGCTTCCCGCGACCTTCATTAGACCGTCGGTCCACCTTGTAGGGGGCCTATTACCCTCCACCAACCCATGGCCCTACTCAACCAATCGTGGTTATTCGAAACAGCGGGAGTTGTGCGCGGAACCTGCGTAATCGCACTCTAGCCGCGTACACTTCTTGACTCCCTACAAGTTATTTAAATCTTTCTCCTGTTTGTCCCTGTGTCCCTCTCCCCTTACGGGTTGGACAACACACGTCACGCCTTCGGTGTCCGCCACCAGGTCGCCGTGTGCCCACCGATCGTGGCACCGCTGGCTTCGTCTACTATCTAGTCTCTTCTTTCTTCGGGCGGTTGCCCTCTTCTTGCTTCGCCTCTATTATCGAACCCACTCCTAATTGAGTACCACCGTCGCGCGAAGTCCCGTAACCGCTGAAAATTCGCCTCCGTCCCCACGAGATCGCAGTAGTAAATCGGACCCGTCTCAAGCGCTTTCACCTTATCGACCAAGTCCCTACACGCCTCGCTGTACAACCTACACTCCCATAGTGCGTGATGCAGGTCCTCATCCTCGCACTCCCCACAAGGACACCTAGCACTGTCGACCAGTGAGAACCTTGTGGGGGGCCTACCAACGCTGCATCTCCCGGTACGCGGCCGCCACTCAAGGACCTTTCCGCCCCAACGGCCGTCAGTCCTGCGAGCTATGTCTCCTGCCCACTGCCACTTATGCTTTGCAACTCTTTGGGCTATGACGGCGACTCTTGTTCTTCTACGGATCTCTTCATTTCTGATGCGATCGCGTAGAGAAATCTCCATTGCTCTTTGAGTGACATTAAGCCTTCTGATGAGACCCATTGCAAACGGCCACGTCTCAGTTCCGTACGTCATCACATCACAGCAACACACACGAATTGAAGACTTTCGTCTTAAGACACAACACTAGATCAAAACAATATATCGCCATAATATACGAGTATCTTTATCACTTTTCATACGAGTGACAGAAACACAACAGCTATACCAACTTATAAAATAAGCTGGTTTCAGCTTCGCCTGCTTTTATTAATAAGACCGTTAGAGTTTCAGATTTAAATTTAATGTGTTATTTTTATACTTACTCGTATATTCCAGCCGCCCTTTACATATCTTACAAATTCAACTTTCAAGGAAAATAATCTATAGTTGCCTACGTAAAGCTGGTACATTCATATTTTCATTTGCTATTCAATTTCTAAATTTGGGACAAGAAGCTTTATAAATATAGCGTTTATTACTAAGAAAACCAGATGTGATCTAACATAAAAAAACTACTTTTTATATCCCAAAAATTCTGGTATATTTTCATTTATTATGCTATTATAATGCAAAGTAGATCATATCGAATTATCTTTTTCTAGTTGGAAAGATGCGAAATTTCTATAAGCCTCTTTAAAAACTCTTTTTTTTATTGCTAACGGTGGCAGACGAGCCAGTGGCCCACCTGATGTTAAGTGGTAACCACCGCTTGTGGACATCTGCAATGCCAAGGGCACAGTTCAGTCACTGCCTACCTGGAGAGAAATGCTCTTCTTAAGCCTCATTTGAAGAAGGACATATCGTAGCGCTCAGGAAACACCGCAGCAACGCTGAAACCGAACTGTACTAGACGAGATTGATTCCAGGTAATATGGATGAACTCTACTGCGATGGCGGGTGGTGTGGTGGTAAAAAGGTGAAGAGGGCACCATTGAAAACAGTTCCTCAGAGCACTCTCCGTTAAAGAGCCGATAGAGCACGCAGAGAGAACCAAAGTCTCTCCTTTGCTCCAGCACGCTCCAGCGTCTCCATTGAAGCCGTGATATTGGGATCACCGACGATGCGGAATGCACGCATTCCGCACCTATTTCAAAATTCCTTCAAAGGATCACGAACGATGACATTTGATGACTATTTTTATGATATTGAATTTGTATGATAAGATATAATGAAAAATTTTACTCACCTTAAGTTAAATAATGACTAGTTTATAAAACAATTTTTGTTTGCACGACAATAATATATCCAGTAATTCGAATTTATTGTCTTGTTTAATTTCTGTCTGATGTTTTCGAAATGAATGATTTACAATGTTTGCCTAGCCCAATTGATGACTAAAAGTCTCGTAATAATTATAAAACTAGACGAGCAACCAAAAGATTTTTAAAGCGAAAAACATAGCTTACCTGTCTATTGATATGCAGACCAGTATATTCGAGGAGAGGTAGAGACCGAACGCCCTCACGACAAGCAGTAGCTTGCAAAGTAGGTTGCCGACCAGCCATGCGTTTGTGTACTTCCAGCCAATCTGTGAATAACAGAATCATGTTTGTATCTAATGTATAATTCAGCATCACTACTCTGCACTTCTGTGCCACAGGACCACTTGGCCAATTGACCCACGGGTTTGACCCACTAGATAGATTTATTTTTGAAAAATGATTAAATCAATAAAGAAAACATTTCGTCTCGGATGGGTGTAACGGGTCATCTCTAAACTCCAATTTAAATAACTTGTAATATATAAAAATCTACAAAGTAAACTAATAAACATTTTTTTAGAAATATTAAACCTTAATTTCAATATTATCAACAAATCTTTTTAAAAAGGCTTCTCCAGAATTAAATTTTATCTGTTGAATAGTCCATGTCAATTATATTTTGTACTATTAGCTGTGCCCGCGAACTACGTTTCGCCATCAAAATACTTAACACAGTGTTTAGTTTTTTCCTCCATTTTATTCCATTATGATTCAACTTTATTCTGCCTTTCTTGAGCATCAGCCATTTCGAAATTAGGACAATTTTCGTAGGTTCGTAATGCTCTTTTTCTAACAGTCCACAAAATTAAATACATTACATATTACTATAAACACTAAGTATTATTATTGTTTTAGAGACATTATTGATATTAATTCTTCTTCAGTAGAAAGAACTACACAGTTGCAAGAATAGTCTTTATCGTATTCATGTTTCAAATTAAAATAAACAATTTTTAAATAAATACAGTTCTAACTGTATACGAATAAAGTTTAGATTTTATAATGGGTAGTTGTGTAGTTGGTAACACCAACAAAATATATTTTTTGGATATGACAACTTGGCCAATTTAGACTGGTCGTACAGTAAGCTCCTTGTTAAGCTATACTGTTTGACCTTTGGACCGTTCTTATGTCGCTTGTAATACTGGCGGTTTTCATATAGTTAATGTATAGCATGAATGGGGGGGTTACTGTACAAATACGTTTTCCGTATTCAATTTCCGATCACGGAATACAGACACGGAGTTTCGTGAACGTAGCGCAGACGTTCGTTTCTTCTCATTCGGGATTTCTACCATTCTACCTAAACGTACGTAAAGAACGTGTTCCGTTCGTAATAAAAACGAACGTGTGCGGCAGTCAATGTGTATTATGTATAGATTTGATGTATTCGGATGCCCGCATTCAGAAAACGAATGCGAAAAAACGTATTTATGCGGTTAGCCTTAAAATGTATTGAGACTTCCGTTTTTGTAACGTGTACTGTGCGATATAGTGTTGCTGGCATAGTTCGGTTAGCAAACATGCCGTGATGACTAACATCCAACACACTAACTTGGAGTTATCGTTAGTTAGTTCACGATCGTTGCATTATCACGGTCTCGAAGGACACTAAACACAGGTAACATCTAACATCGAACATCCAATAGGCCCCGAAGCGGTTCTCAAACTTTTTTGGTGACGGAACCCTTTTGGAAAGCGAAATACTTGACGGAACCCTAAAATAAAATAATAGTTTTTAAAAGTGTATTCTTTATTAATAAGCATAATAAAAGTACGACCAGAGAGGGTGTTTTGATTTTTTCTAAATTATTGCGGAACCCCTATAGGGGTATTGTGGAGCCCTAGGGTTCCGCGAAACAAACTTAGAGCATGGCTGCTCTAGGTTCTCTTTAGGGCCTACTTTCATTTAATACCCCTATTGCTGGGTTTGAAAAGCAACTGTTATCCGTCTTTTTTGAGCGGCGGCCATGTTGAATTTACGTCAATGTTGCTACGTTCATAGTGTTCTACTGATCAAGGCCTTTCATTTGATACCCATATTGCTGGGTTTAGAAACGAACTTTTATCCGTTTTTTTTGAGCAGCGGCCATATTGAATTTTGTGCTTTTTTCCTAGGTTCATAGTGCTCTACTCTTCAAGGCCTTTCATTTGATACCTATATTGCTAGGTTTGGAAACTAAC
This sequence comes from Schoenobius gigantellus, assembly GCA_963935595.1. Lineage (NCBI taxonomy): Eukaryota > Metazoa > Arthropoda > Insecta > Lepidoptera > Crambidae > Schoenobius > Schoenobius gigantellus. Next base: position 31,795,132 of record OZ012554.1, read on the forward strand.
TTTTATCCACCTTTTTTGAGCGGCGGCCATGTTGAATTTATGTCAATGTTGCTAGGTTCATAGTGCTCTACTCATCAATGCCTTTCATTTGATATCCATATTGCTGGGTTTGAAAACAAACTTTTATCCTTTTTTTTGAGCGGCGGCCATGTTGAATTTAGGTCGATTTTGCTTAGTTCATAATGCTCTACTCTTTTAGGCCTTTCAGTTGATACCCATATTGTTAGGTTTGGAAACGAACTTTTATTCTTCTTTTTAGAGCGGCGGCTATGTTGAATTTATGTCAATGTTGCTAGGTTCATAGTGCTCTACTCATCAATGCCTTTCATTTGATACCTATATTGCTAGGTTTGGAAACGAAATTTTATCCACCTTTTTTGAACAGCGGCTATGCTGAATTTACGTCAATGTTCCTAGGTTCATAGTGTGTACTCTACTCATCAAGGTCTTTCATTTGATAATATGCATATCGCTGGGTTTGGAAACGAACTTTATCGGCAGTCATGTCAAATTAAGTCAACGTGGCTAGGTTCAATGTGTTCTACTCTTTAGGTTCTTCGTTCGATATCCATGTTCCTTGGGTGGATCCAAAAAAATGTGATCCGTCATTTTAGACATTAGGATCAAGAGTCCCGTCCCGTCGCTCTACGAGTAATCCAGAACATTGCAGTCAGATTTTTTTTTATTATCAATATTAATCTATTACTTTTAATAGTTTTAAATGGATGAAAGAGTTTGATTTTAGGCCTAATGTAAAAACATATAACACCTTTCAAAATACCTTGAAAAGGGTATTTTCACTTTTCAACATTTCAGATATTTAAAAAATTGTACCGATTTTGTGACAATTGGTCAAGAATTAAACCAATCTACAAATTTTATTGTGACTCGATATTATCATAAAAAATGCATTATACATTGGTTGTATGGCTTGATCCTTTTGCCTTATCACCACGGTACGACATAAGAAAAAGACAATTTGGTTGGCGAAATCCAGTTGGGCACAGCCATTAACAGAAAATATTAAATTTTATTTGTACAGTAAGCTCCTTATCAAGCTATACTGTTTGACCTTTGGACCGTTTTTATGTCGCTCGTAATAGTGGCGGTTTTCGTAGTGTAAATGCATAGCTTGAATGGGAACCTACTGTACTATGTGAAACACTTGATTCCTGCCTTTCAACCTTCGAAATCAAATTACTTAAGATCAGGCTGTATGGCGTAGTTCCATTGCCTTTCCTTCGTGGAAGAAAATACCTTGTCTCTGTACTAGAACCGTAAGAAATTTGTTCTACGTTCTAAAGACAACTGCCCTGTCATTTTAAAAACTAGGGAAACCCTCTTCCAATGCCACCTGCTCGGTTTGGAAATAGCCTTAGCATGGATACCGGGCCATTGTGGTATTAAAGGGAACGAGAAAGCAGATACCCTTGCAAAAGAAGCAATATCCAATGGTCACGGTAGCTATGAGAAGTGTTTTGCCCATGATGTTCGAGCAAATGCTGAAAATACTCTCAGACAGCAATGGCAAACAGAGTGGAATTCAATTCTTCTTACAAAGGGTAGGCATTATGGCAAAATACAACCAATAATTCCGGTCAAACCCTGGTTTTTTAAAATGAGATCAATTGATAAACGCGCCACCAGCGTCATAATTAGATTACGCCTAGGACATAACTGCTCTCCAGTTTTTTTAGCTAAATTACATATACGGGATAGCTCAATATGTGAATGTGGACTAGATGAAGATACTCCGGATCACATATTATTAAACTGCGCTAAAAACAACTCTTCATTTTACAACTGGTTACCAGATAAAACTCCTCGTCCAACCAATATGAACTCATTACTCTATTGTATGAATTCTACAGTTATAGACAGATTAGCTAAGTACATTACAAAATTTAATATAAAACTTTAGCAGAGAAAACACAAATATCTATATATGTAAATAAACATTTTATTGAAGTATATATTATAATATGGGTCTTTCTGGTAACTTACTAACACTATAACTAATAATTAACAAAAAACCTGCCAAATGTGATGTTTACTTAACTGTAAGTAACAATACTAACAAAATAATTTGCATTGTCCCCAGGTAACACAACTGGTCAAGTCGTTTTCTTTACCTACACCCAGAACAAAACACTTACACATAAACGTGTCTTTTCCGAACTCGACGTTGGCGGAATTGTCTATAAAGACAGAGCCCATAGTAAAAAAAAAAAAAAAAAAAGTAAATATAAACAAACGAAATTATGCCTAAATGTTCTTCCGGAAAATTCTAAGCATTGTGGTGTAAGCCATATCAAATTCTGTCCAGTAGTTTCGCAGATCTTTCCGGACAAACAGACAAACAAACAAACAATTTTTTTTAAAAACTATTCTATCGTGTTCTGCTAATGATTTTAAGGCGACCTGTGTATTTTTTTTCTTAATATTTCGCAATTACAGATTTTTGTACCCCTACGATTTTATTATATATAGAGATAAAAAAAGGAAATGTCAAATCATTTCATCTAATTTATACAAATCTTCTTACGGAATACTTGTTGTTGAACTATAGAAGTTAAATTTAACCGTTCAGTTAGCCATTAAATTTAAACGGATAGATAGATAGAAACACTTTATTTTGCACAATTTTTTACAGGCTACAACACAATACATACACTAACAGCAAAATAAGCGACCTTATCGCCTGATGGTCTTACGATGCTGACATGACTTTGCAGTTTTAAAAAACATACTCCGTAATTTCCGATCTACGATCCTGGTTTTTACTTTATATTGGTTTAACCTTTAATATTATGTAGTTCACTAATTTCACTAATTGAAATGTTAATATAATTAAGCATTATTTCATTATTTCTACCGAAATGTGACTTTGCAATTTTTATTTTTCTCACTCGAAGGTAGTTAGTAAATTTCACTATTCATGTAAAATGCTATGCCAGCTCATCAAAAATCATTGTAAAAAGTAGATTCCACTCCCTGATTAAATCGAAAGAAACTATTTGGCCGCGGATTTGATGTCGCAGACATAGCAGTAGCATGGGATGTTTTGCTGAACACTCTATTTAATGGCATTCCAGGGTTCTTCTTCTTCCTCTTCTTCTGCTTCTTCGCCTTCACCTTCTACCGTCTACCTATCACGGAGCTGGACCCCTGAAGATTCCGCTGCCGCTGAACTACACACTGTCTGCCGCTCGCCATCACCAGCCGCCGTTCGTCGCTTGTTTTCCCTACTTCCAACGTATCGACTCGTGTGGTAACCTACAACCCTACAACCCTACCCTGTTGATAATCTAAATTTAGTTTTATGTTTTTTATTTTAGTTCGTGGCTAAACCGCGACACGGGGTTTGAACCAGGGACCGGAAAACCCGTTCATTTGCTTAAGCCGTTCGAAAGGGTAACCCATTCGTATGGTAACCCAGTGGGCTCGGTAAGCCGTTCAACAGGTTTCCCAACAATAACGATAACCCGTAAAATAGGGGTTACCACCCACAACAATAATTTACCGCTTACCTAATCTTAAAGGTTTTTAGTGTTTATGCGCTTAACCGCTTACTGTTCGGGTTAGGGTAACCCTTTCCCTCACGCACACCGAGCGATTGAAATAGCACTGCGGGCGCAATAACGCCAGAGTTCGGTCGCGACCTTCGGCAAATATGTGGTGCAAAAGCAATCTACACGCGATATACCTAAGTTCTAAAATATTTTTTACAAATTAATCAGCGTTTAGAACGGTAACCCATTTGGGGGGTTTTTATATCGGTTAGCGGTAACCCGAATTAATTCAATCGAAGGGATTAATGTGTAAACCGGTAAGCCGTTTGAAAGCTTACCGTAAGGCAAAGGGTTTAAAAACCCAGCATTATAAAATACCCCATCAAAACCCTAAGGTTACCGGCTATAACGGTAACCGGGTTCGGTCCCTGGTTTGAACTGGGGTTTCATCGGAGCTGGTAAGAGCTCACTGGCCGAAGTGGTCAAGGCGTTGGTCAACACATTGGATACGGGAGTTCAAACCCCATCCGAGACGAAGTTTTTATATTCTTTGTTTTCTTTATTGAATTATATAGCATTTTTAAAGAAAATGCCAAGTTCTATACAAGGTTAATTTTTAGCACTCAGGAAAATTTAAGGGACGCTTCACGACATGGTAGTAGAATGATTTAAATATTAATAAAACAATAACTCTCATATTTAATTTTATATAAATTTTCTAAAATATCAAAAAAATGCTGCAATAGTTGCGAGCAGCATTTTTAGATTTTTTTTTTACTTTTTTTATTTCATTTTTTTTTAATAATAATGGATGTGTCCTGAGGCGTCCCTTAATTTTTTCGGGGTGATAAAAAATAACCGTGTATATGTAAAACACTTATTTTTATTAAACAACACATTGAAACATGAGATTCATTTCGATCGTATCACAGAATAGTTCACACAGATGAAAAAAAAATCGAAATATATTCCAGATCTGGTGGGTGATTTTGTAACTCATCGGCAATCGGCTATCGTATAGATTTGATAATTATATTTGTTTAAAACTGATTTTTAATATGTTTAATATCTTTTAATGTCGTCGTATGAGTAGTCTTGGTATATTTTGAATAAATCAATTAATACTTATAGCTAATGAGAATAATTCCGCTTTTCTTGATTAAGTCATCCAGTCTGATAACGACAGCCGATCAATCGGTGAGTTACAAAATCACCGCCCGGATATATCACCAGATCCCGACTTTGGTGATAATGTAACCAATTGCAGAATATACCCTCTCAAATAAAAAAAAGATTTTTCCAAATAGGTTAATAAATCGCAGAGTTATGAGGTAACGAATATAAGAAAAGAACATACAATCGAATTGATAACCTCCTCCTTTTTGTGAAGTCAGTGAAAATAACTTTTTGCGAAATTTTAATACATATATTTATTTTGAACACATTTTAAACATCATCTCATACCAACCACAACACATAGACAAAGCTTCATGCTTTCACCCACTTTCATACTATTTTATTTCAAATTCTAATCTTTGGTAGCTCAAACCTTGGCGCCCCAACATGGGACCAAAACTCCTACGTTGGGCGCCACACTTTCTTGTACAATAATAATAATACTTTACTTTTCTCACACTAGTACACACAATACAATACAATACTAGATCAATTAAAGAATGCTACAGATTTAAAACGATAAACACTAAAAAATACGATCATGTTAAATCGCAAATATGCGTATATTTGCGATTTAACATTATCGTATTTATTTTTAAGTGTATAAAAAATCTATTCCAAATCTGATATATCACCAGATCCAGACTTTGGTGATAATGTAACCAATCGCAGAGTATACCCCCTCAAACAAAAAAGATTTTTCCAAATCGGTTAATAAATAGCAGAGTTATGAGGTAACAAATATAAGAAAAGAACATACAATCGAATTGATAACCTCCTCCTTTTTGTGAAGTCAGTTAAAAGAACATTTTTCGCGAAATTTTAATACATATTTATCTTGAACACATTTTAAACATCATCTCATACCAACAACAACACATAGACATCGCTTCATGCTCTCACCTACTTTCACACTCTTTTATTTCAAATTATAATCTTTGGTAGCTCAAACCTTGGCGCCCCAACGTGGGACCAAAACTCCCACGTTGGGCGCCACACTTTCTTGTACAATATTAATAATGCTTTACTTTTCTCACACTAACACACACAATACAATACTAGATATAAGATCAATTAAAGAATGCTACAGATTTAAAACGATAAGCACTAAAAAATACGATCATGTTAAATCGCAAATATACGCATTTAAAAATATTTATATTAAGCTCCTGAAATACTGTTTATAACATAAGAAAATAAACTCTCTTTTTCTCCTTAATAGATTTTCCTATTTTAATCAAATAAAACCTTGCCACATGAGCGCCAGTTTGATGAATTAAATACGCATAAAACGACCACGGTCTCGTGAAATCTTTTCACAGAATATCGGGAATGAGCGACGTCCATTCATTGAGCGCCTTGTGTAATGGCCTTAGCGTGGAATGATATCAAAGCGGACGATGCCGCACCTAAGCGAATTAATGTTTGAGGTACGGCATAATAAAAGACACATGTAATATGAATACAATCTAGCGAGCTGCACCTATTTAAGCTCGTGTGACAAGTTTTTATTTTTACCATATGTTAAGCCTCACGTAAAAATTCAAATATCGCTAAATGAAGTATCACGTGTAGAAACACAACACGACTTAATTTGTCATTTGTGTGTACCTGAACAAATTCACGAATTAACTACTAAAACATTTCAGTTGTTTTTTTACATAGGACAGGGAAGCTCTTGGCTTTCATCTCACCTGATGGTAAGTGACGACAAGGTGGAAGCGAACCTCACCTGGACTCCTCAATAGCTGAGGAACTGGCAATCTTACCTCCAACTGTCGTAACACAACAATGCTATTAATGTTATTATTAAGCCGACAAACATAGGAAGAACGGTGGTAGTTAGCCAGGCGAGGTCAGAAGCCCTACCGCCAATCAAGAGCAGAAGCAGAGTAATAAATCGTATAAAAGCAGAAATACTAAGCTTAATTATTTCTCGGTGAAAAATCCATGAAGTTAACCATTTATATATATCAACAAGTTATATTTACCATCTATACTATATAAATAATCGATAATCGATCACAGCGACCAATTTAAAGAGAGACTAGAAATCTGCGCGGAATCTATTACAGTACACAAGTGTCTGCGCAAACGTAAGGGCATCTGTTTCTTCACTCGCATAGTCCAATGAGATGGTTAGCTGACACGACCGGAACGAGATCAGGCGCCTACCTACTGTTTTACGTGCGTTCTGAAGCACGGAGAAGCTCCTTGACGAAGAGAACCAAAGATGTTTAACATTTTTGGTCACTCTTTATAGGCCTGACCATGGCCACGGTTGCTTAACTTGAGTAATCGTTATTTAGCAATCTCCATTTTTTGTGTATGACAATACGTAACAGAAGATTGGGTAAAATTGTAACATACGAGTATTTTGTATACAAAAGCAATTAGTCCACATTTTCACCAAGCCATTAACCTTGGTTTAGATTAATGAACTCTGCACAAAGACTGGTTTGAAAAGAAGTGGGGATGTCAAAATACAGACGCTGTGGATGTTGTCCTTTTGTATAAATTTAACCATTTCGTTTAGTTTAACAGAATAAATCCTGTGTTATAGATTTATATCAACTTATTATTTGCATTATTATTTTAACCGCCTCCGTGGTTTAGTGGTTGAGATCACAAATGATCCTGATCTGAAGGTCCGGTGTTCAATTCCCTGAGAAGCTTTTCTTGGTGGTAAAGCTTCTGAGCCTGCCTGGCTAGCTACCGTCGATTTATCGCCATAGTAGCAATGTTGTATTCTGACAGTTGAAATGACTAAAGATCTGTTTTATACGTAAATTACACCCACGGTAATTGCGACCTTAATCGTTTGTTAAATATTTAAACGTCATGTGGTTTTAATGGTCTACAAAAAGGTTCAGAGGACCCAGTGTAAATGTGCCTATTTGTTTGACTAGTTTCTATTTCACCCGACGCTTACCTACTCTCCAGCTTAATGAGAAAGTTTTAAACCAACAGGTAGTAGGTTGCTGGAAAGTGATATTTTCATGCTCATTTTAATGTGTTATTCTTTATAAAAATTTGTAGAATAAATAATGTTTCAACTTCTATTAAAAGTTTTGATGCTTAATCCTTTCGACTAATATAAGTCTTAATTCTGGGTAAAGGTTTTCGGTCTACTTCGACAAGGCTGGATAGGCCTTTTACATCACGCTGACCAGACGAATGGATGTAGTAAGGTTTTATTCAAGTTCTCCAGAGGTATAATTTATGGTAGCCTCCTTTAGTCAGCTCCTTCGGTATCGACGGGAAAAGAGGAAGCAACGACACATGTATCTTAAATCCATCACCGAATGGACGCTTCATAAGAATTTTTTAAACTACATGGATGACAAGATTGTGGGGCACTCCTTGCTGAGTGCTCATCATCATCATCATCACAACAGCTCATATACGAAGGACAACTGAAAAGTTCTGAGCCTAAGTTATTAAAAGTCCAGATAAAAATCTAAATTTATTTTTATTTTTCTATATAATCTCCGTCTAAGAGTACTTGAACGCATTTTTCACATCTTTTAAAAAGAGCTTGTATCCCACTAAAAAAATAAGATAAATCTTTGGAGTGAAAATGCTTGTTCACGGTAGCTTTAATTTCTCAATCATCCCCAAATCTTCGTCCCCGAAGGTCTTTTTTCAAATTTTTAAAGAGGAAGAAGTCGCTGTGATCCATGTCTGGACTGTAGGGTGAGTGATTCACTTCATCAAAGCCAGTTTTTCGAAGGGCTTGCCTCGCAATTCGCGATGGACAGCCGCATTTTCTTGCAGAAAAAAATTCCTTTGGTGATTTTTCCTCTTCTTTTCTCCACAATAAGATTGTGTACTTTTTATTAGTGCTGCATAATGCGCGGCGTTCATTGTAGTTTTTTGAATGATAGTCAATGAGTAAAATTCCTTCCGAATCCCAAAAAATAGTGGCCATGAGTTTCGAAGTCGACTTTTCGACCTTAAACTTCTTTAGCGACTTCTTTCCCTTTTCAATCCACTGCATTAATTCTTGTTTTGATGTCCAACTCTTCTACTACGAGATCTGCCCCATTTTTATTCGACGGTCCTCCAGTACAATTTTCTTCACTTCGTCATCTCTTCACCTCGTCTGTGACGACGGTGTTTGGTCGCGGATAAATTCGTCGTTTATGAACCGATTTTGATGATTCTCTTTGTATTCGATAGAGGATACTTAAGTAGGGTCTAATGATTGAATCCCATAAAAATCGAGGGAAACCCTTAAAGTTTTAGGTGTGTCCAACGTGTTTGGACCGATTTTCAAAATTTCTTTTGTATTCGATAGAGTATACTCCTGGGGTGGTCCTAAGATCACTAAAGTCAGGGTCTGATGATTGGATCTCGTGCAAATCGAATGAAAAGCTAATTTGATTAGGGTTTCTTTCACTAAAAAGTTAAAAATAAAAAAATATTTTACAAAAATAAAAACCGACTTCAAAAACACTGAAAAGTTAAAAATAATATAAGAATAGGTACAGACAACATCACACTTCTATATTGAAGTCGGTGACAAATTTTAAGATATTCTAGGAGATCATCGTTTGGCACCGACTTCAATATAGAAGTGTGATGTTGTCTGTACCTATTCTTATATTATTTTTAACTTTTCAGTGTTTTGAAGTCGGTTTTTATGACGGCACGATGTTCCAATTTCGTTTGATACAGCGATGACTCAGACATGTTGATGTTTACAGATCGATTACTCGGACTATAATGCTCCTAATTAGACAAAACTTCCTTATATACTAATTAGATGTCACTCAACTAGTGACTACTTGCGTAAGTAATTTAAGTACCTACAAGTACCTTAGGCTCAAAACTTTTTAGCCGCCCTTCGTATGTCCCCACCGAGGGGCTCGAGCCTACTCTATGTTAGGGTGGTTAGGCCTTAGTCAACCACGCTGGCCCAGTGCGGATTGGCCGACTTCACATACACCACTGAATTTCTTCGTAGATGTATGCAGGTTGCCTCACGATGTTTTCCTTCACCGTAGGAGCGTCAGACAAATGTACATATGAAATTCGAAAAGGAAAAATACATATGTACATCGCCGGACCTTCAGATTGGAAGGCAAGTGCCGAGTCCACAGCGCCACCGACGCTCTGCTTAGTGCTGGACATCCCCACTTAACCAACCTCTATCCATCCATCCATCTTGTCCATAATCAGGGTGATCCAGGATGGTCTAAGTACTATTTGTGTCTTCTTTATTTTGATCAGTAATTAAATAATTGTGTGGGTGGTGTGACCACTTGTTTCTTTTTAAATAATTAACCCAGCCCCTGATATTTAAGAATATTTTAATTTAATTATTTATTTTATTTTGAAAAATATCTAAATATTCTGTCAATATTCAAGCGAATATTCAAGCGTACTACCTGTTGCCGTTATTAATATCGAAATACATCATCTGTCAAAAATTTGACCTGTTTAGCTATCACGGTTCATGAGAGCCTGGTGACAGACAGACGGACGGACAGCGGAGTCTTAGTAATAGGGTCCCGTTTTTACCCTTTGGGTACGAAACCCTAAAATTACAATGAAATTATATTATTTCTAAGTTGAGTTATTTATCCGCACTGGCTATACCCATTAAAGCAATAAATCCTGAGCCCTACCTACATCAAACTATTAATCAATCAACTAGCTTAGTCCCACGTAGAGCTTTTTCATTTTGATTTTTTTTTGATACCAAAGTTTCAGCATAATCCGATGAAAGTTTGGCGGGGTTCGCTATTTGATGAATGGCTTAGAAATACATAAAAGACGAACATTAATATTTATTATATAGAAGATGTATTGTTAATTGATAACCGCGTAGGTAATTACTATGATCATTGCAAGTAGATAGTATATGTCTATACTATTATTATAAATGCGAAAGTGTGCCTGTCTGTCTGCATCTTACCTCTTCACGCCTAAGCCACTGAACCGAATTATATTTTTGGTATGGAAATAGTTTGAGTTGTAAGGAAGGATATAGCAGATTGGGAAAAAATAAGTTACCCAAATTACTCATTCTACGTGTACGAAGTCGCGGGTAAAAGCTAGTTCTACATATTTTTATATAAATTAATTCTTATCAGTCTACCAGTGTCTAGCTACCCAGAATATAAGTATCTATGCTCAAGGAGTGCTATTTTGAAATGTTAGCAAACTTTAAAATTATGCGAGTCCAGAGAATTCCAGGAAATCAAATTTTTTGCAGTACATGAAATCCCCTTTATGAAAGTCGAGACAAATTCCACAGTCGGAGTCTCTTTTGCTTTGCTAAAAATATACTTAAAAAAACAACCAAATCCAGAGCTCTAAATTAAAGTCTGACGGAATAACATTTTCTCTGTAAATTTGGTGTTGTAAGCTTGGTAAATTTTTAGCAATACTTCAAATTTCGTTTCACATTTTATCTAAATGAAACATGTTTATGGTGTAACCAAAAAAGAAACACAATATTTATGTTTTTATAACCAAATCATGATTCACAGTCAAAGATTGTAATTTGGGAATTTAGCAAGAGCCGTAAAATTGTTAAATAAAATAATTCTTTTTGATTATTTCCTAAAACGTGCGCAAAATGAATAACGATGTATATTGCACAAAGTACAACTTAAATAATAACAAATAATAGACTGAATTGAAATAGCAATTTCGGCCAGGAAAACCTTAGGGAAAACAAATAAGGAAGTGCGTACTCGTGCATACGTGTAGTTATTACAGACTCATACATGCATAATTATAGACTAATAAACATATACCTATCTAATCGAGCTTTATATATTATAGATACAGATTTTATAATGTATATTATACACATTAAATATGTTGCAAAAAGGTGTGTAAAGGAAAGTAAAAATATAGGTTAAGCGCTATACTCTAGCTCAAGGGAATAGTTAGCTAATTTCGTTTAGCGTAATGACCTCAGGCTGTGAGTTCCGTTGTTTAATAGTAGTCTTAGTAAAAGATTTGGAACAACACGAGGAACGTAGAAAAATTCTATAATAAATACACAATCTATAAGACCGTAGAAAAATTCTATAAGAAATTCAGCACACGAGCGTTTTGTTTGCCGATGATATATCTGTCCTTCTCCAATGTACCGAAAACTCTAGTTTAAAAGATAACTTAAATGATGTATTGACAAAAGTAATAGCCTGGCTAAATGATCATAATCTTGAATTAAATTATAAAAAAAAAACAAAATTACAATTTAGACCCTATCAAAGAAAGGCTTCAAGGCGCATAGTAGGGTCAATCATAAAAAAATCACTGCAGAAAAAACCGGTTCTTTTCATAAATATTGAATGAAAAAATCTTTAAAAAAGATATGTTATTATTCAACGCATTCTTTAGAGGATGGTCTTTTTAATTTTTTGATAAATTAATTAAAACTTGGTTAAAATGTGACCCAAACATACCCCGATTTTAAAACTTTAAACCTAATCGCGTCGTAAATATTAGGTTAAATCATATACTTTCGATTTCAATAAATAAAGTGAACAATATTCTTTTTTGAATTTTTTTATTCGCCTTTATTAATTTTTAATTCAAATAATTCATCGTACGTGTAAAGGTTTGCTTAAATATTCCCCTCGCTCTCACTCACTCACTCCTATGTAATCAGTGCGAGACGATCGACGCAAGGTCATTGGGAGCACTATGCGCCTTAAATATTAATTATAGCATAAAAAACAATACGTTGGAGTGCGTTGACACCTATAGTTTACTTGGAATTACTATAGATACGCATTTGAATTGGAAAAATCACATCCAAAAAGTAGCGAGTAAACTAGCTAGTTTTACATATGCCTTAACGGAATTAAAAAATCCACGAACATAGAAACTGCACTGACAGCTTACTACGCATATGCACATAATTGGCTGAGATACGGTGTCGTCCTCGGGGGGAATAGTACCGACGGAGGCATCGAAACTATTAATTCTGCAAAAACGGTGTATTAGAATATTGGCCAATATTGATTCAATGGAAAGTTGTCGACCGTACTTTGTGAAATACGGTATATAACATTGATATCCCCATACATCTTGGAGATTTGTAACTTTGAGAAAAGCTACTTTGAGATGTTTACGCAAACGAAGGATAGCTATACACGACGGCAAAAAGATAGACTCGCTCTTATACAAACCAACTTAAAGATGGTAGGATCGGGGCCTTATTCTATGCCGATATGCCGGGTATACAGGATGCTCCGCTTTATGTGAAAAAAATAAGTAGTGATAAACTTAAAGAATGTCTCCCAAAAATTGATTTAAAGTCCGTTAATTTGATGAGCTGTCCTATACAGATAAATAAAAAAATATATACAGAAATTAACAACTGCTACAAGGAATCAGAGTATATACAATATACATCAAATAAAAAAATCCAAAAGAAATAAACATCCGTGGATCAATAAAATTTTGTGAAAGGAAAAATGCATTGTTCGAGAAATGGTTGAAGGATACGAATGATAAAATTGTTGAAGTAGAATATAAAAAACAAAGAAATAAAACGCATAAAATTATAGAACGTAGCAGAAACAATTATTTTAGAAATAAACTATACTTGTGTAGTAACGATATAAAAAAAGTCTGGCAAATAATAAATGAAATAACAGGAAAAATCAAGAAATCGATTGATGATGCTATTATAAAAGCTTTCAGCAACATCGGCACAGACAACGATATAGCTAATATGTTTACGGATAAATTCAAAGAGAACGTTCAAAATATACTTCCAAATTGTAATACAAAATTATTAAATAGTTTGTATATGAAACCTTTAGACAAATCAATGCTGTTTCCTTTGGCAAAAAAGACAGAAATTCATAAAATTATAACGAATTTAAAATCAAACAAATCGCCTGGTATCGATAATATTCGATCCTTTGATATAAAACTAGCTGCTGATAATATCGTAGAAGCCATCACTAAACTTATAAATACAAGCTTAAAGACAGGAGTATATCCTGATGAACTCAAAACGGGTTTAGTGAGACCCATCTTCAAAGGTGGTAATTCACGAGACTGTTCAAATTATAGGCCCATCACAATGCTTCCTGTAGTCGATAAAATTGTAGAGAAATATATTTGTGACAACATTCATAGATTCTACAATCAAAACAACTTGCTATCTTCAAACCAGTATGGATTTCAACCTCAAAAAAGTACTTCAGCCTTACTATCTAAGTTCACAGATGACATAAATTCGTTTCTGGATGATAAAAAACACGTCCTTGTCATTTTTATCGACTACAGCAAGGCATTTGATACCTTTAATCATCAAGTATTAATAGAAAAGCTGGGAAACACTGGGATCCGGGGTCAGGTTCTTGATTGGTGTAGAAATTACCTTACTGACAGATCGTATCAAGTAAAAGTAGGAACCTCCCTTAGTAATAAGGTAACTGTTACAGAAGGAACAGCACAAGGATCTGTGCTGGGTCCCCTTCATTACTTGGCTTATGTGAACGATGTGTGATGTGATGTGAAGCATTGTAAAATTTATCTTTATGCTGACGACACCTGTCTAATTTCAGCAGACAGAGATCTTAAAACAGCAGAATATAAACTACAACTAGATTTCGACAACATTTGCAAATGGTCTCATGACGCTGGTCTTGTTCTAAGCTGTAGCAAAACCAAATTACTTCACATTTGCTCGAGCTACTCTAAAACAGTAGGGTCTGCTGAGATATTAGCACATACTCATAACTGTTTTCACTCTTATAAAAGTAACTTAAAATGTAGTTGTCCACCATTGCAGATAGTAAATGAGCAAACATACCTAGGACATAAAATTGATCAGCGTTTCAACTGGGGACCACACATTGCCGATGTGTGTAATAAACTGCGTGCACTCAGGGCTAAACTATATATCATAAAAGATAGGGTACCTTATGATATAAAACGTAACATGTACCTAGCGCTTGCCGAAAGTGTCATGTCTTACGGGATTACAAGCTATGGTCGCACTTTCCAAGCTTACATAGACGATATTTACAAAATTCAAATAAGACTCTTAAAACTAATAGTACCACCTAAAATTAAAAATAAATTACAAAATGAAAATGAATTATTTAACCACTGTAATGTTTTACCCATACATCTCCTATACAAATTAATTATTTTGAAAGAACAATACTTCAGAAAGGAAATACAAAACGAAGAAATATTTACAAGATATCAAACAAGACGGTTCGAAAAAAAGTTTTTACAAAAACCTAGGTATACTAACTTTTACGGTAAAAGGAGATCAGATTTTATTGTACCAGAACTTATAAATAACTTACCTAAAGAAATAAAACAACAAATAAACCCAAAAAATATATCGTGCGTACTAAAAAAATATTTTCAAGAACAAATAAGCGATTCTTCCTAAAATTATCTCTAATATTTTGTATTTATTATTATTCAGGTGTTTATTTATACACACTCTGCCGACTCTGTAGAGATGAAGGCGTGACTAGATTATGTATGAAATAGTGGAGCAGCCTGTATCGTGTCCGATCCCCTCCTTGCGCATCAATACCGGTCGGCCGGCTGGCACATGCGGGTGCGCTGCACAAGTAGCTAGTGTGTATGCATAGGTATAAGATAGTCATAGGAGCTGTTTATGTGTGTTTACTGTTTAGTGTTAAGTAATCTTTTTGCTATCCACATAACTACAAGTGGCACTGGAACAAACCCGTTTGGGGTTTATCAGTGCAATTTAATTTAATAAGTGATTTTGTTTCGTAAATTTATGTTAATAAAAAAAATGTCTGCCAGAATATTTAATAAGATACCCAACAGTATACGCGCCGAGAAGGAAAAACCTTCATTTAAGCAAAAGTTAAAAACATATTTAAAGCAAAAACCGTATTACACGCTACAGGAATTCTTCGAGGACAAGGATTGAATTTAATGGAGAATTAAGTGAGTAGGGAAAATAATGACACCTAATAAAAGATTAATTAATAGAACATTTCACAAATTACATAATTATTATTTATTGAAAAAGTAGTTGTTAATAAGTTGAATATTTCAATAAGGTAATTTATTTATTAAGGATTGATAACAAAATTTATACAAATACTTCTAATTTGATGAAATTACAATTCATTCAAAATCTGTTTACATCAGATAATATATATTATTAAGTAGACAATTTAAAATGACATAATTATTATTTATTGATTGAGTATTTATTATTGACTAATTTTGGTATTTCAATGAAATTCCATGGGTTAATAATTAATATATAGTTAACATTAAATTTAATAAGATTCTTGACAAAAATGTAACAATAATAATTTTAAGTATTAGGAGATTTATTGTATCTACATATAATTGCAGTGCCCTTGCAGAGTTCCATGTAAAAACGTTTAAATATGTTAACACCTTAAAATGTACAACATGGAAGCAATTGATAATGAAATCCATACTAATATTATAAAGCTGAAGAGTTTGTTTGTTTGTTTGCTTGCTTGAACGCGCTAATCCCAGGAACTACTGATTCAAATTGAAAAAATCTTTTTGTGTTGGATAGGCCATTTATCGAGGAAGGCTATAGGTTATTTAACATTAACATAACGCTACGACTTTTATGAGCTTAGTATCAATGACAAAATGTTGCAAAAACGGGAAAAATATATATGGCGAACATAGTAAGTGTGCACAGCTAGCGTATCATATATATTTAAGGGAATGTTTGTGTGGTCCTGGGATAAAACAAATGATGCCACCAACTTATCCAATCTACCTTTATCCGCAGTATACCTTTGGCGCCTGTCGCAGGCAGTGTTGGGCAGAGGTAACATTTGAATGAACACCTTAAGGCGCATAGTGCCCCAATGACCTTGCGTCGATTGTCCCGCACTGATTACATAGGAGTGAGTGAGTGAGAGTGAGGGGTATATTTAAGCAAACTTTTACGCGTAAGATGAATTATTTCAATTAAAAATGAATTAAGGTGAATAAGAAAAATCTAAAAAGACCATCCGCTATATTATTGTTCACTTTATTTATTGAAATCGAAAGTATTTATTATATATCATCATCATCATCATCACAGCCCATATACGTCCCCACCGAGGGGCTCGAGCCTACCCTATATTAGGGTGATTAGGCCTTAGTCAACCACGCTGGCCCAGTGCGGATTGGTCGACTTCACATACATCATTGAATTTCTTCGCAGATGTATGCAGGTTGCCTCACGATGTTTTCCTTCACCGTAGGAGCGTCAGACAAATGTACATATGAAATTCGAAACGAAAAACACATTGGTACATGGCGGGTCTCGAACCCCGACCCCCCGATTGGAAGGCAAGTGCCGAGTCCACTGCGCCACCGACGCTCTCTATTATATATATTAACCTAATATTTACGGCGCGATTAGGTTTAAAGTTTTAAAATAGAGGCATGTTTGGGTCACATTTTAACCAAGTTTTAATCAATTTACACGTTTAGACGACACGTTTAGCGCAGAGGTCGAGTGATTATCTACTGCGCAACGGGTCGCGGGTTCGATTCCCGTACGAGACAAATGTTTTGTATGGCCTACAGAAATTTGTTCCGGTCTGGGCGTATGTGCATGTGATATTCTATGTTTGTAACTGCACCCACGACACAGGAGAAAATCCTAGTGATATGGCTTCTTACAACATACTAAGTATGGCGTAAGTTACACTGTGCAACCCAGCTAACACCTGGAATACGAACATGTTTCTAGGTCGGAAATCGGTATAAAAACTAAAGTTACAGGGTTAGATAGGCTGGCTCGGATGGAATTATACTTTAGCTTTTAAACTACAGTTCGTTTCGACATTATGCAAACTGATAGCAGTTAAACTATTCCAATTACCAATGTGTAACCTAAAGCTTCTTATGAATAAGAGTAATGATAATGAATAGCTTTCGCGCTCCAAATCATACCTATCGTGAATGATGTAGCGAAAGGGTCTTCAACATTCCAGTGAAGTCATGAGACTTAGGAATAGCATCGAATCGAACATTCTAGAAATTACTAGAAAGCCTAAAAAGCTCCAGAACTATACGCACCTATGAGAAAAATTCTACAAGGAAAACGAATAGCGAGGCGACCGTATAAAGGCAGTGCATGTGACGTGACAATAAGTGAAATCAACGGCGAAATAAGTAGTGTAGGTAGTATGTTTTAAGATGTATGTGTTAAGATTTAGAAGTATTTTAGAATACTGTTCTCCAATATGGTCTCCCATTTATAATGTTCACATCGATAGGATTGAAGCAATTCAAAGGAGGTTTGTAAGAACATTAAGTGCCAAATGTGGGCTACGTAAAAAAATACCTGATTACACAAATCGTCTAAAGCACTTAATAATAATAAGAAGGCGGTGATTCTTGACACGGCACGTATCGTTCGGAGATTCCTCTCCCTGTAGCCCTAACCACCGGTAGCTTGGGCCATGCTCCGCTGCCAGTGGAACCCTAGATTTAAGTTTTTTATAATATTTGTGTTTTTATATCTATATATTGTAAAAAACTTAAATTTAAGATGCTTTTTTGAATAAATGTATAATAATAATAATTTTTATTTAGCACAGAAAAACCAGCTTTTTACAATCAAGTAACTTAACTAGGCATAACCAAGTTTTAGGCAGCTGGTGCTTAATAAGGAATATCCTGAGCCATAAGCACCAGCGAACCTTCCATTTATGTGAAACCCTTTTAGTAATTTTACACTATTTACAAACAATAATTTTACACTGTTGATACTATATTCTACATTTCATTCTTTTAAACAGTTTACTCACTATAGATATTAAAATTTAGGTAATTAATAACATTTTCGACTTCTATACCTACTATAAAATTATATTTGTACTAATTGTAGGATGTACTTGTGGCTGCGTGTGCGTTTGTATATGTGTGTGTGTGTGTGTCTGGGTACATGTGTGTGCATGTTTAAACACTTACTACGATTTGATTATCATATTACGCTAACATACAGGTCTAAGAAGTTGTTCAGTATCATTGTAGTCAAGCTGCAAAAGCCAATTAGTGAAAATTTTTTTGCACTCACGCTTATTTTTAGCATCAATCACTAATATCTGGTTAATTTTATTATATAAGAAGCTACCTAAAAAGTAATAAAATCTGCAAGCAAAATCAGTCCTGCAGATGTTTGAAAAGGGAACTCTGTTTCTGCGTTTAGATCGAATATTATGACTGTAATTGATCGGGGTAAGTTCCACGTGCTGTCTAAGGATAATTTGCAAGATAAAGAGTTGACGTACTGTAAGTACTTCACAGTACTCATAAAGGTCTTTCGTAGGGAATCGAAATGGCTTAAAAGTACAAACCTTTAGGAATAGTCTTCAATATGAATAGTCTCGAAAAACGACGATGAATTGGTGATTTGTGCACACTTCATCTGATTGCCAATGGAGTATCTGACGGCAACATACTAAAGTTATTGAACTTTAAAGTTCCTGCTCGGTCAGTACGTAAACCGCAATTGTTTTCTATACCTACAACTGACAATAATGTTTCAAAAAATAACCCAATGTATAGAATGTGTAGGTTATATAATGAAATCTGTGCAAATGTAGATCTTTTTAATAGCAGTGTTCACTCATTTAAAAGATCTCTCTTAATGTTATAATAAAAAAAATATCGCATGTTATATTGTTGGATTCCTTTTATTTTATTATTATTATCAGTTAATTAGTTTAGTTTATACCTTTTTTCCATTATTTTAATAGATGTGACACGTATTCATTTCATGTATCTAATTAAATGTTGTGCGCAATTTTAAATGGGCGCAGACATGCATTTTGTTATTGTTAGTTTATTTATTGTACATATTATTTTGTCTGTTGTCTGTAATTGTGCCATTAAAATAAAATAAAAATAAAAAATAAAATAAAATGTGTTGTTCTGTTCAGTTTTAAGTGTTTGTTATGGAGGGCGAAATAATTGTTTCCTTTTGTAGAAATTGACATTTCAAACATTTTCACCCGTAACATGTTACATGTATGCAACACCCGTCGGTATATACCCGTAACATATTGTATGCTGTAAAACGCGAAGTTAAATCAAGTAAAAAGGAAAATAATCTGATCATTTTGGTTCATCAACATCAAACATGCTTTCGGCGAATAATTAAACTCAGATACCATTTCAAATTGGTTTCGTAGCATCCAAATTAATGTACGTACAGCATTCCGTCATGAATCATGCGAGGCAACGATCCAACCTCGGATATCAGATACTGCCGATTGGTATTCCCAAAGCCTGCCGGTTATTTATGATAACAATATTTCTACTCAGTTTTTGCGCTGAAATTAAGAGGTTGGGTTTGTTTTTTAGAAGGAATCAAATTTAATTCGAAGTATTCAGGGCGACTAGCACAATTCAGACTCAGACTCAGACTCAAGATATTTATTTTCACAAACACTACAACATAACATAAAGGTGGAACAAAAAAAAAAAAAAAAAAAGTAAACAATACAATAAAAAGCGTAAAACACAAAGAGATAATTTTGTAGAAAATAATAATTATAATTTATTATTACGCTGTAGTGTGATGCGAAAATAGGACGCAGCTCAGCACATGCTGTGACCTACAGAGCCACAGCGCTGGTTTTCAGCTGAAACCTTAACAAGAAAAAGCGTGTACTTACGCAGCTGAACGCACAGTGAGAAAATGTAAAATGCAAAATATACAAAAGTAAAGCGATGGGATGAATGATACAGTGTTATAAGTGTGAATGTTTGTATTTGTAAAGATTGTATCTACCTACTATAAATAAAATACATAATTAAAAGATACTTATTATATTAATATTAAATGCAAGTGTACAGGAAATTATAAATTATACTATGTGTACAAGTATGTTGGAACAGCACGACCACCCAATGGTAAACATTTTTGTTTGTCTAAAAGGTATTTTTTTAGTTTAGATTTAAAGCTATTAAAAGACAAAAGGTCACGAGTGGGTGGTGGCAAGTTGTTCCAACACTTGGTGGCTGAATATTTAAAACTGCCACGGAAGGCTGCAGTGCAATGTAGAGGTAAAAGGAGTGGCCAATTTCTAGGACGACACCCGGAATATGTCCTTTCACGAAATGTTAACTTTTCGAACAGGTAATGAGGTCTCCCAGTTTTAATAGTGCCAAAAAGGAGTGCAGCCAAGTGGAGTTCCCGACGATAAGCCATCTTCAGGACACCAGCTGAGTTAAAATACGGCGTAACATGCGTGCGCGGAGGTACGTTGAAACAAAAACGCGCACAGGCGTTCTGTACTCTCTGCACGACGCGGTCTGTGCGAGCCAGCAGGCGTGGACCATACACCAGGTCAGCATAGGACAGTTTAGAGAGAATAAGAGCGTCACATAGTCTGACGCGCAGATCTACGCTAAGGAAGTCACGGATACGATATAGTATTTTGAGTCTATAAAAGCAGGTGTTCGCGCATTCTAATACGTGACTTTCGAAGCGCAGATCCCCGTCCATCAGAACTCCAAGATTGCGAGCTTCGTGTACCAACTCTATGGGCTCATTTCTTATTGAGACAGCGGGATTATGGCTTATTATACTGGCGATATGACCAGGAGTCCCAAATATCATGTACTAACAAATATCATGTACAAATATCATGTACATGTAATTCTATTAACACTAAATATGTTTAACATAACTTTTGTCATATCCACATGTAGTGTTAATGTATTAAGACAATTTTGCGCAAGTGTGTGTTTTGTACGACATTTTGTTTCTTTGCTTGAAACCTGATTGGATTGTCTGACAGGGAGCTATCTTTATCGCTAAGTCTACCATAGCTACAGCTTGCAGCATAAAAGTTTAAATAAATAAATAATTCAAAAGCAGTCAGTGTGACGATATTATTTCATGTGAAATCCTTACAAGCATCACTTGTAAAGATTTGTCATAAAGTGAGACTGAATATCAACTGACGTACATAACCGTCAGGTACGGTTAATGCATTAACCGTACCTGACGGTTATGTACGTCAGTTGGGTATTGCTGTAAATAAAAATGCTAGCGAGTGTTGCTCTGACTAGATCCGAGAACAAATTCCATTCTAACGCTAGAGTATGTCGATTAAATGTGTTTACATGGCATTTTTTTGTTTTTTTTTTATATATTGTATTTGTAATTGTATCGTATACTGGTAACACTTTTTTCTGTGGTACTCATGCTGTCAGTGAGTTACTGTGACGTAAATATTTTCGATTTTCAATATTCTCAGTGGGATTAAGTTAAGTAGGGTTTTTGAATGTCTTTATTATTTTCCCATGTAAACACATTTAATCAACAGACTATACATTTGCATTGATAATATGTGTGCATTCAAAATCAGTGTATGTATGACTCTGCACCAGAGTTAGGTACATGTACAGGTACCTTTATGTTATTTATTTTTGCCGCCAAGCAGCGGCACTTGCATCGCTGTGTTACGTTTCGAAGGATGACAGACAGTGGTATTACTGGGTACTGTAACTACATCTATTTCACAAGTAGTCAACGTACACTACGGGTTTACATATTTACGAAAGTTACAGGAACCACATCGATATAGGCGATTGTAGATACTAATCAAAGTCGGCAGCTAAATTCTTTGCAAACCTAGCTGTATAGAAGTAATATCCAAAGCTGCACACTAATATTATTTTGTTTCAACTCACTTTACCAAACATAGTCATAAGAAAAACAAACAACCAATTTTGCGAAACATAAACATTCGGCCACAGCCGCTGGAAGAGCAATAAATATTATGTTAACATAATATGTTTGCTAATTACATTGATTCTCCTGTATTCATTATAATCCTGTATACATTTTAATTTGCTTCACCTAGTAGCCGTCCTCTGCGTTCATACGTGTCACTTGTTATCTTCTCTGTCACTGGTAGGTACTTCTTTCAAACTTACTCTTTTATATCCATTCCTAACCTTATTTATTCTAGTCACACCATACATTCAATTAAGTTCTTAACATTCTCAATCTCGACAAATGTCCTCTTTTATCCGTCTCCTTTGTTTCCCAACATTTAGATCCATACATATACAGGCTGATGATCGATTGATACATTTTCCCTTTAAGAGGAGACACTAAGGTCGAGAGAATTGAAATATATTATATCGATGCGCACTGTGCCCTCTAGCAAACAAGCTGAGAGCGATAGACACAACTGCAGCTCGGACCGAAGATACCTATGAAAAGTGCATAAAATAGACACCGTAGTCACCTGTTCTCTTATCTTAAACTAGCGATTACATTACTTTTTGCATTAAAAATTAAAGAAAGGCTTTCGTTGTGTTTCTTTGTTTTGCTTTTTCAATATAGCACAAATTTGGCCAAATTTTTGACTTTTTGAAAGTGTAAATCTCCTTTCAACATTATGTTAATAAAAAAAAACTGACGGGTTGCACTCCGGGAGTGCCGGCAGAAGTGAAAACTTAAGTATTAACGTTGTGCGTTTTGGATATTTTGGAATGGTTATGGAATAATTTTGCACGAATTGCTTTAATTATCAGAATAAAAGTACTATCTTTTATGTGGTAGAATACAATATTTATTTATTGCGCTATCGTACACAAACATGACAATTTATATTACATTAAAAATTTTATCCCTCAGAAAAATCAACTTCCTGTTGTAACGTTGTGCGTACATAATTATATAACTAGTAACAATGAATCAAAATATTTACAATTAAATTAAAAATATGATCAAAACAGACATTAATATACTACTTAAAAACGTAATTTTATAACAAATAAATAATATTTAATTTATACTAACTTACCTAATTAATATTTACAACAAAATCAAATAAAAGCATAATTTAGATTTTTCCTAACAAAGTAAATAAATTGATTAAAACTGTCTCAAGTGACGTGTGACTTCCAGTATTTTTGCCAGCCGCTATTGTTCTCGGCCGGCTTACGTGGACCCCTCACCGCACCTCGACAGTTCCTGCGGCCATTTCAATTTTTTCGATCAGTGTCACGTGATCCTGACGCGAGTTTATCATTTTTTACCCATTACGAAAAAAGTGTACAACGCCGCTAAAGAAGTTCTCACTTCAAAAACAAAAACATGGGAACATTCTTATCGTAACCATAGACTTTTTTATATAGAAATAAATAGAATTAAGGTACAGCCAACCTGTGTCTATCTTATTAAGGTACAGCCAACCTGTGTCTATCTTATTAAGGTACAGCCAACCTGTGTCTATCTTATTAAGGTAGTAGGTGTATATTGGGCATTCTAAAACAGTTTTCATCAAAACACCGCAAACGAACGCAGCGAGATTTGAGCTACGCTTCGCTGCGCTCTAGCTCCGCTACGCTCCGCAAATCTCACTGCGTTCGTTTACGGTGATTTGATGAAAACAGTTTGAGATTGCCCAATATACATTATACAGGGTTAAATTATTCATACCATTAAATTGTAATTTTTGATAAATAAAGAGTTATGTGAGTATATTGAATCACCATATTTGTTTTCATTAATAAAACGCAGAAATTTTTGTTAAAAATATTTTTTTATTATAAAGCAAGTAACAAATATCATCATAGCTAAACTAGAACAATACTTTAAATACAAATTTTCATTCAAGTACAATTTACTGAAGTCATAAATTACATGTGCTTAAGTACCACTTTTTTATGAATAAAACATTCCTTAGAGCGCACTCTTTTTTATGAGTTATACAATTGAAGTTAGCTCCACCTTTAGCATAACTATTGCGCAATGTTGCAAAATTAGGACAACCTTTGCCTTCAACATTTATCAAAAAGCAGTCAGAACACAAATCTTTAATCCATTTTTGCTTTTCAACACCTTTCATTATTATGGTTTGGTCCTTTAAAATTGGAATAATTAATCTCTTAAATTCTCTGAAATCTATATTGCCTTGACTCCAGTATATTCCTCTGTTGCGTTCAATCCAATTGACTGCTCTTTTTTCTTCGGCAGATAATTTTAGATACGAATATGGAGGTTTTATTAAAAAGACTTGCGTAAACTCTTTTGTGGCTAATGCAAATTCCTTAATAATAAAATTATTCTTGCAGTCTTTGAATCCTTGAACATCAACAAAAAGTATCGAACTCTTATCAGCACTCATTGTTTCGTTGTATTCCACTGTTTAACATAAAGTTGAAGTTTGTTCTTTCAAATACCTTTTGATTGCACTTTATTTAGTTAAGATATTTTCTTCACAATATTGCTCAGAGGTTTGTACTCAAAAATGCAGTCATTTAAAATCAAGCAATATGCTGCTGTCTGATCCGGGATTTCTTGGTCTGTTTCAATCTCCACTCTGACATCGATTGATCCCTTTATCATTTCTTGTTGGTGAGAACAATCAATAACAAATAATGGGGCAACGTCTCTGAATTCCTTCAAGCTCATCAACGGCTCTGGTCGCCGTCCATGATAAGACTGTTGGAATCTTGCATATTGTTCGTATAATAAATTAAATTTATCCTCTGAGAAACTGACATTCAATCCTTCATAAGGGTAATACGATGAATTTAAATATACTGTTACATCTCGTACATTGCAGTGATCGAACTCTGCCATTAACATTTCCGCATTGTGTTTGCGATTGGTTTGCAAGGCTATAATAACGAATCTTGGTTTCTCTATCTGTGACGAAGTTTTGATAGACCAAGTGTGTTTACGTGTCTTCGGTAATAATGGATATTCATACAAATCCCAATTTCGAAATGCTAGTGTAATAGGCCTGTCCTTTTCTAGATGTTTCAACAAATTGATTCTTTCACGATCTGATACTTTAACGTGCGGAACTCGCCAAACAACTTTGCTAATAGTTATATCTTCGACCACCTCTCCGACATTTAATTTCAAAGCATTGAGATTCGTATTGCTTCTTAATAGCACCAATTCATGTTTGGAGTTAATTATAACTTTTTCATAATCTTCTGCAAAACCTAAAATTTTCTTCAACGGCACAGAAGCCGAAAAGATTCCTCCGTTAAGATTGTTTGTACCAGAAGTTGACCATCCCCATACACGTGAGCATTTAGATTCATTATCATTTAACGAGAGGTACGATTTTATTGTTGTAGTTATGCCAGCATTTTTTATTTTGTCTATTTCTATTCCGTTTAACTCATATCGAATATCTTGAAATAAATATAGTATTGGATTGTTGATAAAATACACATTTGATATTTTTTCTTTAGTCGAACTATTATAAACATTGGCTTTACCCTCAATATACAAAGTGCTGAGTGAGGGTAACAGACATAGATCTTGTTGATTAATAGGTATTCTTATTTCATCATTCTTGTTGAAACTTGTTACGTACGGTTTATAAGAATGATATTCAAAACTTTCAATACTATTGTCGTATGATGTTGATTGAGATATATTTAAAATATTCATTTTAACAAGCCAATCAACTTCAAAAATTCCTTATTGTTTTTGGTGAGCTTCTTTTTTATGTGAAGCGGTGTGCTTTTATGAGGTGATCTTCTAGTACTAACTTGAATGCAAGCTGTGTCATGATTTTTATTGAAATTTATCATTTTTACGAAAATGTAGATACAGTTGTACTTCTTCGTCTCGTAAATTGATTTGTTTATTCTCGGCGTCTAATAATTGTATAGTTATTGCACTTATAGAACTTTTATTTACAGGAAAATATATTAGATTTTTCGGCACTTCAATGATCCGATAACCAGGTGGTACGTTAGGAACAAACTCGTGAATAATATGACTTGCAGATCCGTTCACGAATGACCCACTAACTACGTCGCATTCGATGCGCACAATGGTTGTTGGCAATATACTGACAGGATACAGAGATTCGGTCCTTTTTAATGCCTTTATTGTTTCTCCACCAAATCCTAAAATCCTTCCAAGTGAGTCACTTTTGTTAAAATGAACATCTTTAGTACAAAAAATTGTAGTTTTTAAGGTATTATTATTACAAGTTAATTTTAACATTGCATTTCTAATGTATGTCTTTAAATAATCACAGATATCTTGAAGTTCATAAGCTCCTTCAGGTATTTCGATTACTTCGTTATCGTCATAGTAGAATTTATTATTTCTTTTATCTATGTTGGGTATAGAATTAAATGTTGAAAAATACAACAATCCACACTCATAGTATCCACTTAATTCCAAAGTAGGTGAGTAGTTTGTTATCAAAGAGGATCCTTTTCCAGTTATAGACACAGTGAAAGACATTTTACTACTGATAAAGAATTTTATTTCAAGCTTTATATAAATGTGTTTTCCAATACTCCTTTAAAAATTTTATACAAAGGTGGCCGCAATTAACAGAGTCAAATGTTTGATATTGCTCATAGTTATAATTTAAAGAAACATTTCTTAAGTAATCAAGTAGTTCTAACGGAGGTTTCAGATTACCAAAACTATCAAAATATTCAGCATACTTATTTTCTTTCACGTAGGCTACCCAATGTGTTCCAATGTTATTTGAAGTATCTAAATTTATAATACCGCATTCTATCTTCCTAGGTTTTGAGGGCAACGTATCCCTCATGAAAACACCACGAAAAAATGGAATATCACTAGCATGTTCTAATATATCCCAATTAGTTAATGCCCGCCTAGGTAGCCGCTTTATTAGTTTTTTGAGGGTTTCAAATATAGACCTGCACCCTTTTTATAAGGTCTAATATATAATCCTTTTCCGAGAGCAACCGCCTCCATCATCTTATTATGTCGTTCCGATTCTTGAAGAGCTTTTTGAGCTGCTTTTGAATCATTAACCGCTTTTGCTATGCCAGCTGCTCCACCAGCCAGTGAACCTAAAGCTGATAATCCCGCGAAAATAGGAATTAACGATAACAGTCCTCCACATTTTGGAATAGGAATACAACGAGGTAAACTCATTTTATTTTGATTTCTAAATAGTTTTTTTGCAGCGGCGAGCGCAGATTTAATAGTAGAATTTGTGTCTTTAGATTTTATTTTTTTAAATTTAGATTTGAGTTTTTTCACAGCTGTCATAAACGACCGAGCACCTGCACCAGCTCTTAATTTGGCCTTCATAGCATTTTTTACTATCCATGAAGCAATTTTTTCTTTCTTTCCAGCGTCTTTTGATTTCAATCTTCTTTGAGCCATATTTAATAGATCTAGATCAGCTTTGTGCCTTACGTTAGCGTCGTTGTTTATGTAAGCAATATCGTGGTGCATACAAGCGTTATCCAATTTATTAATTCCTCGCTGACCCTTAAGTAATCGTTTCTGAAGCTTTGTGCCGGGGCCGCAATATTGGTAGCCCGGTAAATGTAACTCAAACGGAATCTTATTTATTAAGCTGTTTATGATACCACTTCCTTTCTTCATTGATAAACAAAAAGTGAATCAATAAAGATATCTTGAGCTATTTTATATCATAAAACCAATTTATTCTTATCAACCCAACTATTTTCGCTATTACTTAATCCTAACCATTTTACAAACAATTTGTTTCCTTTTCTTTTTATAACCTTTTCAATGAGGTATAGGTCTGGAAACTTAGTTTTTTGTAACTCGTATGCATAAAATGAGCCGAGGATTCTTTGATTGCGTCTGTCCTCTATTTGATAAGTTGTTGGGTTAGTGTGATTAACTTTTACTATACGAAATATTTCGGTGGACCAGTTTGGCGTATAGCCTTTGTAAAAATCTGCTTTATATCTACTTATGCGAACATAGTCACCAACACGAAATGTATATCCCCGACTTGTTTTATTCTTTTGAGAATTCATAATATAACCTTTGACTATAAGCTCATTTACTTTGTTAACTTCCACAGGCTTAAATTTTGTTATTCTATGCAAAGTGTTATTGTAGTGTTCTACAACGTCCTTTAAAATATTTTTATACCATTGGTAATTTCCGTTCAAACTAAATAGTTTGTAAAGGTGAGATTTAATTGTTCTTATAACTCTTTCTACTATAGATGCTTTTTTAATAGAATATGTTGAATAATGATTAATATTATACTTTTTCATTAATTGTTTAAAATTATCATTGTAGAATTCTGTGCCTAAATCAGTTTGTAAATTTTTAGGTTTTCGTAATGATGTAGTTAAAATACTTTGCATTGCATCTGTAACATAATTTTTCGCTTTTGATTTTAAAGATCTGATCCATACATATTTTGATAAAGTGTCAATTACGATAAGAATATATTTATACCCTTTATTAAACTGTGAATATTTTTGCAAATCTATGAGGTCGGCTTGCCATAAATCATCTATTCCTTTTATGATCGTACATCGCCGGGAAAAATTCCTTCTTGCTGCTTTGTGAAGCTCATTCACTATGTCTTGTTTGCTCATTATTATCTGGTTTCTCTTGAAGCATGCGATCAATTTCTGTCCTTGTGTAAAACAAGGTGGCTAGCTTATTAAGTATTGAACTTTCAAAATCATTTAAACGAATATTTACATCACTTAAAATATTAGTTCTTAGTTCGTGTGTCTTTTCATCCACGTAAGCTTTATTTGCGGCTTCGTCATCATTGCCTGGTGATATAAGCCCTTTTAATCTTGATGATTTTAAATCATATTCACCTGTTTCTGACTTCACTAATGTATCGTTGAGATTTCCAATATATTCCTCTAATCGTAAACGTTTATGAACGTGATGACCAAATTTATCTACATTCATTTCCGTATCTATGCGGTGTTTGCTGTATAACTACTGATTAGTTTTTTAAAATTAGGTTCCTTATATTTGGTGTTTTTAATGATGCCTGCTTCGTACAGTTCTTCTATAATCGCAATAATTTCATTATCTAAGCCGGTATTGCCAGCATCACGAGATGCAAACAGTAATTTCAATCGATCTACTAATTCATTTGGATCATCCCAATAAACGTAATCTATATCTTTCTTTACACTTTTTAAAAGATTTATTCCTTTTCCTACCGTAAGACTTTCTGTGCTGTCATACTTATTTCTAGAGAACTTAAACAGTGGTTTAATAATATGCATGTACTTAAACCCTTTGTTACTATTAATTGGCTTGCGTGGATCACAATTACGCCTATGTGCATTCGTTTCTATTAGAAGCTCTTTATAATTTTGCAAATCTTCATCTGTGATAACATCCAAATTTGGTGTCTTTTCAAATAGTAATTCTTTTAATCCAAGAGTTTTGTTTAAACTTCGATTTCCAATTTTTATAATTTTTCCGTCGTCGAAAACACGTGTTTGGCCGAGCATAAGTTTTCCTCGTTCATTTTTTATTCCAAAAGGGATATTTGCGTCGGGTGAAGCACACCACGATAAACTATTAAGTGAAACATTTGGTGATGATTGAAAGGACTTAAAGGAAGCATCACTCATATTATTGTTGTCAGAAGGTGATACGACAAGGGTTTTTTCGGAATTAAATTTTTTATAGAACTGTTGTTCCTCTTCTTCATTAAAATCGTCATCAGAAAAATTTGTTGCCTCGCTGTCATTATGTATATTTTTTTATTGTATAATGTTCAAACTCATCCTCATCTTCATGAGAAATTTCATTGTTCTTAATGGCTATTTGTTTCAGTGGATCGGTTATAGGTTTGAATATGGATTCCAGAGTGGCATCATTTGTATTTTTCATATCCTTTATCATTTCAACCTTTCTTTTTACAGCAGCTGCAGCTTTTACAATTTGTTTTTTAAGTTGCTTTTCCATTTTGACAAGGATTCCGTTCAATGCAAAATCCAGAGTAATAGTGATTGTGTATTGATGAAACAATAACTTATGTATATTAATCTACTACTACAAAAGTATCGAATGCCATCCTATAACATCCTGTATTTCTTTCGCAGTCTTTATTGATCACAACATAATTAAATGGTTTATTCCAAATAGTTGAGCACATTTCACGGAACTGAGACCACGACATATCTGAACCTACATGCTCATCGTAAACGTGTTTTAAATTTACATCGTCTTGTTTAAATAAAATAATGAGGTTAGAATTGTCCCTTATAAGTTGTTTAGGTACTTTACTGTATGTTTGGTTAATGTAAAAACAATCAATATTCTTATGTCGACCCATAGCAAAATAATCCCGAATGCTATTTTGGTTTTCACAAGCTACGTCGTCGAATATTATAATGGAGTTTGGCAAAGCTTCGTGTGGGCTTATGATATCATTATTATGGTTATATTTACTATAAGATATGTCTGCAACTAAATCTAATACTTTTTCTAAGAACACATATTTTGGTTGGTATAATGATTTAGAATATACATATAAGTTACGAAAACGTGCACCATTCTCATGTAATAACAAACCTATTACTAAGTTTGTCTTGCCGCAATTTGATGGTCCACAAACAATACATCGTATAGTGCTCGGCAATAAGTTGCCATGTCGCTTTGCTTCACATAATGATGCAGGACAGATATTATAATCTAATTTTAACGTTTCCTTTTGTTTGAGGAACTTCATAGCAACTTGTCCGCTTTGATTCGTGGCTTTTAACAAAATGGATATAACACTTTGCGTTCGTAATAATAAGAGAACTAGCAGTATATTTACTTTTGTAAGTGCACTCACTCCACCCTATAGACTAAGCATTCGACGGCGGTAACAATAGCAAGGAGTAGAAGAATTTGGATACTGTTACCACCCATTATATTAAGTTATTAGACGTGTCTAAAGCATCGAGAAGAATGGAGGGAGAAGAAAGAGCTCTCACCCCTCTCGAATCGTGCAATAAAAAATGATATGAGTAAGGAATCGATGCTTAAAAATAAACATTGTTTAATTACTTGCATCCCTACTTTAACAAAGTAATACACTGCGTTCTTTAATAAATAAAACTATATTTTTAATTTTATTACCATTATTTTAAACTATGTATTTGAATTCTAATAAATTTTATCTTAGATTTATTTATAGAGGTAATTCTGAATGAATGTTTTTCAAAATATTTGATTATATTATAGAGGTGTTAAAATAAAAACAAATATTTTCATACAAGTCTTTTTATTTTTAAATAATATTAATTGAAAACAATACAAGACTTAAACTAACATAACTATTTAAAATAACATAAGTCTTAGTTAGTAAAATTTATAAGCATTACTATCATTTTTCAGAAGAATAATGTTGTTGAAATAATGTATCTCCGTGAGTGTACACGTAACTAAAGATAGTAGGTACGCATCTAGCACATTAGAGAATTTTAATATACATCTACAAATGTTATAGGTCAGCAATAGTTATTTAAAAACTATAACTGTAACCACATATTTTCTTAGAGATATTAGTTATAATATTTTCTGCTTGATCCATTATTGGATCAATATGCTCGGTTACCACATATTGTGTTTTTATTAATGGATCATTGCTGGTTGATTCCAGATCTAATATTTCTAATTTAATTAATCGCCGCCCTTTAGTAGGTATTGTTTTAATTAAATAAGAAGGTTCGTTCCCCTTCGTATTCTGCAGTAACTTGCTTCTCCTCTTCATGGGCTTCTTTTTATTAAAAAGACTTTTAACCACCTTGGCATGCAGCGGTGAATCTTTAGCATTCCAATGTGGAAATTCTTCAGAGAAGCCCTCCAACATATCTTGCGCATTTTGCTCAAAGCAAGGAGGATAATCTTCTGTTGCCTCCTTACTTATGAGTAGCGACTGCGAGATTTCTTGGGTATTCTGAAATTTAATTTATTATGCAACAAAAATAATTTCACATCGAAGAAATGATTGATATAGTGGCGGAGGTAGAAGAGTATATCTAGGATCCACAAGGAGGCTGGCTATCTTATACGGAACCATAAGGTTTTAACAACAACATTATCTTCCAACTAAATCAAATATACAAATAAACATTAACTAGTGATCTAACCACTACACAAGAAAAGAGTTTGAAGAAAAATAATTTATTCGACTTACCATGATGTATTTGGGTGACCGTAGTTGTCACTTGATTAATTATGTGTGAAACAAATTTTAAAAACATTCGACTTTAATAGCTATTTATAGTGTAAATATAATGCTGACATAACAACAAAGCATTCGCACGGAATCGCAATTACTAATGAACTATAAGTTGGAATACCTAAATCAGCAATAACATGTCCCAACCAGTTTCGAATTGTTCATTGCGTGTGCTATTTTATTAATAGTTTTATATTTTATGGATTATGAAATAAAAAAAAACATGGTAGCTGGTTTATAACGTTATATATTTTCATCGTTACAATACAACATTAAGTATTTGATTAAAACTAGGTAATTAATTTACCTATTTACCCTTAAAGAACAATGTATAATACTATTAAACAAATAACTGATGGATAACAATATTAAAATTAAATAACTTTACAATATAAAGTGCCGTGTCGGTACATACTATACAATTTCATGTATGTTTTTATTCTATTAACTTATTCATTACTTAAGCCATATAATAAATAAATATATGATGGGGTAACATATTTCTCAACTTACAATTTGATTCATGATTACCATTAAAATAATAATAAACTATACAATACGGTGCTTCTACAGAAAAACTAATGATATTAAACTAAACTATCCCAGTGACCCCATGATAAAGTAGATATTTTGTTTTTTAATATGATACGTTTATCGTCATTACCTGACAAAGCTATTTTGTTCTGTTCTTGAGTAAATATTTCGTGCTTAAGAGATTTAAATATGATATTTTTTTTCTTCAAAAATGTATTTTCATTTAATACCTTGTAATAATCTTTATATTGTACATCTTTTAATACTTGCTTCTGTATGCCTTTTGCTTTTTTTAATTCATCTTCTGCCGTTTTAATACAGTATAACTTGGACCTTAATCCTACAAACTTTGAAATCAAACTTCCTCCTAGCTCATCTTTAAAGAGACCTGGCACCTTTTTGTTCCGACTAGGAATGTCGTATACGTTATTTACAGAATAATTACTAGTGTCGAAATAGGGAAGAAAATTTGATTTTAAATCAGCATAAAAATCTTTACTTTCTATTGAATACAAAAAACTATCAGTATCCGTATAACAAAGATTTAACTTTTCCTTATAAAAAGGCTTCATAATAGAATAATGAAAATCAAACATGTGACTCTTAGATATTTCCAAAACGGAAAAACCAATGTATATAGGTTTATCCAAAGTGATTGTTTCAGGCTTCATTTGAATGGCTACCAAGTTTTCAGTGAAAATTGTAACACTGTGAAAATTTGGTCGAGCTATCATTTGCTCTGCACAGAAACTTTTCTTTGTTTTGTTACTATCATCATTCCACTTATTGACTAATTTCACATTAACCCTCTTTTCTGTGTCTTCTAACGTCTTGCCAAATATACTATTGTTAAGAAGTTTGAAGAAATCTTGTTCAAATGTAGATTTAGCTTTTTTTCGTAATTCAGTATTCATGTCAATATACTGCTTTAAATAAGGACTCTGATTAAATTGAATAACTCTATGTATTTTTTTTAACAACAAACCATGTTTTATACATGTTTGCAGATGAGCAAAATGTATGACATAGAAATATTTATCGTATAAATTTGGAATCAATTTTGAAGTTTTAGAACCTGGCGGAGTAAATTTTTGAGCACAGAATGGAAAATCGTTATGATCATTATGCAAATGTTCGGGGTATTCTAAATCTACTTCTAGTATATAACCAGTGTCTCCGTTAGTTGGCACATTTATAAAATCTATTCCAGCGATTTCCAAGTCATTCAATAACTTAAAATTGGAATGAGGCAAATAAGCACACATTGCATATCCATAGAGATTATTACAATCGATATAAATTAGAAAGTTATTACTTTTTCTTGGATCGTAAGTTTTTAAATACTTGTTATTGGCTTTTGAATACCTTGTCGAACATAAACATATTCCACCGCGAATACCTTTTTGAATCATTCTTATTATTTCCAGGTCGTGTATTAATTCTAATTTAACATCTGTTTTTAATAGCATGGCATCAAAACTGAGACTCGGTGCTGTAACATAAAAGGCTGAATCTAATTTATAATTCATCTTACATGTCTGGCGAAAACTTTCAAAAACGTCAGCTAATAAAAGAACATCTGACTTAAGATACAAGTCTGTGTATTCACCGAGATTCGATAATTCAAACGTTTGCCAGACTTTTTTTGCATGATCATAATCTACTTTAGATATATTACTATTGCGTAATTTGCTGAAAAAGAACTCCTGAGGCGGAAGTACTTTTTCTTCGTATGAACTTCAAGTAGTCATGTATTCATATGGATACACCCCTTTTCGTTTTATTAAAGCAAAATG
The DNA here is from genome assembly GCA_963935595.1 of Schoenobius gigantellus. Lineage (NCBI taxonomy): Eukaryota > Metazoa > Arthropoda > Insecta > Lepidoptera > Crambidae > Schoenobius > Schoenobius gigantellus. Next base: position 31,830,106 of record OZ012554.1, read on the forward strand.
CTCACGAGAAGGAAAATAACGCCGCAGATGTTTAAAGTCGTCATTTTTTAAGTTTGCGACAAGTTTCTCTAGACTTGTGCCTAAAAATTTAAAAGAATCAACAAATCGAACAGGTATGATATCTTTATCATTAATCTGAAAAAAATTTGTAAAAGATATGTAGTTTTCCTTATTTTTTGCTATTACTTGTATTTTTCCTGATAGTTTTCCCAACTGTCGTATAAAAAGATGACTGTCATAACCCGCTAAATTATGAAAAAATATAGGAACAAACTTAGGCAAACGATATCTAATATTGCAATAAGAATGAGCTGCACCACGATACCGTCCTGTAAGATGGCAATGATCTTTAACTTTATCGTCAAACAATATTTTATCACAAAGAAAACAATTTGTAGCCCGAGCAAAGTTCGCTTTGTCTTCATTTGTTAAACAAATAGCCACTGGCGACTGCAAAACGTTATAAATATCGGTTATATCCAATAATAGACTTTCTAAAAACTTTTCTACACAGGCTGGACCTCGATAAGATACATATTTATTACGCGACTTATCATAAGAACACACAACGTAATAAGCAAATGCTGATGGTACGTGTTTTTGCAATATCTTTGTACAGCCTGATCCAGAATCGAGTTCAGTTGGTTTTAATAATGATTCAAAATCTGCGTATAAGACGAAGGGCATGTCATGCATTCGCTCGTAATGATTAAATTGAATTCGTGTTCCATCACCGGGTAATATTGTCGATACACCACCACAAACATGAGCTTTCAGTTTATCATTACTATCAAAGAATATCATACAATCCTCGCATAAATATATTTTAGAATGATGTTTAGTTAATTGAAGACGAAGTAATTTAGATAAATCTTTAATAAGACAGTAATGGGTGCGTTTTCTGTTTTCCAGGAAAAGCATATTAATGTGATGATCTTTGCGAATCTCGCTTTTGTATAAAGGTCCAACAATGTTACCATTCTTTTGAATGCCGTAAATATTAATACTTATGCGAGGATTATTCTTTTCAAAAACTTTGATGTCCGCAAACCCAACTGGAAAAATCATATTTTTGATATTGAGTACATTTTTAAAGTGTGGGTAAGCTGACGTTCGATGTGCGTTTCTGTTTATAGGAAATAGTGCTGCCATGACACACCATAAAAAACAATAATTATCTGTTATCGCTCGCACAACGGAAGCGCTTCGAAGTGACGTCACATCCGGCAGACCTGCGTGTGTTATCGTCCGCTCTCCACAACGTTTCAAGTGACGCCGACAACCGGCTCAGTATTTAAGGCGACGAATGCGTGTACAAGACTCAGTGTGCTTTCGATCACCGTACGGTATAGGCGTTTTCTTTTAGTGCTAGGCAGTTGCAGTTATTCTTGTGAATCATTTATATTCTTGTTGATTAGTCAGTATCGATTGTTGTGATTAAATGTAATAACTCGTAGAGAGTTGTGTGTGTCTATTAAAGCCTTTTGCCTACTAAACGTGTCTTCTTCTTACATCAGAAGTGGGATATATAACTTATTGCGCACGCCATGCCGCGGGGACGGAAATACAAACGAACGTGTTCACCTTCGGATTCAACGAGTAGTTCAAGCTCTAGTTCAAGTAACAGTGACCGGGATCGGCGGAAACGCCGCCGCAGAGGATCGTCAACCGTGAGTCAGAACGCTGTTTTATCTTCAGTGATTCCCGAATTCGACCCGTTAGTGGATGATATAGATATGTGGATTAATGTGCTAGAGGCTAATTCTCGGGCGTTTGGGTGGTCTGATAATATGATAAAATACCAAGGCTTGCAAAAATTACGTAATAGCGCTAAAACATGGTTAGATTCTTTACAAAAAAATGAAACCACGTGGACTAGTTGGCATTGGAAACAGTGGCGTGATAGGTTATCAAAGACTTTCCAAACTAAACGTAATATGTTTCTCTTATTGAAACAATTGATAGAAACAAGGCCATTATTAAATCAGTCTCTGTACGAGTTTTATTTTCAGCAAAAAGGTAAAATAGATAGGTTACATTTAAAATTTAAGGATTGCGATATAGTTTCAATAATCGTAGGGTCTATTGGTGATCCAAGTATTAGCACTGCTGCGGAAGCAGGAAGTTTCTCACGTTGTGATGATTTAGCATCGTTTTTACATGGTAAAATAAATCAAATACCTGAGAAAAATTATGTACAAAAAATTAATCAACCAACAAAACTTATTTCTCGCAATTATTCAGCAATACAGGGCGGTGTAAACAATATAAAGCCTGACGTAAAAAATGAATCAGCTGGTAATACGAATAATTACGCTCCTAGCCTGAATGTGTCGTGTTTTCGTTGCGGTGAATTAGGTCATCGACGAAATAATTGCAACCTTAGAGAAAATATTCAGTGCAGCTCATGTAATAAGAAAGGACATTTAGAGAAGGCATGTAAATCGAAACCCACATCGAAAATAGAGACCGACTTGGAAGTTAAAATGATCAGTAAACCTGAAAGTAAACAAAAATTTTGTAAGCAGATCTTAATAAATAATTTTAAATGTGAAGCATTTTTCGATATGGGTAGCGAATGCTCTTTAATTACAAAGGATTTAATTGAGAAATACAATTTGCATCCTTTTAATTTGAACTCACACATTAATTTGATAGGGTTTACAAAGGACACACACATCCAAGTTTCGAAAGCAGTTGCTGTTAATTTGAAAGTAGATACAGTGGAATTAGTTACACTTCTGTATATCATCGATGAGCTGACTGGATGTGACTTGCTGATAGGTCGAAATTTCACTGAAGACAGTAGCATAATGTATACTCGAATGGGCAATACCTTGACCTTCGAACCACTCAAAAATATGACGATATTCAACATCAATAGCGTTAACTGCAAACAAAATAAAAGTATTTTGAATTCTATTCTGTCAAAATACCTTCATTGTTTTGCTGACGATTTGTCCACACTTGGCAAAACCAGCTGTGTGGAATTGGATATTGAGTTAATCTCTAATAAACCAATATGTTTTCGGCCATATCGAATGTCTGAATCTGTCTGGGTTTAATAAATTACTTCCGAAAATTCATAAGGCAATGTGCAAACTTGTGTAGTCCTCTCACCAAACTGTTAAAAAAGGGAGCAATCTGGGAATGGGGTTCGCAACAAGAGCAAGCCTTCATTCATATTAAAAAATCGTTAATCGAACAGGCCATTTTAAAAATATTTGATCCAAAATTGCCTATTTCCCTGTATACTGATGCTAGTCGTGACGGCTTAGGTTGTATTTTAGTTCAAGTAACTGAAAATGGTGAACAACCTGTGCACTTTTATAGCCGTCAAACAACCTTTGATGAAAAGAAATACCATTCCTTCGAGCTTGAGTTGTTGGCAATTGTAGTTGGCTTACAAAAGTTCAGACATTACCTTTTAGGGACTCACTTTAAAATATTTACTGATTGTAGTGCTGTAAGATATGCATTACAAAAAAAAGAAATTATTCCACGCATTGGTAGGTGGGTTTTACAAACCCAAGAATTTAATTTTGATATTGTACATAAGCCGGGAACTCAAATGCAACACGTCGATGCATTGAGCCGAAACCCGATAGTAGATAGCTGTAATGTGGTCATAGAGGATGTGATGACGATAACAGAAAGCGATTGGCTCTTATCAATACAGCTTCAGGATCCAAATATTTGTAGCATTAGGGACATTTTATTGTCAGGTGAGGCCGATGCCAACAAACTTATCTTTAATCAATACGAGTTACTTGGCAATAAAGTATATCGCCGTACAGAATATGGTAGGCGATGGCTTGTACCTAAACCATGTGTTTGGCAAATCATTAGGGCCAATCACGATGACATAGGCCATTTCGCGGTAGATAAAACTGTTGAAAGAATTAGATCAAAATATTGGTTTCCACATTTAAAGAAAGTTGTCACTAAATACATTAGGAATTGCTTAAATTGCATTTATTATAAAAATATACACGGCAAGAAACCCGGAAAATTATATCCAATCCCAAAGTATGCAAGGCCATTTCATACATTACATTTAGACCACTTGGGTCCTTTTGTAAAGTCTACACAACGAAATTCTTATTTGTTGGTTATCGTAGATTCATTTACTAAGTTTGTTTTCATTGCGGCAGTCAAAAATACCAAGTCTAAGAATGTAATTAACGAATTAAACAAAATTTTCAAGGTATTTGGTAACCCTAAGCGTATAATTAGTGATGCTGGTAGCGCATTTACTTCAAAACTTTTCAAAACCTTCTGTAATGATAGAAATATAAGAGCACACGTCATAGCCACTGCCGTACCGCGTTCGAACGGACAAGTCGAGCGGTATAATTTAACCATTTTAGAATCTTTACGTAGTATGGGCGCCAACACTGATAACAACAAATGGGATCAACATATCACAAATATACAACAGGGTATTAATAGCACATTTAATAAAACCACTGCAGCCATCCCTAGCGAGGTCTTCTTCGGATATCGTATTCGAATGAATAACGATGGGGTCGCTGATGATGATATAGCGGAGACTACAGTTGATCTTACAGCTCTGAGATGCAAGGTTGATAAAAATATCCAAATAAATGCGGACAGGCAAAAAACTTCCTTTGACGCAAAAAGAAAAGAAGCACCCTTATATAAAATTAATGACTTGGTTGTAATAAAAATACCAAGCATTACAAACAATGGTCAAAGTACGAAATTGATACCTCTTTACAAAGGTCCATTTCAGATCACGGAAGTACTAGGTCACGATCGATACAGAGTAACGGATATGAGAGGAGCTGAAAGGAGTTCAAAAAAGTACGGCATCGCATGTGTGGAGAATATGAAACCATGGATCAGGATTTCGGATCCAGATTTGCCAGATGTTATCTAACACTCAGTCCTAAGGTAACAATAATAAAAAAAAAACCATATCACAAATCCAAGAAAGAGGGTAGTATAGAATGTATCTTTTCTTATAATAATAAAATAATATACACGGTTATTTTTTTATCACCCTGGAAAATTTTAGGGACGCTTCAGGACACATCCAATATTATATAAAAAATAAAAAAAATTAAATAAAAAAATAAAAATAAAAAATAAAAAAAAATAAAAAATCTCTAAAAATGCTGCTCGCGACTAGTGCAACATTTTTTGTATTTTTTAAAAAATTAATATAAAATTAAGGATGGGGGTTATTTTTTTTATTTATATTTAAATCATTCTAATACCATGCCGTGAAGCGTTCCTTAAAATTTCCAGGGTGATAAAAAAATAACCGTGTATATACATATCAAAATAAAAGCAAGCCTTTATCACAAAATGCTTTAATTATTTTTGTACACACTAACAATAATACATATTTTAGTCAAATGCATTCGCTTCAAACATTTACTAGTCGTGGTGAGGTATCGGAATGTACAAGGGATAACGGATATCCGTGGTGAACGCCGTTGTCAGGTACTTGGTGATACACGACCGATTCAGTTTACACTCGGTTCAAACCATTTGGTTGAGTAGGTTGGCCGACGACGGGATAGCTTACTCTACCAAATTCTGATGCCTCTCGCTCCTGAGTGAATGTACATGCATTTTAAAATACAAATTTTAATAGGTAACTAAATATTGTTCTAAAAATAATATATCTTGTGTATATTGTTCTCAGCTTATGCATTAGACTACATCGCTGCTCGAGGACGAACGCGAAAGCAGGAACGGCCGGATGTTATCGCTCGCACAACGGAAGCGCTTCGAAGTGACGTCACATCCGGCAGACCTGCGTGTGTTATCGTCCGCTCTCCACAACGTTTCAAGTGACGCCGACAACCGGCTCAGTATTTAAGGCGACGAATGCGTGTACAAGACTCAGTGTGCTTTCGATCACCGTACGGTATAGGCGTTTTCTTTTAGTGCTAGGCAGTTGCAGTTATTCTTGTGAATCATTTATATTCTTGTTGATTAGTCAGTATCGATTGTTGTGATTAAATGTAATAACTCGTAGAGAGTTGTGTGTGTCTATTAAAGCCTTTTGCCTACTAAACGTGTCTTCTTCTTACATATCAGAATTTTGAATGTTGATACATGCTCGTTTACATTTTATGGACTTTGGTAATTCTATAAAACTGGAGCCTCTTAACGGGTTATATTTGTTTATATTTACTTCTAGATATAGGCTTTGTAAATAGGCCCACCCACTATCTCTTTCTTCAAATTCTTCAATTTTTTTACAAATTAAGTGAATAATTTTTGAAAACATATCTTCAAAATTGAAGTTTTGATGCAAGATGAAGTTTTCCGTTGCAAATGACTTGATTGAAATCGAATCATACTTACTAAGCAGAAAGAATTCACAGAAAAGTTCAAAATTAGCTTTAACATTAGTGTGAGCTTGAATTTTCGCTATGAGCAATAGGCGTACGCGAGAGCGCAAGTGCCATAAAAACTCGGCGGGCGGGCGAACACGCGCACTATCATGACCCTCATCTTGATATCGAACACGGTACGATGCTATACGATTACGAAAAGCGCTATGAACTTTTTCAACCCCCTCACTATCAACGACCGAACTGTTGTTCTTATGTAAAATACTTTTCAAATGTGCAGAGAAAACTTTGTTATTTACGGATACGTCACAAACTGAACAGAAAGTAGACCTCGACATTATGATTTGGACAGTACAAATTCTCAAAGTTAAAGTAATAAAGGCTTAAGTATGTAAGTACCTAATCTTTGAGTTTGCTAACGATAAACAATAAGTAAACCAGCTAAAACATAATTTACGCAGAGAGAAACAAAAGAGAACCTATTTTTTAACTTTATCTTTATAAAATATCCCCTCTGTGGTAAACTTTGCCTTAGCTAATTTTACAAATTTTTTTAATGCGTAAAATTCTGGAGATTCTGCTTCGCCTTGCAAGCGTACCCAAACGATAGCGCGCTCGCACCGGTCAAGGCCGCTGAGATTAGATACCTCCTTCTGGTTGTAGAGGCGTAGCTCCACTAGCAAGTCGCCGTCGAGCTGTGCAGTCCGACGCGTTACACCACCAGGTACTCGGCGTGTCAGGATACTGGTGGTCTTGTTTGGCAGGTTTGGCGGCCGCGAAACCTCGCTGTCCGACTCTGAGTCGAACAACCACTCAGAAGTATTGGACGACGATGTATTCTTCACTTCTGCACTCTTCGCCTTCGATAGGCACTTTATCGCCTTGCTTCTCTTCTTTGGACTAGGGAGATAGAAAAAGGATACACGATTATTGTACACATTAAACACTTGAAATTTAGATATATGTAAATATAGCAATAAAAGTACCTGATGTCTTCGTCGTCGGTATCAAAGAAAAGGTCAGATTCACAGCTCTTCTTGGCTGACCTTTTGTTTTGCTTGCTATCCGACCTGAAAATAGTAAATGTCATATTAGTATTAAGAGTGGTTACAAGAAAACGAGTTGAAGATTCACATCTTCAATTCATAAGATAAAAAAAATATCATCATCATCAGTCAATCAGCATGCCACTGCTGGGCTTGATGGTCCCTCGTGAAGACAGCACTTGGAGAGGTCACGTCACATACAGTTGAAGCATGAAGATGATCAACCACTTATAGACAATTAAAGAATAGATTAACGGCCTTACAAATAAAAACTTATACCTCGGAATAACCTCGGAATAGTTATTCCGTGTTTTGTCTTATTTTGACATATTACATCTGACATGTGCTAAAACAAGACAAAACACAGAATAAATTATTCCGAGGATTATCCTCGGTATAAGTTTTTATTTGTAAGGCCAATAAAGTATAGCAATAAAGTATAAAAACTTACGAACATTTTTCAGCAGTCTTGGTCTTGAGATTTTTTGATGAGGAGGTACTGAAGCACTGTTAGTGGTCAGAGATAGCACTGGAGTGTACTGTGACTACAGTTTTTCCGGATTTTATATAAGAAAAGTGCAATGCAAGTAATAATTTTACTGAGGTTCTCAACCTATACCTTATCTTTATAATCATTTTTATTTAACATGACTAATCTAAAAAAGAATGCTCATTAATTTTTATATTGTTAAATAAGTAAGTAATATTATATATATTATCACAAAATTATTAATTTCCGTCCAAATCATATCCACACAAAATATTTATAAGAAAACAAATATGCATTCACGGATATGATGTCTATACGTTATCGAGATGCCTAATGCATTCACTTCCACTTCCATGGTCAGTGTTCGTTTTTCAAACACTAAAGAACTGACACTTTATTTAGAGAAAATATTTTTTTTCGTGATTTTTTTATCACACCGCGCGTTTTAGGCAAAGGAGACGCGAAGCGCTTTGGGTACTATGGTACTCGGGACGGTTTACATAATTTGCGCTTGGGGACCATAGTCCCGCGGACGTGTGAGTGGAGCAGTTCTCAGGTCTGCAACAAAATTTTTGATCCGCAGTTGCGTATGATCCAAAAACGGTCCGATCTTCGGCTGAACTTCGTCAGCTATATAAAAAAAAAGTACTTACGTAGCAAGAAAGAAACAAAACGACGAACTGATGCAATTACGTGTATTGGATTTTTATTTTCGAGGTAGTAGTAGATCGTTATTCAGCATCACAACATCTAAGAGAAGATTATAGTTTGGTAGTTTACTTTCAAAAAGTCGGTCCCATACTCAAAATATAAAACCTAATAACGTTTTGCACCTCTGACTTTCATGATATTTAGCAAAATTTGATATTTACCCATAATTCTACCAATGTGCAATACGACGCGGAAATATTCAGCAAATTAATTGTTTGTCGTTTATTTCCACAAACTTGCAATACAATACTGTGCATATACAGCAAAATAATTGTTTACCGTTTAATTCTGCTGATGCAGAAATCTCGTGTAAGGCTGCATGCTCCAATTTTTTTTTCATTTCGGGTTTATTATATTTATTTAAATTATACATGTACATACATATTTACAATTACTAACGAATATTATCTCCAAATTAAAAAGTCTTCTTTATAATACATAACGGATGCGATTTCTAATTTTCATTTCATTCGATACTACTATTTAAAACAGATAATCAATAGGTATATCGTTCTATTAGGCGAACCGAATGTATCTATAGCATAACGATATTGATACGACATGACGACAGAACCACAGAAGTTTAAGAAAATTATTGTAATAATACATAGGTGGTATTCATCGGCAGCATCTCATACACGTTCCCACCGCACTACCCTATTTAATTAGGATGTTAAGACCTTAGTCAGCCATGTTGACCCAAGGTAGGTAGTTAAAATGTTCTTAATATTTTTTATATTTTCATTTTTTAAATTATTGGAATATTTATTTTCTATTTTTTATTCGTGTGATGACTGGAACACATCTTTCAGGGATTAGCCCGCCCTTTTAAATATTTTGTAAAAATTATCAATTTTATACTTTGTTTTATAATAAAGAATATATTTAATTGAAGTAATTTAATAAACAAATAAAAGTATTAACGTGTGAAAGAAGCCTTATTATTTGAGTAAGCACTCGTAACTGGATATATGAATAATGTGCAATAAATTTATTGCTGATAAATGAATTTCGTGGGAATGCTTTGAAACTGTATGGCAGGCAGAGTGTAGAACGGTACAGATACTTATCCGAGAGTTGAGTCCTGAAGCTACGAAACCTCAACCTGTTTAATTTCTGTTGTTATTGCACTGCTACCTAGTTGAATGCCTTAATATTCTGAGATAGAAAACCTTGAAAATGTGTCTAGTAAATCGCAATCAATCAAAAGTATACTGTTTACAGTCAAACAACACAACACAATAGAAACATTATGAAATGAAATGAAATAAAAAATCTTCTTTTCCATTTAACCCTATATAATGTATATTGGGCAATCTTAAACTGTTTTCATCAAATCATCGTAAACGAACGCAGTGAGATTTGCGGAGCTAGAGCGCAGCGAAGCGTAGCTCAAATCTCACTGCGTTCGTTTGCGGTGTTTTGATGAAAACTGTTTTAGAATGCCCAATATACACCTACTTAAGGTACAGCCAACCTGTGTCTATCTTATTAAGGTACAGCCAACCTGTGTCTATCTTATTAAGGTACAGCCAACCTGTGTCTATCTTATTCCTTACGTCCCGGTCAATGTCACCGTTATGTTGAATAATCAATTCATGAATTCTAATATCGAGAATTAAATCACTAAAGTCTTTCACACGAAAGTTGAAATAGATTCTCTTTTATTTAAACACATTACAGCTGTTTCAACAACTCAATTTAGTCTTAACGATTGGTCCATTAAGATTAATCAATTTTCCATTATTACGTCGTTTGGAAAATCGGGCTTTGACTGAGATGTCCTAAAATTACATGCAAAAACAGAGAGAGATATTAAATCCTAGTAGTGGTCGGTCACAGTTTGTCTAGATAGCATTAAGTCTACACGACACTAAAGGTACACTTAATATACCTATTCACCAATGACCATTCAGTTTCTCTTTTTATATGGTAGAAGTTGTGAAACTTAAGGCTTTAATAAAATTAATGTTTTTGGATACTACGTTTTTTTTCGTTGTTGTGCTTTATTAATAACTAGCTTTCCTCTCGCGGCTTCGCCTGCGTTATTATTGCGTTATTATTGTCTTTTCAGTTATGAGGTAGCAAACGTAAAAAAGTAACATACAAATTAAATTATAAAGTCCCACTTTTTGTGAAGTCGGTTAAAAAATGAAGTTACACTCGCAATAGAAAAGTTGCGTTAAAGTTGCTTTTTAAATAGTTTTATTAAAGGGTTCCTTAATTTCTTCAAAATAATAAAAATATTGAAATCGATAGTTAAGCCATATGGTGTTCTTTTATTGTCAAAAATAATAAATAGTACCACGGACAAAAAAATTACCCGTGGTACTACTAGTAGTACCAACGGTAGTACCACGGGTAAGCACAGAAATCCTCTGTCGCTTTGTTTTGGTGCCTGTCTAGTTTTTGAGCTATATTTTTGAATTTTTTTGCAAAATCTTTTCAACTGATTTCATGTTTTCCTTCAGGGCAACCCTGAACTACCCCTTAAATCATATTTTTTGTAATATCTTTTGCGTGACGGACAAGAAAGGCTTAACAAGCGATTTAGTTTTCTTTTGACGAGGGTCGCCTCTTGTTCCAGCGTCAAAGCATTTAATCCTCATTATGGCTTTTGTAATAACAATTAAATCCTAATGTAGGCAAGTAACCCTTTTACTTTTTACTTAAGCAAAAAATTACACCCGGCATATTTTGAATTAATTAAAACAAATGTTTATTACAGAGAATAATTCATTTTTTTCGCAAACTGTTAATATGCACTGTCTTCTGCTTAAGGCTTTGTTTTCTTGGACTTTTAACTTGGACATCTTTCCTCCCGCGTGAACTATTTTACCTATATGATTTTGGAATGTTCATCCCTTATTGTACTAATCTCCTATTTCTTATTAGTTTGCGTTTCCTACTTTCGATCTATCTCTGAGTCAAATTTCATCTACACAGATTGAGATTCGTAGTTTTAATGTCAAAAATATAGTCTAGCAACTACGATATAAATAAAAGTATCAGTTGTTAGTAAATCGCCATACGTGATTTCATTGTTAACTCTTTTAATGTTTAATCATGGACCTTATCTAATATTCAATTTTCCTAGAACTTATATCATGAAGAACAGACATGTCCTAAATGCAACGTCGGTCACATAACGTGATTTTTATTACAAGCTTTTATTTAACTTGCAATGTGATCGTATGTAAGTATATAAGTAGGTATGTAAGCTTTATGTAAGTATGTTCGGGTGAAATCTTGCAACTCAATTTTGAAGCAGATATCTTTATCCGATTGAGTTGAAATTTTGTATACACGTTCAGTTTGGATGACAATGCATGATTGACTATGTGACGTCATTCTCAATCCAAGATGTCGGCATACCCAAGATGGCGGACCAATTATTTTTAATGCACTCCTACAATATGGGTATCAAATGAAAGGTCTTGCTAAGAGTAACTAGAAAAATAATGTGACGTCACTTATAATCCAATATGGCGGACTTCTAAAGCTTGAAAATCAATTTTGAAGTAGATATCTTTAACCGATTGAGCTGATATTTTGTATACACATACAGTTTGGATGACAATGCATGGTTAACTGTGTTCCGTCATTCTAAATCCAAGATGGCGGACCAATTATTTTCAATGCACTCTTACAATATGGGTATTAAATAAAAGGTCTTGCTAACAATAACGTGAAATAGGCTCAAGGCTCTTCGCTGCTGGTCAAGCATACCATTAGAAGGTCTTCTTATTGAAGAGCTAGGCTGTTCCAAGTTAACCGGCAAACGACCTTGCAACAATGATGCGTTGAATGAGATGAACAGACTGAGAACCATGTCCAGTGATAACTAAAAAGTAAAAAATAAATTAAATGTAAAAAACCTTTTTAAAAACAAGCTTTTATTTAAATGCGCTAAAAAGAAAAAATAAACGTTTACACTAAACCTTTTACTTATAACGTCATTTCACATTTGACACAATTTATGACATAAAAGCTTGTCGCGAGATTAACTTTTGAAGATAAACAAGTAAATTAGGTAAATAATTTGATGTGAATAATTTTATCTATTATAATTTTCAAACGAAGTAAATACGAGTAGGTACTTAAAAGTACTCTTTAAAGTACTTTTAAGTTACTACACACAAGTAAATCTCGCGACAAGCTTTTATGTCATATAAATTGTGTCAAATGTGAAATGACGTTATAAGTAAAAGTTTTAATGTAAACGTTTATTTTTTCTTTTTAGCGTATTTAAATAAAAGCTTGTTTTTAAAAAGGTTTTTTACATTAAATTTTATTTTTAAAATTAACTTTAGTGTTATAATTTAGGAATTTTATAAATTTCATTTGTATGTAGGTAGCTATTCGATCGAATGCTCGTAGGTCACACCACACAGTGGATTCCATACTATACTATAATATTCCTAACGGTTAAATGCTCTAAGTAACGTAAGCGTAATACGAGTAGGTATAACATTTTGATGTATGAAACGTCATCAAACTCTGTCCTGCTAAAGTCAATATATTAATTTCTGTAAATAAATCTTTTAGAGAATCTCTTGCTCGTAAATTATAAATAGCGCGAACAGCCCTTTTTTGGAGTTTACCAAATTGGTTTTTATGTAGAATATTATTACTTGTGAAATGATCTGTTAACTGGTTAGATATAATTTTGTCGAATATTTTACTAAGTGCTGGTAGAATCTTTATTGGTCTATAATTGGAGGGATCATTTTTATTTCCAGATTTAAATAATAGTATTAACTTGCTATTCTTCATAAGGTCGGGAAAAACACCTTCATCAACACATTTATTAAATATCAACGTAAATTGTGGGGCAAGTTCCTTTATTACAGATTTGATATGATTTGACTATGTGGATCGAAATACCCCAAAGGTCTTCAGTTTTTTTAGTACTAATCATACTAAATGTTTTTATAACAGTGTCGGCATCAATGTGACAGAAGTTGAAAACCCTATTGCACTTCCCCACACTCTGTCCCAGGAGAGCTACAGCTTCATTAGGACATGAGTTGAGACTACTTGTAGTTTCTATAGGTATATGAGAGAAGAAGTCCTTAAACGCATTGGCAACTGCATTGTCTGATTTGATTGTTTTTTATTGATTTCCAATGAGAACGAATTTACAGTACTTTTGGCTTTACCAGTTTCCTGGTTAATGATATTCCAGGTGGTTTTTACTTTATTTTTAGATAAACTGATTTTGTTACTAATGTACATAGCTTTTGCGCACATGCACACTTTCTTCAATGTTTTAGAATAATTTCTGACATAATTTATGAAAGCGGGGTCATTGGTAGTTACTTTTAAAGATTATAGTTCGAATAATTTCCTACGACTTTTATATATACCAGGTGTAGCCCAATCACTAAATTTCTTTCTCCCATTTTTGACACTAATAACTTTTTCATTAAATATATCTTTACATTAATCTTTAACTACATAAAATAAATTATTATACAGATTATTGGCGTTCTGCCCCTCGAACGACAAACTTGCAGTTTGGTTAATAACATTTCTTCTGAATTTTTCTATACCGCGTTTAGTTATAGGTCTACAAGTAATCTCACGTATCGAACTAACATGATGGTGCTCAAATGAAGCTAGATGTCCGCTATGGTCAGAATTAATAAAATTAATAATTGATTTATCTTGTACATTACAGTTGCAGAATACGTTGTCTAAACAAGTGGCGGACGTAGGAGTAATTCGGGTCGGTTCTCGAAATACATAATCCATATTAAATGATTTAAATAAGTTTATAAATCTACTAGATAGTTGTGACTCCTCTAAAATATCTAATCACCACAAACAACTATTTTTTTAAAAATTTCTGCATACTATTCTTAACCCGTGGGGACCCGGGCCCCTAATTAGGCGGTCTCCAAGGACGCCCGCGACTCGCAGCCGCGCCGCGCCATTAGGTTTTGCCGCGCTCGGCACCTACGGCTTTTGTTTTTGTTTTTGAAACCAAATTTTTAGGATTAAGGGTATCACAGCTACATTTCTGAGAAGCTATTGAAACAAACTAAAAACTTATCTATGTTTGAAAGCATTCCGATACTTATTTTATTAGTTATCGGAGATCAAAGCGGCCATTGTTACGTTCAAATAATAGAAATAATAAAATGCTCGTAATTCATTTAATTATGAATCCTTATCTAACTAACTGTTATATGTTTATGCCTTATTAAATAAGCTATCCATACGTAGTTTTTATTTTATTGTAGGCACAATAATTTATTTTTTTGCAATTTTTTAATTGTGAGGTTGCGCGCGCGCCCGGATTGCGTAATGCATTACGTCACAGAAGGAATTTTTATTTTTTTTATTTTTTCATTAATAATATTTCCCAAAACTATTGTATATCAAAATAATCTTGAAGATTACAACTATAGCAATATATATGGTTTTTTATTGTTTTATAGTGTTACACGTTAAAAAAATTTTTTTTTTTTTAAATGTTTTCTTTGGGTCTTGCGCAACTTACCTAACATTTTCGCCCTTTATTCATTTAATTATGAATCCTTATCTAATTAACTATTATAAGTTCATTCCTTATTAAATTAGCTATCCATACGCATTTTTTATTTTATTGTAAACACTATAATTTATTTTTCAACACACTTCCTCATAAAGTGGCTCTAATCCCATGGCAATTAGGTACATAATGACACCTATAATCAAACTGTGACTTTTTCATTACTATTATTCACGAGTGAGTAATAGTTTTTTTTTTAATATTATTGGTTGAGTTACGCTTACACTTGCGCTAAAATGCTATCCGCGAAAAGTCCAAAAAAAGAAACCTCATTTTTTAGTCTATGGCCGATGCGCGCGCATAGGAAAACTGATTAATTTTTCCCGCCATTACGAAATTTATTAGTCTATGGCCGATGCGCGCGCATAGGAAAACTGATTAATTTTTCCCGCCATTACGAAATTTATTAGTCTATGGCCGATGCGCGCGCATAGGAAAACTGATTAATTTTTCCCGCCATTACGAAACATTTTTCACAACTCGTCTCGTTTTCTCTTTTGAAGTTATTTAGTTAGTTATTAATTAAGATGTCTGCAAATACAGTTTATGAAGAAAATGATTTATGTTGTACACCGCCCGATATAAGATGTGAAGCCCAGAACGTTATGGAAAGTTTACTACCAGAAAACTCAAAGGAAAAATATCTATTAGCGTACCAAAATTTCATACAATGGCAGAACAACAAGAATACGCAGTCTTTTTCAGAAAATGTGTTCATGGCGTACTTTAAAGAATTATCTCCTAAGTACAAACCTAGCTCTTTGTGGTGTATTTACTCAATGTTAAAAAGTACAGTCCGAACAAAGAATGGAGTGGACTTAAAAACATACTCGAATTTGTCAGCTTAACTAAAGAGACTAAGGTAGAAGGCCCAGTACTCGTCAGGTTTCGAACTTTGCTGACTTTGGAGCTGTGTTACAGTAAACCTTGTAGACTTAATAATCTAAAACTTCGATAGCTTGCTAAACTATTTATTGTAGTTTTCAGAGGTAAAAGTGGTTTTTAGATAAACTAAATAAATAATTTATTGTAATATAAAAAAGTAAAAAGGAGCCAATTGTACCAGTAGTCGGCAAGTTTTTCCTAGTAACCGTCATGTTGACCCAAAAGTCGTCGATTTTTCACGCTACCTTGAACGTTATTGTTATACGTTAAAGATTACATTATAATCATTACGAAAAAAGTATATAATTATATTCGTTTTATTTTTCATATAGGTACTTACGTTATAATAAAATAATGTAATATTTATTTGTATTTTATACATATTATAGTCTTATAGAAAGCAGATCCCAGACTAATAATTTACTATAAATAAATTTCTTTAAAGGGTTTGCGAAAACCAAAGAGTATATTCAATATAAAAGTATTAATAGAAATTTTCTTTTTAAGTATGACAAACTGATTATCATTATGATGAATAATATACGGCCTTCCTCCATATTTGTTTTAAAGGCCGGAAAACTGCCACATCCATCGGTTGGAGTATTTGCAGCGGAGCGGGAGGAGGACTCTCAAGCCGCCCCGCTCCGTCGTAGGCGGTTAGGTAGGAAGAGGCGCGCCTTCTAAGGTGCGCACCTACTACCCTAAGCAGCCAGGAAGGATTCAGGTCCAACCAACCCACAACCGGCTAGGAGATATTACATCACCTTCCTGGTTGCCCGTCTGGGGGGTCACAACCGAGTAACCCCTTCCTTGGCAAGTCCCAGCTCGTTTATACCACTGGGCCTGTTCCCAAGGGGTGTGTTCGGGAAATGGCTAGTTCGATCCCGAACATGCCTTCACCGGGGGTAGAGAGGTACCGCAGGGTGGTGTCGCCGGGTATGGGGTTGTTACCCGAGTCCTACGGCATATCCAAAGGACAGCCTTGTCAGCTACAGTCCCTTGTGAATTGTAAAGAGATTCCCTCGCCTTGAAAAAGTGTGTCGCATTAGAATAGAAGGGCCCATTAAGATATAGAGATCAGAGTGATGTTTTTTCCCGGCAAAAATTGCTCAGTGGTTGCCTATGAGAGCAGTGGCCATCCAAAAACAAAATTATTTTGCAAAGAGATGTTATTTTTTACCCATGGGTAAAAAAGCATTCGTTACATATTCAAAAAAACCTTCTGTCCAGTAGAATCCACCATCTCGATCCACCAGTTGATCAAATAGCACGCTGAAGTTCACTAAGATCCAACTTGCTGGATCCTATGATTATTATTATTGTTGTTATTGTACGGGCTTTCGCCTTGTAGGCCTTTTCACCTCGACCTAAAAGATCTATTGTGAATTATAGCACCGTTAGAGTATCTCCTTCAAGCCCAAACCCTCTATGAAATTGAGGATTTTTTGGGTTGGGAGAGTTTGTATTTCATCTGGTCTCATGATGTGTCTTCCCAGATGAAGGCTACGCCGATGAATCAGTGGGCTGCAGTCACACAGAAGGTGTTTAGGAGTTTCACGCTCCTGATTGCAGAATCTGCAGATGTCGTTGTCCCTAATCTTGAGGTTGAACATGTGTCTATTCAGGCCGCAATGTCCAGTTAAGGTTCTTACGACTGCACTGATGTTTTTCCTGTTAAGCTGCAGAAGCTCGTCAGTTAGTTTACGCGAGTAGCCTTGTATTAGTGCCTTCGCGTGTTCTTGCCCTGGAGTAGATTTCCAGAGTTCGAATGAGTTTCTAAGAAGTTGTTCATTTAGAAAGTTGTGTACCTGGTTCTTTGAAATCCCACAAAAAGGTTCCGGTCCTATTTGTGGTTTTATAGTTCCAGTTTTAGCGAGTTCATCGGCCTTCTCGTTGCCAATGACACCAGAATGCCCAGGAACCCATCTTAAAACAATTTTGTTTTTTTGTCCTATAGCATTCAGGCGGGTGAGGCAGTCCTCTACCAGCTTCGAGTTTATTTGGCTCGAGCTAATGGCTTTTAGAGCTGCTTGACTATCTGAATAAATATAGATATGTTGGTTTGAGTAATTTCTTTGGTTTATGATATCTGCACATTCAATGATGGCATATATCTCCGCCTGGAAGACGGATCCTATGATACTTACTTCATTTCTTTTTAATGCTCCACTAGTGGATCGAACAGCACACGTCAGATGGCCTCAGAAGGTCCAACTCCCCGCCCCCCCCTCCCAAAATGGATCGGACTAGCCAAAGGCCCCAAGTGCCCGGCGGTCCCGGAGGCCGTGTCAGCAGGGACAATCGTCGACCCAGGGCTGGGACCTGGGGTGCGAAGAATCCCCGGGCGGCGAAAACCCCCAATCAAACGACCTTGGCTCTGGCAACGTATAACGCGCGTACACTGCGAACCGAGGAGCAGCTGCTGGAACTACAGGAGGAATTGAGCAGGATTTGTTGGAGTATTGTGGGACTATTCGTAGTTCGATGAGAGGGTGATAACACGATGATCCTTAAATCTGGCAACCTGCTCTATTTCCGGGAGGGCGAAGACCTGTCCCAAGGTGGTGTCGGGTTCATTGTCCATAAGTCTCTCGTGAACAACGAGGTACAGATCGAAAGTGTGTCGAATAGGATGGCATACCTTATACTCAGAATCACCAAACGATATTCGTTGAAGGTCATACAAGTCTACGCCCCGACCTCAACCCACCCCGACGAGGAAGTGAAAGCTGTATATGAGAACATTTCTCGAGCAATAGGTACATGCTTCCAAGACTCACTACACCGTTGTCATGGGAGACTTCAACGCAAGGATAGGCAAGCGGGGCGATAATGAGTTGAAAGTGGGGCAATTTCGAGCTGGAATCCGGAAATACCGAGGTCAAATGCTAGCCGATTACATGGACAGAGAGGGACTCTATATCATGAAATCTTTCTTCAAAAAACGGCTGCATCGGAAGTGTACCTGGAAAAGTCCGGATGGCGTGACAAAAAATGAGATTGACTTAATCATGTTGATTAAGACCAGTATATTCAATGACGTCTCAGTAATCAATTCGTTTAACATGGGGAGCGATCACCGAACGGTAAGAGGCGCATTGAATCTTAACATAAAAGCGGAAAGGTATCGCTCCGTGCCGAAGCCATCCAGATCCAAAACCCCGAGCGCTTTCAACTCGAATTGCAAAATCGCTTTGATTGTCTAGAGGACTGCACGAACGTGGACATTTAACATGACAGGATTCTGGAAGCTGTCTTTACGGCGGGTGCAAAGCTTTGCAAACCCAGCCGTACTCAGCAAAGAAGTAACATCTCGGAGCCGAAAGCTAAGCTGATGGAGGAATGGCGTGGAATGGGTCTACAGTCTTCTGAAGATGCTCGTCGGTGACTCAACAAACAGATCTCTTAGGCCCGTATTATAAAACGATTCTCAGTAATGAATCTAGTTCTAAAACTATGTTGTTTTAAGATGAGCTTTAATTTTTGAATGTTTCTTAAAACGAGATTCATTGATCGTTGTTCATCTGAGTAATTGCTTATTATAGAAGTGCCTTGTACGCTCAAGTAAAGATTTGATCTTTGATTACTTAAGTATGGTCGAAACCACTTGAGAAAATAAATTCATATTATGTTACCAAATAAAGTTGAAATGTACGCCAAAATTTGATGCTGGGCGAGTGTCCAGCTGTGGGCTGGTGCTGGATGAGTGTGTCCATCAATGGGGCTGGTGCTGGGAAAGATTTCCAGCAATGGGATGATGCTGGACAATATCCAGTAGTGGGCCGGTGCTGGGCAAGATTGTTAAGCAGTGGGCTGGTGCTGGGAAATATTGTTTAGTAGTGGGCTGTTGCTGGGCATGATTCCCAACAGTGGGATGGTGCTGGACAAGATTGCCCAGCAGTGGACTTATACTGGGCAAAATTGTTCAGCTGTGGGCTGGTGCTGGGCATGATTCTCAACACTGGGATGGCGCTGGACAAGATTGTCCAGTAGTGGGCTGGTGCTGGGTAAGATTGTTCAGCAGTGGGTTGGTGCTGGGAAAGATTGTCCAGCAGTGGACTATTGCGTTCTGTCACACGGGCCTTAATGTCTGACTCGCGAGATACGCTGATTTAATACGAAACGTATTAAAGAGGCCATCGAGCAGAACAAAGGCTCCAAAGTGTTCGCAAGAGATCTGTCACCCGGTCAGAGTCTGCTGAAGACAGAGAACGGCAGAGTCATTACACCCCAACCTGAACTTATGGTCGAGATCGAACGCTTCTATGGACAGCTTTACGCATCATCACAGGCACCTGTTATTCTGGCCACAGATCCTAGACCCAAATTGACTCGGCACTACACCGAAGACATCCCGAACGTCAGCCTGTACGGGATTAGTGTAGCTCTCAAACAGCCTAAAAAGAACAAGGCGCCGCGTGATGATAGAGTTACAGCCTAACTCCTAAAGTGGATGGACTATCAATCTGGAAAGCGCTGCAGCGGCTATTCAACTCCGTCATACTCGAGGGCAAAACGCCTAAGGCATGGCATAGGGGCATGGTGGCACTGTTCTTCATAAAGGGCGACAGGGCCCAGTTGAAGAACCATAGACCCATCACGCTCCTGAGTCATGTTTACAATCTGTTCTCGAGGGTCATTACGAATCATCTCGCAAGTAGGTTCGACGACTTCCAGCCCCCCGATAAAGCCGGATTCCGAAATGGCTATAGTACCATATGTTAAAACTTATGACATTAATAAGGACACTGGCAGTTTTATACTTGTTTACTTTTCTAATATGAATTTTGAATCTGACATGAATTTCATACTTCTACTCTAATTTTGATAGCTCGTGTATATTTATCCAATGAGACTCTTCCTCAAATATAATTTTCAACAAAAAATCTGCATTTTTCACTGCACCATAGACCACATCCATACGCTGCGGCAGGTTATACAGAAGACCGAGGAGTATAATCTGCCACAATGTTTGGCTAAGAACTAAGGACAATGGAGAGGGCTATGCTCGGGGTTTCTCTACGTGATCACATCACAAATGATGAAATCCGTAGAAGAACTAGAGTTACCGACGTAGCCCAAAGAATTGCAAACCTTAAGTGGCAGTGGGCAGGACACATTGCTCGAGAACTGACGGCCGTTGGGCCGAAAGGTCCTCGAGTGGCGGCCGCATACCGGGAGACGATCTGCTGAAGGTCGCGGAAAGCCGCTGGATGCGGGAGGCGCAGGACCAATCGGTATGGAGATCATTGGAAGAGGCCTATGTCCAACAGTGGGCGTCTCGTGGCTGAAATGATGATGATGATGAAGCAAACTGCCTATCTCACGAGTCATTGAAAAGTTCAATACCTGCTCGACCAAAGTGCATAGAACAGTTAATTATTTTTGTAAAAGTAGGTCCCATAAAAACGTAGTCTATAAATGTTACTGAACCATATAAAAATGTAATCATAATAATGAAACTATTATACTGATATAACTATAACTGATATTAAATTTCAAGAAATTATTTGAATTTAAAAAAAACTGTACATATAGAGATACCTACTTTTTATCCAATAATAAAACAAATTGATTCAAACGAATATCGTACATAATTCAAGGTAATAAGAGCTCTATGATGGGCTCAGGTACAATTGTAACGTACGTCCCCATATCCGTCGTTTTCTAAGTATAAGATTTTTATAATGTCAAAGGAAAATTAAACTTAATACCGAGAAATAAGGTAACAATGACGGGTTAAGGTACTTTTGTTAATGCTCGCCCCAGTATCCGTCAGTACTACATAAATTTTGACGAGTATTGGACAAAACAGGCATAAGCGAGCACCAATGAATGTCACATGCAATAAAAAAATAAATTCTCAAGATTTAGCACTAATTAATAGGTATAGTGTTAGAAAATGTATTATACTATTATTAAAAAACAAACACACTTACCGTATAAATATCTGAAGCGGTATATTATGTAAAAAATAGGAGCCGGTTGTTGCTCAGTTTAGTTGCACAACTAAACCTATTACAGATTTTTTTTTCTGAGCGCACACTTTTAGCACCTCGAATTTTTGACACAATTACAATTTTAATACAGTGTTGCAAATATAGTAAAACATTATAGTACTGTGATTGTATTTCAATCACAATTCTATCATTTACGGTTGGTAGAAATATTATAAGCCCCTTTTAAAGTGTAGGTATAGGTACCTGACGAGTATTGGGACACTGACGAGTATACCAGCGTTTACCTTATCTGATGGATTTAGAAGCAAAAAATCAAAGGTTTTATCATCTGATGATATTGAAAAATTTATTAATGCTCCAGATAACCAATATTTGGCTACAAAGGTTAGTTAAATTAATTTTAATTAAATATTTAATAGCAGCTTGTGTTGTGTGTTGACCTTAATTATTGTTTCTTTTGTTTCAGGTTGCTTTAATATTTGGTGTAACTGGTGCCTGTAGGATACAAGAATTAACAAATATAACTGTAAAAGATATAGAGAACCATGGCCAGATGCTTTTAGTGAAGATACCTATCACGAAAAATAAAATACCTAGGTCATTCACCATACACGGTCCATTCTATGATATTGTTAAGAAGTATGAAAGTTTGCGTTCGCCAAAAACAAAAAATGACCGTTTCTTTCTAAATTACCAGAATGGTAAATGTACCTGTCAGCCTATAGGTATAAACAAATTTGGTTCTATGCCTAAAGAAATCGCTAAGTTTTTGGGTTTAGTAGATGCTGAGAGCTACACTGGACATAGTTTCAGAAGAACTTCAGCTACATTGCTGGCAAATTCAGGAGCTGATATAATGACTTTGAAGCGACATGGCGGGTGGCGATCTAGCAATGTAGCAGAATCATACGTAGAAGATTCCATACAAAACAAGAAGGAAATTTGTGCAAAAATCACAAAAAGAATTAAACTTGATTCTGAGACGCATCCTACTGGCGAAATACCAAGTACGTCCAATGATTGGATTTCACTTACCTACACGAATAATGAACCATCACAAATAACAATAGAACATGAAAGTATTTCAATAAATAATCTATCTGATGAGACCGCTATGTCATCAAAAATAGTTAATTATAATTTTACTAACTGCACATTTACTAATTGTTTCTCTAAGTAAACTTTTTATCTACTATGTAAAATGGTTTTTTATTTAAGTATTGTTTTATTCAGAAGTGTGTTGAAAAACGTTGTATGATACACGTGTGTATTGATGGTTACCGTCCTCGGCTTCTTAAGACCCTCGCCTGACGGCTCGGGCCTCAATGCGCCTCAGCGGTAATCACCAGCATTACACACTTGTACCATAATGTACTATTATGCAATTTTTTAATTCTGAGTGCGCGCGCTTTGAAGGGTTACGCAATTCATTACGTCATTTTTTTTTCATTAAAAATATTTCCAAAACTATTGTATATCAAAATAATCTTTAAACATAGGGCTATACTAATATGTATGGTTATTTATAGTTTTATTGTGTTGTTTTACTTAAATTATATGTTAAAAATAAATTGGAGTCTTGTTCTACCGCGGAGCAATTTACCGGGGATTTATAAACTAAATATACAATGAAATACAATTGTTTATGCTAATTATTACTGGAAATACTGTAAACAAAAGAAATAATATCACTTTACATACCTTTTACGATAAAAAACAGCGATTTCAACCAATTTATTCCTAACTGACGTTCACTAACGTTGTAACCCAGTGACACAAAATGAGTGAACGCTTTGACGTTTCTAAACTTTTTATTTTCAAAAAGTTTAAGTTATGGTTAACGAGTATTTGGTACCATTTTCAAAGAGCATTTAGTAGTCTATATGCCAAAAAAACAGCAGGCCAAATAAAGCCTTACTTGTGACACAATAAGGTAAAAAGTCGGCCGAGGGAATTCTGTCATCATATGATGACGCGGGTCTTAGGGGAGATTTTAGGATGAAATTATCAAGTTCCACACATGATAACTCAATGGTTCGATCAATTGATAGTGAAATTATGTCCTTTCTTTCCTTAAATTGCATATCATTGTGCAAAATTATTAATTATCCGCCTCTAATTGCAGATTTTCTAGTGAACGAACTCACAATCCTGTAATTATCTAAGCTTATTAACAATTCATGATTTTTTAGAAAATGCTCTGTAATACAAAATACATCAATATTAATTATCTAAAAATAAATTAATTTCTAAATCTTTACCAGAAAAGCCTTGAATATTTTGATGGACAATCCGTAAATATCGAGGCTTATCTTTAGTTAATACCTGGCCAAAGGCTACCTCTATTGTCTCATTATTTAATTTAAATTACTTGGAACTTGTTCCAAGACATCATGTTGCTCAATAAAAGCATTGTCAACATGAGAATTAATAGCCAAATTCTTGGCTAAGTTTAAAAAGTAAAATCTTAGCAAAACAGCTAATTGTTTTTTCGAAAACATTGATAGATACAATTGTCTGACGCTCCTACGTGTGTGAAGGAAAACATCGTGAGGCAACCTGCATACATCTGCGAAGAAATTCAATGATGCATGTGAAGTCGACCAATCCGCACTGGGCCAGCGTGGTTGACTAAGGCCTAATCACCCTAACATAGGGTAGGCTCGAACCCCTCGGTGGGGATGTATATGAGCTGTGATGATGATGATGATGATGATGATAGATACAATCTATCTTTTGTCAAATAAAACTTATCACGAACATAAGTCAATTTGTTCACATCAATTATATGCCATTTTTCAGAATAACATGTCAACGTATCTAATGTCAAATTTAAATTGTATCTAATGTTATTTTCACTTTGAGGCAATCCCTTATGGAAGGTAAGTGTAAACATAACTATTTTGTTTACATTTAGTGTATTTAAATCGGAGAAAAATGTTTTTAATTTTAGTTTATTTAAATTGCCACGATTTCCCATTATTAGGTATTATTAAATTATCTTCAACATTAAACTTGAAGTTACTTATGTTAGATGCTATATTTTGAAAGCTGGAGCCAGGCATACAATAGTTTGTGACATTTTGTCCCAATTGGTTTGACAACAACTGACCCATGTCTCTCCCAATTTCATCACAAAAAAGTATGTACCTTGGTTCAGTTGATATTATGTCGACATGTTTTTCCAAAACAGATGACATTGACTGTTCTGCAGCCGGTGGCTGAGATATCATGCTGAGAGCAGGACACGCATGAGCAGGTACAATGTTATTAATTAATTGGCTATCCAATATTAAATCCAATCCAGTGTTATTCTTAGTGGAACTTAAAGAGAGTTTGTCCAGTAAGGCCTGATATCTGTCTTCATTATACTGACAGAGAGTAGCTAGCTCTGTGACTGAATGGATATGCTCCTTGATTTCTTTTTGAGCATTGTGATAATTTTTTGTCACTTTTGATAACGAATTTTGCAGGTTATCAATGATGTCATTTAATTCCTGTACATTCATACATGTTTCTGCTCTCTCTTAATTTTGAGTCAAAAATGTCTAACGAATCTATTAAGCAGGCACGCTCTTTTCTTAATTTAATATTAATTTTAAAAGAGTTATGATTCTTGATTAATTTTTGTTTCTTCGTAATTAATTTATTTATTTTAACATATTTTTTGAGTTTATTTTTACTACTAAAATGGAATGGTATAGGCTTATCTAATGTAGTCGAACACTGTTGTGTGAGAATCAGGCTACCGGGAGATTGCATGAGTTCCTCGTAAAGACTGTGGGTATGTTCAATTTCACTGATTTGCTTAGATTGTTCAAGTTTAATGATTTTACAATTTGCATCACTCAGCTCCCGTTCCAGTTCAGTGATTTTGTTGAGTGCCGCTTCATACATATTATTGCATTGAGTAAGGCTGTTGATGTGGTCTTGTAACTTGTGCCGCTCCTCTAAGGCTTCTTGAAATTTGGCATCAAGCGATGAGAGCTCACTTTTGAGAGTGGTGTTCCTGTCAATGATCTTTTTAATTTCGTCTTCACTCTCATCGCGTTCCTGTAGTAGCTGATCATGGGAATCCTTTAAGGTTTTCAATTCCAATACAGCCTGTCTGAGCTTTGCCTCAGTGTTTTGTGCAGCAGCTTTACGGGTCAACATTTTTTATTTCAGCAAAGATAACCTTAAAAAAGTACAAACACCTTTGAGTGCCAGTATAAACTGTGCAAAGAAATAAGGATGCAAAGAACACAGAGAGAAATCAAAAGACTAGGTAGGTATATTGAAAGTAAGAAAAGGAAAAAAATAACATAAAAACAAATTAATTAAGGTTTAACAGCAATAAAATCAAGGAATTAAAAGAATGATAAAATCATTTTATACTGTGAAAGTCACTTTGTAATTTATTTTTATTGTTGGGTAAAAGTTCACAAATCAGTTCCCAGTTTGACACAGCCACTGTATATAGTCACAAGTATCGGAAACCCTTTTTTGGTATTAGAGTTACTATTTAAAATAAGTTTTCATCAACAATAGTACATTATGGTACAAGTGTGTAATGTTGGTGATTACCGCTGAGGCGCATTGAGGCCCGAGCCTTCAGGCGAGGGTCTTAAGAAGCCGAGGACGGTAACCATCAATACACACGTGTATCATACAACGTTTTTCAACACACTTCTGAATAAAACAATACTTAAATAAAAAACCATTTTACATAGTAGATAAAAAGTTTACTTAGAGAAACAATTAGTAAATGTGCAGTTAGTAAAATTATAATTAACTATTTTTGATGACATAGCGGTCTCATCAGATAGATTATTTATTGAAATACTTTCATGTTCTATTGTTATTTGCGATGGTTCATTATTCGTGTAGGTAGGTGAAATCCAATCATTGGACGTACTTGGTATTTCGCCAGTAGGATGCGTCTCAGAATCAAGTTTAATTCTTTTTGTGATTTTTGCACAAATTTCCTTCTTGTTTTGTATGGAATCTTCTACGTATGATTCTGCTACATTGCTAGATCGCCACCCGCCATGTCGCTTCAAAGTCATTATATCAGCTCCTGAATTTGCCAGCAATGTAGCTGAAGTTCTTCTGAAACTATGTCCAGTGTAGCTCTCAGCATCTACTAAACCCAAAAATTTAGCGATTTCTTTAGGCATAGAACCAAATTTGTTTATACCTATAGGCTGACAGGTACATTTACCATTCTGGTAATTTAGAAAGAAACGGTCATTTTTTGTTTTTGGCGAACGCAAACTTTCATACTTCTTAACAATATCATAGAATGGACCGTGTATGGTGAATGACCTAGGTATTTTATTTTTCGTGATAGGTATCTTCACTAAAAGCATCTGGCCATGGTTCTCTATATTTGTTAATTCTTGTATCCTATAGGCACCAGTTACACCAAATATTAAAGCAACCTGAAACAAAAGAAACAATAATTAAGGTCAACACACAACACAAGCTGCTATTAAATATTTAATTAAAATTAATTTAACTAACCTTTGTAGCCAAATATTGGTTATCTGGAGCATCTTTAATAAATTTTTCAATATCATCAGATGATAAAACCTTTGATTTTTTGCTTCTAAATCCATCAGATAGTCTCTTTAGATAAGCTGACAAATTCGAGTATGTTTTTAAGTCCACTCCATTCTTTGTTCGGACTGTACTTTTTAACATTGAGTAAATACACCACAAAGAGCTAGGTTTGTACTTAGAAGATAATTCTTTAAAGTACGCCATGAACACATTTTCTGAAAAAGACTGCGTATTCTTGTTGTTCTGCCATTGTATGAAATTTTGGTACGCTAATAGATATTTTTCCTTTGAGTTTTCTGGTAGTAACCTTTCCATAACGTTCTGGGCTTCACATCTTATATCGGGCGGTGTACAACATAAATCATTTTCTTCATAAATTGTATTTGCAGACATCTTAATTAATAACTAACTAAATAACTTCAAAAGAGAAAACGAGACGAGTTGTGAAAAATGTTTCGTAATGGCGGGAAAAATTAATCAGTTTTCCTATGCGCGCGCATCGGCCATAGACTAATAAATTTCGTAATGGCGGGAAAAATTAATCAGTTTTCCTATGCGCGCGCATCGGCCATAGACAAAAAAATGAGGTTTCTTTTTTTTGGGCTTTTCGCGGATAGCATTTTAGCGCAAGTGTAAGCGTAACTCAACCAATAATATAAAAAAAAAACTATTACTCACTCGTGAATAATAGTAATGAAAAAGTCACAGTTTGATTATAGGTGTCATTATGTGCCTAATTGCCATGGGATTAGAGCCACTTTATGAGGAAGTGTGTTGAAAAGTATCTTAACTAAACTATGATTGAAAACTATAACGGTTCCCCAAAATATCTAAACTATAATATATTGTATATACCAATATATTGTAGGTACACTAATAAGGTTTTTAGTAGACAAATATCTGTGCAGAGTGTAGAGGGTGCTATGTCTGAGGCTATAGGCGTTGACAAGTCTCAACTTTAACTTCCACTTTTTGTCAAGTTAAGAGAGACACAACTTAGCCAAAATGTGATACTGGATGTGTCTCACTTTACGTGAGAATTGTTAAGAGTTAATTGCCTAATAAAATTTCTTTGTAAGTGTATAAATCATGTAAATCAGTAATAACTACAATACTTTCCCGGTTTAAGTGAAGAAGTTTGACCAAAGTCCTAATTTCCGCCAATATATACAGTTCAAAGAGTAGTAAAATGCTTCGGTTTATGCCTTGTATTTATCAGTCTCAACAGACGGAGATTTCCAGTTCAAATTATAATCTACGAGTATGTCAACCGTCAATCCAAAGTTGCCGTCGGTGATTTGTCAAATAAAATTGCTGTCGTTGTAACTTTAAGCAATTAATTTTTTTTCCATATATGATGGCACTTGAAGTCGTTTCAAACAAATAACTTATTTCGCTAATAAGGCAGAGTATTCTTCGTTGGCTCATTCAAATTTTGTTGGCTCATTCAAATCAGTTTGACAGGTTCGAACGTCGTATCCAATTTATAGTGTGCAAACATAGAATACACCAATTAATCACTTCACAAATAACAAATTACGTATTTGAATACTAAACTAATTCGAAAAATGCAACATTTAGCAACATTACAACGTATAAATGTAAATTAACTTAAAAATTTGTTAGCAGCTAACGCAATGACGTCTGACCACATCGGGCTCTACAACATACCTAAATAAGCACTACAACATACCTAAGGCCGTCAGAATTTACAACTATAGAGCTTATGGTGATTTATGAGGAACTGTTATCGTCAGTATAGAACTATAACAGTTATAACTGTCCGTTTATTTCCGTTGTAGATTTCAAAGATTAAAAATCTTGGGCAATCCTCGGCCCCCGGGCCGGATGCGGCCCTCCACCAGCTTCAATCCGGCCTGCGAAATATAGAAAATTCAAATAACGCGCATAAATAAAATTAAGGATCGATCTTTGATTAAACTTCAGGAAGACTTACTAAGCGAATTTTAAAGAATATACCTTTCCGAAGTAGAGCGGCTGAGAGTTTTCGCACAAAAAATAATTTGCATTTTTGAAAGCACGTTTAATAAAATATAACAGCAGCTTTTATCGGCCATAAAAATTAATAAAAATAAGCATCGTAATCGGTATACAAATGTTAATTTGGGGCCAATATCATAAGGTGAATATCTACTCTAAAGCTATAAAATTAGAGGTTTTACCTTCGTTATGACGATAATACTACTCTAACTCTTAAGACTTTCATATCGAACTCTTAGCGTTCTTAGAGATATCTACAATAGCTTAAAGTAATAACATAGATTGTAACTCTATTAAATCTCCATGAGGTCTAACTGAGACTGTACCAGGGTCGTCTGCTTGGGTACCTCCGTCTTACCTATTTCTCTCACTCATCTCTCACAAGAGTCACATGTATTATAGGTGACTGTTACCACTTACCATCAGGTGGGCAGTATGCTTGCTTGCCAACTTTGTTGTATAAAAAAAAGACCGGCAGTCAGACAGACAGACGGAGAGATGGACAGACCGACAAACGAACAGACCAACAGACGGACAGCAAGGGTTCCGGTTTTCCTTTTTAGGCACGAAACCCTAAAAATGTCGAAATAACACTGTGCGACCACTCCAGCGATACGTGACACAGTTTTACCGCGCCTATAAACGACAGCGATATAAAATAATAATAATAATAATAAAGGACATAATAATAATAATATTATTATTATTATTTTATACGCGCCGCCGTGATACTCTTTAAGACATTGAAATTGTTTATATTATTATCACTGAAGTTGTGAGATAATGCGTGACTTAAGTCCAGTCTTGACAGCCCGTGCTCCGGCTGCTGCATTTTGTTTAAAAGTCCCACAATAAATAACGAATAAAAAGTGAGTGGCCCATGGATTTAATAATTATTAAGTCCATGGAGTGACCTTTCTCAAAAAAAAAATGTTTAACCAAAATATTTAACCAAACCCCTGTGAATCCGCAATTCTTCATCATTAAACTAAAGAGGCGAGTTTTAACGGTCTTGTGCGGCTAATGTGAAAACTTCCACAATCTGGTGACCCAACAGTTAAAAACCCCGCTTATTGGGGTCAATGTGGCGTACTTTTTGATTGGGCAATCACATCGCTTGAATTATAATCTTGGAACGAAGTTCCATATTGGATGTTGTGGAGACATGGGCAGTTCCGTAACTGAGACCCGTGGCAAATTCTTTAGATGCCGCTCCCCCTAAAATTGATCAACTTCATTTTGTTTTGAATGTATTAAAATCTTTATGAATTTGTAAACGGTCTTTAGTTTTGTCTGACTTTAATTGATTTTAAAAAACATAATTTTTATGTATTTAGGTGAAAAAATTTAGTTTATATCTGAGCTCACGGCTTCTTGGGCCGAGGGCCGGGGCCCTCTCGGGTCAGGAGGTATTTCGCCACCCCTGCCACCCTATAGTTACGCCACTGGACATGGGCTAGCCGGCGGAAACTGTACGTTACAATGCATCGAACGCAACGTTACAACGCATCGAAAACGCAACGTTACAACGCATCGGAAATCGAAACACGATGCGTACAATTTTTAGAGAATTATCTAGAGAATCGATTGAGACTTTCAAATGAAAGCTATATTGATCCTAAAACGGGAAACATTTCTTTCTAACATCATATTCACCACTCGCAGCATCCCAAAGTATAGAGACAACTCGTACATTTTACAATTAATCAAGTAACCATAACCGCCCACGTTACGTAAGAATCCGTTGAATAATTTACAAATCACGTAGCGTTAAGGAAATATCGCAACTGTAATTTAGCAAAACAGCTTTTAACGAAAAACATTAATAGCGGGGCATCACAAAAGAAAAGTTAAATAATTCCAAAGGCGTTTCTAAAATGTATATTATAACAAGAGTCTTGAAAACTAATCTGTTATTATGAACAAAAAAACGAAGAATTTTCAATTGTGAGATTAAACTTGGTTCTTTGTTTACTTGGCAAATACGAAAATAACAATAGCAATGGAAAACAATAGAAATTGTTGAGATTAATTATTTACAATACTTACTAGAATATTCAAAAAGAAATTGCATATTTCCGCTCCTTATTAAAAAATTGGATCGAAAAAAAAAATGTTACGCAAACCTTTAAATGCATTCAGAGACTTATAAACAGACAATCACTTTATAAAGTAGACTTTCTGTCTATTAGTGTTTTCGTATATTGTATAATTCTATTGCTTTCTCAAAAATGTTATTTTAAAATTTTATGTTTAATAAAAATAAATACACGCTATTTGTATTCGTTTGTTTCTTTTTAAGGATACTCCCTAAAAAGAAACAAACGAATATAACGAAATTACGTGTCAAAGAAAGTGGGAAAAGAAAAATATCGACATTTCAAATAAGTTTCAGGAGTACCCGGAGTCACTTCTTGATAAAACTATTTACTCTCTCAGTCCCAAGACTTGCTTACGTTTAAAAAATATTAGTAATAATAAAACGTTAGAACTAATTAAAAAATTAAACGATCATAAAAGCCCCGGCTTCGATGAAATTAAGAAAATAAAACATTTAATAACCCCTGTTATAACCAACCCTAATAAATTCTTGTATTAAAACTGGGTCGTACCCACACTCATTGAAGGTGAGAGTTATCCGTTATATATAAAAAAGGAAGATACAGTGACTATAACAATTACAGACCGATCACCATTTTATCTACTACTGACAAGTTAATAGAAAGATACTTGGGCTTGCGGCATGATATGAAAGATTATGCATACTCTACTTTTCATACTCGTACCATCAAAATCAAAATATTTTATTCAACTTGGATTTTACAATCTCTTTTGAAAGTCAAGGAAGCTACGCCATCTGCGAGACAATAAAAACTCAGGGCTCTATAACCAATTACTTATGTGGTAATTTTCATCATAAACACTGTCACATTATTATTATCACTATAATTATGATTAAAATTATCACATTATCATGAAAATCATAAAATACAAAAAAAAAAGATTTGTTATTCTCAAGCACGAACTCGTCACGCAATAATTTTACCTTAAGTTACGAGTAAGCTTAAAACATTACAAAAACTTAAAACATAATAATTATAATATGTGTATGTGCTTGTGTGTGTATCTGTGAGTGCGCAGCGTGTGTGTGTGTGTGTGTTATACGTTAGGCTTAAATCGTATGCCTAATGCGAAGTATTTCTTCAGAGGAAATATGTATATTCTAGAGGGTTTAGCTGGTTTAGTGGGAAATATACTTCCAGAGCTCTAAAGAGAAAATGAACAGTTCCGAGCTAATCGTGTACTTAAACCTATTATCATTGCGGCGGGCGACAATGTGGAGACGTCAATACGACAAAATATGAGAATATTTTAACGAAAATCGATATTACCAATGATTAAAAAAAGACCAATGATTCAAAAAAAGTCCAATGATTTAAATAAGACGAGACGCATTTTTAAAACAATAGAATTACCTATAATTCGCATTCGAAATCTTAAGATTCAAAAATGAATTTCCAAATTCACTATTTTTGAACATTCATTCAGTGCATTCTGCAACGAGGTCTTATACCCATTCGTTTTTGAGTTATACTAGTAGAATAAATACGCAACGTATATTCCATTCCGTTTTACGTACGATTCATCGCTGGTTTTTTTAAATTAATGAGTTATGGTGCACCGGTTTTTATTTCTGCGTGAAATGGAATCCAATATAAAATTTGCTTTTAATGACAATGATGATGCGAGTGATTCAAAAATATTTAAATTTGGGAACAGTAGAAAATAATTTCGCTCGTGGTTTTGAATTCGTGTTCGAGTTTAAGATTCGAGACTGCGTCTCCAGGGCTTATAATAGTACTAGCTGTCGCCCGCGACTTCGTGGTATTCAGTATCGCTAGTTCGCTATGTCACGGTTATGTTCCTTGGGGAACTCATAGAAATTCAGTATAAAAATAGTCTATGTCGTTTTCCAGGGCTCAAGCTTGAGCCCTGAGAGAGCACATGGGATAATCTTTAGGCACTGTACCAAATTTCATTAAAATGGCGGTTTAGGCGAGAAAGTGTCACACACGGACAGACAGAACTACTTTCGCATTTATATTGTTAAAGTAGGGAAATAAGATCTTGCGGGCCTCTTCAACGTGTCATTGAGATCGCTTATCTACACAGACTATACGATAGAACTGTGTAAAAATTCAACAAAAGATCAAAGTACAATGACCGTCTTAGGGCGCCTAGTGGGATCAATTCAAGTCGTTCCGGTAGAACTTGATTGTCTTCGAAATCATCACACAAAATAATCTGAAAAATATATTTACTATTCTACAAGACAATGTGTTAGCGATTAGTTCTACAAGACCAAATCGCTGGATGAATTTTGAGTAGTATTTAAATCATGTTCGTTTTTATTACTTTATTATTTAAATATTTCAGCCATCGAACGATTATTTTCTTACAAATTCCCCTCATACGCACTATTATAAGTTGGTTATGAAATAATAATTTCCTTATTAATCTAGACAAAACACATATAATGACATTTCAAAATAGATCAAAAACTTCCTAATTGGTTGACATTAACTATTGTGGTATTTTTACCAGAAAAGTGAAAGAAGGAAAGCGCATGTTGAGAGTATCTGTTCCGAGCTGAGTAGATTTTCTTATGCTCTATACATGCTTGCTGGCGTTGTCAACCTCAGTACAATAACTGCATATCACGCCTATGTTGCATCTAGGTACTCTCCGTTATGGATTAATATTTTGGGGTAACTCAGTTGAAAAGGATTCGGCATTTAGGGCTCAGAAAAAATGTATAAGGGCTATTTGTAAGTTAAAACAAACTGACAGTTGCAATCCGTATTTTATATCTTGGAGTATTTTGACCTTACCAAGTATGTATATATTATTTGAAATCGTTTTATTTGTGAGGACTAATTTGAAATTGTTTAAAACTTAAAAGAGCGCTAGACATTCAAAGAAACTTTGTATACCACAAAACAAGACATGGTTTATGAACAATAATGTACTTTGTATGGCCCCACAAATTTAAATATAATAGAAACTAATAGATATTTTGCAAATACAAAGCTTCGTCATATTCCGGTGCAAATTAAAAGAAATGTTACTCGCAAAGGCCTATTATAATGTATAAAATGAACTTTTGAATGATAAGTAATTTAAGTGTAATTTATAAGTATGAATACGTAATTTATGCCTAGTTAACATAGATTTCTTAATAATTCTAAATAATATTGATTAACATAGCTAACATTTGATTTGTCCTTGTGTTAATTATTTGATCTTTTATCAATAGGTATACATACATAATATCAGTAAAACTAAAATATGTAATGGTGAAAGGAAAATGTGACTATTTTTTCTTTTATTTTCTAAATTTGCATGCCATTAGGCTAAATATGGAATAGTTTTGCTTATAAATACTGTAACACCTCTGTATAACCTATATTTGCAAATAAATGTGATTTGATTTGATTCAGTCACACTTACCTAATTAGTGCGGGACGATCGATTCAAAGTTATATTATCTGTGGCACTAAGCCAATTAAGGGCACCATTATTATTTTACGAGTATATTCGGAAATCATTGTAGCGGGTCCATATTGGCTCACATAATATATTAAATCCTATTCTTTGTCTTAGGTACTACCGATTTGTGTTCATAATAATCACTCTTCATAATTTTATTTTTTATACTTTTTTTATTCATACATTTTTATTACTACCAACTACCAACGAAGCTCATAACAGTTAGTGATCATAATTTTTTTATTAATACTGTTACTACCAAGAACCATTTTAAATATTTTTTTTTTCAGATCTTTTTTCTTCATTATATTCAATGATCATATTGCTTTAATTAATGATGTTGTTACTAAGAACGTTTCCACGAGCAATAAGTATGCATAAAGTCGAAAATACACATAAAGTCGTTTCTGGCGCTTCGCCGGCCGCTACCGCGGCCGCTGATGCGGTAGACGCGCACTTGTAATTCGTAAAGATCTTCTGTTTGATATACCATGTAGGGTGTAGTTCAAAATCGTTTCCTTTTACCAGGAGGGAGACTCTGTACCAGGGTCGTCTGCTTGGTTACCTCCGTCTTACCTATTTCTGCCGCAAAGTAGCAGTGCTTGCATTGCTGTGTTCCGGTTTGAATGGTAAGATATGGCAGTGTAATAATTACTGGGTGTCGTGACTGGGGACCTTTCATTTGGCATAATGTTGTTTGTCATAAAGGCGCTTGGCATAAATCACTAAGCATAATAATCGAAAAGCATAACATTAACGTCACATAATTTTTTCTTTGCATAATTTGTATAAGGCACAATTATCCAAAGGCATAATTTCATGAAGCATAATTAATGAAATCCCTAATTTCTTTTGACATAATATTGGTAGTCCTAAAATGTTTTGCCATAATTTTAGGTGTCATAATTAATGATATCCCTAATATTTTGGGGCATTTCTTACAATTAGAAATGATTTTATTTTAAGGGATATCACGTTCATTAGATACAATGTTTACTCTCTGTTTTACTAAACTTTTATAATAACATTTCATATATTATTTTATTCAAATATGATACTCGAATATTCTATATTTTCATTTGATATATTGTTTTCATAGTATATATTGATTTTTTATTTGACAAAGTAATTCATTCATGCTACTAGTGACAGAAACGAATCGCTGCAAAATCGACTCCATGTAGTCTTGTTTGTCCTACCCCCAGAGTGTAATTCAAACCCGCGTAGGCGCGGAGAGGCGAGGCGGCCCGCGAGCTGAGGAGCAGCTCGCCGCCGCGGCTGAGGATGGCCGGCGAAGCCGGCCAGCAATCCGAAGCTGCGGTGGTGAGCGAAAACCATCTGTGACGATAAGCTCGCGTGGGACCGCCGGAGCCCCGCAGCGTCGGAGCCGTGACAGAAACCATGCATGTGCATGCTTGCTTGCGTGGTACATGCTTGCATGCACTGTGCATACTTGCTTGCATGTTGCATGCTTGCTTGCATGTTGCATGCTTGCTTGCATGTTGCATGCTTGCTTGCATGTTGCATGCTTGCTTGCATGCATACTGCATGTTGCATGCTTGCTTGCATGCATACTGCATGTTTCCTTACATTGCTGCATGCTTGCGCGCCTTTTATGCCTAGAGAAATTCTGCGTAATTGTATTGTTCTTTGTGATTAATATGCTAAACATTAATTATGCTTTGAAAAATTATGCGTCAAGTTGTTCTGTGTTTCGAGTTTATGGGTTTTAATACTTATGACAAATGATTTTCTGCCACACAATATTATGCTTATTACTATTCTGCTTCCTGATTATTATGCGTCTTGATGATTATTACAATCGAAATTATGGAATATGATTTTATGACAATAATTTTTACGCCTAGAAATAGAGAGCCGTCGTGACTTTACATCTGATGTCACAAGTTGGCAACGCACATAGGAGTTCTGGGAATTGTATATTTGCAAATCTTTCAGGAGCCACATGTAGTAGAGGCGCCTGTAGCCTGTTACCGTCGGGTGAACAGCTTGCTTGTTTGCCAACTTGGTTATGTAAAAGAATAGACTTTTGAATTTTGTAACGTTACAGTCACTTATTGAGTGTATTATTACTTGTTGAGTGCATTATTACTTGTTGAGAATATTATTACTGTTGAGTGTATTATTATTAAGTTCAAGCCGAGGAGTAATTTCAATACTCGATTGATTGATGATTGATGTGTTTACTCTATGCAAGTGACGGAGTATTCGTATTAGAGACAATAGCGTTAAACTTGATCATGTAGCATACGGCACAATCCACACGTAACAAACCAAATACGCGTTTCCTGATCTATTGTACGTGCCCTACTTCCCTTTGAAACAACGCTCATTGAACGTGATATACGAAACATTGAGCTAATTCCACTTATCAGTGAAGCTCAACATAGCCAGATAGATATGTAAATTGTACTGAAAGGCGTATATTGGGGTGCTTACTCTCTGTCACATTAATTTCGCCTTGGCCTGCGTTTCCGTCAGTGAAAACTCTATATTTTTCCGCTGTTATAATCCTGCCCGGTTTTACGTTTCCCAGTTTCAGGGATAGGAAGTTATTACGAATTTGGCTTTTAAAAGACTCTAGCATGCGTGCACTCCGAATACTCTCAGGGAGAGAGTGCCATAATGGACAGCTTAGGGCGGGAATGAGCATGATAAGAAATGAGTCAATTGTGGCGGGATATCAAGAATAAGTTGAAATAAGATCGCAACGTGCGATTTGATGAGGTAGGTCGAAACGCAAAATGAGACTAAAGAAACGGTGGAGATGTTGGATGAAACAAAATATTGTAAAGAAGGCACAAAACATACATGCTCTACGCTGTCGAATAGGGAGCCATTTAAGTTGAGTGCATTCTTTGTCTAAAACTTTTATATTATGTTTTTTTTTTTGTGTAAAACGTGGTTTTTATTTATGTAATACTTTATCTACTTCCTTGTTTATTTAATCTACTTATTGCGATGAAACCCATTCAGTGAGTACAATTGACTTCCATCTTAGAATACAATTAAATGTTTATTTTCGTCACCTTTTCAATGAACGTTGTGTTTCTCACACAACACAACACTTTTCCAATAAATAGAAATCGTAGCGGTTATCGCCAATGAATCACGAGCAATATATCCCGTTCACGGCGAGGATGATTGCAGACACAATTTCTATCTTGAACTGAGCTCTCGGCTGAGCACCGACTGGCGAATCAAATCTCGTTTCGGGACCTGTGTCACGTAAACGAATAGGTTTGACGGCAAACGGATTTCATTTTCACTAGTTCCATTTACCACTAAGGCGTTTTAGTTCCGGGTTTTGCAAGTTTTTCATCGTCTCAGCCACAATGCAGCACGCACAATGCTGGGCGTGATTTGGACCGTCTTTCACTTTAATAATAGCAGGCGAAGTTACAACAAGCTTAAAGTGTTTTGTTTCTGTCACTGATATGAAAAATGACAAAGATAAAACGCATACAGAGCGTAATAGCTATCGAAGGCTTATTGCTTATGAAAAAGACCATTTATTTACGTCATTTCAATCTAGGGTTACTCCTGAACCAAATCCAATCGATCGGCATTGAGATTGTGATTTTTCATACGCTTATTTAGCAACAGTTGCGACAAAGTGGATCCGTATTTTGAGAAAATTAGATAGCACCGAGTTTGGATCACTCAAAATCACCACAATACGGTTCTAATTTTGTGCCAATGTGGACAATCAAGCATACAAAAAAACAAATGGTTCAAGAGTAGGCTTACTGAACTGAATAA
Source organism: Schoenobius gigantellus (assembly GCA_963935595.1). Classification (NCBI taxonomy): domain Eukaryota; kingdom Metazoa; phylum Arthropoda; class Insecta; order Lepidoptera; family Crambidae; genus Schoenobius; species Schoenobius gigantellus. The sequence goes on from OZ012554.1 coordinate 31,868,970, forward strand.
GCCCTTTAGGCACTGCTCCGTGCTCATTACGTGGGCGTAGGTATCACAACACGCGCGTAGGACGAGAGCATGAGTGCAAATACTTCTTCAATACATACAATAGCCAATTCGCACCAGACGATGGGCGTAAGTGGCCTTTACTTAAGAGGATTGTGAAGTAATCGTGCGCGGCGCGAGTAGGTATTTTCTAAAATGCTATCTGTTTCACACCGCTCGGCCTCCCGTCTGGCGTTTACACCACAAATACAACACACGCAAATTCTCACGCACACGACAGCAGCGCGCGACTCCTCGGCGCGAGAACTCGAAATCATTATTTTACCGTTTGTAATGTTTTGCGTTGCTTAGGTATTCCTGACTGCCTTTCCGCTCGCAACATTGCCATCGTTATTTTCGTTTTTCGTGAGGGAATTTTGTTTTCCCGTATGAAAAATTATTTTATAACCTTATATTACTCAGTGATAATGTAGCATTCTATTAGTAAAAAAAAATTTTTATCCCCCCATCTCGGAAAGAGTATTTTTGCTATTCGATATCTGACCGCCAAAGCCGTTTTTATCCGCTTGAGGTTAAAGTAAATTTGAATTTAGAACATTGCGTGCACTAGGTATGTGATTTCAAAACATTATTAAACCTATTTACTTCCATCTCCATGGTGCCGAATTTATCATACAACTTTTTTAAATTTGTGAAAAACTCAAGACTGAACCTCCTTGGTGTATTTTTGTTTTTAATTTGCTTTGCGCGCGCCATTTTGTTTTGACGTCGTATTGTTATAAAATAAGAAAATTGAAAACAAGTAAAATACGTATTATTTGTTATAAATAATATACATATTTTTCTGTAATACTTACCTATCATAATGTTGTAGTAATGTACCTACCTAAACTGAAATAATATCATCTTGTGATTGTAAATGTTTTATTTTGCATTTAGTCATTTCCTCGCTGAGGGGGAATGAAAAGTTACGTGTTGCACTCGAGTGCAAAGATTTTTCACCTTGTGCTCTTTAGATTCCCTCGCTAACGCTCAGGATTCTAACATTTTAGAATCCTTCGCTTGCTCGGTCATCAAAGTTGAGCACGCGGTTAAAAAGCAACTTTGCACTCATGTATAACAAATAACTATTAAATCAGACTAGTAGTTTTTAAAAATAAAAAATATACTTAATAAATAAAAAGAGCTTTATTTCTAAAAATACGCCGAGACTTCCCCGTGAGCTAGTTTTTGAGTTTATTCATTACAAACAAAAATACAAAACTTCTTTCCTTTATAATATTTTAGTAGATAAGTTTCGTAAATTATTTCAGTATTCCTTTGAAATTTATAGTGTAGGCACATACTTGGTATCCCTACCAAGTCCTACTTTATAAGACTGAGCTGTTATTTGTTATGAAAGTATCTATCTATCGTACATTTACCTGTCTAAAGAAAATGACTTTTTGTAAGATGAGTGTTATACTGAATTATTATGATTTTCATTTGAGATGTGAATCAATAATGGATCCTTTTATGAAAAAAATAAACACTAAACATAAAATGACATTTACAATTGTTTAAACAAGAACAGACCTCTTGTTAACTTAAAAATAAATAACAAAAAATCTATTATTTTAGATAGATAAATTAATACTTTTACATACAAACTAAATAGGAGCAGGGATTTAAAAAATATAAAGTAATAATTATGCATCAAATAAAAAATACCTCACATTTTTATACACTAATCTTGGGTAGTTATACTAATAGTCTTAGAATTCTAATTTTTACCACCTCCGTGGTCTAGTGGTTGAGGCCACCGGATGTTGATCGGGAGGTCCGTCCGGCGGGGTTCGATTCGTCGGGTTCGTCCAGACTACAAAAACACTGAAAAGTTAGAAATAATATAAGAATAGGTACAGACAACATCACACATCATTATTGAAGACGGTGCCAAATTTTAAGACTTTCTAGGTGATCATCGTTTGGCACCGACTTCAATATAGAAATGTAATGTTGTCTGTACCTATTCTAACTTACACTATTTTTAACTTTTCAGTGTTTTTGAAGTCAGTATTTATTTTTTGTAAAATATTTTTTTTGTTTAACTTTTTAGTGAAAGAACCCCTAATTAAATTAGGGTATCCCTCGATTTTCATAGGATCCCATCATCAGAACCTGACTTTGGTGACCTAGGGACCACCCTAGGAGTATACTCTACCGAATACAAAAAGAATTTTGAAAATCGGTCCACAATTGGCGGAGTAATCGCGTAACATACACGCAAAACGGTTGACACGGTTAGCGCAGAGGTCGAGCGATCGCCTACTGCGCAACAGGTCGCGGGTTCGATTCCCGCACGGGACAGATGTTTTGTATGGCCTACAGAATTTTGTTCCGGTCTGGGCGTATATGCATGTGATATTCTATGTTTGTAACTGCACCCACAACACAGGAGAAACTCCTAGTGTGGGGCGACGTTTTTATAAAAAAAAACACGTTGGACGCACCTAAAAATTTAAGGATTTCCCTCCATTTTTATGGGATCTCATCATCAGATCCTAACTTTGGTAACCGTGGGACCACCATTGGAGTATAATCTTGAGAATACAAAAAGAATTTTGAAAATCGGTCTGCAATTGGTGGCGTAATCGCGTAACATACACAAAAAAAACATACGCATCGAATTGAGAAACTCCTTTTTTGAAGTCGGTTAAAAAATACCTATTAGTATATGTAATCAGCTGCTTTAAATATTATAGTTAAAATGAAAAAAAAACTTCAAAACCGTACGAAGGGTGCCTTCTTCCCATATATGCCTACCCTGCCTACCCTACATACTCGTATATTATTTAGGTACTTTGTCGTTTGTATTTTTTATACAATCGTAGATTCCATAACGCGAGTAAAACCTTAAGAGCCCAGCTTTAGAGGAATAAAATTCAAATAAAATAATATTAAAAATAACGCTACTTGCATAGTCTATTAAACGTTTTTAGCTGCTCCAACTTCATACATTGCATAACAAATACCTATCACAAGAAACAAAATACGAATTTATTTTGAGTTGGTTTCTTTATGGCACATATTTATTATAACAAACAACTACTTACATACTTACATTTTTTTCCTTTTTTGGTTTTGGGAATTTACAGTAAAGTTAACAGGCTACAGGCTGCTAACCCTTAAATAAGGAAATTTGTATTGAAATAAAATGTTTAAAATAAAACACTAAAATCAATAAACGTATTCAAAAAGATATTTACTTTTTCATGTATAAGGTATTTGTGAAGATTAATAGTTCCGACTTGAGTAATAACTTTCATTATTGATCGATATATTGATATTACTTTCTCCTCCCTAGGCGACAATAAATACGATAACATTATGTCACATCACTATCACTACATTGTACCCCTGCCCCCGACCCGTATCGTGCGATAGAGACAGTTGCAAGAAATGGTCGAAATTGCCTACAATTCCTGTTTGAAATATTGTTTCGGGCGATAACTGTTTTACCCCCCTAAACCTTTATGAAATTAGACGCTTTTGGTGTCATTAGATTCAGTATACCTTAATCTATGTTTGTACGTTTTGCTTTTTTTGTAATTCAGTATAATTTAGTCAAAAAAAGACAAAAATGCTCAAGGTAGTTTTTAAGTCGAAAATATAGAAATTTAGATGCTAATAACTTATATTCTGAGCAATATTTCTTCAAAATCAAAACGTACAAACCTAGTTTTTCATTATATCTACAAGATTTCAAAAAATTATGAAAATTGGACTATGTTTAGAGGGAGAAAAGCGTTATCGCTTTTTGTATGAAAATTTACAGCTTCACAATGCTCTTAAAAATGAGTTGTAATTTCGAAGAGAGCTTTCAATCACACCCGGGGGAGACGGGAGCGCCGGTGGCGCTGTGAACTAAGCACTTGCCTTCCAATGTTCGAGACCGCCAAGTACCAATGTGTTTTTCGTTTTTCGAAATCCATAATGTACATTTGTCTGATGCTCCTACGGTGAAGGAAAACATCGTGAGGCGACCTAGGCATACATCTGAGAAGAAATTCAAAGGTATACGTGAAGTCGACCAATCGGCACTGGGCCAGCGTGGTTGACTAAAGCCTAAACACCTAACTTAGTGTAGGCTGGGGACGTAGGTATATGAGCAATCATGATGAGGGGAGAGGTGACTCTGTACCAGAGTCTGGATAGGTACCTCTTTCCAACCTTTTTCTGTCGCCAAGTACTTTGCATTGCTATGTGAAGGGTAAGGCAGGCAGTGAAATCACTGGGTACTGTGACTTGACATCTATGTTGGCAACACAAGTTGGCAACGTACACTGGCGTTCTTGTTATAGAAGTTGTAGATTTGCAAGTTTTACATGAACCACATGTATTATAAGCGACTGTACCCACTTACCGTCAGGCAGGCAGCCAGCTTGTTTGCCAGCTTTGTTGTATAAAAAAAGGCTGTTTAGCTAGAAAAAGAATATCATCATAACAGCTCATATACGTCCCCACCGAGGGGCTATTGTTTACCCTAAGTTCGGGTGTTTAGACCTTAGTCAACCACACTGGCCCAGTACGGATTGGTCGACTTCACATACACCTTTGAATTTCTACGCAGATATATGCCGAGGTTGCCTCACAATATTTCCTTCACCGTAGGAGCGTCGGATAAGTACATGTGAAATTCGAAAAACGAAAAACACATTGGTACGTGGCGGGATCAAACCTCAGACGTCCTGTAGGCCTTTTCGCTAACTACGGTTGATAACTAGAACTGTCATTTTCGAAAGAAACTTTATATCCATTACTGGTTTAGTGATCTTATGTGTTACGGCGGTGTTCATTATAGCAGTAATGGATGTTAAGTTTCTTTCAAAAATGACAGTTCTATTTAGCAACCGAAGTTAGAGAATAGGCCTGCTGAGTAGTAATCCAGTGTCGAGTCCACAGCGCCACCGACGCCGAATATTTATGCTGCTACTAATCCCATATAATGACAAAGATATCTCGGACTAGGGTTGCCAACCCTACTATGTGATATAGTATCCTACTATATTAAAATTTGTTGGTCAAATACTATATTTCCAAAAAAAAAATAGTAGGCGAAACTTCTATATTTTCTAATTATCTATTTCAAATTGAGTCAAAAGAGGATGGAGACAGAATCGCATAATGTTTTAAAGATTATTACTCAATTTCTTCTTCCCATACCAGCAACTTCTGCATTTACTGAAAAATAATTGGTGTCATGATCATAACCGGACCAAGTTAAATATAAGCAGAATTGATTGTATTTTTCACTTTGAATATGGAATTTAATGATTTTATTAGTCATTTATGTTTCGATTTGCATCATGCTATATTTCTTTAAAAAAATTTGCCATCTACTATATTTTTAGAGGTAAGTGTTTACGCAGTAATTTAATATAAGAAATAATACAGTATGGCTATCTGGACCAATCCTCTTCCTTCCCCTCGCACCTACCCCCGTTAACAGTTTGCGAGCTTGTCGATTGTACCGACGGCCATTTTCTGCAACCGCGCCAGTAGCGATCGTGCTACGTGCTACTTTTAAAATACTACTTATGATTAAAAAAAAGTTGGCAACCCTATCTCGGACTATTTACAACATTCTATTGTTATTTTTCCCCGAGCATAATTGAATTTTAAGGGCTGCCGCTCCTTCCGTGTCATTTAATTATTTAATTCTCCATAAGCTGGGCCTTACGAACATCGATTTATGCGTACAAATCACTATAGCGATACAGCGCTTAATTAATTACCGGAATTGGAGACACGGATATCTGGGACATCCCTACCCGGCATTAGAATATAGCCCAGCGTAGCTTTCAAGGGGGTTTTGAGCCGACATTTTCAAGCATTCTCTTTTTGCTGCATTACTGATACATTTGATGCATTACTTCGACTGATATTTTTTTTAGCATTTTTAGGGTTCCGTAGTAAACAAGGAACCCTTATAGTTTCGCCATGTCTGTCTGTCTGTTTGTCTGTCCGCGGTTTTACTCAGAGATTATTAGTACTAGAAAGCCGTAATTTGGTATGAGTATGTATATTAATCATGCCAAAAAAGTGGCGGAAAAAACACAGGGAAACAATTTTTTTTTTTGGGTAGCTCACATACAAGTAAAGTGAGAGTAATTTTTTTTTCTCAATAACCCATCGTGTGGTATATTGTTGAATAGGTCTTTAAAAAATAATGTAAGGTTCAGAACACTATTTTTCGATTTAGGGATCCGTTTCTGAAATATGCAAATTTTTGTTAGAGGTAAGTGTCCCCATTTTGTTGAAAGCCACGAAACAAAGCGGTCAATTTGCTATGAAGTTTCTCAAACAAAATGAAACGTTGAAATTAGATTGTGTCTGCCCTGCATCATCATGTGAGATCAAAGCGACATGGCAACTAATTGCCAAACACTATACGATGTATTGTTTGTGGACCATCAAATTTCGGCAAGACGAACTTAGTAATAAGTTTGTTATTACATGAGAATGGTGCACGTTTTCTTAACTTATATGTTAACGCCAATATATAAGAAACTAAAAATTTATTGGTTTAATGTTTTCGCGCCTGTTTTTGTCAGGTTTTGTAATTATTTGTTTCAAATTAAAAGTAAGTATTTCTTGGTATTTCGCTGGTGACACAATTGTGCCTTGTATTTCCTGTACATTACCTATCCCTTTCTGCACTACGCCAAATATTGTGTGTGAGAGAGATGGCATATCCGCATCGCAATGCGTCAACGCATTGCTCAGTGTTGCCAAATTCAGAGGATTTCCCTAAATCCTAGGGGTTTTTGCAGGTCTTTGAGGTTTTTTGGAGGTTTTGATATCACGAAATTTATCTAGGGGATTTTCTGAAGGTTTTCTACTATTCTAATCAAATGGCAAATTCCTTTTTATATCAGACAAGACCGACAATTTATTCACCAAATAGAATGAATGGGACACTAAAACTTACGAGTATTAGCTGGCAACACATTATGTTACCATTGAACTGTCTTGTTTATCATAATTCCGGCTAAAAGACTGTTTTCCACAGCCTCACACAGACATTTATAACGAAAAATCCGAATCGACAGACACACGGCTATGTATGTGAAATAAATTAAAATAGGTAATTTGAAGAAAACTTCTAAGTTTTTTATTGTCAATATTAGAAAGCTTATGTATATGACATGGCCAAAATAGTCAGAGGTTTTTTATCAACCAAACTGGAGAAACTAGGGGTTTTTTAAATGTATTTGGGGGGGAAGGTGGAAAAAATCTGGCAACACTGGCATTGCTCCCGCCAGTCTATCAGAGATCGGTTATCAGTAAGGAGGACGGAGATTCGCGCTTCCGCTATATCTATTATATATATCAGTTTTGCCTGTTTGTGATAATTACTGAAGAAACTGGTACTCCATCCCGCTGCTAGTGACCTGAAGGAAATACCGGCGCCGGAACGTACACTGCGGCCCATGATAGGTCGATAGACGAGCCGCCATACACCACACCGCAAGGCAAGTAGTGCAGATTTTATTTCCGTAGAATCCATTCACTTGTGTCACCAGCCGTATATTCCTTTTAAATTAGTATCAACTAAACCCTCAGTTTAGTAGAACCACACCTTACAGTCCACTAAGGAATTTCGATTCCACCCGCATGCCTTCACCTTGAAGGCTGCTACATTTTGATGGCCGCATCGAGCCAAGATATCTTGTTACATCCTTTCCGCTTATAGGCTTGGAGCCATATCGTTACAATTGTGGCCCCCTGATGCCTTTTCCCGCATACAATTACTTATATTTTTATTATAAAATTACCGCACGCTAATTTACATACGTATTTTTTATAATTTATGAATCTCCGTCTTTTACCGCATTTTAATAATTTCCTAACATTAATATATATATAGTCATTGCGTACTTTATATATTTCTTTTTTATACCGCATAGTTTTATTTTCGTAGGTAGGTAAACTATCTTTAACCTACATAACTCGCTCGCTTCATCATCGAATATAAGTTACAGTTCATAGCTTTTAAAAGCTACGCAACACAATTTATTTATTTTATTCCTTACTTTAATTAGCTTATATATTTAATTCAAAATGCCTCGAGACGAGAAGGATACCGAGAGTGATCATGATGACCCGTCCATTGGCCTTCAATTGGCATTGTCAGCCCGTGATATGATTTACGCTCGCTTGCAAACAATTTTTGACCTAATTGAAAAGGTGAATACCGGTATTGAGCCCCTTGAAAGGTTTATGTGTGCATATGTCAATATCGATGCGATTCGCACCGAGTTCCGCGAGGCATACGACAAATATAACGTTCTTCTATTAAAACAAAACCCTAAAAATAAAATTAATGCACAGGCATGGATTAGCTTCGAAGATTTGTATTGTCGCATTAAATATAGTCATTCGAATTTTTGTAAGTTATCTCCCGCACCGCTTACTTCGTCGAACAGTAATGATTTAGTCAAACAAAAGATTCGATTACCCCCTATTGAAATTATGTCATTCGATGGAGACATTCGTAACTGGCCATCATTTTACGCCAATTTTAAAAGTACGGTACACGAAAATAGTTCTTTGACTAACTCAGAGAAATTGTATTACTTATTAGGGAAACTTTCCGACAAAGCCCAATCTGCATTTTCCGGAATCTGTCCAGATGGAAATAATTATGAAATGATATTTGAATCGCTCGTTAATAAGTATGAAGATAAACGTATGTTGGCTTCTACTTACTTAAATCGAATATTTGATCATAAGTCATTTAATACCGCGTCCATTGATAATTATGAATCATTTTGCGATAATTTTGTTTCTGCCGCAAATGCATTAAAAAACCTTAAAATAGATAATTTATCCGATTTTATTTTGTTCCATATTGCTATAAAAAAAGTTGATACTGAAACCGCTCGATTATTCGAAATGAGCTCGAAAGACGAAATACCTTCTTTCGATAATTTAATTAAATTTATTAGAGAACAATATCGTATTTTTCAAAACACAAAAGTTCTCGAAAACCCGAATTCAACTAATTTTAATAACGCTAAACAATCGATAAATAAAAAACAGTTTAATGTGAGCAAGCCCGGTAAAACTGCCCCGCAACCGCAATCTTATACTATTATTAATAAGCCCGCAAAGTGTTTGTGCAATAACTTTGTTCATGAACATTTATACAAATGTCCCGCATTTTCTAATATGTCGCCTAGCGATCGTTTTAAATCTGTAAAGCAAATTGATGCATGTATCAATTGTTTAAGTACCAAACATAGGGCTGGCGTTTGTCAGTCAGCTTCCCGATGTAAAAGTTGTAATAATAAACATCATACACTTTTGCACTTCAATCGAAAGCAGCAGTCTTATTCAACTCAATTATCGAGTGGTAAGGATTCGAGTGGTTCGTATTCGAACCTTCCTGCCGTCGCGCCATCATTTCAAGGGCTGACCGATAGCACACAGCCGTCCTTGTCGCACGCACAGTCTGCGTCCACGCAGCTGCCCCTTTCGCTCGCGCAACCGCAACCGTCCCATTCATTTGCGCACGCTCAGGTTTCGCGCTATAACCAGCCAGACCAAAGCGTTATCACTCAAGCCGCTCCACAATGTAACGCGTCCATTGCGGCGTCGTCAGGGTTAGATCCTGAGAGGTCTTGCGAATATAAGCAGCAATGTACTGCTAATACAACGATACTTTTATCGACAGCAACAGTAATTGTACGCGATTCCTTGAACAATAAACATCTTATAAGGTGTTTGTTAGATAGCGGCTCACAAACAAATTTCATTACCACTGATTGTTGTAAACGGTTAAATTTGACAAAACATTTATCCGAAACTTCTTCAGTTAAAGGCATTGGTGGTACCGAAAAATCAGTTAAGGGCTCCGTACATTTCCAATTCTTTTCCCGCTTTAATTCTAACGTTATGTATAATGTTAACTCGTTAGTTATCGATGAAATAACCGACTATTTACCTACCGCTCCTGTAGATATTTCCGCGTTACCTTATTTAAAGGGCTTACCGCTCGCCGACGAATCGTTCGGTACCCCCGGTCGTATCGATGTACTGATCGGGGCCTCACTTTTCCCGCATCTGCTACTACCTCGCGTCGTGAGTAGCAATTCTTCTGCGCCACCTGCTGTGCAGACCGTACTTGGATACGTCATCATGGGCACTGTACCTGCGTTACCTATGCGACGTAATAATAAAATATCGCTCGCTTGTTGTTCATATGATTCGCATTCGCCTGATACTTTTAGCGTTGACTCACTGGAGACAACATTAAAAAGATTTTGGCACGTTGATGAAGCTCCCGGTACTCATTTGTCAAGCAAATCTCTCGATGAATTAGAGTGTGAACACTTTTATTCGATGACAACGATACGTGATAAAGACACCGGTAGATACACTGTAGCTTTACCATTTCGCACCGACGTGTTCTCTTTAGGAAATTCGCTCGATGTCGCGAAAAAACGTTTCTTCTGTCTAGAAAAGAAATTGGAGTCTTCTCTTGAGTTACGTAATGCTTATAATGCCGCTATTCGTGAATATATAGATAAAGGATATTTATCTCCCGCGCCCTTAGACAATGTTAGCGATAGTAGTCCCGATTACGTCATACCGCATCACGCAGTTATACGTTTAGACAAACCCTCAACGAAATTACGTTCTGTATTGGACGCTAGTTGTAAATCGAGTTCTGGTACATCTCTCAATGATATTTTGCACAGTGGTCCGAATTTACAGGGTGACTTATTTACAATTCTGTTAAATTATCGTTTATTCGCTATCGCTCTGTCGGCTGATTGTCGACAAATGTTCTTACAAATTGGTGTAAAAGAAAGCGATCGTCGCTTTCAACGCATCTTATATCGATTTAAGACATGTGATCCTTTGACATTATACCAATTTAACCGCGTCTGCTTTGGCCTTAAGTCTAGTCCGTATCACGCACTCCGCACCATACAACAATTAATAGAAGACGATGGTCATAACTATCCTCTCGCTCGCGCTGTCGCCTCTAATTCGTTATATATGGACGATATCGTCTATAGTGAAATATCAGAATCCCGCGCAGTTCAGGTTTCTCGCGAACTTATTCAGCTTTTTAAAGGAGGTCAATTCGATTTAGTCAAATGGACAAGTAACTCCCAGGCAGTATTAAGCAGTATTCCTGCGTCCCATAGATTGACTGAACAATTAGAATTTGACAAGTCAGTAGAACAAAAGATCCTTGGCTTGCGCTGGTGTAAGTCAAGTGATTCTTTTGAATTTCATATTTCCGTTCCGCCACCTACGTGTACCAAACGCGCTATACTATCGACTGTAGCCCGACTTTGGGACATTATGGGATTCGTCGCGCCTATAGTACTTTACGCAAAACTACTCATCAAAGAGTTATGGTTATTGAAGATCGATTGGGACGACGTTCCGCCCCGTCACATCATATGCACTTGGCAAAGTTTTTGTTCTACCTTATCGCTGTTAAATAATTTTAGAGTTCCGCGCCATTTAGGCCTCTTTGACAATTGCATTCTACGCTTAATAGGATTTTCAGACGCTAGCGAACGCGCCTACGGTGCTGTCGTCTATGCTCATATTACTCGTAATGACGAAATAACTGTCCAGTTAGTTTGTGCCAAATCAAAAGTATCGCCTGTCAAACCGCTGACCGTAGCTCGATTGGAGCTTTGTGGCGCAGAGCTTCTTTCCAAACTTCTTCGTCACGTTCACGACACGTACGACCCGCGATATAAAGTGAGTAATATCTACGCCTTTACCGATTCAAAGGTAACGCTTTGTTGGATCAATTCCTCTCCACATCGTTGGCAAACTTTTGTGTCCAATCGTGTCGTTCGCATCGTAGATAATGTTCCCGCTAAATATTTCTACCACGTGGCAGGCACTGACAACCCTGCGGACTGTCTATCACGTGGATTAACGCCTGAGAAATTCCTCGGGCACCCGCTATGGCTGTACGGCCCTTCTTGGGCCAAACGCGATCCTTCCGAATGGCCTATAAACAAAGTTACTGATTTAGATTCGGGCGTAATTCCGGAGGAGAAGGTCCACTCTCACCCGGTAGTTTCTGACACAAAATTTGACTCGCCTTTACTCGCTCTCGCTGAACGCACGTCATCGTGGTCTAAGTTACTGCGTGTTATTGTTTTTATGTATCGCTTTATAAAAAAACTGCCGCGTCGAACTGACTCTGTTACCGCAAGTGATCTTGAATTCGCTGAAAATATTTTATTGCAACATGTTCAAAGAAAACATTTCTGTAAAGATCTTATCGATTTAAAAGATAATAAATGTTGTTCATCCGCCCTTATTAAACTCAAACCATTTTTAAATAATAACTTGATTCGCGTTGGTGGTCGTTTAACACATTCGGCTGAAGCTTATAGTACTAAATACCCGATAGTGTTGCCACGTCGTGACCGCATAGTTGAGATTCTCGTAGACTACTATCATAAAAAATACTTACACGCGGGTCCAGAACTCACTATGTCATTGTTGCGTCACAGATATTGGATCTTGTCCGCTAGACGAATCATTCGTTTAAGAATTCACAAGTGCAATTTTTGCCACAAGTGGAAACCGCGACCGCAGAGTTCGCCGATAATGAGCGATCTCCCCGAACATAGAGTTAACGCGGCAGTAAAGGCTTTTTCCCACACTGGTTGTGACTACGCTGGCCCAATTCAATATGTACCTATTCGTTCTAGGGGGGCTAGGAGTCGCAAAGGTTACCTGTGCATTTTTACATGTATGACCACCCGCGCTATTCATGTCGAATTAGCTAGCGATCTTTCGACTGCTTCCTTCATAGCCGCCTTAAAACGTTTTTTGTCACTCCGCGGACCGGTACAGTGCCTTTATTCCGATAACGCAACTAATTTTCGAGGAGCTAATTCATATTTGCGCGACTTATATAATTTTATTAATAAAGAATACCGCCCTCGATTCGAAGAAGAGCTCGCTGAGAGTCGCATTGATTGGCAATTTATTCCGCCCGCGTCACCACATTTCGGTGGCTGTTGGGAGTCTATGGTAAAAGCTGTAAAGACTCACCTTTTCAAAACAATAGGTCAACAAATCCTCTCCTATGAGGAATTAGTAACTGTCCTTGCCCAAATAGTGTGCCTTTTAAATTCCCGGCCTTTGACCGTTTTAAGCGCTGATCCCTCGGAGCCTAAGGCTCTCACTCCATCGCATTTTTTACATACTCAGCCTCTTTATTCTTTGCCTGCCGCACAGATAGACTCATCGAACGATCATCTACTCGAGCGGCATTCACTTATGGACAAAATGATTCAATCATTTTGGAAAAGATGGCGAAGCGAGTACCTTCATCGGTTGCAAACGCGTTTAAAATGGAATAAACCCAATGCGAGCACGATCAAGGAGGGAACTGTGGTAATATTAATGAACGATAGCTCCCCCCCTTTATCGTGGCCGTTAGGTGTTATTGAAAAACTGCATACGTCTAAGGACGGCTTCACACGTGTCGTTTCTGTACGCACTTCTAAGGGTATTCTAGTGCGACCTGTGGTCCGCTTGTGCCCCATTCCAACACAATAATTACAAAATATATTTAATCCATTTCCTATTTAGTTTAGTTTTTTTTTTCTCGTAATGTATTAGATTCAGATATACATATATTTTTCTTTTAAAGGTGACCCTTTAAGGCCGGGGGGAATGTTAACGCCAATATATAAGAAACTAAAAATTTATTGGTTTAATGTTTTCGCGCCTGTTTTTGTCAGGTTTTGTAATTATTTGTTTCAAATTAAAAGTAAGTATTTCTTGGTATTTCGCTGGTGACACAATTGTGCCTTGTATTTCCTGTACATTACCTATCCCTTTCTGCACTACGCCAAATATTGTGTGTGAGAGAGATGGCATATCCGCATCGCAATGCGTCAACGCATTGCTCCCGCCAGTCTATCAGAGATCGGTTATCAGTAAGGAGGACGGAGATTCGCGCTTCCGCTATATCTATTATATATATCAGTTTTGCCTGTTTGTGATAATTACTGAAGAAACTGGTACTCCATCCCGCTGCTAGTGACCTGAAGGAAATACCGGCGCCGGAACGTACACTGCGGCCCATGATAGGTCGATAGACGAGCCGCCATACACCACACCGCAAGGCAAGTAGTGCAGATTTTATTTCCATAGAATCCATTCACTTGTGTCACCAGCCGTATATTCCTTTTAAATTAGTATCAACTAAACCCTCAGTTTAGTAGAACCACACCTTACAGTCCACTAAGGAATTTCGATTCCACCCGCATGCCTTCACCTTGAAGGCTGCTACATTATATGTATATTCTAAATCATATACCAACCAAAATACGTGTTCCGAGAAAGTATTAGCTTTAGTTGCAGACATATCTTATAGTAAATACAATCATAACAGTGATATCATAAGCCCACAAGAAGCTTTACCAGACTCCATTATCATATTCGATGACGTAGCTTGTGAAAACCAAAACAGCATTCGGGATTATTTTGCTATGGGTCGACATAAGAATATGGATTCAAATAAAACAATCAATATTCTCATGTCGACCCATAGCGTTTCTAACTTCGTTATTGTATTGAATTGTTACTTTGTCTAGGTCCACGCCATCTTTTTAACACGCTTTTTATTAGCTTGACCTGTATGTACTCGTATGTGTCTATGTAACGGAATCTTTCAACGCAATTTTCACACATTTCAAGACGTCTAATTGATTTGAAAATTTTCACACGTATTAAAGACGGATGACAATACAACAATTTCACTCCGAAGTATCTCCCTGATTGACCCCCACCACATAACCCCACTTCCCCCCAATGTGTATGTTTTCCGATTGGGATAAAAATCGATATCTGGCCTCGGCATAGTGCACCGATTGCAATACTCGAAAAATATGTTGGGTTCCGACATTTAACAAGATGGCTGCCTATTATAAATTTTGATTGAAATTAATTTTAACGGGGTTTGATATTGCAGGACCTAAAGACTCTTCAGAGAGGTCTTGCTAAGATATTGAAAGTTTTTGTGGGCGCTAAAGTTATGTTGAGATCGAATATTGACGTGGCTAAAGGTTTAGTTAGTAAATGGCCAAAGGTTTAATAGTCACTGGAGGGAGACCCTGTACCAGGGTCGTCTGCTTAGGTACCTCCGTCTTACCTATTTCTGCCGCAAAGCAGCAGTGCTTATGGGAGATATGGGAGTGAAATTACTGGGTACTGTGACTTTACATCTAGTGTCACAAGTTGGCAACGTACACTGTGGTTCTTGTGTGGGTTGCAGTTTTGCTGTGAATCTCACAAGAGCCACATGTATTATAGGTGACTGTTACCACTTACCATCAGGTGGGCAGTTTGCTTGTTTGCCAACTTCCTGCAATAAGAAAAATGGCAATATGGCTTTTATCACCGAAATTATCTGCCTACATTTTCGACGTGATCAAGTATGTGATACGGACATACCATCAGTCCGTATAGATTTTGGTCCTGACGGTATACATGTAATTGCGCCAATATCATTTTTTCCTGGCAGTCAACGATTCCTCTCCGTTGAATGCGGTTCAGTGGTAGTTTTCTAATTTTTAGTTCAATTTGCTATTAAGTATAGCGTGTTTTTTTTTTACTATATTTTTTATATTATTATTGCAGTACATCAAAGCGAATCGGCTCCTGACTTTCCGAAACGAATGCGTGATCCGACATTTGTGACTAGGGGTGATTTTGTGCGGGTCGGTGAATGCCCAGCCCACCACATTAAGGTGGGCAGGGTACACACGGGGGTGAGGGGTGTCGGGGCGGCCTTCGCCTCTGTTCCCGTGGAGGCGGCAAAGCGCCTTGCTAACGCCGGGCGCATCGAGGTTGGATGGAGCTCTGCCTCCATCCAACTTCTGGAACAGAAACCCATGCGGTGTTTTCGCTGTATGGGCATGGGCCACCCCATACAGCGGTGCCCCTCTGCCAAGGATCGCAGTGGACTCTGTTTCCGCTGCGGGTCTGAAGGGCACAAGGCGGTGGACTGCATAGAGGCGCTAAAATGCGCCGTCTGTGCGGACGCAAAGCGGCCAGCCGACCACCGCATGGGGGGCATTAATTGCAACCCCCCGCCGGTCAGGGGCCGTTTGGCCCCGGTAAGGGTGACCGTAGCCCCTAAGAGCCCGTCACAACTGGCACCACCGCTAGCACCGGCCGCCGCCGCGGTCCAGGAGGAGCAAATGGAGACCACCAATGTTTAGTGGTCCCGTAAAGCTTCTCCAGGCAAATGTGAACCACTGCGCCGCGGCACAGGACCTCTTGTGTCAGACCG
Organism: Schoenobius gigantellus; assembly: GCA_963935595.1. Classification (NCBI taxonomy): domain Eukaryota; kingdom Metazoa; phylum Arthropoda; class Insecta; order Lepidoptera; family Crambidae; genus Schoenobius; species Schoenobius gigantellus. The sequence goes on from OZ012554.1 coordinate 31,885,312, forward strand.
CGGCGGAGTGGGGTGTAGATTTGGCGACTGTGGCGGAACCGTATTACGTTCCGCCGCAGTCGCCCAATTGGTTGGTGGCGGCGGATGGTTCCGCCGCTATAATGCGGGCGGCGCGTGGTACAGCCCCCTCTCTCATTTTAAGAGAAAGGGGTACTGGCTACGTAGCCGCCATGTGGGGGGAAATGTTGGTCGTGTCGACCTACTTCTCCCCCAATCGCAGCCGGGCGGACTTCGCGGTCTACCTGGCTGCGTTAGAAGGGGTCGTCCGGAGGACGGCCCCGGTACCGGTGCTGATCGCGGGGGACCTCAACGCGTGGTCTACTGCGTGGGGGTCCTCCAGAACCAGTCCGAGGGGTGGAGATTTGGAGTCCTGGGTTCTATCCCTGGGGCTCCAGATCTTGAATAGGGGCACCACCCCTACCTGCGTCCGGGTGCAAGGCACGTCCATTGTGGACGTGTCCTTTGCCACCCCCTCACTCGCCCGTCGAATCAACGACTGGCGAGTCGAGGAAGATGTGGAGACCCTGTCGGATCATTTATATGTCCGATATGAGGTTTCCACGGCATCCCATGGGGTCCCGAACTGCAGGGGCTCGGCGGTGAGCGCCTTTCCAAAATGGGCGCTCACCAAGCTCCGCCCGGATGTGGCGGAGGAGGCGGCGATGGTGCGGGCGTGGGCGGAAGTGCCGCCCCACCTCACCAGGGATGTCGACGGCATGGCGGATCTCTTCGCGGACGACATGAAAGTCGTCTGCCAAGCTGCCATGCCGAGGGCGCAGGCTTGCCCCGAAAGGGGACAGGTGTACTGGTGGACGCAGGAGATTGCGGACCTGCGTACCACCAGCATGAGGGCTCGGCGCGCTTACGTGCGATGTCGTAGGCGCAACAGAACTACACCCGACGAGGAAGCTGAGCTCCGTCGGGTGTATGCGGCAGCCAAGAAGGCCCTGCGTAACGAAATCTGCAGGGCCAAGGAGGAGTCCAGGGAGCAGTTCTTGCGGCTCCTGGACGATGATCCGTGGGGGCGTCCGTATCGGATGTTGAGGGGCAAGTTCAAAGCTTGCGCTCCACCCACCTCCGCTATGGACAGGGGGCTGTTGGACCGGGTGCTGAATACTCTGTTCCCTAATCCTGGTCCGTTTCAGCCCCCCAGAATGGACCCCCCGGACACTCCTCCGGAGGAAGTGGCTGTCGTAATCCCTCCCGTGTCGAACGTGGAATTCGACACGGTGAGGGAACTGTTCCGGCGAAAGAAGAAGGCGCCGGGACCGGACGGTGTCCCATCCAGGGTTCTGGTCCTTGCCCTGAGACACCTCGAGAAACGGTTCCGGGCGGTGCTGGACCTGAGTATCGCCTCGGGCCGCTTCCCCAGTCGGTGGAAAGTAGGCAAGCTCTGCCTGTTAAGGAAGGAGAGCCGCCCCGCCGATTCCCCGACTGGGTATCGGCCGGTGGTGCTGCTCGATGAGGCTGGGAAGTTCCTGGAGAAAATTCTGGCTTCCCGAATCATCGAGCATCTGGAGGACCGGGGGCCGGACTTGGCTGCCAACCAGTTCGGCTTCCGCACCGGCCGGTCCACGGTGGATGCGGTGGCCCTCCTTAAGAGGTGGACTGAGGAGGCCACGGCTCGTGGGGAGGCTGTAGTTGCGGTGTCGCTGGACATCCCCAACGCCTTTAACAGCCTGCCTCATGAGTGCATAAAGGAGGCACTCCGCTTCCACCGGGTGCCTCCGTACCTCCGCACCCTTGTGGAGGACTACCTGGATGATAGGACAATCCTCTACGAGGGGCCGGATGGTCGCGTCCATTCGTGGGCAATGGCGGCGGGCGTGCCCCAGGGTTCCGTACTAGGTCCTCTACTATGGAACCTGGGGTACAACTGGGTCCTGCGAGGCAACCTCCTTCCACGAATGGAGGTCGTCTGCTTCGCCGACGACACACTTGTTGCGGCGAAAGCAAATACGGGGGAGGAGGCGGCCCACCTTGCGTCGGTCGGCGCTTCACTCGTCGTCCGACGCATCCGCCTCCTAGGCCTGGACGTGGCCCTCGACAAAACGAGGGCCATGATGTTCCACGCCTCCCGTCGCAGGATCCCACCGGGGCTGCGTGTCCGAGTGGAGGGGGTCCGCATACCGGTCGAGGCACACTTCAAGTACCTCGGCCTGGTTTTGGATCCCCGATGGAACTTCGAGGAGCATTTTAAGCTCCTCATTCCACGGCTGTGTGCCGCCGCAGCCGCACTCGGACGGGTCCTTCCTAACGTGGGAGGGCCAGGATCGGCGTGCCGGCGACTGTATCATGGGGTAATACGGTCAATGGCACTCTACGGAGCCCCGGTATGGGCAGAGTGCCTCTCCCCCCGGACGGTGGCCCTCTTGCGACGTCCGCAGAGGGTCATAGCAACCCGGGACGTGCGAGCTTATCGCACGGTCAGCCACGGCGCGGCCTGCGTACTTGCGGGCCAAACGCCGTGGGATGTCGATGCACGCGTCCAGTCGGAGGTGTATCGGCATCGGGTTGCCGTCCGAGAACGGGGGGGACGATCTGCCCCACAGGAGGTGGAGGTGGTTCGTACCCAGGCGCAGAGGGAGGCTCTGCGCCGTTGGGGTGAGGCACTCGTCTTCCCAGCTGCCGGCCACCGGACGATCGAAGCGATCCGTCCGGTGTTGGAGGAGTGGGTTGGGCGCCGGCAAGGCAGCCTCTCATTCCGCATGGTGCAGGTACTGACCGGACATGGTTGTTTCGGTCACTACCTGCACCGAGTTGCACGTCGGGAGGAAACGCCGCAGTGTCATCACTGCGACGCTCCCGACGACACGGCCGAGCACACCCTGTTGGTGTGCCCGGCCTGGCGACGCCAGCGCAGCGAATTAAACGTTGCGCTGGGAGGCGGCGACCTTTCGCTGCCGAGCATGGTCGTGGCCATGCTCCGCGGCGAAGCGGAATGGGGGGCTGTCGCCTCCTTCTGCGAAAATGTCATCTCGCAGAAGGAGGCTGCGGAGAGGGAGCGGGAGGTAGATCCTCAGGCCGCTCCCATCCGCCGCAGACGGATAGGCAGGAGAAGGCGGGCATTCGCTCAAGCAATGCCTGTTCGATGACCCTGCCGTGTGGCCTGCGTGCACGGTTGGCCCCGTGCACGCCGCCGTAAGGCCCTCCGTCTGGGGATTGCCCTGGTGTTCTCGGGCAATCCCCCCTTGGCGAGAGCCCGACCGGGTGGTCGGGCTTGCCCGGGCGCGTAGGTAGTGGAGTCGCAGTGTGGACCTTACCTAGCGCGCCCATAAGGGCAGGAAGAACACCGAGGGGTTTTAGTGGGTAGGCCTGGCACTCTGCCAGGTGAGCCCCACACACACTCACCGTCTAGCCAACGGTGGGTACGGTGCGGTTGCGCATTTCCCCGCGATAAAAAAAAAAAAAAAAAAAAAAAAAAAAGGGGTGATTTTGTGCACCGGCCCCGCCTATGTCGTAGGCGGTAATTAACCAATAATGTTGATATCACACATATTTACTATGTGAATAACAACTTAGCGCGCTAATTGGTAAGATTGTGCCATTGTTAGTGGCTAATCTTTGTAGCAAATTCCGCAGTTGTATGTAGCCACTGTTTTAGGGAGATATTTTAATGCGTTCACAAACGCGTATTACGACGTACTAAGCGCTAACACTAACATTAACCGTAATACACTAATTGAACTTGTTCTCAAAAAAGTGCAAATCTTATGTAACAAGTTGAATTTCTAAAAAACTACAAATATCGAAGTCTCAGCGTATTTCCTTACAAAAATAATGTCTACTTAGAATGAAATGTCATGTTATGTCATGTCCGTATGTCAACTTCTAATTTGACGGACGGTTCGAGAAAATTCTCTCGACCTTAATGCTTCGCGGAGTGGAAAAAATTTCCTACATTTGTATTATCTATACATATAATATTGTATAAAAGGAGATGTTCCCATCTATAGACGCACGCACAGGCCACAGCCGTAACCGCTTATGGTAGAAACGTGAAATTTGGACAGATATTTTAATTCGAAATGCGGACGCACACTAAGGGATTTAAAAAAAATAACCCTAATGGGATGAAATAGGGGTTGCAAGTTTGTATGGAAAAATCTTTAAATTAGCGATTTTGATAAAACTTGAGACTTTGAGAAACTTATTTTCCTATGGGAAAATATAAATTCCCACGGGAAAACAATAATAACGCGAGCGAAGCCGCGAGCGGAAAGCTAGTTTAGACACATACTTGCAACTAGAATACTGATATTCTATATGTCTGTCTTTTTGTCATCCTAGTTGTCAAATCGATAAAGATGAAATTCGCTGAAGAAACATTGAACATCGGCAAAGAGCATTTTCATATTATGATATTGCAAACAGAAAGATACTACAGTGATTTACGACACACTCGTCAAAACTGCATATTGGTCAAACTTTTAGATTCGTCGAATAATAGGTGAACTTTTTTTGCTTTAAATCCCCCCGTTTTTTAGATTCACTGGTGGCCAGTGAAGAGTTAGAATATAAAAAATGTTATATCATAATTATTATGTCTATACTTACATGTTAGAGGTTATGTTACATATAACTTGCCAGAAAGTCTCATCAAGGATCCAAAACTCACCCCAAGGATCTCCAAACTAAATGGTCCTGCGTTTACTCGTATCACATTCAATGTCTTCCCGCAACCTTCACCAGATCGTCGGGCAACCTTATGGGGGCCTCGGTGGTCTCCCGATACGCGGCCGCTACTTGAGAACCTTTCCACCCCATCATCATCATCATCATCATAACAGCTCATATACGTCCCCACCGAGGGGGTTGAGAAATTTTTTTGTGGCGGGGGAATGTATTTACGATTCGACAAGGGACAGAAAAGATGACAAGGCCACCACCCCTTGGATATGCCTCGGATGAACTCGGCTAAAAACCCCATACTTAGCTAAACCACCCTCCAGTAACTTCAACCCCCACGGAGACACGTTCGGGATCGGACTAGCCATTCCCCGAACGCACCACCCGGAGACAGCAAGTTACCACAACGTGACCCCCCAGACGGGCGACTAGGAAGAAAAATGTAATGTCTCCATGTCTTTCGGCCGGTTGTCGGTTGGCCGGGCCACTTTCGTCCCCGGTTGCTTAGAGTATAGTTGGTGGTGCACGCCTAAGAACGCGCGCCTCCCACCCAACCGTCTGCGAGGGGCTCGGGCCTAGCCTAAGTAAGAGCTGTTTAAGCTTTATTCAGCCACGCTGACCCAGTGCGGATTGGTCGACTTCACATACACCTTTTAATTTCTTTGCAGATGTATGCAGGTTGCCTCGCGATGTTTTCCTTCTCCGTATTGGGGCGTCGGGTAAATGAAAATATGACATTCGAAATGTTGGATGGAACGTTGATTACGCTACGACAGCGCCACATGCCACCGACTGACGAACTAAAAATGCACGGCGCATATGCTTGGACACAGCGATCGATTGTTACCACTTAGGCCCTCCGCACATGGAGCTACTCAAAAAGAACTAGTTATAAACAGAAATTACTAACGAGTTGCTTGAGCGTCACGTCAGCGTGTGCGAGCGACAATTTCTTACTGGTTTGTAATTGTAATTACTGATTAGTTCTGTCATTTTTAAGTAGCTCCATGTGCGGAGGGCCTTAGAAATACTTTGTTGATCGCGAAGCCATTGTACAATTAGCAACCGGTTGCCTTTTTCCGTAATAAGCCTGCGGTTCTTAAGGCGCATAGTAAGGTCAAACATAAAAAATCACTGCAGAAAAAACCGGTTCTCTTCATAAATATTGAATAAAAAAATCTTTAGAAAAGATATGTTATTATTCAACACATTCTTTAGAGGATGGTCTTTTTAATTTTTTGATAAATTAATTAAAACTTGGTTAAAATGTGACCCAAACATGCCTCGATTTTAAAACTTTAAACCTAATCGCGTCGTAAATATTAGGTTAAATCATATACTTTCGATTTCAATAAATAAAGTGAACAATATTCTAGGGGATGGTCTTTTTAGATTTTTCTTATTCGCCTTAATTAATTTTTTAATGAAATAATTCATCCTACGCGTAAAGGTTTGCTTAAATATTCCCCTCACTCTCACTCACTCACTCCTATGTAATCAGTGCGGGACGATCGACGCAAGGTCATTGGGACCACTATACGCCTTAACGTCCGAGAATAAGGAAACCAAATAAAACAAGCCATATTGCAACGCCGTTTCTTCTTACGATTACGTTAAATACTAAATCTCCAAAAAGCACTTTGGTTTCACGCTGTTATTTGGGCACATAATTCCATTAATAAAATCTTACTTAAGTCAATATTTTCCAATTCATTTCACAATATCAATATCGTTTTGGGAGATCCGAGTAGCTTCAATCATTGGACATAGACAAAATTAAAAAAGTTTCACTCTAATAAAAGAAAGGTCGCGTTTATTCAGTCGAAGTCTACAAAGATTTTATATATATACCTGGTAATAATTGACCAAAAACAAACTAAAAATTCTGAAGAGCGCCACCTTTATCACCTATGGGTATAAAAAATAGCCTACCACCTACTCTCAGACCTTTTTTTTTTTTTTGGGAGGGGGGAAAATGCATTTACGCATTCCTCCAGCCAGGCCTTATTCCCACTGACCCCCTGCCTGTGACGTGTCCGTAGCCGGACTCTCCTCCTGGCTCTGCTACTTTGTGGAGCGGTTCTGCGCCGCTCTACACCCCGGGACTAGTTTTTTATTGTGGTTGTCTTCCACGCGACCCGACGCTCAGTGCGCCGGACCCCCGGCCCGCTCAATGCGGGTAACGGGTTGCCCGACGGCAGATCCCACTGGATCCACCGCCGCGCGGGTGAGCCGAAGCTCAGGGTAACCCCCGGCAGACGCGAAGCGCCGTGGCGAGAAGTCGCCTCCACTCTGCTACCTTCAAGGTAGCCGCCCAAATCAGGCTTCCGGCGAAAGCCACACCTCTTCTTAAAATAAGAAGAGGGGACTTCGCCCTTCCCCGCATGAAGCGGGTGGCCACACGAAGTGGCCCGCCGGGTTAAACCTGGCCATCCCACACCCCTCCTCTATGGAGGGTTCTCTCGTCAGACTATTCGCCCGCGGCAGAGAATCTGCCGGGTTGCCCAGGGTGCACCACAAGGAGATTGTCTGACATCGCACCCCACCTACTCTCAGACCTACCAAACATACACAAAATCGTTTTGGAGAGAGACGAGATTTTTATATCTATATTAATATTATAATATTTTTTTTAAATTATAATTATAAGGCTGTGAAGAGTTTGTTTGTTTGAACGCGCTAATCTCAGGAACTACTCGTACTGGTTCGAATTGAAAAATTCTTTTTGTGTTGGATAGTTCATTTATCAAGGAAGCCTATGCTTTACTATAACATCACGATATTGTTAGTCGCGGGCACAGCTAGTATTAGATAAATCCCATACCCTCTTTCGGTGAGTTAAAAATTTGAAAATTTTGAATGTGCCACTGAGTTCTAGATTTAAATATATCTATATATATTTTTTTTAATTAACAAAACACATATTAATAGATGAAAACTAGAGTTTCGTCGAATAGTGTTTAAAAGCGTTGAAATTTTCTTTATCGTCATCCTTTCATACTTTGGCTGAGAACACTTTTTGATATTTTGAATTTCGTAAGATCATAATGTTGACTGGTGATAACGATAAGTAATCGTCATTAACCCATCTTGAATCACAGCAGTAATTTCAGAAGTTATGCAACCCTTTGTCAATCTAATGAAAAATAGATATTTTTTGTCTGTTGGAATACGATTGGAAAATCTTATTTACTTCGTGCGTTTTATTCACGATAATTGTTTAAAATACAAAATTAATTAAAAGAAATATATCAAAGTCACGCTATTTTCCATATATTTTTTTCAGCTCAAGAGCAAATCTCAAAACAAAGCGTTACAACATACCTACCTGAGAGCTTCATACCTATTATAAGGAGCTTGCCGATAAAATCATTTAAATATTCAAGCCCATACAAGAGCATTTCCCGTAGGGGAAAAAGAACCCTTGCCTGCTTTACACTTAATAATAAACGAGAAAGAATTATCTAAAACAAGGAAGAATTTCTGTGGAATTGTATTTTGAATAAATAAAGTCATTGGAGCAAGGAATACAGATTCACTGACCCGTGATCCCGAGGAATCAACGTCGAAGGTCCACCGCTCCGGGGGAGGTTACTAATTTTGGAGAAAGAACGATAAATATTGACTTGAATCTTGTGACGTTACCGACATCGTTACGTTACAAGACCACTACAATGTACCCTATTCAAGGCAGAGATTAAATCTCTGATTCAAGGCAAATAAAGTGATTTGATTTAATTTGATTTGATTGTTCGATCACACGCACTTAATAATTCTGCCCTAGTTTATGCAAATGTTTTTGTATTTTATGTACGTTCAATCAGTTGCTACAAATCATATTGATTTTTTTTAAATACAAAAATAGGGTTTTTGACCCTAGGTGACAATGAGGTGAGCAAGGTCGAACCCAAAAAAAATCAAAATGGGAAAAATTTGGGTAGACTTTATCATGTAGTAAAATCCCGAAGTTTCTAATTGGGTCAGGGGTCTAGATCTAAACGAGATGGCTAGACTGACAGACAGACAGAAATATGGACGAATGTAAACAACATACAGGCATACGCATATAATTGGTTAAGATACGGTGTCTACATCTGGAGAAACAGTACTGACGCAGCTAAATTATTAATATTATATTACAAAAACTGTATTAGACTATTGGCCGATATAGATTCAGTGGAAGGTTATCGACTGTACTTTATGAAATATGGCATTCTAACATTGATATCGTCGTTGGGTCTGAATATTTATAACTTTGTTAAACTAAACACTACCAATAAATTTAAGGCAAAAGGACAGGCTCGCAATAACAACTTAAAAATTGTTGGGTCGGGACCGTATAACATGTAAGGGTTTAATAAGAAACCTAAAGATATACGCGACGAGGAGAAACAGCACTTATTTAAGCAAATATTAAAAGCATACCTAAACCTTTAACCGTACTATACGCTGCAGGAGTTTTTTGATGACAAGATCAAATCTTAACGTTAAATCTAACGATTAATTACACGATGACTTTACATCTTACATTAATCATACATATTTGATTAATTTAATAACTCTACAATTAATGTACATATTTACATATTCAATAATTACCCAATGACATTGAATATTTCATTAATTAATTTGACAATTATACAATTAAAATGAATATTTTTATGGTTCATTTTAATTTTCTTTATTTTGATATAAAAATGCAGTAATTCAACAAAAACAACATTTATATGCCTAATAAATTGCATAGCTTTAAGGACCAATTTATTAAAGGTTTTTTCATCACAGTTGTAATCTACACTAAAAGATTGTTTAACCCTTATCGAAAATGTGACGACTGTTCCATCATAATTAATAATTAATTATAAATAAATCTTTATTGCACAAATAACACGTAACAAAAAGAAACTAACGTAAAAAAGAAGAAATGTACATGTATGCGGCCTTATTGCTATAAAGCAATCTCTTCCAGGCAAACTTAAGACCGGAAAATGGGAAAGGGATAATCAAAGGGATGGATGCAGAAATAGGAATATAAAATAATTCATATTTCGTTTCAAGTAAAAACAGAATCACTGTAAACAATGTTGAAACGCTTGACATAATAAATATTTACTCAATAAATTGTATTATGAGCATTCAAAGCTTTTACAGTAGGTACAAAGCGCACGACGATAGAGGCTTTATCTATCTATCAATCATTACGAGCCACTCGCATAAGTACGAGTAGGTATATGACAGATACACCATCGACAATATCAGTATACATTAAAAATAAATATGTGGACTAACGGCCTTACAAATAAAAACTTATACCGAGGATAATCCTCGGAATAATTTATTCTGTGTTTTGTCTTGTTTTAGCACATGTCAGATGTAATATGTCAAAATAAGACAAAACGCGGAATAGCTATTCCGAGGTTATTCCTAGGAATAAGTTTTTTATTTGTAAGGCCGTTAGAGGACAAAAGGTATGTCATTTCAGGTATATACAACATTATTATCAAGAATGGAATAAACCAAACAACACAAAAACAATACTCAAAAACAAACAATAACAAATTGAATAGTGCTTACTATATTAATAAATTAGAATTACTAATTGAGCAAGGTGAGTAATTCTTTGCATTTTCTTTTGAATACTCGTTCAGGGTCACTAAAGATGTCAATATCATGATTATTCAGGCTGTTGTAAGTTTGCATTTGTATGTTTAGTGGTGAAAACCTACCCCAATTAGTTCTAGTCGGGGGAACATTGAAAACATTAGTCGTAGAGTGTCTAGTAATATTATAAGGGAAAGTAAGGGACACCTGCTGCAATAAATTGGGTGAAATTAATTTGCCATGAAGAAGTTTATGCAATAACATTAAATCTAAGAGCTTACGTCGGTCAGCTAGTGAAGTTATGTTAAGATGAGAAAGTCTATTGTAATATCTAGTGTATGGGTAACATTCGATTTTGTATGTAATATAACGAGTGATTTTTTTTTGAATACGTTCGATTCTATTCATTTGAATTTTATAAGAGGGATATAATTGGTAAAACAGAAGTATTTTTATATCTCGACAGATGAAATTTTTTTTTACACAACAGGAAGGCTCTTAGCCTAAATCTCACCTAATGATAAAAGATAGGTGGCATCAAGCTTCACCTGGACTCCTCAACAATTGAAAAACTGGCAATTTAATAACTGTCGGAGTGCAACATGGATTAGAGCCTCTTAGCCACCGGAGAAATGTTGCGTCTCTGTGCGTGTTCTACCGTCTGTATAACGGGGAGTGTTCTGAGGAACTTTCAAACTGATTCCTCCATCGCTATTTCGCCACCATTCCACTCGCCAGGGGAGTAGAACTCACCCCAACCACCCCCACATATTTGACGCCTGGCATCAGCATACCTCGCGGGCGTCTCGTTCGTTTCTCCCGCGAACATGCAAAATGTGGAATGAGCTCCCTACGGAGGTGGTTCCAGCGCGCTACAACATGGCATTTTTTAAGCGGAAGGCAAATGGGGTCCTTAAACTCAAGGCAAGTGACGCATAAGCGGCACCCTTGATGTCGCAGATGTCCATGGGCGACGATGACCACTTACCATCAGGTGGCTCGTCCGCTCGTTCACCGCCTTTGGTGACGTAAAAAAAAACAACAATATTATTAACATTGACGGTGGTAGCTAGCCTGACGAGCTCATTTCCAAGCAAGGCAAGGTCTAGGTGAAAAAGCATCTTTTGGGCCGGCAAGGGGCGGGCAGGTTGGAGAGTGGATGTCGTCCCTACTCTATCTGTCAACTCATTTGGGCCTCTTTCACCGCTTAACATCAGGCGGGAGGAGGTCATTTGCCGGGCCATCCATAAAAAAAAACCGAGTAGAAAAACTTTTGCCTCCGTGGGGAATTGAACTCCGGTCTCCCAGATCCATACCGGGCCACGAAGGCCGTTCACAATATTCTGTTAAATGTAATAATAATTTAACTAACCGATAATAATAAATTATTATACAGCTTTTACTTATACGTATAAATAAATGCCTTTATTTGATTAAAGACGTTTAACTGAAAAGAACAAGTCACTATTATTTCACCATCTGATGGTAAGTGGAAATGGAGACCAAATGCGAAGATAGCTAGCGCGGCAGGCGTAGCACGGGCTGCCAAGACTGGACTTGAGTCACGCATTATCTCACAATTTCAGTAACATAATCTCTTGTCTTAAAGAGTAGCACGGCAGCGCGTTTTTAGGCTGCGGTCCGAAACAGATAACAGCGCTCACTAGTGCTAACGATTACTGGTCAAAAGTGGTTTTGGTGCCAAGAAGCTGTAATATTTTTTTAATTTAGAACCCTATAGGTACTAATTACAAAAGTTTATAGCAAAAATATTGATGTTTTACGTGTAATTTTCTAGATTTTTAATTGATCAGAAAAAAAAATATTTACACCAAAAACATCATTTATTAAATCCTTATGTAAATAAAAACTATATTTTACGCAATTTTCGTGCATGAGGTGTAGCAGGACAATCCCGTTGCATCCCCCAGCAGTAGTCAGCCATCATATGGTGATCCCATCGACCTTGGTACCTCTCCTCCATAGTTTTTAGGTCCTGGTGAAATCGCTCTCCTTGTTCTTCGCTATAGGAACCAAGATTATCTGGAAACTGGTCAAGGTGACTGTGGAGATAATGCACTTTGATGGACATGTTACATCCTAAGTTTTTGAAATTCTCCAGCATGCTGTTAACAATTTCAGCGTAGTTACTCGACTTGTCATTTCCCAAAAAGTTTTTAGTAACTTCAACTTTTTTTTTCATTTAATCTAGAAGCCAACACCTCTGCAGATTCTTTAGGTAGTTCAAGATCCCTTATTAAATCATTTAATTTTACTTGAGTATAAGGTTATGGCTTTGTAGACGCTATTTCTTTTATATCACTATGGCTAGACACTTTACTATAGGATTCTTCAAATGATGGTTCACGGTTAGAACAAAATGTTGGAACAGGTACTTCCTCTGAATGCGGTAAAAGTCTTCTAGCAGATTGTAAGTCTGGATAATTCATTTTTTAACATTAACACCACGCAAATTGACACAGCAGAAGTAACAGTCATCGAAGTGATTTTTTTGTTCTCTCCATTGCATAGGCACCCCGAACCTCATACGGCTTCTTGTACCACTGACCCATTGTCTTAAGTGTTCACAGCACATTTTGCAAACAATTTGAGGTATCCACGGCTTCTTTTCGTTTACAATTTGCAACTTAAAGTAATTTTTATAAAATCTGTTATAGGCTTCCTGAAGTTTTTGATTGTGTATTCCCCACAAATATAACAAAACACATTTGGGTCATTGAAACAACTTCTTCGCGATGAAGACATGATATCAAAATCGATTTATTTATAGAAAGGTACTAATAAGACTTGAAACCGTGTATCCCAAAGTACTGATTACAGCAAATTTAAAAAACAGAGGGTAGACACAAAACTACACGTAGGAAAAAAGCAAAAATTATTTTTAGTGTTGCCAGTGTATACTTAATACAAAACCACTAACGAGATCTCGGCACCAAAATTTTTTTTTCATTTGTTGACCTGTGAATCTCCGGGTCCAAAAAGAAAAAGCACATTAAATGTACTAACAGCCACATCAACATGCTTACGATTTTGTTTTCGATTGCTTCAGTATTTTTGTTTTGTGGATTTTTAATTACAACACTGCTTTCCCGCTGCTCATCCAGAACAATTACATTCATTTTGACGGCTAACGTTAGCGTGCTCACATTTCGGGATGCGTTAGTTCGCGCTAATTGCGCTGATAGTGATTTTTATTGATTTTCGGACCGCAGTCTTAGTGTGACTGACGTGATAAAAATTTCTTGACGCTCGCCAAGGGATACGTGTGATTGAGTTTTATCACAAATTTCTTGGCAGCCGCCTGCAGCAAAGTACACGCCACACCAGCCACCCTCACCTTGCCGACCTGCAAGGTGCCTCTTCACGCCTCTTAAAGGATCTAGGATTGTAAGAGGGAGGGAATACGTGTGCTGGCAGAGTTCTGTTGTTTAACTGTGCGACATCAAAATAAGTTTGTTAAATTTCTTAGTTCGAGTTGAATTGATAGTCACAGTAAGACGATGACTACGCAGGCTAATTGAATCTTAACGCTCTTCAGAACACTAGCCGCGGTAAAGACGATAGAACGCCCTTCGCTTTAATAAAAATCATGGCCAATAGATTATTACCGAGCAGAGCAATGGCAGCACGGACAATCATACGTTAATGTCATTATCAATTGAGACAATCTTTGGGGAATCCCTTCGTTAGCTTCGAAATTCAATTTGTCATTATGACGTAAGTAGAATTGTGTTCCGTTTGCGAATAATTTATCGATACCTACATAATATCGTGGAAGCGCGGGCGGATTCTGGAATCGGTTAAACAATCGCTCTTAATTACCTACTCGTAAGTTTATTTTCGTGATCACGGAACACAAAAAATCGACTTCAAAACGTCATAAATACTATAACAATAATATATGTCAGTAATTTTAACTGACTGCATTATTTTGTTCTTATATTTTCAAAACTCTCCAGGCGATCATTGCTTGGCACCGACTTCAATATAAAAATGTGATGTTGCATGTATTCTTATATTATTATGACTTTTTGGCTTAGAGCATTTAGGGTAAATGCTCTAAGCTTTTTGGTGTTTTCGAAGTCGGTTTTAATATTTGTAAAAAAATTATTTCAATCTACAGAGTAATATTAATACATGCGCATTAGAATTTGAGCCAAGGCAAACACCAGAATAACTAAAAATAAACGTCTTTCACTCTAAACCTTTGAGCTACAAAGTCTATATGCGGTAGCTTATCAATAGCTTTAAGACATTATAAGCCGGTGTTAATTTTATTTTAAGAAGCTGTTAGCTATCCCAAAATGTAAAATGATATAAAAAAAATGTTACTGAGCTGATATTGGAAGGTTTCTGGCGGGTAAGGAGTAAGGGGATAGTTCTTTGATTGCAATGATTGGAACTTATTGACGCGTAGTTACATTTACAGTTACATACATGTTACATAAATTGAAGTGCGCAATTGTTTTAATAGACCAGATATGTACTCAATTATCGTAATCAATATTATTGATATTATTATTATTTGTTATGAATTGTTATTAATTTAATGAATTATTATTAATGTAATGAATTAAATGTGATATAATTTATATGGGATAGTTAAATGTAATTGTTTTGTTATTATAATAATTTGAGCTTATTTAATTTAATGTAAGTAATAGACTCAATTCTGAAGCAGCCGCTAAATTTCCTAATTTCATTTAGGAGTCGCTAAACCATTTTCCTATTCTACGGTAACTTGCAAATTCAACTGACATTGCTAATTTGAATCTGACGTTTCTAATTTTAGACGGTCAATTCAACTTAGGTTTAGCCGTCCAAACGCTATTCCAGACGTGAGATTTTTACGCGTAAACTTCCTAAAGTGATTAATTTTAGCGGCGACTAAAATCATCCCGATTAAAATTAAAACCTTGCTAAAATCCACCATTTTGGTAATGAAAAATACAAATCGAAATAGAAATGAGGTAGAAATAATTTTGCACAAATTGATTGTTATCGCCTTAAATGAATAGGAAAATAAAAATATTTTTTTAGTAGTTACAATTATATTGTTAAAAATAAGATAAAAATGTACGTTAAATGTATTAACTGTTATTTAAACATACACCCGTTTTAGTTTCTATAACAACAAGATCCATCCATTAATTTACTTTTAATATTTTTACGATAGCAACACAAACACAATTAAAACTAATCTTAGACATTTTAGAATTACGCATAAGCTCTGCCTAAATTTAGTTGGCTGTCACCGTAGAATAGCACTTGCTTAACCGGCCATTTAAATTATGTTTAAATTTAGAAATTTTAGTTTTAGGTTATTTAGACGGCGGGCGCACAGAATTGAGTCCAATGCATGATTATAATATTATTTATTTATTTATTTATTTATCTAGCTTGCTTACATGTACGTACATTATAGATAGTAAAATATTTAAAGTGAATCAGTACATGCACCCTGCAAGGGCACTGCTTTGCAAAATTAACCTAAATTTCTTTGTAGTTTAAAAATTAAAATATTCCATTAACAATGCGTAGTCAAAATGTTCGCCATATTTTAGAAGGGAGGATGGTAGTAGTTTCTGTCATGTTACTGAATTTGAATAATAATAAATTATATAATTACAACATTATTAAATGCTGTTTACATTACTAATGAAATAGAATTGTGATTAAATTTTTATCAATAAATGTCAATCAAGCCACGCATACAATTTATTTATGTATATATATTATTATAAATGTCTTTTTTCGCTTTTATTTATGATTGTCATTCTATTTTAACTAAAAAAATACTAATAAATGTCAATCAAGCCACGCATACAATTTATTTATTTATATATTATAAATGTCTTTTTTTCGCTTTTATTGATGATTGTCATTCTATTTTAACTAAATATATATATTTAATTATTTGATATCAGTACATACAATTTAACTTAATTTTTGCAAATACTATTTGATTGTCAGAATAGTATTTTATTTATGTAATTTTAAAGTGTTCACATGAAGTAATATTTTGTTAATCAATTGGCATTCAATTATACTATTTACTTGTTTAATATACAAATTAATATTACATATTTATTAGTAGACCTATCAAAATTGTCAAATTATTTATTATTATGTTAGATTTCAATTTGTATGAGAATATTTCAATTTGATTATTATTATTATTTTTAGACTACACTTGTAGACAGTTATATTGTCTACATGTTACATATTTATATTTATAAAATTTGAGAATTAAATTTCGTCATATACTTAAATGTTTCTTAAATTATACTTTTATCATTTAAATATTCGTCAATTGTGTAGTAGCTCTTTTTAATAAGTAAGTCTTTTATTTGCGCAATAAACCTATTGTATTCAGATTCTTTTAATATTTCATATGGTAAGTTATTGTATATTTTTATTGACATCACCAAAGGGCTAGTTGCATGTAATTTTAATAGAGATGCAGGCAGTATTAATTTATTTTTATTTTTTTCCCGAGCAGCGTATCTCATATTTGCATCTTCTCGTTTTGTGTAGAACTCCGGATGTTGGCGGACAAACTTGCATATTTCCAATATGTACATGCTCGGTAAAGTAAGGATTTCACGTTTGATGAAGAAAGGTTTGCAACTTACTGTGTTTTTTATGTTTTCTAGAATTCTTATAAGTTTTTTTTGTTTAATAAATAATGATGTAATGTTTGTGCTATATCCCCATAGAATGATTCCATAATTTAGCCACGAATATGCATAGGCGTAGTACATTGCCAGCGCCGTTTGCGAATTTGTTGTTTTCTTTATTTCTCTGAATGCGTAAATAAAGGTAGCAATTTTTGATTGATTTTTTTTAATATGTAGTTTCCAACTGATATGTGAATCCAAAGTTATACCCAGTAAATTAGATTCACGAACAATATCTAAAGTTGTATCATCATATTTGAAGTTGATGTTTATAGGAAGCTTTTGATGGGGGTAAAAACTAATAATTTTGGTTTTGTTAAAATTTATTTTTAAATTATGTTTGTTCATCCAGTTGGTTACTTTATCTAGTATATTTTTTAGTTGGATATCAAGGTTATTACTATTTTTACATGATGTCAATATAGATACGTCGTCCGCAAACAGAACACACTGCTCGTCGACGACTTGGGGAAGGTCGTTTATGTAGAGGAGAAACAGTAAACATCCCAGAACACTTCCCTGCGGTATTGACGCATTACAAATTATACCATCCGATCTCACTTTTTTATATTCATAATTTGAGCAGTTTTCTACCTCTACGAACTGCTCTCTATTACTGAGGTACGAAGTGAACCACTTGTGTGCTTGTCCCCGAATCCCTAAGTCATTTAGTTTCCTTAAGAGTATTGTGTGTTGTACCATATCGTATGCTTTGGACATGTCCAGGAGTATACCAATTGCGTAATGTCTTTGGTTTAAAATATTATAAATACTTTGTATATATTTATAGACTGCTAAAGTAGTTGACCTCTTTTTCCGGAATCCGTACTGATTTTCATTGAGGATTTTAAATTTTTCACAAAAACGGGACACGCGATTAGACATAGCCTTTTCGAAAATTTTTGAAGCTGTTGGAAGTAACGCTATTGGTCAGTAGTTGCTTGGATCAGTCTTTGAGCTTTTCTTGTGGATCGGCTTAATTATAGTTTTTTTAAGTAGTTCTGGGAAAACCCCGTCATTAAATGATTGATTTATCATAAGACAAAAAGGTAGAGTTAATTCATCAGCGCATTGTTTGATAATGTAGGGTGAAATTTCATCAATTCCACAACTTTTTGTATTTTTTAATTTTTTGATAATTTTATGAATTTCATGTTGGTCAACCGGCTTTAAATACATAGAGTTTACTGGATAGTTTTGTACAGATGCAGACTTAGGACACTGATAATTATGAGTTTGGTTTACATTTCCTATTGATGAGAAAAACTGATTAAAAAGATTTGCTACTTTATATGGGTCCGAGACCGACATTTCCTTGCAAATTAAATTTATATTATTTTTCGTTACATCGTTTTGTTTTATTTTATTAGTACGCTCATTTATTACGCTCCACATTGCTTTTATTTTATTAGTAGCTTTCTTTATTATGTTAATGTGCTGTAATTTTTTTGATGTTATTATTGTTTTTTTAAGAATTTTTTCATATTTTTTATAGAAATTAGTTAAGATTTTATTTTTAGTATTTGATGTGAGTATTTTCAGTGCTCTCTTGTTTTTACACGACTGTTTAATTCCTTTGGTTAGCCAGTATTTTTTAAATTTAGGTTTAAGTATAACTTGTCGTTTTTTAAAACATAGATCTAAATTTTTCTGTATAATTTTATGGAATTCATTATAGTTTTCATTTACATTTTTATCCGACGTTATTATTTTATTCCATTCAACATCTCTTAAGCTAGATTTGAAATTATCTATGTTCTGTTTAGTATAAAATCTCTTTTCTTTTTTAATGTTCGCTGATTGTTTTGTATGCGGTAAATTTATATGTAATACCGTTCCTAAGTGATCTGAAAAACCAAACTCCTCTACCGTAGTGCAAAAACCAACACTTTTAAAATTTGTGAATATTAAATCTAAACAAGTTGACGAGTGTTGGGTTATATGCGTTGGCTTAGTTACATTCTGTACAAAGTTATATTCTTTCATAAAGTCAAGAAATTGGTTTGTATTTCTATTTAAATTTAATATATTAATGTTGAAATCTCCTCCTATTATTATTTTATATCTAAAAAACTTATTATTTATGTATTCTAAAACTTTTTTAAGTTGAAAATAAAAAATATCATCCTCTCTTCTATTCCAGTAAATTACAATTAAAATAATATTTTGTCTAATTAATTTAGTCGCACATACTTCAAAAACGTATTCATATGACATATTGGAAATTTCTTCTAAATGGATATGATCAAGTTGGTTTTGGAGTAATATGCAGACGCCTCCACCTCCTCTGGTTTTCCGACAGTACGAAGCAGCTATTTTATAGTTTTCAATATAAAGTAATTCGAGTTTTTCTTGATTTAACCATGACTCTGATACACAAATTGCTTGGTATTTTGTTGTATTATCTGTAAACTCCATTAAAGAAGTCTGTTTATTCCAAAGACTTTGAAAGTTTTGAAACAGAATCTTAAAGTTATATTCAGTGCCCGCGAAAGGAATGAATGATTTTTCCACCGCAAATGGAATCTTCAGAGGGATCGGCTTGTAATTGTAGTTTTTCCGTATGTGGAGGTGTTTGGGATGATTTTTGAACTTCTTGTATAGCGTTTGATCCGATAATGACTTTATGGTTATTATCTTGAGCACATTTTAGCACACCTTTTTGGCAATAATTAGATGTATTGAGAATCTTTTTAATTCTTGACATATCGTGTTGATTCTTATTATTCTGGTACTGGAATCTCAAAACATCTTGTAATGTGTTTTGACAAAGATGTTTAAAGTTATTTTGCGGTATGCCTAAGTCCGAATAACGTAAGTCTATGTAGTTAACATGCGGTAATTCGTTGCTGAATACTTCTATATTATTGCTACGCCCTTACAGGGTGTCACAATTATGTTCTTTTTTATTTCGACTAACATCTTTTTTAAACTTGTAACATGCAATAAAGATATTGAATTGAATTGAATTTAGTTCTATTCTTTCCAGTGATGTAGGTGGACTGAGTGCCTAGTTCGAGTCTTATCGAGCTTTACTCGATCGTACGCATCGAACGCGTTAACGCGAATTTATATGGAATTATAGCAGCGCCATCTAGTAGCTGCTATGAAATGAGACAGCTTCATCTAGTGACTAGTACTAGATGGCGCTGCTCTAATTCCATACAAATTCGTGTTTACGCGTTCGATGCGTGTGATCGAGTCAAGCTCGATAAATCTCGCACTCCGCACACTGATAGGGTAAAATATAACTCCTAAATAATTAAAAGGTTTTTAACACAAACAAGTTAAATTATTTAAAAAATACTTTTTTAAATAATAACTTTTAGTACTCGTCAATAATACGAATCAAACGAGCCCAAGCTCGATGGGGTCGTGTCGTTTAATTGTTCCTATGGCCACCTTCCAGCTTCAGCATTTGATCAGCTCCATGTCATTGTAATATTGCATTGTCACGCGATATACATATGCATGCAAAATTTCAGCCCAATCGGAAACAGGGAAGTGGGTCAAAGGAGGATGCAAATTTTGGTACCCACTTTCAATAGCAATGTGTGATACGTCGTTGGATAGCTCTTAGGAACCTGAATGAAAGTTACTATGGCGCAAAGTTCCAATGGTGAGTCCGTTCAGAGCTATACGGCACTAAAATGTCAGATTAAGAAATAGTCACTTGTACTCACGATGCTGTTTTCATTATTTTCATAATCAGTATTGAATAACTTTCCTCACTAGCTCTGCATTTTAGCACAGGTGTGTTTTTTTTGTATAATAAAAACAAGTCATCATCGTTTTCTTCCTCTTCTAACGAAAAATACAAAAGTAAATCGCGATCGCTATTTTGCAAACACTTCAGACATGTTGTCTCACGGAACACTTGGAGCCTGCGTGTAGTCGCTAGTAGGCTACGAAATCATATCTTAAGCCACCGGCGGGCGGGTGGCGGGGAGTGGAACAGCGACGAGTGGCGGTGCGCGGGGAGAGATCAATCCCTACCCTATGCGTGCGCGCAGGCGGCGACGACGACAGCATCAGTCGTTCGTTTGTGTTGTGTGTGTGACTGCGCTTCCCCGTCTGCCCATACTATTCAGCGACTATTTACGACCCTAGCTATCTTTTTGGACTCCGATAAGTTTTTCACATTGACCCCGGCTTTCTCTTGGACTTTGGACTTCTAACGAAGTGTGGATTTTTTGAAGTGCTCGTAGAACTACTTTGAAAATGGATACTGTCCGCAACTGTGTTATGTGTCGTCGAGGGTTCTACCGCGGAAGATATCAGCGTCATCTTTTGACTGATAATCTCCCGAGACTACAACCAGAACTAACAGCTTATATTCAAGACCACTCGTAGAGGTAAGAGCATTATTTGATTACATTAAAAAAGGTATTTATTACCTGCAAATTAACGATTGTATGTTTTTAGCGATATGAATGAAAAGTGATTATTGATTACATTACCTACAAACTAAACACGCGCGTGGTGATTTGTGCCTATATACTTATTATTTTGACTATTATCTATACTAATATCATGAAGCTGATTCTTTGTTTGGTTGAACGCGCTAATCTCAGGAACTACTGATTTAAATTGAAAAGTTATTTTCGTGTTGGATAGTCCATTTATCGAGGAAGCCTGTAGGCTATATAATAACCGACTTAAAGCGAGTGAAGCCGCGGGCGACCACTAGTTATTTTTATATTCACGGATTAGCTAGTTTTTAGACGTAAACCGGTAACTAACTAAATATTGTTTATTTTTCAGGTAGTTTTTGACAACACTCGAAGTGTATGCCATCGATGTTGGCAAAGGGCTGAAAATGCAATTAGACCGCCTCCTGTCCAAGAAGTACACGAAGAACCACAACAACAAACTGTGGAAGTTATTCGTGTTTCTGAGTATTCAAGAGCACCAAACACACCAAGGCATTGTGTATTCAATAATTGTCGAAACACAACACGTCATATGATCCCGGAAGTTGTAAGGATACACACGTTTTCCTCGTATAGGCTTTACATTCCCGACGGTGCAAGGGTGTGTCAAAAACACCTCCAAAATAATAACTGGGCTGAATTACCTCAGAATTGCCTCGCCACTCATGATTTTAGTGCAGCGCAGTTTAGTCACGTTTGTGGTATGATGAGAAATGCTTTAGAACGCGGTTCTAGGTTGGATTTCAATGCCATAGGTGCTTTATCTGATGAAGAAATGCATTTTTGGACTGGACGTAGTAACGAACAATTCGATTCCATATTAGAGCAAACACCCTCACTAGCCCAAGGATGCAGAAATCCCAGAACTGCATTGGGTATATTTCGCACAAAACTTCGAACCGGTGATTCGAATGAAAGACTTGCTACTTTATTTAATATGACAAGGCAAAACCTAGAGTGGCTAATGAACAAAGCACGTGATTGCCTCACCGAGGAATATGTAGTCCTTCATCTAGGTATGGACCACATAACAAGAAATACCATTAAAGAAAGAAACCTTACTATACCAAGGGTAATATACGGAGACAATGAAAACTCAAAAGCAATTATAATATGCGACGGCACTTATATTTATATACATGAAAGTGCTAACTTCCTATTTCAGCGACATCGACAGTCATATAGCTTACACAAGTTTCAAAACTTATTAAAGCCTTTCTTGATTGTCAGTACAGATGGATACATCATTGATGTAAAGGGACCATACGCAGCCACGAAGACAGATGCAAACATTATGAGCAGCATTATGAACAACGGGGAAAATCTAATTCATTTTTTGTTGGAACCCAACGATGTTTTTATATTGGATCGCTGGTTTAGAGACAGCCTGGGCGACATAGAAGCTTGTGGCTATGAATATCATGTTCCACCTTCCAAGAATAGAGATGAATCGCAATTGACTACGGAACAAGCTAACGAATCTCGAATGGTCACCATGTGCCGCTGGGTGGTGGAAGTGGTTAACGGTAGATTCAAGCGAGATTTTAAACTGCTGCGTCAAAAATATTTCAATAAGGCGTTGCCACATATTTTTAATGATTTTAAAATCGCTGCCGCCATTTTGAACCACATCCATACACCCATCGTTGACAACCAATACACCGAAATTATTGTAGAAGAAATAAGAGCGAAGATAGATACGCCTAATATTTTATATAATTACGTGGAAAGAAAAAGATTAAATAATAGACGGGCTGATTTTGTCAGGTTAGAAGGAAATGATATAGAATTCCCAAGATATACTGAAGAACGAGTTGTTTTATTGGCTTTAGGAACGTATCAAATGAAGCTTGCAAGATCTTACTGCAGTGAGCATCTACAAAATGGAATATATACAATAGAGATTTACAGACAAGATGCACTTGAAGACTTGCCTGACTATGGGATAAATGAAGATTCTTGGCTCATGCGCGGTCGTATCCAATCTCGACATATTAGAGCCAGAATATATTATTGTTATATATTAATTAATAATAATAATATCACTCAACACTATTGCACATGCCTGACTGGACGACGTACAGTAGGTACCTGTGCTCACATTGTATCTATCGTCTGGTACCTAGGATACGCCAGACATGAGGGATTTGTAGCCCCTGCCTTATTCCTTAACGATGTTTTAGTAGATGATGATGTTTAATAAAGTTCATTAATCATTTAATTTTGTAATCTCACGTAATAAGCTGTGTCTGTTATGCCTTTTCTTCTGCTTTGTATTAATTTCTACGATTACGAAATAATAAAGTAATTACGTAATAATAAAGAACAAAGGAAAACACGTATTTTATTTCATTTAGTTAAGTTTTATTTTAATTTTTTAACAGAAAAACCACTTTGTTTGATTTTATATTGATTAATTATATTAGCCTGGTATTTATATCGGACAAAGAATCAAGTCAGGCGCCATACTAATTCTTGTTCTAGATGATAATACCTTTCCAACATAGATATAGAATGAAATAGATGGGCTATAAAAGCCGTCAAACATGAGGAAAAGAGATAAACTTATACACATTGCCAAAGGAAAGAAGAAGATGGCATCATTTTTTTTTGTCCTTGTTACCGTATATAGGTGAAACTGGTAGTGGGGATTGTTTATCACCAGCGTCTGGTGCTAAACAAATACGTGGAAGAAATTTGTTCTGTGAATTATAGCTTACTGTGTAATTATTTAACACTTTAATTAGTGTAATTGTGAACTATTTGAACATTTAAATCATGGTGCACTGCTCCGTTTTAGTTTGTAATAGTGATAGTGCTAGAAAACAGGAAAATATAACCTTTTACAGGTAAGACCTAAATTGTGTCAATAAAAAGCGCCAAAACTATTTTTTAAATTATAAATACAAATTATATTGCAATATTTTATCCTTCTACTATGGTTCTCAATCATATTATGGGATTAAACATGAAATTTCAAACTAAGTAGTAAGGTTATTGTTAACCTAACAAGCTAGGTATGTCGCCATACAATATGGCCACCTATACAGCCAACGCGTATAACATTTTGCCGGGTTATAATGATACCAGTTACGCTACGACTACTTTTCCTTGATTCGTAGGTAATTTGTTACGTGAAAGGGAACTCACATATTAGTTTCTGTGTTACATTAATATTGACATATTTAAGTATAAAATTTTGAGCATTTTAGATAACAAAGGTAATTCTTTTGAAGTGAGACTTTCCATTTGCTTGTTTGTCTGTATTTAACAGATTTCCTTCGGGGAACCTCCTTTTATTTTTAACCTGTATACATATTGTTTCAGGACGCATCGGTGTTGGATTTCGGTTCAAATTTGAATACGCCCCGAAAGAGAAAAATGCGGCTTCAAATGCTGGGTTTGAAACAATCAGCGAGGTCATCAAATAAGAAACTACGGCCAGTGCGTCAATCGCTTAGACGATTGGGAAAAAAAGTAGTCACACTTGAAAATGTGTAAAGTGTTTTGAAGTGTAAGTTAATGATGCAAAATTAGTAGTTGGACATTTTAGATACTGTAGGAGGAACCAATAGAGATTTTCTGAAAAGATTTTTAGGAGTTGACAAAAGAAAGTATTCTGAACCTTTAAGGAAATTCGCGCTGTGCTTACACTTTTTAAGTTCAAAGGCATATGAGTTTGTACGTAAGCAATTTAATACGTGTTTACCATACCCAAAAACAGCTGGTGAGTGGCGAGGAGTAGACAGCCTCTAGAAAATGTTTGTGATTTATTAGCAATTTTGTGCCATAGCTAGTAATCTGGCTTAATCCAAATGAAATAAGTCATATCTCTACTTTGTCTGAATATTTAACAAAAACACATAGGATGTAGATATAGCTCTATGCACCGAACAGGTGTTTCTAATTAATTATATAGGTACTTGACAGAACATAATCTTCCTCAGAGATCTACAAATTGGTCTTGTCCTGCGCTATTTCCAAGTTGCCGCCAGCGGGGGCGAGGTTGGGGGTGGCAACACGGGCAACTAAGAATAACCAGCTATCTACATTGGCATCTTGCGTTCTTTGCCAGATCTTTTTTCCACATTGTGAGCAAGCTTACCAACTTTGGGCTTTTAGCACCATATTGAGTGCGGTATCAGTAGTTCAATTCTTGAACTTACCCAGCCCAAGTGAATTTTTACCTGTATTGTAGTGAATTTTATCTCTGTAAGCCGAAGTCCTTTATTCGATGACAATAACGGTGCTATTGAAATCTAATTTTAGAAAATGTTTATTTAAAATTTAATATTATACATTTTCTAAATCTTCACAAATATTTAGTAAATGTGTAAATATTGGATTTTAAATAAACTGCAGAGATAAAGAAAAAACAATGATTATTGCCCGCTGTATTCTTAATCGAGCGACGATCTTCGCAAGGTACCTAGCTGGCAAAAGCTGGAAGCGAGTGGTCGCGGATCGTGCTCAGTGGCGAGCACTTGGAGAGGCCTATGTCTAGCAGTGGACGCGTGTGGATGATGATGATGATTCCTAATATTTTTTCTTATATTTGTAAAGATTTTTACATTATAGCTTAAATAAATAATAGTAAAATGTTTTAAAACGAAATATACTCGAGTAAATCCGAAAAGTATAGTTTTATTTAAAAGTGTAAATAACTTTAGACTGCGGCGAAGGTTGAATGAAGAATTCAATAAAAAAAATCGCAACTTCCTCCCACTTTTATTTTTTGAGACATATTATTGAGCGAGGGGCGCTCATTAAAATGTCTCAAAAAAAATACGTAGATCAATCAACCCTACTTTATGTTTATAGTGGTAAAAGCCACTATAAACATAAAGTAGGGTAAAACTTAAAGCAACACTGGTATACCCATCTACTTTAGGCAGGTATGACGTCATCTATGTCTGTCCCTTACGGGTATACGGTCACGTCCTATCTATTCATTCTTTATCTAAGCTTTCCAACGATATATCACAGATCACTATTGGAGCGGGTACCAGATTTCATTACAGACACGGCGGGACAGGTGAAAGTAAATAAAAGCTTGTAAAAAGAGAGAATATTTCTGTTAACAAAATAGATAATGAAAGCAGGTTACTTAATTTTTTGTGTGGTAGGTCAAAACCCAAATAATAAATTTTGATACACAAAACGAAAAATTGGTTAGCGAAAAATTCATGACTTTTATGGGTAGCACATAAAAGCTGTGAATTTCTCGCTGGGTTATTACTTTCGAACATAGTGTTTTTTGGAACAGCCTATTCTTTTGTAGAAGGCTGTTCAATGGGAATATCCTACTGCTAGGAGATCAAGTTTAATGCAAACCTGGGACCTTATCTAGAAAAATAGAAATATACGCAAACACGACGCAAATTGCCGTAAAGGTTTATTCAAATAAGAAAATATTAATATTGCTATTGTTTGCTCCCGGCTAAGCGACCGTTAGAGAACGTACTCATCTTCTTATGTCAAAGCCTTTGTAATAATAAGAAAATGTTTTTATTATTTCCTTGTCTTTCGATTTGTGACCCTAATCCTACCAGTGCCTCGTGCTCAGTAATGTAGTATGAAGATGCGTATAAACTTTGCAAGGCATCAGCCGCGCGAGCCAATGTTCGACCAAGGTAGACGATCATTTGCCGCGCGAACCAATCTTTAGACAATAATTTTTAGGCAAGCGATCCACCGCAAACAAAAGACCTTGTAAACCTACGAGTCGTCCATTTTACCACGGTAATAGTATATACCACTGTAATATTATACTATTACTACCGTGGTTTTACGTAGGTATGCGCCGCGCGAGCCAAGTCTTCGAAGCGACACCGTCCCAACTGCACGCGAGCGGACGACTAAGCTCCAACCCAAGCTCCTTTGATGCGGTCTCAAAAACCAACAAGAAGCGGTTCGCCGCGCGGCACGTTCGAGCGCAGCAATGTTCGAGCTGCCGCGAGCGGCGACCCCTCCCACATAGCGCGTGGCCGCTGCGCGAGCCGATGTTCGAGGGTTTGCCGCGCGTAATTTATACCTACCACAACTAGCTTTTGCCCGCGACTTCGCTCGCGTTAAATTCGGGGTAACACCGAAGATTTAAAAAAATAAATAAGGCAGGTATTTTTCCTTGGTAACAAAGAGTCTGTGTACCGATTTTAAGCTTCCAACCTTGAAAACTGCAAAAAGTGTCATATAAAATTTCACCCCCTCTTTCAAGGGGTTGGGGGCAGATTTCCAAAAAAAAATGATGCACGATTTTTTTGTTAGTCACAAATAGTTCGCATACCAATTTTTAGCTTTCTACCTTGAAAATTGCGGAATGCTCCATACAAACTTCTACCCCCATTTTAGGGAAGTGGGGGGTTAGAAAGAGACAAAAAGTAGCCTATGTCACTCTCCATCCGTTCATCTATCTCTACTTAAAAATCACTTCAATTCGTCGCTCCGTTTTGCCGTGAAAGACGGACAAACAAACACACACACACACACTTTCCCATTTATAATATTAAAGTATGGATATAGAGAACGATACCACCGATACATTACTTTGAATCCATACAAAGGGACGAATCGGCGCACGCACACACAAAAACGTCGTTTACACGGCCGCGCCAAGCATCCTCTGAACCCTGAACGGCATAGCAACCACAGAACACAGACCTCTTTCTGTGTTCTGTGATAGCAACGCAGTGTCACGCCGCGCGCCGACCGAGATTGTTGTGCTCCACGTACACGCCGCTCCGCTCACGCGCGGCGTGTACGTCGTATACGGTAATATATCAATGTATACGTTCACCGATTTTTTTATAGGTACCAACCCTAGCGCCCAGTTCAGCTTTAGGTATTTTCAAAGACACGCCTGAGTCGGGCTACTGTATCGTTCTCTATATTGTGTTTATACGCAGCTTAATAATAGTTGAAGAAAAAATACGCTCATAAAAATGAGTGCTCGCTTTCTGACAGCGTCATTGAAAATTAGATAAAAATAAAAAATAAAAACTTTTTATTTAAATAACCAATATTTTGTTTCCTTATAGAACGAGCAATTCAACACGGCGATCACTACAATCGTTACGTTGTTGGCTCGAAATTAGTTTTCGTTATCTCAGAGACGATGGCGAATTTAGATATCGTTTTGCTATGAAATGATTGCCACTTGGACTCCCAGCTCACACAAACAATTTATAAACCAACTAGCTGACCGTATGCAACTTTGTTTGCATTATAACTCACTTTTCCCGTAGGAAAACTTTTCCCGACAGATTTTTTCCGTTGGAAAATTACCCTATGTCCTTCCCCTGGTCTCGAACTATCTCTATACCAACTTTTATCAAAAAAGTTTCGAAGCCTATTCAATACAAACAATCAAATCTTTCCTCTTTATAATATTAGTATAGATTGACAGTCGAGGTTTTAATGAAACTATGCGCATTACGACTGAATAATGAATACATTTCCGTTATTGTCGTGTGCCCGACCAAACTATCTGCCGTATAGTATTCAGTTCGAGGCTCGAGGCTTCCACCCCATAAAACAAGGCGTATGAGAACCGTATAATGTCAAGTGAAGACCTTTACTACAAGGCAACTCTATTGACTTTTAGGGTTGTTATCATACATGTTATGTATACAAAAAATATGATTGTTGCGAACTTTAGGGTTGGTACTGTTGTAGTGCTTTTTCTTGCTGAATTGTAGAAATATAGGGAAATCTTAAAGTTAAAGAAAAAAAACAAACTTATTCCTTTAGTCCGATACAAAATGAAAAGCTTTATTCTTGTAGGTACATAATTATAATTCACTTATGTATATGTTACTTAAGTAAATAAACTCCCTTAATGCAAAGCACTTAACTAAATGTTTAATCAATACAAGCCAAGGGCAGGATGGTTCAGGTTTGTTTGATCAATCTCGGCAGGTAAAAATCAGGTACAAATTGGGTACAAAACTACAAAATGAGGGGCAATAAAGTACACCAACAAATAGTTATAGGTTTCCTTTTTTTTTAAAAGAAATTAGTAGCCTTCCCCGGAGCGGTTGTTAGTAGATCATACCTTCGATGCTAAGTTTCTGCGATCACGGGTCAGAGATATAAAATTCCAGTTTCATATATTTAGCTCCACAGAATTCCTCCTTGATAATAGGTTAGTTCATCTGGCTCTAAAGTCAAGCAGCGGAGCCCTATGGCCTCCGGGAACTGCCCTGGAGATTCATAGCACAGTGTTAGGTTAAAAATATAATTAAATATGCCTATGATCTTGAGGTAAGTGGGTCTAACACTGAGTTCTGAAGGAATCCCAGTCAATACGTTTGAATTTCAGGTAATAAACATTGCAAGTTAATTCCAAACATAATTTTCAATGAATTGTCAAAGTTTTTTATTGGTTAGTTAATAAAAAGGACGTATGGAGGGGAGAGCACCTATTTTGTGTATAATTATTGCTATTAATAAAAAGAAAACAGCTTAATTTGTGAGTTATTTGCCAAAGAAGGATGTGAAACTTAATATTGTGAAAATTTAGAATTTAACATGAAATTCGCAAGTGTTACTCAATATATGCCTTAATCCCACTAAGATGCCGCTTACTATCAGGGTTTTTTAATTAAATAGGGGATGAAAAAGGCGAATTTTGGAAATGTAATATGTTTGATTTAATAATCAATTTACCCACAAATAAAAATAAAATTAACAAAATCTGTTTTAAATCATGAAATATAATACGTTAATTAGATACCTTATTGATTTTTTGCACTTATTGATACAATAAATCCATTTAATTTAATGAATCGCGTGCCGGCGAGTAAATATAGTATTTTTTCCTTAGCTTTACTCTTCAAGCTGAAAACAAAAAGAACTTACTTTTGAAGTCTCACTGTAGCTTTTCAAATTAAATTCACACGGAAAACGGGAGAAATACCTATTGATTTTATTCGCAGAAATGAATATAAATACTTTATGATCTTCGAATCAATAACAAATTCCTTCGGTCGATGTCTCACAGACTAACCAGTTCGGAGATCATAACATTGACGAAAGACGCTTTCAAAAACTAGGGTGAAAAATGGGCGCGTTCGTTCACCGAATGTTAAGCGTCGTATTGGCGACGGAACCTGCCCTAAAACCAAATTCATTTCATAACATGTGTGTCATGATGTGTCAAGTCAACATACGGATCTTTCGAAATTCTACAATATGCAATAAGTATTTCCAGCCGAAGTTATAAGTTTGGTAATGTAAATTAACCATAAACAAACTGTGAATGCTTTCCAAATTCTATTCGACGAAACCATAATTATATGATCTGTAGCCTTAAGTGTACTTTATTATGATATGTCTTTAAAAATGATCAAAACAAACGGTCTAAATGTCAAATTCCGAATTTTGAGAAAATCAACCCACCTAAAGGGAAACACGGGATTTTGGGCGAAAAAAAACTATCTTTGTAAATAAGGCCAGGATAAACGCGAGATTTATTTTGTTTATGCAAAAATTGAATAATGACCAAAGATAATTGCAAATGTCACTGACGTGACGTGAAACGACGTTGACGTTGACACTTGACATTGATATTGTGAAATTAATTGACAAAGTTATTGTAATTATGATTTTAGTTGTGAAATTTGTGTTAAAACTACAGTGAAACCAAAGTGTTTTTGCAAAATTAGTGTTTTATGAAATTTTAAGAAAAAACGGTGTTACACTGTCGGTCTAAAGTTCGACTACTAATTGCAAATCCAACGGGAAATAACAATTATTGAGTTTTGTAACAGCTGTGATGCTAAACAAACAGGGTGCTCATAAATAACAAGTGTCTACAGTCATAACATGTAATTTTCAAACCTCCAAACCCTACAAGGACTCCAATGTACATTGGCAACTAGTGACTCAAGTTACGATTTTTTCTATGCAACTAAGTTGGCAAATAAGCATACATACTCTCCACCTGATGGTAAGTGGTAACAGTCACCCTATAGCACATGTGGCTCTTGTGAGATTCGTAGCAAATGTGCAACCCCCACAAGAATCACAGTGTACGTTGCCAACCTCTGGCATAAGAGTAAAGTCACGGTACCCAGCAAACTGGAACACAACAATGCGAGCACAGCTGCTTTGAGACAGAAATAGGTAAGACGGAGGTACCCAAGCAGGCAAGCAGGTGACCCTGGTACAGAGTCTTCCTCCGGTAAAAGTTCACCCCGAACGTCGTTATAATTAAGTTTTACGCAATAATAAAATTAAATATTGAAGTCAATAATCAATATAAAAACTGACCTATTTTTTAAATTGGACAAATTACAGACAGTTAGCCAAATTTCATCGAAATTAGCGAAGTGATTATAGAGTTTATCCCGGGCAAACATAGAGACACGGGATTTTTTACAGGGCGTACAAAGACCGAAAGCGAAGCCAAATTCACGTATTGAACCCATTGTCAATATCATTTTTGTCTTCTAGACCATACCTGGGAAATTAACAGTAGGTAACCGAGATATTTAAGTTTAAAGTGACAATTATTTTTTCGGGGGTTTTATACCAAACAGTTTGGAACATTATTTGTTAACATTCGTTCAAAAAACACCAAAGAAAAAATCTGTATTTATTAATAAATAAAAGTTTTTAATTTACACTGCGTAATGTATTTACAACTAAGAGCATTTACCCTAAGGAGATGGAAAGGCTGGGCGAACCCCTTTGCCAAAGTACGTTGGCCATAGAGCCATATGACCATACACGTTATGTTCGCGCGCTTCTCAACTTCACTATGGTCGCTCCGCGTCAACTTCACTGTGGAGGCTGCGGGGGGCCGGGAGGGAAGAAGACGACGCCGCGAGCGCGCCCGATCGCAGTGTTGCCAAATTCAGAGGATTTCCCTAAATCCTAGGGGTTTTTGCAGGTCTTTGAGGTTTTTTGGAGGTTTTGATATCACGAAATTTATCTAGGGGATTTTCTGAAGGTTTTCTACTATTCTAACCAAATGGCAAATTCCTTTTTATATCAGACAAGACCGACAATTTATTCACCAAATAGAATGAATGGGACACTAAAACTTACGAGTATTAGCTGGCAACACATTATGTTACCATTGAACTGTCTTGTTTATCATAATTCCGGCTAAAAGACTGTTTTCCACAGCCTCACACAGACATTTATAACGATAAATCCGAATCGACAGACACACGGCTATGTATGTGAAATAAATTAAAATAGGTAATTTGAAGAAAACTTCTAAGTTTTTTATTGTCAATATTAGAAAGCTTATGTATATGACATGGCCAAAATAGTCAGAGGTTTTTTATCAACCAAACTGGAGAAACTAGGGGTTTTTTAAATGTATTTGGGGGGGAAGGTGGAAAAAATCTGGCAACACTGCCCGATCGACAGCGACAGAACAAAAATCGATAGAATAGCGAGTGCACGTCGCACACGCCTATATCATATTTTACGTGTGTTGTCATTTCAATTGTTCTCTTTTCAATATTATATTTTCTTATAAGAATTACCCTCTTTTAATGTACGCCCGTACATTAAATTGGCGACCGTGACAGGACAAGGATAACAGCCTACATAATCACTGCTGCGCTCAAGTAAACGGGAAAGGAAAGGACGCCGTGCAGCCGCCATTTGCTGCTAGCTGACTCCACGCTCGCCGGGCCGCCGCCGCCGCCGCCTTTTGCTGTTTGCTGCTGCTAGTGCCTGGCTGCAAGGAAGAGGTCGTACCGTTTCCTACTAATCCTATCTTATCCACTTATCCCATCTATCTATCTGAGCAAAGTGTTTGTGTTGGTGCCTAATATTATTCTTGTTTCCTTTATCTTCGGGTCGGGTTTCTGCAGCGAGCCTATTTACGTGTTAGCATCTTAAATAATTAGCTACATACTTAGCAATAATTATCGTGCACACGCCTACATTCGATGCAAGAAATTACCGAAGGATTATTATAACTTTTGGGTAATTTTAACTCGCTATTCTTTTTTTTACGTGTACGTAACGTTGCCTATTTTGAACGTGTACCTATGTTGCTTATAATATAAATAAGTGAATGTTATTGCCTCGTCATTTTATTAATTTGTGCCTATATATTCGCATTCAACTGCCTTGAATGGGGCTACCTATAAGCGTTTCGCACATTTTTTATAAAAAACTATTTGCACGCCGCCATTACGCCAGTTGCAATTTTGGGTGTGTCTAGTTCATTTTATTTTGTTTGCGCCAAAAACTATTTCTTGTTTGCGCCTAAACCTATTATGCTTATTCATAGGTACCTATAATTTATTGTGTTTGAAACCTTTTAATTGTTTTTCTGCACATTTAATTTTCATTGTGTCCTTTTGTGACTGTGACTTGTTACTAGCGGTTACTTATTGTTCCTGCCGAACTGGTTTCAGCGTACTCGCTATCGAGTCGAGACTGCTGACTGCTGCTGCTACCTACTACGGGCGGCTTCACGCTTCAGGGCAGTCTATTCGTGCAACGCCACGGGCAGCGGGCTGCGGCTGATCGAATTTTGGTTAGATCCGAACATTTATTTTGCCTAATTCATTGTTTAATTATAACAATATGGCCAATGAAAGTGATAATTCGGTGGACGTATCTCGCCTAATTAGAAAGCGTGTTTCAGTTAAGGGACGTTTGACTAAAATGAAAGAAAATTTCGAGTCTATGTATGCAATTGATTCAAGTCAATTAACTAATATACAATTAAAGGAATTAACTTGTCGTTTAGAAAAATGTCAGACACTATTCTCATCCTTTGACGAACTGCAAAGTGATATTGAATCATACTGTGATGATTTAGATATTCAGTTAAACGAAAGAGATATGATTGAGAGTCAATTTATAACTCTTATAGCCTCAATCCAAAACTTATTAGAGAGTGACAAAATAATTTTAAAGGCAGATAGTCACTCTAGTGCTTCAACTAATACTAATGAAAATAATATAAAACTGCCCACTATTAAACTCCCATCATTTGATGGAAACTACTTGAAATGGTTGGAGTTTCGGGACACGTTTGACTCGTTGATAAATTCCAATGATGCTATACCAATTATTAGTAAATTCCACTATTTAAGGTCCTCCTTAGAAGGGAGCGCACTTGTGGTAATTAAAAGTATTGAATTTACATCCAACAATTATTCTGTAGCATGGGACTTGTTGTGCCAGAGGTATAACAATAAAAACATTTTAATAAATAATCACTTAAAGGCACTTTTTTCTATAGAGTTGATTCATAAGGAATCCTATAAGGCTCTACGTTATATGATAGACACAGTAAGTAAAAATTTACGATCTCTAAGTACATTAGGCTTGCCTACCGATAGTTGGGACGCCTTGATTATATATTTGGTTTCCTCAAAATTAGACATGTCTTCAAATGCTAAGTGGGAGGAGCACAAAAGTAATTTATCCAACTTGCCCACATTAGATGATTTCTTTCAATTTTTAAGAAATAGAGCTGCTATTTTGGAGACTGTAGTTTCTAAAACATCTAGTTATAACGAAAAAACCCAAAAGGGGGTTAGTAATTATAATAAGGGCAATTTTACAAAGTCACTTGCAACTTCTCTAAATGATGTTAATGATTCTACTGTTGGTACTACCAATAAGAATTTTTTATGCCCTATTTGTAGTCAAGCTCATTTTGTATATAATTGCTCCAAGTTTAAACATATGTCGACTAAGGACAGACATGACTTAGTAACACGCCTACAATTGTGCACTGTTTGCTTGCGTAAGGGTCATAACCCACTTCAATGTAAACTAAAGGGATCCTGTAAGTTATGCAAATCAAGACATAACACATTACTGCATGTAGATAAAACTAATGCTAATAATAGTACAAGTGAAGTAGAAAATTTGCCTGTTCCATCTTTGCCTATTGCTCTCAACTCTTCTATATCTTGTGGTCAGGTTCTATTATGTACTGCGTTAATTGAAATTGTAAGCAAAAAAAATAATAAAAGCACTTATAAGGCACGTGCCTTGCTAGATCCAGGAAGCCAGTCTTCATTTATTACAGAGAATTTAAAACAAATAATTAATTGCTCTACTTCTGACATGAGCATGGCTAGTGTATCAGGAATAAATAATGTATCTTTTAACGTAAAGGAGTTTTGTAATCTCAATTTAAAATCTTGTTTAAATTCATTCCAGATACAAGTACAATGCTTAGTAGTTCCACAGATTACAGGCACATTGCCATGCAGATTTGTAAATATTGATCAGTTAAATATACCTTGTGACCTTGAACTTGCTGACCCATATTTTAATCGTCCCTCCAACATAGACATTCTTTTAGGAGCAGACGTATTCTGGGACATTGTTGGCTCAAAACAAATTAAATTAGGAAAAAATAAGCCTACTTTACAAAATTCTAATTTTGGTTGGCTCGTTGCTGGCCCTATAGGCCATGTACAGTTAGAGCATAAAGGGCAAGTTTATTGTAATTTTAGCAAAGAAATACACGATTCTCTCAAACTATTCTGGGAAATTGATGAATTTCATTCCGATAAAGTGCTGCCTACTATTGAAGAAAATTTATGTGAATCTCATTTTATAGAAAATACATTTAGGCTACCTTCTGGTAGATTTTCTGTCAAAATGCCATTTAAGGAAGAGCCTGATAAGGCCCTTGGCGACTCATATTATCAAGCCAAAAGGCGATTTTTAAATTTAGAAAGGAGATTGTCTAAATTACCTTTAGTTAAGCAACAATATGTAAATTTTATAAATGAGTATCTAGAGTTAGGTCATTTAAGTGAAATTAGTAAACCTAGTTTTGGCTATTATTTGCCGCATCATGCGGTCATTAGAGATAAAAATGAAACTACCAAATTAAGGGTTGTTTTCGATGCCTCTGCGAAAACCACTACTGGAAGGTCATTAAATGAGATCCAACTAATAGGACCGGTAGTTCAAGACGATCTTTTGTCAATTTTAATGAGATTTCGTTGTCATAAATATGTATTAACAGCTGACATTCAAAACATTATAGGCAAATAGAGATAGACCCGTCTCAACGCCATCTCCAGCTTATTGTTTGGAGAGATGATGAATCCAAACCATTAAAGGTCTTGCAACTAAATACGGTGACCTACGGCACCGCTTCTGCGCCTTTCCTCAGCACTAGATGCCTGTTGCAACTATCTAAAGAGTGCACAGACCCAACTATAGCTTCTATTATTGAGCATGATATATATGTTGACAATTTAGCGACTGGGTCCTCTACAGAAGAGGGCATCAAGTATATTTTTGAAAATGTTAAAACAGTATTAGAGTCGGCTTGTTTTCCTTTGCACAAAATATTAAGTAACGCAAGTAATATTGCTCAAAGTACTGATTTATGTGAAACACCTTTATACTTTAATAAGGAATGCAGTGTGTTAGGTTTAATGTGGTCTCCCAATAAAGACACACTACACTTCGACATAAATATGAGTTCTGATTCTAAAATTACAAAGAGATGTATCTTAAGTTTAACTTGCAAAATCTTTGACCCGTTAGGTCTATTGTGTCCATGTGTAATTGAGGCCAAAATAATTTTACAGAAGCTTTGGAGCCTAAAGTTGAACTGGGATGATCCAGTGCCATCTAATTTATCCAATCAGTGGTTAAAAATTGCAAATAATTTAAATCTTTTGTCTCAATTACAAATAACACGTCACGTCATATGTGATTCACCTATATGTATAGAGCTTCATTGTTTCGTAGATGCTTCACAGGATGCCTACGGAACCTGTATCTACTTACGATCTATTGATCATAATAATGTCATTTCAGTAAACCTATTGTGCGCCAAAGCAAGAGTCGCGCCTATCAAAGCCATGACTATACCGCGGCTAGAGCTTTGCGGTGCGCTGTTGGGAGCGCGTTTATGTTCAAAACTATCTAAGGTATTGCATTTAAAAATTAATCAAATAGTATATTGGTCTGATTCGACTATTGTGTTAAGCTGGATTAAAACACCGCATAAATTGCTTAAGGCATTTGTTAGTAATCGTATTAATGAGATAAACGAGCTCACTAGTGGTAATCTTTGGAGGCATGTCCCCACAGAACAAAACCCCGCCGATTTGGCGTCTAGAGGTGTCGAACCTCAAGATTTGATTCAATCTTCGTCTCAGTGGTGGACAGGTCCAGCTTTCCTAAAAAAGGAATCTCAAGACTGGCCACAACTAAATAACTTATTAGTTGATGTACCAGAATTAAGAGTTCACTTAAATATTGAAATTCCTAAATTAATTAATTTTGAAAAATTTTCTAGTTATAACAGGTTAAGGCGAACAGTTGCTTTTGTCCTACGTTTTATAAATAACTGTAAAAAAAAATAGTGCCAAAATGACAGGTCAATTACAAGCTAATGAACTGAATAAGTCTCAACTAATTTTAATCAAATTATGCCAAGCAGAGTCTTTTTCTTTAGAGATACAAGCAATATTAAAAGGCGATAGCTTACATAAGAAATCTAAGTTATTACCTTTGAGTCCATTTCTTGACGCCGACGCCGTGCTAAGGGTTGGTGGTCGCCTAAAGTTCTCTAATTTTGATTTTAATAAAAGGCACCCTATAATTTTAGATGGTAAGCATGTTTTCACTAAATTATTAATGCGATATGAACATCATCATTTATTTCATGCTGGCCCGCAATTATTGCTGGCCTCAGTTCGTGAGCATTTCTGGCCCTTAGGTGGTAGGGCAGTAGCACGTAGTGTCACTAAGTCATGCACAATATGTAGACGTTTTCGAGGAACTACAATGCAGCCTATCATGGGACAGTTACCATCAGAAAGAACTAATGTAACTTTTCCTTTTTATACTTGCGGCACCGATTTCGCCGGACCTTTTATGATTGCAAGTAAAAAGGGACGGGGCAGTCGCACTACTAAAGCTTATTTATGCTTATTTATTTGCCTTTTAACCAAAGCAGTCCACTTAGAAGTGGTCAGCGACTTGAGTACCGAAGCCTTTATATTATGTCTGCGTCGTTTTGTATCTCGACGCGGCAAGCCCCATGCTATTCATTGTGATCAAACTCAAACTCAAACTCAAAAATCTTTATTCAATATAGACCTTTACAGGCACTTATTGACGTCAAAATAAAAACATAAAAATCTTCAACCAAGAATCTAATTAACTAAATTATTTAATCCTTGTATGTACACACACCCCAATCATTATTAAGATGTGTGCAAATACAAGTAAAATTAAAAAAAAAAAAAAAAATTGACTCTACACCTGTTCGGAAATTGGGAGAGCCTTCTCAAGAAGAACAGGCAAGAAACTCGGAAGGTCTTGTATTTTTTTTTTGTCTCCTCTTTTAAAATGCCAACATTACAATATTATATTTCACATACATTTTTTTAAATAATATAGAAATGCCTGTCGGTGTGAGTGGAACAGTTACTCGAATGAAATTTATCCCACTATCACAAAGTGTTAACACCCTTTAAACATCAATTATCACATTTTTTGTCAATCCCAAGCAGTTTTATCTGTCATATAATCAGACACTTTATAATATGCTTTTTTCATAAGTGCGCCCTTGATAGCGACTTTAAATTTATTCAAGTTAAGTGCTTTAATATTATTTGGGATTTTATTGTAGAAACGTACACAAAGGCCTTTGAAAGAATTATTAATTTTTTTAAGCCTAGTATTTGGTAACGCTAACATATTCTTTTGCCTAGTATTTACTGAATGAATATCACTGTTTTTACAAAACGAATGTATATTTTTATGAACATATACTATATTCTCGTAAATATATTGCGACGCGACGGTCATAATACCAATTTCTTTAAATTTTTCTCTCAAAGAGTCTCTTATTTTAAGGTTATAAATAGCACGAATAGCCCTTTTTTGCAGCACAAAAACAGTCTGAATGTCGGCAGCATTTCCCCACAGCAAAATGCCATACGACATCACACTATGAAAATAGGCAAAGTATACAAGTCTTGCTGTATCAACATCAGTCAGCTGACGTATTTTCCATACAGCGTAGGCTGCAGAACTAAGTCTCTTCGACAATTTATCAATATGTGGGCCCCACTGAAGCTTTGAATCTAAAGTAATACCAAGAAATACTACGGTATCCACAAGGTCCACATTTTTATGCTTTATGTTAACAGTGGTGTGAACCTCTTTAACATTGGGTAAAACAAATTTTATACATTTAGTTTTCCCTTCATTGAGGCACAAGTTATTCGCATTAAACCAGTAAACTATTCTTGAGATAGAACTATTTACATCGTCATAAATTTGCAATCGTCTTTTAATTTTAAACATAAGTGAAGTATCATCTGCAAATAATACAATCTCATGCCTGTCTTGTACAAAAGCAGGCAAGTCATTTATATATATTAAAAATAGAAAAGGACCAAGAATTGAACCCTGCGGAACTCCCATTTTAACCGAGGCGCCCTGGGACCTCTCCCCGTTGACGTCTACTTTCTGAATCCTCTCAGTCAAATAGGAGATGAGTAAATCCAGAACAGTGTCGCGAAATCCATAGTAGTGTAATTTCCTGATCAGGGTGTCATGATGAACGCAATCAAACGCCTTGGACAAGTCACAAAAAACGCCCAGCGCATCATGTGAGTCCTCCCAGGCCTCATATATATTTTGTATTAACTCAACACCAGCATCAGTTGTTGAGCGACCCTTTCTAAAACCAAATTGTTTACAGTGTAGAAGATTATTTCTGTTAAAAAAGCTTTGCATTTGTTCCAACATTATTTTTTCAAAGATTTTGCTAAAAGTAGGTAGCACAGAGATAGGTCTAAAATTATTGGGGTCTGATGTGCTACCAGATTTATGTAATGGAATAATTTTACTCAGTTTCATTAGATCAGGAAACACACCACAGTCAATGCAATCATTAAAAATACTAGCAAGTATTGGAGCTATTGTTTCTATTACAGATTGGGAAACATCTACAGAGTTGCCCCACAGATCCACGGTTTTCTTTTTATTCAGCGTTTTAAATGACTTTATTAAATCATTTGCACAAATATGGGCAAATTTAAATTTATCATCACAAGTTTTAACATAATCTTTTAGAATAGATTCGGCTACAGTGGGGGAGGAATCCAAAGATTTTGTGATTGAAACTGGAATGTCAGTAAAGAATTTTTCAAATTCTGTAGCTACCTCAATATCTACTGTAACTTTCTTATTTTCAATATTTAAACAAAAATTGTTGTTATTAGTTTTTACTCTTCCGGTTTCATTATTAATAATGTTCCATGTCGTTTTAATTTTGTCACTACTATTTTTTATTTTAGAGCTTAAATAATTGGACTTTGCAAATTTACAAACTTTTTTAAATACTTTGGAATAAGTTTTTACATACAATTTAAATTGATCACTAGTATTTAATGAACGCTCATTGTAAAGTTCATAAAGTTTTATTCTGCTTTTGTGAATACCTGGTGTGGCCCATTCACTAAAAGCTAATCTACCATTGACTGAGATGGTTTTTGGAACAAAGATATTTTTAAATTCACAACAAAATGTGTTAAAAAAGTTTTCATACAATTTATTTGGGTCTTCGTCATAATCAATATACTTTAAATTAATACCAAGATTATTATTGAAACGCTCCAAGCGGCCAGCAGTCTTTGGTACAACAGTGATATTCTTTTTCGCCATAAGCTTACATTTGTAAGGTATAGTAACAAATTGACCAGAGTGGTCAGATTCTAAGTTATTAAAAACATTTTGTGCTAATGGTTCTATGTCAGTATAAATATTATCAATGCATGTGGCAGAAAACTCAGTAATTCGTGTTGGCTCCAGAAATAAGTTTTTAAGATTATATGACTGAAACAAATTTTTAATTCTCATACATAAACTAGAGTTTTCTAATAAGTTAATATTAAAATCTCCACAGACTAATATTTGTTTGCCTTGCTTACAGACTTTATTTAAAACTTCATCCATTATATTTTCAAAGTGGTCATACAATCCCGAAGGAGGCCTGTATACGCTCACTACAATAATCTGGTCCAACTCTACACAGGCAATTTCTATTGTTCGTTCAACTGAGAGGTTCACAATATCTTTACGATCTTTATATTTAAGCTTTTTATTTAATATGATTAATGAGCCACCGCGAATTGCATTTTCTCGACTGAACGAACTACCAACCTGGTGGTTGCTAAAATTAAACATGAACTGGTAGCTTTTAAGCCAATGTTCGGTTATACAAAAAATGTCTACTTTACTACTGTTCATGAATAACTCAACTTCCAGATCTTTGCCCATCATTCCTTGCATGTTCTGGTGCACCAGGTTGATAAAATTTACATGTTTATTATATTCAAATGGGTCTTCCAGTACATTATCTAATAAACAATTTTCATTTTGTTCTTTATTTAACATTATGCAAGAGGATTTCTCTATTGTCTCAATACCTAATTTAAAGACTTACTAACTAATACATCAGTAATATTACTGACAGTCATCCTACTTCTACGATGCTCAATAGGAGCAATTTTTGTAGCCAAGTTCTTGGCTGAGATATAAAAATAATATGATAGCGATTTTGCTATTCGTCTCTTATAATAATTTGATAGACAATATCTATTATCTTTAGTCAAATACAATCTATTTACATAATTATTGATGTCAATTAAATGAAATTTATTATTATGACATAAGGTACTTAACTTTAAATTCAATTTATATCTTACACTATTTTCCTCTTGTGACAAGTTGTTGTAATAAGGTAATGTGAACAAAATAATTTTTTGTACATTTAAATTATTTAATTTATTTAAATAATGAGTCAGGACTTTTTTGTTCATATTACCTCTATTTGCAATAAATAACAACAATGTAGTAGACTGGTTAAATTCACATTCAATCACTTTTTTTAGTATGTCACAGTACGAAGCACCAGGCATGCAATAGTTCATTATTGAATGTCCCATGTTTGTTAGAAGTTGGCCCATACCTATGCCAATGTCATCACTAAACATAACAATATTGTCACTTGTGACCACTGAAGTCTGTAGTAATTGTGCATAGTCAGCTGCTGGTGGCTGAGATACCATGTTGAGAGCAGGACACGCATGATCAGGTACAACATTATAAATTATTTGGCTATCCAATGTTAAGCTATCGTTAGTGGAACTTAAGGAGTGTTTGTCCAGTAAGGCCTGATATCTGTCTTCATTAAATTGACAAAGTGTGGCTAGCTCTGTGACTGATTGGATATGCTCCTTAATTTCATTTTGAGCATTGTAATAATTTTTTGTCATGTTTGCTAAAGAATTTTGCAAGTTATTAATGACATTATTTAATTCTTGTATGTCCCTTTCATACATGTTTCTGCTCTCTCTCAATTTTGAGTCAAAAATGTCCAACGAATCTATTAAGCAAGCACGCTGCTTTCGTAATTTAATATTACTTTTAAAAGAGTTATGATTCTTAATTAATTTTTGTTTCTTCTTAATTAATTTATTAATTTTAACATATTTTTTGAGTTTATTTTTACTACTAAAATGGAAAGGTATGGACTTAACTGATGTACCTGAATACTGCTGTGTGAGATTTTGTCCACCAGGAGATTGCATTAGCTCCTCAAAAAGACTATGGGTATGTATAATTTCACTATTTTGCATAGATTGTTCAAGTTTACCGATTTTTCCATTTGCATCACTCAGCTCAGATAATGGCAGTAACTTCATTGGCGCAAATAATGAATTAGGTAGAATTCTGCGTTCTAGCCGTAAGCCCATTGATGAATATGCTAGTAACGAGGGCATAGTCATGAAATTCATACCGGCGTATTCACCTAATTTTGGGGGGGTATGGGAAGCAGGCATAAAATCTTCGAAGTATCACTTAAAAAGAATAGCGGGTAACGCGTCTTTGACCTTTGAAGAATTAACTACACTCTTTTATCAGATAGAGGCTATCCTAAACTCCCGTCCTATCTCCCCCTTGTCTTCTAATCCTCAAGACCTCACTCCAATCACTCCTGGTCATTTCCTCATAGGTCGACCTCTAATGTCAGTGCCATCAGAAGTCATGGACATGGCGAGACCAAATCGATACCAGCTAATTGAGAAGATCAGACAGCAATTTTGGGAGAGATGGAGAAGGGAATATTTGTCAGAGCTCCAATCAAGATGCAAATGGCGTACCAGTCAACACAATATCAAGGTTGGCGACATGGTGCTTCTGAAGGAAGATCATGTTCCTCCACTAAAATGGCGACTAGGCCGCATCACCAAGTTGCACCCTGGACCAGACAAGATCACCAGGGTAGTAGATGTTAGCACAACCAGAGGAATCATTCGGCGTGCCCTAAACAAAATGGTCCTGCTACATGAAAATTGAAAGCTTCAGCTTCCAAGGGGGCCAGGATGTTCGCGCGCTTCTTAACTTCACTATGGTCGCTCCGCGTCAACTTCACTGTGGAGGCTGCGGGGGGCCGGGAGGGAAGAAGACGACGCCGCGAGCGCGCCCGATCGACAGCGACAGAACAAAAATCGATAGAATAGCGAGTGCACGTCGCACACGCCTATATCATATTTTACGTGTGTTGTCATTTCAATTGTTCTCTTTTCAATATTATATTTTCTTATAAGAATTACCCTCGTTATATAAAACTATATCTATAACTCGTAAAAAAGTTGTTGTGCAATTGTGCAATTTCCTCTAGTAAAAGGCGATCCAGTAACTCAAATCTTCAAGACTATGGCGTTTCCTATCACATGTAAATATAACATATACAATAACGTGTTTTATTTAAGTACGATTATGTAGTATTTTTTATGCCGCCATGATATAAAAACAATGGTACGTTAGTAGCTCAACACAGTAGGTACACGGACATGATTTGCGGGCGACTGCGGAGATACACGTTAATTTGTCGATGTGTGTGTCTTTCTTTATTGTGAAGTTTATATTTTCATAGTGTGCGTTTCTGTAATT
The DNA here is from genome assembly GCA_963935595.1 of Schoenobius gigantellus. Taxonomy (NCBI): domain Eukaryota; kingdom Metazoa; phylum Arthropoda; class Insecta; order Lepidoptera; family Crambidae; genus Schoenobius; species Schoenobius gigantellus. The sequence goes on from OZ012554.1 coordinate 31,929,620, forward strand.
GAATTTTAGATTTTCGTAGTGTGCCATGCGTGTATACCTCGCCTCCCGCAAAATATGGCAGAAAATGTATACTGCGATTTGTTGCGTACCATCTCCATAGGCTAAACGCTCTTAGATTTACAACGAAAGCCTGTCTCTTGTCGCCACGATAAGCCGCTGACTCACGCAGAGACTATTATTTTACGCATTACAGCTGGTTCGATTCCCGGTTCAGTTACTTATCGAAAATCTTGGAAACTGGAAAAAGTCCAGTTTCCTTGGTAAAATTTGTTATCTATACTAATATTATAAAGCTGAAGAGTTTGTTTGTTTGTTTGCTTGAATGCGCTAATCTCAGGAACTACTGATTCAAATTGAAAATTTATTTTTGTGTTGGATAGTCCATTTATCGAGGAAGTCTTTAGGCTATATAACATCACGCTACGACTAATAGGAGCTGAGCATCAATGACAAATGTTGCAAAAACGGTTAAAAAATATACGGCGAAACGTAGTTCGCTGGCACAGCTAGTCTTCAATATTTGTTGTATTTCGCCAATTACAGTCAGTAATTTCCATACTGTATAATTCAAGTTAATTATAGCCCAACTGTATTATACTGTTAAAAGATAATGTAAGAATTTGTACACTGTTTTATAGAAGAATATTAGGAACCATTACAAGAAATACAGGCATTAGGTTACTGCCTGTATACTTTACAGTATATCCAAATATTAAAAAAGTAAAATGTATTTTACCAGTAAACATCTTTAATTTCCATTCTGTATTATTCCTTCAGTACAGTCCTTAGGTTGAAATGTAGAGAATAATCTACTTTACATTTTAAACAAAAAAAATAAAGTCAGTTGAAAAACACACTCCCCTTAAGCTATACTTTTTTAACTTTACTGCCAGTGTGGCGGGTCAATGATAAGTGTTTTTATGTACCGGCAACATCGAATTGCCTATAAAGCCTACTTCACAAAGAAAATGTCAAGGTCGGGGATTTTTAGGTCTATCTAAACTTGCTTCGTTAAACCCAATCTACATAAATACTACGTGAAATTTAAATAATCCAAATATTCTTTATTCAAATATGACTCGATAAAAGCGCTTTTAAATCATAGACCAGAATATACTAGCGTATGGATGTACTGATCATTAAAATACGACCACTTTTGATTTATCAATTCCAATACTAATTTCCAATGTGGCTGAGCTGTCATTCAAAATCGGTTGTAATAGTACATTGTTACCCGAGGGGTGAAAGTAACTTATTTCGGCCCGAGACGGTGTTTGGCGCCCGAGCGTAGCGAGGGCACCAATAGTTCGAGGGACTAAATAAGTCTTTAACCCGAGGTAAACACTGTGCTTTTCATCACGAATACAAGGAAAGTAAACATAAAACAATGAATTTGCTAAAAAAACGTGTAAATTATATTTTACATAAATCAACAACTTCTGCTTTAGCCCGCTTTTGCTTATAAAATCAGGCGTTAACTCCATATCTGAATTAGATGAACTCATTGTATTAATTATTAACACAATGTTATACAAATATAATTAACAGAATCTCTGCCTATACATACGAAGTGTTAACAAAACTCTACAAATGGAAAAAACAAATGAAGATCGCATTGCCGCTTTCCCGCTTATTTTGTTTTTTTTTCTGTGGCCGGCCAGCTATCCAGCCATTATTTTTCATTTCCATAATTTGAAAAATGGTAAATATTTTGCCCAAATCTATGTTATTTTAAAGAAAAACTTGAAAATAATATATAATAAAGTCATTTAAAAAATATATTCTTTTCATTACTCATACTCTGAAAGTAGGTCTGAAGTTGCCTAAGGAGCGGGTTGAAAGTAATACTTTTCAGCCCTAGGGAGAATCACTATCAACTGACAACTGCTGTCAATTTTATTGAACCATATAGCCACTCAATTACAGGTGGTGTACAATTGCAATAACATAATGTTAAGTATTTAAAGAATATATATTTTTAATGACTTTATAATATTTTTTTTCATTATTTCATTAAAATAACGTAGATTTAGGCAAAATATTGACCATTTCTTAAATTATAAAAATGAAAATTAATGGCTAAATAGCTGGCCGGCCACAGAAAAAAAAAACAAAATAAGCGGGAAAGCGGCAATGCGATCTTCATTTATTTTTTCCATTTGTAGAGTTTTGTTAATACTTCCGTATACCAGAGATTTGTATTAACTGTTAATTATATTTGTATAACATTGTGCTAATAATAATAATTAACACAATGAGTTCATCTGATTCAGGTATGGAGTTAACGCCTGATTTTATAAGAGAAAGCGGGCTAAAGCAGAAGTTGTTGATTTATGTAAATCAAAATTTACACGCTTTTTCTTTAGCTAATTCATTGTTTTATTTTTACTCTCCTTGTATTCGTAATGAAAAGCACAGTGTTTACCTCGGGTAAAAGACTTATTTAGTCCCTCGAACTATTGGTGCCAAACACCGTCTCGGGACTAAATAAGTTACTTTCACCCCTGGGGTAACAATATACTATTAAAAACTATTAAATAAATAAATAACACTATGTTATTTTAATTTTACACCGCGCTGTAATTGAATGGCTGTATAAAAAGTCGGAACATGGTTCAATAAAAATGTGAAAAAAAACTAGTTTCTTTTTTAAAATTTGACAGCAGCTGTCAGTTGAAAGTGATTCTCCCTAGGGCTGAAAAGTATTACTTTCAACCCGCTCCTCAGGCAATTTCAGACCTACTTTCAGAGTATGAGTAATAAAAAGTAACTTAATGCGCTGTCTCTTTCAAACTGTCCAAAACATCATAAACCAATTATTATACATATTCTCGCTCGCACCTCAGTTGGTCTATACGACATTATATTCTAAGTGTATGTTATGAATCATACTTATTTTTGTATCTTCCGAGTGGTAGTTAACGGGATATTAGATACATAATAAAATTATTAAATAATTAAGGACTAAATAAAATGGAAAATCTCGTATAGTATTCGTTAGTAATCTATAATTACTAAATAACATGTCCTAATTCACTGACTGACTGACTGATTCATCATAGCTGAGCGTAAACTATTGAAGTTAGACCCATAAACTTTGATCAGTAGGGTCATTTTATTGAGTAGACACTCACTTACTTCAAATATTTTCGGAGTATAATGGCCAAATTGTATTAATTTTCATTTCACTCAAGCTATGAATTAACAGTATTTTGTCCTTTAAAAAGAAAATTTTGCCGTTTCAAAGTATTTTATGGAAGCCCACGTCCGACGCAGCCTTTTACGCGACACAAGGCTTAAAGATTAATTAGATTGGCGTGTAATATTTGTACAAAAGCCTGGTAAATAATAAAGAAAGAAGTACAAAACGATTTTCTTATCCAAAAATCCTGTGAGCTGACTGCGATATATGGACTTCATTTTTTTGGGATTTATGTTCATTATGTCTGGTTCGTAATTTCTTCGGCGAATCTCACGCTAAGGGAAAAATATTTCCCCAAATATTAAAGAGCAGAGCGCTCTAGAAAGTGTTTTTTATAAAGTTTATTTAACTTTTGGCTTAATATACACAGAAGTTTTCATCTAACGAACTTGTAAGTACGTAAAGAGGTAATATTTGATGCTTCTTATAAAATTCGTTGTTTATTTCATCTTTATAAGATTCCCGTGTCTCAGAAGGATATACTGGAACCTTTAAGGACCACTTCGTTGACCTCTGTCCTTCTGTCTGTCGAAACCTATTTTCTCGGGAACGCGTAGGCATATCAAACCGAAATTTATAACAAATACTCGGATCTACAGTTTCTTTCAGATGTGCAAAAAATCAAATTCTTAAGATAACGCGATCAAAGGATATGGCTGTTTGTGTCGCATATTTTGCGATTTCACAAGGATCAAAACCTATAGGGCATTTCACGGGGAATGGCAAAAATCAAACAATACTTGATACATAGCGGGGCAAGGCGAAGTACTAACAATAGTTATTTGTTATACATGAGTGCAAAGTTGCTTTTTAACCGCGTGCTCAAATTTGATGACCGAGCAAGCGAAGGACTCTAAAATTGAATCCTATCCTCTAATTCAAAAATTAGAATCCTGAGCGTTAGCGAGGGAATCAAAAGAGCACAAGGTGAAAAATCTTTGCACTCGAGTGCAACACGTAACTTTTCATCCCCCCTCAGCGAGGAAATGACTAAATGCAAAATAAACATTAACAATCACAAGATACTTTTATTTCAGTTTTGGTATATATCTACTACAACATTAAAATAAACTTCTTCGTAGCTGGAATCACTCATTTTCGTTTTTTTTTACTTGTTTTCAAGTTTCTTATTTATAACAATATGACGTCAAAACAAAATGGCGCGCGCAAAGCAAATTAAAAACAAAAGTACACCAAGGGGGTTCAGAGTATGAGTTTTTAACAAATTTAAAAAAGTTGTATGATAAATTCGGCACCATGGAGATGGAAGTAAATAGGTTTAATTATGTTTTGAAATCACATACCTAGTGCACGCGATGTTCTAAATTTAAATTTACTTTAACCTCAAGCGGATAAAAACGGCTTTGGCGGTCGATATCGAATAGCAAAAATACTCTTTCCGAGATGGGGGGATGAAAATGTTTTTATTTGCTACATCTTATTTACTTTAAGAATCACCTGCCTGAATTGGGAACAAACCCACCAATTCTAAAAAAATGTTATCCTGCATTTTCATGTATCATTCGCTAGAACCTAGAGCCGACCATAAAAGCAACTAACTCGAGTACACGCTATCTCTCGTACTCGTAATAATAGTCGCATCTCAAGTCAGAACTCGATCTTGAGTAGCAGTTTTGACGTTTAATGTATGGCACATCGATCAAAACAACAGCTCAAGATCAACCTCGCACTTGAGATACTATTTATACGAGTCAATGTGTCGAAAACCATAAAAATTAAGTAACACTATAAAACTACAAGATGCTTTAAAAAAGCTTAACACTCGAACATTTCTGGAGAGGGCCACCCTTATCACTTAGGGGTATAAAAAATAGGCTACAACCTATTCTCAGACTTGCCAAATATACACAAAAAGTTTCATAAAAATCGGTCAAGCCGTTTCAGAGGAATTCGATAACAAACACCGTGACACGAGATTTTTATATAATTAAGATAAGACTATAAATAATTTGACTAAGTACATATTACTTTGAAAACTATGTAAAACAATTCTCTCAATTCCTCAGAATTTCTTTCATAAACTTAATAAAGAAATTACGTTAGAGGCTATCGACACAAATTCATCAGAAAAACTTATCGACATAGTTTTTTTGCGAAACTAAAATAAATAACCCCTCTTTCTTTCCTTTGCCTTTGTTAGTACTTTTGTCTTGTCCCAATTATTAGGTACTTTTAGATTTTATGGTGGTCCTCAAGTTTTTTAGGAAATTCATTATTAGAGAGATTTTTTCCTTGTGATCGGATATCGATCGATATTATAAAAAAAACAGGAGTTAATTTTTTACATTGGACGGATACAATTCTCGGTACAGACAACTGCCCCCCTAGACAAGATGTCTTTCGATAATCGCTAACGTAATCACTAAATCGACAATGTATGAGATTTGACAATTGCGCTCGAAAGCTAAGCGAGGGCTTATGTCAAATCGCATACATTTTCCTTTTCTTTTTATTGCAGAAAGTTGGCAAACAAGCAAACTGCCCACCTGATGGTAAGTGGTAACAGTCACCTATAATACATGTGGTTCTTATGAGATTCGCAGCAAAACTGCAACCCCCACAAGAACCACAGTGTTACTTGCCAACTTGTGACACAAGATGTAAAGTCACAGTACCCAGTAATTTCACTGCCATATCTTACCCTACAAACCGGAACACAGCAATGCAAGCACTGCTGCTTTGGTAAGACGGAGAAATAGGTAAGACGGAGATACCTAAGCAGACGACCCTGGTATAGAGTCTCCCTCCAGTATAATTCTCCCTTCTAGCGATTGCGTTAGCGATTATCGAAATGCGTCTTGTCTAGGGGGCTGGTTATTCAACAATCTTTGAATGCAGTTGGAATAGTTTTTAAAATTAAAATGATGTCTCACTTCAGTAAAATTTTAAATCTACGGTTTTGAAGGTACTTTCCCACCATGTGGCATCGCCGGGGGACGCGCTGTATACGAGTACTTGAATAAATTTGTACGGAACCTTCGGTGCTCGAGTCTTTATCGCAATTGGCCGTTTTTTGTCATATACTAATGATGTATCGAGATGGGTTTGGTGAGTTTATACTTTCCTAAGCGACAAAACTGTGCTGACGATCAAAGTTACTTACGCGCTGCTGAGCCAAAACCAACCAACTAATACAATAGTAGGTAAGTACCTACTTTTTTTTTAGTCTTTCCCAGAAAGTTACACCGCTTTCTGGGGGAGTGTATTGTCTTGTATAACATGCTTTTTCTTATGTGGTAGGTCTTTAAACTAGTGCTATTGACTACATCTATATCCTAATGGCTACCATACATTTTCGTCATTATGTTGGCACATGGTTATTCAATATTGCTATTACATAATTAAATTAAATGACTCTAATTTCTACTTCACTATATTTTGCTATAAAAGGTACCTACTGGCAGCGACCTCACTTAGGCAGTAACATGACGTTTCATTATTTATTTACTGTTCTACCGTCCTCCGTTTCCTATTTAGGATTTTTTACCTGGAAAGGGAAAACGGAACCCTTATAGGATTACTTGTCCATCTGTCTGTCAAGACCCTTTTCCTCAGGAACGCGTTAAGACATCAAACGAATACTCGCGTCCAAGGCCTCATTCAGCTGTTAGAAAAATCAAACATACAATTTAGCGCAATCATAAGATAGGACCGTTTACTTCGCATGTTTTGAGATTTCACAAGGGAACTGAAACTTATAGGGTACTATAGCTTTCCGCTCGCGGCTTCGCCCGCGTTATTATTGTTTTAAAAAATAATTTTATAGCCTATTTAAGCCCGGATAATAAATTTAACAGAAATTGGGGCAGATTTTAAATATTTTCCATAGAAACTTTCAACCCCTATTTTGCACGCTAAGGGGGTGAATTCCAATAAACCATGAAATACGTGTTCAATTAAATATTTTTAAGAGCATGAATCTCAAGTTTTATCAAAATCGTTGCTAATTTAAAGATTTTTCCATACAAATTACAACCCCTATTTTATCCCTTTACGGTTAACATTTTTTAAAATCTCTTCTTAGTGTGCGTCCGCATTTGAATTACAACAACTGTCCAAATTTCACATTTCTACCATTAGTGATTACGGCTGTGTGTGCATCTATAGATGGGAACATCTCCTTTTATAAATAAATATAGATTCCCGTTGACCCAAAAATCAAGAAATTTGTCAAAAAGCAGTGCCTTACAGCACATGTAATTAAAAAATCTGAAAACCGTAAAACTACACTTATCTGCGCAATGAAATCGACCCACCTCATAGGTGTCGATTTGGAAATATCGGTATATAAAAATAGGATTAGACAAACAAAAACTGTAAATACAATTTGAAAGTTTACTTCATAAGCTTAATTTTGATATGCTCTAAACCTGGATAAAAGAAGTAAGAAGTATTGCTGACAACAGACCTATTTCTTCGGAAAACCCTGTTTCTCATTTTTCCGTTATACGTAATCTCTGTGACTGTGCAGTGTTAAAAGTTAATTATATCAATGTTTGATCAAAAATTGATTTATTGAAAAATTGATACCTACAGATTTATTGACCCCTTAAATTCAGCAGATTTTCCCAAAAAATTAAGGTATTTTTAAAAGTTTTTGTTAAACCTAAATCTGCCACAGTAAAGACTATTGTAAGCCTAGGCTCTTGTTTAACAATCAGAGTTAAAAGATATTATTTATTGATGGTAGATTTTGATTTGTCGAACACTGAACCAATGCGTAAAGGTGGGTCGATTTCATTGCAGGTAAATGTATGTAGATAGGAAGTTATACATCCGTAACTATGTAGTTAGGAAGCTATACAACCGCAACTATGTAGTTAGGAACTTATACACTTTCAAAAGTGTATACAGGGCCCTCAGTCCACGAGTACAACTCGCGGCTCGAGGCAACTTGGCCGCTTTTTTTTCACATCAACTTGAATAGCTTCTTTCTCACGGATGTTGCAAGACCCGTCTGACCTATAGACAATAGCCAAGCCAGGTCTCCTTAGCAGTGTTGCACTTCTGAAACACATTTTTGCTGCTTGGGAGTGTAAACAAGATGTAATTGGTATATTTTGTGACCTATCAAAGGCTTTTGATTGCGTTGGTCACCAAACTCTTTTAAATAAACTCAAGCATTAGGTGTCTCTGAAGAAGCAATGAGACTTATTGAGTCTTATTTGTCTAAGAGGGTTCAGAAAGTTGTTATTAACAAAACTGAGTCTGTCGGTGCACCTATAGTTATAGGCGTGCCTCAAGGATCGATATTGGGGCCCTTGCTTTTCTTAATTTATATTAATGACCTCCCATACTTCACTAAGAATCTGTGCCAAACAGTAGTATTTGCAGATGATACTTCTTCAATATTTAAAGATGACAGAGGAAATGGAAATACTGACGTTGTAATAGTACTCTCTCTAAAGTATTGCGTTGGTTCACTATAAATAATTTATCGTTTAATTCACGAAAAAATTAAATGTAAGTATTAATTTCTCCTTGCCAAATGTAAGAAAAGTGGATACCATTGTGGAAATGAATAATGAAATTGTTGAATTCATCGACTTAACCAAATTTTTGGGTATAACACTAGATTCTAGATTGCAGTGGGATCCACATATTGAGTCCTTGGCTAACAGACTTAGTTCTGCAGCATATGCAGTTAAAAAATGTTGAAACGGTAAGATTGATTTACTTTACTTATTTCCACAGTGTCATGTCATATGGAATACTACTGTGGGGATCGGCTGGTAGTATAGAAAGTATTTTGTACTTCAAAAAAGAGCGGTTCGCGCTATTTATAATTTACGAGCAAGAGATTCTCTAAGGGAGTTATTTGGAGAAATTAATATATTGACTTTAGCAGGACAGTACATTTATGAAAATTTGATTTATGTCTATAAAAATTATAATACATTTGAAACCAATTTCCAAATTCAGCATCTAAACACAAGATACAAAAATAAACTTGCCGATCCAACATACAGGCTTTAAAAAAACTACAGGCTCGTTTATGGGGAAATGTATAACCTTTTATAATAAGCTTCCACAAAGTGTTACTAACTTGCTATTTCATAAGTTTAAAGCGCATGTAAAAAAGACTTGTGAGTAAAGGTTACTATAAAATCAATGATTATTTGAATGATGCCAATGCCTGGTGTTAATATGCAGATATTGAATCGTGTTGTTATGTATAACTATTTATTTAAACAAATATTGTTTTTGGTAATGACAAAGTAAGTAGAGAACTGACACATCTAATCCTATATTGGAAGTTGAGCTCAAACTTCCGCTGTGAGGTCAGCTTCCAATTGACGACTCTGTAACAATACAGGGAGAAAAAAATAGCCCTTGCTGGTTTTCTTGCTGGTTCTTTCCAGTACAAGGTCTCCCGCCGTAGACTTGTGAACCAATGGCGTACCTTCTTTGACGTTCAAAAGATATTGTTTGTTACAATATCTTTTGAATTTGAATAAAAGATATTGAATTTGAATTTGAGTGCCGTGTCGATATTCGAAATATCCTATCACTAAGATCCTATACACGCCATACAGCAGAACCAACATAGGCTTGAGTTCCCCAATTATACGCATGTGTAGAAAGTATAACGAGCTGCAATCTAATTGTGATGTGGACATATTTTTTGACAAATTAAAAACATATAAAGATAAAACTAAAAATAAAAATAAAAATTTTGATAGGTTGCTTGAACAGAATCCTTCAGGTTTAATTGATCATTTGATACTCTTTCTTTTTGTAAATCTTAAGATAACAACCTAATGGTGAATGCCGTGTACATTTATAATTGTCATGTGTATGAGTTAAAATGCCCTAAAATGTATATTTGTGTTAATATATATGCATATGATGTTAATGTACCTAGATAAATAAATAAATAAAAGAGCCACACGCATATTTATCCGTAGTCGTTCCGCAGGATAGAATGTGTGGAAATGACATTTTAGCTGTGGCCTGTGACAGCCTCACGCTATTTTTTCCGCAGCTAATGTTAGAGTCTGACACACGAAACATGAACCTGACATTTTTTCAAGTAGCAACACTGATACAATGTCCCCATGTAGTTTAGTTCAACATGGTGATTTTGATACTTTGTAATAAACAATTTCATAATATTTTTTTCTTAATTTCTGTCGAAATATTACAGATATTAAGTAATTTTAACATTCATGAAATCCAAATACAGCGATTTCTTATAAAAGGTTCATTGTTGGAACTTCATTGAAACTAAACATTACCTAATATTTAATTTAAAAAAGTATTAACTCCTTTTTTTTCATACTATATTCTGTAGAATATAGTAGGAAAAAAGGAAAAAAAGACAATCCTTTCACAAATTTAACATTCTAAATTACTACATAAATAAAAAATATTAGAATATTTCAAGTATCAAAATGTATTTTACCTTCTGTAGACAGTATTACCAGAGCTAGAATTTTTGAATTTGCCGCTTTTTTCCAAGCTCATGTTTCGTGTGTCAGACTCTATCTCCATACATTTTTTTCTGCGGAACGGCTGCAGAAAAAATAGCGTATGGCTTGGTCTAAGGAGTCTGACCCGCATGAGATTTGCTCCCAGTTAAAAAAGAGACCCGTACTCAGCCGTGAGACATATGACTGTAAGAAAATTATATACTTAAATGGAAAATAACAGCTTAATTTATTAGTAGCGCACAGCGGATTTGTAATTATTGTGCGATCCTTAAACTCGCTGTAACATCTTTTTAATCTGTCTACGCGATAATAAAGCGATTCGCCTAACAATAGAAAGTTTGATTTGACTTGACTAAAATAGGCTCAAATAAAACCAAGCAGGTTTCATAGCGTATAGATTTTTAGGTGCCTTAGAGGTAACATTGATTAAAGACTTTATCGCTTATTACTGTGTTACAACTATTTAGTGTTTAATCTTGTTGTTCGATTATATTTATAAGCTTTTCATCAGCTTTGGCCGTGATTTTGTTTCATATTCAGTTGAAGTATACAAAGTATATTAATAAGTACATTTTATATCTCAACTTAATAAACTTGTGATTTAATTTGAATAAATGTTACAATAACGCCAACTAGGATTTATATTCTGTTCGTTACATACTTCTAAATAAAAATCCTGTTGAAAATATAAATTATTGTAAAGTTGGCGTTTTAGCGTTCTAAAAGAGGAAAGAGAAAATTAAACCTTCCGAGTTTCCGTGCATGTTTTTCTGATCTGCCAGAAACAATGGAATATAACTGACACAGAAATAATAGAACGATTAAGCCTGTAAAGATAGTGTGTGTTGTAAAATAAATAAATAGCTTAATAAAGTTGTCGATAATGTATCGACAGTAATTATAACTTCGGATATTCCATCAACGTAAAGGCCTAGACTTGTGTGTGGCACAATTCGGATGAAGCTTATTTATTTTACATCTCTCATGTTCGGTAAGTAGGTCCTTATTACCCCCAAATGGGGCTTGTAGTTGACCAATTAGCGCTCTAGGGTAATAATGTAGCTAGGAAAGCCCTAGGGTTGCATGTAATTTATTGCCAGTATGATGGTTAGATGTACGCGAACTTTTTGAAATAGTGAAGTGTTTTTTTTAATTACTTACCGCCCTAGAGCTTTCCAAGCTACATTATTACTCTAGAGCGCTTATTGGTCACCTACAAGCCCTATTTGGGGGTAATAAGGACCTACTTACCTCACAATCGAGATGTAAAGCAGAGTAGTTAGCTCGGGTGTAAGCACCAATTGCACCCTCGAAATATAGGGCTGCAATTGATGCCTTACAGCCCTTAGCTACTAATCTACTATTAGAAACTATGTTGAACAACCCAAATCTATTACGTATGTCAGCAATCAACGTTCAGGGAGTTTTACAATTTTGAGATGGTTTTACATTTCCCCCTAGCATGAAGAATAAAGACAAAGAGTACAGTCTGAATAAAGTAATATTATGAGGTATTTGTCGACAAGAATATTAAGAGCTTTATTTTCAGAAGCTGCCACGAACCGCTCTGATTTACTTACTCGTAGTTACCGGGCGAAGTTAGCTGTATGTCAGTAGCGCGACGTGAGTGGTAAACAAAACAGTGTAAAATTAATAAATCGTTCTGTACTGTGATATAAACAAACAAACAATTGTAAAAAAAAGTAAATATTGGTAAAATTATTTAAATAATATAAATTAATTGTGTTTTTACATTTCTTATTATAATATTAGTGTGCCGCGAATTTTACCATCCCTTTTGGAATGTAGCGGCCGCGACGCCCTCAGCTTTAATCTTTAAAATTTTCGAAACATCTTTGGCGTACAGAGAGTGGACCTCTTGTCTTTGTCATGTCTCAGATTGTGCCCGCGAACTACGTTTCGCCTTAATTTATTTTTTCCCAACATCTTCAACAAATATCGTTAACGTACACAGAAATAAATAAAAACTTAACAAATTATATACTAAAACCTTCTTCGAGAATCACGCTATCGAGTGGTGAAAATCAGTGCAGTTGTTTTTGAGTTTATCGCTTGTTTATAGCAGACAGACAGACAGACGCGGCGGGGGATTTTGTATTATAATATGTAAGGATTTATTAATAAAAAAAAAATTAAAATAAAATACTAAAATAATCCTGATGGTAAGTGATAACAGTTACCGATAGTACATATGGCTCCTGTGAGATTCGCTACAACCCCCACAAGAACCACAGTGTACGTTGCCAATTTGTGACATCAGATATAAAGTCACGCTACCCAGTAATTTCACTGCCATATCTTGCCGTTTAAACCGGACCACAGCAATATGCAAGCACTGCTGCTTTGCGGCAGAAATAGGCAAGACGGAGGTACCTAAGCAGATGACCCTGCTACAGAGTCTCCCTCCAGTGTGTTGTTTATTAGGGTAGGTCAAGGCTTATGCAGGGTCTTTAGAGCCTCATAATTTCAAGCCCCCGTCGTTTATGTTTCATATTAAACTTTCTTCTACTCTTAGGTTGTCTAGTAGAGATTACAACTTTAACAATAAGCTAGTTTTAAGCACAATTCTTGTAAACTGTATTATAGCAATTAAGTTATTCTGATGGCCAATTCGGCGTTGCGCCGATTATTTTATTGCTGATTTTGTGAATAACTACAATCTCTAGAATACAATATATGATTGCTAACTCCTAAACCGGTCCGGTCTCCGTATGTAGCCGGTGGACTTCCTGAGCTAGCTCGAAGGAAGTCGCGGCTCCTGAAGGGCTGCTGTCAATCCACCGAACCACGACCGGATCACTACATTTGCGTTTCCCTAACAAGTCATCAACACTCACCAATAAACGGACATTCGCGATAAAATTAATTTTACTCGAGAGAGCGCGCCGCGTGGTAACCTCATTCAATGACATTACAAATTCGACTCGACTGGTCATGTCACAGCGGCCGGCCGCCACAGACCAGCACATGCACAGACTACTAGCAGTGTTACCACTCGCTCTTCCTCGAGCGTAAACATTTTCATTCATTCATATCTAAAGCATAATACTAAAATATAGATAACTATTACCACAATATAGAGAACTATACAGTAGCCCGACTCAGGCGTGTCTTTGAAATTTATACCTAAAGCTGAACTGGGCGCTAGGGTTGGTACCTACAAAAAAAATCGGTATATAGAGCACAACAATCTCGCTCGGCGCGCGGCGTGACACTGCGTTGCTTGCTATGCCGTTCAGAGGCCCAATTCAGCTAATAAGTTACAACCGAATCGAAACTGAACCGTTGCGATCGACCAATCAGAACGCCACATTATCACGTCATCGAACAATTGCATGGCCATATACGCGCTCCAATTGGTCGATCGCAACGGTTTAGTTTCGATTCGGCTGTAACTTATTAGCTGAATTGGGCCTCAGAGCATGCTTGGCGGCCGTGTAAACGACGTTTGTATGTGTGCGTGCGCCGATTTGTCCCTTTATATGGAGTCGGGCTACAGTATCGTTCTCTATATTGTGCTATTACATAAGCAAATTATGGAAACATAGGTACTTACGAGTATATTCATAGTGAATATATTTTTAGCATTAACAAGCGTGTCATTGTTTAGTGTGTGTGTTTATCGTTAATTTGTATTAATCATGAACTAAGCGATAGAGCATTTAAATAATTCGGTGAAGAGAAATCAAAGCTAAGGGAGTTAGAGAAATTTGTTCTTACAATCCATGGCTTCGATTCTAAAAATAAGTAAAACTTCACATTCTTGTTTTTACCTTACACCAACTCATCAAACCCTTCAAATAACTGAAATGTCCTGTTTGCTGAAGACAAGATTCAATCAGAGAAAACTGACATTTTCAGATTATGCTATGAATAGCCACAGATATAATCACCTCATAACAGCTCATATTCGTCCCCACCTAGGGGCTCGAGCCTACCCTAAGGCCGGATTTACATTTGTCTGATGTGTCGTGTATGTGTATGGTAACGATATGTATTACATTTAGTATGGTTGGATTTATATTAGCGTGATGCGATATGTTGTGATGCCTTGTGTTGTGTCGCATCAGAGCGCTGGGGATGAGGGCGGCCGGGGGGGAGCTGACGCGTCACACAAGCACACACAAGTATGTTTACGCGCCCAGTATTGTATAACAATTACTATACCTAATATTTATATTATATAATGCCAAATCATATAATTTTGTTTAATATTTCAATCATTTCGTATGATGATTGAAGATGATATAATTTCAAATGATATAACCTTATAACGCCTAACGAACTATTCGCATAAAATTGTGTAATATACCTAACAATTACTTCATATTAAATTCTCTTCATTTAAACGAAAATCAGTTCATACATATACAAGAACGTTTAGTATAACAATCAATTAATATAAAAGTTAATTCATAAATCTTTGTTTATAATAAGAAAGTTCAGTTGAGGCCGTTTCTCATGCGAACCAAGCAAACAAGAATGCAAGCAAGCATGCAACTGTGTGTGGTCACAATGTCTAACCTCTTTTTTGCGGCGGGGGAATCTCTTTACGATTCCAAGGGACTGAAAAGCTGACATGGCCGCCCCTTGGATATGCCATTGGACTCGGGTAAAAACCCCATACCTGGGTTAAGTTAAATACCAGTAAGTAACTTCCACCCCATGGAGGCACGTTCGGGTTGGGACTAGAACCTAACCTACAGTTATCGATTTAATCTTATAATTTATTTTTAATTTTAATTTTATTTTCCTATATTTTTTTTTATAATTGATTTTATCCTAATGAAATTAGGTATATTAAATGACGCGCACTCTCAGACAAATGTACATATGAAATTCGAGAAACGAAAAACACATTGGTACATGGCGATCTTGAACCCCGGACCTCGGCATTTGCGTCCCGATTAGAAGGAAAACGCCGAGTCCACAGCGCCACCAATGTTGACGCTCCAATTCTCCTATAATAACATAAGTTGCTATGTATGATACCTGCCTGTCTACCTGTGTGAATGTTCCTATGAATAAGCGTGTTGAATTCAAAGCTCGTCTAATTTTGGCGTTTTCCAATATAAGCTGTACCGAACTAAATTCAAGTAGTTCGGGCGCCAACGCGGGTGAAACCGCAGAGATCTTAGCACGAAACATTCTAAGGATATACCATAAGGATCATTTATTATAATAAGGATCATTTGATCTGTGATTCGGAATTTCAAAATTAACAAATGCCTTGGTATATATTTTACATTATGTACTTGTGTTAATTAAGAATAAAACTTAAAATAGATACTAAAAAAATCATTGTTTGGTTTATGAGACCACGATGCAAGTGAAACTTTTTTCGGATCGTAGGCATTTAACTGATAATTTTTGGGAAAATTATTTAATTTAGAGTATTAAAATCGCGTTTTTAATCTTAAATCTTTTTCTTCTAAAAAGAAAATTGCTATCTCAACCTCAATGCAGATCTACTTAATCAACTTGATCGATTCCTAAATAACTGCATTCGATTCGTTTTTAACTTTGACAACACCTCTCCGTTCATTACTTAATAGACAAAACAAGCCCAGTTATCTTAACAATAGTTTTGAGTTCCTATGTTCCTCACATGATAGATCCCTTCGTTCCACCTTAAATGGTCTCCTCAAATGCCCCGCCCACAAATCTGATATCGTGCACTCTTCTTTCATAGTCCAGTTATAATAATAATAATAATAAACTTAAATTTAAGGATATTTTTGAATAAATGGATAATAATAATAAATATCTCGGTATGTCAGAGACTTTGGGAATATCTGTGGAGGACGTTAAGCAGTCGGTGAAGGCACGTTTCTTCTGTCGCCTAGCAAAGGTACTTAACAGCCTTTTGTCTGGCGGCAATAAGGTGCGTGCCTTCAATGGCTGGGTGATGCCTCTATTGATGTACTCCTTTGGCATACTGAGATGGACTCAAACTGAGCTGGACGCCTTGGATAGGAGAGTCCGTCAACTGCTCACAACACATCGCATGCTCCACCCTCGCTCGTCTGTTATGAGACTATACATTCCACGGAAGTGTGGGGGACGGGGCTTTCTAAATGCCAAGAATCTCCACAACCGTAAAGTGTACAGCCTTAGGAATTACTTCCTTAACAACGAGTGTGGGATGCATCGTGATGTTGTGGCAGTTGACAAAGGATTTACCCCTCTCTCCATGGCAATCGAGAACTGGCGCAAACCACCGGTGCTTAGCGTCGAAGACCGCAAAGAGGTATGGAAGGGCAAGGAGCTACATGGGAGGTTTTATCGGACCTTGACTGGGCCTGATGTAGACCTACCCGCTTCGGTGAACTGGCTACGTTTTGGTGACCTATTTGGGGAAACTGAGGGCTTTGCCTGTGCAATTGCAGACGAAGTAATGATGACGAACAACTATAGAAAATATATCCTGAAGGACGGTACGGTTGACATCTGTCGGGCATGCCGCCGTCCCGGAGAGTCACTCATGCATATTATCTCTGGTTGTTCTCATCTTGCTAACGGCGAGTATTTGCACAGGCACAACCTAGTGGCCAGGATCATCCACCAGCAACTTGCCATTCGATACGGCCTTGTCGAATCTGAGACGCCGTACTATAAGTACGCGCCAGTGCCAGTTCTTGAAAATGGTCGTGCGTTGCTCTATTGGGACCGCTCTATCATCACGGACAGGACTATTGTTTGCAATAAGCCTGATATTGTGGTGATCGACCGGTCCCAACGCCGAGCAGTGCTCGTCGATATCACTATCCCTCATGATGAGAATCTCGTGAAAGCTGAGAAGGACAAAGTCAGCAAGTACCTTGACTTAGCTCACGAGGTAACCGCCATGTGGAATGTTGATTCGACGATCATTGTTCCGATAGTTGTTTCGGCGAATGGCTTGATAGCGAAGAGTCTCGACCGACATCTTAAGAGGCTCTCGCTTGAGGAATGGATCAAGGGTCGGATACAGAAAGCAGTGATTCTCGACACGGCACCTATTGTCCGGAGATTCCTCTCTCTGCAGCCCTAACCACCGGCAGCTTGGGCCTTGCCTCGCTGTTGGCGGCATACTAGGTTTAAGTTTTTTATAGTATTTTGTTTTATATATATATATTGTAAAAAACTTAAATTTAAGGATATTTTTGAATAAATGGATAATAATTTATTTGTAGCCAACAATTACAATTAAAAGTAACAAGGTGGATATCTTCTTTTAAGTATAAAAATACCTGTATCAGAAGACATCACTCCTCCTACTACTAGTCAATTGGGTTGGTTACAATGGATCTATAATTTTAATTACAATACGAACTGCATAATTGCGGGTGAGTATACTAGTGTGTGCGAGGTTGTGTGTGTGTGTATGTGTGTATTTGTGTGTGAGTGTGTGTATGTGTGCACGCACGTGTGTGTGTGTATGTGTGTGCGTGTGTGTGGGTGGGTTTATTGATTCAGTAGGTATACAGAGTAAAGTGTTGAATATATAATTTATATGTGATGGGAATACTCATATTAACACCTTTTGTTAAGTATATAAGTATACATTATATGCATTATTTCATATTTATTTTAAGTTGTCAGTTACACTATTTATTAATTTTAAGTAATCCTTCAACTTCTTCATAACTTTTGCTTTTAATCCAGTTCAATATCCTCTTTTTACATTCGTAAAACTGTAGGGAATAAATGCTTAGCTCTCTATTCAACATGTTATATATTTGCGCAGATCTATTTGTGTATTGATTTTGAGCGTAGCATGTTTTCGTTTCCTTTGTATCTATGACTGTATAGTTTTTTCTCTTTTTCAAAACATTAGGGTTAAATGTATGTTTTTTGTGAAGTCTTAATATAGTTTGTATTATATACAACTTTCGTACTGATATTAGCCCACTTATGGAATATAGAGAACTTGTGGAAAATCGCTTAGGCTTAAAATATATTACTTTTATGAGTGCTCGTTGCGCCCTCTCCAGTTGTTAATATTATAAGTTTAGTTTTGTTTGCTCCTCCCCAAATGGGAATGCAATATATTAAGATCGATTGGGCCAAGGATGTATATATTTCATTAAGTAATTGTTGAGTGGCTACATGCCGTAGATTTTTGAATATCCATATCAATTTCCTAATTCTACTACTTAGCATTTCAATTTGCGATTCCCAAGATAACCTTTGGTCTATTATAATGCCTAAATATTTTATTGATGTTACTTTGCTTAATACTATACAATTGTTATTACATTTACGTTCAGAAGTATTAGTGTTTCTTAAATGAATTTTGACTTTAAAATCTGACTGAGGTTGAGTTTTATTATAAATCGAGTAACACATGTAATTTGTTTTATTAATATTTAAAGTAAGTAGATTTGTCCGAAGCCAATTTATTATCTCAGTAAGTCCATTTTCTGCCCTAGCTCCAACACTTTCCCAATTTTGGTCAGTGAAAACTACTACAGTATCGTCAGCATAGGAGAACATTTTTGCATTAGTCAGCTTTAGATTACAAAGATTATTAATATAGATCAAAAACAAAGTAGGTCCTAATACGCTACCCTGAGGTACTCCAAATTTGATATTTAATTCTTCGCTAAAGTATTCACCAATTTTTACTTTCTGAGTTCGATCATAAAGATAATCTTTGAGGAGAGCCAAAGACCTTTCCCTAATGCCGATACATTCCATTTTTTTTTATTAAAATTGGAATATGTACAGTATCGAAAGCTTTCCTCAAATCCAAGTAAACAGCCAGACATTTCTTACCCTGATCTGTTTGATTGACTATAAATGAGGTCAGCGCTTCCACTGCATCCTCAGTAGATTTTCCTGTGCCAAACTGCGTTTCTGCTAGAATGTCATATTTTGTTAAATAGCTCACAAGTCTCTTATTGATCAGCTTTTCTAAAATTTTAGAAATTGAGGGGAGCACTGATATTGGACGATAATTATTAACCTCATTTGACTTTCCGCTTTTATAGATAGGTGTCACTATAGATTTTTTTAGAAACAAAGGAAACACTCCCTTCTTAAAACAGACATTTGCAAGGTGACATATAATCGGTACTATTATATTCTTAGCTAATTTTAAAAATTTTGTTGGGATGTTATCCCAGCCGGGAGCACTGTTTGTTTTGAGACTAGCAAGTAGATCGTGCACCTCTTTATTATCTGTGTCTAATAGTACGAACGAGTTTTGTTGTAGCTTGCAGGATTCATTAATTATGGGTTTGGTTTTTTCATTATCAGACATAATTTTTTCGGCTAAAGATTGCCCTATGCCTGCAAAGTACTTATTTACCTCGTTGATAGATTCATTGGGAGTGCATTTTAATTTGAGCAAATCCTTATTATGCAGTTTAGATTGATTTAAATATGTTATTCTTTTTATATTCCTCCAAAGTTCTTTATTGTTGTTAGTACACTGAGACAATAGGTTTCTTTCATAATTGCGCTTTAGTTTTTTAATTAAGCTGTTACAATAATTTCGATATCTTTTATAACTTATTTTAAGAATTTCATTATAGGGATCAATTTTTATTTGTTTTTGCATATTATTGCGGTTTCTTATACATCGTAGTACACCAGTTGTTATCCACGGCTTAATAATGCGCTTATTTTTAGGTATATTTATAGTACATGTGTTTTGATCTAAACATTCTTTAATCGTATTAGTAAGGCGTTCTGCTAAAATATTAGGGTCAGTACAATTTAAAAGATCTAATATTTGTGAACGAGACAGGGATTCTAAAGCTTTTTCAAAATTTGTCACTGTTTTCGTTTTTCGGCAGTTTTTTAAACCTGTGATTGACGATTTCCTTAAATTTAAAAATATTAGTGCATGATCTGTTATGGTTGTATTTAGGATGGCTACCTGAGCAGAATTATTTTTTGTATCAAGTTTTAACATATAATTAATCCTGTTATGGAATGTTCTACCACTTGACGTCAGAAAGTCATCAAGTAAACTACTCGTAACTTTGAAAAAGAAATTACAAAAGCTGTAAGAAAGAATAAGAAGTTTTTTACATCTGTTGATTAGGGATATGCAGATTATCTTCGAAATATCGTTTCGAATTTCATTTGCGTTTTATAGTTTTGTATATTAATAGTAGGCAAGTATATATGAGTTTATTTTATAAATAATGTTTATGTATTAGTATTTTATGTATATATCATTAACCAGTATTATTTTACCATTAAAGTACCTACTACATCTACTTCCTTTTCTCTGCACAACCCAAAGGTTGACTGGTAGTAATGCCTTTGGCATTAAGTCCGCCTCTGTACACAAATTGTACTGGAATGTTAAAATAAATTAATAAATAAAATTATAAATAAAAAACAGGGAATTAATAAAAAAAAAGTAATAAAAAATTAAAAGCAATAATTTTATAAAATAAACAAAAAAGCAATCAAAAAATGAAAAAAACAATTGAATAAAAAAATAACGCTCTACACCAGGATCGAACCACTGCCACAAAGGTTAAAAGTTTATTTGTTTATTTTCTTAACTAACAATATCATTACAGGTAAGTGCCCAATGCGATAGTTAAGCAATTCAATTAAGTACCTAGTATTAGGAGCGTCGGTGGCGCTGTGGCCTCGGCACTGGACTATGCTCCGAGTAGAATCGAAAGACCCGCGATCGATCCTGCCATGTACCAATGTGTTTTTTCGTTTCACGAATTTCATATGTACATTTATCTGACGCTCCTACGGTGAAGGAAAACATCGTGAGGAAACCTGCATACACATGCGAAGTAATTCAAAGGTGTATGTGAAGTCAACCAATCCGCACTGGACCAGCGTGGTTTGACTAAGACCTAATCGCTTATTAATTCTTCTCTTATGACTGGTACTTTCCCGTCTCTTTGGCGCAAAGCATATGTACGTCCACTCCCCAAAGTATCAGATCCAACACTTCCCAATCAATACCGACCAATCTCTATACTCCCTTATCTTTCCAAAGTGCTTGAGGCCTGTGTTTATAAACAATTCTCCAGTTTTGTACATACGAACTCAATTCTGAGTCCTCTCCAGTCTGGGTTTAGACCAGGTCACAGTACGGTGTCTGCTCTCCTTAAAGTGACAGGAGATATTAGAGCTGGCATACAGGATACTAAATTAACTGTTCTTGTATTGATTGACTTTTCCAACGCTTTTAATGCTGTAAATCACCAAATTCTTTTGTCCATCCTCTCCCATTATGGGGTCTCTCGTGAGGCGGTAGATTGGTTCTCTTCATATCTTCAGGATCGCCAGCAATCGGTTATCTGGGGAGATACTTCCTCCTCATGGTGTAATCTAATGGCTGGTGTTCCTCAAGGCGGCATCTTATCTCCAATCCTTTTCTCAATTTTTATTAATCTCATTACTCACCGGCTTCGCTGTTCGTATCATTTGTATGCTGATGATCTTCAACTTTACGCTCAGGCTGGTGTTGATAACTTAAATGAGGCTATAGATAAAGTCAACGAAGACCTAATTGCTATCAAAACCTGGTCTGATCAGTTTGGAATTCTAGTTAACCCGGCAAAATGCCAAGCAATCATTATAGGTAGTCCCAGGGCTACAGCAAAAGTGGCTACAGTTAATTTGCGCCCAGTTATATTTGACAACAATATAGTCCCATTTTGCAGTAATGTAAAGGATCTTGGCCTTTATTTAGACTCGACGTTCAACTGGCAGTCTCAGGTATCCAACATCTGTCAACGGGTAACTGGGATACTACGGTTTCTTTACCGGTTAAAGAACTTTCTGCCTCCTGATATTAAGAAAATGCTTGTCCAGACCTTGATCTTTCCTGTCATCGATTATGGTGATGTGTGCTATCTCGACCTGAATGCAGATCTGCTCAACAAATTAGACCGGCTTCTGAATAACTGCATTCGGTTCGTCTACAATCTGCGAAAATACGACCATATATCTGAGCATCGGCAGCGTTTGAACTGGTTACCTATCCGGCAGCGTAGACATGTAAGAACTCTAAATACGCTTTTCGCCTTTCTGAATGGTCCCAATGCACCCAGTTATTTAAACCCACATTTTCAGTATTTATGTACGTCTCATAATCGACCTCTTAGGTCAGCATCCAATTGTCTTCTTACATGTCCATCTCATAGCTCTGAAATAATTCACTCTTCCTTTTTCGTACAATCCATTCTTCTCTGGAACGCGCTGCCTTTATATATTAAGAAATCTATCAACAGGTTAAGTTTTAAAAATAAATTGCGGAAATATTTACAACAGAACTGGATGTCATAACGTCGCTTATTTGTTGGCTGTATTATTGTTGTAATTTGTTAATGTTGTGGTATAATAATATGTATTAGTTTATTTGTTATAATATTTATGTATTAGGTTTGAAATATTTTTAATGATTTCGATGTTAAATTGTTAATTTTGTTTTTGGTACATCTACCACAGTTGCTCTCTGCACCATCCAAAGGTTGACTGGTAGAAAATGCCTCAGGCATTAAGTCCGCCGTTGTATACAATGTACATAAAGTGTTAATAAATAAATAAATAAAAATAAATAATCGCCCGAACATGTTAGGGTAGGCTCGTGCCCCTCGGAGGCGACATATATGAGCTGTGGTGATGATGATTTTAACGTTAACATTAGGTGACATTAGTTTACCTTTGAAAGGTTAAAAATTGCCTTGACTTGTTTTCGATAGCCAGATTGATTTGACTACCTAAATCCAGTGAATCCAAATTTCAAATATCCGTTAGTTCTTTCGAAACATGTCATCACAAAATCACCGGTGTGAAGTTAGCAGCCAAAAGTAGCAGCCGATGTATAAACCGACCAATTTAAGAAGTAGTTATAAAATCTTCAAATAAAACTAGTTAATTCAGCCTTTAAAACATTAGAATATATGTCACATTGCCTAAAGAACATAAAATAAGATAAGATCATTAAAAATTCCATTCTAACACTAATATAAATGAAAATAGTATTAAATCAATGAGATGATATTTTCAAACATGAAAACTGTGGCGCCTATCAATTTGTAGGCTCCTAACTATCTTGATATGCTCAAAACCTTTCAGAAAAGCCTAAATTTATTATTTTATGATACCTATATCACCCAGAAACCAAGTCCATTAGCTAAAAAAAATGAGAGTAAATGTATGAAATATCGTGTCACAAGGCTTGTTAACGAAATCCTCCGAAACAACACGACCGATTTTTATGAATATTTTTGTGTATTTTTGGCAGGCCTCAGAATAGGCCATAGGCTATATTTTATATCACTAAGTGATAAGTCCGGCCCTCTTCAGATTTTTTTTGGTTAATTATTATGATGAAACGTATTTCGCGGGCACATCTAGTATATTATATAACAAAGGCGACTGTTGATTAGCTTCAAAATGATTATAGGGAGCGTACCAATTAACGACTTACTTATCAGTCTAAAACGTCTAAAAATCGTGTAGGAAAAAGTATATTTATAGTGATAAAAGTGATTTAAGTGATCTTTGTAAATAAGGCCAGGATAAACGCGAGATTTATTTTGTTTATGCAAAAAGTGAATAATGACCAAAGATAATTGCAAATGTCACTGACGTGACGTGAAACGACGTTGACGTTGACACTTGACATTGATATTGTGAAATTAATTGACAAAGTTATTGTAATTATGATTTTAGTTGTGAAATTTGTGTTAAAACTACAGTGAAACCAAAGTGTTTTTGCAAAATTAGTGTTTTATGAAATTTTAAGAAAAAACGGTGTTACAATATGCCTAAATGTTTAGACTTTTCTAAAAGCTCTTGAGTATAGCTAGTTTACTAACTAGACGGCAAAGTGGTACGCGCCTTGGTTTTTATGGTAGAGACCACAGTTTCAATATTTTGGTACTGGTTTGCTAAGATGCGGCTGATAGCCTAAATAAAATTTTATAGTCCTCAAAACATGTACAAATTTATATTTTCTAAAAAGGTTTTGAGCTATTCTAGACCATGAAGTAAGTCCTAAAGCGGTACGCTTCCTACTTTCACTAGAAATATTTTCACCTTTCATCTTTAAAAATGAATATGTTTTCTCTTACATTTTTCTAGGTAATGATTTGGCTGCTGGGTGATAGAAGTATCTAATCCCCTAGATATGCCTAAATGTTTAGACTTTTCTGAAAGCTCTTGAGTATGGCTAGTACAATATCTGGACTACAAAGTGGTACGCGCCTTGGTTCTTATGGTAGAGACCACAGTTTCAAAATTTTGGTACTGGTTTGCTAAGATGCGGCTGGTAGCCTGAACGGGTGTGTAAAAACCCCTCAAAATAACTTTAAATATACATATTCTAGAAAGATTTTGAACTGTTTTAGGCTATAGAGGAAATCATCAAATGGTACCTGTGCTTTATCGATTGAAAAAATAACCAAAATTCTCGTTTTTTGTTGAATGTATTCACTCCAATATTTTGCTAGTTATTGTTTTGGCTGCTGTGTTATAAATGTATCTTATCCCCTAGTTATTTCCATAAATTTTGGCATTTATGAAAGGCCTTTAGCATGTCTAGTATACTAAGTAGGCCACAAAGTGTTACGCGCTTTTGTTTTTATGGCAGAGAGCACAGTCTCAATATTTTCATACTCGTTTTCAAAGATGCGGCTTCTAGCCTAAATAAAATTTTATACCTCTCAAAACATATACAAATTTACATTTTCTAAAAAGGTTTTGAGCTATTCTAGACCATGGAGTAAGTCATAAGGCGGTACACTTCCTTCTTTTACTATAAATATGTTTACCGTTCATGTTAAAAAATGAATATGTTTTCTCTCACATTTTTCTAGGTAATGATTTGGCTGCTGGGTGATAGAAGTATCTAATCCCCTAGATATGCCTAAATGTTTAGACTTTTCTGAAAGCTCTTGAGTATAGCTAGTTTACTAACTAGACGGCAAAGTGGTACGCGCCTTGGTTTTTATGGTAGAGACCACAGTTTCAATATTTTGGTACTGGTTTGCTAAGATGCGGCTGATAGCCTAAATAAAATTTTATAGTCCTCAAAACATGTACAAATTTATATTTTCTAAGAAGGTTTTGAGCTATTCTAGACCTTGGAGTAAGTCCTAAAGCGGTACACTTTCTTCTTTTACTATAAATATTTTTACCTTTCATCTTAAAAAATGAATATGTTTTCTCACATTTTTCTAGGTAATGATTTGGCTGCTGGGTGATAGAAGTATCTAATCCCCTAGATATGCCTTAATGATTAGACTTTTCTGAAAGCTCTTGAGTATGGCTAGTTCACTAACTAGACGGCAAAGTGGTACGCGCCTTGGTTTTTATGGTAGAGACCACAGTTTCAATATTTTGGTACCGGTTTGCTAAGATGCGGCTGCTAGCCCGAATGGGTGTAAAAACCCCTCAACACAACTTTAAATATACATGTTTTAGAAAGATTTTGAACTGTTTTAGGCTATAGAAGAAATCATCAAATGGTACATGTGCTTTATCGACTGAAAAAATAACCAACATTCGCGTTTTTTGTTGAATGTATTCACTCCAATATTCTGCTAGTTATTGTTTTGGCTGCTGTGTGATAAAAGTATCTTATCCCCTAGTTATTCCAATAAATTTAGGCTTTTATGAAAGGCCTTTAGCATGACTAGAATACTAAGTAGGCCACAAAGTGGTACGCGCCTTTGTTTTTATGGCAGAGAGCACAGTCTCAATATTTTCATACTCGTTTTCAAAGATGCGGCTTCTAGCCTAAATAAAATTTTATACCTCTCAAAACATATACAAATTTACATTTTCTAAAAAGGTTTTGAGCTATTCTAGACCATGGAGTAAGTCATAAGGCGGTACACTTCCTTCTTTTACTATAAATATGTTTACCGTTCATGTTAAAAAATGAATATGTTTTCTCTCACATTTTTCTAGGTAATGATTTGGCTGCTGGGTGATAGAAGTATCTAATCCCCTAGATATGCCTAAATGTTTAGACTTTTCTGAAAGCTCTTGAGTATAGCTAGTTTACTAACTAGACGGCAAAGTGGTACGCGCCTTGGTTTTTATGGTAGAGACCACAGTTTGAATATTTTGGTACTGGTTTGCTAAGATGCGGCTGATAGCCTAAATAAAATTTTATAGTCCTCAAAACATGTACAAATTTATATTTTCTAAGAAGGTTTTGAGCTATTCTAGACCTTGGAGTAAGTCCTAAAGCGGTACACTTTCTTCTTTTACTATAAATATTTTTACCTTTCATCTTAAAAAATGAATATGTTTTCTCTCACATTTTTCTAGGTAATGATTTGGCTGCTGGGTGATAGAAGTATCTAATCCCCTAGATATGCCTTAATGATTAGACTTTTCTGAAAGCTCTTGAGTATGGCTAGTTCACTAACTAGACGGCAAAGTGGTACGCGCCTTGGTTTTTATGGTAGAGACCACAGTTTCAATATTTTGGTACCGGTTTGCTAAGATGCGGCTGCTAGCCAGAATGGATGTAAAAACCCCTCAACACAACTTTAAATATACATGTTTTAGAAAGATTTTGAACTGTTTTAGGCTATAGAAGAAATCATCAAATGGTACATGTACTTTATCGACTGAAAAAATAACCAACATTCGCGTTTTTTGTTGAATGTATTCACTCCAATATTCTGCTAGTTATTGTTTTGGCTGCTGTGTGATAAAAGTATCTTATCCCCTAGTTATTCCAATAAATTTAGGCTTTTATGAAAGGCCTTTAGCATGACTAGAATACTAAGTAGGCCACAAAGTGGTACGCGCCTTTGTTTTTATGGCAGAGAGCACAGTCTCAATATTTTCATACTCGTTTTCAAAGATGCGGCTTCTAGCCTAAATAAAATTTTATACCTCTCAAAACATGTACAAATTTACATTTTCTATAAAGGTTTTGAGCTATTCTAGACCTTGGAGTAAGTCCTAAAGCGGTACACTTCCTTCTTTTGCTATAAATATTTTTACCTTTCATCTTAAAAAATGAATATGTTTTCTCTCACATTTTTCTAGGTAATAATTTGGCTGCTGGGTGATAGAAGTATCTAATCCCCTAGATATGCCTTAATGTTTAGACTTTTCTGAAAGCTCTTGAGTATGTCTAGTTAACTAACTAGACGGCAAAGTGGTACGCGCCTTGGTTTTTATGGTAGAGACCACAGTTTCAATATTTTGGTACCGGTTTGCTAAGATGCGGCTGCTAGCCTGAACGGGTGTAAAAACCCCTCAACACAACTTTAAATATACATGTTCTAAAAAGATTTTGAACTGTTTTAGGCTATAGAAGAAATCATCAAATGGTACATGACTTTATCGACTGAAAAAATAACCAACATTCGCGTTTTTTGTTGAATGTATTCAAGCAAAATATTGGAGTATTTTGCTAGTTATTGTTTTGGCTGCTGTGTGATAAAAGTATCTTGTCCCCTAGTTATTCCAATAAATTTAGGCTTTTTTAAAAGAACATAAGCATATCTAGAATACTAAGTAGGCCACAAAGTGGTACGCGCTTTGGTTTTTATGGCACAGATACCACAGTTTCAATATTTTGATATTCGCTTGCAAAGATACGTCTGCCAGCCTGAACGGGTATCTAAACCCCTGAATATCACTATAAATATACTTTTTCCTACACGATTTTTAGACGTTTTATACTGATAAGTAAGTCGTTAATTGGTACGCCCCCTATAATCATTTTGAAGCTAATCAACAGTCGCCTTTGTTATATAATATACTAGATGTGCCCGCGAAATACGTTTCATCATAATAATTAACCAAAAAAAATCTGAAGAGGGCCGGACTTATCACTTAGTGATATAAAATATAGCCTATGGCCTATTCTGAGGCCTGCCAAAAATACACAAAAATATTCATAAAAATCGGTCGTGTTGTTTCGGAGGATTTCGTTAACAAGCCTTGTGACACGATATTTCATACATTTACTCTGATTTTTTTTAGCTAATGGACTTGGTTTCTGGGTGATATAGGTATCATAAAATAATAAATTTAGGCTTTTCTGAAAGGTTTTGAGTATATCAAGATAGTTAGGAGCCTACATATTGATAGGCGCCACAGTTTTCATGTTTGAAAATATCATCTCATTGATTTAATACTATTTTCATTTATATTAGTGTTAGAATGGAATTTTTAATGATCTTATCTTTTTTTATGTTCTTTAGGCAATGTGACATATATTCTATTGTTTTAAAGGCTGAATTAATTAGTTTTATTTGAAGATTTTATAACTACTTCTTAAATTGGTTGGGTTATACATCGGCTGCTACTTTTGGCTGCTAACTTCACACCGGTCACAAAATCTACCCCAGTTAGTAAACAAGCATCAACATTCTTAACATACTACATAGTATGTATGAATTATAGACGATGTGGTTATATCATATACACCAGTGTCGATAAATACATTCTATAATATACAAGCATGAAAACGGGAATCCCGCCCTACTGCTAGCGACACACCGACCCTTATCAATGAGGCACGGACAAAGCCACCACTTTTATTGGGCATACGACAATTTCGTAATTATGTTTATGTCTATCGCCATTCGCCAGCCAGGACATTATTGTCTCCCGAAATCCACCCTATTACAGTCAATGGCATCTGGTAACCTCTGTCCCAATTATTTTCGTAAAATTAGATTGTTTTTTATACAAATTAATTATACCAATTCTATTTCTTTAAGTACTATTATTAACTTATTTTTCAATTTATTAATATCTGAGGGAGACCGCGGGCTTAA
Source organism: Schoenobius gigantellus (assembly GCA_963935595.1). Lineage (NCBI taxonomy): Eukaryota > Metazoa > Arthropoda > Insecta > Lepidoptera > Crambidae > Schoenobius > Schoenobius gigantellus. The sequence goes on from OZ012554.1 coordinate 31,959,034, forward strand.
TTTTTTTATTGGAACGAAGTTTCTTTTGACATTGTGAAGACTGGGGCTAGTCAGCAAAAACTGTACGTTACAGAAAGCGTTATAAAAACGCGTCACAAACGACTCAAATTTTAACTCAAATTTTTTTTTACAAAAAATAGAACCGTCTTCAAAAACACTGAAAACTTAAAAATAATCTTCTTCTTAAGATTAAGATTATTTTTTAGGCCAATATAGAAGAAGATTATTTTTAAGTTCAGTGTTTTTGAAGTCGGTTCTATTTTTTGTAAAAAAAAATATTTTTAACTTTTTAGTGAATGAAATCTTTTAAGTGAAAAAAAAAAACCCGAATTTAAATTAGTGTATTCCTCGATTTTCTATGGGATCCCATCATCCGATCCTGACTTTGGTGACCATGGGACCACCCTTGTAGTATGCTCTATCAAATACAAAAAGAATTTAGGAAATCGGTTTAAAAATGACGGAGTTATGAGGTAACAAACATAAAAAAAAATACAACCGACTTGATAACCTCCTCCTTTTTTGAAGTCGGTTAAAAACAGTGCATTGAAGATCGCAGTGCTTGACCGTGGTACTACCATTGGTACTATACTGCTGGGGTGCGATGTCAGACACTTCCACGTGGTGCACCCTGGGCAACCCGGCAGATTCTCTGCCGCGGGCTAATATCTGACGAGAGGACCCCCATGGAGGGGGGGCGTGGGATGGCCGGGCTTTGCCCGGCGGGCCACTTCGTGTGGCCACCCGCTTCATGCGGAGAAGGGCGAAGTCCGCTCTTCTTATGTTAAGAACAGGTGTGGCTCTCGCTGGAAGCCGATTCCGGCGGCTACCTCTGGTGGTAGGGAGGATGAGGGCGAGCTTCTCGCCGTGGCGCTTCGCGCCCGTTGGGGATTTCCCCAAGCTTCGGCTCACCCGCGCGGCGGTGGATCCAGTGGGATCTGCCGTCGGGCAACCCGTTACCCGCACTGAGCGGGCCGGGGGCCCGGCGCACTGAGCGTCGGACCGCGTGGAAGACAACCACAATAAAAAAACAATTTCGGGGTGTAGAGCGGCGCAATTCAGTGCCGCTCCACAAAGTAGCAGAGCCAGATGGGGAGTCCGGCAACGGACGTGCCACAGGCAGGGGGTCAGCGGGAATAAGGCCTGGCTGTTGTCCCCTTCCCTTTGTCTTGTGACGGACGGAGAGCTGCTGGGGAGGTTTTTAGTGGGTAGGCACGGGCCGTGTACGGTCTGGGGAGTCCCACATATCCTCGTGGTTTGGCTCGACCACGAGGAATGCGTCAAAGCATTTTCCCCCCCTCCCAAAAAAAAAAAAAATTGGTACTATACTGCTAGTACTACGGGTGTTTTTTGCCCGTGGTACTACTCACGTGTCCGGTAGTAGGTACTGCGGGTGATTAATTTTGCCCGTCCGTAGTACCACTTATTGTTTTTGACAATAAAAGAACACCATGTCAGTAACTATCGGTTTGAATATTTATATTATTTTAAAGAAATTAAGGAACGCTTTAATAAAATAATTTTTAAGGCAACTTTAAGGCAACTTTTTAATCACAGGTCATTTTTTAACCGACTTCACAAAAAAGGGGCCTTTATAATTTCGATTGTACCTATATTCTTTTTTTACATTACAAAACAAAATGTAATCAAAATTTTCCCCGCTTTCCTGGAATAATTTTAGTCAGAAGCAAGTTTTCAATTATGTTTTTTTTTATTGCTGCAAGTGGCAGACGAGCAGACGGCCCACCTGATGGTAAGCGGTGAACGCCGCCATTGACTTCATCAATATCAGGGACATTGCTAAGTCGCTGCCAACTTTAAGTATAATGCTTTCTTCAAACCTCCCTTGGAAAGGCACATGTCGTAGCGTTCGGGTACATAATTTTTCATTTTAGAATATGCCTATAAACCTACATAAAGTCTAGAATATGCCTATAAACCTAAATTAAATTAAGTTTTTTTACGCATCGGACCAGGGGGGCCCTTAAGGCTGGGGGGGCCCCAACCTAGAACCTACATGTCGGCCTCGTCCGATTTTTTACGTGTTTTAGATGTAGACCAAGTACCTACGTATATTCCAGTTAAGCACCATTAAATGGCTTCGAGACTTGAATCCTATCCATCTTATAACAAAGCATGGTCCAAGCTTAGTTTTAGTTTCAACATGAAACTGTCTTTATCAATTCTTATTAACACAAGTGAAAGAGCATCAAGTTATTTTTCTATTTTACATACAATAAGCAAGATCTCACCTGATGATAGGTGACGATAAAGCCGAAGGTGGAAGCGAGCTTCACCTGGACTCCTCAACAGCTGAGGAACTGGCTATCTTACCTCTAATTGTCGGAACACAACAATGCTATCAACATTGGTATTATGGCGACAAACTAAGATAAGACGGTGGTAACTAGCCAGACGGTCTTAGAAACCCTACCACAAACTAAACCGGAATCGAACCCCGGCCCTAACGATCAACACCCGGTGGTCTAAACCATTAAATCAAAGTTTAAGGCATCGCCAAAGCTTTTGATAGAGTCTGGCACAAGGCTCTTCTTTCCAAGCTTCCGGCATACGGATTACCCGCGCAGTTCTGTACGTGGATTGCCAGCTTTCTCCACGAGCGTAGAATTCGCGTTGTCGTTGACGGCTGCGCTTCACGGTTCGTGGCAGTGAACGCTGGAGTTCCGCAAGGCTCCGTTCTATCCCCAACATTGTTTCTTCTGCATATCAATGACATGCTTTCCTTGGGAGCTATACATTGCTATGCAGACGACAGTACAGTGCATGGGGGATATCACGGAAGCTCAGGGGTTGCTCGTGGAGATATTGGTAGGGAGAGGCAGAATCTTATCATTGAGCTCAACAGGACGCTGGACCTCGTCTCCGAATGGGGCTCCAACAATCTTGTTGAGTTCAATGCTAAGAAAACACAGGTGTGCGCGTTTTCGGCGAAAAGGTCACCATTCCTCCCCCTTCCTTCTCTTCAGGGCACAACCCTTCACACACAGAGCAACATCACCTTGCTCGGAATGAACATTCGCTGCGATCTGAACCCCAGAGACTACATCGAATCCGTCATAACTACTGCCTCACGGAAACTCGGTGTCCTGAACAAGGTGCGTAGGTATTTTGCGCCGGACCAACTATGTTTGTTGTATAAAACTCAGGTTAGGTCTTGCGTGGAATATTGCTCGCACCTTTGGGACGGCTCCGCTCAGTACCTGCTCGATGCTCTGGACAGATTGCAGCGTCGCGCTATTCGCATTATTGGCGATGTAGAGGTAACTAACACCCTCGAGCCTCTACAACTTCGTCGTGACATCGCCTCTGTTAGCGCCTTTTACCGAATGTTCCATGGGGAATGCTCTGAGGAGCTCTTTAACCTTCTCCCTCCCTCTCCATTTCTTAACAGAAACACGCGTAAGGGCCTTCGGAGTCATCCGTACACTGTGTCTTCCTTCTCACACCGTACCAAGAAATTCCAAGATTCCTTCTTCTGTCGTTCATCCCACACTTGGAATTCTCTACCTGCGCACGTGTTTCCTCCATCCTACAACATGGGTTCCTTCAAAAGAGGCGTGAAAAAGCATCTTTTGGGCCGGCAAGGGGCGGGCAGGTAGGATAGTCGATGTCGTCCCTACTCTATCTGTCAACTCATTTGGGCCTCTTTCACCGCTTAACATCAGGCGGGAGGAGGTCATTTGCCGGGTCCTACATAAAAAAAATTAAAAAATAAACCACTAAACCAAGGAGGCGGTAAGCCAAGATTACGTTTAGACCGCGTTTTGTAATAAGACCCTGTGTTTCTAATATTCATGAAGCAAATGTGAAACATATGTGTTTAATGTATTCCATTTGGCGGCTGCGTAAGGTTCGGGAATCTATAATATTAACTCGTATTATTGAATATAAATAAGACTTATTTTGTGTTCCATCAAAGGGGTTGAATTTAGGTGTATTACCACAAAGTTGGTAAAAAAACTTAGATAAAAACTACGTTAGGCTTGGAGTACATGTATTACGTACGGTGTGCGGCATGTAGTTGTCTCTCAAAGATCATCATCATCACAGCTCATATACGTCCCCACCGCGGGGCACGAGCCTACCCTACATTAGGGTGATTAGGCCTTAGTCAACCACGCTGGCCCAGTGCGGATTGGTCGATTTCACACACACCATTGAATTTCTTTGCAGATGTATGCAAGCTGCCTCACGATGTTTTCCTTCGCCGTAGGAGCATCAGACAAATGTACCTACATATGAAATTTGAAAAACACATTGGTACGTGCATGGCGGTCACGAATCCCGGAGCTCCCGATTGGAAGGCAAGTGCCGGGTTCACAGCGCCACGTACGCTCGTCGCTCAAACGTATCTTCTTTCTTCGTCTTCTTATATATAAAAACTAGCTGACCCGGCGTAATTTGTATCGCCATGTTTTTTAACTAAATTACCGAAATGTTTGTTTAAATTATTGTAATTTTTATATTACACAAACTAACAATAACTTTTTGTCCTAACAATAACGAATACATAAAACCAAGAATCATCCAATTTGGTGCAGTCGTTCGAAAGTTATGGGCGTACATACATTTCGAAGATCCATTTTTATTTTGTACAGGGTGTCTCAGAAACAATGGATAAACCTTTAACTGTTGATAGGTTTCGTCGAGACCTCTCTAATCTCAAATTTTGACTTTAGTAAAAATATCTCGGTTTGCAAGATATTTGATAGTTTATGATTTTTTTTAAAAATGCCACTTTTGGTTGGTTTTTAATGTGCCATTTTTACAAATACGGACTTTTTCTGATTCAGTTTTTTTTAGCTTCTAACGGAATAGTTCAGCTATCAATAACAGTGGTTAAAATTGAGCTAGCTAATCACGAAGTGCTTGGAAAAAAACAATGTTCCAAAAAAAATTAAACAAGAAATTATTTTTCTTCGTGTTTGGTCAGCTACCATGTAAAAAAATGTATGACGCTCATCGTGCCCATTATCTTAAAAAAATGCTTAGTTATTCTAGTTTCAAAAAAGGTATGATAACCTATGCTTAATGTATCTCTTAAATTTTATTACTGCTTGAATAGCAAATGGTATGAAATTTTAAAAAGATTTTTTTCGGAATAGTTATTAATTCTTAGTTTGAATAAAGAATTTGAAATAAAACAACATGAAATTTTAATTTTTTATTAAATTTACAATAAATGTTCGAATTGGCGTCCTTGCGCTCTGATACACGCCCTACATCCTTTTATAAAAGAAAGTTTGATGCGGCGCGCGTAACCAGACGTTTTTATGTGTGCAGCTGCATTTTGTATGCGAGTACGCAACTCTGTTATTGAGGATACTGGCCTCGCGTAGACAAGGTCTTTCAGACATCCCCAATAAAAAAAATCCAAGGGATTTAGATCCGGCGATCTGGGCGGCCATAAAATAGGGCCGAGCCGGCCTATCCACCTTTGTGGGAAGTGTTGATTTAAATAATTTCTTACTATTATTGCGTAGTGAGCTGGGCACCCATCATTTTGAAGCCACATTCTCCGCCTCACTTCTAAATTGACATCTTCTGGCATGCCGGGTAAATCATTTTGTAAAAAAATAAGGTAAATTTCACTATTCAGTGTAGCTGGAAGTTCATATGGCCCGATCACCTGTCCGTCAATAATCCCAGTCCACAAGTTAACTTTAAATTGAACTTGGGACCGATCTTCCCTCATCAAATGTGGGTTTTCAACTTGCCAGCTATGTAGATTGTGGATGTTGAAATATCCATCTCTCCGGCATGAGGATTCATCCGTCCATAAAATTTTATTGAAAAATTGCGGGTCCTCCCTTATTTTATTTAACATGATTCTGCAGAATGCAATCCTGCGCGGATAGTCAGCAGGCTGTAGAGTTTGGACCCTTTGAATATGGAAAGGGTGCAAAAGGTATTTTTTCAATATGCGATGCACTTTGCTTCTATTAATGCCGGTTCGACGTGCAATTCCACGCACAGAACGTGTTGAATCTTCTTCTATTTCGTCGAGGACTACTACTTCTTCATCGTCGTTTCTTTCTGGTCTTCCTGGCCCTGCACCACCAATGCCTCTTCCTGGAAGCCTCCCTTCGCAGTACGAATTATGTACCCGAGCAAAAACTCGATAGTCCGGGTGACGTGCGTTGGGGTACCTAATACAAAAAATGAAGTTATTAAATTTACTAATTCATTTAATTTTAAAATCTAATTAAACACGGCGTGTGACTATTTTTAGAAGGATAACATAATGTAAGACCCATCCTGATACGTTTAACTAAAGTTGCAATAAATGTGTGTGATTTAAAAAAAATAAGATTGATTGAATTAAAGAGAAAATAAATAATCTTACCTCTCTGCGTACAGACGAGCAGCAGCGTTAGCATTTCCTCGACATTCGCCATAAACGAAATGCATGTTTGCATATTCGCGCGACGTGTACTGATGTCTAGGCATGTTCAGTGTTATGTATTGGTTGTCAGTTAGGTTTCACAGCACAAACAATATCCAAATCGTAAAGCTAGCCAAGTCCATATGATTACCAGTTGTCAATAGGTTTCACAGCACAAACAATATCCGAATCGCAAAGCTAGTCAAGTCCAAAATCACAGCAAAATGTCGTTTAAAATCATCGAAGCTCTATCGAATCTCTCGAATACAGAAAACACGCGTGGGTCACAACCGGAGTTCAGAAGGACACTAACAATCGTAACAAAGAACCCAATGATCAGACGCAGGTAAAAAAAGTCCTTCCAGGAAATTCGATAGCAGGTAAGGTTGCAAATGCTTATGACTCATGTGCTGTTAATGATAAGGCTCCTTTTTGATTGCGCATAGTGGATGAGACATGTGGCAGGCAGGGGCCACAAAAAAAAACACGTTTCTCAACTCTGTGACTCGCAAACGAATGTTTACAAATAAGCTTTAAGTGCTTATTAGTAGAAAAAAACCTTTTTTTTTCAAATTTTCATTTTATTTGCTATTCAACCAGTCAGAAAGTCAAGAAAGCATAAACTTAATACTGGAAAACTAAATTAACCGAATAAAATTAATCCGAAAAATAATTATTCCGACAAACAATCTTTTTAAAATTTTCATACCATTTGCTATTCAAGCAGTAATAAAAGTTCAGAGATACATTAAGCATAAGTTTATCATACCTTTTTTGAAATTAGAATAACTAAGCATTTTTTTAAGATAATGGGCAGGATGAGCGTCATACATTTTTTTTACATGGTAGCAGACCAAACAAGAAGAAAAATAATTTCTTGTTTAATTTTTTTTGGAACATTGTTTTTTCCAAGCACTTCGTGATTAGCTAGCTCAATTTTAACCACTGTTATTGATAGCTGAACTATTCCGTTAGAAGCTAAAAAAACCTGAATCAGAAAAAGTCCGTATTTGTAAAAATGGCACATTAAAAATCAACCAAAAGTGGCATTTTTAAAAAAAATCATAAACTATCAAATATCTTGAAAACCGAGATATTTTTACTAAAGTCAAAATTTGAGATTAGAGAGGTCTCCACGAATCCTATCAACAGTTAAAGGTTTATCCATTGTTTCTGAGACACCCTGTATAGATGAAACGCTGTGTGTTAGTCTCGCAAAAACTCTGATACGGCTCGATAGATTCTTATGAAATTTTCTGTGTGTATTTGAATAGGTCCAAGGAAGGTTTAAACGTAAAGTTGGACCCGGTAGGTGGCGCTGGAATCGGGCAGGACAACGTCTGCCAGGCCCACTAGTTTTATATAAAAATGTTTTTTTTATCTAAGTTTTTATCAGCAGCAAAACTGCAATGGTGACACATTAAGACTTTTTTTGATCAATTTACTTGAATTGAACATTCAATAGTAGAATTATTAACGAAGGGTATAAAGCAGTGTCTTATGTCACAGGTGCAGACTTGAACCGCGAACGTAATGAAGAACTCTATAGTACTCTCGAATATAGTGAGGCTGTTAAATAATTAAATCCTTAGCGTAGCGAGTGACTTAGGATTAGAGTCCTGAGTGTAGCGAGGTATTAAGCTCACCGAAGACTAAGACTGCTTTATCCCCGAGGGAAATACACTACTTTTCCACCCCCTGCGAGAAAATTTTATGATAAATACGAAGGCGCGTGAGCTCACTGATAGACTGAAATTTGTGGAAGAAAGCTAGTTTTTATGGGGGATTACTCTCTGTCATACCATTTTGTCACACCAGTGTGACACAGAAGATTTTTTTCCTCACAGTCACACCAGCATACCAGTACCAGTATACCAGTATACCAGTCACACCAGTATTAATATTCAATAGCACGGATTAGTTAATGGTTTTGGCACTAATGCCATTTCCGGCGGAAGTGGGCCTTAGTTCCCGTATTCATTAACAGATCAACGATCTATTTATACACGCAATAAGGAAACGAGAATAGTCATACCTATTTCAGTCATCATCGATCTTCCCTTTAATATATAAACATACCAATTTCAATCCTATCAATCTTCTGTTATATATGTATAAAAAATCGTTGTTGTTTATTTATGTATTTATTTCCTTAAGTCAACAGCACAATACACAAAAAATACAAATTGAAAAAATGAACCATACATGGGCCAATTATAGACTTAGGTAGTTTCCAATTACAGAGCATAATGCGACTCAGTGGCGCACAATGCCGAATTATGCTGATGCTTAATTGGAACGTGAATTAGTTTTCAAATGCACCAGCAGAGTGCGCTAAGTTCAGTGTTGAAAAAAAGAAATATTCATAGAGTTAGCAATAACCTCATTAATGTGTAAATAATGTGGTATACATAATAATTGGTTGAAAACAATTTACGGTTATTTTAAGTAATTTGGATTATGATTATTTCAAAAAAACTACAATGAAACGAAAGCTTTAAAAATTTTTCAACAATAAATAATATTACTAACGTTTATATATAAATAAAACATTTCGATCAATGCCAACTTAAAGAAAAAACACTTGTTAATTTTCTGTCATTGAGTTGGTATCGATTGCACGCATCACACGAAAACATTACTTTTGAGAGTGCTCGATTGTGCGAAGTGTTGCTGTAGTTGAAACATTCAACGTTAAGCATTATGCCCCTCGTAGCGGCAAGCGCGCGAGGTAGCAGTGTCCCGCTCGCGAAGTATAATTAACAGTGTTTACGTTCGTTCGCGTATAGGCCTAGAAACCAGTTCTCAGTGCGCGCGGCGCGTCGCCGTCGCTTGTTTTTGATTGAACTATGTATTATAGCCGACGAAAAAAATGAGTATTATTGAAGATTACGATAAGAAGTCCATTAATGAGGATGTTGACGCTGACAACATGAGCTTAGAGTCAGAAAACACACAACAGCAGGAGGAAGATATCAACCAAATAAGCGTAAATCCTGATATGCAATCACGGAATGTGAAGAGAAACAGAGAAGAAGATGAATGTGAATGGACTTTAGTAAGACGTAAGGAAAAAAAGTTGAAAGATGAGAACAATAAAATTCAAGTTTACATCACAAGCAATGAGCGACTACCTAAACAATTTTCCTTGGCAAAATTGTTCAAAGAATGTGATATACTTGATATTACCGGAATAAAATATTTGAACCCATTTAAATTGCGCGTTGAGTTCTCTAATGAATTAAGCATGAATAAGTTGAATTCTTGTCAAACATTAATTGATATGGGCTGGAGATTCCAAAGACCTTTAGAACAAAGCACATCATATGGAACTCTGCGCGACGTAGAAATTGACTTGACGGAAGAAGAAATTTTGAAAAGAATCAAATGTCCGGAACCAGCAAAGATTAAATCTGTGTTGCGTCTTCAACGGAGAAGCGCTAGTGGAAACGGTTGGACACCAAGCGAAACCGTAAGGCTTGGCTTCCAGGGATCCTATTTGCCCCCATATGTATTTGTTGACAATTTACGCATTAAAATTGATAAATATATCTTCCCGGTGTCACAATGCTCTCGCTGCTGGAAGTTTGGTCACACGTTTAAAAAATGCCCTTCACAGAAAATAATATGCCCTAAATGTGGAGGCAACCACGAGAACTGTGAAACAATGCAATATAAGTGTGTAAATTGCACAGGAAATCATATGGCCTTGGTCAAAAGTTGCCCGGCTTTCTTGAAAGAAAAAAAGATCCGAGAATTGATGGCAGATTTCAATTGTACGTATCGCAGAGCATTAACAACATATATAGAACCAGAACCGTCAGTATTAAAAGAACCTAAACTGAATACTCCAACAAGCATACCATCAACCAGTTATATTAAGAATCCTAGCCCTACATTCCAACCTTGTCAACCATGTTACGGGTCTCCTTCGTATGCAGAAATAATAAATACAAGTGCGGTGATACATAACAATTCGGAAGTTAAAAAACAAAAGTCTACACGGAGAGAACAGCGGTCTGAAAAAGTCAAAACAGAAATATTCCACAAACTTGACCAAGACCTGCAAGAAACTGAGATTTTGAACGAAAAAGCACAAGAGACTCGCGAACGTGGAATTAACTTAAGTGAGCTTTTGTTTAGATTAAAAGCGATAATATTTTCTAAGCGTGACTCGAATCACAATAAAATTAGAGAGTGTATTAAGTGTTGCTTAGAATGGTTTATTTTGGTGATGACAGATAATATTAGTGACTGGCCGGTGTTGAAATTATTATTTGATTATCTTAATGGATAAGTTAATTAATATTAATATTGTGCAATGGAACGCACAAAGTGTTAGACCAAAAATAGTAACGTTAAGTCAATTATTACAACAAGAAAAGGTTCACATTGCTGCCTTAAGTGAAACATGGTTAGTAGAAGAAAACAGACTTAATATTAACAACTATGTTATTTATCGCAAAGATAGGCATGATGGTTACGGAGGAGTAGCTATATTGGTTCATAAATCGATCAAATCTATTCAATGTAATATGCAAATTATAAATCCAGACATTGAAATAATTCACATTAAACTTTTTAATTGCGATCACATTGAAAATGTGATCTCAGTATATTGCCCACCCTCCTCACGGACTAGTCAAAATGACTGGGAACAGATTTTATCTAATTTTTCGACAAAAACAATGTTACTCGGAGATTTTAACGCTCATCACGTGACTTGGTCAAATAGGACCGATTCTAGAGGCACACAACTTTTTAACGCTATAGCTGAGAGTCCCTACGTAATATTAAACAATGGAGAATCAACACGATTTAAAATTGTGGGTGGTAATCTACAACAATCTACTCCCGACATTTCTCTGGTTACATCGGATATAGCGTTAAGGTCTGATTGGAAAGTATTAAAAGAATCTCTAGGTAGCGATCACCAATTTATTAAAATCACAACAGGTATAGTATCTTACAATAGTTGTATAAAACGTAGAAACATAAATAAAGCAAATTGGTACTCATACAAAAATTATCTAGAAAGTAAGTTTACACACATCAATTTATCAGAAGATTTACAAAAAACTTATAATGAATTCATAGAATGTATAAATAGTGCAGCAGATTTCAGTATACCAATTACAAAAATTTCTCAAAACCCACAATCTAAGTTTTCCGCTAAGCCATACTGGAATGAAGTACTATCCAAATCAGTAGCTGAAAGACGTCTGGCTCTTACTACCTTTAGACGTAATCCAACACCTCATAGTTATAATATTCTTAAAGACAAAATAAGAATTGCACAAAAATTGATACGTAATGCTCAATCTAAAGCATGGCATGAATTTTGTTCTTCTATAGACTCTACAACATCACAAAATGAAATGTGGCGTAAAATGAAATGGCTTAAAGGTTACAGGACGGGTGGGCAACATATTTCTAAAGATTATTCATATCAACTCTTACAATCTTTGACTCCAGATTTTGTTATAAATAAAGAACCAAAATTTGTTAGTATGAATTCCGTTTTAGGTGCACCAATTACAATACAAGAATTAAATAAATGTATACCAACTAAAGATACTAGTCCCGGGCACGATAACATCTCGTATTTAATGATAAGGCACCTCCCAGACATAGGCAAACACATATTATTAGAACTGTACAATAAATTTTACTCTGAAGGCTTTGTACCTGATCAATGGAAAGATATCATTATAGTACCTATCCCGAAACCAGGTAGAAACCCAGAGTCAATATCTTCCATACGACCAATTTCAATGATATCATGTATATGTAAGATCTTCCATAACATATTGAAAAATAGACTAGAATGGTACATTGAACACCAACAAATACTATCAAATAATACTACTGGATTCAGAAAAGGTCGCTCTACATTTGATAATCTTGTAAATTTAATATGTAAAATACAAATAGGATTCTCAGAAAGAAATTCAACCTTGGCTTGTTTCATAGATATCGACAATGCATATAATAATGTGGATGTGATCAGTTTAGTGAATTTATTGGATAAATTAGGGGTTGGAGACAAAATATGCAAATATTTATGGAACTTTTTAAAAAGTAGATACTTAACGATTCAAGGTGATAGTTCTATGTGCCGACGTTCATGTCGGGGTTTGGCGCAAGGTGACCCTTTGTCTCCGCTTTTATTCAATGTTGTTACTTCGCATATTTGCAAATCCATCACAAACGTAATTATCTCGCAATATGCAGATGATTTTGTATTGTTTGTCACTGACTCGCGCTTAAGTGAAAGTATTAATAAATTACAAAGCGCCATAGATGCTATCTACTATTTACTTTTAAACTTAGGTCTAGAAATTTCGGTATCCAAAAGTAAAATATGTATTTTCAGCAAGAGTTTCAGAAAAGAAGACGTTAGACTCCATATAAATAATTATAATTTAGAATTAGTAGATAATTTCAAATACTTAGGTTTGTGGTTGGATCGAGGACTTAGGTGGTCCAAACACATAAACGAAATAACACAAAAAGCTACGAAGTACCTAAATATTTTTAAAGTCCTAACAGGACCAAAATGGGGCATACACCCGAAACATCTCAGGCGGTTATATATATCTATTATACGTAGCAGAATAGACTACAGTTGTTTTCTCTATGACAATAGTTGCAAAACTCACTTAAATAAATTAGATAAATTACAAAACCAAGCTTTGCGGTTAATAGGTGGTTATATAAAAAGTACGCCCATTCATGTGATGGAACATGAATTGAAGATCCAACCATTACATGTGCGTCGATATTACCTTGCTGGAAAGTTTTACTTGAGAAGTAAATCTTTTACAGATAATTATTTGATGAATTATTTAAATGAACTCAGTGAGCTGTGTAAAAACTTTTATTGGAGGAAAAAGAAGAAACCTCTTTTAGTAAGTTTACACGAAATACTAAGTGATGTGGATGTACACAATAGTCAGTTACTAGAAATGTTTTCCATGGACACTTGGGTCAGCAATGTGGATTTGTCAGTTGTAATTAAAAGTCATTTAGATGCAATAAATAGTGCTAAGCGTGTTTATAATGTAACAAAACTAAGGAAACATTGTGATGAGTTGATAAATAATGAATACAAACATTCGTACAAGATATTTACAGATGGATCGAAAAATGAAGGCAGGGTAGGAGCTGCTTTTTTCGATCCACAGTTAAGAGTTTCGAAAAAACTTAAAATAGCTGCAAATGTGTCTATAATGACAGCCGAACTGATAGCAATTGATGAAGCTATGACATATATATTAACATTAGAAAAATGTACCAGTAAGTTTGTAATTCTTACAGATTCGAAAAGTGCACTCCAACATCTGGCTCGATGCACCTCGAATTTTCGAGGCGCACCGATAGCCTACGAAATTATCAAGAGAACACTAAATCTCCGGAAGGCAAATATAAGCATTGTGTTACAGTGGATACCTGCTCATATCGGAATACATGGTAACGAAGTAGTAGATCAGTTAGCGAAGGAAGCAATAGATGATGGCATTCCCTTTAAGCATTTACCAACGTTCACGGAGCGACTATATATAATCAACAAACAATCTAATGACATTTGGAAGGTATACTTTGATGAAAGGTCCTTGCATAAAGGAATATGGTATAAAACCATCCAACCTACCTTTTCAAGACAGTCATGGATAGATGAAGCCGATATGAGCAGGTATGACATTACTACGGCGCTTAGGCTTCGATCGGGGCATATTCCATTGAATAGTTTCGGGTTTTTAATGAAAAAAATACAGTCACCCAATTGCACTGAATGCGATCAATTAGAAGATGCGTGCCACATATTAATGGAGTGTGTACGGATCGAGGCCGAAAGACACCAATACTTGAATAGATATAATATAAATTGCTATAATGTAGGTTGGTATAATAGTATTCTTGCCTTTCCTCTAGCAGTACAAGCCAAGATGCTATACAAACTAGTGGAAAAATGTATTAAACGTAGGTAGATAAGTGTGTGTAACTATGGGGGTGACATGGTCACAATGTGACAAAACCCTTTTAAAATAAAAGAAAAAAAAAAAAAAAAAAAAAAAAGCATTATGCCGCATAATGCGCTCTAGTGCTTTAATTGGAAAACTACCTTATACTACGTTACCTTAATATTAATTGTTAGAGTGAAGACTAAAAACATTAAAAATAAAAACAAAAAACTGTGTTTACTTAACAAACAGGTAGTTATCGTCAGTTCTCACCTAAACAGTTGTGAGATTTGTGTGTGTGTGTGTGTGTGTGTGTATGTTAATTGGTATGTAGCTGAGTGTATTTGGTGTAACATGTGGTAGCCGTTTCTCAGGCTCCCTCTCCGGAATCGAACCCTGATTCCCCGTTACCCGTGACAACCATGGTAGTCGCAGAAACTACCATCGAAAGTTGATAAGGCAGACATTTGAAAGATACGTCGCCGGTGCTGGACCGTGCGATCGGCAAAAGTTATCCAGATTCATCAAAATTAACGACTTCGGACGCAGGCCCTCCGTCGATTGGTTTTGATCTAATAAAAGCACTCGTCCCATCACTGGTCAGAGTTCTGATTGCATGTATTAGTTCTAGAATTGAGAGAGTGTTGTGCTTGAAAGAATCATTATTTTTGTATTAAAATCTTATTCAATTACTTTTTGATTTTTTTCTATACTAATATTATAAAGAGGAAAGATTTGATTGTTTGTTTGTATTGAATAGGCTCCAAAACTACTGGACCGATTTGAAAAATTCTTTCACACTGAGAATCCTACGTTATCCCTAATGAACATAAGCTATAACATTATTTTTCCTAAGGGAAAATATAAAATTCCCACGGGAAAACAAAAATAACGCGAGTGAAGCTGCGATTATTAATAAATATGTCTATATCTGAAAATAATGTGTTATATGTATGAGGCATTCGACTAACTACACAGTTACGACCGTAGTTAATACGAGCCACGGGGATATGAAACAAACTTGTATGACGAGTTCTCTTATTAGGGGTGCAGAGATTTAATACCCTTTTGTGTCATCAGTACGTGACACAAAAATATACTTAACTACCAGCTTTTGGCCGCGACTTCGTCCGCGTGGAAATCCTTTTTTATTGATTCCCTTTACAAATTCCACCCCCCCCCCCCTTTTTACACCCTTAAGGGAAAGATTTCGGGATAAAAACTATTCTTTATCCTTCCCCACACCTCAAACTATCTCCATACCAAAATTCGTCTAAATCGGTTTAGCGGTTATTGATTTCTCATACAAAATTCCTTTTCTCCCCCTTAAGGGATGATCTCTGCGATAAAATCTATCCTATGTCCTTTCCTGGGACTCAAACTATGTCTATAGGTTAAAAATGATGTACTATAGAGAATTGTAGTTCTTCTTAAATCCGAAAGAAAACTGGTCGCAACGGCATATATCCATCACGTAACAGTTAAGTTACTATAACCATTTATTTTATTTATATAGATAAGACACACCAACAGCATATACATTAAACATTAAATTAAATACATTGAGATTGTTTAAGGGACGCATAACCGATGTATAAGCCTATAATAGGTGTGTAGAGCATTCGCAAAGAAATTGTCACATTGATTAAAAATAAAAGGTCATTTGAATGTCAAACATGAGTGTCTACGCGGGTTACAATAACTATGTCAAAATTATTAAAATGAAAAAATAAAGCAAAGGTCAAATAAGAATTAAATAAAATCAAATTAAATAAAAACAAATAAAATAAATCGAATTAAATTAACCAAATTAAATCAAATCAAACCAAATTAAATTGAATTATTGAAATAGTATGTCACTGAATAATAAATATGGTACCTTTAAAAAAAAGTTACCAAACCATTTCCTTTTTGAAAGCTTTTATTTAAAATTACGAAACGAATTGTGGCATAAACTTACAGATAGAGAAGGCAACAAAAAGAAATTTCCGAAAGATCTAAAGGGATCGAAATGCAGAGCACGCTCACGCCCCCACCCACCCAGCATAAGATAACATAAGCCTACAGATTGCCAGCAAGAGATCAATTTAAGCAATGTATTTTTTATTTTATTTATTGAATAATCCCCAATTCCCCATCCAAGCTATTAGCTCAAACATGCTTTCAGCTCCGCACAGATCATCAATTTACCAACGAAAAAACGAAGTAAAAAAATTGGACATGTGCGAGTTAAAGTCGCATGGAGGGGTTTCCGTAAGTTCATTATCTCAGTTGATTTCCTGCGTTACTTAAATGACCATAGACTTATTAAAGGTTTTCCTGTACTCTATAAATAAATTATTATTTTATGTATTTCAATGGCCCCATAATTTCGGAGACAAGGGAAGAATGATCAATTTTTCCTGTCTAATTACCTTAAATGTCGAAAAAAGTTTTTTTTTTTTTCAAAAAATAAACTATATATTAAGCTACATCATAAGCACTGACATATTTGTAATACACGCATTTTAAAATGAAGGAGACACTTACAAAAACTCATCAAAATTTCGCTCAACAAAGCGTGAGCAACTCCAACTGCCGCCATAGTAGGGGTTCTCTCTAAGCCCGTAATCAAAATTTCGATCTCAAAGTTAACAACGCGGCGAGAGCTAATGCTTTGGTGACAACGATGACAGCACGCAAAAATAAACAGCGGTTTTAATCTGTGATTAAGAACATTGAGAGTAGGATCCTTTTCACGGGAGTAAGAAATAAAGGTCGGACGCTGTTACAAACTTTTACAAAGTCGATATTGAATAATTGACATAATATTATGCTGCGTCGCTAATAGCGCAGATTAAATCTGGAGGTGGTACGATCCGTCATGCGGTGCTATACACTCCAACTCCTCCCTATATTTACGAAATATCTCATACCCTATTACAATATCTAGTTTTTAAAAATTTGGCAGATTCTAGTACTTTTTTATTAGGAAACATTCACGTATATAAACTTTGTACGTACGTAAACATGAGTCAGGTGTATGATGTGTCTATTGGAGACTTGGAGCTCTAGTTCTTCAATTAGTTACTATATTATCACCTTATTTAGAAAAGGCTGTCTCCATGACATTGTCATGCCTTTAGCATTTTACTCTCGAGCTTGACACGTAAAAATTTCCTTGTCTTGACGGTACACGTAAGTCTGTCTCGAAATATTTCTTCGCTACTTTTTGAGTGGAGTTAAACGGTCTTATATACTGCACAACATTTAATATGCCTTTGGAACATAATAACTGATTTAAAACTTACCTACATGACCACCCACACCGAAAAACTTATTGTATTTTTTCTATTTCTGTCCATTTTAAATTAACAAAAACAAATAAAACAAAAAATGCCTTCAAATGTCGCGAAAATGAAGCGAAATAGAATGAGTACAGAAAATCAATTATTAACTTTTAAAGAAAGAAAAGAAAGGCGTGTGTTTGGGATTCGATTCCATATTGGTTCAAATTGATCCCGGTGAAATGAGAAAATGAAAAATAAAATTGTAAATGTAACTAAAATATATTTTCTCTAGGTAAAATTAATAGTTTGACATTCTTGTTATATAATGTGTCGCTAGGCAACGCTAACGTCCCGAACATCCTCCAGGCGAGGGAAAAAATGAAATTATACACACATAACTTAGAGCATTTTGCCTAACACATAACGATGAATAAAATAAAATACAAACTTACGTACTATTACCTAATTCTAAAGGGTACAAACATTGGAGAGAGCGGGTGAAAATTCCTTTCCCAGTTTTCACTCTGGCAGTTCGAATAACACCATCTATTCCCGTGAAAACCTCGATAATTACCGCTAGAGGCCACAAGACGCGCTTTTGCGATGTTTCCATTAATACAATGTCACCAATCTTAGCATGCTTATAAAAATATCCTCGGTCTTTTTGCACCAATAAACTTAAATATTCTTTAATAAAACGAGACCTCAAATCCTCTCTCAATTTTTGAAGATAACGAACACGTACATTTAACCCTTTAGCATCTAACTGATCAAGATCTGATACATCTGAATCTGGAATAGGCTGCAAAAACATCGCTGGCGTTAAGGGCTGTACTAGAACGTCTATGTCATTACTTATGTAAGTCAATGGTCGGGAATTTATTATTGACTCACAATCAGCCAAAACTGTCTGAAATTCTAATAGCGTAATTGAAGCCTGACCAAGAACACGACGAAGAAGTTCTTTTATCATTCGAACCATGCGCTCCCACCATCCTCCCCACCACGGACTAGCAGGCGCTATCAAATGCCAACTAATTTTGTGTAAGCCAGCTTGTTCAACAATAGCATCCCAATCTACGTTCTTAAATAAATTCCGAGCGCCAACAAAATTCGTGCCATTATCTGAGTAAATATCCTTTACTCTACCTCTCCGGGCAATGAACCTACGTAGAGCCAACAAAAATGCGTTAGTTGATAGACTGTCTACCACCTCCAGATGGATGGCCCTGTAGACACCACATGTAAATAAAACTAGCCAAACTTTTGCCTTGCATTTTAGTATGAAAGGACCTGCCAAGTCAACTCCCGTAGTCTCAAACGATTTACTACCTACATTGGTACGAGTGTCTGGTAAAGGAGCAGGAGGCGTTTTAAATGAATTTACTCTGTGCTTCTGGCATACTACACAATTTTTAGAAACCTTTCGCGCTAACAATCTAATACCAACTATCCACAAACTCTCTCTTAGGTTTGCTAATAAAGTTTGAGTTCCTGCGTGATAGAGTCTTACATGTTTGTCAATAACCAATCGTTCTACTATGGTATGTTTTGCTGGTAACAATATAGGATACTTAAAACACGAAGGAATATCTTCCGAAAATAGTTTTGTTTTAACTCTAATTAACCCATCACTATCTTTAAAAGTACATAGGTTGCCGTAACTCTTATCTTGTTCTATCTGTTCTTTTTGAATAATTAAAAACACACATTTCTCCGCTCTTTCAATCTCTTTTACGCTTAAATTACCATACTCACGCTCACGACCTTTTAAACGACAATTAAAACTAAACCTCAGTAACCAAGTCACCATCCGTATTATTTTATTATATGTAGAAAAATATAAAAGTCTGTCTGTAAAACGATTAGAAACAGAGTCGAGTAATACCTTTTCACTAGAGATTTCAGATACACTCGAATCATTCACTGCAAACGGCCATTCCTTCATATCAAACTTAAGCCAACTAGGACCTTCCCACCAACGTGAAGCTACCAAAACTTCAGCATCACATCCACGTGATAGTAGGTCTGCTGGGTTAAATGACCCGGGAATATGATTCCAATCCTGTATATTTGACTCTGTGTGTATCTCCTTAACCCTATTCTTAACAAAAACGTTCAAATTGCTACTATTTTTAATCCATGACAAAATTACTGCAGAATCTGACCAAAAATAAGATTTATGATTTAATAAAAGAGAATCTCTGGCTTGTACGTACAACCGCACCGCCAATATAGCCGCTAATAGTTCGAGTCTCGGAACGGAAAGACCAGTATCTTTGTTAGGTGAAACTCTTGACTTTGCGGATAAAAGCTGTACGGAGACTGCACCGCTTAATTCGCTTCGCAAAAATAAAACCGCGGCATACGCATCCTTGCTGGCATCACAAAAAGCATGAATCTCCAGCTTACAGTTTTCAATATTCTCAGAAGTGATACGTCGCGGAATACCAGCGTGTTGCAAATATTGAAGCTTATTTGCCCATTTTAAAAATGACTTGCAAATATTTTCTGGCACTTCTACGTCCCAGGTTAGTTTTAATAAGTGCACATCCCTTAAAATGATTTTAGGTGTAATAGAAACAGGACATGTAAACCCAATAGGATCGAAAACCCTATGTGCTAAAGAAAGTATTAACCGTTTGGTAACTAATTCACCGTTATAAAGTAAAGAGCTAGTATTAATAGATAATGTATCGAACTTAGTATTCCATATTAACCCTAAAGTAGACACTGTGGTCTCTTCTTCTGAAGGACCAATGACCCAGCCTCTAAGATCCATCTGAGCCATTGACATTAATTCTTTAGATTGCTCTATAAACTGAGTAGCATTAAATTTTGAAGTGCTGGTAAGGCAATTATCAACATAAAAACACTTTTTTAACTCATTAGCGGTATCTTTTAAATGTAAAGGAACAATGTCACTTTCAAGATGATACTTAATACATGCATTTAACAAAAAAGGGCTGGATGTAACGCCGAAAACAACTCGACAATGCCTGTAAGTAATGAGAGATGACCTCTTCTTGTCACTCCACCATAGGAACTGCAAATACCTACGATCTGTTTCCGCTAAACTTATTTGTAAAAAAGCTTTCTTTATGTCAGCGGTGATGCCAACAGCCTGTTTACGGAACCCGTATAATAATTTAGGTATTAGTAACAGTAAATTAATGCCCTTCTCCAAGGAATTGTTTAATGAGTTGCCATTAGCATCTCTGGCAGATGCATCAAATACCGGCCTTACGCGTGTTGTTAGGCTCGAATCTTTTATTACGGCATGATGGGGTAAAAAATGCCCATCATCACCCCCATCTACCCGCTCTATCACACCGCAATCCAACCACTCTTTTAAAGACGCATGATATTCATCAAAATTGCCTGTGCAAAGAAGCCTTTTTGTTGTAGAGTAAAGCCGTTTCAGAGCCAAATCTTTATTATTTAATAAGTTTTTGTCATCCTTCCATGGCAAATTTACCTTGTAACGGCCATCGTCATTCCGTGTCACCGTATCTAAAAAATATTTCATCAACTCTCTCTCAACTACTTCACTATTCTTAATTTGTGTTGGATCTTTTATACCTATTGTCTCCAACTCCCAAAGCTCTGCTATATGTAACGTATGTGTGGGTTGAGAGATGGTAGAAGCGCAAATGTTTGTAGTGACCCCTTGCAAAACCCAACCTAATTTTGTTTGCATTGCCACTAATGAATCACTAACTTGAACTAACTCGCCAGTATAAAGAAAACCTGAGTAATCTGCGCCTATTAAAAGCCCTATTTCTAAAATGTCACAGTCACTCTCATTAAGCAAAATTTTATGTTTGGCGAGTTTTTGAAATATTGCAGGATCATTTAATTTAGGTAAGTAGCCGCAAAGTCTATCTTTATCTAAAACGGACATAAAATATTCGAATTTACCCGTAAAGTCTTGCACGCAAATATTATAAACGTTGTGCTTCGAAAGAGTACATTCGATTCCGCCAAATAAACTATGTGTTAAAGACTCACTTTTTATCGGCTGCAATCCTAATCTTCTAGCAACGTCCTTAACAATGTACGATCGCTGCGCCCCGCTATCAAACAATGCTCGTACCTTTACAACATTATTATTATAAACTAAATTTACTATTAAGGTCTGTAACAAAGTCATATTATTATTTTTATGAGACAATAAAATATTTTGACATACATCTAAACTGTTTTGGCCTTTTTCTTTTTCCTTCGATGTAGAATCCACTTTTGACGTATCCGATATATGCTTTGACGTTGACGGCTTTTTGTTTATAAAATCTATCTCAGGACACATAACGATAGTATGCCTTTTAGTACAATACATACATTTAGGATAAAAACGGCACTTACTTGCAAAATGGCCAACCTTTAAACATATGAGACATGCTTTTTTGCCCTTAATAAACTCTCTTTTTTGATCTAGGGTCATAGATTTAGTGCGTATACATTCCGAGCTGTTATGTGTACATTTATCACACCATATGCACAGCCTGTCATTTTGCTTGTGTTCCTTATTAGCACTTCTTGGAGGCTGCCTGTTGTCCTGTGTAGCTACTGCACACGCTGCCGTAGGTTCCCGTGGGTTCGATGCGCTATTGAAACTACTTCGGGCTAACTGAACCTTCTCTTCACAGTCAACTTCAAGCCTTAAAAATTCCATGAGCTGCACTAATAAATCCGTATCAGGCACCTTCGTAGAGCGCTCCCATACTCGCAGTATACTCTCTGGTAGCGCCGACTCAACCAAAGGGTAGAGTATCGCTGCATTATTATTAGTAGTGACACCAAGTGACTCAAGCGCTCGTAACTGCGTATTCAACTTGTCGTATAGAGCACACAAATCAGAGCTTTTCATATTACCATGTCTTTGCTGTAGTACTAAATCTAATAATTTTCGAACATACGTCTGTATAATTAGCTCATCCTTAGCAAAGCGTGCCTTAAGCTGTTCCACCGCGCTATGATAGTTCGCTCCACTCGGTGGGAAACTTTCGACGAGATCCCGTGCTGCTGTGCCTGGCTCTGTGGCTCTAATTAGGTACTGGAACTTGTCATCATCGTCAATCGCCTTGTCATCGTGGATCTTACGAAATTGACCCCAGAAGCCGATCCAATTCTCAACTTGGCCGTCAAACTGACGTAATTCAATAGAAGGCAAGTTGAATTTTCTTTTAGCACGTTCGGCCTCTCGTGAGCTACTGGGATTATTGACACATACATTTAATGCTCCTTGTAGCTTGTTTATCAATCGCTGGCACTCAATCTGGCGTTCTAAGCAATTCTCTAGGTCTAGTATGTCGATCACAATGTCTTCAGAAATGTCGACGCTGGAGACCACCTTTTCTAATTGCTCATCAATCTGTTTCAATGCCTGTCCAGCTGCTGAGAGTCCATCAATCAATCCTCTTATATGTGACTCCTCAGCTTCCGCAACATTTTGTAATAAATTTGTGACTTTGTTAACCGTAAGAGTCAAAGTGCGTCGACGAATTGACCGTTGCCTTTTTAAAGATTCTATCTCTGCACTGGTCGCCACATGTTTGGGATTCGATTCCATATTGGTTCAAATTGATCCCGGTGAAATGAGAAAATGAAAAATAAAATTGTAAATGTAACTAAAATATATTTTCTCTAGGTAAAATTAATAGTTTGACATTCTTGTTATATAATGTGTCGCTAGGCAACGCTAACGTCCCGAACAGCGTGTATTTATTGTCATTTTTTAAAAGTAAATACTTTTAAGAAATTTTACTTTATTTGAGTTAAATATTCACTTTTACCATAAAGTATTTTATTTAACGCTAAATTATAAGCTTCATCAAAAATATGAATATTATGTTGAATTTTCAAACAGTTCAAGAATTCGGTATTTTAATCAAAACCCCTTATTAGTTGCCCACGGCTGTAATTAGACTACATTCGACCTATGTCTATGTCCATGTCCAACCCTCATTTCACCCGTTTAGCCGGGGGGTTGAGTGCTTAACTTTTACACTGTTTAAACTCTTCCTATTTATATGAACAAATTAGTACGAAGTAAAGCGATGATATTACGAAAAGATGAAATCTAACGTATAACAAGCACGAATTTTCTGATAAAGGTTTTATTATATTTTTTCGTAATACTATACTGAGAACAGCAGTAATAATTCAACGGGTAGGCGAAATAAGACGAAAAAGTAATGGAATCCTTAACTCCTATATATTTGTATCTACAACTTAATAAAAAATGGCGAACTATTAATCGGACGAATAATAAAAAATTGGCAACTTTTAATGGGATACTTTCATATTATGCTGAACGCGAAATTTATGATAGGTAATTACATATTTGCGAAAAAGTAACTTGACTGACGATAATGATGAAACGAAAGGATAAGTAAAATGAGCTGCTGAAAATTACTGAGTGGGTGACTTTAAACAACTGTAAAATCGGACTGAGTTACACTAAACTAACAGCTTCTAAAAATAACTTTTAAGATGTGTTCATGAGCTGCGAATATAACATCATTAGGCACTGTTAAACTACTTGAAGTTTCATTTTCTATTTCAGCATAATTATTATTCTTTTGAAAACAGGAGAAGATATTAATTCGACTCCTACAAATTTAGGATGCGGGGTGCCAAGGCGACATCGCTGTTCATAACGACTTACAACACCACCCTTGGAAGCAAAACTGATACCAATTGGGCAAAGAATGAAACAAAGAATAAACTTCTTGTTTCCTTTTTTGCCAAGTCCTAACCAGCTCTCATATTACAGTAATTGAAACTATTTCAGTTAGTTCTGAAGTGACGTTGGTTTGACTCCAGAGAATAAAATACGGAGATTCGTCACTCACAGTTTATTCCTTCTGATCACACATACACGTTGAACAGATAGACAAATACAGAAGGAGAACGTTAGCACAGTAATAACACAGAAGACTATACAATACGATATACGCAGAAACAATAGGTAATCAGAGGCGCATACGACATGCATTCGGTATGGAGCAATCGAAACGACTGGCCGGCCGGGCGCTTGCGACTGAGAGGTGGACAAGGCCCGCTCGCTGACTCACGGCCAGCGGCCGGCGTATGCGCACAAATATCTATATAAGAAACGGATACGTTTGTCCGGTTTACATACAAATTTTTATTATATTTTTGCGTTTACATTTTATTTCTTTATATATCAATATATATGTATGTAGTATAAAATATACTGTAGTAGTAGTATAATGTAGTATATTATGTTTTATCTAAGAATATATAATTTTAGATGTTATTAATATTTTATCAATTATAATAGTTTGTTTAGATATAATAATTATAAATTAATATTTTATAATATTTATGTAGTCACACTACATCACCCCCTTCCAGAGACCGTCCTACGGGCGATAATAATCTGGAAATTTTACTCTACGACCTGACCGCGTGATTTTAATTGGAATGTCTTCTGATACAGGTAAGTCATCGCGTACTGTAGGTGAAGGTGAATGAGTGTGAGTGTGTAAATGTGAAGGGAGAGTTGTGCTTGTTGTGGTGTCTGGATCACGCAGTATATATGCAGGTTTTAATCTGTCTATTGACACTGTGACTGGCTTACCATTAATTGCGAGTTTAAACACCTTGTCTCCCCGCTTTATGACCTCATGTGGTCCGGTGAAGGCTGGTTTGAGACAGCCGGCTCCTGCGTCATCGCGAAGGAAGACATGAGACGCCGTTGCCAAATCTTTAAATATAAATGGAGACCTTTGTGATCCATGACGCGAAGCTGGGGATGGTTGCAAGTTTTTGGTAAACATGCGAAGGCGTGCTACATAACTTGTAACGTCAGCTGTATTTTCCTTGTCTGGTTGGAAAAATTCTCCTGGCAGACGCAATGGTTCACCATACACCAATTCGGCTGAGGATGAATTTAAATCCTCTTTGAAGGTACTACGTATCCCTAGCAACACCAATGGGAGAGATTCGACCCAACTGCTGTCAGCGTGGCAGGTTATGGCAGCCTTAAGTTGCCTGTGTAACCTTTCTACTAATCCATTGCATGATGGATGATACGCAGTGGTTCGTCTGTGCTGAAATCCAGCAATTTCAGAGAGACATCTAAACAGTGTCGACTCAAATTGTCTCCCACGGTCAGTGACAATTTTTGTAGGACAGCCAAAGCGGGAGATCCATCCACTGAGCAGTGCCTTTGCGACCGTCTCCGCTGTAATGTCTTGTAATGGTATTGCCTCAGGCCATCGTGTAAAACGGTCAATGGCTGTGAGACAATACCTAAACCCTTGTGAAATGGGCAACGGGCCAACCAGATCTATATGTATATATCTGAACCTGGCAGATGGTAGTACATAAATGCCAACGGGAGATGATACATGACGGGTAACTTTAGATCTTTGGCAGGCCAAACAGGAACGAACCCATTGCTTACAGTCACGCTGGACACCAGGCCATACGAAGCGATCGCTAACCAGCTTGGCAGTAGCCCTAGTGCCTGGGTGGGTCAACGAGTGCAAGCTCTCAAACACTTGACGGCGCAAATCCTTCGTGACATAAGGACGCTTGTTGCCACCTCTTACATCGCAATATAACTCGAGGTCAGTACCAGGCAGCTTAACCAATTCCAGACATAAGGCTGTGTTGTCGGCATGTAAAAGTTGTTTGAGTTCACTGTCAGATTTTTGACTCGATGCCAACTTATCGAAATCGATCGGCTGTACTATTTCCTCGACGCGTGACAGCGTATCAGCCACCACATTGCTTTTGCCTGAAATGTGTCTTATATCAGTAGAAAACTGTGAAATTAAATCTAAATGGCGGAATTGCCTAGGTGAGCAGTTTTCTTTCCTCGAGTGGAATGCGAACGTAAGAGGTTTGTGGTCCGTGTATATCACAAAGTCACGCGCTTCGATCATGTGTCTAAAATGCTTGATTGCCTCGTATATTGCCAAAAGCTCCCTGTCATAAGGGGAATATTTGGTCTGCGATGGCGATAATTTACGGGAGAAGAATGCCAGTGGTTCCCATGCATTATCCCTAAGCTGTTGTAAGACAACTCCTATTGCAGTGTCCGATGCGTCCGTGACTAAGGCCAACTGTGCCCTACAATCCGGATGCACCAGCATAGCAGCACGACATAGATCCCCCTTGCACTCTTCAAACGCAACTAATTCTGTGGGCGTTAAATTGACTGGGTGAGAACCCTTTACTGACCCGACCAAAAGAGCGTTTAGTGGTGCCTGATGTTGAGCAGCTTGTGGAATGAACCTGCGGTAAAAATTCAACATACCCAGGAATCTGCGTAACTCTCGAACTGTTTTGGGGGTAGGGAAATTTTTAATGGCTGTTACCTTCTCTAGTGGTGGTCTAACGCCCTCAGCAGTGACATGGTAGCCCAGAAACGTTACTTCTGAAGCTCCGAAGGTACATTTGGCTGTGTTGATTACCATGCCATATTCTTTCAGCCGATTAAATACCTGCCGCAGATGGTCTTCGTGGGTCTTCTGGTCTTTTGAATAGACCAAGATATCGTCGATGTACGAATAGGCAAAATCCAGACCCCTGAGCACTTCATCGACAAACCGCTGGAACGTCTGACCGGCATTACGAAGTCCAAACGTCATGTATGGAAATTCGTAAAGTCCAAACGGCGTTGTGATGGCGGTTTTCGGTATATCGCTCGGATTTATAGGGACCTGGTTATACGCCTTCACTAAATCGATGGTGGAGAAGACCGTACAACCACAAAGATTGTAGTCAAAGTCCTGGATGTGCCGTATGGAATACCTGTCAGGAATTGTTCTGGCGTTCAGCATCCGGTAGTCACCGCAGGGCCGCCAGCCGTTATCCTTTTTCGGCGCCAAATGCAATGGAGAAGACCAAGCAGACTCCGACGGCCGACAGGTTCCAATCTGTAACATGGCCTCAAACTCGGCCTTAGCAATTTTAAGCCTATCAGGCGCCAATCTACGAGGTGAGCAAGCTACTGGTGGTCCAGGTGTTGTGCGAATGTGATGTACTGTGTTATGTTTCAGTGTACTATGCAACCCAGAAGGGCGAGTGATGTCGGGGTATTCACTTAGTATGCGATGATAAGCTGTATGGCCAGACATTACCTTCACTGAAAAAATATCATTATTTTTCGCAAGCGAAGCAGGGGTACAAAGCGTTGTATTAGCATCTATTAAGCGTTTATTGCGCACATCTACGATTAAATTATAGTAAGATAAAAAATCAACACCTATTATCGCCCGCGTTACATCTGCAACAATAAATCGCCAAGCATAGTCACGGCGTAAGCCTATATTCAAAACAAAATGAGCGTACCCATATGTATGTATCGTTGAGCCGTTAGCGGCACACAATTCATAATTTGTTTTGTGACGATGCTCGCCGATTAATTTTTTAGGAAAAATACAAATATCACTACCCGTATCAACTAAAAATTGAATTTTTGCACGATTGTCAGTTACGAATAAGCGACCGGTATTTGGACAGGCGTCGGTCGCCATCACGATCTGCCCTACACTTTTCCCGAAAAATCGCACGGCTTTACACACTTAGTTGCTTTTGCACCAAACTTAGCATGGTACCAACACGTAGGGAATTTTTTGTAGTTGGACTGGGATCGGTTGGAACGTAAACTGTCACGGGAACGGCCGTTGGAGAATGATCTTCTTCGCGATCGGGACATTCTTTCTACCCTCTTGTTCAGAGATTGAACTGCCCGTGTGAGCTCCGCAATCTGGTTAGCCATGTCGGTGGAACTACTAGGGATGGCTGACGCTGCTGCTACTTGCGGGCTTGGTGGGACAACATCGTGAATCTTGTCCGCTAGCTCTGCTACTTCCTCCAAAGATGCCTTGGACTGAGTCGCAATAATGGACTGCGTACTGCTGGGCAATCGACTGGTCCAAATGGTTTTCAAAAATTCCTCGGGAATGTCTGGGCCTGCGAGGTGCTGGAGGTGACGAAGGAATTGCGAAGGTTTTCTGTCGCCAAGTTCCTCATGGATAAGTAGCTGCTTTACCTTTTTCTCCCTTGACGCAGACAATCGTTTGACGAGTTCGGTCTTCAATCGCTCGTACCTATTGGGGGCTGCTGGTGGCGATATTATGTCTTCCACTTCCGACGCATATATGGGATCTAGCTGACTGATGGCGTAGTGGAATTTCGTGGCATCTGTAGTAATATTCGCCAGAAAAAATTGGCTCTCCAGCTGTGCAAACCATAGCGCCGGTTTTTCTGGGTAAAACGGGGGTACCCGTACACCAACCCGATGAACGTCGCTTGGTGGATTCAAATCTGCACTATCGGTCGTTGTCTTTACTGGTTCGCTCATCTTCACGTGTGTTCTTGGGGGTCACCAATGAAGTGACGTTGGTTTGACTCCAGAGAATAAAATACGGAGATTCGTCACTCACAGTTTATTCCTTCTGATCACACATACACGTTGAACAGATAGACAAATACAGAAGGAGAACGTTAGCACAGTAATAACACAGAAGACTATACAATACGATATACGCAGAAACAATAGGTAATCAGAGGCGCATACGACATGCATTCGGTATGGAGCAATCGAAACGACTGGCCGGCCGGGCGCTTGCGACTGAGAGGTGGACAAGGCCCGCTCGCTGACTCACGGCCAGCGGCCGGCGTATGCGCACAAATATCTATATAAGAAACGGATACGTTTGTCCGGTTTACATACAAATTTTTATTATATTTTGCGTTTACATTTTATTTCTTTATATATCAATATATATGTATGTAGTATAAAATATACTGTAGTAGTAGTATAATGTAGTATATTATGTTTTATCTAAGAATATATAATTTTAGATGTTATTAATATTTTATCAATTATAATAATTTGTTTAGATATAATAATTATAAATTAATAGGTATTTTATAATATTTATGTAGTCACACTACAGTTCTTTTTCTTTTTTATTTGTTTCTTTCTTTAAAAGTACGTTATTTTTTATATTATATATATATATATATATATATACAAGCTTTCTGCTTGCAGCTTCTCCCGCGTTAGTTTTGTATTCCCGTGGGAATTTTATATTTTCCCGAAGGAAAAATAATTTTATAGCCTATGTTCATCAGGGATAACGTGGAATTCTCAATATGAAAGTTTTTTTAAACCTGTCCATTGGTTTCGGAGCCTATTCAATACAAACAAACAAACGATCAAATCTTTCCTCTTTATAATATTAGTATAGATATCTGTATTCAGAAAAGTTGAATAGCTAAAGGAAGTATATTTGAAAGTATATTTTATTTAAGAGGATTGTGAAGTAATCGTGCGCGGCGCGAGTAGGTATTTTCTAAAATGCTATCTGTTTCACACCGCTCGGCCTCCCGTCTGGCGTTTACACCACAAATACAACACGCGCAAATTCTCACGCACACAACGACAGCAGCGCGCGACTCCTCGGCGCGAGAACTCGAGATCATTATTTTACCGTTTGTAATGTTTTGCGTTGCTTAGGTATTCCTGACTGCCTTTCCGCTCGCAAATTTGCCTTCGTTATTTTCGTTTTTCGTGAGGGAATTTTGTTTTCCCGTATGAAAAATTATTTTATAACCTTATATTACTCAGTGATAATGTATAATGTATCTATTACTTAGTCAATTTTTTTTTAAATCAGCCTAGTAGTTTTTAAAAATAAAAAATATAATAAATAAAAATAGCTTTATTTCAAAAAACCATTTTAACAATAATTACGCCGAGACTTCCCAGTGAGCTAGTTTTTGAGTTTATTCATTACAAACAAAAATACAAATCTTCTTTCTTTATAATATTTTAGTAGATAAGTTTCGTAAATTATTTCAGTATTCCTTTGAAATTTATAGTGTAGTCCCACTTTATAGGACTGAGCTGTTATTTGTTATGAAAGTACCTATCTATCGTACATTTACCTGTCTAAAGAAAATTACTTTTTGTAAGAAGAGTGTTATACTGAATTAAAATAATTTTCATTTGAGATGTGAATCAATAATGGATCCTTTTATGAAAAAAATAAACACTAAACATAAAATGATATTTACAATTGTTTAAACAAGAACAGACCTCTTGTTAACTTAAAAATAAATAACAAAAAATCTATTATTTTAGATAGATAAATTAATACTTTTACATACAAACTAAATAGGAGCAGGGATTTAAAAAATATAAAGTAATAATTATGCATCAAATAAAAAATACCTCTCATTTTTATACACTAATCTTGGGTAGTTATACTAATAGTCTTAGAATTCTAATTTTTACCACCTCCGTGGTCTAGTGATTGAGGCCACCGGATGTTGATCGGGAGGTCCGTCCGGCGGGGTTCGATTCGTCGGGTTCGTCCGGACTACAAAAACACAGAAAAGTTAGAAATAATATAAGAATAGGTACAGACAACATCACACATAATTATTGAAGACGGTGCCAATAAGACTTTCTAGAAGATCATCGTTTGGCATCGACTTGTCTGTACCTTTTTCTTACACTATTTTTAACTTTTCAGTGTTTTTGAAGTCAGTTTTTATTTTTTGTAAAATATATTTTTTGTTTAACTTTTTAGTGAAAGAAACCCTAATTAAATTAGGGTATCCCTCGATTTTCATAGGATCCCATCATCGGAACCTGACTTTGGTGACCTAGGGACCATCCTAGGAGTATATTCTACCGAATACAAAAATAATTTTGAAAATCGGTCCACAATTGGCAGTAATCGCGTAACATACACACAAAACGGTTGACATGGTTAGCGCAGAGGTCGAGCGATCGCCTACTGCGCAACAGGTTGCGGGTTCGATTCCCGCACGGGACAGATGTTTTGTATGGCCTACAGAAATTTGTTCCGGTCTGGGTGTATGTGCATGTGATATTCTATGTTTGTAACTGCACCCACGACACAGGAGAAAATCCTAATGTGGGGCGACGTTTTTATAAAAAAAAAACACGTTGGACGCACCTAAAAATTTAAGGATTTCCCTCCATTTTTATGGGATCCCATCATCAGATCCTAACTTTGGTAACCGTGGGACCACCATTGGAGTATAATCTTGAGAATACAAAAAGAATTTTGAAAATCAGTCTGCAATTGGCGGCGTAATCGCGTAACATACACAAAAAAAACATACGCATCGAATTGAGAAACTCCTTTTTTGAAGTCGGTTAAAAAATACCTATTAGCATATGTAATCAGCTGCTTTAAATTTTATAGTTAAAATTAAAAAATAAACTTCAAAACCGTACGAAGGGTGCCTTCTTCACATATATGCCTACCCTGCCTCCCCTTCATACTCGTATATTATTTAGGTACTTTGTCGTTTGTATTTTTTATACAATCGTAGATTTCATAACGCGAGTAAAACCTTAGAGCCCAGCTTTAGAGGAATAAAATTCAAATAAAATAATATTAAAAATAACGCTACTTGCATAGTCTATTACACGTTTTTAGCTGCTCCAACTTCATAGATTGCATAACAAATACCTATCACAAGAAACAAAATACGAATTTATTTTGAGTTGGTTTCTTTATGGCACATATTTATTATAACAAACAACTACTTACATACTTACATTTTTTTCCTTTTTTGGTTTTGGGAATTTAAGGGCCCTTACCCTTAAATAAGGAAATTTGTATTGAAATAAAATCTTTAAAATAAAACACTAAAATCAATAAACGTATTCAAAAAAATATTTACTTTTTCATGTATAAGGTATTTGTGAAGATTAATAGTTCCGACTTGAGTAATAACTTTCACTATTGATCGATATATCGATATTACTTTCTCCTCCCTAGGCGACAATAACTACGATAACATTATGTCACATCACTATCCCTACATTGTACCCCTGCCCCCGACCCGTATCGTGCGATAGAGAGAGTTGCAAGAAATGGTCGAAATTGCCTACAATTCCTGTTTGAAATATTGTTTCGGGCGATAACTGTTTTACCCCCCTAAACCTTTATGAAATTAGACGCATTTGGTGTCATTAGATTCAGTATACCTTAATCTATGTTTGTACGTTTTGCTTTTTTTGTAATTCAGTATAATTTAGTCAAAAAAAGACAAAAATGCTCAAGGTAGTTTTTAAGTCGAAAATATAGATATTTAGATGCTAATAACTTATATTCTGAGCAATATTTCTTCAAAATCAAAACGTACAAACCTAGTTTTTCATTATATCTACAAGATTTCCAAAAATTATGAAAATTGGACTATGTTTAGAGGGAGAAAAGCGTTATCGCTTTTTGTATGAAAATTTACAGCTTCACAATCCTCTTAATACCCATAGGTAGTCAAACTTTTCTTTCCACTGTATAGGTACCAATTAGTTATTTCTAAGCGTTTATTGGTTTTTTTCTGCATCATTGCTTCATAGCCCTACATTATATTTGAATCATCTCAATTAGAATATACTGCAGCAGTGTTGAAGTAAAATTTATTTAAAATTTGGAATATAATGTGAATTGTGAACTTGTCAACAAAATACTTTACTTATAAAAAAACTCGTACACTAAAATGGACAAAGTATGGCTAAAAATAAAAGCGTGGGGCGCTCGTCATAGAAATAGATTATGATGATCCATAAAAAATATAGTCGAATTGAGAATCTCATTTTGTGCAGTCGGCTCAAAATAAAATGTAAAAATTTAAATTTCTCCACAACGCCTCCTTTCCACAGGAAAGTACGGCATAAAATATAACTATTATTATAGCCGTAAGTGAAAATGGAGTCGAAATGTTCGCATTTGGACACAAACTCTGTCCTACACAATACCTTGTGTAGGACAGAGAATACACGCCGCACTAGACACCCTCACCTCACTTATCAACCTGCAAGATGCTACTTCACGCCTCTTTTAAAGGTTGTAGGGAAAAAGGAACACAATAACTTATTCATTCATATCTTATTCAAGTATTGATAGATAGATAGGTACTTTATTTGACCTTCAGACACACACACACACACACACAACAATTTAGTATAAACAAAAAATATGACATCTATCAGTATCGCATACGTGTTTTTATACCATTATTATATATGTGTGCTGTAGCACAAAAATACCATAGCTCAGCATCAATTTTGCTCATAAGACATGAGCTAATCGCCGATTTTCAGCTACAGCCTGGGGAACTACGTCTATGACACTCGGCTGGAGTGTTGCTCGCCCTGTTAATTGAAAGCTTAATTGCTTTATAAGTAGAAAATTAATCAGACGTATAATTAAGTTCTTATAAAAAAACCTTATCCATAAGCTTATTCAACAAACCATGTTATTATTAACAATGACTTGTCAGGGCTTCCTATTTGAGTTTCAAAGCTATTGATTGGCTAATCAAAGTAGTTCGAGGACTAAATTATCATAGAACAGGGCTTTCGTCCGCTTGTAGCCAGAACGTTAGGGGATTGCATAATCTGTTCTTAATGTAGAGACAGATATATTATTTTACCAGATATTTATTACGATATAAGTACAAGTAGGCTTTGTAAAAAATTAATAATATGTCACAATCGCAATTAATTTTAGACATTTAGGTATATCAAACAGGTTTCTTAAGAAAAGACAAATTACTTTGCGTCAAGACATTTTTATTAAGTTCAAGAAAACGTTCCTCTCCCTATAGACGCTAGAGGATAATTTCTTAGTAATAGTATAAAATCTTCTCAAAAATATTTGGTAGAGATTGCTGCTTTGGCAATAAGGCCGCCGTTTGTTAGTCCATCACAACAATTCTTTTCTTATTTTTATTTTTTAAACAATAAAGTATCCATTCATTCACGAATAAATTTAATTCAAGTAACATATTTCAGTTAAAAAAGAGACATTAGCACAGCCAAGTAAATTTATTCTTCATTCGAGAACTATTATTTATTTTTTGTAGATTATTCTAAATTTAGAATAATAGGTAGGTACTGTGGTGACCTCCTTGCGTATATGACACCGCATTTCACCTTATTGCGTAGACGTGCCCAATGGCAAGAAATGTCACACTTTTAAATATAGAATGAGATTATTCTAGAATTGTAGACGAATAAAAGGTGATCACCAAGAGTATCTGACACCATTGCAACCTGAGACATTGTAAAGAGAGTTGAGTAATAGAACAGATTGAAATATATCTTAAACGGTTTAAATTAACGTCCAAAGTTCCCGACGATCCCAGAGGGCGCGTAGGGCGCTACAGTACTGTGTTATACTTGGTTCAAGAAAAAAATAGTGGATTTTAATAAATGCTGTTCTAAGTTTGAGAGCAATATCACTTCACGTGAAAATGCTGTTCTTAGATTTCAATGTTCGTTTTGTAGTAATAAATTAGTTTGTTTTCGTTTAAGAAATCTTTTACTTCATATAAATAAATGTTTATATGATTTGTTTAAGATTGTGTTGTCTCTGGTCAAAAGATTGGCATTTCTGCAATTAAGAAAACACTGTAAATAGATTTAAAAAATATTTATTTGAAATAAAAGCCACAGTACATACATACATTCACGAATCGGCATTTATCATTATATTATTCACTAGCTGACGCGGCGTACTTTGTATCGCCATTTTTTTAACAAACTTACTATAATGTTTGTTTAAATTATTGTAATTTTTATATTACACAAACCTTGTCCTAACAATATCGAATACATAAAATCAAGAATCATTCTATTTGGTGCAGTAGTTCGAAAGTTATGGACGTACATACATTTCAAAGATCCATTTTTATTTATATAGATTAACAATGAAAAACCATTAAATGTTGCATTGGTAATTTTTAATTCTGTAGTTATGCTAAGCATTCAAACTGCATTGTGTAACTTAAATCGTAAATTTTTTAAAATCAATTATTGGTATAAGTTTTACGTGTTTTTTTTGCTATTTTGCAGCATAACTTTTAGATTCTGTACTCTACAGGCTCCCGAGATTTTGTAGTCGTGCTGGAAAATCTGGAAATTATGAATAGTAGCTTAGCTAGTTTTACTTATCCTCCTCATGCTCAGATCACCAAGCTCCTTTGCTATAGCCACAATCTCAGCATGGTCGTGCTGCAAAACATTTAAACTGCACTAAAATAATATTTGGGGAATCTAATGGCCACAAAATCTGAAAATAGTGGTACAAACTCAGAAAAATACAATGAAAAGATTTTGAAAATTCGTCCATGGTCATGCTGATAATATTCTGCGACTGAAAGAGTACCCGTACCATGTTATGTTATGTTATGTTATGTTATGCAACCTTTTATTTAAAATGATTGCACTGAAACTTGATTCCGTTTTATTGCAGAACGCATATCATCTTTGGGAAAACAATGTTATTATTAGAAACCTCAGATAAAGATTCTAAACAAATAATCACTTCATTGTGCGTCGTTTCTGGAGCGAACCGGCCAGAAAGAAAACAAGCAAGCAAGCATGTTCGAAATTAATCGTTATCTAACTAACTTAGTGCGATTTGCGAGCGAAAAAATGTTGATATTTGAGAAAAAAATATCTTAATCGTAGCTTAAAGGACTGAGAAAAAAATATCACAGCAAAGTTGTTTAATATCTATCGAAGACATTGCTTTTATTGATTGAATAAAATCTAAATGTCTCTAACGAAGACGATTAAAATTAGATGCAAGAATTTTTTAAATTTCTTTGTTTTTAATACCGTCCGTTTTATTGTATGAAATAAAAAAGTCTAATATTAAAACCTCTCTTAAAGTTACAACAAAACTTTCTTGATACAAGTACACTTAATTTTATTGTTATAAAATAGAAAAGGACTTGAAATTAAATGTACTTTTCTTAAAGTTAGAATAAAAATAAGAAAAAAATTGTCTTACAAATAGAACAGCAGTATTTTTGGATTTAAGATATAGCATTAGACTTGTAGAAGATTTCTTGGATTTGCTAAATATTCTAAGAAATTGGATTTTATTGTTTGAAGAAATTTGTTTTACCGGTGTGGTTGCACTAAAATGTCTCTATTGTTATGATTTTAATATTAAAGGTTTGCCTTTACAGATCCTTATCCTTTATAGATATATAGCGAAATTCGTATATTGATTTAAATTGTGGTACAACTTGGGAATAACCACGTAACAAAGCGGCATGTACCGTAGTCGTGACACATGTACCAAAGTTATGTAGCGCGTGGTAGCGCTCCGTATAATTGAACTTAAATTTCCACTCTGAATTAGACTTAATTCTTATTATGTATCTGTGTATAACCATGAAACCTTCCCTTTTAAAAAATAAAAAGACATGAAACTAAACGTCAGGTTTTCTGTTTAACTTTTTTTAAAATTTATTGATCATTTAAAAAGACAATTACAAATACAGTTTAGATAGCTTTTAAAAACCACTAGGGTTTGTACGAAGGCTAACGAGTTTGCATTTCATTATAATTTAATTATATGTACAATAGGCGCCACATCATACATGTGCACCACGAAAACCGCTGCTATTGCAACTGCAAAAGAGCTGTCCAAAGGCCAACCTGCCCAGCTTGAAGTGGAGCTCACCGTACTTTGTTAACTAGCAGTTAGTGCACTATTATATTCGATGCATGTTTAAATTTAATTTTACAACAAGTTAATAAAGTATATAATATAATATTCACCCTAACATAGGGTAGGCTCGAACCCCTCGGTGGGGGACGTATATGAGCTGTGATGATGAATAAAGTAGGCTTTAATCTTACTTTTAATATTTTTTCCGCGATTTCATACATACTTCTTTCCCACGATATTATTCTGCACCATCATCAATCAAACCATCAGCAGTTCACGTACACATTGTACTCACCTAGCTCTATCAAAGGAGCCTAAACACGGTCCAGTAGCTATGTGCCTTCATGCTGTTATTTCTACTTCAACAGCGCCCCCTGTAGAATTATCATTACACTACTTTTCTATGAAAAATCTTCAATAAATTGCAAGCCCTATGCAGAAAACTGTTTCTAAATCGGTCAAGCCGTTTTGGAAATAGGTGACAACATTTGTTTGATACAATATTCTTGCAGCGGCCTCTGGTAAGTTGAAACCGTACAACTTATCTATTAACACTCACTGATGAGTCACGAATTCTTTACAGTAAACCGTATCGAAATCCATCAAGCCATTCTCAAGATAAATGGTAACATTCGACTCGACTGCGCACATACAGATATACACACAACCCTTTATCCTAAACGCATACCGTGCTCCATTCCATCGTGGGTAAAATAGTTATTTGTTATGCATGGCTGCAAAGTTGGCTTTTGCCGCAAGTGCTGAATTTGAATTCCGAGAAAGTCGAGGATTCTAAGTTAAAAGTAAGATTCTATGTGTAAGCGAAGGATTAAAAGTAGAATTCAGAGCGTAACGAGGGATTCAAAAGCACAAGAGAACTTTGCAGTCGAACGCAACACACAACTGTTCATCTCACCCCAGCGAGGGAAAGACCTACTACTGTTATAGAATAATTCAACATCAAATACAAAATGACAAATTGATTGGAGGTGACCTAATCTCTCCATTCTTGAAGGCCTTTGCCGAGTAACGGGGCAATTGTATCTAAAATTATAATTAATATCTAAAGTTTATTGTATTAAGGTAACGTGTACATTATATATTAGGTAAATATGATATATATAAATGATTATTTATTATTGTACAAATGAAAACTTGAGACTAGAACAAAAGAAACAAGGATGGATCATCTCTATAAAGAACCTTTTTTTTTAAGGCGGGGAAATCTCTTTACAATTGGCTAGATGACTAAAAAAATTTTTTTACTTTAATAGAAGCTCATTCATATAATAAACAGAAAGAAAAAATCGGTTTTCGAATAACTATAAAAACAACCAAGATATAAGGTATTAAAGATTTTTCTCCATCTCTTTCTAGCAAAACGGCATTTTACATGGAGTTTATATGGCCGTACTCAACGATGACATCACGGTTGATGTCGGATCTCTCTGTCTAATCGCTTCAAAATTAACAGCTTAAAATGCTTGTATCTTATGTATTTCCAAGCCGATTTTAATTCTAATTTCACATGATTGCATCTTTTTTTACGCTATTTTAATATTTTATGTCGAGATGTGAAAATTAGAATTCAGTCATCATCCCAATTCAACAAGGGGCTGAAAGCTGACAAGGCCGCCCCAAGGATATGCCATTGGACTCGGGTATAAGCCCCATACCTGGCTAAACCACCCTCCAGCAACTTCTACCTCCGTAGAGACACAATCGGGATCGGCGTTAGCCATTCCCCGAGTGCATCTCTATAAAGAGGTTCTCTATTTTGTCTCATAATTTTATTATCCATAATCTAACCTGTCATAGTGTTTTTGACATAATCATCATATGTCCGAATGATACACAATAGCACTCCTAACTTAATTTCTCATAATATCACTTGCCCGAAAACCGAAATCTCTAAATATAATATGACTTAATTTGTTTTGCTATAAATATCACAATCTATAATATTTAAAATTCCTAAAAAACTGTTCTATAATAGTCATAAGTCTTAACGTAATATCTCATAATATAACGTGCCCCAAAATCGAAATACCACAAATATAAAGTTCTTTCATTATTTGTATTACCAAATCCATGCATACGTTTAAAAACAGTCACTTGATGTAATGCAAGCAAGCATGCAGCATGCAAACAAGCATGCAGCGTGCAAGCAAGCATGCAGCATGCAAGCAAGCTTAAAGCATGGAAGCAAGCAGCATGCAGCATGCATGGCTTCTGTCACGGTCCTTAAAACCACCTGCTCCTCAGCTCGCGGGCCGCCTCGCCCCTCCGTGCCTACGAGGAGGGTTTAAATAACACTCTAGGGGTAGGGCAGACAAAACTACGTGGTGTCTGTTTTACAGCGATATATTTCTGTCACTGAATTTTAAAACGTAATGGTTGTTAAGGTTCATAAGACAACATTTTAATTCAATTTGTTATTATTGATAGTAGGTCTGAGCTTTATGATATTGATAACATAACCAAGATAAATCAACTTTTAAACATATGTTGGGACTAACAATATTATTATAAACCATCATTCGGACTAACAATATTATACAATATAACACTTAGGACATGTGACTTCATAGCAAGTAAAATTAGGATATCTTATTATTATAGCACCCGATATTATGGCACAAAAGCATTAGAACTAAATACAAGTAAGTAATATACAATTTCGTATACCCGAACATTATGGAAAGTGATGATTATAGCAAGCGTTTTTGGGATTATGATTTTCGGACGATCGATATTCGGAGAAGAAAGGGACTACCCTATAAAGAACCTAAATATGTATGTATACATATATAATATAGACCCATTTTTATTGTATTTAAAGTGTGATATATTATTTTGCGTTATATTATACAACACTTTTTGACTAACTAGCGATTGGTGTGCGTTTATGTCTATAAAGAACCTAAATGCACACCAATCGCTAGTTAGTCAAAAAGTGTTGTATAATATAACACAAAATAATATATCACACTTTAAATACAATAAAACCGGGTCTATATTGGGGTAAACAACAACTATAGACTAGATTCGCCATGAATGGACCATACGTCATTTAACCAGCTGTTCAATTATTTATTGTAAAAAATTAATAATACGTGAAATTAATTAAATTAAATACAGTGATTGCAGTATACTAGTGTAATCATTAGGCACACATATTTGCAAGTCCGTACGAAGAGAAGTTTTCAAGATTTGTATAAATGAAAATCTAGGTCAACCGTGACTGTCAAATTTTGAATTGGAAATCTTCGTTGTGATAAATTTATGTTATATTAACGCATAAAATTGGGCAACTTATGTGTTTTATATTTGGAAATAAAGCACGCAATTCAAATATCAATTGTACCCATCATTGGAAGTTGCGGTCACTGGCTGAGTTTCTTCACTAAAACCGGGGAAGTATTGTATTTAGTACTTAACTATTTAATAATCGTAACATAATTAAATACTCAACACAAACCTCACATTAAGTGAGACACGTCCAATAACACACCTTGGCTAAGTTGTGTTTCTCTTAACTTGACATAAAGTGGAAGTTAATGTTGAGACTTGTCAACGCCTAAAGCCTCAGACACAGTACTACACTACACTACACAATAGTTTGCTCTGCTTAGTAGGTATTCTGTTATTGTACCATTAACCTCTTATTAAAAATATATGTTAATTCCATCATAATCCTAAATATTAGAGATTTTGCTGTTAGGTTAAATTTGTGTCCCAAACCTCTTGAGTATTGTGAAACCAGTAGGTAAACAACTTAATTTGTGTTTAATTAGTGACTGCAGTAAAATATCACTTTTATTATAATTATTATTCATTTTTGATCTTGGAATATAGTGTCCACTTTTCTATAATATTTTCTTTGTCTATCTGTCTATATCTTTGTCTGATCCCTTTTTTTTCTAACCCTTTCTACTGCTGTCCCTTGATATTCTTCATCAATTTCATACTAAAGGGTTTTTGTGTTTTTTAGGATTTGTACATACTTCCTGGGCTTAAAAATGTTGACCCGCAAAGCCGCTGCTCTTAGTACTGAGGCCAAACTCAAGCAAGTCCTGCACGAGCTCAAAGTAACAAAAGAC
The DNA here is from genome assembly GCA_963935595.1 of Schoenobius gigantellus. Taxonomy (NCBI): domain Eukaryota; kingdom Metazoa; phylum Arthropoda; class Insecta; order Lepidoptera; family Crambidae; genus Schoenobius; species Schoenobius gigantellus. The sequence goes on from OZ012554.1 coordinate 32,000,284, forward strand.
TCCTATGATCAATTGTTGAGAGAAAGGGATGAAAGTGAAGTGGAAATTAAATTGAACATTGACAGAATCACTGAACTAAAAAGTGAACTGGCACTACTCCACTGTAAACACATTGAAGTGCTGGAGGAACGCGATCACCTTCACCGTACATTAAAGAATCTAGTTCAGTGTAATAATACGTATGAGCAGGCCTTGGATAGGATTGCTTATCTGGAAAGTAGTCTCAGAGAAGCAAACAAGCAAATCTCTGTACTTGAAAAATTTAGACAAAACCAGGAAATCGCTCATACAAACAGTTTATTTGAAGAGCTCACTCAGTCCCCTGGTGGCGAAAATCTTCTAGGTAATACTGTATCAAAGGAAAACAATAGTGTTGTACGTCCATGTAGTAAAAATAAATTTAAAAAATATATTAAAATTAGCAAATTCATAGAGAAAACTCAGAAACTGATTAAAAAACAAAATTGCTTCAAAGTTAATATTAAACTTAGAAAAGAACGAGCTAGCTTGATGGATTCACTTGAGATTTTTGATGTAAAATTGAAAGAGAGCAGAGCATTCCATAACCGGAACACGAACAGATTAAATAAAATTATTGATAATCTTAATGTAAACATTGAACATTTAAACGATAAGTATTATAATGCTCAAAAACAGATTGGGGAATACATTCGGTCCTCACCAGATTTTGTATCACTATGCCAATATAATATAAATCAAACAACAGATCAGTTACCTATTGAAAATCAGTGTTTAGAGAGTAGAATCAGTCACCAATCTACAATACAGTCGCCTAATAAGGTGACTAAATCTTCTTCCAAAGGCAGTGTTCCTGATTGTGAATCCCCTGCTCAAAATAGGTACAACAACAACAATTCTACATCGAAATCAAAGGTGAACTATGTTATGTTTAGTGATGAAGTTGGAAAAGGTATGGGCTGCTTATTAAACAGTCAGTTAGAGCAATCTGTCATAAATATATGTATGCCAGGCTCTTCCTTTGATGAAATAATGAATAGTATTATTAATTATGATTTTAATGACAATGACAACCTAATCATACTGTTAGGGAATAAAATTGGTGTAAATAAATATTCCCTGCAAAAACTTTTAACTTATGTTAATAATTTAAATGTCAAAAGTGTTGTAATGTTCACATTTCCCTATTGTAATAAGTTTACAACAGAGGAAAATAAGTTAATATTTAAGTTAAATTCGACATTACATACCATGGCTAGTTACAATAATAAAATTCATATTATTGACATGAATAAATTGACATGTGTGACTAATAAATTCTATTTGACCGATGATAGAATATGTCTATCTAGATATTGTATTAAACAATTAGCTTCTGTGCTAAAATTTTATTTTTTAACTTCAACCAAGAACTTGTTTGGTAACCAAAATGACAATGCTTCTATTGAGCATCATACACTCAATGATAGTTTGGTATCTGTTTCAAGTAATTTAAATTAGTAAATAAGACAATAGAGGATATCTCTAGCCATGTATTGACAATAGAAGGGCCTCATTGTTTACGAATTGTTCACCAAAATATTCAAGGTTTTTCTGGCAAAGACTTAGAAATTAATTTATTTTTATCAGATGAAAATATCGACATATTATGTGATACCGAACATTGGCTTAAAAAATATTAATTTATTACTTTTGATAATTACAGTATTGTAAGTTCATTTGATAGACAATCCGCAATAAGAGGTGGATCTTTAATTATTCTAAAAAATATTTTTCATTATAAAGAACGCAAAGATGTAATATCACTCTCAATCGAAAGAATTATTGAGATATCGTGTGTGGAGCTTAATAATCTTATAATAGTTTGTGTGTACAGACCTCCGTCGGGCAACTATCTGGAATTTGAGGCCACTATGGAGGATGTCTTGCAAATAGTGTGTAGAAAAAATAAGAAAATAGTTATATGTGGAGATTTTAACATAAATATCTTAGATTTATCTTCTCTGTCTAATAATTTTATTAACTTATTCAAATCGTTTGATTTGCATTATTTATTCAAACAACCAACCAGAATAACACCTACATCAGCCACATGCTTAGATAATATTTTTTGTAATTGTGAAATCTTGGAATGTGCTGTAATAAGCTTTATTAACTCTGACCATAGTGGTCAATTAGCCTGTATTAAACACCATCATGTTAATTCTGAAGGTGAAATAATTTGTAGACCAATACCAAAACCTAGTTTAAGTAAATTTAAAAGGAAAATAACATCTCAAATCGCATCTTTGCCGACCATAAATAAAGATGCCAATGTCTTATACAATAATTTATTTAATTTAGTGAAAACTGAAAGTAACAACATATTTCCACAAAAGGTAATTAAACTAAACGAAAATAGGACGAAATTTAGTGTCTGGGCTACACCAGGTATCTATAAGAGTAGGAGAAAGCTATATGAACTTTATTCACAAAAAGCAGCTTCCGCTGATCCTGTTTTTTTAAATTATGTTAAAAAATACTCAAAAACTTTTAAAAATGCTTGTATGGCTGCTAAATCTCTGTACATATTTAATAAAATAAATATGTCGAAAAATAAAATTAAGACAACATGGGATATTATAAATCAAGAAACCGGGAAAGTAAAATGTTCTGGAAACTCATTCTCGTTAGAAATAAACAATAACATTATTAAGTCGGACAATGAAGTTGCCAACGCTTTTGTTGATTACTTTTCTGAAATTCCTATTATAACTACCAGTAATCTAAATTCATCTTCCAATGTGGCGGTCACCCTCCTGGAGTCAAGTGTAGATAAGTGCAGCGAAACTTTGAAATTTAGCCATGTTGATTCGATCACTATCTTGAAAACTTTCCGTTTGCTTAGCAAGAAAAAGACGGAAGATCTTTGGGGCATCTCGACTCATATAATTCAGTCTATTATAAATGAAATAGCTCCTCAGTTAGCGCTAATTTTTAATACTTGTGTTGATGAGGGCATATTTCCTGATCTAATGAAATACAGCAAATTAATACCTTTGTTTAAATCTGGAGATAAAAAAGATCCCTCGAATTTTAGACCTATTTCAATATTACCAATATTAAGCAAAATTTTCGAAAAAATCATGTATAACCAGATATTAAGTCATTTATTAACAAATAAATTACTACATGGCAAACAGTTTGGCTTCACCAAAGGAAAATCCACTACTGACGCCGGAATAGCACTACTTAAACATATTTTTGATGCTTGGGAGGGCAAGCAGGATGTAATTGGAGTTTTTTGCGATCTCTCCAAAGCGTTTGACTGTGTAAGTCATGAAACGCTTATTCATAAACTTAAACATTATGGTTTTTCAAATGAAGCAGTAAGTCTTATTAAATCATATTTATCTGACAGATTGCAGAGAGTTGTCGTTAATAAATCGGAGTCTGCCAGTGCACCTATTCTTATGGGGGTACCCCAGGGATCAATATTGGGTCCATTACTCTTTTTAATTTACATCAATGACCTGCCTTATTACATTAAAGACTTATGTGAGACTGTATTATTTGCAGATGACACATCATTATTGTTTAAGGTTGACCGAGGGAAACAATGCTCTGACGATGTAAATAATGCTCTCTCTATAGTTCTGTTCTGGTTTACAACTAATAATTTGTCATTGAATTCTAAGAAAACGATTCTCTTTGCCAAATGTAAGGCAGATTGATACCCACTTAAATATGAATAAGTATGTAGTTGACCTTGTAAATAACACGAAAGGCATTACTTTAGGTTCACGGTTACAATGGGACCCACATATTGAATCCTTGGCTGGCAAACTAAGTTCGGCGGCGTACGCAGTAAAGAAAATCAGGCTTTTAACTAATGTTGAAACGGCGAGATTAATCTGTTTTAGTTATTTTCATAGTATTATGTCATATGGATTATTGTTATGGGGTTCGGCGGCTCATATTGAAAGAATTTTTGTGTTACAGAAGAGAGCAATTCGCGCCATTTATAATTTACGGGCTAGGGACTCACTTAGAGAATTGTTCAAAGAAATTAATATCTTAACTTTAGCCGCTCAGTATTTTTATGACAATTTAGTTTATGTACACAAGCATTATGCTACATTCGTTAAAAATAGTGATTACCATAATATAAACACAAGAAATAAAAATAAGCTTGCCGTTGCAACCTACAGGCTTCATAAAACTAGTGGTTCATTTCTAGGGAGGTGTGTAGCATTTTATAATAAGCTTCCACAAAGTATCACCGATTTACCAATTCATAAATTTAAAGTTCACGTTAAAAAGACTCTCATGAACAAAGGTTATTACAAAGTGAATGATTATTTAAGTGACCACACGATATGGAATTAGCTAGACTAGTTATCAGATGTCATGTTTGGTAACAACATAATTTATTGTATAATGCTTAGTGTTAAGCTTATCATGTTTTTCTGACATTTTAAGTGTATGTAAGCATACTTACTGAATGTATTTTATAACTTTCAATGACTATGTAACAGAACCAATATTGTAAATGGCGATTTAAAAGAGGAGATAAAAAATTTGACCATTCGAGTTTCTTGCCTGTTCTTCTCGAGAAGGCCTCCCAATTTCCGAACAGGTGTAGAATCAACTTTTTTTTTTTCATTCCTACTTGTATTTGCAGACATCCTGATTATATTCAAGATGTATGCACATACAAGGTTAATATGTTTCCTTTAAATTAGAATGTGTTGCTTTGTTTTGACGTCAATAAGTGCCTGTAAAGGCCTATGTTGAATAAAGATTTTTGAATTTTATAGTGACATAGTGATTTACTGTTTCCCGACGTTTCGGCCGAATTGGCAACGGCCTGATGCAATTCGGCCGAAACGTCGGGAAACAGTAAGTCACTATAGTTGTTGTTTACCGCGAATATAGACCCGTTTTTATTGTATTAAAAATGAATATATCACACGATTGAATATTCACTCATTTAAATCCATCATTAATACTCGTTAAATATTTGTTTGATGTAAACAAGCCTAAACAACGTTATTATAAAATAATACTGACGTTCAATAAAACAAACCAATATTAAATCCTTTTTCACAAAGATATAAAACTGTATTACTTTCTACGCACAATTCAAATTATGAGCACAAAAATAATTTTGCTTTGCATTTGATTTTTTTTTGTAGTACGCATCTGTGGGGTGCGAAATTCTTTTGATCCAGCAATAACGATTCACGCCGAACGCCGTGTTTGACCTTTTTTAATTTGCTCGTGTATATAAAAATGTGTTCATTAAAATTGGGAACCATCTTCTGCCACGTCAGTAATAGAATAGATTGAAATGTAAACAATATAAAATGCCAAGTCGCAAATACACGGTTATTTTTTTATCACCCTGGAAAATTTAAGGGACGCTTCACGACATGGTATTAGAATGATTTAAATATAAATAAAAAAAATAACCCCCCTCCTTAATTTTATATTAATTTTTTAAAAAATACAAAAAATGCTGCTCTAGTTGAGAGCAGCATTTTTAGAGATTTTTTTATTTTTTTTTATATTTTTTTTTAATTTTTTATTTTATTTTTTTTATTTTTTATATAATATTGGATGTGTCCTGAAGCGTCCCTAAAATTTTCCAGGGTGATAAAAAAATAACCGTGTATATTATTAGTAAGTATTCCAAATTGGATGTTTGATACGTTGCTATTACATGTCAGCAATGTCTACTTTGGTGTAAGTAATAAACTAAACACAGATCAATCAAGTGCGACGTAAGTAGTACAAGCAAAAATGTTAATTAACACAAATGTGATTATTCTGCGAAAAGTAGCGTACTAGGTAATCAAATTGCCGTGTAATTGAATATTCTTACGATTCGCGGAACGTGATTTTCAATTGAATATCACAGTCTGCCGATTGATATATAGGCTATTCATCTATTTTATATTTGAAACTTTGAATTCCATTTGAAAGTCTTTACATTGTTTAGGTTTAGTTTTTATTTTCTACTAGGTTATTTAGGGTGATATAATTTTTTTCTTATATAGTATCTAGCAATATTTCTTTATCATTAGTTAATATATTTGAAAGTAGCAAATAAATTGTTAATTAATCAATACAAGTTTTTTTTTACCTCGGGAAGTATTCGAACCTGTGATGTCAACATACCGTATTGACGATATGATTCTCTCTCTCTCTCTCTCTTATTACTTTTTAAAGCCAAAGTAGACATTACTCACTGTTAAAAACTTGTTCATAAATTAATTCACCCTACATTAATTTATCCTATTTTCTTTATTACAACTTAGTTGGCAAATAATATTAATAGTACTATATAATTAGTGATATTCCCTTAGAATAATAACATTATTCTAAGGATATTCCTTTGTCGCATGCGATTGAGCGAGCGTTGCACCATTGGCCTGCGTAGTTTGTACCAACTACCGACATTTTTGGTCGGAAAATTTTCTATAAACCTACTCCTTAACAATAAGAAAAATGTAAGATAAAGGTACCCGTGCAGACGACTCTAGTACATAGTCTTTCTCTGGTGGTCATTTATTTTTTTAATAGCCTTCATCTATGGTTGCCTGAAAGAGATTGCTGTATAGCAAGAAGGCCGTCTATTGATCTTTATTTGTTACTAGTTACTGTCCGCAACTTCGTCTGCATTCCTTGGGTAACTCTTTAAAATTTAGGATAAAAGTAGCCTATAATCCTTTCCCGAGACTCAAACTATCTCTATTTGAAATTTCATCTATGTCGGTTCAGCGGTTTTTAATGCCTGATACAAACTTCCACCTCCCTTTTTACCCCCTAATAGAATGATTTCTGCGATAAAAACTATCCTATGTCCTTTACCGGGGCTCAAACTATCTCTTTTTCAAATTTCATCTAAATCGCTTCACCTGTTTAAGCCTGTAGAGATAACAAACAAACAGATACACTTTCGCATTTATAATATTAAGTAGCTCATCCAATTCCATTACTATTACCGATTAATCGACGAGTTACAAATTATTACTTAACTTCGATATAGGCGTATATAGAGGGGGGGGCCGGGTGGGCCGTGCCCACCCCAGCATGGTCTAGTCCCTACCCCAGGATGCTGGCAACCGTTTCAAAATTCTATGATGGACCCCAAATAGTGATAACTTTAAACAAAAATCATGGGCCAAGCCCACCCCAGAAAAAAAACTCTAGATACGCCAATGAATTTATTTATTTAATCTTTTTTGCACAATTAAAAACATTGTATAAATGGCGGACTTAATGCCATATGGCATTTTCTGCCAGTCAACCATTGGGTTCAACAGAGACTACATGGCGGTGCAATCTTATTAGTTAATTTATCCCATGTTTAAATATAAGTACTATAATATATACATTACACTAATTTAAACAAATAGATAAAAATAACATAGGTACCTACTATAGATATACTTTAACTAATTAATATAAATAAAAAAAACTATGCATGATAAAGAGCTTTTGTCTTAATATTCGTGATTTAAAAGTTCTGCGCGAACAGCTTTTTTAAAACTAAATAAACTTTTAGACTGTTGAATATTCAGAGGTAGTTTGTTCCACAGTCTTATTGCGGTGACCCTGAAGGAACTAGACAGAAACTTAGAGCTATGGAGAGGCATCCGGAGGTGAAGGTTCCCTTGGATAGAAGCTTATTAATATAGGGCCTGTCGACACCACAATATATGAAGTAAGATTTTAGATAAGAAGGCGCATTAGGTCCTTTGAGAATATTGAATAAAGTACAGAGAATACGTAATTCCCTGCGCTTCCGGATGGGTAGCCACTTAAGCTGAGAACGGTAGGATGATACATGGTCGTATTTACGTAACCCGAAAATAAAACGTATGCAATTATTTAACAGACGGTCGAGTTTATCGAGAGAAGCTTGAGTTAAATTTGTGCAACACACATCAGCATAATCAATATGCGGAAGTACTAGGGACTGAACCAAAAGAACCTTGGTAGCCGATCGCAGAAAGAATTTAAAACGATACAGACTGCGCAAAATTGATGTCACTCGTCTGCTAACCTCAACAAGATGATTACTCCAGCTAAGTTTGTTATCTAGATAAAGACCTAAATTCTGTACGACAGTGGACAGTGGAATAACGGTATTATTATATATAATAGCATCATTCCGATAGTTAGTTAGACCTTGCAGCTGATACGAGCTACCCACTACAATAGCCTGACACTTATCAGGGTTAACTGCAATTCCAAACTTACTGGCCCATACGAACACATGATCGAGATCGCGATTCAGGCAATGGATAGCTTGGTTGAAGTTCAGTATTTCCGCATGTCTATAAATCTGAAGATCGTCAGCATAAAGGTGGTAAGAGCTTTGAATATTATGAGTGATGAAGTTAATGAATAACGAGAAGAGAAGCGGAGAAAGAATTCCGCCTTGTGGAACGCCAGCGCTGAGTTCGCACCAATCAGAAAGCTCGTCTCCAATGCCCTAAATTGAATTGTTAGTACTTTCGTTTTGTTTTACTATTATCTTTAAATTTTAGTCAAAATTAAGTTCGCCTTAGTTTAGTTACCATAAGGGAAGTATTGAGTTATTCCCAATACAAGTTAGACTACTTAAAGGGAAAACTCGACAAGAAACGGTAAAAATTAGTTTTGAAATAAAGGAATTTTATTTATTTATTTATACGCCAATGAACTTCGGTTGTGGCTACGGTTCAACCGTGTTGTACAAATTCATTCGTTGTGTTATTATAAAGATTGTTCAGTACATCAAGATAAGAATGGGCATCGGAAAACATCGGAAACAATCGTCTATCTTATCAAATACAATTGACAAAATGTAGTTTGGCCCTAAAATCATTTAAGAGCACTACACATCACTAGAGCTCACATCTAGCCTAATGATATGGAATCATTATCCTGCCTAGATGTGTCGGTCATCTTCGAAAACACAAAGATAGCGGATGCCTATTATTTATCTGGAAGTACGGTATAAAAATACATTAACAATATCAAGTAACAATACAAATGCAATAACTAGAATATCGCTGATAAAATACAATGCGCCTTTATTATACCGTAATGATATTTTATCGTCTAATACATGTCGAAATACGCGAAAACAAGGAGAAGCTCAGCAATATATTGGCAATTCGCTCGTAAGTCGTAATCAAACAACTGGCCATATAAATGAGATACCCTTTGCCTTGGTGGGAGTTGGAGGGAAAAAAAGTTGTCTCATGCCATTAATGAGGACCGCTAGCTCCCGGGAGGCCTCATCACACGCGACCTCACACAGCTTATCGTGCCGTTTCAGAATCGTAAATCAGATTGTCTGGCAGAGGAAAAGTTCGGAGTAAGTATTTCTTTTTTGAAATTATGATATAAACATCATGACAGGGCTTTCTATCAAGTCATACTAAATCCTGCGGGCGAAGAGTCCTGCCTACTGCCACTTAAGGTTTGCAATTCTTTGGGTTATATCAATAGCTCTAGTTCTACTGATCTCATCATTTCTGATTGCATAAAGAAACCCCGAGCATAGCCCTCTCCATTGCCCTTTGAGTAACTTTGAGCCTTCTAATGAGAACTATTGTAAGCGGCTGCGTCTCAGTTCCGTACGTCATCACTGGCAACATGCTCGAATTAAAAAAAATATTAACTGTTTATTTTCATTTTTAACCATAGAAAAAAATACAGTAGTGTGAGATCTTTTAATTTTAAGGTTATATGCATCATTGTGGGTTATTAAGTCACGCTCACATTTTCACTTCATCAGCGGCACTGACGTAGACTCTTCTGTTCCCGTGGGAAACTGATTTTCTTTGTACTATTGTTTAATTTTATGTTTAATGTATTTATTTTTTTATTTAGCAATGTAACGATTAAAGTTTTACATTTTTACAAGAAAAACGGGTTTTTACATTTTGTGGCTTACTAGGTTAAGAAGCATCCATTCGCATTGTTAAAATGTCTAAAAAGACATACAAAGAAAAGGGATTTTGGAAATTAAAAAACCTAGCAAGTACACAGTTGCTATGCAGAATAATGTAAAAGACAATTTAAAAAACCAAGCAAGTATAACTAAACCTAGCAAGTCTAAGTAACTTTTAAACCTAGCAAGTCATGTCCTTTGCTAGGTTTTAAAAGTTGTCATGTGATTTGCTAGGCCTTTGAAGTTGTCCACGAGTGTAAATTTCCTCAGAGTAAATTTCACACGATAATACTAGTAAGTGGCAATTAATTGAAGAGGCTGCATTATAGTTTTTACAAGGAAATTCAAGTTTTTAAAGAGGTTTCTTCCTATATAAAATGATTTTAATGGGTCAAAGATGGTGTTCACTATCATTAAGAAGCCGAAATATGCTGATCTAAGTATAAGTAGCATTATTTTTATTACATAAAACTAAACAACAAGTTTTTATAATTAATTGCTTAAATACATTCTCCAACACAGATGTGAACAGTTTCGGCGATACAACGTGTCGCCCTGTCTCCCGAAGTCATATTGGTTTCGAGTTTTGGTCCTGAAGGCGGACTGACATATCACACGGAAATCGATCAATACTTTTTAATTTTCAAATATCTATTCAACTTTCGATTTTTCAGGATGGTTATTAAGAGTATTTGATATTCCAGTTTTAATTCCAACCTCAATTACAAGGAACTATGTTAAAAATATTTTTTGAAAGAAACAAAACGCCTCAATCATCACCCGAAGCTAATGCCATCAATAACAAAAAAAACCACTGGTCGCAAAAACTCCTGTCGTTGTCAAACGATGATGCTTTTATCGAAAGTCCACCTTATGCTTACTAACTTAGAGTTCAATATAAATTGGTGTAAGTATGTTGCCTTTGAAACTTTTTGTATGAGGGTGATGTTGCAAATAGCAAATTATTAACTTCAGCGTTTGTGCTGGTAATATTTTGACAGCTTTCGGTACTATTTTAAATTCTTGTGAAAGAATATTAGAGACTGAATTCAAAGTTAGAAAGAATTAAGTATAGAAAAGCCTTTAGAGGTTTATAATGACGTCATACAAAAATACATCAATCAAGAAAATAATGCCTAGGATATTTTATAAATTATTATGAAGATGTGTGCAAATACAAATAGAAGAAAAAAAGTTATCTCTACAATAGTCCAGGGATATTGTTTTAACCTTGCTATAATAAGAGATCATGGTCAGGCGACCATGATCTCTTATTATAGCAAGGTTAAAACAATATTGAAACAGAGACACCGCTCTTTCTGCGTATAGCGCCATCCCGCTCTCAGCGCGGTTTTAATATTGTTTTGAGCGATCATGGTCAGCGGGCTGTTCAATAGTTGGGAGAGACTTCGTCAAAAAACACTATTCAAAATTATTTATCGCAGGTTTATGGTGAAATCATTTTTAGCTATTGCATAGCTTTTATCGCGGCCTTTGAGCGCGGCGACCGAATCAAGAAATTCCGTAACGAAAAAAACCTAACACCCCCCACTCCGACCGGCACAGCGGTGCGGCGTTGAAAGCCGTGCATCGTCTAACGGCGTTTCAGTTCGGCAGACTTCGGCACGGTGTTCGTGTGCGTCCACGAGTGGTTAGATATTTAGAGGATATCAAGTCTCAAACTTATGTTTCTTATTTCAGTTACCATAAACCTATAGTTTCAATGATAAAAATTCCTGAATAACCTACATTTTTTTTTTATTGCAGAAAGTTGGCAAACAAGCAAACTGCCCACCTGATGGTAAGTGGTAACAATCACCTATAATACATGTGGCTCTTGTGAGATTCGCAGTAAAACTGCAACCCCCATAAGAACCACAGTGTACGTTGCCAACTTGTGACACAAGATGTAAAGTCACAGTACCCAGTAATTTCACTGCCATATCTTACCCTTCAAACCGGAACACAGCAATGCAAGCACTGCTGCTTTGCGGCAGAAATAGGTAAGACGGAGGTACCTAAGCAGGACATGTATTATAAGATACTTAATAAAAATATTTTAAACAATATTAACTTCTCATTTATTCAATAAAAGAAAAAAAATTGTTTTCTTATCGGTCACCACGCTCAAAAAGTGTAACTTGAATTAATATCAAAGAAAAAACTTGAATTAATATAAAAAAAAATACTGCATAAATAAAATAATTAAAATTGCATAACTTGATAAAAAATGCTATGCAATAGCTTTACCGCGGCAGTCCCCGAGTGCCACTTTTTTTTATTGTGAGGTTACATCTATGAAAACCGCTTGAAACTTGTCCTAATCTAAATTGTAAAAATATTTTTTACAAAAAAAAACAGACTTCGAAAACACTGAAAACTTAAAAATAATATAAGAATAGGTACAGACAACATCACACTTCTATACTTCTATATTGAAGTCGGCGCCAAACGATGATCTCCTAGAAAGTGTTAAAATTTGTCACCGAGTTCAATATAGAAGTGTGATATTGTCTGTACCTATTCTTATATTATTTTTAAGTTTTCAGTGTTTTTGAAGTCGGTTTTTATTTTTTGTAAAAAATATTTTATTTTTAAATTTTTAGTGAATAAAATCTTTTTAGTGTTTTCCTCGATTTCCTATGGGATCCCATCATCAGATCCTGACTTTGGCGACCATGGGACCACCCTTACAGTATACTCTATCAAATACAAAAAGAATTTTGTAAATCGGTTTAAAAATGACGATGACGGAGTTATGAGGTAACAAACATAAAAAAAAATTCTCCTCCTTTTTTGAAGTCGGTTAAAAGTGGGATAAAGCTGTGTCTAAGGTATCTGGAATTGGTTCTGAATAGTTATAAAAAAAATTGTCAATAAATATGATTTATTTTTTAAAGGAAACTAACCTGAAAAATCTTAAATTTCAGATTTTTCAAAAACGACGCGTTTCCGCACTAAAAGCCTTTAGACCAGGGTTTCTAAAGGTCCACGGACCCCTTAGGGGTCTACAGCATGTGTATCTGGGGTCCGCAGTATATCAGTCAGTAAACATATTTACTAGGAAAGTGTGTAATGTAGTAAACTCGACGTAAACATGACAGCGCCTTACGCCTCGCCATGTTTAGTTCGTTTTCATCGAGGCCAAACATCAGCACCCTTCTCATTAACTTAGTAAAGTGTAATGAAAGTACCAATAAAAGTATTTTTATGAATATAAATAAGCTTTTTTTTGATTTTCAAAAATATTTTGACAGGGTCCGCGGAATTGCTTAAATTGTGAAAATGGTCCGTGACCGCAAAAAGCTTAAGTAGCCCTGTTTTAGATTATGCGGCATCAATACCTATCGATTAAAGCCAAAATTAGCCAGATACTACATACTAGTGCAGCAGGGAGGTGGCGTTAATGGTTGACAAAAAATATTAGTTAAAGTTAATAGTTGAATAAAAATATCAGATAATTTTAATGGTTAAAAATATCAGTAAATATTTTTATTCACATTCACATAATATTGTTCTCGCGTTGAAATCAACTTGAATTAAATGAATATTTTTATTCGATATGGTTGAAAATATTTATCGAATATAAGTGTTAATTTTTTTTATTAGTTTAATTTAATGGTTGATAAATATTTTTTTTATTATCAATACACAAATTAAAATATTATGATACATATAGCACCACTTAAACCTCTAGGGTCTGTGTTATATGCAACAACACTAAGCAGGATACTAAAGCTAACCCCATTTTTTTATTGATCTAGATTCTAACGGAATGTGCGGTAAAGGTATTCTCAATCTCACCTCAGATCTAAGTATGTGCCTGATTTACTGGGTATTCCACTCCGCTGTATAGCGCAGTGTATATTTTGAATTTTTCGGAAATTGAGTCCAATTTAAATATAACATCAAGTCTTACATAATATAACGTAACGACTCTTACATTCTAGGTTGATGCATGTCATGCCATCTATTGATGTTATTTAGAACTAATTAAAGTTGTCTCCTATCAATACTCCATCTAATGCTAATGATCTATTGATATTATTTAGAGCATATTAAAGTTGTTTCCTATCAATACTCCATGTAATGTAATGTACTGCACGCCCAACGCAAAATTGTGCCAGAAATGCTTGTGTTACCAGATGGCGCTGCCGGCAATAACAAAACGCCAACGATATAACCGAGGAGAGATGAGTGCGAAATAGACAGACAGACATGACAACAGACGCTCGTGTATTTAATGAAATTGTTTTGAACGCTCTTCCTGTCTTTGCATAAGATTTTAGAGGTTATTGTTATTATAACATTCGAAGAGAAAATTAATAGTATTCATTTTGATAGTTAATAGGAAATAGGGATGGATTTGTTCCACATTCCTAAAAGAAATTAAGAAATAATACAATTTGGATTATCCCATACATATATTAGAGATGTACCAACTCGGAAAAAATATAAGTGGGGTGGAAATTCACGTGACTCAAGTAACCTAAGTCAATGAATTAATAATCACGCTGTGGCTTCGGCCCCAGCACATGCTGAGATGTGTCCTATTCCACGATGCACCACAGCACGTCATATAATTGTATATATATATTTTTTTTTAATATTTAATTGCTCTGTTTTCATGTCCTAGCATCATTTTGTCTACTAATATATTTGCTACTTTGACCTGTCTGTGCTTTTGTGAAATAAATGTCTTGAAATTGAAATAATTTATCATTAAACTCAAATAAAACTAAATGTATTAAGTTTTCATTGCCCAATGTAAGGAAAGTGGATACTATTGTAGATGAACAATCAAGTTATTGAATTCGTCGATTTTACTGAATTTTTGGGTATTACAAACAGGGTCGAAATTACATATTATACGCGTGTGGGCCCAAAAACGTACAAGACAACTGACTGATGTTGAATCGGCACGATTGATTTACTTTATATATTTTCACAGTGTCATGTTATATTATTCCGTATGACATGACTACTGTGGGAAATTTGCACTAAAAAAAGCTCTATTTACCTATAATTTACGAGCAAGAGATTTATTTAGACACGTTTAGCGCAGAGGTCGAGTGATCACCTACTGCGCAACGGGTCGCGGGTTCGATTCCCGTACGGGACAAATGTTTTGTATGGCCTACAGAAATTTGTTCCAGTCTGGGCGTATGTGCATGTGATATTCTATGTTTGTAACTGCACTCACGACACAGGAGAAAATCCTAGTGTGGGGCGACGTTTTTAAAAAAACATAAAAAAAGTTCTACGTGTGTCCGTATCTGTTTTTCTTATGTTCACCCGTTTCTCTGTCATCTTGATTTCCGAATCAATTTTTCTATTCGAAAGAGTAGACCTACATGGCCCTACTAGCTTTCCGCTCGCGGTTTCGCCCGCGTTATTATTGTTTTCCCGTGGAAATTCATAGTTTCCCGTAAGAAAAATAATTTTGTACCCTATTGAAGCCCGGATAATAAATTTCATAGAAATTGGAGTAGATTTTAAATATTTTCCATAGAAACTTTCAAGCCCTATTTTGCATCCTAAGGGGGTGAATTCCAATAAACCATGCAACACGTGTTCAATGAAATATTTTTAAGAGAATGATTTATTTAAGAGAAGAATAAGAAGAAATGAAAAATTTCCGCTTACTACAAGGTGGAATGGAGTCATTCACTAGACCTTTGAAAAAATTCCAAGGCCGTTGCCAAGGGAATTGAGTCTCTCCCGAAAAGAATTTTTTTTTTAATAAGTACGCCCATCTCACTTTATCGTTAATACATAACATAATAGTTAATCATTGCAAACAAAACTCCCCATCCACTGTTATTCTTGTTATAATTGTGCATTATGCTCGCTTGGTACTCGAAAGATCCTCGAAAATGCCGCATAATTGTTTTCTGGGTACGGCCTTGATCATTTCTAAGGAAAATAAATATAACGCAGGCAGAATGCTAGTAGAATGTATACTCAATCACAGATTTCATTGTTATTGTTGTGAATAAGGCGCAGTAACCCACAACTGGTTGATATCATTTCATCAATAGCATTATACAGAGTTTATCAGACCGGCTGCTGCTGATAGATATTGCCACCTAAGTATATTGTTAATTACTCTAATCTGATTTACTTGTGTGTGTTTTTTATTCATTTTGCGTAGATGTATTGATTGTAGTAGATGATATGGACCTGGTGTGAAATAAAGACATATTATTATTAGTACATTGTTACCCCAGGGGTGAAAGTAACCAATAGTTCGAGGGACTAAATAAGTCTTTAATCCGAGGTAAACACTGTGCTTTTCATTACGAATACAAGGAAAGTAAAAATAAAATAATGAATTAGCTAAAAAATTTACGTGTAAATTTTGTTTTACATAAATCAACAACTTCTGCTTTAGCCCGCTTTCTCTTATAAAATATTTATTTTGCCCAAATCTATGGTATTTTAAAGAAATAGTTGAAAATAAATTATAATAAAGTTATTTAAAAAATATACGAGTATTCTTTAAATACTTCACATTATGTTATTTCAATTTTACATCGCGCTGTAATTGAGTGACTGTATAGAAAGCCGGAACATGGTTCAATAAAAATATGAAAAAAGAACTAGTTTCTTTTTTAAATTTGACAGCAGCTGTCAGTTGAAAGTGATTCTCCCTAGGGCTGAAAAGTATTACTTTCAACCCGCTCCTCAGGCAACTTCAGACCTACTTTCAGAGTATGAGTAATGAAATAGTACATTGTTACCCTAGGGGTGAAAGTAACTTATTTAGTCCCGAGACGGGGATTGGCGCCCGAGCGTAGAGAGGGCGCCTATAGTTCGAGGGACTAAATAAGTCTTTAACCCGAGGTAAACACTGTGCTTTTCATTACGAATACAAGGAAAGTAAAAATAAAAACATGGATCAGCTAATGAACATATTATTATGAGTGAATTTTACTTTAATAAATCAACAACTTCTGCCTTTGCCTCTTCTCTTGTGTATGAAATCTCTATTATACGGAAGAATAAACAAAACTCGAAAAACGAATGAAGATCGGATTGCCGCTTTCCCACTTATTTTGTTTTTTTTTTTATGTGGCCGGCCAGCTATTCAGCCATTATTTTTCATTCTCATAATTTTAAAAATGGTAAATATTTTGCCCAAATCTATGTTATTGTAAAGAAATAGTTGAAAATAAATTATAATAAAGTCATTTAAACAATATATTCTTTAAATACTTAACATTATGTTATTTCAATTTTACACCGCGCTGTAATTGAGTGGCTGTATAAAAAGTCGGAACATGGTTCAATAAAAATGTGAAAAA
Source organism: Schoenobius gigantellus (assembly GCA_963935595.1). Classification (NCBI taxonomy): domain Eukaryota; kingdom Metazoa; phylum Arthropoda; class Insecta; order Lepidoptera; family Crambidae; genus Schoenobius; species Schoenobius gigantellus. Next base: position 32,017,504 of record OZ012554.1, read on the forward strand.
AGAACTAGTTTCTTTTTAAAATTTGACAGCAGCTGTCAGTTGAAAGTGTTTCTCCCTAGGGCTGAAAAGTATTACTTTCAACCCGCTCCTCAGGCAACTTCAGACCTACTTTCAGAGTATGAGTAATGAAAAATAATTTACATACTGAGTAGACAAGTCTGTCAAGTTGAAACTAAATACATATAAATTAATGACACACTGTCTCGTGTGACGCCTGGGACTCTGCAGTGGTCTTTTAATCGGGAGGTCCGGGGTTCGATTCTGCTATATACCAATGTGTTTTTCGTTTTTTGAATTTCATATGTACCGACGACGCTCATACGGTAAAGGAAAACATCGTGAGGCAACTTGCATACATCTGCGAAGAAATTCATAGGTGTATGACGTGAAGTCAATCAATCCGCACTGGGCCAGCGTGTTTCTTATGGAGGTTGCAATTTTGCTGGTAATCTCACATGAGCCACATGTATAATATGTGACCGTTACTATTTACGGTCAAGTCGACCAATCCGCACTGAGCCAGCGTGGTTTAAACACTCTAACTTAGGGTAGGCTCGAGCCCCTCGGTGGGGACGTATATGAGCTGTGATGATGTCTCGTGGCAATATATCGATTTAATATATTGACAGCGCTTACTCAGCTGTTTCTAGATTTACAAAGAATTTGATCACTCTCAACAACAGCAAAAAAACAACATGCGGGTCGAATTGATAACCTCCTCCATTTTTGAAGTCGGATAAATAGAGGGCACGTGTTGAAAGTTAAGGGTTTGTTGTCGCTTTCAAATTATGTTTTTTATTCACAGCTGAAAGATTCTGCTAGTCACATTATTCTAATGCTTACGTTGAGTCACTTGTACAATGAAGATCGCACAATAAAATATTCAAAACTTCTCACCAAGACCAGTTTTCATCATTATTTACGTAATTATCTTATAAGTAAAGGAGAATTCGTACAAATCTATGTGCTTCTTCATCTAATAAATAATTAATTCCTCCTTTGTTGGAAGGATCTAGTAACATCCATACTTACCTTAGGGTCGGTTTTTCAATCATTAGTGAAGGAAAGTATCAGTAATAGGAAAATAAAACCGACCCTATTCTGTGAGCCATAAACGTCCTTTGTGAGTTGTACCTTCTAATACTTTGCTGTTACTAAAATCGAAAAACCAACCCTCAGTGACCTATATTTTGAGGACAGAGTACTTAAAATCTTTGTTGCTGTAGCAGTTTCACTTATGTTCTCACTTAATTCTCGAAACTGCTTTGCTAAACTTTAAATTTTCACTATAAAATATGTTGAGCAATAATTTCATTACATTCCATTTTATATTGATAAAGCGTTCATGAATAATCATTTTATTCCGATTTCTGTTTATAAAGTGACTCGAATTTCGTCATTATATCTACAGCCGATTCACAATTCTCAATTAGTGCTATTTGTTTTAAGTCCATTGCGGAGGTAATGATATATACATCGCCATCCTATCGTTTTTATTCCATTGCATGAATTAATTTTTATCATCTGGTTTTATTTTATTAAGTCTTGGCACGTAATGCACGTTTAATTTAAAATTTCCTTTGTTTAAAATTGGTGCCGTCAAATGTTTCGATTTTAGCAAAACTACTCACGTACTTTACGATTTTATGCTCTTTACTTTTCTTTATTTTTACGTTTCTGGATCCATAACCACTTGATAAACTAATAAGAAAGTAGAATTCGTACTTATCTATTTATTATAACATAAAATACAACAAATACACATATAATAACAACACAAATAGCATCCTAGATACCAAAGGCTTGTTTAATTAAGTTTTTACATCTAATAATACCTAAATTTTTCTCTTTGAAAGAGTATACCCGAAAATGGTTTCATTATCATGAAATCAGGATCTGATAATGGGACCCCAGGCGAATTAAGGGAAATCTTCAAATTTTATAGGTTCGTACTACGTGTTTATAATTTTCAAAACTATTAATGTATTTGCGTCTGGTAATCATCATGCCATATTGCTGGGGCTGGGCTAATGATGGAAGGTTCTTTGAGAGTTAGAAGCTAAGAGATAGTTTTTGAAATATTATGGGCATGGGCAATCATACCCATAGATGTATTCGTTCAAGTGATTTAGGCGAGCTGATAATGAAAAGATTTCTTTCAACTGATTCCTAACATTTAGAAGTTAGGGAATAATTCATTTGGTACCATTTACATATTTTTGTACAACCGTACATATTTTGTACTTTTGTTTTGTAAATTTTGACAGTTCTCAAAATGTACATATTCGCTTCTGTTCATCTGATAATGAATCACAATAATTATTACTACTAATACTGACCAATCTCTATTAAGCTATCACATCGTTAGTAATCTTTTTACCGGTCATAGTATTAAAATTGATATTATAAATCTTTACAAATAAATAAAACTGACGTGTCTGTTTATAATGTGAAAATAACAAGTTTTTACTAAATGGGTATGAATGTATATCGGGTACCAATGACAAAAACACAATTTAAAAAAAATGTCTGTCTGTCTGTCTGTTTGTTCCCGCTAATCTCCGGAACCGCTGGGCCGATTTTGACGGGACTTTCACTAATAGATAGCTAATTATATAAGGTATAACATAGGCTACTTATCAAGATCTTAAAAATCAAAATGCTGCCAAAATTCCACGCGGACGAAGTCGCGGGCACAGCTAGTAAATAATAAAAACTCAACATGCCTCGGCTGTCAGCCTTCCACGCTCCGGGTGGATGTGGTAACCATTACACTACCGAGACCCCATAATTCATGTTGAATTTTTTATTACCATTTGTTACTTTTTCCGCTGCAAGTCAGCGTAATTTAATCAATATTGTAGGTATAACAATACCGGACGGAGTTGAAACTCCGTCCGGTTAAAGTACTTCCATCCTAGACAATAATTTTAGACTTACTTTTACTTATTACTTTTGCAAAGTTCCTCTGTTCTGATCTAAAACATTAATTTATGTGCAAAGTCTGGATATGATGTGAGTGTACATCGACGTTGCATATAAATTGATAGGTTTTAAATCAGAACAGAGAGTTTTTATTATTTATGTATAATATTAATTTTAATACTATGACCGGTTAAAATTCAGCTGGATCTTGAATTGTACTTATTGTTTTGCGCAGAAAATCCCGCTTTTATTTAATTAAAATTACCCCGAATTCGACGCAAGTGAAGCTGCGGGCAAAAGCTAGTGATAATATAAAAACTTGTAAGCTTGTTGTAATAGAATAGCTTTTTTAATTGTAATTCATTTTAAGTTGTAATTTTACAGTAAAATCCGTATTAAATACATATATGTTTATTATATCCAACAAACATCAAACCCACCAAAGCTTGTAGATAAATGTACCTGTGTAGATAATCAAGGAAATAATACCTATTTAACTTGATCGATATTCTTAGATACATTTAAGTAAAAAATACTTATATTTTTTTATAAAATAGGTTTTTATATAACAACTCTTAATTTTAATTTGTGAATAACAAGCTTGTTATTCAAAACCTTCATTTAAAATGGACTTTTCAGATGTAAGTCGGGTAGCAGCCATGAGTGAGGTTACCTTTTTAAGATTATAACAAAGTGGCTCCACTTTTTGTCCATTTCACCAGCCAAAGTGTGGCCGGTGCGAACAATGGACGTACGTGGTTTGGACCTGACTTATATTAATCACCCTTAACAGAATAACCTCAACAGACCTCAAAATACGTATAAAATAGGTAGTATAATGCGACCAACTTAAACTGCTACCAGTAATTAACTATGTATTTTGGCTTTAAGCCGGAAAATTGGAAAACAAACCAACTATTGTGTAGGTTTATTGAATATTTCATATCTTTTATAGACAGACTAGCTTTTCGCTCGCGACTTCGCCCGCGTTATTCTTGTTTTCCCGTGGGATTTTTTACTCGTAAAAAAATTACCCTATGTCCTTCTCCTGGTCTCAAACTATCCCTATACCAACTTTCATCAAAATCGGTTTAGTAGTTTCGAAGCCTGTTCAATACAAACAAACAAACAATCAAATCTTTCCTCTTTATAATATTAGTATAGACAAAATAATATGTATTTCAGGTGTAAATTGCGAGTGCGTGTTACGGTCCTTCGAGCAGGTCCATACGATATCGTGTTTCCATCATAAATCGATCGATATATACGTTTCCTCGCTTACAGTCCACTCGCAGTAACTATAATCTTGATGCAAAAAATATAAATAAAAAAATGCTGACGCTAAACTATTTTTCCTTAGAAGAGTTCTTTAAGAAAGGTTCCTTTTTCTATATAAACATATAGTTTTTATATCTTTAATAATATAAAAGCTTGAGGATTGGCTTATAAAATACGTGATATCATTGGCTTATAAAATACGTAATGTGATTGAACTTTTAGTAATTTGTAAGTTTTTGTTTGTAATGTTATGATCGTTAGGATAAGGTTTATGATTCATTGTTAAACTAATGGACCAAGTAATACGTAGCACCTACTCAAAGCATAATTATTGTATTTTTATACAATCAGATTTTCAAAAATAAATAGTTTGATTTTTATCTGCCACCGACAGCGAGGCGAGACCCAAGCTGCCGAAAGTTAGGGCTTATTATTATAATTATTCACTATTTAAAATCTAATATTATTCTTTACACAACTTACCTCTAGAGGAATAACTCCACACGTTACGCACACATCTGCGAGAGCAAGGTGTGTCATCATCAGGTCTATCCTGGACTTCCTCCGCCTCGTTCTCGCCAGGGTCACCAGGACCACCAAGTTGCTGAGGCCGCCCACAGCTAGCAGCACGCCGTAAGTGGCCAGCACAGCGCCTTGGTCTCGCGGCTGCGTGTCCTGGATGTCCAGCGTCCAGTTGGACGCCATGGTCGTGGACACTTCGAAGTAGTCCCAAAACTTCTTATCCACCTCTGACGTGCTGACACCCAGTTCTTCGAAGTCGGGTGAAAGCATCATTTTTAAAATGTATTAAGCAGGAGCTTTTTAATTTTCATGCATAAAGCAAAACCAATTGTCTCAAGTTGTTTTAAAAAAACTTTTAATGCAGATAATATAGTAAAAACCTATTAACTTTCACTTATTTAATAAATTTTTAAAGCACTTTACAAACTCTTTTAAATTGCACCCTATTAAACTTATCCTTCACCGCATTCATTGCACACAAAAGCATTATTCACTAATAACGAACACCACACAAAATTGTAAAAACGAGAATTCACAAAGTTTTCGGGAAGCTCGCCCGAAGTTCTGAGCCAATGCGGTGCGCGTCTACGTGAAACGGCTCCGTCGCTACGACTGACTACGACTGCTACGGCACTACGAAGCTACGAGCTTACGTAGACCTGAGACAGGTACGCTTAGTATGAGTTGCAGAGCTTATGAATTCAATTAAACTTATTTTTTAGTTTCTAAATACAGTGAAGTGAAATTTGATGAATGTGGATTTCACATTATTTGAGATATAATAAATATATGAAGTTAATATATAATAGTTTTTGGAAATTAAGTTTAAAGCGCATGTAAAAAAGACTCTGATGAGTAAAGGATATTATAAAGTCAAAGTAGTACAAGATGCCAATGCCCGGTGTTAATTTGAAGAAATGATTAATTATAATAATGTAAATAATCGTGTTGTTGTGTATAACTATTCATTAAGTAGTATTGGCAACGTCGTTGTACTAAGAAGAGAACTGACAAATCTAAATTTGTTATGGAAGTTGAGCTCAAATTTTTGCCTTGAGGTCAGCTTTCAATTGACGACTCTGTAACAATACAGGGAGAGAAAAATAGCCCTTGCTGGGTTTTCTTGCTGGTTCTTTCTTTCCAGTACAAGGTCTCCCGCCGTAGACTTGTGAACCATTGGCGTAGCTTCCTTGACTTTCAAAAGAGATTGTAAAATCCAAGTTGAATAAAATATTTTGATTTGATTTGATTTGAATAGAATATAGAAATTTAGACGAAATTCTATTCTTATTCGAAACTGTGAAAAAATGTATGGGGAATTAGAATAGTACATTATGCACCAAGGGACTAAAGCCGTGTTTAACGTCACGGGCGCCATATTGAACCCCGAGCGTAACGAGGGACTAGAGTTATGTAGAGTCCTAAAGTGAAGCGAGGGGTTCAAGTCGCCTAAGACGAAGACACTGCTTTAATCCAGAGGTGAATACTCTACTTTTCATACCATCTGCGAGACAATAAAAACTCAGGGCTCTATAACCAATTACTTAGGTGGTAGTTTTCATCATAAACTAAAAATCACTATAGATATTATCAAGAAAACCATAAAATTTAAAAAAAAGATTCATTTTTCTCAAGCACGAACACGTCACGCGGAATAATTTTATCTTAAATAAAGCTTAAAACATTACAAAAACTTCAAAACATATTTAATAATAATATAACAAGTATGAACTTAGTCTACCCATCGATTTGCAATACTATACGATCAGCTGCTGGACCCGGTCAATGACCTTTAGTAGCACGCAGGGCGAATGTTAATTTGTTAACAATAAAATGGTATCAAATAAATTTCTTTTATTTTTCAACTTTGTTGTACCTATATTTTCTTTTGAAACAGCAATTAATAACTACACACAACTGTCGAAATAAATCTCAAATAGTCGACAACCTATTGACCCCAAATAAAAAAAAGCTGAATCATCTGGACATTTACTTACGTTTTTTAACTTTACTTATCAATAAAACACTGAATAAACTTTTAAAACGACTGTATTATTGATGCCACGAAACACATAGTGGAATGTGTTTTTTTACAGCTCTTTATTAACGTAAGCAACAAGATATTACAATTTTTAAATACGTAGTAACTATTAAGTAATCTGTGGTAATGGCATTGGCGGCAAAGTTTTAGCTATGAAAACAATACAACGGCATACTGTTGGTGCAAATTATGGAACAATTTGTAGAAACATTATTTATTTTTAAATATGCCGCGTAATTTTTCCAAATGCTGTTTATCCGCCGCCGGCAGCGTTAGTGTTCTTGCTTTACTCTGCTTTTTATTCTTTTTTATCGATAGTTAATGGTGGCCGTCAAAAGATGGCGCTTTTTGCATGAAAAGTATTTTATCAATTAAAAATAAAGTGAAATTTAAATGTTTATTTTAGCTTGCAGTATGATGTAGATAAATATTTTAGAATTTTGGTAAAGAAATTATGTATTTAGATTTTATAAAAACATTATTTACACAGGTAGAATGTCATTGTCTCTAGTAGATGCAAGCTACTGCTGTATGGGCGTAGAACCTTTGCCTTCCTAAGCTAGCATCTATGCTTAATTTTCATACGAATTTTATGTTCCATATTTAAAACACTTTAATCCCTTGGGAGTTTCATACAAAATTATATCCCTTGGGATATAATGTCTTGCTTTACGTTGAAGTTAAGGGGGATCTAATTGAACATTGTCGAGCAGGTGGTATGAAAAATTATTTTAACAATTTCGCATATTTGATAGGGTATTGGCCTAATAGATTGTGTACTTGTATATTGTATAATTTCTCGTCTACTCTGTTACAGACTACGGCTCGTATTAATAGTCGCATCTCAAGTGCGAGCTCGATCTTGAGCTGTTATTTTTGACAGATGTGCCATACATTATACGTTAGAACTGCTACTCGAGCGAGCTTTTACTTGAGATGCGACTATTAATACGAGCCTACGTTTACACTACAGCTAAGCTAGTTAGATTCAATGATTTCCTGTTATCTGTCATCGAGAGACTATTTCCTATTTCCATCAGCATCGTGTTGTGTAATCTACCATCGGCTCTTCAGAGCTGCACTAATAAACTTAACGTTATTGGATGAGCGTCCTTTGCCAAACGTAATTGATTCCGATTTTCCCTATTGGTCCGCTATCAGCAACTGATCAGGAAAACACTTAAGTGAAAGAGAAAATCAGATATATTATTATATTTTATAACACTTCCAAACAATTTATCATTTGATCAATTAAGATAGTGATCAACTTGATCTGAAGATTTGAGATTTCTCATATCGCTGATCCTCATTTTCGCGTGGATGTCGTAAGAGCTGACGTGGCTGTTGTAAAGGTCGACCGCAAATATACATCTGCGAAGAGATGGATAAGTGTCCAAACCGACTCATATAGTAGGCCAATTCACGTAGCTAACTTCTGTAGTTGGTAGGCCATTCGTGTAGTAGGCCAACTTATATAGCCAATTCATATAATAGTAGACCATTCGTGTTATGCGCAAATTCATGTAATAAGCCATTCGTGTAGTAGCCAATTTATATAGCCAATTCATTAAGAAGGCAATTCATGTACTAGGCCAAGTCATAAAATCAATTTAAGTAGGCTATTCGTGTAGTAGGCAAATTGATGTAATAAGAATTTTGTATAGTAAGCCAATTATTAATTAGTAATTTTTCTGACCAAATGCGCTAAGCTGATTGCTACGCCCATATGCCTGCTATTTTTGAAGTCAATTAAAGAAGGCAATTTACCATCTATATGGAAATCTGCTTTTATAACGCCAATTCATAAAAAAGGTGTAAAAACTGATGTAACTAATTACAGGCCAGTCTCAAAGCTGTGCATTATAGCTAAGATATTCGAGAGAATCATTTATAATGAATTATATTCTTCTTTACAAAACTCTTTTACCGAATCTCAGCATGGTTTTCTTCGAGGACGATCCACTATTTCCAATCTGGTGTTACTTAATGATTTTATCACTCTTAGTATGCAAAACGGTAGTCAGGTCGATGTCATTTATACGGATTATAGCAAGTGTTTTGATAGAATCCACCACACTCTATTAATCAGCAAGCTGAAACATATTGGGATAAACGGTGATTTGTTAAGATGGTTTAAGTCATATATTTCGAACAGATCCCAGGCTGTTGTTATTAACAATTATATTTCTAGCTGGGTTGTTGTACCTAGCGGAGTGCCCCAAGGTTCCCTTCTTATAAATGACATCGGCTCATGTTTCCATCACTCCAAGTTGCTTTTTTTCGCAGACGATATGAAAATTTTTAAATCCATTTCATGTGCATCTGATATAATAGATCTTCAGTCTGATTTGACGCGTCTTGACAGGTATTGCGAAGCAAATAAATTAGATCTTAATCCATCCAAATGTTCCGTTGTGACTTTCAGTCGCAAAACAGTCAATATTTTGTCTCATTATAAACTGAAAGGCACAAAGTTACAAAGGTTATCTGAAATGCGAGACCTTGGAACTCACCATGACTCTAAACTTCTTTTTGATGGGCACGTTGATAGAATTATTAAGAGGGCTTCTCAGGCACTGGGATTTGTTATGAGATCTTCGGCTAGCTTTAATGACATCAAAACAATCAAAATATTATACTGCACCTTTGTAAGAAGCGTCCTAGAGTATGGGTCAGAGATCTGGAATCCGCGCTATAATAAATATATTGATCGCATTGAGCAATTGCAGAAAAAAATTGTTAAATTTTTATGTTACCGACTCAAGTTGCCTTACAATTCTAGAAACTATCTTAAACTCTGGTCGAGGTTTCACCTTCTTCCTTTGCAAAAGCGTAGAGAAATGTCAGATATTGTATTTTTGCTAAAGATAATTACTAACAAAATTGATTCACCTGAGCTTCTTTCCAAAATTTACTTTGATATTCCATCAAGATCAATAAGATACTACATTCCAATTCACCTGCCGGCAGTTTCAACAAATTACTGTCAAAACGCATTTCTGTGGCGAGCAAGCAAAAGCTTAAACGAGTTTTGCAAAACATATTATGACTTTGATATATTTTATTCTAGCATAACAACAGCGAGGCGGTTATTAAGCCAAGATTTCTTTTCTAAAGCATAAAAAGGGATTTGCTGCACTCACGATATTAATTGTCAATTTTCTTTCATCATTAGCAGAACATAATTATTTCATTATCTTGTCCACACGTAAAATTATTTAATTTCTTGATTTTAAACGTGGAGACCTGTCATTGGCCAACTGTATCTATTTATTGTCAATTGTATGTTTTATGTGTTGTTGGTCTTCCAAATAAAAAATAAATAAATAAATAAATAAAATAAAATTCATATAGAGAAGGCCATTTGTGTAGTAGTCCAATTCATGTAGTAAGCCCTTCGTGTAACAGACGATTCCTGTAGTAGACCAATTCTTGTAGTAGGCCATTCGTGAAGTAGTCCAATTCATGTAAAAGGCCATTCGTGTGGCAGGCCAATTCGTATAGAAGGCTATGCGTGTAGTAGGCCAATTCATGTAGTATGCCATTCGTATAGTAGGCCAATTCTTCGTTGTTTTATTACATACCCGTGGTAAGCTGTGAGACGTTTATGAATTAAAATTTGTGGATGATGAGTCCTTTGGAATCTAGTGAGGCGAAGTACATGTCAACGTTACACAATAACGAGCACACATCACTTGCAAAGCAGAATATCAATTGATTAAAACTCTGATTGTATATTTAATTTAATTTTGCAAACGTAACTTACAAGTGTTATGAGTTTAACAAAATTGTTATTATATTCATGTATGTTAATTCGTAATTTATTTATATGGTCTTAAGTTGCCCGACTATAAATAAATAAAAACTAAAATACGTACTTACGTTTTAAATAAAAATAAATCAATGGTAATAACTAACTGAATCGGGCTAGCCAAAAGACCAAGTGAACCCAAAATCTTAAACAACTTGTTTAAGCTTTTGCTACAAAATTCAGTAAGCAAAAGCTAGTTAAATTTAATAACAGCTTTAGACTGTATACGCATTTAAATTTATACGAAACAACATTGCTTATCTAAATACCTACTACACACAAAAAACAATTTGTTCTTTTGATACAATATTCTTTTTAACCCGTATCACTGGTTGCAGAGATAAATTATGTTTGCGGTACAGGATTTAATGCGTTTGGAAAGCCAAGTTGCATTCCATTTAAATAAGACTATGAAATAAGGACGTAAGCAAAATCATTTTTATACATCAAAGCAGTAATTTATTCTTTACTCCTTTATACCAAATTCCTTTTTTAATGTACCGTGTCTCAAAAGAAAATAACAGAACCTTGTAGTATCACTTCTCTATCCGTCTGTCCATCTGTCTGTCTGTCAAGACCCTTTTTCTCAGTATAAATTTATATCACATACTCGAGTCTACGGTCTCTTTCAGTTGTGAAAAAATCAAACTTGTACTCGTAAGTCAACGCGATCATAAAATATGACCGTTTTTGTCGCATTTTTAGGGTTCCGTAGCCAAATGGCAAAAAACGGAACCCTTATAGATTCGTCATGTCTGTCTGTCTATCTGTCCGTGCGTATGTCACAGCCACTTTTCTCCGAAACTATAAGAACCACACTGTTGAAACTTGGTAAGTAGATGTATTCTGTGAACCGCATTAAGATTTTCACACAAAAATGGAAAAAGGCAATGAATTTTGGGGGTTCCACATACAACTGAAACCCAAAATTTTTTTTTTCATCATACCCATACGTGTGGGGTATCTATGGATAGGTCTTCAAAATATATATTGAGGTTTCTAATATCATTTTTTGTAAACCGAATAGTTTGCGCGAGAGATACTTCCAAAGTGGTAAATTTAATACGTCATAAATCGTACGGAACCCTTCATGGGCGAGTCCGACTCGCACTTGCCGGTTTTTTCGTATACTTTAATCGGACAAGAACAATACTTTGCGATTTCAGGCAAAAAGGCATTAGCGCGAAATCTTTATAATCTATTGCAAATTGATTTATTGACCGTTATTTATTTATTGTACTGGCTTATATTATTTTCTCACAATCGTACTGAAAAGCAGTACTGAGTGTAACACACGATTCTAAAAACCGGTAAAACTACCTCGTATAATGGGTCGTTTTATATCTTTTTATAACAATCTTCCATTGTAGCAAACTCCGTAGTGGTAGCTACAGTAACTGCCGTAGGTGTTGTTTTTAACGCGTCCCATAAAGCGTTTGACGCAGGCGTTAATACTAACAATACCACAGGTGGAGCCGTGGCTTACGATCTGTGTTTCACATTAACTTTTGCGTCTGAAACAACTTAAAACGTCAAATATATAGACATATATATGACGAACATTCAATATTGAAACAGTGAAACAACCCATTCTTACCTATTATTTTGACTTTAACTGTCACTTTTATGAAATTGTAAAACATAAGACTTGGTACAATCGCCCAACTACTATAAACTTTTATACCTACTTTATTTAAATGGGGTACAACAAACTATGATGTTGGATTTAGAAATCTGTACTTTGACTTATTTAGCCATATCATTATGGTATGCAAATATTGCACACGGATATTTTTTTTAGAAGGCAGACGTGCAAACGGCCCACCTGATGGTAAGTGGTTACCGCCGCCCATGGACTTTGCCAATATCAGGGACATAGCCAAGCTGCTACCTACTCTGAATACAATACTCTTCTTAAATCTCGCTTAAAAATAGACATGTTAAAGCGCTCGGGAAACACAACAGCAGGTAGTTCATTCCAGAGCCGGACCGTACGTGGTAAAAAAGAGGGCTGAAAGCGAACCGTGCTAGACGATATTGCTTCCAGGTAGTAAGGATGAACTGTACTGCGGTGCCGAGTGGTACGGTGATAAAAAGGGGTGACGTTGGTACCAAGTCGAACAGTTCCTCGGAGCACTCACCGTTAAGAAAATCGATAGAAGACACAGCGAGATCCGAAGTCCCTCCGTGACTCCAGCGACTCTATTTATTTATTTATTTATTTATTCTTCATGTACAAAAGAAGTACAAAGGCGGACTTAATGCCTTAGGCATTCTCTACCAGTCTACCTTAGAGTGGTTGAGAGACTATCGAGGTAGATGCACATGTAACAGACATTTCTGAACGACATAAATTATAGAATAGGTATGAAATAAATATTTATTTGTGAACCTAACTTATGAACCTTATTACAACATATACTATACTATATATATATAAACAAATATATACATATATATACATTAATATATACTAATGAATCAATAAGTAGGACTCGTAATGAGTGCAGCAGATCAGAATCACCGATGATTCGAGCCGCCCGTCTTTGTAGGGAGTCAAATGGTTCAAGTTGGTATTTTGGGGCTCCTGCCCAAAGATGTGAGCAGTACTCCACGTGCGGACGAACTTGAGCTTTATAAAGCACAAGACGTTAATGTGGCGTGAAGTACCGCTTTGCTCAGTTCAGGACGCCGAGCTTTTTGCTAGCTAGTTTAGCCTTGCTTTCCAAATGACTCTCGAACTGGACTTTGTTTGATATATCAACACCGAGGCTCCCGATACTGTTAGAGATTTGAAGGCGTACTCCTTGGAACTAAGGCGCTATAGAAAAGGGGACCTTCTTGGCAGTGAAAGCGCAGACTTGTGACTGTGGGGTTGAACTGAACAAAATTCAATCCCCCCCATTCTGAGGCCCACCCTCAAAAATCCTCAACTTCGGACACAAGTTCTGATCGTCTCTCCAATACAGAGCTCCGGGAGACCTGATAGCTGGTATATCGCGCATCACCCGTGCTGTCATCTGCATAGCAATGAATGAATGAATTATTTAAGCAATGTAATTTAAGCAATTTAAAAAAAAACAATATCATCTCAATATACTAATAACTGTCAGAAATTATAAATAGAATTAGATTATTAGAATAAAGATACATTGACGCTTATCACATCTTGTTAAGCAAGGTCATAAATGAAATGTTAAATTAATATTATAATCTAGCTTCCCCGGCCACGTGATGCTGTGGCTCAGTAGGTTAGGTATAGTACTTTGGATCAATGTTATACTAAACTTCCTAATGTAATCAAATTAATATAATACACGAAACATTCCACAAACTCCGCTATCTCGTAAACATGAACACATTTATGACGTAGAATAGATGATCAAACGAACTTCCCAAGTGAAGTTCGATCACTATTATATGAATTCGCTTCATTCGAAGATATTATATATCACAACGTATCTGTCATATCAACGTCTGTTTCCATATGCTCATTTAAGCGTCGCGTCGTGTCAAGGAACATTACATTTCATCATACTATACAAAGTTAATTATACTTGGTGTAATTGATTAGAAAATTAAACGCTGGTTCAAGGATATCGGTGAAAGTATAATAATGAAAGAATGACACAAGACAGACTTCAAAAAAGACAAAAACACATCAGTAAAAAATACATAAAACTATAAAAAGGTCTAAACGTTAAAAAAGAGGTGCGTTGCGCACACTTGGCTTCGTCCTCGGGATTAGCAAATAATACTCGTAGTACCACCTAGTGGTACGCCAGTCACACACTATATTTGAGGGTATAAATAAAATTAAAAATGAATCTCACATCAACAAGGTGGGCGACCTATCCGCACGCTTCATTCACTTTTTAGTGCTCGCCACGATCACACTCTCGCGTATTAAAAGTTTTCACTTTAAGTGAGGTAGTGCTTATTTATAATGCCTAAGCGGAAAAGTGAGGAGGATTGTGAAAATCTGTTGTGTAAGTTTAAAAAACTCGAACGGAAAGTGTTACGTACACGGAGTCGTTCCAGCTTGCCCGACAGGCGTTCCCGCTCGGAGTCTCAAGGTTAGTCAATGTGTGAATAAGTGCATTTATTAGTGACTATGGCCGAAAATGTCATTTGCTATTTGCTGCCCGTACAATGCTCGTTTGATAACGAGCAGAAGGATAATCGGACATGGATCGGACATCTTGTTATAGGTATTCTGATAAGTACTAGAGAAACTTAATTAGCTAATTAGTTAATGACGCATTATACCTATAATGGTAATTTTGTCACGTTTTTATTTTTTACTGGTTTCCTTTGAGATGAAGTTTTATAATTCAATAAAATAGTTTTACGAAAAGTGTTAAATAAGATTTATTTCATACCTACCTAGTGGGCTTATTTATACCCCTTTTGTATGAATTTTTATGACACTATATCTTTAACTTTTGGGCCGGCAAGGGGCGGGCAGGTAGGAGAGTGGATGTCGTCCCTACTCTATCTGTCAACTCATTTGGGCCTCTTTCACCGCTTAACATCAGGCGGGAGGAGGTCATTTGCCGGGTCATCCATAAAAAAAAACAGAAAATTTACCTAATAAAAGTTATTGCTACAGTCATTATTCACTAACCTGGGTTTGCGTATCTCTCTTTGGAGTTGTACAAATTTTTTCAATCTTTTTAGTTTATAATACATGTGTTTTAGAATTTGAGCCAAGGCAAACACCAGAATAACTTAAAATAAAACGTCTTTTGCTTTAAACAGTACTGAAAGAATTATTCTCGAACTTCTAACCCACCAGGAACCTTCCATCAGCTCAGTAACATATGATGACTACCAGATGTAAATACCTGAATATCCTCAGCAAAAACATAAAACACGTTGGATGTGCCTATGAAATTCAAGGATTTCCCTCGATTTTCATGGGATCCCATCATCAGATCATGACATGGTGACAATGGGACCACCTCGGGAGTATACTCTTTCGATTACAAAAATAATTTTGAAAATCGGTCCACAAATGGCGAAG
Organism: Schoenobius gigantellus; assembly: GCA_963935595.1. Taxonomy (NCBI): domain Eukaryota; kingdom Metazoa; phylum Arthropoda; class Insecta; order Lepidoptera; family Crambidae; genus Schoenobius; species Schoenobius gigantellus. Next base: position 32,033,107 of record OZ012554.1, read on the forward strand.
TAATCGGTGAACATACAAGTACATAAAAAAAATAGATACAGCCGAACATAGAACCTCCTCCTTTTTAGAAGTCGGTTAAAAAAGAAATACATCGACATAGTTTTTCTTTGCGAAACTATAATAAATTAACACCTTTTTACTTTTTTAGTACGAGTACCTACTTCATCTTGTCTCATTATGCATATCATAGATACTGTTCGATTTTATGGTCATCCTCAAGTTTTTGAGGTAATATTTCTTTAGGAGATTTCTTCCATGCCATCGACTCTATCAATCGGTATCATTAAAATACAAAATGTTAATTTTCTTAATTTTACCGAGTTCAATTCCTAGCTCAGACAGGCGATTATTGAAAAATCTGTGAATGCAGTTCGGATTGTTTTTAAAAGTCTTATTTCAGTTAAATTTTCTATCTACAGTATTTATGGTACTTTCCCTCCATGTGGCATCACCGTGGGATGCCCTGTATATGTATAAGATAACAGCACATTATAAATATCCCCTTAAACTTATCAGGCCCGATTTCACCAACAGTAACACAAAACTGGAATAACCATCATGTTTAAATGTATTGTTATTATAGTCTCTACATTTATTCTCGGAAAACCCATATTACATTTTACAAGATTTACCAGTTCAACTATTTGATTCTTCCGAATAGAGTTTTATTTTATCTACCGTAAATAAAAATTAAACTTAATGAACGAATGAATGATTTAACCCCAAATGACAGGTTTCGACCTTGTTAAAGTTGTACGATCTTTGTTCTTTTTTGGTTATAAACAAATTTTATTGTTATTTTTTATATTATAATGATAATGCTGCGAAATTAAAAAGTCCAATCTCTCCGTTTATCATACCGTCGCCTTCGCTGTCGCTCGATCTCACCGAGTACATGTTCTCTATGCTCGATCACCTTTCGTCGTTCGCTTAGAGTCGTTGGAGCGCAGCGGAGACGACAACATCCTGAGGATGCCACGTGGAGTGGCGAATCGCGTCGAATCAAAGTATTTGCATAATGGTGTGGTACTAATCAATCTATATATATAAAAGAAGATGTTCCCATCCATAGACGCACGCACAGCCGTAATCGCTAATGGTAGAAACATGAAATTTGGACAGTTGTTTTAATTCAAAATGCGGACGCATACTAAGAAGGGATTTTAAAAAAATTTAACCCTGAAGGGATAAAATAGGGGATGCAAGTTTGTATGGAAAAATCTTTAAATTGGCAACGAATATGATAAAACTTGAGACTCATGCTCTTAAAAATCTCTTCATTGAACACGCGTTTCATGGTTTATTGTAATTCACCCCTTAGGGTGCAAAATAGGGGTTGAAAGTTTCTATGGAAAATATTTAAAATTTGCTCCAATTTCTATGAAATTTATTATCCGAGCTCCTAAATATAAATAACAGTCTTCTATGCAATAGGCTACAAAATTATTTTTCCTACGAGAAAATATAAAATTCCCACGGGAATACAATAATAATAACGCGGGCGAAGCTGCGAGCGGAAAGTTAGTTAGTCATATTAATTTATTTGTCGCATGCGATTGAGGCAGGGCAGGAGGTGCAACATTGGCCTGCGTAGTCAGTACCAACTACTGACATTTTTGTTGGAAGTTTTGCTAATACCTACTCCTTAACAATTAGTAATGGACGTTCGAAAAATGACGCCTGACCATTTTATGTCAATAACATTGTTGTGTTCCAATAATCACAGATAATACAGCCAGTTCCTTTGTTATTGAGGAGTCGATGTAAAGAGCCACCGGGTGAGATGAAAGAATATTAAAAAACGTTCCCTGTTGTTCCCTGTTGTATATTAAGAAACAGAAGTTACATACTTTAGGTCTATACGGTTCCACTAGAACGGACACGGAGTGAAGAATCTATGATCCCGGCAAATTTTTTAAAAGATGTTTTGTCAATATCGATACTTATAAAGCACATTGTCCAATTCTCTTGAAACACCACTGCCTTTCGGCAGAAATAGGCAAGATGGAGGTTCATTCGCCCTCTGGCGGATAGAATATGGCGGACCAAATGGAGCAGTCTTTTGCGACAATAAACCTCTTTTACACGTAACAACACGAATTAATTAAGATATTAAAGCACATTCGGTTACAGCCAAACCCAACCCTAAAATAGCCCTAAAATAGCCTAAATAGCCTAATAATAAAAAGCCAAAGCCATTAGAAACTTTAATGTCTCCTCAGTGACAACTTGATTTATTCCTCGTAATAAAAGCTAATAGCTTTATCGCGAATCTATCGCTTTATTAGGAATCACTTCAAGGTCTCTTTGTTGGACTGCAAATCTGTCAAAGTCAACGGACGGCATTGTTTCAAAATCTTTATTCAAGATAAACCTTTACAGGCGCTTCTTGTTGACGATGAACATAATATAAATTGACTTTTCCAATTTAACCGCTGGCTGGATTGATATCAACGTTGGCGACATAGCAATAGCTGAACGCGTGGCCACTTCATGACAGTAGCAATTTGTTACTTAATTAAATGATAAAGTTATATTGATTCCAAATTGGACACCCTGATATTTTCATTTATGGACTAAGGATGGTCTTTGAACTTTTGAAACATTATGGTAGATGTTCTTAGGAATATTTTTTATCCTGCAACGGGTACCAGACAGACATTCTACTGCATAACGTATTTGTTATGAATATTAATTGAATGTAATTAGAATGTTCAGATATAATAAAAAAAAACATATTTTTAAAATAAAAGGAAATTTGTTTTTGATTACTTTATATTAAAAAAAAACAAACTATTAAGTAATAAAATATTGAACACAAACTATTAATACGTACTTATAATGTACTTAAAATAATAAGGGACTTTTTTATGAAGTTTTTTTTATGTCTTTTGAGTTTTGTTTATTTGTCAACAGTAAACAACAACAATGTACTTAAATTAATTACTTATATAAGAAATCACTATAATTGTGAAAAAAAGTGTTTGCTTGCTATTTATTTTTACAGGAACTATTACTGTGGCATTTTGAGTTGCATTTTATATTCTTCGAGCGACACTTGCACTTTTTATCAATACAGTATCTTTTGCAGTGGCAAATTATAAACCCTTGCTTGCTTCCAGATGATAACATTGATGCTGAGCGAAGTGTTAACGAGGAAGTTGAGGGTACATCACAACTGTTAATGAAGTTGGTCTCAGAAAGTGTAAACTCAGTGCATAAAGTCTGTCGAATATACCTTCTTTGTTTCCTAACTGGTAGAGACCTGATGGATTGATGCTCATAACAACACACAAACACAACAGCAATAGGGCTCCGTGTTTACCCTTTGGGTACGGAACCCTAAAAGAGATATTAAACCTTCAAAACCCTAAAAAATCGACCTAATTATCTGCTGTATTCAAACGTCCAGCAAACAAATTGAACAAGATTATATGAAAAAAGCAAAACATAGAAAGACAGCAAAAGCCTTGCTTTAATTTTTAACGCAAAAGGTAATTAAAGCGGTCAATTTTTCGCCGAGAAAACAGGGGACTACGAAACGTATATTTTATGTACTTTTCATAGGTATTTTCGGTCTGAGCTGCAGTTGTCTCTATCGCGCTTAGTCAGTTGTTCGGGGGCACGGCGCGACAGCAATTCTTTTTAAAAATACCTATTTTTGAATTCTCTCGACCTTGGTGTTTCCTCTTAATGCTCCGAACGCCTCATGTCTCTTCTTCATTGCCACAACGCGTCGTGGTCGAATAGCATGTCAGTCACGACACGAATTTTGCTATGTGGTCTTTCTGTGATTGCCACAACGCGTTGTGAGCGTTTTCATTAGAGCCATAACATGAATTTCGCCATGTGGATGTTTTACTGTGACAACAACGCGTTGTGAGCTATTTTTCGCTTAATGAGCGTTATCGCTCTTTGAGCGTAACATATACATTTAACTTACTTATTTACTTTGATTATGAGTAAACTCTTTACCCACACTCATCGCTCATTATGTGGTCAGCCACATAATGAGCGATGAGTGTGGGTAAAGAGTTTACTCATACTTATTCAACTCTATCTACATTATTATTATAAAGAGGAACGATTTGTATGTATATAAGTATTATATGTATGTAACGAATAAACTCAAAAACTTCTGGACCGATTTCAAAAATTCTTTCACCATTAAAATGCTACATTATCCTTGATCAATAAAGGCTACAAAATTATTTTTCCAATGGGAAAATATAAAATTCCCACGGGAAAACAAAAACAACGCGGGCAAAGCTGCGTCAAATAAAGCTAGTATGATATAAAATTTATAATAGGGTGGGGAAAAAAGTTTCTTCGCATTTTTTAAGAAAATTCAAAACATTTTTTAATATAGTTTATTTACATTTAACTAAAGTATGTAGGTACCATTTTGTTCGATAACTTTTTGCCATCTTGTAGGTAGGGACATGATCCCATTGCTATAGAAATTTTGGGACTTCTGGTCAAAATACCGCGACAAGTGGTTTTGGCAGTCCTCTCGTGATGTTAACCTGACACTGCCTAAAGAATTCTGAAGAGACCGAAACAGGTGGAAATCTGAAGGTGCAAGGTCAGGACTATACGGCGGATGCATTAACACCTCCCAGCCAAACTCTCTTAATTTTTGCTGAGTGGCTAAAGATGTGTGAGGTCTAGCGTTATCATGATGAAAAACCACACCCCTTCTGTTGATTAATTCCGGCCGCTTTCTCTCAACTTCTTGCTTTAATCTCATCAGTTGTTCGCAGTAGAGTTCAGAATCGATGGTCCTGCCTGGTGGTAACAGCTCATAATGAATAATGCCCTTCCAATCCCACCACACACACAGCATCACCTTGTTGCGAGTTAACCCGGGTTTCGCCACAGTCTGTGAAGCCTGACCGGCCTTTGACCACGACCTTTTTCGCACGTTCTTGTCGTACGTGATCCACTTTTCATCACCAGTTATCAGCTTCTTCAAAAATGGTTCGGTTTCATTACGTCGTAATAAAGAATCACAAATGAGTACACGGTTCATTAGGTTTCTTTCAGTGAGCTCGTGAGGTACCCAAATGTCGAGCTTTTTTGTGTACCCAGTTTTTTTCAAATGCGCCAAAACTGTTTTGTGGTCAATTCCCAGTTCTTCAGCTACGTCGTAACTACCGACATGCCGATCTTGCTCCACTTTTTCAAAAATGGCATCCATTTTATCTGTAATAGGGCGACCAGAGCGACGTGCATCTTTGACATCAAAATTTCCGGATTGAAAACGCTTAAACCAAATTTGTGCTACTCTCACAGACACTGCACTAGGTCCATAAACATCGCAAATTTTTTTCGCGGCTTGCGTTGCATTTTTACCTTTTTTGTAGTAAAATTTTAAAATGTATCAAATTTCTTCATTAGATTCACTCATCTTGGCGGTACGAAAAACAAATGAAAATCACACATTTTCCTAATTTGAATTTGGAATTATGTTCTTTAAAATTTAAACTTTCAATGATACCAAAACCAGCCAGATACAAATTGGTGGTGCCCAAGGTAGACACCACCACGTCGGCGATTCACCGACTTCTGGGTTGCTGATTTTTATTCACCGAATACCAGCTCTTAGAAAATTGGTGTTACTTACCTTGGATCCGATTGGTCTCCGTATGTAGCCGGTGGACTTCCTGAGCTAGCTCGAAGGAAGTCGCGGCTCCTGAAGTTCTGCAGTGGATCCACCGGTGGAGACCGGAGCACTACAAATGCCTATTAGGCCACCACGGCTCACACACGCGACGATAATACTTTTGCACAACACCAAGCGGGCTTTCGCACCCCGATATTAGGTGCGCCGCGCAAAACACAATTTGTTAGTTAACATTACATTTTATTCCGGCCCGCACATAACCTCTAACAATGTCATGACATTTGGACCCGACTCGATTGACATGTCACATGCGGCCGGCCGCCAAAAAGGCTCTCACTGCACAGACCACAATGCAGTGTTGCCACTCGCTCTTCCTCGAGCGTGAACACAAATAGTATAGCCAAAGAGATTTTATTACAAGTTTATACATACTATAATGCGAAAAGACTTTTTCCCCAACCTAATATATTACTCTTAAAAGATATAATATGTTTCTTTTGGGGCAATAAACTCGCCCCGTACATATTACTAAGTGACTCTATTTTTAGTCTATCCAGTTTGGAAGATACACAGGCGAGGTGAAGTTGGGGCGAAATTAAGCTAATATTTAGCTTCGCAAAACAGTTATCGCGCGACGGATAACAGGTTTCAACGAACTTTGCAAGTTCCGCATGAAGTCTTAGGCCGTAATCACACAGCTAAGCACTGTCAAGTGTGAATATCAACAGTCGGCTGCCGGAAACTTGAGAAATAAATAATAATTAACTGCTCAAGTTGTTTTCGTGGGGTGACAAATTAAGAGTAGGTACGGCGGAGTTCTGGCGTTAAGCGTCGTATTCTGACGAATGATCCAAAAATAGGGCCCCAGATGAGACCGACGTACACATAGCGCCAGATCAGACAATACATATTGATCTTGTGACTGGCCTATTGTCTCGCTCGTATAATGGCGGTTTTCGCGGCAAGTGTAAAGCTGGATATGCTGTTGATGGTACAAATTAAGAGGAAACACCAATGTCGAGAGAATTTAAAAATAGTTATTTGTAAAATGTATTGCTGTTGCGCTGTGCGTCCGAACAACTGAACTGAGCGCGATAGGGACAACTGCAGCTCGGACCGAAAAAAACCTATAAAAAGTACACAAAATACCGGGTGTAACGGAATACCGCAATAATATTTAAGGTTGTTGATTAACAAAAAAAATAGTTATGGCTATTCTTTGTATTTTTGTTATATGCCTACTTTCGATTTAATACGCTTAACAGTTCAGCGTATTAAATCGAAAGTAGGCATATAATAAAGATACAAAGAATAGTCATAAAACATTTTTTTTGTTAATTAACAACCTTAAATATTATTGCGGTATTCCGTTACACCCGGTATAGGTTTCGTAGTCCCCTGATTTCTCCGCAAAAAAATACAGATTTAATTACTTTTTGCGTTAAAAATGAAAGCATGGTTTTTACTGTGTTTTTATGTTTTGCTTTTTTCATATAATCTTGTTCAATTTGTTTGCTGGACATTTAAATACAACGGAAAATTAGGTCAATTTTTTAGGTGTTTGGAGGTTTAAAATCTCTTCTAATAATTAACTTAATAAAAAAGGAAAACATAGAAACTTGCTTATAGTGGCCATTGAGTTTATTGGAAAAAATAGAGCAACCAGTGCCATTATCCAGGAAGGAAACAGGGGACTACATTTGTATGGAATAACGGCCTGTACGATTGCCTCTTAACAAGCAGCCCGACTGGAAAATGAGACCTTTACCTCAGAGGGCCTTACGCCACTTTTCATATAACACAACAAAGACAATGGTACGTGACGCTGAGAGAATATAATTTTACTCGACAAATACCTACTCCAGACATTTGCCAGTTACCGTCCTTGTGTCCACTGAACAAAGATCATTTCTGCATAAGAATCTGGAACAAATGAAACGGGGATAGCAAATTGAAAGGGTAAATAAATAGGCACCGATCTGCTTCGCCGACGTCCTGCATAATGAATGGTATAGACACTCGTCCTGATTGCCTTTCCAGTGTGGATGATGATGCCCGATACGCGCCTAGAATAGCGCGTAAACCTCGGCTGATCCGTACTTCGACGACAGATCCGCGTTGGTGGGTTGAGATGCTGGACCCAAATTGCTGATAGGAAGTCCAGGAGCGAAGTGAATTGAACGATTCATCAATCAATTCCAAGAAGTATTGCATTAAGGTAGGAAGAGAAATACAGTGACAATTTATCGACCCTCAATATAGAATGTTGACATTGCGTTCCATCATACGCACGCACCAAAATCGAAAATTCCCTTTATCAAGTGAACTTTTAAAGTGTTTTTTCGAATAAATTCCTACGAATATTGCGAATGCGAAAGTACGCTCTCTGTCTGTCTGTTACGCTTCACAATCATGGCGAAAATACTTGCGTTCTATCTCAATTCTATCAGAAGCTGCAATGTACTCTGCAATGATCACGCAGAGATGAAATAACAAACGATTGTGAACACAACGAAGTGGACGTTATTCATTTTAATTGAAACGCCCCAGGGAGGAAATCTGTTCGGCGACAGCTGGTTTCATCGATTAAACAGCTCGAGGTAAAAATAGCTCTTTCGCAAGCTATGTCCCTCAATGTTATCGCCGGTTACACCGAGTCTTACATTTTGCAAATTCGTGTAAATTGTCAGTAAATAATATCAACGTCAGAGGTAACAATACGCTGTTCCCTCTTGTTCCACTGTCATTGGAAATTTCAGCATAAAACATCATTTTATGCAGCTTTTTCTCGACAATAAGAACAACTTTACGAGCGTGAGAAGTGAAAACGTTACTTGTTTGTATCTTTAGTAAGTTAACCGCCTCCGTGATCTAGTGGTTGAGACCACCGGGTGTTGATCGGGAGGTCCAGGGTTCAATTCCCCATGGGGGCAGAAATTTTTCTGCTCGGCTTGGTTGGTGGTGGCTTCTGAGCCCGCCTGGCTAGCTACCACCGTCTTACCTAAGTTTGGCCTTTAATAACAATGTTTATAGCATTGTTGTGTTCCGACAATTTTGAGGTAAGATAGCCAGTTCCTCAGTTGTTGAGGAGTCCAGGCGAAGCTCGCTTGCACCTTCAGCCTTATCGTCACTCACCATCAGGTGAGATGATGGCCAAGAGTTTCCCTGTTGTATGTGGAGAAATGCTTAATCGACAAAAGTAGTATGGTAGCAATAGTTGTAGAAATAAATTGCTAACTTTTGTGTGTTGGCTACACACAAAAGCATATAAACTATTATCGGTCTTAATACAAAACCTGGTTTAAACCTGGTCTAAAGTTAGTCTTGGTTTAAAAGTAGTGCGCTTTCACTTGTGTCAATATACATAGATAGAGACAGCTTCAACTTAGTCCTGGTTTAAACCAGCACTAACATGTTTTGTAATAAGGCGGTATATGTTTAGGTGCCGCAGCAAGCAAAGGGTCAAGGCACCAAGGCTCAGCAACGCTTATGTCATAGGACATAGTGCTGATTTTCAACTATTATTATTACACACAATAGAGAAGCCCTTGACCTTTATCTCACCTGATGGTAAGTGACTATAAGGCCAAAGATGAAAAATGTTGCAAAAACGGCAAAAAAATGTATGACATGTTGTTATTTTCCGACATCCACGCGAACGAAGTCGCGGGCACAGCTAGTGTGTCATGTTATTGAGTTTCTCCTGTAGATTTGGCTTCTGATTGAAAACCTGCTCCCATGAGAAAACACGTGAGCTAGCGCGTACACACCTGCCTAGAGTGGCGAGCGTCAATAACCATCAATGTTTCAAATTCCGTCGGCAAACATTGCGCGCTCCGAACTGCATATTGGTGTGGGAATAGCGTTCAGTTTGTGAGTTTTGTAACGTTCAGCTTACCACAGCGTGATAAACGAAATAACCTCCCACGTTTCTACGGTTCAAACAATACATTTTAATAATGTGTACTAAAACTCTGTTTACCAGAGGAAGACTTTGTTCCAGGGTCGCCTGCTTGGGTACCTCCATCTTACCTATTTCTGCCGCAAAGCGGCAGTGCTTGCATCTCACAATAGCCACATGTATTATAGGTGACTGTTACAACTTACCATCAGGTGGGCAGTATGCTTGTTTGCCAACTTAGTTGTATAAAAAAATGTTTTCACACAATGTATCTGTCGCAGCCACAAAATGCCCACAACTGAGCATATTTTTCTCCAAAAATTGTGGATTTTGGGAGTTTCTCGCCACGATGGCCCAAAGCCTCGTCAGCACCGTACGAGTACATCGTATGACGACTGCACTTATTTAGCAAATTCATTACTACACTCTGCAGCAAAAACCACAAATCAGTGGCGAATAGTGATTGTATGTGGTAGTAGTCCCAAGCTTTCTGGCATGAAGTGAAACCTAAAGATTCGGGTTTAAAATCTTCACATAAAAACAAATTTAGAGTACCTACACATGTCACTGCTCCCTTTCTACCCATAAATGTATTAAGAGCAAATGCTATATTCGCATGTAGAATCCACTTCCACTTACTAACAGGTAGAATGAAGTCATTTTTGGTACAGGGGCTCTATTTTTAAATCATTCGACTGACGTCCAGCGCTCGTAGAGTGCCGTCTGTGCTCGACTTCTACTGATTTTCGTTACGTTTTCGACATAAATCGAAATGATATTGATTTTCGTCATAATATCTTTTTGATTGATAATTAATTGATTTTTCTCGAAAGCGTATCGAAATTAAAAAGAAATTGAGCGCAGACTAACGCTAGACGAGCGCTCGACGCCAGACGAATGACTCAAAAATAGAGGCTCTGGAATCATTGTTCTATTTAATAATAATAATAAATCCATTTATTTTCTATTATGATGACCTAGTTCATAAAGTCAGAGTGAAAAACGGAACCCATACTAAGATTTATTTACAATAATCAACGACCATCTTGGAGAGGGGAGAGTTCTGGTATACTTACTGAGATACTGGCAACTGCCAAGTCTAGTCACCAATCTCTCACTATCTCTATTATTTTGTATAACATATATTGATATATTATAGTTAAAGAGGCTAATGTAAGATTTATGAGATAAATAAATAATTATTGTTGTTTTATTTTTATAAAATATATCTTCCCGGTATGTAAATCGTGTTGCTGATGCGCCGCCATACATATTCTTATACAGTGTGAGTCTTCATAATAATAAAATTTATGTAAAAAACCTTCTTAAAAACAAGCTTTTATTTAAATGCGCTAAAAAGAAAAAATAAACTTTTACACTAAAACTTTTACTTACTTATAACGTCATTTCACATTTGACACAATTTATATGACATAAAAGCCTGTCGCGAGATTTACTTGTGTGTAGTAACTTAAAAGTATTTTTAAGTACCTACTCGTATTTACTTAGTTTGAAAATTATAATGTATAAAATTATTGACATCGAATTATTTAATTTACTTGTTTATCTACAAAAGTAGATAAACAAGTAAATTAATTTTTTTTTTCTACTTTTTAGTTATCACTGGACACGTTTCTCAGTCTGTTCATTTCATTCAGCGCATCGTTGTTGCAAGGTCGTTTGCCGGAACGTCTATACAGAATTTCAGCTCAATCGGTTAAAGATATCTACTTCAAAGTTGATTTTTTAGCTTTAGAAGTACGCCATATTGGATTAATAGTGACCACTTTATTTTTCAAGTTATTTAAACTCCAAGATCGAGTACGAAATACTGAGATACGACGAAGGACGAACGTCCGGGATGTCGGAATCGCAGTAATGAAATTAAAATGGAACTGGGCGGGACATGTTGCCAGGTTAAAAAATGATAGATGGAGTAAGGTTCTGACGGAGTAGTGGCCTTGGCAAGGTAAGCGAAGAGTCGGTCGACCGAATGCAAGATGGGTCGATGATATCAAAGAAATCGCTGGTCTGACTTGGACAAGATTGGCACAGGACCGAGGAAGATAGCAGACGAAGAGAGAGGCCTACACCCAGCAGTGGGATAAAGAAGGCTGTGGATGATGATGATGAATCAGTATTAAATTTTTTTGTCATAATGATAATCCATAAGAAACAATATAATACCTTAAAAAAACAATAATTTCAAAGGGAATTGTTCAGTTTGTATGGGTGCTTTGACTTAACATGAACAGCAATCAAACTTATTAAAAATTGTATATTTAATTCAAGTAATAATAATCGCGGGAAAGTCTAATGATATGCCTAAATAGGCAAACGTTATATTCCAGTAAGAAGTTGCTAACGTTTGTGAATTTATATATTAGTCGAAAATGATAATTATTAGTACCTAATGAAAAAATATAATTCTGTACATTACCAACCACTGTTTTCATCAAATTATATATTTTTATACATGCTTGGGGTACTATACCGAGGTAACAGTATCAACATCAGACGCAGGTAAGATATCCAAAGCAGTGCCAGGGATTAAAAAAAGAAGCTTCTGTGTCCAAGGGTATAGCCGGGTCCTCATTTCAATCAATATCGATATTTATAATAAAAGGGTTGACAGTAAAAGAGTCGAAAAAATAACATTCACTTCACTCTACTGTACTACACTGTATACAAAGGCGAAGCTAATTCTTTTTTAAAGCATCTATTTAGAACGAATGGTGCTGCCATAGTAAAAAAATCGATTTGAAATCGATCGATTTAAAAGATAATATCGATGTCGATTTTCTTGTATAATAGCTAAACAATTTACAGTAAAATAGTGTTTTGTGTGTTTAAGTTTCATCAAAGGTAAATCAATAAACGATTTTACAAAAGATGCAAATTTTATTGTATTGTTCATGTTTTATGGGAATTAATTTTAAAGTCAGATAATAGCTATCGATTTTTTGTTAGCAATAATGATTTTTCAATGCATATTTTACGTAGAAGCCACACATAATTTAATAGTTTCACTTTTGTCAAGAGTGCTACTTAATTAAAATATATTATTTCGATACTTACTTTCCGGTGACAAGGATGTGAAAAATATTTTTCTTACATTTAATTATACTCAACAGTAAAAATTTTTTTTGAAAATAACTTGTTCACGAAAAGCCGAAATTGAACAATACCCTTTGTGAGACATATTAATTCAAGAATGTATTCTTATACTCTGTCCATTCGTTTATTTTCTTTTTGACAGCTCACGCCGATGAATTACTGTATTTTTTTCGGAATAATTGACTACAGTAAATGTCGTACTTTATTGACGGGTAACGCCCACTTAGTGAAGTGCCCTGTGCATAACAAACAATCACAAACTATAAAACAGGTCTTCAAGACCTGTTTTATAGTTTGTGATTAATAAAATAAGATAAATCGATCATATTGAAAAAAATAATTTGACTTTTTGTAAGTATTGTTTCTGAAAATTTAGTAAAAACAAAAAAATAAATATAGTGTCTATGACTCCATGATTAATTATTTAGGTATGGAAGGAATTAAGTCAAAATCGTGGAATTTAAGTTCAAACCAAGAGTGAAGAACAATAAAAACTTATTATTATCAATAAGAACTTATTAAATAAGTATTTATTTATTTCTATAATTAAAAAACTAATAAACAAATAATTAGTATTTAAACAAAAATTATTTCGATGCAATAAATCGATTGAAAGTTCTTCTTTAATAATATCGATTATTATTTCAAGACGTGTGAGGGCGTCACTAATTTCGAATTGTATCAAACTGTCAAAAAGATAATAAACGAGTGGACAGAGATAATGATATCGACCATTGATTTATATACGTTAATGCTATCGACTAAACAATTTCCATGGCATTTTAAAAATAGTTTGTTCTCTACCAATTAGCTAGTTACCATGATATACAAAAGTTGGATAAGTGGGGCGTAATATTGAAAATTTTAAAAAATTGCATAAAAAATGAAAAAAAGAAACAGATTTTAATATAAAAAAAGGTTTAATTTTCACTTTTTGCAAACGCTCAGCTATTTCAAAGTTATAATTGAGTTTGTTTCGTTGTGGTAGATCGTCGAGAGAAATTTTTAATTTTTTTATTGAGTTTTTCTTCGCTAAAATTATTCCCATTTTAGTATGAGTACATCATGAAGACTCACACTGTATTAGTTTATAATTGTCATAATATTTTCCTAAATAAATTCAATCAGAGCATCTTTGAAATCTAATGACATCACATAAATGTATTGACATACCTAGCTATATGAGGCAGCAGAAACGGAAAGCATCTCACTTGAACCTTTCAAATTAATTAATCATCACTAGTTCCTCGCCGCCATCGTAATTAAATTTCTTGTTTGCGCAAACTTCCTCAACGTCTGTAATTATTCCCGTTTAAAACAAATTTATAGATCATATGATTATATTCGCACCTTCACACTTGTGCACGCAACGCCGCAAGGCATTTTGATAGATTTTAACTCAGCGCCAATTTTATAATGATAAATAATAATAAACGTAGAATCGGACACAAATTCATGCAATTCAATGATATCCTAAAGCCCATAGATAGACCATTAGCCCCACCCTTGCTACGGTCACTTGGTTTTCACCTGCGCCCGTAGCTTATCAACACCAGCTCGTAACCTGAGTAATTAAAAAGTAAATAATAATGCACCTTTATTGCACAGGTTTTCAACTTAAACGGAGGGTCCCAAACCTTATAATAATTTTTTTGTAATCAATAAAGGATATTTTGATTTGATTTGATTGTTTTATTGTTTACAAATCGTAGTTGACAAAAATTGTTGGTAAGTTGTGTTTAATTATTTTTATTCGTTATCAGCCGTAAATCTGCCATTGCTGACGTGGGTCTCCGAAAAGGCGTTCCCAGACGAATTGGTTGGGAGACCCTCTTACCGCACCGTTCCGCCACAGGGCCAATTTAACCTGGGTGTTGAGTTTCAATTCAACCGGGTGAGCCCTCTCTGAGAAAATCCCAGCCTGTATATACGGCTGGATCTGTCTCATAGGGATTCGTTTCGGCGAATCGAGCCTTTCTGATCCCAATCGTGTCCTCCGTAGAGAGCGGAAAGAAGCCTTCCGAAGGGAGGCTTAATCGGACCAGTCCCTTGATTGTGTAACGCAAAATCTATCGCGATCACTTAAAATTTTGACAATCACAGTACATCCATTACTGCTTTATGCAACCCCCCCCCTCCCCTTCCCCCTTCTCCGAGTCCTATAGCATACCCAGGTGGGCGGTTTACTCAGCTTATAGCCCCTTGGTATCATTACAGATTATGCCGTCCTAATAAAGATGGATTGGTAGGGAGTGCCACCAACTACTGCTTTGATTTAATATTACGATTTACTTTCTTAATTCGTTTTCATAAATCGTATTGAAGTTGATGTTTAAGATTTGCCTTTAGCACGCAAACCTCTGGGAACTTCTACTTTGTACTAACGTGTCAAATCAAAGCATCGTAGCAAGTGTTCGATTACGAAAAAAAGAATGAAGGCGATCCGTTGTTATTGGGGTGATTATAATAAATTTGTCTTAATCTAATAGAATTTTAACAGAACAAAAAACATATTATGTATAAAGTGTAACCCAATAATTACGAGAAATGAATACATCGAAATGAATCGAACCCGACATAAGTATACTTTAATCTTAACCAACCTTAAAGAAATCTGTAAGGATTTCTAAATTTGAAGTTGAAACGTAGTCATTAATAGTGATAGTATACTTTGGCCAAACCAAGTACATATCTACAAAGAAGATCGATACAGTTGAAATTTCGTTGGGGATTGTAAGAGCTCGGCGGCCCAGTGATTAAAGCTGAACACGGTATGTCGAAGACGCGGGTTCGATTCCCGCCCGAGACGAGATTTTTGCTGTATGTTATATTGTTGATATATTTTTTTTTTTTCAATTTATTATTTATTTTATTTAACCTTTATTGTCCTTAAAACAGTACAAAGGGCGGACTTAATGCAACAAGGCATATGTAGCATGTTTAATGACAATGCAACGCCACAAAATAATATAAAAATATTTTCGATTCCATGAAAATAAAACAGACCTAACCTTCAACGGAAAAAAGGATATTCAAGTGTGGCCACCCACTGAGCCCATTATTATTTCAATCAGAGCACCAAAGTGAAGACCCCTTATTGCGCCATTATTCTAAGGAACTCTCATTCATAAATTCAATTTGGAGTTTATCTTTTCATTTGTTTACTTCGAAAATTGTCGAAGTTCCATGAATGTAAACAATTTAAATAATAAATTTTTGCTCATAATGCTTGGAGGAGTGCTAAAATGTTTGTTTTTTTTTACTTATGTAATTTATAACGAACTTGTATAATAATTGAAAACATTACATAAAAATACGTATTTTAAACAAAATATAAAATATATATTTCAAAATTTTTAAACAAACAAACGTTTTATACGTCAAAACGAGAATCAAGAATTGTACCATGAACGAATGAATTCTTATGTTATTTTAGGTCCACGCCAAAGTCACCTGAACCCTCAACCACTTTTTGTCCCATTGCTCTGATCTGGTGCATTAAAATAAAAACCGATTTCAAAAACACTGAAAAGTTTAAAATAATATAAGAATAGGTACAGACAACATCACACTTCTATATTGAAGTCGGTGCCAAACGATGATCCCCTAGAAAGTCTTAAAATTTGTCACCACTTTTTGCCCCACTTTTTCCCTCGATTTTTATAAGATCCCATCATTAGATCCTGACTTTAGTTAAAAAAAATCCAGTCCTATCGAACGGTATATAATACCGGTATATTTACCAGAGGGAGACTCTGTACCAGGGTCGTGTGCATGGGTACCTCCGTCTTACCTATTTCTGCCGCAAAGGAGCAGTGCTTGCATTGCTGTGTTCCGATTTAAAGTGTAAGATATGGCAGTGAAATTACTGGGTCCCGTGACTTTACATCTTATGTCACAAGTTGGCAACGTACACTGTGGTTCTTGTGGGGGTTGCAGTTTTGCTGCGAATCTCACAGGAACCACATGTATTATAGGTGACTGTCACCACTTACCATCAGGTGGGCAGTTTGCTATTTGCCAACTTAATTGCAATAAAAAAACCTATGTTAGGCTTTTGATCAATAATGTTAGCAATAGAGCTAAAATACTAATAATGTGTGTCGTTACGTTTGTCCGTCCGTCAGGTTCAGTGAGAAAGAGAGAGAGTTTAGAAATTTTCATAGGATCTAGTTTGTGGCAAATTATCTCACAAATAGCCTTATATACACTTTATAGTCTGGGTTGATCAGATGCTAAATATTAATTCCGCAAATATGTACATAGGTAAATTGATTAATAGCTTACATATCCCGAATACGGCATTTGATTGATTAAGGTAGTATAAATATATTAAAATCTTGTGTCACATTGTTTGTTGTCGTACTCCTACGAAACGGCTTGACCGATTTTAATTATTTTTTTTGTGCTAATTGGGAGGGTTAAGATTAGTATTGTAAGGTATTTTTATATCCCTAGGTGATAAGGGTGGCCGTCTCCAGAATTTTCTAACAATTATTATGGAAAGACTTAGTTCGCGGGCACAACTAGTAATTGATATAATTCATATTTGACGAAATACAGCACAAACAAGAACATAATGTAGGTTAGTGGCGACGGCGACGGGCGAAAAGAGCATTAACCATTGATTTACTACCAAACGTAGTACGTTTACGTTTGGTAGTAAATGGCATTAACTGACAACTATTATACGGATTCATAGCACTTAAACTTCGCTTTTTTCACTCGTAGCTGGTACATTTGGTATTTTGGTAACATTTCAAGTGTTATGAATCCGTAAAGTAGTTGTCAGTTAATGCTCTTTTCGCCCATCGCCGTCGCACATTAGAACAAAATAGGTCAAGGTCTAGATCACATTGTGATCTAGAACTTGACCTATTTTGTTGCGCTTTCAAGCCCATTCTGCGAAGAAGTTTTGACGTTAATTTGTTCGCGCTCAAGGAATTAGTAGTATGGAACGTGGCCATACTGTGGCATTAGAAAACAACAACTTAGCTAAGAGCTCAGAGCAGTCAATGAGCTACTAAGCAATTGTAAATAGCAACATTACATCAATTGTTAGTTCATCAATTGCCTTCGCACACCTAGAGGTTGCTGTGTTGTGTGCTGTGTTCCGGTTTGAAAGGTAAGATATGGCAGTGAAATTACTGGGTACCGTAACTTTACATCTGATGTCACAAGTTGGCAACGTACACTGTGGTTCTTGTGGAGGTTGCAATGTTGCAGCGAATCTCACAGGAGCCACATGTATTATAGGTGTTTGTTACCACTTACCATCAGGTGGGCAGTTTGCTTGTTTGCCAACTTAGTTGCAATAAAAAAATCGATAACGGGCTTTATAAGGTACTTCTTAACGCAGGTTCCAAATTAGACTAGCGTACGCTAGGGGAATTCTTATGTATGCACATATAAGATTTTAATAGGTTTTAAAGAAGTAAATTCAATCGAGGTTCTCATTGTAAATCCAAGTTTTTTATTTTAAAATTACAAAAAAAAAAAATTAAGATCTTCACAACAAGACGTTTCATTTGACCTGTCACACGATGCAGTTTTCAAAAATTTATTTTTTAATTTTCTACCTTCCCCCCAAAAATGACCTCCCATATACAGATTTCATCTATTCACGTCACTCCTCTTTGGACCTTTGGGTCACAGAAATTGATATGTGTACCAAATTTCAACTTAATCGGTCTAGTAGATTCGGAGATATTTGACTGTGACCGACAGACAGACGGACACACGAGTGATCCTATAAGGGTTCCTTTTTTATTCGGACGTACGGACCTCTAAAATCTGTGATAGGAGCTCATTTTGCTCATTTCAACGGTATGGAATTTAGTATTCCTCTAGAACCTTTCTAGAACAAATCATCCTAGCATAAACAGCAATTTTGCTAAACAGTTTAGAAACAAAGCAAATAACACAATTAAACTTTCCAGAAGCTTCTCTCTATGAAAACTGCTCATACCAAATTGCATTTACCGCAGAGAATAGAGGTAGCTTCCACAATTTTAAATAACCTTTTTCTCAGCCATAACAGCTACTTTTGACTGAGCTCTATCGCTCTCGAGAACCTTACAGGAATAAGCTTCAATTGTGTCGTGGCAAATCTGATATTGCGTCGTCTTTATTAGGGTAGATGAGGCTCGTATACCTCGGGCTAATCTTTAGGTGAACTGAGCTTCTAGCTTATGTCACAATCTGAGGCCCAATTCTGCTAATAAGTTACAGCCGAATCGAAACTGAACTGTTGCGATCGACCAATCAGAACGCCACATTATCACATCATCGAACAGTTGCATGGCAATATACGCGCTCCGATTGGTCGATCGCAACGGTTTAGTTTCGATTTGGCTGTAACTTATTAGCAGAATTGGGCCTCTGATAAATTGTCCGTGCTGAGACGAATTCAGAATACATGTCTCACCGCTCGCTCCCTTTATCGTATTGCCGTAGTAGTATGGGAGTTATTTTCTTTACATGTATCTCTTGACCTTCATCTCGTAACTGACGATAAGAGGGCCGAAGAAGAAAGCAAGTTTCATTTGGATTCTTTAACCACTGAGCCTATCTTACCTGTACGAGCGAGCGCACACGACCGACAATCGGCCACCGATTTGTTTGACCGATTTTTGTGCGGTAACATATACATAATTACGAATATTCCATTTTCATCGATATTCGTGCCAGTCGAGATACACCGATATGTTTTTGTAGTTCGCGTGCGTTGCAACGTAGAACTCCATATGTTTCATTTTCCACCGTCAAAAAGTCGGCAACCGATAGTCGGTCGTGTGCGTTCTGATGAATTCGTGTGAATCTGTAAATGAAAATCAAAATTTTCTATCTACAGTATGGCGGTTAACACATTGCCGCCGCATCCCGCTGCGGTGTACGGAGGGACGAAATCCTCATGCGGCTGCGGGGACACGGAACCGTGCCACCGTACGGTTTGCTCCGTAGCTCCGGACGGAGATACGGAGCAAACAGTACGGTGGCACGACGCCCCGCATCACCGCATTATCTATGGCGAGATCTATTACGCGTATGCATGTCTTTTCTACGAAAAAAACCGTACGATACTGCGGCACAGTGTGGCATACCCCGCGGACCGCACCGCATCACCGTCCGGGAGTGCGGTACCGTCGCGCGCGCCGCACACCCGGAGATGCGGTGTGTGTTATACCCTGTGGTTTTTGTATACAAATTAAGATTCTTTAGTCTAAATTAACCGCACACCGGAGCGGTGTCCGGTGCAATGCGGTATCCGTCTATTTCTCTTTCCTTCCATGTGGCAATCGCCGTACGATGCCCTGTATATGACAGAAGTGACCCAGTGCCCAGCAATGGGACCTATAAGGGTAAAAATGAAATCATCATCATCACAGCTCATATACGTCCCCACCGAGGGGTTCGAGCCTACCCTATGTTAGGGTGATTAGGCCTTAGTCAACCACGCTGGCCCAGTGCGGATTGGAAAATGAAATAATTAAATATAAATGTTGCCGTATTTATTTTTCTATTTATCTTCTATATCAATACTTTTTTCCATATATCGGAGATTTCGTTTTGATTAATCCTAAATACTTTGTGGTCGGCACTCCAAGTTACGGCAGGTTTAATTGTTTTTCCATTGGCGTGTATAGATTAGGAAGACGTCAAAATAAGTAATTAGCTGGAATATCTTTACATCATTATCCCAACCTAATCAAATATGTACCTATGTGAGAAGAAATCAGGATAATTCATTTGTCATAACATAACAGGGGAGAGAAGTATGGCAAGTATAAGTATAGGCGGGATGTGACGTGGTCATTCCGTGACCACGAATGCTGTATGACAAGTATAGACGGGATGTGACTGTAAAGCAAACTGACTGTAAAGCATTGGAAACGTCTCATCAAAATATTTTAAAGCTAAATATACTTACGCGAGTATATACGAAAAGGGTAATTTTATTTATATGTGTGTACAGGGTTAATTTTGAGGTACGATAACCTCGCAGGATTAGATAGCTAACATCATTAACTACAACATTTGTTTTACGAGTTATAAGACTTATAAGATAACCCATTACATTAAACAAAAATCAATTTGCAAGTTTTTGTTGCACTGTCGTGACATTGATCAGTCTATGTTTCATTTATAAACGACGACGGAAGACAAGACAACGCTACATACCATTACCGTGACGCTCTACGCTCGCGCTCGCGCGCTGTGCGCGTAGAGTTACAAACATTCTAGATCTAGAGGTATATTAAATGAATATTAATTTTTGTATGAAAGTAAAATCTAACGAATTATCAAAAGTCGTAGAACAAAAGTTGTAGTTAATGATAACCCTGCGAGGTTGCCGGTACCTCAAAATTAAAATTAACAAAATTAACTCGTGCAAAAGGCAGTATTATATAAGTATATAGATCTCACATTTTCAGAGAATTATGAAGCTGTCAATTGTTAATGGCATACAAATATTTATGGGTATACGAGCTGACTGCGTCTATCGCAATGGCCGTCTGTTGGTCATGTCATCTCTACACATTATTTACCTACGTTTGTTTTCAGTAACTGTTGGTCAGATTTCAAAACGTCAGACGTCAGACGAGAACTGACCGGACACACTGACTGACTCATTATGCAAAACGGCCGGAAGGATGAAAAAAAAAAGAAATTTGGACAGTAAGTTCCTTTTATTGCCTGGACACGTTATAAGAAAGGGTTTTCCGAAATTACCATGGGAACGGGAACTACGAGGGAGCCGTTCAAGTATTACGCCTAAGAGGGTCTTGTAAAACATTACGATGCGTTTATTTTGCTCTCCCAACTTGGCAACTCTTTTCGTTTATGTTTTCCTTCGACTGTATTGTACATCATTTTTTTTTGTTTTTATACTGTAATGTCCTCAAAAAAGTAATTTATTGTATCATAAGCTGTTCAAAAATGTTACGGCTCGTTACGCGAAAGGGGGAGTCAAAAATCTTCAAAAACTGGAACATTCCCGATAGTAGAATCCCGTTTCAAAAATTACGATTTCACAAATTCTTTCACCAATGAAATGCTTACTTCTAAGAGAGTGGTATATGACCCCTTTTGTCCCGGTAATCCCACGGGAACGGTAACTAACTGGGGAACTAACTAACGGGAGAAAATCCCTTTCCAAAACCGCTGGCCAGATTTCAGAAATTCTATTTTTTTTACATTTATGGTGAACGGGAATAAGTAAAAAAAATATTTTACAAAAAATAAAAACCGACTTCAAAAACACTGAAAAGTTAAAAATAATATAAGAATACGTACAGACATCACACTTCTATATTGAAGTCGGTGCCGAACGATAATCTCCTAGAAAGTCTTAAAATTTGGCACCGACTTCAATATAGAAGTGTGATGTCTGTACCTATTCTTATTCGTATTTTTAACTTTTCAGTGTTTTTGAAGTCGGTTTTTATTTTTTGTTAAATATTTTTTATTTTTAACTTTTTACTGAATGAAATCTTTTTAGTGAAAGAAACCCAAATTAGCGTTTCCCTCGATTTTCATGGGATCCTATCATCAAATCCTGACTTTGGTGACCTTGGGACCACCCTAGGAGTATACTCTATCGAATACAAAAAAAAATTGAAAATCGGTCCACAATTGGCGGATTAATCGCGTAACATACACACAAAACACGTTGGAAACACCGTAAAATTTAAGGGTTTTCCTCGATTTTCATGGGATCCCATCATCAGATCCTGACTTTGGTGACTATGGGACCACCATTGGAGTATACTCTATCGAACACAAAAAGAATTTTGAAAATCGGTCCGCAACTGGCGGCGTAATCGCGTAACATACACAAAAAAAACATACGCATCGAATTGAGAACCTCCTCCTTTTTTGAAGTCGGTTAAAAACCACAAAAATCGAGTAGTCCACTCGGGCAAAGCCACGGGCGAAAAGCTAGTGCCTTAATTAAGCATCTTTTCATGAATTCCATTCGAGCGAAGCTTACTCGCTTAGTTTTCAAATAGTTAGCAATCTTCGGACACGCCAGACACTGAGAAGCTTCAATGCAAAAGATTCTAATCTGGTGTCTTGTCGTCAGCGATTGCATTTGCATCGACCTCTTCAATATCTCCCATTCTAGCTCCCGCACCTATCTCGCTGGCAACTACCATTGGCGTTTGCTAGCAAAGAATACGCTCATCAGATAGAACACCTTTATGAATTAAAGATGAGCTTGAAAATACAAAACGGTGGTATAGAGTTGTATGTATACTAATATGGCGAGAAATATTTTTCAACGATAGCGAACTAAGCGTTTTCTTCAAGTGCAAAACTCATGACGTCTTTGAACGCAGTGCATTAGTTAACGAGTCGAGAATTTTTCAAGTAAACCATCTACGAGTGTCATCATTTTGATTTCGTATTAAGACTTGTAATCCTACCCAATTGTAAAAAATCAATAAAAACAAAGCAATGTTGTAATAACTTTAAAAATATCAATTAAAAACCTTAGATTATTATTTTAAGTTTAAAACATTATTACGATTTACGATACCTATATATTCTTGAGGGCATAGGTAAACTGGCTCAGCTTGTGCTGTACAAGGCCTTATTAGCCTAACAGCACTGTTTTCCAGCCATTCCATAGCCTAACAGCACTGTTTTCCAGCCATTCCAGTCTCTGCTCTTATAAGTATACAGGGTATAAGTGACGGTGTCACTTTTCTTTTAACAGTGAGTTCAGACCATGATCCTAATTTGGAAATCACAGAAATTTTCTCCGGGAAAATTCATAAATTTTCCGATTTTTTTTTCTAAATTTTGTGGTGTAATATAACTAAGTTAACGTTAACAAATCATATTCTGTCAAAAAACCATAATAAATATACAAAAAATTAACTTGAAATGTAAATCGTATAACATTTCCATCATACTGCGCGGGGAATCAGCTACTCGTATTTGGGTCATCGAACGTCAACGCACCGGTGTGAGCGGAACAAAAATGATGCCGGCGCGCCATACATTGCGTAACACAAAAAAATTAAAAATTAAAACTCCAGTATGTAAATAGTTGACCAAGAAGTTGGTTTACCACACAGAACAGAAAAAATAGTAGAAGTCGCATGATGACTTATTAGCAAGAAAACCGGCGTCACCAAACTCAACACGTAATGCAAAATACCGAGCGGTAATTGGTCAAATAGAAAATCAAATAGACTGACTTATGACCCGAAATTTGTCAATTCAGATTCAATCTTATTACAAAACTAGCTGTGCCAGCGAACTACGTTTCGCCGTATATTTTTTACCCGTTTTTGCAACATTTGTCATTGATGCTCAGCTCCTATTAGTCGTAGCGTGATGTTATATAGCCTAAAGCCTTCCTCGATAAATGGACTATCCAACACAAAAATAATTTTTCAATTTGAATCAGTAGTTCCTGAGATTAGCGCGTTCAAGCAAACAAACAGGTTGGTTTACTTACCGGTGGTATGATATGCCACCTTTAGATAAATTCTTCCTTCCACTGTCGATTTTACACGATAACATAACACAATACGGCATTTTACTATATTTTTTCGAGATGATTTCCGTGGCAGTACTAACATGCGACTGAGGTGGTTAGAGATCGAGATGCGCGTAATACGCTTATATGGCCCTACGCGGGTACCGCCCACTTGCGACTTCTACTGTTTTTTCTGTTCTGTGGTTTACCACTTAAGACCATACTTCGCGTATAGACATAACTTAGTAACTGTCAGTATGTTATTGCAAAGGATAACCAACTGTTATTTTAAGACGCAAAACTGAATTTCAATCTTAATGTTTTTTGGTGGACTATACATAGTACGGTCATATAATCCGTCTCTTGATGCATTAAACGTGCTATTAAAACGCATCTCTTGCAACTGAACATGAAGATGTTCTATCTCGTCTCCTAAAATAGTAGGTATATGTATTTTATGTAGTACTGTGGGCCCGGCAGTCGTTGTCTTTCTGTACGTATAAACTTACCCTGGACCTATTTGAACACACACAGAAAATTTTGTACAGTACGACCACTTTTATAAGTCGCATCGGCTAAATTCGGCTGTGCGGATGAAAGCAACTTAAAGCCGATCGAATACGAGTGCCGACACCGTTAAAATATAGATTTTATTGCGTACGTTAAGATTTCAAGTCACCAAAATCAGAATGAAAATATGACTTCTCCGCAGGTAGGTACTATCGGTGTAACTTATAAACGTGTTACTAACGTAAGCATCGGTCAAGCCGTTTTTGAATTTTAGCGAAACCAACGTACTGCGATTCATTTTTATAATATAACAAGAAAATATGATGGAACACAATTTAATAGGTGTAGTTTATGAAGGTTTCTAGTGTCGTTTCATTGGGGTAATTATTCTATATGTTGGTCACATCCCGTCATTATCTTTCATTTTGAAAATAAACTTTCTTTCACCTACTCTATAGGTTGCCTGGCAAAGATTGCCGCCTAGGCAATTAGGCCACCTTTTTTATTTTTTATGTATACGAGTATTCGTACATTTCCGAATATACGTCTTCTGTTAACAATAAAGTATTAATTTATTCATTCATTCATTGTATACCTAAATCGGACGAACACTATTTAATTAAACTCGGAAACTCTATCTCAATGTCCTCCAATTGCAAATTGTTTATAAGTACCTTGGTAACTACCTACCTAACTAGATGCCAATAAACAAATTCTTCACGATTTTATCGCATGGCTTCTCTTTGATCTCTTGTCAACAGCAAACAAAAGGCGATTCACTCAGAGAAACATTATTTGCAAACAACCTTCGTGAAAATGTCGGTGAGCTCCTAAATTTGACGTGACAACAAGCAAATTCTGAGTCCGCAAAAAATGTCAATTAAAGAATAATACCATTCCGCATGATTTTCAATGAATCTATACAAAGGGAAGTACGTACGCAAATTGTTAACATTACTAAAAACATACTTTTCAACACACTTCCTCATAAAGTGGCTCTAATCCCATGGCAATTAGGCACATAATGACACCTATAATCAAACTGTGACTTTTTCATTACTATTATTCACGAGTGAGTAATAGTTTTTTTTTAATATTATTGGTTGAGTTACGCTTACACTTGCGCTAAAATGCTATCCGCGAAAAGCCCAAAAAAAAGAAACCTCATTTTTTAGTCTATGGCCGATGCGCGCGCATAGGAAAACTGATAATTTTTTCCCGCCATTACGAAATTTATTAGTCTATGGCCGATGCGCGCGCATAGGAAAACTGATTAATTTTTCCCGCCATTACGAAACATTTTTCACAACTCGTCTCGTTTTCTCTTTTGAAGTTATTTAGTTAGTTATTAATTAAGATGTCTGCAAATACAATTTATGAAGAAAATGATTTATGTTGTACACCGCCCGATATAAGATGTGAAGCCCAGAACGTTATGGAAAGTTTACTACCAGAAAACTCAAAGGAAAAATATCTATTAGCGTACCAAAATTTCATACAATGGCAGAACAACAAGAATACGCAGTCGTTTTCAGAAAATGTGTTCATGGCGTACTTTAAAGAATTATCTTCTAAGTACAAACCTAGCTCTTTGTGGTGTATTTACTCAATGTTAAAAAGTACAGTCCGAACAAAGAATGGAGTGGACTTAAAAACATACTCGAATTTGTCAGCTTATCTAAAGAGACTATCTGATGGATTTAGAAGCAAAAAGTCAAAGGTTTTATCATCTGATGATATTGAAAAATTTATTAAAGATGCTCCAGATAACCAATATTTGGCTACAAAGGTTAGTTAAATTAATTTTAATTAAATATTTAATAGCAGCTTGTGTTGTGTGTTGACCTTAATTATTGTTTCTTTTGTTTCAGGTTGCTTTAATATTTGTTGTAACTGGTGCCTGTAGGATACAAGAATTAACAAATATAACTGTAAAAGATATAGAGAACCATGGCCAGATGCTTTTAGTGAAGATACCTATCACGAAAAATAAAATACCTAGGTCATTCACCATACACGGTCCATTCTATGATATTGTTAAGAAGTATGAAAGTTTGCGTTCGCCAAAAACAAAAAATGACCGTTTCTTTCTAAATTACCAGAATGGTAAATGTACCTGTCAGCCTATAGGTATAAACAAATTTGGTTCTATGCCTAAAGAAATCGCTAAGTTTTTGGGTTTAGTAGACGCTGAGAGCTACACTGGACATAGTTTCAGAAGAACTTCAGCTACATTGCTGGCAAATTCAGGAGCTGATATAATGACTTTGAAGCGACATCGCGGGTGGCGATCTAGCAATGTAGCAGAATCATACGTAGAAGATTCCATACAAAACAAGAAGGAAATTTGTGCAAAAATCACAAAAAGAATTAAACTTGATTCTGAGACGCATCCTACTGGCGAAATACCAAGTACGTCCAATGATTGGATTTCACCTACCTACACGAATAATGAACCATCACAAATAACAATAGAACATGAAAGTATTTCAATAAATAATCTATCTGATGAGACCGCTATGTCATCAAAAATAGTTAATTATAATTTTACTAACTGCACATTTACTAATTGTTTCTCTAAGTAAACTTTTTATCTACTATGTAAAATGGTTTTTTATTTAAGTATTGTTTTATTCAGAAGTGTGTTGAAAAACGTTGTATGATACACGTGAGTATTGATGGTTACCGTCCTCGGCTTCTTGACCCTCGCCTGACGGCTCGGGCCTCAATGCGCCTCAGCGGTAATCACCCACATTATACACTTGTACCATAATGTACTATTATGTTTGGGGAGCCTATTTATAGATAGATAGATAGATAAATCCTTTATTGTGCATTACAAAATTAGGGTTAACAAAATACATAATAATTATGGTACAATGGGCGGCCTTATCGCAATGAGCGATCTCTACCAGGATTTATCACCATTGTTTTTATACATATTCCAGGAAAACTCTTCGTCTTCATCTCATCATCATCATCATCACAGCCCATACACGTCCCCACCGAGGGGCTCGAGCCTACCCTATATTAGGGTGATTAGGCCTTAGTCAACCACGCTGGCCCAGTACGGATTGGTCGACTTCACACACCATTGAATTTCTTCGCAGTTGTATGCAGGTTGCCTCTCGATGTTTTCCTTCACCGTAGGAGCGTCAGACAAATGTACATATGAAATTCGAAACGAAAAACACATTGGTACATGGCGGGTCTCGAACCCCGACCCCCCGATTGGAAGGCAAGTGCCGAGTCCACTGCGCCACCGACACTCCCGTCGTCGTCTTCATCTCACCTGATGATAAATGACGATAGAGCCGAAGGTGAACTCCTCAACAGCTGAAGAACTGGCTATCCTACATTTAATTGTCGGGAGACAATAATGCTATTTACATTGTTACTATGGCGACAAACTTTGGTAGGACGGTGGTAGCTAACCAGGCGGGCGGACAACCCAGGGATTTGCTTGTATTTTTTGTAGTTGGACTAATGATACAGTGGTGTATTATTTGTTCAACTAGTTGAACTACTCAGATGAACTACTGTATCGGAGGGCTCAGAAGCCCTACCACCAACCAAACCCAGTTGAAAACTTCCTACCCCTGAGGAATAGAATCCCGGACCTCCACATCAAAACCACTAGACCGCAGAGGCGGTTAATCAAATTAAATCAAAATATCCTTAATTCAAATATGTCTTGATAAAAAGCTCTTTTGTTTCGTTCAACCTTCCTCACTACGCCAACTTACAGCTAGGCTTGTTTTTTTTTTCTTGTACTGTGATTAAAGTATTCAAATTCAAAAATCTTTATTCATCATAGACCTTTACAGGCATTTATTGACATCAAAACATTCTAATTTAATGGAAACATATAAACCTTGTACAAGTATGTGCATACATTCTGAATATACACAAGATGTTTGCAAATATAAGTAAAAGAATGAAAAAAATTAAGTCGACTCTACACCTGTTAAGAAGTGTTAAGAAATTGAGAGAGCCTTCTCAAGAAGAATAGACAAGAAACTCGAAAGGTCAACATTTTTTATCTCCTCTTTTAAATCGCCATTTACAATTTTGGTTTTGTTACATAGTCGTTGAAAGAGTAAGCTTGCATACATTTAAAATGTCAAAAAAAATATTATAAACTTATACAAATGAAATACTACACTTTATAAGATCCGCACTATGTGTGTATATTTACGGTTTTTCGTTTTTATTTTCTTAACATGTGCAATAAGACCTTGCTTATTACCAAATTTCATGATTCCAGGTCAAAGGGATGTACTTACCTTGTAGGTTTAGATTCCCTGATGAAATCGCAGTTTGCGAAAATTTGCGACATAAACGCTTATATCTTTTGATCGCGTTAACTTATAGATCAAAAGAGTCCTTTTATAACACAACTTTCAGTATCTTTACGCGTTCTCGAGAAAGAGGGTCATGTCAGACAGACGGACAGCGAAGTGATGAGTGGATGCACGTACGGTCGGCCAAAAAACTGGTATACCAGTTTCACAAACGCGTATAAACAAAATACCGTTAGGATCACCATGTTATTGCGAAGGAGATTCATATGTGTTGTTGGTGTTACTAAACTGAATTTTAGCCTTAGGGCCAATTTCGCAATCGCCAGATAAACTAACTGTAGAATAAATTTTGCGGCTTGGCAGAATTTCCATAAAAAAGCTGTATTTCTCGGATAAAAATTATCTGACTATTGAAAAATCGACCCTTAGTCAAGCCCTTAGTGTAGCAAACCACTTCGGGACACGTTGTAAAATATGTTTCCTTTCTATTAAATGTTATTTTGTGTTTCACTTCAATAAGTGCCTGTAAATCTTTATGTTAAACAGAGATTTTTGAAATCCAATATTTTTTGTACACCGGACTATTTGAAGACGGATTATTTATTGTTTTTTTTTTTCAACAAACGACTGTTTTTCCTAATCGCTTTATTTTTGGCATACGTCAAATATATTCCCCTTTTCGTATTTACATAATGACATATTAATGACATTTGAATGAACACGTCTAGCCGCAGCAACACGAACGATTAACGGGGGGAAATGCAGATATAATGAACCATTTGTCACCGCGACATGCTCTCGGCACGCACTCTCGCGTGGCTCTCCTAGATTGATGGTCCCTATATGTATAGGTACATATACTATTGCAGATATTGTCGAAAAGTTCCATGGACTTGAAAAGATATTGAAAGCTGCAAGTTTGTTACCTGTGGAAGCCATTGATTATGGTGACATTTTTTATTAGTATAATTGGCCTGCAGGGTTCCATAGGTTAAACCGGGTATCGGGAAGCCATCGGATAACCGTTAGTGGACCAAAATCTTACGACATTCCAAAGTTGGCAGTCTAGATAGCTTAACCCTTTGGTGTGGTAATACATTATTCCGCCTAAAATAGGGCAATCAGCTATTATTCGGAACCTTTTCCACCCACCTTTTACTCGTAGTTAGTTCCACCGCTAAGGCCCACTGGTGGGGCCACGGTGATTTTATTTCTCCATAGCTCCAACACAATACAGTGAAGCTGAGGATAATTGTAAAATATAGAATGCCTTTAACGCTTGCAATTTAGAGTTCATTTTCAGAAAATAATGGGTTGAGATCATATAGTTAATTAGTATCATTAATAACCATTACCCGCTTAACTAGTAATTGAAGTGTCTCAGAGGTTCCATTGGCCAAGCCACAGCCATCTGGCTTTGTACAGCTTTCTTATCTTCAAAGTGGGATACAAAGATAACAAAGTCTGTCTGAGCTCAAAACCTTAAGGGGCATGTATCGCAAAACTTCTAATAACACTAAGGCATTCGGTCACGGCCCTTTTTTTTAATCCCACGATTTAAAAAAAAGTTTTTTTTTTCATCTTTTGGCAATGTATTTAAGTTTTAAAACTGAAAAGGCCGGTTTGACCAAATAATACTTCAATCTGTTTTATAAAATAAACAAAATAGGCACTTCTGTTAATGATCTATAAAACTATTAAAACTATAACAAACTGTCAAAGCATCAACTAAAAGACTTTTGTAGGTTAACCTACAACAAAATAAACTATAAGCTACAGAGATCAATGTTAAAACTCGTATTTTTTAATTAAGCTGACCAGACACTTTGTGAATTAGGTACTTATTTAAACGACTGAAATAAATCTGCTAAATAACAGTGCATTCAACTTTCCAAGTGCTTCTTAATTGTTGCACATACATGCAGAGGATATTAGCTTTTTCACAACATAATCGGGTCACAACATTTTTAAATCTGTTTTTTTTTTGTATGGCTTTATTAAAATAAGAGATAAAAAAAAACATAATCAGCGAAAACAATGAAATCATTGTCATAACAAAATAGCTGACAAAAATGTAAGCAAGCGCGTTTTGTTTCATGTAAATTTTTACGATTTACTAGCTATGCCCGCAAACTCCGTTTCGCCATAATAATTGTCAAAAAAATCCGGAGAGAAATAAAAAATAGCCTAAGACCCCGGCCCTTCTCAGACCTACCCTACACCTACATAAAAAAAATCATAAAAATCGGTCAAGCCGTTTCGAAGGTGTTCGATAACAAAAACACTGTGAGACGATAATATTATATATTTGATTTAAAGTTTGTATTAATTCCGAGATTTGTTAATTTTAATCCCGGACCGGGTTCTGGAAATCCCGAGATCCGGAATTCTGAGATCGAATCCCCTAGTAGACGCCCATCGTCCAGGCAAACTAATTATTTTTGTTTGAAGTTTTAATTTATCAAGTACTTTTTTATCTTTTTTCTATAAATCTGACTGCATTTTCTTTAAAAATGCTATAAACTGAAAAATGACTAAATCAATATAAGAAAAAAATTCACTTTGAGCAAGATTTGAACCTGACAGAGTTATCAATATGGCTGAAGGGGTTTGTTCAACATGTTGTCGTCACGGGGTTGACGTTATGACTAAGAGAACATAATTATCCTGAAACGTTTTGTTACTTTATTCCAATTTCTGTAGAGACTAGCTGACTGGGTGAATTTCGTATCCCCTTGACAGATCTAAATAAACAATCGCGAAGTGTAGGTACATTAATTTTCCATACAAAATTATCATCATTTTTTTTATTTTCTTTAGGATCCATATTTTTTTCTTATTTATAATATAAAAATCGTTCCAGCCGTTTTTTAGTTTTAGCGACACTATCGAACGGGGATTGATTTTTATAAAGCTTATTACCAGTGGGCATACCTTGTAACTCAGATAATTAACCAGACCCCCCCTGTGATAGGTACCTACACCAGCCTTAAGCTCACCAGACTGCGACGCACTCAAACTGACAAAACGCCAGCACCGCTTCGAAGGCACGATTAAAACATTTTACTTTTACCGTTTTATCGTTAGCAAACGAAATTGTAAACATACATCCAGGAAAACGACATTAGTCGAGGCAAGCTAAAAGCTTCGAGCAAAACACCAGCAGGCCTATTACCGATCTCTGGCTTGCAAATGATCATATTGCAAAACGAAGAATAAGATCAAAATTTAAATGCCGGTCAGATTTTTGATCATTCGTTCATTATATCATTGAAATTATACCATAGTGATGATAACATTTCAGATCGGTAATACGAAATGAAGCATTTCATGACGTCTCTTTATCTTTAAAATTTAAATACCATCTCATATAATCCATAATAGGACTGCACTGCAGGCCCCTATTTGACAATCTCTGACTGCGACAACTATCAAAAAATATATGTCATATATCTACTTAATCAAAATATTCTTGAATATTATATATAAAACACTTGGTATTTAGCCAGTTTTTTACTGAGAACTTAAATTAACAACATTGCCGGTTTTTTTCATTCTTCTAGCATTTTATATTTTTATACACAAAACATGGACCTCAAAAAAGAACTATTTGAAACGAGGTTTAATTTTTTTGCTGGTCTTAACCATGAACCTACAAAAAAATACGGACGTAGTGTTGCATTAGAAACATGTGAAGCATGCAAGGTGAGACAATTTCATGTGTTTGTACACGACCTACACTCACACAGACGCACCAGGTAAGACAAACCGCCGTCATTTATTAATGAGCAACAGTGACAGACTGACATACAATTTATGTCAAGAAAATTAATAAATAACACCGTATTGTGTAGTCAAATCATGTAAACATTGCACGAAGAAACATAAAAAATTACAAGGAATTACATACCATGCGTAAGCTATTGTTATTCATGATTTTTATATTTATTTTTAATTTTTTTTAAATAAGTAGTTAATTTTTTTTTTATTTAATATTCCAATTTCATAATTTATATATTTATGTCGTCAA
Organism: Schoenobius gigantellus; assembly: GCA_963935595.1. Classification (NCBI taxonomy): domain Eukaryota; kingdom Metazoa; phylum Arthropoda; class Insecta; order Lepidoptera; family Crambidae; genus Schoenobius; species Schoenobius gigantellus. The sequence goes on from OZ012554.1 coordinate 32,066,089, forward strand.
ATAACTACTAACTACGAATCGAATAACCCGCCCCGAATCGAACCCGGCGCAAAGGTGCCCATGATGCTAGCAGCATTACCACGCTGAATAGCGATGGCCATCCGTTGTACCAGGAACGAGCCGGAACGGGAGTCTCCGCCGTTCTCCCTAATTCGGCGACCAATTTCTGTCATGAAGGTTTTGGCCTCGGCTCCCCAACTGCCCAGAGTTTCGACTGCAATGGGCACAAAGTGATAAAGCGGCTCCATTGTCGCGTATTTTACTCGCTTTTTGTTAGCGGCATCCTCAGCCGCCGCTGCCGGTAAGTGGACGGTGCGACCCAAGTGCGAAGCCGCGACAGTGCTCACGCACGTAGCGTCCCATACCAGGCACCTGCCGTGCTTCCATGGAACCAAGGTCAAACCATCCGGTCGTTTGCCATCTGACCGGCTTAGACCTGGTGGTTCCAGTACGCACGGGATATTGGCCGATATGAGTGCCCTGCGGACTATGTCGTTGAGAGCATGGTGTCGTTGAAATCTACCTGAGCAACGACGACAGCTCAGAGCGTGATGCCCATCAGCCTCCACCATTGATTGATTTTTAATTTGATGTCAATTTCAAACTAAAATCAAAAGTATGATACCATTTTTTTGTACGGGAAAATCTCCCTAAAATAATCTGTACTTGTTACATACAACTATGGTCAGATAACAGTTAGATTAGTCATTGTAATTTTTTGGGTAGGTACTCTCTACCTGTTTGTTCACATTTTGTTTATGTGAAATGCAATAAATATAATAATTATTTATTTATTATTTATTATTCATGGAAAACAAACAGCATTTAAATTAATAATATAGTAACAGTGAATTAGAATACATAATGCCTTTGACAGTTTTCGCCGATAGAACAAATTATACATAACCAAGCAAACATTATAAAATATTATGAAACTAAAAAAGAAAGCATATTACTAGACACAAAACTTAATTTGATATTTATATCTTATTTGTATGTAGGTATATATTTATATTATTCACAGTAAGTAACAAGCCACATCAATAACTTATAAATTGATTTAATTAATTGATATCTAAAATTACTGTTAAAGAACTACACTAAACACTTGGTAAAGAAAGCTGTATAGATTTTCCTTTTGAAATAGTTCTGATGCGCCATAAACAAATCAGCATCTTCGGAGTAATTGCGATTGAAATTTAAGCATACTCTGTTAAAGTAAGAGTTTAGTCTGTAGTTAGGAGCAAATGCATTAAAAAAGAGCTTTAGATAATTCCTTCTAGTGTTTGTGCGGGTGGGTAACTGTATGTTTATCATGGATAGCAAATCACTGCTCTCAATTTCACCCCTGATGAGATTATGAAGGAACGTTAGATCAGATGCTTCTCTCCGCAATCTCAGAGGAAGCAAATGATGATGTTGACAGATACCCTCATAACTTGAGCCTAGCTTTAACTTGTGTTTGTAGTTAAGGAATTTAAGAAATTTTTTCTGAATTTTTTCTAGTTTGTTTATGTAAACTTCATATTGAGGATTCCACACTTGACTTGCGTATTCCAATTGACTCCTTACAAGTGAGCAATAAAGAATCTTAACAGATTTAACCATTTTGAAATTTTTCGTATTTCTCATAATGAAGCCTAAAGACCTAGTAGCTGCAGATGATATAGCGTCAATGTGTTTGTCATAGATGAGCTTAGAATCCAAAATTACACCGAGATCCCTGATGGAGTCGGTTCGCATTAATGAATGTTGTTCTAGTTTATAATCAAAAGAAATTAATGTTTTAGATTATATAAGTTTCCTAGAAATGAAAATCGTAAAGATGATTAATGGCCGATTTCACCAACCATAACTTAGTTTAGGAAGCCCCTAAGATTTATAATGTCACTTTTTGTCTTTAATGAAAAGAACTTGACAGCATTGCTAAGAAGAGGTTGGTGAAAACGGCCATAAGTCCTAATAATTAGAAAATGTAGAGGACAAAACAATTGGAGCCCATCATCTGCCAGTATTAAATGCAGTGCACATTATGAGCAGGCAGATTTTCGAGCTTGGTTCCGTATGCAATTCCGAAAAAGGTACGGTATAGATTTAGTTATTACATAAGTTTATATATATAAACTCTTTATTGAACATAACTAAATACATATCTATTACATTAAGTTCATTTTTTCTTATATTTTTAACAATTTACAGTTGCTATCAAACCCCCCGCAAAAACAATTAGAAAACAGTACTACGACAACAGTGCATGTATGTAATAGGTAATATTTATTTATTTGTAATTTTTGTTACCTATGGTTCATCAATACAATTTTTTAATTCGTTAATGGCCGATTTCACCAACCATTACTTAGCTTAGGAAGCCCCTAAGACGTATACCGTCACTTTTTGTCTTTAAAGAAAAGAATGTGACAGCATGCCACCTAAGAGTCACCTAAGCTAAGAAGAGGTTGGTGAAAATGGCCATTAAGATGGAAAGAACAAGTAGCAAAAATCAATAGCAGACATATAAGCACGCTACCGTCTCTGTCGCAGGTTATGTTAAGAAATATTTCTGTGTCGACATATTTTATTGTAAATGTCGGTACATTTCTGACAAAGCTGATAAGTTTCTTGCGGCCATTCCTCTTATCAGCTAAAAGATGTTCTAAACGGGTAGTAGGTTTAAAATTTAGATAATTCAAAAGAGATTTCTATCAAGTCATACTTATTTGAATATCATATTTTGATTTTATATAACATTGAAATTTACCTTTAAAAATGTACGACTTTATTTACTGTTCTAGATGTTCTATAGACAAATTGTGTTTACGATCGTTTTTTAATACTGTTAATAATATTAACCGTATTAAGTTAATACATTTTTAAGCGAAAAATTTACTTAGGGATCGGGTTTCTCTTGTCATTATTTACGTCATCCAAACGATGAACGAGATCGAACGTAACGATGCATGATTTCGAAAATTGTTGCTAAAATATGCAACCACCGCTGAAAAAGGGATATGTAAATGCATTATGCAGTAATTATTTATTACTATTACGTGAAAATGTATTTTTTTTTTGCATCGCTAAAGAAGAAACTGCTTTGTATTTTAGCAATACGACAATTAAGAAACAAATACATGAAGAATTTACATCTTGGTTATTTTAACGCAAGTGGAATTAAATTCACTTATAGCCACATAGAAAATTCTTATCCTTAACCCCTTATATTTAACCTATTTTAAAAGTAATACTGTTACATCTTATAATCTAACAAAAACTAATAGTAAATATAAAAATAGCATTATTTGAATGTATTGAATCTAAAAATGGGCAAATTTATAATTTGTATGGCATCCCTTAAAACACGCACACATAACAATGTGTCATTTGCATGCTTCACTCTTGATTCAACAACGCTCCGTCTGTCTTTTTTTCAGGTCCGTGGTCTTTACAGTTCATTTATATATTTTGAACGAATGGAGGTTTCGGTTTGAAATCTGACAATTGAGTTGAAATAGGTTCATATTCTGATGAGCAAATAAAAAATAGAAAAATCACTAAAACGAACAGCCGTCAGCCATGCATGGGAATCACCACAATCGTTGTGATATTGTCTATTCTAAACATTGTCTATTCTTCTAAACAAAACGAACGCGTAATGTGACTATGACAAGACCCTCGGCTTAGACCTTCTCAGGGGTATTTCAATATATGTCTAGCGATAATGGGACGACAAACATTCTTGGGCAAGTCGTTTCAGATTCTTATGCATACAAATGTTTGACGCTTCAATATCAACATTGAATCTATTAGGTTATGTGGCAGGTGCCAGATAAGGGTAAGACTGTCAGTACTCTTGTAGTGCGATGAGAAAACATTAGTCATTTTGGCAAATCTAAAACGTCTACCACAATTTATTTAATAATAGTGCATTTGTTAACTAAAAGTGCACCATGAGTTTTGGTTTCAAGGGTAATCTTCAATCAAGCATGAGGAAAAGAAAAGACCGGATGGCATGTGGAACGCCGAACTTAAAGATCTGATGGCCGGCCCAAGTGTTATGGGAGAGACGAAAGCTCACAGACTCCGCTGGCTCGGTCATTTGGAAAGAATGGATGACGCTGCGAAAAGGGTATATACCTGGGTCGGCCGGCTGGCCGTCGTATTATACTATTACCTTGCCGTCGTCGTCCCGCCGAGGGTCGGCCGCCCTATAGTCTGATTTTTAATTCGACGGAATTCTGACGAGTGCCCGCTCCAACAGTGTTATGCCAGTGTCCAAAAATATATTGCTAAGAGTACGATTAGTGTGGAAATTTAAGTAAATAGTGTTTAATATAGCCGGTCTTTTATTGCCGTGCAAGGTTCCTTACATCAGAAGTGGGATAGTTATCACCAAGTTACCATGGGAAAGCATGAGAGAAAACGAGCTCGGTCGACATCAAGCGATAGTAGCAGTACTGGAATACCATCTGCCTCCCAGTAAGCCTAGCACGGCACGTGGACTATATAAGAGAAAGTGTTACTTCTTTGTTATATGAGAGAGCGAGAAAAAACATGTTGTTTGTCTCTTGTCCCGTTTTGTCTAACAACAAGAAGGTATCCTAAAAAAACCAAACAGAAACTGTAAGTACAAATACAATTACACAATATGAATGACAGCATGATCCGTTATCATGCGTTGAACAAATTGAAAGGTTCCGCAAAAATGTGGTTACGACTCCAAGCAACGTAATGATTGCAACTGGACGAAGTGGTTTTATTTTTACGAAGCTTTTATTGATACGGGAGGGGAGGAAGTAGCTGTTCTCTCATTACATAATGATTAGTAAGGGAATATTTATTGCCAATAACAACTTTAGAAACTCCAATCACATTGCAAGGCTGTTCAGGCGACAACGTCAACATTATGTCTGAAGTTGTATAACCGAAAATTTAAGTTAGATTCTGTAGTAACCGAAAACGTCGAAATGTATATTTTCAGTGATTTGTCGGGATGTGATATTTTGATTGGTCGCAATGTAACCGAACGTAATGACCTAATGTACTCGTATACATGAGTGGTTTATACATTAACTTTTAACTACGATAAGCATTTTCATAATTTTTTCAAAGTAATTTAGAAAAATGATTTTAATCTGATACTGATTCTCATTACAATAAATTGGAAACAATATTTGCAAAATATAAAGAATGTATTGCATCTACTATAAAGGAACTTGGTAAAGTTGATAACCACGAAATGCATGTGGATTTAATTGAATCAAAACCCGTTTGCTGTAGACTTTACAAAACATCTCAATCGAATAGGAAAATTATTTGTGATATAGTGGAGGAGCTTTTAGAAAACGGGATTATACGTGAGAGTCATTCTACTTATGCTAGCCTAGCGTTACTTGTCAATAAGAACAACGGGGAGAAGCGGCTGTGCAAGCAAGGATTTTATTGACAGGTTACATGGGTAAAGTACTTGACAAGCTTAGATTTAAAAATGTGGCTACTGCCAATTTTCAAGGGTTTTTTTTTAAATAACGAAGGTATTGGGTCACGATCGTTACGAAGTTGAAGATTTAAGCGATAGTGAAAAGAGTACAAAGAGATATACAGGACAGACCATTGCCGAAAAAAATGGATAAATATTAATAACTAGGACCTATGCAGCAACGTACAATATTAAAATTAATAATGTTAATGTTGGCAAGGTTTGTTATATTACTGAGTGAAGAAATACTAAAAAGCAATTACGTATATGATATTATGAGTATTTCATAGTTAAAATTGTAAGCATTGAAAGATGTACTCTAACCGTCTTATTAATAAACGTAGACTAAGGCAGGAGTAACTTTACTCCGAGTATTAAGTCAGTAGTAAACATTTTTTATATTAATAAACACGGAGTAGGGAAGGAGTAAGCTAATCCAACTCTACTTTCGGAGTAAATGTTATACCTGCTAGCTACCTAGTTTAGCGACAGATTAAGGTTGGAGTAGCGTTGTCTTTGCGTAAATCTATATAATTTGTCAACTTTGACACGTATCTTGTCATTAGATGGCGACCGTTTTATTTTTCACAGTCGAATTGAGCGAATTTGTGTTTATTGTTGGTGTGGTTAATTTTGTATTGTATTAAAATGGAAAGTGACTATTATTTAGGATGATTTGATGTTGATCGACGAAATCGAAGAAATTGAAAATAGCGCTCCACTAATAAGAAGTTTTGTTATGTTTTTGCAATATTGCGATCACAAATCGCGAACAAAATAACCACAAAATAACCTTGAAGACAATATCAATCTGAAAAAGGTGAAAAAAACAGAAAAAACTGTCATCCCATGTATTTCTGTCTATCACACGATGCTCAAATCGTTCACCGACTCATTCTTTTTACTTTTAAATTGCAAGGGTTGCCATAACATACGCGTTAATCCGAGAGTAAGGAAGGCTTTGTTAGTCTAAGCTTACTCCGTGTTTATTAATAATGTTATAAACACAACGCTACTCCTAGCTTAAACTGGTAGTAACTACTCCGAGAGTACGTTCGGATTAAGGAGGGAATAGGCGATTTTTTTTAATAAGGCTGTAAGACTAAAGAAACGGTTTTGCTCGCTGACAAATTATTTCCTGGTTGCAGGATTTGCCTAAGACTAAAGGCCGAAATGCATCAGGAGATAAACTTGTTGCAACAATGTTTTGCTTCTGGTTGCAAGAGTTGCCTAAGGCTAAAGGAACTGCCGAAAGCACCAGGGGTAAAATATGTAGTAGATAGTAGAGTCTCCTGGTTGCAGGAGTCGCCTAAGACTAAAGGGACTGCCGAAAGCACCAGGGGTAAAATATGTAGTAGATAGTCGAGTCTGCTTCTGGTTGCAGGAGTCGCCTAAGACTAAAGGGACTGCCGAAAGCACCAGGGGTAAAATATGTAGTAGGTAGTTGAGTTTGTTTCTGGTAGCAGGAGTCACCTAAAACTAAAAGGACTTTTACCCTCCACCAACCCATGGCACTACTCAACCAATCGTGGTTATACGATTAATAATCAGACTGTAGGTACCGCTAAAGCGACGACGCCGTGGAATCCGATCTCAGGAGGCTGCAAGCGAGTGATTGGCGAAACATTGCGCACGATCGGGTCAAATGGCGTCATCTTGTATCGGAGGCCACGATCGCTGAGCCAGCGGAGTAGGTAAGTAAGTCTGATCATTCTTAAGTTTTAATTTTGACTTTTCATCAGAATGTAACTTTTCTGATGTGAAAATAAAATCGGAAAATAAACAACAACAACATCATACTAACTAACCACGTATAAAGTTGTGGTAAAAAAACGGCCAAGTGCGAGATGGGCTCGCGCACCGAGAGTTCCGTAGTAACTTATCAAATAGGTACTAGCTTTCCGCTCTCAGCTTCGTCCGCGTTATTTTTGTTTTCCCGTGAGAATTTTAAATTTTCCAGTAGGAAAAATTACTAACTTTAACTTTGTTGCCTATCTTCATGAGGGAGAATGTAACATTTTAAATATTAAAGAATTTTTCAAATCAATCTAGTAGTCTCGGGGCCTATTTAATGCAAACAAACAATGCAATCAACATGCATCTTTCCTTTTATAATATTATATATATTAGGTTGGGGAAAAAGTCTTTTCGCATTATAGTATGTATAAACTTGTAATAAAATCTCTTTGGCTATACTATTTGTATCTGGCTGGTTTTGGTATCATTGAAAGTTTAAATTTTAAAGAACATAATTCCAAATTCAAATTAGGAAAATGTGTGATTTTCATTTGTTTTTCGTACCGCCAAGATGAGTGAATCTAATGAAGAAATTCGATACATTTTAAAATTTTACTACAAAAAAGGTAAAAATGCGAGGCAAGCCGCGAAAAAAATTTGCGATGTTTATGGACCTAGTGCAGTGTCTGTGAGAGTAGCACAAATTTGGTTTAAGCGTTTTCAATCCGGAAATTTTGATGTCAAAGATGCACGTCGCTCTGGTCGCCCTATTACAGATAAAATGGATGCCATTTTTGAAAAAGTGGAGCAAGATCGGCATGTCAGTAGTTACGACGTAGCTGAAGAATTGGGAATTGACCACAAAACAGTTTTGGCGCATTTGAAAAAAACTGGGTACACAAAAAAGCTCGACATTTGGGTACCTCACGAGCTCACTGAAAGAAACCTAATGAACCGTGTACTCATTTGTGATTCTTTATTACGACGTAATGAAACCGAACCATTTTTGAAGAAGCTGATAACTGGTGATGAAAAGTGGATCACGTACGACAAGAACGTGCGAAAAAGGTCGTGGTCAAAGGCCGGTCAGGCTTCACAGACTGTGGCGAAACCCGGGTTAACTCGCAACAAGGTGATGCTGTGTGTGTGGTGGGATTGGAAGGGCATTATTCATTATGAGCTGTTACCACCAGGCAGGACCATCGATTCTGAACTCTACTGCGAACAACTGATGAGATTAAAGCAAGAAGTTGAGAGAAAGCGGCCGGAATTAATCAACAGAAGGGGTGTGGTTTTCATCATGATAACGCTAGACCTCACACATCTTTAGCCACTCAGCAAAAATTAAGAGAGTTTGGCTGGGAGGTGTTAATGCATCCGCCGTATAGTCCTGACCTTGCACCTTCAGATTTCCACCTGTTTCGGTCTCTTCAGAATTCTTTAGGCAGTGTCAGGTTAACATCACGAGAGGACTGCCAAAACCACTTGTCGCGGTATTTTGACCAGAAGTCCCAAAATTTCTATAGCAATGGGATCATGTCCCTACCTACAAGATGGCAAAAAGTTATCGAACAAAATGGTACCTACATACTTTAGTTAAATGTAAATAAACTATATTAAAAAATGTTTTGAATTTTCTTAAAAAATGCGAAGAAACTTTTTCCCCAACCTATTATATTTATATTAGCTGTGCTTGCGAACTACATTCCGCCTTAAAAGAGTTCAATGCGTTCTTAGTTTTTTATCAGATAAGATAGATACCTATAGATGGACAACGACTGAACGGAGAGGAACGCTTATAGAATCACTCTGTTTCGTCTGATATCCTTTTGAAATGAAATGTTAACAGTTTTAGCCGAGCTAATTATTACAAATGAAACGGTAGGAACTGATTTTTCGTGCTGAATTTTAACGCCTCACCTACTTAGTCCAGTAACTTAAAATTTAAAATAATACACATCAAAATCAGCTAAAACTATTAATATCTTTCAATATATTTTTTAAATCCGCTGAAAACTGTTTTTTGAAAATGTTGCAAATCTGTGCTTATTTGGAACGCGCCTCTTGTTGACGACAATATGAGTGAAAACAAAGTCATTTCAAACGTATTTTTATTTAATTATGTTTATGTTTCGTTTTAAATTAATGTTAAAATCAAATAATTCATAGTTTGTTATGAATTTTCTACTATCGCAGGACACAATAATATAATAATAATTAATAATTACGCCAGCGTATTCAGCTTAAGCAACCATCACGGGTCGAGAGGAGCGTAAGATAGGCCAATGTTTCTCAGCTCGCAGTCTTCTTGCATGATGTCGTTCAGCAACATCTTCTTGAGGGCCACGCGACGAACCTGTGGAAGCCAGTACTATTAAGATTTTCAAGATGTAAGCTTTCGTTTGCGAGCCGGGTGAAGCGAAAGTTGAAGCTATTCAAATCAGACATGTTGCAATGCAATAAGCAACACCATAAAATAGTAGATTTCGCCTGGCTTCATTATTATTATACTATTTACTGCATGAAAATAGTACAAAACAATAGTCACAAACAATAGTCAGCAAGGGTTAAAGAGATCTTCCAGCCAACCTGTGAATGCGTCAGAGAAGAATATTGTGGGTAACACTGAAGCACTTAAGCAATAGAGACTTAAATACAACACCTACAATCATAAATACTTAACAGTCAGAAATATATAGCATACCCAAATACATACTATTACCTGTGCTTCATAACGTGCATATATTAAAATGAGGGAAATTATGTTTTATTTTTCTGACGATTTGTCCATAGAGCCAACCCTAAGTTAGGGTGCTTAGGCCTTAGTCAACCACTCTGGCCAAGCGCGGATTGGTCGACTTCACATACACCTTTGAACTTCTTCGCAGATGTATGCGGGTTGCCTCATGATGTTTTCCTTCACCGTAGAAGCGTCGGACAAATGTACATAATATTATGAAAAAGAAAAAATAATTTGATACATGGCAGGAAACATAATAATAGAAGTAGGGCTCGTCTAAGCTGTAATGGCACGCCTGTTTGTTTGTTGTTTGAATTCGTTTATTTAGATATGAGTGCAATTATTAATAACTACTCTTTATCTGAGTGAGAGCGTTAACCGTGAACTATATATCTGTATATGTATAACTATATATCTGTATGGTCAACAAATCTTATTATGAAAAATCCGACAACGATCTCTGTATGGAGCAGCGCTGGCGCATTGTACGAAAGACGTTTGTCCTGTTGCGCGCGTTCCTTAGAGAATTCAGACTAAATGATCTAAGGCACGTTCACACAATTATGGTATGGGTATTGGTTTGGGCGGGGGAAAATCTCTGAGACCCTGAATACGGTCTTCAGGTGGTCGCGTGCCATCAGCGTTGATGCGGCAGCCAAGAAAGGTTACCTCATGGACACCCAAAACACACTTCGAAGGGTTGATAACAACACCGAAGTTTTGGAGTCGCTGAAAAATCACGCGCAGGTGTTCCGGGTGCTGGGTCTCGTTTTTAGAGTAAACTAAAATATCGTCGACGTATGCAAAACAGAAATCTAACCCCTGAACGACCTGATCGATAAACCTTTGAAAGGTCTGACTTGCGTTCCTAAGACCAAAGGTCATAAAAGGAAACTCGAAAAGGCCGAAAGGAGTGATGATGGCTGTCTTGCATACGTCCTCGGGTGCGACAGGAATTTGATGGTAGACTTTGACGAGGTCTAATGTACTAAAAATAGTCGAACCAGCGATGTTCTGGCACACGTCACCGATATGGCGCACTGGATAGCGGTCTGGAACCGTCCTGGCGTTCAAGGCGCGGTAATCGCCACATGGACGCCAGGTTGGGTCCTTCTTCACAACCATGTGTAGCGGTGATGACCAGGGACCCTTAGCAGGGTGTGCGTTCCCCCAGCAGGAAATTGTGTCCTAGGCCAAATTAAGTTTCATGAATAATTAGAGCGTAATTTGCTATAAATGTGCGCGAAATAAAAAATTTGTGCGCCTTTCCGTTTTGGAATAAAATGAGAAAAACGAATCCTGCTGGGGTAACGTTTTTCCAGCAGGAAGATTTTAAACGAATAATCCGAGAGATAAATAATTTATATGAGCGGATAGCTTATATTTGTGCATAAATGTGCGCCAAGAATGAAATTTGTGGGCCATCGGGTTTTACAGATATTTCGTTTCCTGCTGGGGTAACGTTTTGCTGAAACTTGTTTCTCCAAAACCATCGAATGTGCGCCCATTGAATAAAGATACATGAGTAGCTTTTAATTTGTGCCTATTTGTGACATAATTTGATTTTCAAAAATATTTACAGTTTAGGAGTAATCACGTAATGAAGGAAATTCGAAAAAAAATTCTAGCGCATAAATGAGAAAGCATAGAAGTTCACTGAAAACGACTTTTGAATGGTCTTATTATTACTAACAAACATAAAAAGTTTCAAGAATCTACATGTACGCGTTTTTGAATAATTAAACTTTAACTTTAATCGGTGATAACGTCACTGTAAACTCACAATGCAAGAAAGTGACTAAACCAAAATTACATAGGTATAGACTAAAAATTAGAGCGTATTCAGAACTATTTATCATGAAAATTTCAGCATCATATATGTTGTATTAAAGGAGATATAAACAAAAACCAAAAAATTGGCTAATTCTTTGGTTATCCGACTAAATTCGAAAGACCACCAAAAAGCGACGGTTTCATACTTGTTGATGACATTCTTAATTTTACCCACTAACAAGTTTAAATACGTCACGTCTGTGTACACTCGGCTATAAAACTGTTTTGGAAAAAATTTATTTACTTTTTTTGAGTTTATTGTCTATATTATTAAAGATAAACACTTCCACTTAAATACCTACTTATTTAATGTGCGTCTATTGATAACTAATAATGTAATATTATGTGAATATATTATATATTATTATATAAATCATAGCATTATATAATATTACAATTGCGGAGATAGACCTCTTTTAGTGGAAATAAAAAGATATCAAATAAATATTAGGCATATTGAAAATTTATTAAGTGTAGGCAAACAAACATATTATTATGTAATAATATGTTTATATATTATGAACATAAAATTTGCAACAGCAAAATTATTTAAATGCTTAGAATCTGCTTTTTTAATGTAATAGAATCAAAACATCAATCTACGGCGCTAGGTGAAGTAGGTAATGATGGCACCTAGTTGTTTACTTGTAGCTATAAAGCTAGATTACTCGCATAGGGTGGAAAGCGTGCTTGTCATTCCTATCTGAGGCGATTAACTGTCGCATTCTATTCTATATTATATATAATTCTTTATTGTACACACACATTAAAAAAATACATTTAAAACTAACAGTATATATAAAGACGGACTTATTTTTCATAGAGATATCTACCAGCCAACCTAAGTCCTAATCTATTCCGCTCTTTGGTGATCGGATCTTTTTTGTTGCACATACAGTGTATCCAATGGTGATCATTCGGATTTAACGTGATGTAACAATCCCCAAAGAAAGCAATATCATGTGTGAGTAAAATATTTATTTTGTATTTTAATTGCATAATTTTTAATTTGAAATGAAAGTTATCAATGTTTTTATGAAAAATGAATACCTCATTAAATTAATAAATGCCGTGTGTTAATCTATTTTTTAAAAACATACCTATATTATTTTTTTTAGACCTATAAATTGAAGTAATATTCAATTTATAATATTACTAAGAATTTATTAGTTCTGTTTAAAGTTAAAGTTTTTATCTTTTTAGAGTATTTAATGCTTTTTCAAAAAAGGTATCTTAATAATTTATTTTATATTTTTTGTCAGTGTTCTGTATATTTCTCATTTTAATATGTAAATATGTAATTTGCCGTTTAATGACAGTCAAACTCATTCATCTGATATTTATATTCGGGAGGATTGTACAAAAATATATTATCAGCCATTTGTGTCGGCGGCCATCTTGGATTAATTTTTTTTTAATAGTGAATAGTATTTTACAAGTCAAGTCTTTTAATTTGAACACATATTGGGGGAATTGTACATAAATATGTTATCCGCAATTTTGCTGTGGGAGCCATTTTGGTTTACAAATATACTAATTATACTTACACAATTGCATTGTTATTAGAACTAAAGGGGTGTATCAAATTTCAGCTCAATCGAAAACTGTTAAGTGGGTTAAATTTGACTTACAGGATTTGAAACAAACCAACAATCAAACATTACAAGTTAAATAAAAGCTTATTAAAACAAGATATTGGCCCTCATCTCACCTGATGGTCAGTGACGATAAGGCTGAAAGTGGAAACAAGCTTCACCTGGGCTCTTCAGCAACTAAGAGCCTTATTTATCTCTAATTGTGTGAACACGACAATGCTATTAGCATTGTTATTACAGTGAACAACAAACTAAGACTTTTGTCCCCAAGGGGAATCACCACCCGCGACCGTACCGCCTAACTCATAGCGATCACTCGCTATCGCTATCGTGACATTAGAACAATAGTTTTAATGTCACAGGTGACTAATGTCACGATAATGATAGCGAGTGATCGCTTTGAATTAGGCGGTACGGCCGCAGATCACAGACCCAATTCTACTAATAAGTTACAGCTAAATCGAAACTGAACCGTAGCGATCGACCAATCAGACCGCCACATTATCAGGTCATCGGGACAGTAGAATGGCAATATAAGCGCTACTTACTAATATGTTTAAGTATATATACGTATTTATTGCAGAAAGTTGGCAAACAAGCAAACTGCCCACCTGATGGTAAGTGGTAACAGTCGCCTATAATACATGTAGATCCTGTAAGATTCACAGCAAAACTGCAACCCCCACAAGAACCACAGTGTACGTTGCCAAGCACTGCTGCTTTGCGGCAGAAATATATAAGACGGAGGTACCTAAGCAGACGACCCTAGTACAGAGTCTCCCTCCAGTAAAGTCTATGTCTAGTGTGCCGCAAAGCTCTTTACTTGGTCCGTTGGATAACTTATCTAACAAAAGCACGGCAGTTTATTTTGTACTAAAATTGCTATGAATGATACATTAATGACAATAAACTCAAAAACTCAATTGCCGTTATGAACGCGACTGTATCGACAACAACTGTTGTTTAATACTGTCAAGAATAGAATGTCATCGACAAGTATGAAATCGTCGCTTTTTGGTGGTCATTCGGATTTAGTCGGATAACCATAAACTTAGCCCATATTTTGGTTTTTTGTTTATATCTACTTTATTAATAAATGTATGAAGCTGAAATTTTCATGACATATATTTTGGAACATGCACTAATTTTTGATTCATACCCATTTAACTTGGCATTAATCAGTTTCGTGCATTTTGAATTTAAATTAACGTTATAACCAATTAAAGTTAAAGTTATATTATTTAAAAACGCGTATTCCCAGATTCATGAAACTTTTTATTTTTGATCGAAACAATAAGACCAATCAAATAACGTTTTCAGTGAGCTTCTATGTTTTCTCATTTAAGCGCTATAATTTTTTTTCGAGTTTTCTTCAATACGCGATTACTCCTAAACTGTAAATATTTTTGAAAATCAAATTATGTCACAAATAGGCACAAATTAAAAGCTACTCATGTATCTTTATTCAATGGGCGCACATTCGATGGTTTTGGAGAAACAAGTTTCAGCAAAACGTTACCCCAGCAGGAAACGAAATATCTGTAAAACCCGATGGCCCACAAATTTCATTTTTGGCGCACATTTATGCACAAATATAAGCTATCCGCTCATATAAATTATTTATCTCTCGGATTATTCGTTTAAAATCTTCCTGCTGGAAAAACGTTACCCCAGCAGGATTCGTTTTTCTCATTTTTTTCCAAAACGGAAACGCGCACAAATTTTTTATTTCGCGCACATTTATAGCAAATTACGCTCTAATTATTCATGAAACTTAATTTAGCCTAGGACACAATTTCCTGCTGGGGGAACGCACACCTTAGCAGGTCGTGCCGTGCCACATTGCACCATCTCTTCAAATTCCTTTTTCGCAGCCAAGAGCTTCTGCGGGTCAAGTCGTCGAGGACGGCATGAGACAGGAGGTCCCTCAGTCGTCTGAATGTGGTGAACGGTGTCATGCCGGATTTCCCTTGGTACACCAGGAGGTCGAGTGATGGAAGGGAATTCTGAAAGAAGTTTTTCAAAAACAGAATTCGGGTTATTGCTTACAACAGCTCTAACGCTAACCTGTTCAGAAGCAGCAATAGCAGCAGTACAGGACACACCAGTAATTCCGTCGATCAAACGCTTGCCGGCACAGTCAGGCAGGAGGTGGTAATGTGCTAAAAAGTCGGAACCTAATATAGCTACAACAAAATTCCATGGGAAATCCCTGCGCAATCCAATATTTAGACGTAAAGTTATAGTGCCATATGTATTGATTTGGCTACCGTTGGCCGCGTGAAGTATATAATCCGAAAGTTTCGGTCGCGACGATAGCCAGCGGCGGGGATAGCAAGACAGGTCTGAACCAGTGTCAACAAGGAGGCGACGCTTAGACGTCTTCTCAGTGACAAATAACCGGCGACTTAAAGTAAGGCAATCGGCTGCCGCCACTACTGACCGCCCTGCTGGTTTTCCGCATTGGTACAGGTGCATGGTTGAACGCAACGCTTTGCCTTGTCCTGAAACCTCTTATGATATCAGCACACACGTGGCCGAGATCTGGATCGAGCATCGGGAGTAGATGCTCGGCTGTTGAAAGCCGTGCGGCTCCTAGATCTGCCATGTCGACCAACGCTAAGAGCGGCCACCTGGCGGGACAACTCGTCCAAGCGAGCAGTGATTGCAAGTAAGTTAGACTCTGTGGAAGTATTCGCAGTCGCTGCGTAAACTGCGACGGGAGGCGCTGCAATGCCAGGAGAGACTTCCAGGATCTTGTCCGCTAGTTCGGCAACTTTATCTAACGATAGCTCTGCTTGAGCGGCAAGGATGGCCTGGAGGTGCTGGGGCAGGCGCCTCATCCAAAGCTGACGCAGGTTGTTCTGGTCTGAAAGTGACGTTCCGGCGAGAGACCTGAGATGACGCAGGAACTGGGATGGTTTTCTATCTCCAAGCTCCACGTCGCTGATCAGCTGCCTCACACGGGATTCCTCCGATGAAGACAAACGTCGGATGAGTTCGTCTTTCAACCGCCTATATTTATCTGTCTCTGGTGGCTTGGTAATGATGTCTTCAACCTCAGCGATTATCTTTGTGTCAAGTTGAGCTACTACGTAATCGAACTTAGTATCATCTACTGTAATACCAGAAACCTTAAACTGAGCCTCAACCTGAGCAAACCACACAGCTGGTCGGTCAGGCCAAAACGGAGGCAATTTAGCAGAAACTTTTAAAACAAGACGAATCCGTAGGAGGAGGGTTGGTTTTATTGAGCTCTCAAAGTTGTTGCAATTGTAAATTAAGTACAGCATATTGTTTTTCTAACAAAACAAGGCGTTCTTCCGCATTAGCCATGATACGGGCACACAAGAAATGTAACAAAAACAACACAAATTATGTTATAAAAAGAAAAATAAGTAAACAACACGTCGTGTAGTGCAGGCTTGCCAAAACAAAATACATGCGACGTCACAAGAAGTTATTTAAGAAATTAGTCACACATTAAAATAAAACAACAATAAAATAGGTAACATACACAGAAACAACATAAAAAAACTAATACTCATACAATAGGCAAGTATTTAAATATAGCCATATTATTATTTTATAAAAATATATAAAAACAACAATATTATTTATAATTATTGTCGTATTCGTTTATGTATATAGAAAAAACCAAAATCATGAAGTTCGTATGATAAGCGACGATAGGTACAATTACCGCAGCACGTTCCAGTAGTAGAAATTGTAGAGCTCCGAGCTGATGTGACTTCAAACAGCATGAAATGTAGACACCATAAAAATCTTACAGTAGTAGGTTTACGCTGCAAAACGTGCAGATTGCAAACATAGACTCTTCACAAAAACACGCTGGCAGGCACACAGGCAAGAGTTGGGCAGGATTGTTTCCACTTGTAACGTTGTTACCATTGAACGGAAGTAGTCGTGCTCCTCAAAACTTACGTTACGGCGTTCAGCTTAATCGGGGTCACCAATTTATGGGTATTGGTTAGTGTGGATCTTTAACTTGATTAGGTGTAGGAATAAAACCACACTATGTATAGGCGAAAGCGATTTAACTCTGTTTCACAATCAGCAGATCACAAGAACAATACCATATAATTAATTTCGATAATGAACCAACATTTCTATAGTATGTGTGAATATTATGTAACAATATTTTTCATAATATAGGTAGGTATGTCAATAATAAAATCGGCGAACGAACGTCTTGTCAGTGCTGTCAGTTGTCACGCGCGTTAGACTCGCGCCTGAAAGGAGTTCGTAATCGCCAATGGCTAGATGTCAGGGTGGTGATTTTCTAACGCGTCGATTGATCAGGACTCGTTATAAAACAGATTATAGACATTATTGTGACTTGATGAAGAAACCGGAATTATTTTTATACAAAAAAAGTAGCAACCACACAGATTGCTCACTTGATGGTAAGTGACTACAGTAACCTATAGTACATATGGTTTCTATAAGTTCCACGATAGGCAACCCCTGCAAGAACCGCAGGATAGTTTGCCAACAGCCTCTGCTACAGTCTCCCTCTGGTGCAAATATGCCAAGTCCGTTAGGACGACCACGTTTCAAAATTATGAAAATGATGATCGTTAGACTAGATAACTTTGTTGCAAAATCAATAAAATTATCAAGTCTATATCATGGTTGATTGCCGATTGTTATTATAATACCCATCTCACAAGAATTTTCTCTACAATCTTTTTAAGACCTTGAGTTCATTATATTTTCAACAATTGAAACAAACACAATTCCATATATTATTATCTATACTAATATTATAAAGCTGAAGAGTTTGTTTGTTTGCTTGAACGCGCTAATCTCAGGAACTACTGGTCCGATTTGAAAAAATCTTTCAGTGTTGAATAGCCCATTTATCGAGGAAGGCTATAGGCTATATATCATCACGCTAAGGCTAATAGGAGCGGAGCACTAATGAAGAATATTTCAAAATCGGGGGATTTTTTCCCTATTGAGAGCTTCCGCTACGTGCGCTGCGTTAACGGTTAGAGTTTCGCAAAAATCATGTACGACAGAATTGTTTCCCTTTAAAAGTTCTAAAAAAAGTCCGCGACAGCATATGTCTATCTTTTAAGGTTAGCTCACTATAACCTTTTTTATGCTAACCAAATTTGTTATAAAATAATGCAAAGGTGTTTTTATAAACATGATATTAATCCTTATCCAAATAAATACGTTATTCATCACAAGTATTTAATTTAAAACAAAATTGCCCTTTACATCATTCGATTTAAATGAATATCTTAAGAGATATCGCAGTTTTAAAATAACATCACAGCAAAATAATGATCGAGTACTGCACGCACAATAACCTACAATCTACATGATATAAGATTATAAGACCCAGTACTTACTCACCTATCTATGTAAACAAAGTCGCGGGTTAAAGTTAGCGTCCACGCGGACGAAGTCGCCGGCGGAAGCTAGTATACCTATATAGTGACAGACAGACCTATTAAAGTAATATTTTATTGCCATATGACAGCTGACATGTGCGGAAACAAGACAAAACACGGAGTAACTAATCCGATGATGATCCAAGGAGTAAAATTTTTATAACCAAGACCACTAGATTATAGATTATATGAGATTATAGGTCTTTTGTTGTATTTTAGTTAATTTTTATATACTGCAGAAGCAAAGGGTACTGTATCCATACAGCGTTTTCTTCAGACTCTTTTTTCTTTTTCAATGAGTGCGCGTAACAGTTGTCTATTAAAGCTTTTAAGTTGTTCTTTAAGGTATTTTTATTGTCCTGTTTTTTATGTTATTTATTTTTTAATCATTAGGTCGACCAAAATGGTTTCATCTGATAACCAACGTTCCTGTCGCAATATGCAACAGAAGCTTTAAGCTGAAATGTGACTATTTGGCCATCCCTTCTTAATTGTTAAATACTCGTATTACTAAATACCTTCGATACATTTGTATGTGTACATATTGGCCAATAAAAAGTTTCTTTCTTTCTTTCTTATCAGTAATGAAATAGATTGGTGATCGAATCAACGCTTTCTGCGCACATATAAATCGAGAACCTGGTATGAACGCTACCGCGCTGTTAAAATACTGTTCGTTATAATAAACATCTCCTGAAACTGTAGTCTCTTTCAAAAACGAATTCCATTTAATCTACTAATCTGGCTTGTTGTCGGAAGCAAAGCAGTGAGTACTGAGCTCAAATTAAATATTTACTTAGCTGCCAAACACCACAGCAGCCATTGGGGATTTGTCTTAGATAGACCCTTTACACACTGCGACTTATAACTGCGATACACATAAAAATATTGACCTGAATTTTCACATATTATCAATAAAGGTCATTGCTCTGGATCCATACATTGTTTGCCAAGAAGAAGATCCAACAGTGAAGGTTCATGGCTCTCCACATCAGGAATTCGCGTGGGCGTAGTAACCAATTGTGTCAAACCATATGCAAGAGCGAAGGCGTGAACAGATCTCCCCGCACGATCGGTCTTGCTTGAACCGAGCCATTCGGTGTGGTGAGCGTTAAAATCGCCAAGTATGACGATCTCTGCGAGTAGGATCTGCTGCTGCACAAAGTCTGCAGCCATTTGAACGTGCTCGATGAGTCGGTCGGTTTCGGTATCACCGCTATGGGACCTATAGAGGCACGAATAGACGCGGGGATGGTCGTCGCTGTCTACACGGAGCCATAAGGTGGAGAGGTCCCTACTTTCAAGGTGACCGAGGCGCCGAGAACATATATCGTCTCCGACGTACACGCACACACCGGCCTTAGGTGCGAAGAGGTGTTCCAGTCCGTACCCTAGGTAGGAAAGGTAAGAAGTGTCCGCCGGAGACGATATCTGTGTCTCGGTCAAAAAGAGCAAGACCGGCTTTACTGTCTCGAGGTGGTGGTGGACAGCATTCAGGTTGGAGTGAAGTCCCCTGATATTGCAGAAGTCCACAGTCAGTGTGGCAGGGGGTGCCGTGGGTTTGCTCTTGCCCCAGGTATGTTTGAGCGCGGTGTTGCCCCCCCCAGAATACGAGGGGCAGCCTAAGCGTCCACGCCCAGGTATATTGCGTCCTGAAAGTGGACGTCCAGAGAGGGATTCTCCAACGCTAGCGCAGTTGGTACCCTCCTGGGGTAACAATCTGTTTAACTGCCCCATCATAGGGGGGGTAGGGAGGTTGTGCCTCCGGTACCCTCACTCACTCGACGAAACACAACGCAAGCGTTATTTCACGCCGGTGTTCTGTGAGGCCGTGGTATCACTCCGGTCGAGCCGGCCCATTCGTGCCGAAGCATGGCTTTCCCACGGGAAGTCGTAGGTGTTATTGTTTCTGAGATTTCGTGATCAATCAGTGACAGTTAACACGAAATATCGATATTACCCAACACGAAATATCGATATTACCCACCACGAAATCTAACAAATCCATTCAATTCACAGCGACGCTATACAGTCTTGAAACTAAATAGAAGTTTTGAAATAAAATTGAGGTTTAACAGGATTTGTGGGTGTCGAGTACCTGCCGTTTCTGTTCGAGATGAGAAAACTTGCCGGGACTTGATTAGTTTTCATATTTTATTGCCGCTGCTATGTTTGTGTTCTGATGCCGAGCTGATGTCTAGAATCTCAACCCGTCGAGAGAGATCCGTGGCTCTAACTTTATAATTAATTGATTGAATTCAATTACTTATACCATGTCACCACTCAGATTAAGTCGATTCGATTAAACAATAACTGATTTTACAAGCTTCTATTTACTTTCACCTGTCCCGGTGTCTGTAATTTAATCTTGCAAGTTTAATTGGCTTTTTCGCAAAACGTCTACTTCGCAAAATGTCTACCAGTCGTAATATGTTAACCCACTTCCCGATTTCTGATTGAGCTGAAATTTTGCATGCGCATGTATTTCGCGTGACAATGCAATATTATGATGACATGGTGATCTGATGCTGGAGATGCTGGAGCTGGAAGGTGGCCATAGGAACTCCGCAATTAAACGACACAGCGCTATCGAGTTTGGGCTCATTTGATTCGTATTGACGAGTACTTTGATCCCATATAGTAACATTTTAGAGCATTATTTTTTTTATAAATTTTTTTTTAGCTTTTAATTTATTTATTAACGAAGAAAAACTTTAGCACAGATAATATAATACTTTAGATGTACGAACTACGTCCCAAGACCGTACCGTGTAATGTTAAACGATAAAGTAACGCTTGTACAAGATTAAGTTACCCAGGGTTGCAACCCACCTTTTTGGAATATCCTAATTTATGTATTAATAAATATCCCGCATCCAGACGATGTCATTAGTCAATCATATTTTTATAAATGTAGGCTTTAAAAGCACTTATTGACGTCATAAAATCAGAAACGAACATGAGTTTGATAACTTGATTAAAATAATAAAAAACGACCAAGTGGAAAATATTAACTATAACTAGTTAAAACCATCGCCTTTATTAACTGCATTAACATGTAGCATTCATTTCCAAAGATGTTTGTTTTCGACAAAGTCTTGTACCCTATAATACACCCTAACAATTAATTTTGTTTTGATTTGTAATTTAAATTGTGTATCCGTCATAATTAAGAGTTCGTCAGGTATTTTAATTCTATCGTGCTAAAGACGTGCGCTCCAGAGTTGGCACTGGTTTTAACACGTCTATTTCGGCTCACTTACTCATCTGGCGTAGTCCCAACTTCATGGAAGACAGCTTTAGTGCATCCGATCCCTAAGAAAGGTGACCGCTCGAATCCGTCCAACTACAGGCCGATCGCTATAACCTCTTTGTTTTCATTATCAACCGCCAACTTCTTCAGTACCTAGAGGATCACCAGCTGCTTAGTGACCAACAATACGGTTTTCGTAGGGGTCGCTCTGCTGGTGATCTTCTAGTTTACTTGACACATCATTGGGCAGAGGCAATTGAAGCGAAGGGGGAGGCACTGGCAGTAAGTTTGGACATCGCGAAGGCCTTCGATCGGGTCTGGTACAAAGCGCTTCTTTCTAAACTTCCTTCGTATGGGCTTCCCGAGAAACTATGTGGATGGGTCACCAGTTTTTTATTAGACAGAAGCATAAAGGTCTTAATTGATGGTGAATGCTCAGACACACTGTCTATAAATGCTGGTGTTCCCCAAGGATGTGTGCTATCACCTACACTATTCCTTTTGCATATTAATGATATGTTGCAAATCAGCGGCATTCATTGTTATGCAGATGACAGCACGAAAGATACCTCCTATAACGGCTTCGCGAATATTTCTCGGGAAAACGTCATTGAGTGCCGGAATAAACTTGTGTCTGAAATTGATACATCATTAGAGAAAGTCTCTAACTGGGGTCGACTTAATTTAGTCCATTTTAACCCTACAAAGACACAGGTTTGCGCGTTCACCGCAAAGAAAATGCCATTTGTCGTATCTCCTCGCTTTCAGAGCATTCCCTTATCTGCCTCAGCCAATATTGAGATCCTTGGTGTCGACATATCGAGCGAAGTCCAGTTCCGTGGCCACTTGGAGGGTTAGGCTAAATTAGCCTCTAAGAAGCTTGGTGTGCTCAATAGATCGAGAAGGTATTTCAGTCCAGCGCACCGCCTACAGCTTTACAAGGCGCAGGTTCGGCCTCATATGGAATACTGTTCTCATCTTTGGGCAGGGGCACCCCAATACCAGCTTGTCCCACTGGACCGTATTCAGCGGAGAGCGACTCGAATCGTCGACTGCCAGGAAATTTCTAATCGGCTTGATACCTTGGCGCTGCGTAGAGATGTCGCCTCACTATGCATCTTCTATCGCATATATTACGGGGAATGCTCCGAGGAATTGTTCGATCTCATACCTGCCGCTTCTTTCCGCCATCATTCCACGCGACAAAAAATTCATGCCCATCACTTAGATGGTTGGCAGTCCACAACTGTGCGTTTTTCTCGCAGTTTCCTGCCTCGTACAGTCAAACTTTGGAATGAATTGTCGCCTTCGGTATTTCCGGACCGATACGACCTTCAAACTTTCAAGAAAAGAACGTATTCCTACCTTAAAAGCCGGCAACGCACTTGTAACTCCTCTGGGGTTGCGGGTGTCCATGGGCGACGGTAATCACTTACCATCAGGTGATACGTTTGCTCGTTTGCCCCCTATCCCATAAAAAAACTGTAAAACCTTACCTATTCCCTATAAATGAATTTTTACACTTTGCAAGTCGTAGATCCGGGACCACTAATTTATTTTTGCTCCTAATATTCAAATCCCTAACGTCACATCTCTTTTTAAAGTCATGTATATTTTTGCGGTTATACATTTTATTTTCATAAATGTAGAGAGATGGCAATGTCAGAATATCAATTTCTTTGAATTTATTTTTTATAAAGTCACGAGGTTTCATTTTTTATAAAATGAAACCTATTTAATATAAAAAAAATTTCAACGTCAGCTGCAGATCCCCTCAGCAGATACCCGAATTAAGTCCCCATTTTTTATAAAAACACGCAGCAGCAACGACACAATCTCCCTAATTTCGTAAATAATTGCTATCTATACTTATAAATAAAAATAAATAGCCGAAATGTATATATGTATGTACGCTTATAACTTCAAAACGACTCCACCAAATTGGATTATCCTTTTTTTTGTATTCATTACTGTCAGGAATCAAACTGTTTGTTTTAATCTCATAGTATTAAAAGTGAGTGAGTGAATGAGATAGAAGGCTGTGAGAGCTATTCTTCAATATATTGACAAAACATTGACAGAGTGACGTTCAGTTGTTCAACCAGCCAGCATTTTCAAGAATTTTGAAAATATTCACGAAAAAAATGGCGGTACCTAGTACGAAGTTCGCCGGGTCCGCTAGAAAAAATATATTTTATTTACGCCTCTAAGGTCTATTACAGCAAAACATAAAACTTACCCCACCTTTATAAGAAATAGTAATTACCATGTGAGAATCAAGAGTCTAAACTAAGTCGAAATCTGTACTTTAGATCTCCCATATTCCTCTTTACTGATAATTTTAACCACTAAAATTATAGACATGCTTGGTATTATCTTGAATATTAACCCAATTGACGCCCTATGAACGAATGTGAGCATTACTACATGCTTGGTATAAAAACTGTGTGCAGTTAAATGGAAAGAAGAACATCAAATTAAAAAATCAATCCTGTTGAAACTATTTAGGAATTGTACTTAGGTTGTTTAGATTAATCTCGCAAAAATGTGAAAGTTTTTAGCAGAACTAGGGATCTCGAGAATAACAAGCGCACCTGTGTTAGGCCAACAAGACAGCCCTAAAACTAATCGAAAATAAAAGTCTGCCCTTCCGCAGTCACCCGTCCGTGACGGCGAAGGGATAAGTAGTCAAAATGGATCCTTCGGGCAAACTATCCCTAAAACCCTTTTATAGCGAGCCGTAGCCTGAACCGTTATAAGCCTGAACAAACTGTCACTATACACCTTCATTGAAACTAGGAGCTTCGAGCTTGTGCAGTATTCCGATTATCTTATTGTAACAGTCATGATCGGAAATGTGAATCATAATGTCAAAGGATTAGTTAATAGTAGATTGTACAACGAGAGCATAAAACGAGCCTCGTCGAACCACAACGTGACTATCTACCCCCAGCGTAGATTAAAACAAGTAGAATAAAACAAGTGTTAAACATAAACATTTCGCACTTCTATCCAAAGTCCCAGTCGAAATCATTATTTGGACAATGTTTGACAATTTTTCTTATTTTGTTTTTTGTTGTTATTTGTTTTTACGAAAATGTACGCACATATTTATTTTCAATTTTTATAGATAGATAATACCTACATATGTCGTTATCAAATCAAGATATAACATATATCTCATAAAAATATATCTATTAAATGAAGATGTATTGTATATGTCTCGTCTGGCAACACTGACATGACCAGACGTTTCTAGATTAGCTGATATTTAATTTTATTAAAGTTTAATAAATTTTCGACAAATTATTATTAAGAATGTACTTTTAGAATTAGTTTTGTGTTAAAATCCAGTTGTTTTAATTGTGAATTGATCCGAAGTGTTATTTTATGCTCACGACAAAATATATAAGACGAAGTTAACACCAACTGTCACGGATTTGAACGAGTCGACGAAAATTTTCAAGTTTATTGGCCGATAGAAATCAGAAATATTAATTGTTTTATACCCTAACCAAGTGGAAGTATATGAAATCAACTAATATCGTGTAAAGTATCTATAGTTCAGTCTTTGGGGATTAATATTACTATTATACCATCGCAGTAAAACGAAGTTGTTGTGAATTGAAACCTCTTGTTTATTTAAATGTGCGTTGCTACATAATTTTGTGGTTAACAATATGTTTTATATTTAGACACATGAATGAATAATAAGTGATAACACAGAACCTAATTAATTAATCCTCCCTTTTCTTAAAAGTCAACATGACACAAGCAAAGGGCTACGACCATACATGTTTTATCTATCGGTGGTGTTCACCACACCACCCCCCTACGGAGAACATCAACCCTAACTAGTATTAATTAAAAAATAAAGAATTAAAACAATAAAAAAAAACGTTAAAACAATAAAAAAGAACATTAAAACAATAATAACAACAAACATATCAATTGACGATTAATCAAATTTCTTAAATTTAACATGTCTGCCCGAGCGTGTGGTATAAGGTAGCTTTTTGAGCGTATCTTCTAGCATCGGCTGCTGAGAAACCAAATGTCTAGGAGCCAATGAGGACGGCGCAAGTTTTTCTTGAGATAACAATCCTGAAGGCGAAACTGAAGGATGAGACAACAGGTCTATAGGGTCAAGATTCGAATCAGTGTGATCAGAATAGGCTGGTTTTAACCTATCAACACTGACCACTACTTGGTTTCCCTTTACTAGTAATGTGAAAGTTTTGCCATCGCGTGAACGCTCTAACACTTTATAGAGTCCAGTATATGGCGGCTGTAGCGCTCGACGAACGCTGTCATCCCTAATAAAGACATGAGAAGAAGTGGCCATTTCCTTAAATATAAAAATAGAATTATCGGAGTGGCGAGAAGCATGTATTGGTCTTATATTTGCCATTTTATGTCGCAGCTGCGTGACGAAATCGGCAGGGTCTTCAATTCTATCCGTTAACGGCGAGAGGGTCAGATATTCTCCAGGAAGCCTAAGAGGTTCCCCGTATAAAAATTCCGCAGCAGTTCCTTCAAGGTCTTCTTTATATGCTGATCGCATTCCCAAAAGCACCATCGGCAGCGATCTCACCCATGACTCATTATGGCACATTAAAGCCGCTTTTAACTGATGGTGAACGCGCTCGATCATTCCGTTAGCGCAGGGGTGGTAGGAAGTGGTTCTTGTTCGTTTAGTGCCGAATTGCTCGAGTAGCCTATTAAATAGGTGAGACTCAAATTGGGTGCCCTGATCCGTGGTTATTATAGAGGGAACACCGTAACGAGCAATCCATTCTCGAGTAAAAGTCTCTGCTACTTCCTCAGCTGTTATAGATCGGATAGGCCAAGCCTCAGGCCATCTAGACACTCTATCGATAGCAGTTAAACAGTATTTAAATTCGTTACACACAGGTAAGGGCCCGATGATATCAATATGTACGTGCATAAAACGACCTGTCGGTAATTCGAATTTCCCAAGGGGAGGAGAATTATGTCTCGAGACTTTGCTGCGTTGACACGCTACACAAGATCTAGACCAAGCTCGACAGTCTTTCTTAACGGAAGGCCACACAAAACGATCTACCACCAAACGCGTTGAAGCTCGTACCCCAGGATGGCTCATGTTATGCAATTTATCGAAGACTACGCGACGGAAAGCAGGAGTTAAATAAGGACGTGGCTTGCCAGTAGAAAAATCGCAAAACACTAATGTTGTCTCCGATAAGGGAATCTTCTTGAGTTTAAGGCTTGAACCTTCACGTAAGAGATTTGCAAGTTCCTGGTCAGAAGCTTTGGAATTGGCAAGAGCTTCAAAATCAGGTTCAAAGGAAATAGCATCTACACCCATGCGCGACATGGCATCAGCGACCACGTTCTCTTCGCCCTTAATATACTGAATATCAGTAGTGAATTGGCTGATGAACGATAATTGGTTCAATTGAGGAAGCGGAAGCTTCTCGCGACGCTGTAGAAAGGCATACAGTAGCGGCTTGTGGTCGGTAAAGATTGTTACATGTTGGACCTCAAGTACGTGGCGAAAGTGTTGCACGCTCTCGTAAACCGCTAACAATTCGCGGTAATATGCAGGCCATTGCGATTGTGGTGTAGTCAGCTTTTTACTAAAAAATGAAAGAGGAAGCCATTCGCCATCTACTTTTTGCTGAAGACATGCGCCTACATGAACGCTGGATGCATCAGTAAACAAACCCAACTGAGCGTTGCTGACGGGATGTTGCAAAAGTGTTGCATTAAATAAACTCCTTTTACAAGTGTCAAACTGCTGTAATAGTTGAGGTGTCCAAGGAAATGGTTTTGCACCCTTGCTATTTGTTGATACCAATGCGTCGATTAGTGGAGCTTGAAATTGTGCGGCACGAGGAACAAAACGACGGTAATAATTCAGCATGCCGAGAAATCGGCGCATGCCCTGTACTGTTTCTGGCGGAGGAAAATCTAGCAATGCTTGAATGCGCTCTTGTGGAGGACAAGTACCTTCGCTGTTGATCTTGTATCATAGAAAAACGACTTCGCTGGCACCAAAAATACATTTAGACGGATTAATTACTACCCCATATTCGTAAAGTCTTTTGAAAAGGATTCGCAGATGTTGAATGTGAGTGGTCTCGTCCTTGGAAAATACAAGGATGTCATCCACATATGGAAAACAAAAATCGAGACCCCGTGTGACCTCATCAATAAATCGTTGGAAACTTTGTCCGGCATTTCTGAGACCAAATGTCATGTATGGAAATTCAAAGAGGCCAAACGGGGTCACGATGGCAGTTTTGGCAATATCCCCTTCAAAGACTGGTATTTGGTTGAATGCCTTTATTAGGTCTAAAGTGCTAAATACTCTGGAACCTGAGAGGTTATGAGCAAAGTCGTTAATGTTCCTAACTGGATAGCGATCCGGTACTGTCCTTGCATTCAAGGCACGATAATCACCGCAGGGACGCCAGCTGTTGTCCTTTTTTATGGTCAAATGCAACGGTGATGACCAAGCACTCTGAGAAGGCCGAGCGGTACCACATCTTACCATATCCTCAAATTCTTTTTGAGCTGCTTTGAGTTTCAATGGCGCAAGACGTCGAGCGCGGCAAGAAACAGGAGGACCTTCTGTGGTTTTTATATAATGTACCGTGTCATGCTTAATCTCTCTAGGCAGCCCGGGTGGACGAGTAATGTCTGGAAACTCTGCTAATAAGTCAGCAAAAATAGACTTCCCAGAATTTACTGCTCGAATACTGGGTTGGTCGTAACTTAAAACAGATGCATTACACGTCAACCCCGTAGTGCCATCTACTATTTTTTTATTGCGGCAGTCAGGTAGTAGGTGGTAAAAAGCTAAAAAGTCCGAACCAATGATAGCTGTATTAACGTCAGCCACCACGAAGCGCCAGTTAAAATCGCGTCGCAGACCTAAGTTCAAATTAACATTAGTCGTGCCGAATGTTTTAATACAGCTACCATTGGCGGCGCTCAGATCATAGTCTGTTGCTTTTCTCGGTGCTGTTAGCCAACGGTGTGGAAAACAACAAAGGTCCGATCCCGTATCAATCAAAAACCGTCGCTTGGTCACCATATCAGTGACAAAAAGGCGGCGGCTATCATTTGAACAGTCAGTTGCCGCCGCTACTGACTGTTGGTACCGTTTTCCGTCCAATTACAAGGCTTGATACACTTTGACGCCTTACCTCCCCATCTCCTGTGATACCAGCAAATTTGATTGGAGGAGCGGTCGAATGATTTGGATCGACTCCTTAATGGTCGACGCTGTTGCCTTGAAAGGGCAGCCACTTGATTGCTAAGATCTTCTATCTGTCGAGCTAGAGTATCTACTGTTAGAGTATTGGGCGTAGATGTTGAACATATAGCAGGTGTAGGGGACAATTCAACAATTTTGTCCGCTAGCTCTGACAATTTGTCAAGGCTAAGGTCAGCCTGCGCTGCTAGGATGGCCTGAGCTTGTTGAGGTAATCGGCGCAACCACAGTTGGCGAATGATGCCATCATCAGACAGAGCGGCACCAGCAAGTGATCTTAAGTGACGAAGAAACTGGGATGGTTTTCGATCCCCAAGTTCCTCATCACTTAAGAGTTGGCGTACTCTTTTTTCTTGGGATGTTGAGAGGCGGTGGATAAGGGCCTCTTTTAACTTTTTATAAGCATCTCTATCTGGAGGACTGATTATTATGTCTTCCACCTCTGCTGCAATGCGTTGATCAAGCTGGCCTACTATATAATTATATTTGGTGGAATCTGATACAATGCCAACTATGTGGAATTGAGCTTCCACCTGAGCGAACCAAAGAGCCGGTTTATCTGGCCAAAAGGTTGGTAGTTTAGCTGAGGCGCCACATACTTCCTTTGTTCTTCCTTCAGCCTTGTTGAGACGCTCTTGTAACTCTACATTGTCAGCTTGGAGTTTTTCAAGTTGGGTTTTAAGTTCGTCATCTGCCATGGTAAAAATTTGGAAACACACAATCCAAAAAACAAATGTTTAAATAGGAGATAATGTTAACATGAGATTTACAGAGAATATTATTATTATTATACCACACACCCGGATAGAGCACAATTTAAAAATAAATTAATATGATATAACTTAAAAATCAATTTAAAAAAACCATATGTAAGTACCATCCAGAAACATAAACAACGGAAAACAGTCAAAATATTATAAATAAAATGTTACAATTGGGCAAAAATATTGTGAATTGTAGACTATACCACCAGAAATATATTTAAATTAGTGGGCAAACGTCAACATTTAAAATGTTACCGGCATGCTTATTACCAAGGCACACAAAACCACAACAATAATCATATTCATTCAAAAGGTTTATGTAGATGTCAATCAGAGAAATGGTTTTATGTTAACTTTCCAAAAGTTACAACACTAATAACCAAATAGTTACCTATGTTAATTCACATAATAATGTGTTATTTTCAACAATATTAATTTAATGTCTTTGAAATACACTGGATACACAGCACATCCACTATTGTTGATTCTGTTAATTGCTTGATAATGTTGGTGAAGAGAATAATTATAAAACTCACGTTTTAAAATCCAGGTAATAACTTTTGCAGAACACAAATAGCATGTGAAGCAGTGGAGATTTTTGCAGTTCGACATAAAACCATGTTCCTCCAAGCTGTAGCACGTCAACAGTTGGTTTGTTTGCTGTTTGTTTGGTTCAGTTAATAAGGGACACCAGTGGGTAAATGCCGGTGGGTTGTTTTAAGATGTCAGAAGATTGTTGCACAACAAATGGAGATAGTTTGCAGTCGTAGGTCACCACTTTGGGGATTAATATTACTATTATACCATCGCAGTAAAACGAAGTTGTTGTGAATTGAAACCTCTTGTTTATTTAAATGTGCGTTGCTACATAATTTTGTGGTTAACAATATGTTTTATATTTAGACACATGAATGAATAATAAGTGATAACACAGAACCTAATTAATTAATCCTCCCTTTTCTTAAAAGTCAACATGACACAAGCAAAGGGCTACGACCATACATGTTTTATCTATCGGTGGTGTTCACCACAAGTCCAAAAAACTGCAAGGAAATCAGTGACAGCAGCTTTGGTGATTTGACGGATTAAACCGGGGGAGTATTGTATTTTTTATTCATTATGATCAAGCAAACATGCCTCTGGAGATATCAAACTTACCAACTTATCACACACATTGTTAAAAATCGAATAAGACTCATATAGATACACACATTGATTGTTTCACTTTATATAAAGTGAAAGCTAATCCAGTTTAGTATTGTTGACAAAGTATAATGAAATCGCTCTGATATTGCACTCCAAACCAATATTATTTATTAGACAACTCCTACATTTATTATTTAAGTATAACATTTATTCTATCTATTTTTTTCCTCAAGATTTGAGTGTGTAGGTACATTGAATACAACATAAAAATATAATATGCCACTTCTGGCTTGTATGTTAGTTTATGTAAATAGATCTTAGTGCTTAAACAGAGGTTGCAGCTTATTTATATGTATATTAATATCAATTTTTTAATATAAATAGCTATTTTTTTATGAAATTGACTGATTTTCTATTAAAATTAATTACTGTTTCTTGATATCAAACTCAAACTCAAACTCAAAAATCTTTATTCAATATAGACCTTTACAGGCACTTATTGACGTCAAAATAAAAACATAAAAATCTTCAACCAAGAATCTAATTAACTAAATTATTTAATCCTTGTATGTACACACACCCCAACCATTATTAAGATGTGTGCAAATACAAGTCAAATGAAAAAAAAAAATGACTCTACACCTGTTCGGAAATTGGGAGAGCCTTCTCAAGAAGAACAGGCAAGAAACTCGGAAGGTCTTGTTTTTTTTTGTCTCCTCTTTTAAAATGCCAACATTACAATATTATATTTCACAAACATTTTTTTAAATAATATAGAAATGCCTGTCGGTGTGAGTGGAACAGTTACTCGAATGAAATTTATCCCACTATCACAAAGTGTTAACACCCTTTAAACGTCAATTATCACATTTTTTGTCAATCCCAAGCAGTTTTATCTGTCATATAATCAGACACTTTATAATATGCTTTTTTCATAAGTGCGCCCTTGATAGCGACTTTAAATTTATTCAAGTTAAGTGCTTTAATATTATTTGGGATTTTATTGTAGAAAAGTACACAAAGGCCTTTGAAAGAATTATTAATTTTTTTAAGCCTAGTATTTGGTAACGCTAACATATTCTTTTGCCTAGTATTTACTGAATGAATATCACTGTTTTTACAAAACGAATGTATATTTTTATGAACATATACTTTATTCTCGTAAATATATTGCGACGCGACGGTCATAATACCAATTTCTTTAAATTTTTCTCTCAAAGAGTCTCTTATTTTAAGGTTATAAATAGCACGAATAGCCCTTTTTTGCAGCACAAAAACAGTCTGAACGTCGGCAGCATTTCCCCACAGCAAAATGCCATACGACATCACACTATGAAAATAGGCAAAGTATACAAGTCTTGCTGTATCAACATCAGTCAGCTGACGTATTTTCCATACAGCGTAGGCTGCAGAACTAAGTCTCTTCGACAATTTATCAATATGTGGGCCCCACTGAAGCTTTGAATCTAAAGTAATACCAAGAAATACTACGGTATCCACAAGGTCCACATTTTTATGCTTTATGTTAACAGTGGTGTGAACCTCTTTAACATTGGGTAAAACAAATTTTATACATTTAGTTTTCCCTTCATTGAGGCACAAGTTATTCGCATTAAACCAGTAAACTATTCTTGAGATAGAACTATTTACATCGTCATAAATTTGCAATCGTCTTTTAATTTTAAACATAAGTGAAGTATCATCTGCAAATAATACAATCTCATGCCTGTCTTGTACAAAAGCAGGCAAGTCATTTATATATATTAAAAATAGAAAAGGACCAAGAATTGAACCCTGCGGAACTCCCATTTTAACCGAGGCGCCCTGGGACCTCTCCCCGTTGACGTCTACTTTCTGAATCCTCTCAGTCAAATAGGAGACGAGTAAATCCAGAACAGTGTCGCGAAATCCATAGTAGTGTAATTTCCTGATCAGGGTGTCATGATGAACGCAATCAAACGCCTTAGACAAGTCACAAAAAACGCCCAGCGCATCATGTGAGTCCTCCCAGGCCTCATATATATTTTGTATTAACTCAACACCAGCATCAGTTGTTGAGCGACCCTTTCTAAAACCAAATTGTTTACAGTGTAGAAGATTATTTCTGTTAAAAAAGCTTTGCATTTGTTCCAACATTATTTTTTCAAAGATTTTGCTAAAAGTAGGTAGCACAGAGATAGGTCTAAAATTATTGGGGTCTGATGTGCTACCAGATTTGTGTAATGGAATAATTTTACTCAGTTTCATTAGATCAGGAAACACACCACAGTCAATGCAATCATTAAAAATACTAGCAAGTATTGGAGCTATTGTTTCTATTACAGATTGGGAAACATCTACAGAGTTGCCCCACAGATCCACGGTTTTCTTTTTATTCAGCGTTTTAAATGACTTTATTAAATCATTTGCACAAATATGGGCAAATTTAAATTTATCATCACAAGTTTTAACTAAAGCTATATTTCACTGTAGCTGTGTCCTGCAGTTAATTTTAGATATTTCATATATAGTTTTATGCTGTGGAACACTAGGATGTAACGCTCACTGGAAGGTCTGCGTGGTGGTGGCGTTGTGTTTCGGGTCGTTACGTTCCCTAAAATATGGTTGAGCGAAGCGATGGCTGATTCATGCGTCAACCTGTGAACAGGTGCTGCCAACGGGGACTGGTCGTTCATCTATGTGTTTCTTTAAAGTTATTTTAAACAGATAT
Organism: Schoenobius gigantellus; assembly: GCA_963935595.1. Lineage (NCBI taxonomy): Eukaryota > Metazoa > Arthropoda > Insecta > Lepidoptera > Crambidae > Schoenobius > Schoenobius gigantellus. The sequence goes on from OZ012554.1 coordinate 32,100,030, forward strand.
TTTGTTTTTTGTTTACTGTAATGATTGTATGGCGCAGTAGCTTGTGACATATTAAGGACTTATTTGCTTCCTAGATATAATATTAAATAAGTATTAAAAAGGGACTTACCTACAATATTAACTCTTTTCTTTTTTCTCTTGCTCTTTCTTTGCTAGTTATAATAATAATTATTTTTTCATTTTTCTTTTGTTTTCCTTAATAAGTCTAATCAATTTTTTTTCTCTTCTCTTTTCAAAATATCCCTTTTTTATTCCCTTTTGAATCCCCAAGTCTTTTTTCACCGCCTAGTTTATACATCCTATTTAAAAATATTTTACATTTATTTTTAGGAATTTGTCGACCGAGGTAACAAAATGTTGACCCGCAAAGCTGCTGCCCAAAATACTGAGGCAAAACTCAGGCAAGCGGTTCTTGAGATAAAGACATTGAAGGATTCCTGTGACCATCTACTGAGGGAACGTGATGAGAGTGAGGAAGAAATAAAAAAGATCATTGACAAAAACACTTTCCTTAAAAGTGAGCTCTCTGCGTTGGATACCAAATATGAGGAAGCACTTGAGGAGCGACATCAGCTGCAGCACACTATCACTGGTTTTACTCAGTGTAATGACACTTATGTGAAAGCTCTGGACAGAATCACAGAGCTTGAACGAGACCTGTGTGAGGCAAATAGACAAATTTCTGAACTGGAACAATTCAAGCAAAATCAGGAAAATGCTGACACACACAGCTTGTTCGATGAACTCATGCATTCACCTAGTGGGCAGCTTCTGGCAGAATCCCTCTCACCTACATTGGATAGACCCTTAGTGAATAATTTCAAGAGTAATAAAAAATTAAAAAAATACATTAAAATCAACAAACTGCTGAAAAGGACTCAACGTCAACTAAAACAGTATAATTCTTTTAAGAGTAATATTAAATTAAGGAAAGAACGTGCATGTCTAATAGATTCATTAGACATCTATGATAGCAAATTGAAGCAGAGCAGGAGTATGTATGATAGGGACATTGAACACCTGAACAGTACCATAAAGAATTTACACCTCTCATTGTCGGCTATTTCAGAAAATTATAATACTGCACAAAATGATATTAAAATGCACATCCAGTCTATCAGAGAACTAGCCACACTCTGTCAGCATAATGAGGACCGCTATCAATCCCTGCTTGATAAACAGTTATTAGATTCGAGTGGGATTAACTCAACAGAAAAATGCAGTGTCACAAACAGTAACAATGTACCCAATCATACATCCTCTGTCCCTATTATGAACAATGTGTGTCAACCACCTGTCAATGTCCAATCTAGTTTTTACTGTTCAGGGCTACGTTCCAAAACATCACCCGAGTGCACTCGGTCACCCGAAGTATGTCCTAAAACATTTCGGCTGCACTCGAGAGTGTTGGAGTGGCGTGTCCTAAAACGCTACGGAGTGCACTCGATCGAGTAGAATCTCACCCGCACAATATAGCAAGGTGTAATTTCACTCGACTGGATTTGGCGGGAAATTGTGTGGATTTTAAAGTTGTGTATGATTGCGATTACAAAGATTTCATATTCACACACAATTTGTGCATCTCGGAGAGCGAGGATGCGCTTTGTAACGTCGACAATAAGTTAATTTTAAATTCCAAAGACTATAGGTATCGTAAGTGACACGATTGTAAAATTGGCCTTCATTTCCGCTGAAGCTAGGTTAGGCCGCGATTTAACAGAATTCATATTCTGTTGGTTTTAGCATTTTCGTAGATGAAACAGAGGAATGTAATCCATGCATTAAAGCGAACGGACGCGCCGATGAATTATATATTTTATTATTTTTGTATATTTGGTTATGTAAACAAAGCAGACAACACTCTTGCCGTTCTAAAACAACCAACACTCCGACCACCCTAACCGGCCACTCTCCCCCCACCACCTACTCACTCCGGGTGATGTTTTGGAACGTAGCCCAGAGAGATCACAGTCGAAGCCAAAATGTATTATGTTTTGTGATGACATTGGAAAAGGTATGGGCCAGTTATTGTCAAATGAATTAGGGTTAAGTGTCATTAATTATTGTATGCCTGGCTCGAATTTCAAAGATATTGCAAGTAGAATTTATAGTTATAAGTTTGATATCAATGACAAACTGATAATTATCTTGGGAAATAGGGGTAATTTAAACAAAATGGCACTGAAAGCATTTTATTCTAATTTAAATAATTTGGATGTAAGTCAGATTATAATGTTTACCCTTCCTTACCATAATAATTTGTCACAAAATGAAAATAATATTAGGTATAAACTTAATTTGACTTCAGATTTAATGACTAATTATTCTGATAAATTCCATGTCATTGATTTTAATAAACTGACATGTGTCACACACAGAGCTTTTTTGACAAAATATAGATTATGTCTATCAATGTTCTTCAAAAAACAATTAGCTATTATGCTAAGATCTTGTTTATTAACTTTAGCCAAAAAAATGGCTATAAATTCTTGTTTAGCCAAGAACTTGGCTATTAATTCTCATGTTGACAATGCTTTTATTGAGCAACATGATGTTTTGGAACAAGTTCCAAGTAATTTAAATTAGATAATCCGACAATAGAGGTAGCCTCTGGCCAGGTATTGACCAAAGATAAGCCTCGATATTTACGGCTTGTCCATCAAAATATTCAAGGCTTTTCTGGTAAAGACTTAGAAATAAATTTATTTTTAGATTTTGAAAACATAGATGTACTCTGTATCACAGAGCATTGGCTAAAAAATCATGAATTGTTAATAAGTTTAGATAATTACAAGATTGTAAGTTCGTTCACTAGAAAATCTGCAATCAGAGGTGGATCCTTAATAATTTTGCATAATGACATCCAATTCAAGGAAAGACAAGACATAGTTTCACTCTCTGTTGAACGAACCATTGAGTTGTCTTGTGTGGAACTTGACAATTTCATTATAATTTGTGTATACAGACCCCCCTCTGGAAATTTTTCAGAATTCGAGTCTGCTATGGAAGATGCCTTAAGAATAGTATGCAGAAAAAGTAAAAAAATTGTTGTCTGTGGGGATTTTAATGTAAATATTTTAGAACAATCCCAAATATCTAGTAGATTTATTAACTTATTCAAATCATTTAACATGAATAATGTATTTAAAGAACCAACCCGAATAACAGCAACATCTGCTACTTGCATAGATAACATCTTCTGTAATTGTAATGTACAAGATAAGTTGATTATAAATTGTATTAACTCTGACCATAGCGGACAATTAGCCTCGTTTGAGCACCATCATGTTTGTTCTATACGTGAGACTACTTGTAGACCTATAACAAAACGTGGTCTAGAGAAATTTACAAGAAATGTTATTAGTCAAACTGCAAATTTACCGATCGAGGGGACTAACGCCAGTAATTTGTATAATAACTTATTTCATGTAGTTAAAAATGAGTGCAATGATATATTCAAAGAAAAAGTAATTAAAATCAAAAATGGGAGAAAGAAATTTAGTGATTGGGCTACGCCTGGTATATATAAAAGTCGCAGAAAACTATATGAACTATATGCTTTAAAAGGAACATCCAATGACCCCGCTTTTATAAATTATGTCAGAAATTACTCTAAAACATTCAAGAAAGTGTGCATGTGCGCAAAAGCTATGTACATAAGTAACAAAATCTGTTCATCTAAAAATAAAATAAAAACCACCTGGAATATCATTAACCAGGAAACAGGTAAACCCAAAAGTACTGTGAATTCTTTCTCTTTAGAAATCAATAACCAAACTATTAAATCAGACAATGCGGTTGCTAAAGCATTTGAAGAATTCTTCTCTCATATACCCATAGAAACTACAAGTAGTCTCAACTCATGTCCCAATGAGGCTGTAGCTCTTTTGGGACTGAGTGTGGAGAGGTGCAACAAGGTGTTCAACTTTTGTCACATTGATGCTAACACTGTTTTGAAAACATTTCGTATGATCAGTACCAAAAAAACTGAAGATCTTTGGGGTATTTCGACCCATATAATTAAATCTGTAATTAAAGAACTTGCACCGCAACTTGCGTTGATATTCAATAAATGTGTCGATGAAGGTGTCTTCCCCGACCTCATGAAAAATAGCAAGTTGATACCTCTATTTAAGTCTGGGAATAAAAATGACCCTTCAAATTATCGACCAATTTCGATTCTACCAGCTCTTAGTAAAATATTTGAAAAAATTATATCTAATCAGTTAACTGATCATTTCTCAAGTAACAACATTTTACATATGAACCAATTTGGTTTTACCAAAGGTCGTGGCACTACTGATGCCGGTGTTGCACTTCTGAAACACATTTTTGCTGCTTGGGAGTGTAAACAAGATGTAATTGGTATATTTTGTGACCTATCAAAAGCTTTTGATTGCGTTGGTCACCAAACTCTTTTAAATAAACTCAAACATTATGGTGTCTCTGAAGAAGCAATGAGACTTATTGAGTCTTATTTATCCAATAGGGTTCAGAAAGTTGTTATTAACAAAACTGAGTCTGTTGGTGCACCTATAGTTATGGGCGTGCCACAAGGATCGATATTGGGACCCTTGCTTTTCTTAATTTATATTAATGACCTCCCACACTTCACTAAGAATCTGTGCGATACAGTACTATTTGCAGATGATACTTCTTTAATATTTAAGGTTGACAGAGGAAATGGAAATACTGACGTTGTAAATAGTACTCTCTCTAAAGTATTGCATTGGTTCACTATAAATAATTTATCTTTAAATTCACGTAAAACTAAATGTATTAAATTCTCATTGCCAAATGTAAGAAAAATGGATACCATAGTGGAAATGAACAATGAAATTGTTGAATTCATCGACTAATTTACTAAATTTTTGGGTATAACACTAGATTCTAGATTGCAATGGGATCCACATATTGAGTCCTTGGCTAACAAACTTAGTTCTGCAGCATATGCAGTTAAAAAAATAAGACAACTTACTGATGTTGAAACGGCAAGATTGATTTACTTTAGTTATTTTCATAGTGTCATGTCATATGGAATACTACTGTGGGGATCGGCTGCTAGTATTGAAAGAATTTTTTGTACTTCAAAAAAGAGCGGTTCGCGGTATTTATAATTTACGAGCAAGAGATTCTTTAAGGGACTTATTTAGAGAAATTAATATATTGACTTTAGCAGGACAGTACATTTATGAAAATTTGATTTATGTCTATAAGAATTATAATACATTTGAAACCAATTTCCAAATTCATCATCTAAACACAAGATACAAAAATAAACTTGCCTTTTCATAAGTTTAAAGCGCATGTAAAAAAGACTCTTATGAGTAAAGGATATTATAAAGTCAACGATTATTTGAATGATGCCAATGCCTGGTGTTAATTTTTCAAATAATGAATCGTCTTGTTATGTATAACCATTTGTTTAAACAAATATTATTTTTGGTAATAAGTAGTAAGAAGAGAACTGACACATCTAATCTTGTAATGGAAGTTGAGCTCAAACTTCTGCTGTGAGGTCAGCTTCCAATTGACGACTCTGTAACAATACAGGGAGAAAAAAATAGCCCTTGCTGGTTTTCTTGCTGGTTCTTTCCAGTACAAGGTCTCCCGCCGTAGACTTGTGAACCAATGGCGTAGCTGCTTTGACGTTCAAAAGAGATTGTAACAATCCAATTTGAATAAAAGATATTGAATTTGAATTTGAATTTGAATTTGAATGTGACTGTAAAGCCTTAGTCTTAAAAGAAGTAATTACTTTAGCACAAGACCATAAAAAGCCATTTTATACAAATGATAAATAGCCAATAAATTATCATTTGTATAAAATGGCTTTTTATGCCCTCGACTTAAAGAACAATTTAACGAGCATGAGAAGTGAAAAAATATTTTATAAACCATAACATTGGTGTTGCCGTTTGATCCATATTTACGGATTAGTATGAAGGGAAAAAATTTTTGAGGAAGTTCAATAGGTGTGTGAGAATGAGGAAGCCTAGAAAAGTTTTTGGCCCTAGGTAGCGACCCTAAAATTTTACCAAAACTAACAGGTCTCTGTATGTATCTACAGGTTGTAACTGAACACCCTAATAACATTTAAAGGTATGTATCTATCAGAAGTAGAGATTCTGTAGGAAAAATATTAGGGCTAACAAACCTACTTTTTTCCCATACAAATTAAATAAATTATTTTTTGGTATTAAGTGCCGACAGCCCTACGTAAGCGTACGAGGAATACTATGCTCACGTCATACAAACTAAATAAATATTTTTTTGGTATTAAGTGCCCACAGCCCTACGTAAGCGTACGAGGAATACTACGCTCACGTCTGTCACGTGTCATTTTGTGTTTAAATTTCTTTTGTGTTAAGAGCTGATTATGGTTGTCACTTGAAAGTTTTTGCTTTCAGTTTAAAATCAAATAATTCTGAAAGTATTGGGGTTCTCAGGTCTCACTGAAGGTCCATTTAATATCTAACTTATATGCCCCTTAAATGTTATTGGGGTGTTCAGTTACACCCGGTATACACGGTTATTTTTTTATCACCCTGGAAAATTTTAGGGACGCTTCAGGACACATCCATTATTATATAAAAACTAAAAAAAAATTAAAAAAAAATCACTAAAAATGCTGCTTTCAACTAGTGCAGCATTTTTTTTATATTTTAGAAAATTAATATAAAATTTAGTAAGGGAGTGTTATCGCGTAGACTGACAACTTACCTCACGTCTCCTTCACCCTCTCAGCATTCCCTCAGGGTCTTCGCTCGGGTATAGTTCGTCTATCGCCATAAATCCATAGGCTCTAGTTTGGCAGCCCCAATGTACCGTCTCGCAAGGACCGTAAGTATACAAAACTGAATGTAAGTTCGCAACACGTAACTCCGAAACAACGGCGAAAAATAAATGAAAACTTGGAAACAGCGCACGCGCGTATCGTTCGCGGCACTTCCGGCGGAATCCAGGCGAAATCTATCTTGTTGCTCTGCGCACGCGCATAAGGTAAGGCGTGGCGCTAGCGGCGTATCGACCACATTCAGGTAGCCAATTAGGATTAAGATTAGTAAAAGAAAGTTGCCAGTCTTAAAATGTGTGCAACGAAAAATAAAATATTTTTTACACTAAATTGTACTGTCTACGACTGAACATGCCGCTCACCTTAAAATAACGTTGTTATTTTAACAATTAAACTTATCTTAAGTACCAAAATAAAGAAATGAAACTCTACACTACTAGACATATTACTAGAAAATTACTAAAACTAATTAAAAGTGGTAAGATGTTTTACTCAATTGGTAAAGGACAAACCTTAACCACTGAACGTTTAAAAGTGGATTGCCCACACTTCACTGTTACCACCCGTGTAACGTTATCAGAACCCGGATGCAATTTTATAATTTTACCTAACCTCCAACACTGAGGCGGTAAGTTATCGTCACGAAGTACAACGATCATACCTTCGCGCACTGGTTCACCTTTGTCACGAAACCATTTATTGCGCTGCTGGAGCTCGTGCAGATATTCACTACTCCAGCGTTTCCAGAAGCTTTGAACACAGTGTTGTACCCACCTCCACTTAGTGAGACGGCTCGCGTTGCAGTCAACTAAGGAAACATCAGGTAAGGACGTTAAGGGTCCTCCTATCAAGATATGGGCTGGGGATAACGGCAAGGGATCTACAGAATCAGCACTGAGTGCACAAAGAGGGCGCGAATTGAGTACCGCTTCGATCTGGCACAGTAATGTATGGAGCTCATCATAAGTTTGAATTTGTGTACCCACGACACGAAGCAAATGGGGCTTAAAACTTTTAACACCTGCCCCCCTAGCACGTCCACCAAAACACGATATGATAAAGCGGTTTATCGCGGTGAACTGTCAAAATACAATAGGGTTTCGTCGTATTTTGACAGTTCACCGCGATAAATCGCTTTATCATATCGTGTTTTGGTGGACGTGCTACGGGGGCTGCTTCAAATATACCTCCAAAATGCGAAGCATATGGGGGTTGAAAATGCCAAGTTATACCTTGTTGTAAGGTGGAAGAGTTCAAAGTTGTTTGAACATTATCTTGATTAAGAAAATTAAATAAATCTTTTAAATAATTATTGCAGCCTACAAAGTTTTTGCCACAATCCGAAAAGATGTCGGTACATAAGCCTCGACGAGAAATAAAACGCCGCAAGGCGGCTAGAAAACCCTCCGTAGACAACTCCGAAACAATCTCTAAATGTATGGCCTTAATACTCATACAGACGAATACTGCAGTGTAACATTTTATAACTTTAGCGTTGCGCACTTTTTTTGCCCGTACGTAAAACGGACCGGCGAAATCAACGGCGGTCTTAAGAAATGGTCGACCCGGGTTTACCCGGACGGCCGGCAGCGGCGCCATGTGTGGCTGGGGAGCTACGGGACGCGCTCGAAAGCACCGAACACAACGATGTATTCGCTGACGAACAATGTCACGACTGGATAAAATCCAGTATTTTTGTAAAAGAAAATATCGAGTGGACTGAGAGCCTGCGTGTAAATTTAAAAAATGGGCGTTATCGATTATTAAATTTACTAAAGGGTGTTTTTTGGGCAATATTAATTGATGCTTAGATTCATAGGGCAAAGTAGATTTCTGTATACGTCCACCGACTCGTAATAAATTGTTTTTATCAAGAAATGGATCTAATCTACGTAACTGAGTCGACGGTGTCTTACTGTTTTGTATGTTTACTATGTCATCGTGAAACACAGAAGTTTGTACTATTTGAATAAGCTTATTCAGACAAAAATTATATTCCTTACATGTAATGTAGTTAGAAAATGTTAATTTAGAATTTTTTAATTTGTGATAAAATCAAAATATGTTAGCGACAACTCGTACAAGTTTATTTAACGATGAATATCGTTGAAAATATTCTAAACCATCAGATTGCTCTAAAGAATTGCTGGTACATGTTGTTATTGAAACCGAAGGTAATTTACGCTTCTCGATATTAGTTTTTTCTATGAGCTTAGGTAACGGCCAGTCATTGGGCTCTCGTGAAAGCCACTCAGGTCCACGAAGCCACAATTTATTTTGCAGAAAAGCAGCAGGAAGCATGCCACGAGAGGGGGCATCCGCCGGGTTGTCGGCTGATGACACATGGTTCCAACAGCGAGCAGGTAAGTTTGACAATATTTCACTCGTACGATTTGAAACAAAAGTTTTCCATTCATATGGAGGGGAACGTAACCACGAAAGGACAATGGTGGAGTCTGTCCACGCAAAAACATTATTATAATCAACGAAATTTTGATATATGTGTACAACACGCTTTATGAGCTTAGACAATATAACACTTCCCATCAATTCTAAGCGTGGAATAGTCAAAACGAGGGAAAGCAAAATGACACAATTGTGGAAGTTGATTTACAAATTCACTCCATGCGTTTGAAATATGTACTGGGACTGGGTCATCCCAACCTACACCGGAAACCCACAAAAGTTGTATTAAATGTTTGGCGTACAGCGTGACTGGCGCCAACCAACCCATAGGGTCGTATATTTTAGCAATTTCTGAGAGAATAATTCTTTTTGTAATTTTGTTTGATGAAATATTTACACTAAAATTAAAATAATCGGACTTGGATCCCACTGAAGACCCAAGACCTTTGTACTATTATTATTTTCCATGGGGGCGAATTCAACGTGGTCGGGCCGCTCACCATGAGACAATGCCGTTTTATTATATTGATCACCTGATCTGACTAATGAGAGAGAATTACTATGCCACTTTCGTAACTCGAATCCTGCCGACTGACAAATATCTATCAATTGTCGTTGTAGTTGTAATGCCGAATGCTCGTCGTTATGGCCAGATACTATGTCGTCGACGAAAACCTCGTTTAATAAAATTTGAGAAGCTTCAGGAAACTTGTCTGCCTCATCGTGAGCCAGTTGTTGTATAGTCCGTAGTGCTAAATACGGGGAAGAACTGACACCGAAAGTTACCGTACGGAAGCGATAATCTAAGACCGGTTCGTCGGGTGAGAATCGCCACAGAATACGTTGAAAATCACGATCACAATCCCGAACGAGTATGTTCCGATACATCTGTTTGATATTAGCCGTAAATGCAGTAGCATGAAGTCGAAATTTTAATAATATATCAACGATGTCTTGATGTAATTTTGGGCCCACTAACAAAATGTCGTTCAACGACACGCCATTGGACGACTTGCAACCTGCGTCGAAAACCACTCGCGTCTTTGTGGTCTCGCTGGCCGCTTTGACGACACAGTGGTGAGGAATGTAATAAGTCTGACCAGCGTCAGAAGGACCCTCAACCATCTCCATGTGGTTGAGATCAATATATTCCTGCAAACACGCATGATAATTAATTTTTAAATTAATATCACGCTTCAACCGGCGTTCTAACTTAAGAAGACGTGCGAGTGCATTATCACGTGACTCGCCGAAAGGCGGGGCATCGGACTTAAACGGCAAAGCGACCACATATCGCCCACTGCTGTCTCGCGAAACTGTGGACTCGAAAAACGATTCACACTGCTGTTCAGCGGGAGTGAAACCTTTTTTCTCCGAAAGCGATTCTAACTCCCAAAATCTTTTAAGATTTTCCTCATCTTCGGAAAATGATGAAAAACAAACCTGAATTGAATTTTGAGCCGGTGGCTCGAAAGAAATTTTACCCAATAGTAAATATCCAAAGACACTATTTATGGCAGTCGGCGTGCCCGGCGATCCCGAAATAGTGTTACCTAAGAAAATATTCGTAATTACATCTGCCCCTAAAATCATTTCTACAGGTTGGGGCGTATGAAAAGTTGGGTCTGCTAACTTCAAATTTTTCAGATGTGGCCAACCCTGAACTGGTAATTTCATGCTAGGCATTTCGGAAACTAATTTGGATAAAATAATAACATTAATAGGAATTAGCGGTTGATTCGAATTAAATGGTGCAATATTAATTGAAATTAAACCTTTAGGTGGAATCGGGTTTTTATTTCCGATACCGAAAATAGGAACATTTATATTTTTACGTTGTAAACGTAAACGTTGAGCACACGCTTCGGTAATAAAAGATGCTTGACTACCGGTATCAATCAGACATCGAACCCCGGACACTTTCATTTGTGCTACGTAGATGTCAACCATAGCGGTCGCAAGTAGAACAGTCACATTCCCGCCAGCGTCATTATCAAGTCGCTGCGATGCGCTGGCACTATGCGTCGAAGTTAATGATGACGTCATAGCTGATGAGGAGGGAGTGTGCGAAATATTTTCACTCGCTAGATTAGCTCGAACTGTGTTTGTCGAATTGAAATTCAAATGAATTAAGCTATGATGTTTTTTATGACAAGTTTTGCAAAGAAAATTCGAAATACATTTATTAACATCATGGCCTACGTGTAAACAATTAAAACATACATTTTTACCTTTGATAAATGTATGTCTTTCTTGAGGACTTAAATTAAGAAACTTCGAACATTTAGTCAACGGATGTTGCTCATTACAACAAACGCATAAGTACTGTTTACTACCGTGTGGAATGTGTTTATCACATAGCTGGGACGTGGACGGTGGCTCGACATTAGCTGCGTACACTCGTCTCGCGGCGCGGTCGCGCGATTGCAAACTACCTACTTGGTTACGATTACTAACCTTTTGTTGAACAATATTCGAATTTTCGTATGCAGAAAGTTCCTTTTGAAGAAATTTGACAAGAATATCAACTGAAGGGATATCGGAAGGCTTATTTAATGACAACTCGAACCGTTTCCTAGTGGAAGGGGATATTTTACGCAATAAAATGTTGAAAAGTAGGAAATTCCATTCGTCTACTGGAAAGCTCAACATTTCTAGCGCTTTTATATTTTCTTGATAAACATTTAATAAGTGACGTAAACTCGACATTTTATCGTTACATTGTTCTAAATCCAAAATTCTATCAACATACTTGGAAGCAATTTTTCGCTTATTTTCATAACGTGAAATTAAAATATCAAAGGCAACTAAATAATTCTCGTCTGTAATTGGAATAGACTTGATTAAATTATAGGGTTCATCTTTTAGTGTAAGAAGCAAATAACGGAATTTTTCTGAATGCGTGTAGGTATGATTGTTGTGCACTAATGACAAAAATAAATCATAATACGACGGCCAATCAGAACATTCACCAGAAGGATGGTAACGATAGTTTAGGCAATTTTGGCAAGGAACTATTTTGTTGTACTAGTGAAGTATTAAAATTAATTTTGCTCGATCTGCGAACTTCCTCATCTACTCTTTTAATTTTGTTACAAATTGAAACTATGGAGTAATAAAGTTCGTTAAAATTATTACGAATATCTAACTGTTCATCGTTCTCAAAAATATTATTTTTTATTATAAATTTTTCAATTTTGCTTTGCAATTTATTAAACTTATGTTGATAATTAGACAAATCTTTTGTCCTAGCCCGAAATTGTTCCTCGTCAGAGGAAGAAATTTCAATTATGCGTTTTAAATCCGATAAAATAACATCCCTTGCGAAAAGGTCTTGCGTAATGTCCGCCATTTTGACCTACAATACCTCGTGGCAAAGTGAGGTCACAAAGTAAGAAAGAAACAAAGAACTCGAGACAGTACAATTTAGAATTGCCAAATCCTGCTCGAAATGATCAAAAAATGTTATCGCGTAGACTGACAACTTACCTCACGTCTCCTACACCCTCTCAGCATTCCCTCAGGGTCTTCGCTCGGGTATAGTTCGTCTATCGCCATAAATCCATAGGCTCTAGTTTGGCAGCCCCAATGTACCGTCTCGCAAGGACCGTAAGTATACAAAACTGAATGTAAGTTCGCAACACGTAACTCCGAAACAACGGCGAAAAATAAATGAAAACTTGGAAACAGCGCACGCGCGTATCGTTCGCGGCACCTCCGGCGGAATCCAGGCGAAATCTGTCTTGTTGCTCTGCGCAAGCGCATAAGGTAAGGCGTGGCGCTAGCGGCGTATCGACCACATTCAGGTAGCCAATTAGGATTAAGATTAGTAAAAGAAAGTTGCCAGACTTAAAATGTGTGCAACGAAAAATAAAATATTTTTTACACTAAATTGTATTGTCTACGACTGAACAGGGAGTTATTTTTTTATTTATATTTAAATCATTCTAATAACCATGTTGTGAAGCGTCCCTTAAATTTTCCAGGGTGATAAAAAAATTACCGTGTATAAGTAAATAAAAGAAGAAGTTCCTTCTGACCTTTAGACGCAGGCACAACCGTAACCGCTAATGGTAGAAACATGAAATTTAGTAGTTGTTTTAATTAAAAATGCGTACGCACACTAAGAAGAGATTTTAAAAAAATTACCCTAAAGGGATGAAATAGGGGTTGCAAGTTTGTATGGAAAAATCTTTAAATTAGCAACGATTTTGATAAAACTTGAGATTCATGCTCTTGAAAACATTTCATTGAATACGTGTTTTATGGTTTATTGAAATTCACCTCCTTAAAGTGCAAAATAGGGGTTGAAAGTTTCTATGGAAAACATTTAAAATCTGCTCAAATTTCCGAGCTCCTAAACTTAAATAATATTGTCCGAGCTCCTAAATTTAAATAACAGTCTTCTATATAATAGGCTACAAAATTATTTTTCCTACAGGAAAATATAAAATTCCCACGGGAAAACAATAATAACGCGGGCGAAGCCCCGAGCGGAAAGCTAATTAAGTTATAATACAATACAATATAAGAGTTCATACCCAATCTCTAGGTGACTCTAGGGTGCAAATTTCGGACGGAAAGATGAGCATGTAGGTAAGCCTTACCAAAAAAAAGTATGCGTCACGCTCGCTCAAAACAATATTGAAACCGCACTGAGGGCGGGATGGCGCGATACGCAGCAAGAGCGGTGTCTCTGTTTGAATATTGTATAAACCTTGCTATAAGCGATCATGGTAGGGCCCAAGTTCAGTTGCTCTTTAAAAACTCAACCTTCCTGTGAAAAACGCAATGATAATGTGCACTGAAAAGATACGTACAAAACCGGCTATGACATTACCTACACTTTGCTTTAGCACCGTTGCCTACGAGTGGCTGTGAGACATCAAAAGGGCCAGGAGCGGAGTGGAGCTACAGGCGAATGCACATCGTTTAACTTTCCTTTGAAACGTTTCGCAGTTAAATTTTTGGTAGCTATCAGATGGGGACTTCTTTGAAAAGGCAAATTAAAGCAGGTGGAAGTGTGACACCCTAAAGTTGTCAGTGTTTTGGTGTCCATCAGAGATTTTTGAATCGGTAGCTTAACATCCTACTATTACACTACACTAGACGATACTGGGGTGGGCACAAAAATTCTGGGCCTTCAAGAACTGAACCAAGTGGATACCATAACACCACGAAGCGGCTCACATCGCACAAAGCAAAATACGACATTCCTTTGTGTTCTTACGCAGCAAAAATAACCTCATGTATGAAGAGACGAACGAGATCTATTCCCGCCGTTCTCATTGTATTTACCAGCGGGACCCTACAGTAGGGATCCCATAATTCTGAAGTGCGAAAGCGGGAACACTTCCAATAAAAATAAAACTTTAGGACCGTGGTCAAAAAAGTGAACTCTTTGAATAAAGCCGTGTTGACATGCTGAAAGTCTGCTTTGACAAAGTAACTTTGATCACTACTTTCAGACTATTTTGATCGTGTAAATCAGCAATCAAAGCGCACTTTGACGTCGGCGTCGTATCAAAGTTAACTTGGACCATGCCCATGCTCAAATTTTCAGCTCAGCTTTGACGTAAAAAATGAAACAAAATAGCGCCAAATGTAAAAACATCGGTCACTTCTCGTAATACCTAAATAAAGAAAGTGGACAGACCAAACTCTCTGTTTGCAGGTTTTTCTTTTTTTCTAGTTTTAGCACCATATTGTACTATACTACTTATAGTAAAATTTTAAAGATATGTTAACGATGAAGGATGGCAAAAAGAACAAATTGATCAAAGTAAACAATGTAGGTGTCAGTTGGAATCAAAATATACTATGATCAAAATTATTTTATCGTAGCTACAACGCAGACTTTGAGCATGTCAAAGGGAATACAATAAAAGTTTTATTGGCAGGTAACACTTCAATATTTTTTATTTTAAGTGGGACATTTTCGGGTACTGGGGGGACATGATTTCTAAAAACGGAACTGTCCCGCCTAAATCAAGACAGACGGGATCCCTACCTAAGGCTCTGCAATAAACTAGGATGGTCTTGGTAGTGAGTAGTTGTATCGAAAAACCATTAGGCACATACATTTGCGCTATCAATGATATCACTGTTTGTTCAGGTAATGTAATGCGTTCTCCTATTCGCTAACATTGTCTATGTTACAGATGAAAATGAAAACCAGTAAATATTCATTTCAACAAGGCTATATTTTTTTTTTATTGCTAACGGTGGCAGACGAGCCAATGGCCCACCTGATGTTAAGTGGTAACCACCGCTCATGGACATCTGCAATGCCAGGGGCACAGTTCTGTCACTGCCTACCTGGAGAGAAATGCTCTTCTTAAGCCTCGTTTGAAGAAGGACATATCGTAGCGCTGAGGAAACACCGCAGCTGGGAGTTCGTTCCAGAGCCTACACGTACGTGGAATGAATGAACGCTGAAACCGAACTGTACTAGACGAGATTGGTTCCAGGTAATATGGATGAACTCTACTGCGATGGCGGGTGGTGCGATGGTAAAAAGGTGAAGAGGGCACCATTGCAAACAGTTCCTGAGAGCACTCTCCGTTAAAGAGCCGATAGAGCACGCCGAGAGAACCAAAGTCTCTCCTTTGCTCCAGCGTCTCCATTGAGGCCGTGATATTGGGATCACCAACGATGCGGAATGCACGCCTTTGCAGGGAGTCAAGAGGGTCGAGCTGATATTTGGGAGCTCCCGCTCAGAGGTGCGAACAGTACTCCATATGCGGCCGAATTTGTGCTTTATAGAGTATTAGCCGCTGGCTTGGAGTGAAGTACCGCTTGGCTCTGTTCAGGACGCCCAGCTTTTTGCTCGCCAATTTAGCTTTGTCCAGCAGAGTCCCTCGGGGATTCCATATGATGGTAACTTTGTGAGAAGAGCTCTATGCGAGACCCTATCAAACGCCTTAGCGATATCGAGTCCAACGGCGAGAGCCTTACCTTTGCCCTCCAAGGTTTCCGCCCATCGGTGGGTCAGATAAACTAAAAGGTCACCAGCTGAACGGCCGTGACGGAAGCCGTATTGTCGGTCGCTAATCAGCTGGTGTTCTTCTAGGTACCGTAGGAGGCGGGAGTTGATGACCCGCTTCATAATCTTGGAGAGCAAGGACGTTATCGCTATTGGCCTGTAATTTGACGGGTCGGATCGGTCACCCTTTTTGGGAATTGGGTGGACGTGAGCAATCTTCCACGAAGATGGAACCCTATTGTTCTGATAGGAAAGACGGTAAAGGCGCGTTAGTACGGGGGTCAGCTCAGGGGCGCACGTCTTCAGCACCACTGCTGGTATGCCATCCGGCCCACTCGACTTATGGACGTTCAGGAGCTTAAGCTCCCGCCTGACCGCACGTTGTGTAATACGGATTTCAGGCAGGGAACTTTCACACCATGAGATGGTGGGTGGTGTGGCTCCCCCATCGTCCATTGTCGAGTTAGAGGCAAAGAGTTCAACCAGGAGATTGGCCTTGTCTTTTGCGCTGTGGGCCAGGCTGCTATCAGCTCTACGCAGTGGTGGGAGATTGGACTGGCAGAAATTACGTTGCGCAGCTTTGGCCAGCGACCAAAAAGCACGACTCCCACTGGAATAGCTTCCTAGTCGCTCGCCAACCCTGGCCACGTGTTCCGCCTTGGCTTCAGCAATAGCCTTCCTGTTGGATCTGGAAGCAGCGTTGTACTGACGCTTCTTCTCCGTCACACCAGGATCCCGACTTTTCCTGGCGTTTTCCCAGGCGATGTACGCAGATTGCTTGAGGTGGGCAGTCTTCCTGCAGGTATTGTTATACCAGGGACGACTGCGACCGCCAACAGGTATTTTGGCGTTTATGTAAAAATGTTAAATAGATGCGGAAATGTAATGCGTTTTTATTCAAGCAGGTTTCATACTCTAATTTATGACACATTCCAAAAGATGATTACGTTGTCAATTTAGTGAAGGATGTCACTTTTGAGTTAATATTTTTATCGTGTGTAATTTAATGTATGAGATTTTGCAATAAATTATAATTTGAGTTTATTCCTGTCTCACTTATTATTGTCAGCAACATTTTGTGGTCCAATCGAGCCGGATCGTAAGTAAATTGAGAAATTCTATCGGAATGTTGCGAGTGAATAATAGTGGGATTGAGTTGTCATTGAGGTATGGTTGAGTAGTTATTTCATTGTCGAAAGAACACTATAAGCATTAAATAGAGAAGTTAATATCACGTTATTGTTACAAATCTGAAAATTTGATTACAAATCATGGAAGACATCGTATCAGAGCAACATAATTATCTATCACTAGCTGTGCCAGCGAACTACGTTTCATTGATGCTCTTTGCGATTTGTCATTGATGCTCAGCTCCTATTAGTCGTAGCGTGATGTTATATAGCCTAAAGCCTTCCTCGATAAATGGACTATCCAACACAAAAACAATTTTTCAATTTGAATCAGTAGTTCCTGAGATTAGCGCGTTCAAGCAAACAATGCATTAGTATAGATTAATTACAAAAATGGGAGTGAATCTAAAGAAGACCCCTAAGAGTAGACTGACAAAAGGACGTCAACTTCAAACGAGAATTGAGACTGAATATTGGGAGCAATTTACATCAATTTACTAGCAAATAAAGATCAGAGCATATTTATTTTACACAAGACGTATTCTTTCAAGGACAAGAGCAATACATAGAAATAAAATCAGAGATGCAAGACATTTTAGAATCGTTAACCGTGGATCCGTCAAACGACATCTCAAGTGCGAAACATCAAAAGCAAGAAATTACATTGCCTAAAATAAACATTCCACGGTTTGACGGAAACTATTAAGATCGGAGTACTTTCAAGGATCTGTACATATCGTTAATTCACGAGAACAATTCGCTAAGCTCAGTTCAAAAGTTACACTATCTGAAAAGCAGTATATCTGGAGAGGCAGAACAATTATTGAAACATATTAATATAACTGACAAAAATTATGAGATAGCTTGGACGACATTATCTAAACGATACAATAATAAACAAGTCATTGTGAATTCAATATTAACTAGATTGATGGGCCAGAGAAAACTAAACTCGGCATGGACCAAGTAGTACTTGGTCCATGGCACCGCACCGTGCTAAATTGTATAGCGCCATCTAGTGCAAAACCGTAGAAACCGTGTAATAGGATTAAATTTTTCGATAAAGATTAAAATTGTTCCGACGGAATATTGTAGAATTATTTGTGATTTACTATTATTGAAACAACTTTTTATTAATTTTCAGGTATGATTCAGTATAAATTATCAACAAAATTTAAGTTAGCAACCTTATAGGTCAGCGCCATCTAGATATAAGGCGGGAATAGGACCTTTCTTATAGTTGTATGACATTGGCAGTCTATATTATTCTTCGTCTATGCTTAAAATTAAGCACTTTAGTGTTTCAAACTTAATGCTATGCCACTAGGGTCCATAAAAATGTTCACTTAACACTACCTTATAGACTAAACTTACTGTCTATACTGCAGTCCTGATGTGTACGATGCGGCCGCGCTGCAGTCCTGTCTGCTCAGCACCCCGACACAATAGTGTCGGGGTCGCCACACGACACTGCTCCAACACCACCGGGAGCGCCGACACCAACACGGAGAACCGGGACCAGGACCGGCGGGACCAAACCACGACCGGCGAGACAGGGGCCAGGACCGGTAGGACCGGGACCAGACCCGGCGAGACCGGGGCCAGGACCAGTAGGACCACGACACTTAATTTGGGTTCGGGGGTCTCACAACAAAACCACACCAACAAAACCGACACTTGCAATCTATTGCATACGACCGGCGAAGCGTCTCGGTGGGCGCGTGTGCTCTCGACGCCCTCGACGGCGTCCAGAGCGCAAATCAGTGTACTTGCCAACCTGCGACATAAGATGTAAAGTTACGGTACTCATCATCACCGCGTTTATACATTCGCGCGAATCGCGAGGCGAATAACGAACTAGCTGTTTACACATGCGTGTTCGTTATTCGCCTCGCTATTCGTCTCGCCATTCGCCTCGAGATTCGCGCGAAAAGTGGGTGCGCGCACGGGTGACTTTTGTCGCCGTCATCACGTCCATGGAAATGTATGGAGGTGCGCGCACGTTATGATGTGGCAGCTGGATGACTTTTTTGTCCGGCGAAAAGCCAGTGACGCCCGGGTGACAAAGTGTTGCCAGCTCTATTTCTGTTTACCTAGGCTGCGGTCCGAAAATCAATAAAAGTCACTATCAGCGCTATTAGCGTGCTCAAACGCGTCCTGAAATGCTGTGAGCGCGCTAACGTTAGCCGGCTTAGAGAGCTGTATGAAGTTATCGCTTACGTCATATTGGACTTACTGAAGTGAAATCACTGTAAGCGAACTGTCAGTCTGACGTTCGATACTTGTGTTTTCGGATGAAAATGAATGTATTTGTTGTGGATGAGCAAAGGAGAAACAATGTTGTCATTAAAAATCCACAAAACCAAAGTGCTGAGAAGCAATTGAAAACAAAATGACCTAACCTAACCAAAATTTTAACTCGACATTTGACTTGACAAGTTGATAAGTCGTAAGCGTACTGACAGCACTGTTAGCACTTTTAGTAAGCTTTTTAATTAGAACCGGGTGATGAAAATCGTCAGTACTGTGAGCGCTGTTATCTATTTCGGACTGCCCTAGATAGAGAATATCTAAATAGATTTCTGCAGTGCGGTACGAACGCCAAGGCGGCGATCTATGTTCGTCGACAAGACCTCCCATGCGCCTTCTTACAACATCTGTCGAACGCACACTGCTCAGTGTGCCATGTACTCATCGACGAAGAAGGTGTATATATGGTGTCCGCGTACTTTCAGTACAGTGACGATATAGACGTTCACCTGCAACATCTCGGCGTCGTCCTCGATTCCCTTCGTGGGAAGAGAGTCATTATAGGGGTAGACTCCAACGCACACTCGCCGATGTGGTACTGTCAACCGCGGCAGTATACGGGGCGAGGGCCAGACGTCACGCACCGCCGGGAGCGTATGGAGGCGTTTATCCTGGCTCGAGGACTTAGGCTGGCGAACGCAGAGGGCGAGCCACCTACATTTGCAACAGCAAATGGGGCCTCCAACATCGACCTCACACTGACGAGAGGCATCCTGGCGACAGGATGGCGAGTGTTGCCAGATCACATAGAGAGTGACCACCGGCTCATTACATTCGAAGTGGCAAGTCGACCCACTCCTCGCGCTGAGCCGCCTGGAGGGGAACCGATGAAACTGCGGGATCGTGGGGTCGATTGGAAGCGTTTTGAGCGTGGGATCCATGGAAGGGTAGGAAGTATAAGGTGGAATCGGTCCGCCCAGGAGATCTGTGCTCAGTTCACCACCTTGGTAGGGAGCACCGCGAAGCAGACCCTGGGTGTCGTGCGTACAAAGTCGCACGGGCACGAGTGGTGGACTCCACAACTCGATGAGCTGCGTAGGCGTAATAACCATCTGCGTCGGACTTGGCAATCGACTCGCCGGGCCGGGGGGCCCGTCGAGGCCGAGGCCAAGGGCCGTTTCCATGCGCATAGGCTTTTATATAGGGGAGCCATGGAGGAGGCGCAGCTTTTGTATTTTAGAAAAATCGCGGAATCGGGAAACCTGGACCCTTGGGGACAGGCTTACCGACTCGCGAGCGGGCGGCATAGACCGCCAAGTAATGTCATTAACGGCACGATTTACGCCGAAGGCTATGCTGGCAGTGTGAACGAGGCCATGCACAGCCTCTTGTACTCTCTTTGCCCGGACGACGATCTGTCCAGGGACACTCCCTATCACAGGCAAGTGCGTCTTATGGCCTCAATGTCACCTCCAGGAGAGGATGCGCCTCCTCCTTTCCAGGAAACTGTGAGGGACATAGTTCGGGATCTTCCCAACACGGCACCGGGAGCCGATGGGATCAGTGCTCGCGTAATACAGCACACGTGGAGGGCCGCGTCGGCCGAGTTCTCCGAGGTGTTTAGGCGATGTGTCCGGGAGGGCTGCTTTCCGGATGTCTGGAAGGTCGGTAAGCTGATTGTCATCCCGAAAGGGAACGGCAAGCCCCTTACCGACCCGAAAGCATACCGCCCAGTTACTCTGTTGCCGATCTTTGGTAAAATACTAGAACGCGTAATTTTGAGCTGCGCTCCGCAGATTACCAGGGGGTTATCGGATCGCCAGCATGGATCCACTCGAGGCCGGTCGACGGTGTCTGCCCTAAACACCATCTTCAGGGCAGCGCGAGAGAGTTCGTCGAAATATTTACAGGTAGTCTTTTTGGATATCTCTGGGGCCTTTGACAATGCGTGGTGGCCTATGGTGTTGCTCAAGGTGAAGCAGGGGGGATGCCCGCCAAACATCTTTAAGATGTTGGTGGACTACTTCCGCGACCGCCATGTGAGCCTGTCCGTGGGCCATCACAGGGTGTCGAAGGCGGCAACGATGGGTTGCCCGCAGGGATCGGTGTTGGGACCCACGCTCTGGAACGTGCTGATGGACGACTTGCTCCGACTGCCATTCCCTGGGGGGGTCAGCGTCGTGGCTTACGCCGACGACGTGACGATTCTGATCGAGGCCAATTCCCGGGCGAGCATAGAGGCCTCGGCCTCTACGACTTTGCAGCTCGTCGGCGACTGGGGGGCCCGTAACCGACTGGAATTTTCCCCTGCCAAGTCTGCAACTATGACGATCAGGGGGAAATTCCAGAGGCCACCAGTCATCAAGTTCGGTGGGGCCTCTATCAGAAGCGTCACGTCGACCACGGTGCTGGGAGTGGTAGTCGACGCAAGCTTATCGTTCGCACAGCATGCGTCATCGATAGGGGAGCGGGCGGCAAATTGCTTCGGCAAAATGTCAAGAGTGTCGGCGTCCTCCTGGGGCATTCGCTACAAGGCGCTAAAGGTCTTGTACCAAGGCACCTATGTGGCGACGGTGACGTATGCTGCTGCAAGCTGGTCGGAGCGTGCGACCCTGCATGTTGTGCGAAGCGCATTGTTGCGCACCCAGAGACCCGCCTTGGTCCTTCTGACCAAGGCGTACCGCTCGACGAGCTCTGCCGCACTACCGGTGTTGGCCGGTGTATTACCGGCCGACCTCGAGGTAATCCGGGCGGGCGAACTAGGCGGAGTGCGCGAAGGCCGTGCTACCAAAGAGGAGCTACGGAGTGCCCGACTCCGAACATCTGAGTCCGCTCTTGCCTCCTGGCAGGAGCGTTGGGACACATCGAACCAGGGGAGGGAGACGTTTCGGTTCTTCCCGGACGTGGCGGCCCGGCTCAGGTTTACTTGGGTCGAGCCGGACTACGAAGTCTCGCAGCTACTGACGGGGCATGGCCATTTTAACGGTAGGCTTTTTAGGATGACACTGTCCGACAGTGCTAGGTGTCCTTGTGGGGAGTGCGAGGATGAAGATCTTCACCATGCACTATGGGAATGTAGATTATACAATGAGGCGCGTAGGGAATTGGTAGATAAGGTGAAAGCGCTCGAGACGGGACCGATTTACTTCTGTGATCTTGTGGGGACGGAGGCGAACTTTCAGCGGTTACGGGACTTCGCGCGACGGTGGTACAAGATTAGGAGTGGGTTGGATGGAGGTGAAGAGCGAAGAGGGCAAATGCCCGAAGAAGTGTGTTGAAGAGATAGTAGACGAAGCCAGCGGTACCACAACGGTGGGCACACGGCGACCTGGTGGCGGACACCAAAGGCGTGACGTGTGTTGTCCAACCCGTAAGGGGAGAGGGACGCAGGAACATTCAGGAAGAAGAGATAAATAACTTGTAGGGAGTCAAGAAGTGTGCGCGGCTAGAGTGCGATTACGCAGGTTCCGCGCACATCTCCCGTTGTTTCGGCCCGTATAACCAAGATGGTTGAGTAGGGCCATGGGAAGGTTGGAGGGTGAATTGCCCTAAATAGATCCACGTATTTTTAGGTCTTAACTGAAAACCTTTTACGTAGATCTACGTATTTTAAGAATTTTTTGCTTACACTTTTAAGAAAATGGATTCTTTACTTATTGATAATTTTAAGTAACATTGTGCTGTACACATATTTTTTTAAAAGAATAAGAATGATTTTTTTTCCCCAAGAAATATAGTACATAGTAAAACTATGATCATCAAGGGTTTTCTGTAGCAGCTGATTTAAAAGATATTAATTCATATATATTAAATGAAGAAATTAAATAAAAAATACAAATTATTGATAAGGAGAATAAGTGTGTCTGTGTGAATAAGTATGTGTGTTGTTTGTGAGTGTGTATGTGTGTGTACTAGTGTGTGAAACAGTGTTGTATATGTAAACGTGTGTGTAGTAAATTCGAAGTGAGATTGATGTTGCTACATTAGAACCCTTAATAAAGCTTCCGATTCAATATAATTATGGGATAGCAGATACCTCAGCAGTAAACAATTAGCCTCTTTGACACTAGATAGTTTCACGGATGGACACGTCATTACCACTTTATTATAAATGTAGGGTCCTAAAAATATTAGCGATGAGCAAAAGATTTTATTCTTGCAGTAGTGATATAAAACGTACGCTTCTGAAGCATTTCTCTATATGAAGGCATATTTAATACTGCTTTATGTGTAAAGAGGAGGAGACGCATGAGAAAAAATCTACGGACACTCAAAACCTGAGCATCTTCATACAGCAGATTGGTGGGATACCGTCGATTCTTATTTAAGGAGACTTTGAGTACGACTATTTGAGTAACTGCATAAAAAGAGTAACTGCATAGTTTCTTTCGCTCAAAGTTTCGTCACTGTCGCCCTCCGTGCGCGCACCCACTTACCCTTCAAACCGGAACACATCAAAGCAAGCACTGCTGCTTTGCGGTAGAAATAGGTAACACGAAGGTACTCAAACAGGTGACCCTGGTACAGATTCGGGAAACTCTGTACTCTGGAGGGATCCAGTAAATGATAGTAATATGATGATTGTACACAACATTTTTACAGATCTATAGTTTCCCACTTTAATAGATTGAACTTTTAAGCGTAATTCTAAAATGTCCGCCATTTTAGTTTTAGTGTCATTTAAACCTGTTACCAGAGATGACTTAATATTACTAATTCACATTATTCTTTAATTATTTAATGAATTGCGGCAAACCAAAGAGGTGAGTACAAAGGTTAGATGTTTTTCTTCAAATCTGTATTAGTATTTTACTCCTAATTAGTGATATTAATGTTTTTCATACAGCTTAAAATCTTAACCTCATAATAGTCGAGTGGGTAAGTGTGCCCAAATTGTTGGTAGTATGGCGCACTTGCCCCGAGTCAGAAGTCACCAACTTTTATGATGCAGATGATGTTTTTTGAAAACTTACTAACTGAAGTGCTTAGGGTCTCATGATGGAGACGGTGAATGAGTGCCAATGGGTAGTGATAGATACCGCGTATTTAGGTCCGTCCATCCATCCGTCCGCAGCTTAACTAAGAGATTCAAATTTTAGTTAACTGTTATTTGGCATGGATAGGGACAAGTGGGGCGCATTGGAACACGGGGTGCAATAAAACAAAGACGATAACTATTGTAATTTAGAACAAATTCACGCACTTTTGCTTCGATCAATAAGAGCGTCTCATGCGGCACATGATAGCGCACTGCAATATGACCAGTCTTCGACAACAAAGTTTCAATGTGAAAAAAATTGTTTTGAGGGTTCCAAAGCTGTAATTTCGTTACGAAGAATTTTCGATTTCACAAGAATTTTATTGCATGATTTTTAATAAATTTACGCAATAAATGCGTGTGGAGTGAAACACATGTGGAGTGAAAAACATAACCCAACATTTTAAAGATATTTTTAAAAGATTCAGATACTCTATGGGGCGCAATGGAATGGGATACTATGAGACAGTGTTCATTGTACCCCGTTATTATATGCCCGGGATAGATTATTGGAATTCTGTTACAGATTTTGAAGTAATAATGGTGAAAAGTCGTAAGAATAAGACAGATAAGAGCTTGCATAGTAAAACGATGTGCGATCAGCACTGTTGAACTTGTAGGATGTGATACGAATACGAGCTAACGAACTGCTGCTGACCTAAAAATACCAAGTCCAGTAAAATTGCATCGATATGTTAAAAAAACCAAAGCAGCGGGAGATAGAGACGCAGGAATGAATATAGAATTTTCATTTTTTTTACTTTATTAGCCTTGTTCCAATGTACCTCAGACACCGTTTCATTGTACCCCAGACCTGGGGCTAATTGAAACAGAAGGCGTTGAGCAAAAACGCATTTTTTTATAGGTTAAGGTTAATTTTTTAACGTATTTTTGTTTTTAATAGGTAGATTTTGAACCGTTGTTGATCGTTCTAAACAAATATAATCAAAATATAAAGCATAGTTTTTCTAAAAAATAAAAATGCCACACATATTAATTACGCCGACAAAGTGGTCAAATAAAATCTTGAAAAATTGTTTTTAGGGTACGTAATGTGATGATGATTTTTTTACTTGCTGGGTCATTATGTGAGGTGTCGCTAGATAAGTCTTAACTCTGGGACTAGGTTGGCCACTGACCACTCGATAAGAAGCTGGACAACTGCCGTAAGGTCCACACTCAGATAAGTACTTACCATAATTAGCCCTAAAATGATTACCTATATCCTTTTTTCAGATGGCTCGTAATTACCAAAGACAAAGACATAACCCTTCTTGGTCTAGCTAGAGAGACTTCATGTCAGGCAGTTGACGCTGTCCGATCAGGCCTATCTGGATACATGAAGCAACAAAATTATTACCTATTTTTGTATTTTTTTTCCATAAATAAAAGTAACAAAAAATGCTAATTTGGTTCATTATTATAAATACTATTATTCCAGTCAAACTGTCCGCAAACTTTTTTACTTATATAGAGCTGTTTGAATTAATATAATAAGAAAAATAACTTAACGCCCCTAATGACAAATCTATGGCGCACTTGCCCCTAATTTATTAAGCAAGCTGTTGTTGCCTATAGGACCAAAATATTTAAAAAGGAAACAAGATTAATGCGTTAAGTTGACAATGATCTATAGAGTACACTAATTGTTTTTCTTGTAACGTAATTCTTTAGTGCTTTTTTTCATACAGGCAGTGCGCCTGTATGAAAAGCACTAAAGAATTACGTGCCCCATTTCCAGGGGCAAGTGCGCCTATATCCATGTTTTCCAATTTTTGATAAAATATTGTAAAATTATTGATACATTTGATTGAATCGGCATTTGTTGCAGTTTCAAAATACCAAATTTTGTCAACATGCTAAATGTTCACTCATAAGTCATCATTTTATCGCGTTTTATCTATAGATCTCGATACAGATGAACGTGCCGTCTGCAATTATTCAATAAAATCACTATTTAATGTAAATAATATCTTGCCAAGATCGCTTCCGCGTAAAAGTGTGTCAATGACTGTTAGTCATGCGTAATTTGTTGTTGTTGTTGCTAAATCTAATTATTTAAGTTCAAAAATAAAAAACAGTAATAATAAAATTAAAATGACATGGAATATTATAAATAATGAAACTGGAAAAGCTAAAACTACTAATAATCAATATTGTTTGAATGTTGATGGTAAGAAGGTAACAGTTGACACAGAAGTAGCTGCAGAATTTGAAAAGTTCTTTACTGATATTCCAGTCTCAATCACAAAGTCTTTGGATTCATCCCCCGCTATTGCTGAGTCTATAGTGAAGGATCATGTTAAAGTTTGTAATGATAAATTCGAATTTGTACACATTAGTGGAATTGATATAACAAAGTCATTTAAAACTTTAAATAAAAAGAAAACTGCGGATCTGTGGGGTAATTCCGTTGATGTTACTAAATCCGTAATTGAAACAATAGCTCCAATACTTGCTAACATTTTTAATGATTGCATTGACTGTGGTGTATTTCCTGATCTAATGAAGCTAAGTAAAATTATTCCTTTACATAAATCTGGTAGCACATCAGACCCCAGTAATTTTAGACCTATCTCTGTGCTACCTACTTAGCAAAATTTTTGAAAAAATAATGTTGGAGCAAATGCAAAGTCATTTTAATAGGAATAATCTTCTACACTGTAAACAATTTGGTTTTAAGAGGGGTCGCTCAACAACCGATGCTGGTGTTGAGTTAATACAACATATATTCGAAGCCTGGGAAGACTCACACGATGCGTTAGGCATTTTTTGTGACTTGTCCAAGGCATTTGATTGCGTTTATCACGAAATCTTGATCAGAAAATTACACCACTATGGGTTTCGTGAAACTGCACTAGATCTTCTAATCTCTTATCTAAGTGGGAGGATTCAAAAAGTAGACATCAACGGAAAAAGGTCTCAAGGTTCTGCAGTTAAAATGGGAGTTCCGCAAGGTTCGATTCTTGGTCCTTTTCTATTTCTTATATATGTCAATGACCTCCCTGATTTTGTACAGGACAGGCACGAGATAGTGTTATTTGCAGATGATACTTCACTTTTATTTAAAATTAAAAGAGGATTGCAAATGAATGACGATGTAAATAATTCTATCTCAAGAATTGTTCATTGGTTTAATGTGGACAACCTGTCACTTAATGAAGGGAAAACAAAATGTATAAAATTTGTTTTACCCAATGTCAAAGAGGTTCACACCACTGTAAAAATAAAGGATATAGGTGTTGACCCTGTGGACACCACAGTATTTTTTGGGATCACACTTGATTCTAAGCTGCAATGGGGCCCACATATCGATAAATTGTCAAAGAGACTTAGTTCTGCAGCTCACGCTGTATGGAAAATACGTCAACTGACTGATGTTGATACAGCAAGGCTTGTATACTTTTCTTACTTTCATAGTGTGATGTCGTATGGTATTTTGTTGTGGGGAAATGCTGCCGACATTCAGATTGTTTTTGTACTGCAGAAAAGGGCTATTCGAGCAATCTATAACCTTAAAATGAGAGATTCTTTGCGAGAAAAGTTCAAAGAAATTGGTATTATGACAGTAGCGTCGCAATATATTTACGAGAATCTAATATATGTTCGTAAGAATATTCATGTGTTTTGTAAAAATAGTGATATTCATTCAGTTAATACTAGACAAAAGAATATGTTAGCTTTACCAAATACCAGGCTCCAAAAAATGAAGAATTCTTTTAGAGGTCTGTGTATACGTTTCTACAATAAAATCCCAAGTTGTATACAAGAACTTAGCTTAAACAAATTTAAAGTTGCAATCAAAGATGTACTTATTAAAAAAGCATATTATAAAGTGTCTGATTACATGACGGACAAAAAAGCTTGGGTTTGAACTCTCAATTCTAATATTTAACAATGTTCGCGAATATTGACAAGCTTAGGAATTTAACAATGGAAAATAGTCCATTCAATCGAAGCACCATGACTTCCCGGAGTCCGCCACCGAGACGACAATACGCTGAAGAGGACCCCAACTCTTCTGAGAATGTGGAGATCGTATCGACGCCTGAACTTCAGCAATGGTTGTCAACCATTGAGCACTGCTTATCTGACATTTGCAACATTGCAAACGAAAGTAAGCTGAACTCTGAGCAGAAAATAAAAATAAATTGTATCAGCAGGAAAACTCTAGGAGGTGTTGCACAACTGGCTGTACATTATCAGTCTATGAAACAAAAATACATTTCAGCCCAAATTGCCCTCAGAAGTGTAAACGAGCAGAAGTTAATGTCAGAGCAACTAGAAAACCAATTACAAGATCTGAAAGAAAGTTTTTGTTGTGCCCAGAAAGTCACACCATACAATGTATCCTTCGCAGATGCCGTTAAGAAAGGTAATACCATGATTATTCCTCCTAAGTCAAGCAGTATCCTTATTTACCCGGAGGACAAGAAAAAAACCAGCGAAGAAACAAAAAAACTTGTGCAAACTATTATCAAGCCCGACGAACTCAAGTTACACATCCGCGGTATGAGAAAAATCAAGGATGGAGGAATTATTATTAGCACTGAAGGAAAAGAGGACTTAGAAAAATTGAAGCAATCGGAGAAGTTGACATCTTGTGGCTTAAAGATTGAGGAAATCAAAAAAGGAGGCCAAAAATTATAATAATAGGCGTGCCCTCAGAAATTCCTGAGAAGGAGGTATTTGAATGTTTGTTTGAGCAGAACATCTCAGATAAGTACCCAAATATTAGCCGTGATAAATTTCTCAGCTCTATTAAACTAAGCCACAAATCTGGTAAGAAGGATACACCGTATTACGATTTTATAATTGAACTGCCACCTGACCTTCGAAAAATTATTATTGAACAGGAGAGACTCTTCATCAATTGGACGTCATGTCCCGTGAGAGACTACACGCTTGTAACCAGATATTACAAGTCTCAACAATACGGACACTCTGCAAAATACTGTCGGGATCCGGACCCTATTTGCAGTCATTGTGGGGAGGTCGGCCACGTGATCAAGGACTGCTCAAAAAAACAAGAACCTGCAGAGTGTGCTTCTTCTAAGAGGTTCAATAAGCCCGTACATCACAAGACGGGAGATGAGTTGTGTCCGGCCAGAAAAAGTGCTTAAATGAGGTATTTAAGTTAAATAGATTATGAAGGCGCCTAGGGCGCCGCACATCCGTGTTAATCAGCACAACAATGGGTAATATATTATAACAAATGATTTAATTAGCAACATAGACACTTCTTTCGAACATGAATCACTAGTTTGTGACCCCGATAGCTGTTTTGGTATTCTCAATACCGTACGTCACAAATATAATATTTTGTTACAAAACGTACGCAGTATAAATTGTAATTTTGATAGTACTTTAGCCCTAATTAGCCAACTTAATGTAAACATTTATATTTTAGCTTTAACTGAATGCTGGCTTTCCTCTTCCTCCTATCTTCCCCATATAGATGGATACGATGTATATAGTACTAAAAATACTAATATTTTACAAAACGATGGAGTAACTCTATACATTAAAAAAGGGAACACCACACTCAAAATTGAGGAACCAAATATCGTAGATGCCAACTGTCTTATAGCAAAGGTAAGTAACGATACTGCTTTTGTGGCCATATATCGCTCATCATCTTATCATAATATAACTAACTTCTTGCATTCACTTAACGAAATTCTAACAAATATATCATCCTTTAAGAATGTGTTTGTAATTGGTGACTTAAACATAGATATTAAATCTGGAAAAACAGACCGCAACTCGTCTGAGTACTTAACTCTATTTGCATCCTTACGGCCTTACAAATAAAAACTTATACCGAGGATAATCCTCGGAATAATTTATTCTGTGTTTTGTCTTGTTTTAGCACATGTCAGATGTAATATGCCAAAATAAGACAAAACACGGAATAACTATTCCGAGGTTGTTCCTAGGAATAAGTTTTTTATTTGTAAGGCCGTTAGGCTTTCTACCCACTCATTTACTTCCGACTAGAAATAAAAATTGCTTAGACCATACCATAGCTAAAACTAAGATCCCCGTAAAAACCATTGTAATTAACTTTTCGGCGACAGATCATAAATCTGTATTGTTGTGCCTTCAAAGAAAATACAAGGTTATAGAAAGACCCTCGCGCACTATGCTGAATGACCAAGCTGTAGTGCAAGACCTAGAAAATTTTGACATGTCCTATATTTACAACATAAATGACGTAAATAAATCAATGGAGTTTTTTATTAAATCATTAACGCAAATAAGTAATAGAGAAAAATACGCAAACTTTCATGCTAAGCCGTCGCAAAACCATTACCAAACCCTGGATAACTCCTGGACTCTTACTGTTCACGACGAAATCATTCACTAGAAAACAATGTATAATTTAGTTAGTATAGTTCTTTCTAGCAATAAGTTATATGCCAAATAAATGATTATTTTCGTTGCGTTTTTATTAAGATATAAGGAAAATTATCAAAAGTAGCATTAGTTGAATTATTTAACAGTTTATTTATTAGAATTAAGAAATGTTAGAATAAGTCTTATTAGAATAAGCAACATTATAACTAACTAGTTGATGTACGCAAATAAAGTGCGCATGCGCGAAAAGGTGGGAGGCCACTCTTGCGGCCGCGGGGGAGGGACATATATAAACGAGGAGCTATAAAACAAAAAACAGAATAAAAGGCGGCGCGCGCAAGCCACCAGAACCAGTCCGCTCCGACCACTCGAAGAAGCAACACCTCAACAAACAAGCAAGAAGTGCCTCCAACCTCTCAGCAAGCGCTCCAGTAGTGATACCAGTGTTTCATTCACCCAGTACTCCGGTTCCTGATTATAAAGTATCTACAGCAAGTGTTTACAGTCCACTTCGAAGGGCCGTACATCTTTCTATTTTAATACGACGTTTTATGTTGGTGGTGTCTTAAAGACAATCGCAAACACTTACGGTGTATTAAACATCGGGACAAACTTCATGCGAATTATAGAAAGATCCAGACAATGAAATCCTAAAAATAACTTATTTGAGATATAGAAATGTTTGTACTAATTTGTTAAAAAAATAAAACGTCAGTATGAAAAGAACGAAATACAAAATGCAGGCAACGACAAGAAAAGATTATGGAAAGTCGTTAAACACATAACTAACATGACTCACACAAAATCACCTGCACACGAACTAATTGCCGATTCAGCGTCTACAAAATGCTGGGTTAATAAAGCGAATAATTATTTCACCAATGTCGGCAAAAAATTAGCTGAACAAGCTAAACATCACTGCTTACAGCCAATTAGCCATCCGAATACATCACGTCTGTCTGTTATGACCTCATTTGCTCTATTAAACACTGACGAATTAGAAATTAATAAAAGTATAATGACCTTAAGAAATGACTGTGCCTCTGGAATCGACAAAATCTCATGTTCTTTCATCAAAAAATTCAAAAAATACCTTATTGAACCATTGACATTCCTTTTTAATCAATGTATTTCAAATAGTATATTTCCTCAAGTACTTAAAAAGGCAATTGTTCATCCAATTCACAAAACTGGGGAATAAAGTAGTATTAACCACTACCGCTCATAGCTATTCTGCCATCTATTTCTAAAATCCTCTAGAGATTAATCTATAATAGACTTGTTAAATATCTGGAAGATAAAAATCTACTTGCTCCAGCACAATATGGATTTAGGTCTCAAAGATCAACGGAAGGCGCTGTACATGAACTCACTGACTACATAGCACGACACTTAGATGCACAAAAAGAGTGCTTAGTCGTCTTTTTAGACCTCGCAAAAGCATTTGACACAATTTCTATTCCCACACTCCTACAAAAATTGTACGCACTAGCTGTAAGAGGTAGTCCACATCAGCTTATGACAAGCTATCTTTCCGAAAGAACTCAATGTGTAAAAATAGATAACATTATAAGTGATGAACTATCTGTAGAGTACGGCGTTCCTCAAGGAAGTATACTTGGACCTCTTTTATTTCTGATATATATCAATGATTTGTGTCAGCTTTCACTACCCAAAAACGAGAAAATAATATCTTACGCCGACGACACAGCATTACTTTTCTCAGCTGATTCTTGGAGTGATGTATTCAACTCTGCTCAAAATGGCTTCAACCTCGTCGTTCAGTGGCTTAATCAAAACTTACTTACCCTTAATAAGACAAGACAAAGTATATCACATTCTCACACAATAAAAGTTCCCAACCAATTTCATGTTCACATACACTGTTTGCTCATTATTGTACATTGTCTCATTCTGCATGCACATGCCCAAAGCTTTATAGCGTTAATCAAATAAAATATCTGAGAGTATCAATAGATCAGCATTTGAACCTTAGCGCACGTATAGACACTCTTACAGTGCTCTTACAGCTAGAATAAGAAAATTAATCTGCGTTTTTAAACGTACCTCCGAGGGACCTAATCATCATATTATGATAAAAAACATGCACCCGTCAGGGACCGTAGCATCATATGATGCGCGCGGGCCTCACCGCACTTTCATGCTTATGACTTTTGAAATACGTGTTATTTTCATATGCAGTTTTCGCTACTCTATAGAGGAATAAATTTCACGTTCATTCAATAATCAACTTCATTTTAACCGAAAGAAGAAAAAACGGTGAACGATTTGAAAATGACTGACGAAAGACGTCAGTCCATACTAGGCCTCAGCCGCCTCAACGTTGTCCGGTCCGTACTGTGTTTTACGAAATTTTGTTTTAAAAAAGTGCGTAAAAGTGTTATAATTACCTTATAGTGTTTTTAGTAATTACAAAGCTTTTAGGATTTGTGTGTGGTGTAGTTTTTGTATAAAAAGGATTTCAACAAGATGCGAACTAGTTTTCCGTTGTTGCGCGGCAAACAGTTTTTTGTCGTTTGACATTTCTCGTCATTATTCATTCACTTATGAATCCTTATCTAATTAACTATTATAGGTTTATTCCTTATTAAATTAGCTTTCCATATGTATTTTTTTATTTTATTGTAGACACTATAATTTATTTTTTGCAATTTTTTTTATTTTGGGTTTGCGCGCGCTCCCCTTGCGTAATTAATTACGCCACTAAAGGAATTTATATTTTTTTTACTTTATCATTAATAATATTTCCCAAAACTATTATATATCAAAATAATCTTGTAGAATAGGGCTATAATAATATATATGGTTATTTATTGTTTTATAGTGTTGTTTTTTAAAAAAAAAATTTTTCTTTGGGTTTCCGCGACCTTCCGAACATTTTAGCCCTTTATTCATTTTATTATGAATCCTTATCTAATTAACTATTATAAGTTTATTCCTTATTAAATTAGCTTTCCATACGTATTTTTTATTTTATTGTAGGCGCTATAATTTATTTTATACAATATTATTATTTTGAGGGTGCGCGCGCGCGCATCCTCGCGTAATTAATTTCATTACTGAAGGAAATTATTGTTTTTTTTTTTGGTCATTATTATTATAACCCAAAACTATTGTATATCAAAATAATCTTAAAGAATAGGGCGCTATAATTTACTTTATACAATGTTTTTATTTTGAGGGTGCGCGCGCGCGGCCTCGCGTAATTAATGTCGGATATTATTATGTTTTTACTGTTTCATTATTAATAATTCCCAAAACTATTGTATATCAAAATAATCTTGAAGAATAGGGCTATAATAATATATATTGTTATTTATAGTTTTAAATTGTTGATATATATTTAGAAATCATTTTATTCCAAGCGCACGCATTCTTCTAACAGTATCGACTTCAAACGGAACTTATAAAAACAAAACATGTCGTAAAAATTTCAAACAACGATAAGTTCTTAGTCTGATTCATTGGCTTCCCAGAAATGTAAGTATAAACATCTGGCCGTACGAATGTAAACAAAGCGTTAAGTGCGCATGCGCAGCAAAAATGTCAAGTGGGTGGTCGTGTACTGGTCAGCTACGCGATTAGCGCGCGCGGCGGCTCTCGTCAGGAACAGGTAGACATAGCGCCACCTTTAACCTGTTGAGAACAGTATACTTGACGCTATGCCAATCTCTGTTAGTATATTACATAACATCTTAGGGAGGCACCCATAAAACCACCCTACTCAACTTGAAACGAGCACAACGAGCAATACCTAAAGTCAGTACATTCCGACCATTCCGTTTCCCAACAGCTGAATGGCTTAGCAAATGTAATGTTCTCTCAGTGCGTCAGCTTTTCGTTTTACTAACAGCATTTTGTTAACAGCCACTGCCTAAGCTGTATTTTAAACTGATTCTTTTCCAAAGCCTTTATAGAATTGGGTAAATGATTCAAAATGTCAACTCCAGTTCTTAAGGTGCTTTTGTTACATATATAACTAGATGA
The DNA here is from genome assembly GCA_963935595.1 of Schoenobius gigantellus. Taxonomy (NCBI): domain Eukaryota; kingdom Metazoa; phylum Arthropoda; class Insecta; order Lepidoptera; family Crambidae; genus Schoenobius; species Schoenobius gigantellus. Next base: position 32,135,003 of record OZ012554.1, read on the forward strand.
CTTAAATACACACATATCATATGCATATCGCATTCGTAAGCTCTTTTTTAGTTTGCTTTTTGAGCTAAAATGGTCGTTATTTTCTTTAACAAAAATTGAAATATTCAAAATATAGATGCAAACCAGAGTTAGAAACTTGAAATCCTTAAATACATTTCTCAGCGAATTATATTTATCAAGTTTTAGCATAGTACGCAAGCATTTCTTTTGTAAAATAAATGTCGATTCTGCATTTACTGAGTTACCCCAAAAATTATGCCATACGTTAAAAGCGGAAAGACATACCCATAATATGCATTTCTTGCTGCTTCCACCGAAGCTACATTTGTTAGGATTGATATGGCATAGCAACTGCTAGAATTTTTTTTATTTATTTCCTCAATATGTATTTCCAGTTCAAATGAGTATCAATGGAAACACCCAAAAATTTACTGTTTTGCACATTCTGTATTTGCTTGCCATCAATGACTATATTTAATTCTAAGGGATTTTTTTTATAATTTCTAAACTCCATCAGCTTTGTTTTTTCAAAATTTACTTTTAAATTTAATGAAGCTAGCCATTTTACTACGACGTCCAGTGTGTTATAAACTTCATCTACGAAATCAACATCATTTAATAAGTCATTTTTCAAAAATATTGTTGCATCATCAGCAAACAAGACACATAAGTGTTCAATGGTCAAGGGAAGCTCGTTTATGTTAACTAAAAAAAGGAGCGGTCCAAGAATGCTTCCTTGGGGAACACCCGAACAAACATTTTCAAAATCAGATAGGATGCGTACAGTACTTTCTGATTTTTTGTCAAATGTATCTAATAATATTGCCTGTGTTCTACTTGACAGGTATGACTACATTAACTTCAGTGAATTTCCCCGTATTCCAATATGCTCGAGCTGTTTTAATAATATGTCGTGACTGACGCAGTCAAATGCTTTTGACATATCAAGGTACATTCCAATACAAGTTTTTTTCTCATCTATTCCCTTCCATATTTGTTTCAAAATATTAAATATAGCTAATGTTGTATTTTTCCCTTTTTGAAAGCCAAATTGATTTACATTTTAGATTTTATTTTTATTTAAAAACGATATCATTCTTTCTTGATGATTTTTTCAAATATTGTTGAAAAATTGGATAATAAAGCAATAGGGCGATAATAATTAGGATTATCCTTAGCACCTTTTTTGTGTAGAGGTTTCACTAGAGCTTTTTTTAAATCTTCTGGGAAAATTCCCGTTTCTAAAGTCAAATTTATAATAAAGGTTAATGGTTCAGCTATGAGATGTACACTTGATTTTATTAAATTCATGGGTATATTATCATGTCCCGTGCTTTTTTTATTTTTTAATGATTTAATAGTTTTCTTAATTTCTTGAACATCAACTGGAGTCATAAAGATACTGTTTAGGTAAGCATGTGACTCCAGTTTGTGTTTAGCTGGATTCTTATGTGATATAGAATTTTGTAGAATTTTGTCAAAAAGTGGGAATTTATTTGTTTCGATATGTTATGCGGTTCATTAATTACTGTATAGTCTTTTATTAAACTTTCTATTGATTCTTTTATAACATTAACTTTTGCTGTATTTCTTTTTATAATTTGCCACATAGTTTTATTTTTATTATCACTATTTTCTAAATAATTAAGATTCGTCTATTTTTTTGATTGCCTTGTGACAGATTTTAGAACTTTGCAGTATCCTTTGTACCTTTTTTTAATTACAGGACAGTTTGTACTTCTTTGTTTTAAATACAACTTTCTTTTATTTTTACTTGCAATTAATATACCTTTAGTTTTCCAGTTAGGAATATTATTGTATTTTATTTTAATTTTCTTGTTAGGTACACAAAGTTCAGAAACCAGATTGAAAATATCAAAGAATATTTTATATGCATTATTAGAATTATTTTGAACATACACCTCTGCGAAATTCATTTGTGCCAAGTATTTTAAGAAAACTACTTCATACGAACCTATGTCTCTTATAATAGTATAACAGAACTTTTCGTTGACACTTTGACTTGAGGGAACCGAAATTAATTGACATGTATGATCCGATAGACTAACATCTAATATTTCAACGGAATATTTCTTTACATTAGTCATTATATTGTCAATGCAAGTTTGAGAGTGTGCGGTAATTCTAGTGGGGATTAATATTGCAGCATGCAATTTATATGACTTAAACATATTCAAAAACGATTCACTTTTGTAGTTCTTATCAAGTATATTTACATTGAAATCACCCATGACAAAAACACTTATAACTATTTCTGGCCCTTATCCTGATCTTGTGTAGTACATATTCCATATTACTGAGAAAAATCCCTATATCACTGTTTGGTGTTCTATACACGCATACCACTAGATAATTTAATCCACAAATGACTACACCACAACATTCGAAGTGATTTTCCACTGACATTTCTGAAATCCATTGAATTTCGCGAAAGTCAATAGTATTTTTGACATAAATTGCTACACCTCCCCTGTTTTTACGTTTACGGCAGAAATGAGCTGCTATTTTATATCCACTAATTTGAAATATCTCTACTTCACATTTACTCAAGAAAGTCTCACTAAAACTACATACGTCTATATTTCTTTCATGCAATAATATTTCAAGTTCATCTATTTTAGATTTAATTCTTTGTGTATTTAAGTGAATCAACTTCAGCGTATTACTCTTATCTCTAGATGCGAAAAAAATCAGGATTATTATCGTTGAGTGTATTTTCAAAGTATTTTTTTGAATGTTGATTGTTACTAATTTGCTGTTTAAAAAAATATGGAATGGTATACTGTTTTGTATGTCATTTAGATATACCTTTTTTTTCATTTTCTGTTCTCAATATAGTTTTCTTTTTAAAGTAATGCGTAATTTCTTTTTGATTAGATTTCTTATTATTTTTGTTCTCGCTTTTAGTGTTATTATTTGTATGTGCTATCCATTTATTCTTGTAATCAATATTGAGTATTTCCCTTAACACCAGTCTAGCAATGCATAGTTTATAAATTTGACTTAAATTGTTATAACTTATAGATACCAACCTTGCGTGATGAAATTGAGAACACACCAGCCGTATTTCTTCATTTTGTTTAGTGACATTTAAAATATTATTATGACAAATTTCAGAAACCAATACATTTGTATGTTGTAGTAAGGACAAATAATAATAAAGAAATGATCGGAAACTGATTGGGTTCTGGTCATTTGATCCTGCTAAAATCATTATATAATCGGACTTTGTAAATTCTTTACACAAATTCTTACAAGATAACAGTATATGTTCTAAGCTAGCATTTGGTTTTACTATAGCTGTTACTTCGTATTCATTACCTAGCAGATTTTGTAATACATATCGAACACCTTTACCATACTGATCACTAAAGATTAGCACTTTTCTTTTTGAAATACAATTACCGTTCAAACATAAGTTTATGGGTTTTTAGAAGTAAATTCTTTTCTTTTGGTGTTTACATAACTTTGTAGATTTGGCTTAGGAATACACGATTTTGAACTTTTTTCGATATTTATTGGTTTCGAATATTTTTGTTGCTTGTTGGCTGTATGCGAGCTGTCCCCTATATGTGTATCAGAGCTTTTTTTATCACGTATTGTATTTATTCCTGTCCTTGGAGACTTACATATTTCTGTTAAACTTTTGATTCTTGCTTCGTAGTCAGTTATAGTTTTCTTAAGACTAGAGTTTTCTTGCAGTAGATTACAAATTTCATTATCTGATATTTCTAATTTTTGTTTTAAGCGTGCTATCTCAATTTCCATAGTTTTTACTGCCTCGTAACTTAGTGAGGGAATTTCAGGACAGCTTCTATTCATAATACTTGATGAAATCTGTGTGTTGCCCACAATATCCTCTTCGGTGTTGTCATCAGATAAAGATTGAAAAGAATTAGCGATGGGTAATGAGAATGATTTATTAATTGTGTTTATAGCTGTTTCAGATTTGTTTGATGTGCTTGGTGTACTTGTTACAGCTTTATTATTTTTTGAGAAATTTTTCATACCATTTTTACACTTATCACACTGCCACTGCTTTTTATTTTCCGGTGTCATTATCCGGAAACGTGCAAATGAGACATTAGTGCAGTCCAGGTGAAACAGTAGTCTACATGTTGAGCAACATAATTTTTGTCTATTTCTTATTATATTCGAACTTAGTCTGCATTCTAGATCCATGTAAATAATCTTATTCCAATGTAAATCTTTAATTATTATATAATCTTCTATGCACACACAGGACGATCTGCTCAAACAAACTAATCAAAATAGTGCTCACAGGGATTCATTCATGCTTTTACCAACGGACAAAATTGAAATCGCCAAAATCATTGGTTCATTAAGAAGTAGTAACTCCTCCGACTGGGATGGTATATCCAATAATTTCCTAAAAAAACATGCCAGTTATTTAGCATTGCCTATTGCTCACATTTGCAATTTAAGTATTTCGTCTGGTGTATTCCCTGCGATGTTTAAGGAGTCTGTTATTGTTCCAATATTCAAGAGTGGTGATGTAACTGAAATATCTAATTTTCGCCCTATTTCACTTCTCCCCACTATCGCTAAGATTCATGAGAAAGTGATTAATGCAAGACTTGTACATTATTTAGAATCCAATAATATGCTGTCAACAAATCAGTTTGGTTTTAGACGCAAGAAGTCAACAGCGGATGCAATTGACCATTTAATTTCCCATTTAGTTCAAAGTATGGACAACAAACTTAAATGCCTTGGTGTCTTTCTTGATTTATCTAAGGCGTTTGACACAATTTCCATTCCCCTGTTGCTTCACAAACTTGAAGAACTTGGTATAAGGGGTCATCCCTTGAGCCTCTTTAAAAGTTACTTGTCAGGAAGGTCACAATCACTTAAACTTGGCGATTTATACAGTGCTAAAATACAAATAGACTATGGAGTGCCCCAAGGTTCTGTACTCGGTCCTACTCTTTTTATAATATATATAAATAATATATGTAATGCAAAAACTGTAGACTTGTTGCGTATGCGGATGATACTGTGTTGCTGTTTACGGGGAAGACCATGAATGACGTTAAATTGGTTGCTGAAGAAGGTATCAGGGAAATGACGAACCTCTTAAATAACAACTTGCTAACACTTGATTTTACAAAGACTAAGTACATAGATTTCTCGATTTTATCACGCCGTGCTGGTGCTCACTCCGATTTTAATCTTAAAGTACACACATGCAACAATTTAACACATTGTGACTGTTACACTCTTTCTAAAGTCTCTAGTATAAAATATCTCGGTTTAGTCATGGATCAAAATTTGAATTGGAAGGAGCATGTGAACGGTGTGAAATCTCGAATGCGTAAACTAATACCAGTTTTTAAAAAAATTCGTCATCTTGGAAGCGAAAACACCAACAAAGTTGTTTATTTCAGTCTGTGCCAGTCATTACTCTGTTATGGCATCGGAGCTTGGGGTGGTACGGCTAAAACCACACTATTAAAAGTGGAAAGAGCCCAAAGAACTATTCTTAAGGTCATAAGGCGCATAAATATCCCACCGATAAATTGTACAAAGACTTCCAGACACTAACAGTGAGACAAATGTATATTAGGTCGGTTGTCCTTAAACAACATTCAATCTCCCGGGACTATAACTCGAACCGAAGACCTCACGTCGTTTATAGGGTTCCGGCCTGCAAAACCAGATTTGCTCAGAGGTTTTCCTGTTTTTTGAGTCCCCTTTTGTATAATCGCATCAATGAAAATGTAAATCTGGAGAAAAAACCAAGATCCTTGTGTGGAAAGACACTAAGCCACTACCTAGGGGAATTTGACTACGAGGGGACTGAGAGTTTATTGAATATATACAAGTAATTATTATCTTATTACATACATATATCATAATGCAACATATTTATATCTATACATCAAAATTTACAACATATTTATTTATATAATTATCTATACAACATATTTATATCTATATGTATATATATATACATCTTTTCTGTGTCAATACTCGTTAAATTTACATTATTGTCGTAAATGTAATTTGTGCTACTGCAATAAGTAGTCTATTAATAATAACATTTTCCAAAGTGAAATACATACTATAATGTATTTAAATAAAATAAAAAAAATCTTAAATATTAAACTCTTATTTAAGTATTTATTACACTTATTACCTATGTATATATTAAAATTATCTAATTTTGCCATAACTCAATGTGGATGTGAACTAGGAACGGAATATGTATGTTACATATACATACTGCCCTGCTTTATTTTACTTTTACTGACTCACTCGAAATCATTGTTTTTTATGATACTTATATTATTTGTCATTGTTAACCTATAGTTAGCGTCACCATTTGACACATCTACGCATTTTACTTATACTGTGTAGGCAGTTACCACTTCACTCGATCGGCGATCCCTATTGTTGTTGTTATTATAATGTAAGCTTTGACTGTGACTGTGCGTATCTCTGCATCGGAATATGTTCCTGAGTTTTATTCAATTAGAAAATAGTCTGTATGTAATTACTTATAGCTCCACAAAATATTTTTTTTTTCTTTTCTCCATTACTTTTGTTGTGAAGTGGATTTATGCCACTTGTTTTCTTTTTTTTGTCAATTATAGTCATTATTCTACTTTATATAATCATTCTCTTTCAGTCTGAAGTGTAAACATTGTGGTGTGAGTGCTAAAATCATTACCTTAGGACGGGAATCATTACCTTGCTGTCACACAGTGAATCACTAGGACGGGAGGTAAGGGGTATTGTATTTTGTACCTACCTGCAAACTCAGACTTGTAGGCCTATTACCGATGTCATAGTTTTCAAATGATGTCATGATGAAATCATAGTACAAAACGATAAATTAGACTCGTTAAAAAAATGTTTGATTATTTGCTTCTTGTATCATGATGACATCATTGAAATTATACCATAATTATGATATCATTTAAGATCAGGTATACCAAATGAAGCATTTCATGATTTCCTAATCTCAATATTTATACCATGTCATACGATGAAAGATCCATAATAGGCCTGTTGATCTTGTTTATTGTACTATACTTAGTTGTTTTTTTTTCCTTGTTTTGTGTAAGTAGGTACTATGTCATTACGTTGTGCAATAATAGTAGTTTATGAAATAGTCACATAATAGGGGGTCTTAAAACACTAAAGCCTCGAATTTTAATAGTACCACACGAGTGTTTTAAGACCTAATTATGTGCAATTTCATACACTACTTTATCTACACTCATGCAATCAGTGGTTACCTAAATTAAATAAAAGACACAAAATTAAAACAAAATCAAACTCATTTATTCTAATAATTATTTGCATTTTGAACAGTGCAATTGTGAAACTAATACAGAAATCTAAAACTACATACATTTATACTATTTATTATTTTAACCAATAACAGCAAAATAATGAATGAAAAATTCAGAGAAATGGCACCAACACCAACATTCTACCACGCATGCGCTGTTGCACGCGCCGCCATAGACAATGTACTGGCACAAAAGAAAATTGTGACAAAACCTCCTTGGTCGGGCTTCGTCAATCGAACTGTATTTTATTGGAATTCGAGTTACATTAAAGTACTGGTTTTGTATGGCGAACCTGTATTATAATGTAATTTGTAAAAGGCCAAGGGCTTTAAGTTATGCCTTTAAAATATTAGTGTTGAGTTCTTAATATTAGAATTAGAACATGAGTGTAGATAAATTATTATTATTATATTATTATTAATTTATTGTCAATTGTAATAATAATGTAAAATAGTCAAATCTAAAAATTTCTTCCCACAACAAAAAGTCAATGCATTCATGTGGATTTGAACCCGGCCCCTAAACGACGACTGAATCTTTGGGCGCTAGTGTGAGTCCATGGTCAATCGACGTAGTTGGTGAAATTTCGTATGTGTATCACCAAGTATTTAGCAGTATCCAATCAACGTGAAGTTATCTAGACTTGAAGTTGCGACGGGTGTGAGCACAAAAATTTCCAGTAAAATCACTAGATGGCGTTGACAAATATAATATTCCGTCAATTTCCTCTCTATTGCTATGAATATACGATTTATTTACGGATGGTGTCAATGATAAAGTTCACAATTCACATGACATGTAACTCTTACCCCTCGTTTTCACAAAGGTATATTACATGTATTTTACAAGTTTTATGCAACGTTTTCGTTTATTGTTTACACTCGTATACATGTATAAAACTTGTTGAATACAAAACATGTATGAAACTTGTTGTATGAAATTGTTTGTGAACTACTAGTTGTCTACATGTTTATGGTGTCACGTTTTATACTTGTTGTAGATAAACTTGTAGAAAATGACACGCCAGTCCGGTAGTTTCATTAATATTTTCTACTCAATTGACTACTCACAATGGAAAGTAAAGATGCTGTGGAACTTTACTTCATGAGTGCAGTATACTTGTTTACACGGTTATTTTTTTATCACTGAAAAATTTTAGGGACGCTTCAGGACACATCAATTATTATAAATAAAATAAAAACAATGAATTAAAAAAAATTTTTTTTTTATAAAAATTTTTTTTTTTTATTATAAATAAAATAAAAACAATGAATTTAAAAAAAAATTTTTTAATTATTAATTTTTATATAAAAAAATTTTTTTTTATAAAAAAATCTAAAAATGCTGCTCTCAACTAGTGCAGCATTTTTTGTATTTTTTAGATTTTTTTTTCTTCTCTTCCCCCCGTAAAATAATACGGTCCGTCCGGTAAAAGTTTAAAACTTTATCCAACAAGCATGGATAGAGTTTAAAACATGTTTTAAATTAGTATGATACATAAATTTTAGTGAAATAAACAAAACTTGTTAAAAACACGATTGCTTTTTGTAAGTGTAAACGCTGTCAATGTATCAGACTAGTTTGAATATGTCATAGATCTAAGTGTAAACGCAGATGTGGTTTATACTTGTTTAGAGACTTGTTGGCAACACAGTATGAACGAAAGAATGTTTGAGACAGTTGCAATACATGTATAAAACAAATAATTATGTTTTGACAAGTATTCTACAAGTATTGTATGAAACTAGTATTTTACTTGTTTCTTGGTGTAAACGAGGGGTTAGAGCATTCATACATAGGTTAAATGATCTAAGCATGTAACTATATTGATTCGGTGTGGATTCGGTACTCACTATTTAGATGACAATTTCTGTGTTTTAGATTATACTGTTCTTGGAGAATAATTTCCACCAACTTATTTTGCACAATAATATTTTCTTGAGCTAGTAGTTGAATTTTTGTACACTGATTACTAAATGTTTATTTGTATTATATTCCGTAAATTAATCATGAAAATAACATCAATTCAATAAAAAATAATTCGATGCGTTTTAATAATAATCGGTTACTATTTTTATCTGGTTTCATGACTTTTCAGGTAGAAAACACAAGACCTTATTAAAGCAAATAAATAAATTATCGCAAATTATTCTGTGAAGTTTAATTGAGCGTTGTTGGCTGTTGGGCCTAAGAATCTTTGTCTAAAATAAATTTTTACTTTATGCTCTAGAACATAAGAAACCATTTTATGCAGCCAACGACATAAAGTCGAATTTTGCGAGCACGAGAGGTGAAGAGGTTTATTTTTTACCACTCCAAAATTTTTTTGTAGCCCAAAAATAAAGAAAATAGTTTTTGTGTTTTGCAACGCGAACTTGCTTTATTTTCCAACTGCACAAAGCTTTACTTACTATTTGCAAACTTTAACATCTACATAAAAACGAAATGCTAGCCACAAATCACAGAACAATCATCTGTAAAATTTAACATTTTCTATGATCCACGAGAAATTCACTCCTGTCAACGCTAACAATTCCTTGTTTGGTGGTGCCCCAAGTAGACTCCACCACGTCGGCGTTTCACCGACTTGTATTGCTGAATTTTATTCACCGAATACCAGCTCTTAGAAAATTGGTATTACTTACCTTGGTTCCAATTGTCTCCGTCCGTCTCCTCCGTAGCCGGTGGACTTCCTGAGCTAGCTCAAAGGAAGTCGCGGCTCCTGAAGTTCTGCAGTGGATCCACCGGTGGAGACCGGAGCACTACAAATGCCTATTAGGCCATCACGACTCACACACGCGATTTTGACACCTTGCACAACACAAAGCGGGCTTTCGCACCCCGATATTAGGTGCGCCGCGCAAATCACTATTTGCTTGAATATTGTGTATTATATTTTATTCCGGCCCGCACATAACCTCTAAGCATGTCATGACATTTCGACTCGACTTAACTGACATATCACATGCGGCCGGCCGCCAAAAAAGCTGTCACTGCACAGACTAGAATGCAGTGCCGCCACTCGCTCTTCCTCGAGCGTGAACATCCCCCCGCTCCGGACAGTCCCGGACTGTCCGCCAAATCAGTCTAAGGGGAGGCGAGAAAGAGTAGCGACCGCGCGCTTCAAAACAGAATCCCCAACTAGGACCTCGGCAAACCTGGGCACACCATCAGACCCTAGAGTAAGTTGGACAATGCGTCCGCGACGCCAACGTAAGGGTGGCAGGTTTGGGTCCTTCACTAACACGAGGTCTCCAACCCTCGGTGGGTTTGTCTTATCTGACCACTTAACGCGCTGTTGCAAAATGTGTAAATATTCAAGGTGCCAGCGGCGCCAGAAACTCTGGGTAAGCTGCTGGAGCAACTCAAACCGCGAAAGGCGTCCGGGATTGATATCTCTATAAGGATACTCGGGCAGGGCGTTAAGTGGTCTGCCTATCAAGAAATGGCCCGGCGTGAGGGCCTGCAAATCGTTCGCGTCGGTAGACAACGGACATAACGGACGCGAGTTGAGAACCGCCTCAATCTTATGAAACACCGTCGCGAGTTCCTCAAACGTGAGAATAGTCTCCCCAATAACGCGGCGAAGGTGAGTCTTGGCGGCCTTTACAACAGATTCAAAAATCCCTCCCCAGTGAGGGCAAGACGGCGGGGAGTATCGCCATGTTACCCCCCTACGGGAGAGTGTGGATCCGATCTCAATATTATTTTTATCTAAAAATTCACAAACTTCTCTTATATGTCTATCAGTGCCCTTGAAGTTCGTCCCACAATCGGACCGAATTAGAGAAGGCAGTCCCCGGCGGGAGACAAATCTGCCTAACGCTGCTAAGAAAGCGTCCATGGTGAGTGCACTCACCACCTCCAAATGAACGGCTTTAGTGGCCAAACAAACAAACACACACAAATAAGCCTTTTCAGTCTTAGCATTACGGAGTCGCGACGTTTTTATAGTGAACGGTCCCGCGAAATCAGTTCCAACTCCTAAGAAGGTCATCGATTCATTCACACGATCAGCAGGCAAATCACCCATTTGGGGCTGCATCGTCTCGGGGCGTAAACGATAGCAGGGCAGACATCGAAAGATAACAGATCGGATTATTCTTCGCGCTGACAAAATCCAAAACTCCCGTTGGAGGAGCGCGGTCAATGCATTACATCCGGCATGAGCATTCTTCACATGGCGATCAATGATCAACAATCGCACCAATGGTCCGTCCTTGGGGAGCAACAGGGGATGACGTGATCTATAAGGCAAGTTAGCGTGCCTCAATCGGCCTCCTACACGCAACAATCCTTTATCATCCAGAAAGGGAGTCAAACGCACCAAGGGTCCCTTCAATTTGGACGTCCCGGTACGGAAAATCTTAAGTTCCGGTTCAAACGCTCTAGACTGGATCATACGCACCCAATGCAGAAGAGCATCTTGGCGCTCCTGCGGTGAGAGGACCGGACACAAATCTTTGTCCTGAGGCCGGCGACAATTTCGTATAAATCTTCTTATCCAAGCGGTCACGCCGAGCAACTTGTCCAGAGAACTGTAGCGGTCTAATAAAAATTCCCGCTCTGGAGCCGCCATAGTCTCGACAGCGTGAACACGCAAGCCCGGATTTGGTACCTTCACCACAGCTGGTGTGGAAGGCCAAGACGGTTGTAACAACCAGTCGGGACCCCACCACAGAGTGTGGTCAATAAGCTGAGGGGCTTCGCTGCCACGTGATGCACAGTCAGCAGGGTTTATTTCACCTGGCACGTGGCGCCAAATCAACGTGGCCTTCGAGGCCTGTATTTGGGATACCCGATTGGCCACAAATACTTCCAGGGAGTGGACGGAGTTCTTAATCCAACACAGGACAACCTGACTGTCGGACCAAGCAAAGAGCGACTCAAAGTCCACACTACGTCCCAGGGTGTCAACAACGTGGTTCATCAACCGAACCAGAAGAGTAGCTCCAGACAATTCTAACTTCGGAATCGTTAATCGAGTCCGAAGTGGAGCAACCTTACTCTTAGCAATTAGCAAGTGGAGCTTAACAGCTCCTTTATCATCGACCGTCCAGATATATACGACGGCTGCGTATCCACTCTCAGACGCGTCACAAAAGCCATGAAGGCTGGCCGTAAACCGTCCCTTAGGCAGTATATGTCTAGGGATACTAACACAGTTAATGTCGGGGAGAGACAACATGAAGGACTCCCAATCTCGCAGCAAACGGCCCGAGAGGGGCTCATCCCACGACACTTCGGCTGACCAAAGTTCCTGTAGGAAGCACTTCATCCAAAACACTACGGGACTAATCCAGCCATTTGGGTCAAAGGTACGAGCTACTGTAGACAAAACCAACCGTTTCGTCCAGACCTTGGGGCTTGGCAGCTCCAATCGATAGGTGAACGTGTCCTGGACAGGTCTGTATTGCACTCCCAAAACAGACAGTAAATCTGGAGTGTTGGCATTCTCAAAAATATGAGGCTCCTGCTGGTGGTCGTCTGGCAAGTCACACAAAAGCTGAGGTGAGTTGGACATCCACTTCCTCAGTTCATAACCACCAGCCCCGAGAAGAGCAATTAGTTCATCTCGCAAAATCAAGGCTTCCTCGACACTAGAGGAGCCCGTACAAATATCATCAACAAATGCATCCTCCTTGAGAACCAAGGATGCGCGAGGGTATCGTAATCGTTCACGTTCAGCGAGTTCCACAAGTGAGCGAATTGCCACAAAGGGGCTCGAACGCAAACCGTATGTATTGGTGTTCAGCTCGTAGACCAGCATGGGATCCCTGGGATCCTCCCTCCATAATATGAGCTGATATCGTCTATCGTCCGGGTGAATCACAGTCTGCCGAAACATCATCCGGATATCGGTCACAAAGACGACGGCATGGCGACGGAAGTTGGTCAATACATCACCCACCTCGTGGTGCAACTTCGGTCCAGCATGCAGACATTGATTCAGCGAAACTCCGGTAGACGTGGGAGCTGACCCATCAAAAACAACGCGTATCTTCCCGGTGGAAGGTTTCAAAACCGCGTGGTGAGGAAGAAAATTATGTTCCTCGTTTCGCCAGTCCAGTCGCGAGACCGACATGTGCCCCAATTGCTCATATTCTCGCATGAAGTCGACATACTTCTGTTTGAGGTCGGAGTTCCTACTCATACGACGCTCCATGGACAGCAGTCGCTTCTCGGCCAACGGCCGGGAGCTGCCAAGTGAGGAGCGAACTGACAAAAAAGGCAAATGAGTGATCAGCCGTCCCGAGTGAAGGCGACCTGTATTGTTCTGGTAGAACAACTCACACTCCTCGTCTAAGGGGTTCACTCGCTTCACGGTAGGTGGCTCTTCCACCTCCCAAAACCGTTGAAGGACATTCGATAAGGTGGAGCTAACAGTTATGTAACTGTCCACCGATGGAGTCGGTGGGTTATGCCTAACTGGTCCCATCACTACAAACCCAAGCGATGTAGATAAGGCTACCAGCCCACCCTTCTGTAACTCTCTCCTCTTCCCACAATACACGCGGCCTAGAACATCGGCACCGAGCAATAAGTGAATCGGACCGGTTCGGTGGAAGGAAGGGTCAGCCAAGGTCAATCCTGATGTCGCATCAACGACAGCGCGCGAAACGTGCTGTTGCGGAAGCTGACCAACAACCTTCTCATAGACAATCGCGGTAGCGCCAATTTTGGGCGCTGAAGAGAAGTGGGGGGAGAAGGAGAACAAAACCTGACCGATCGGATCCGGGATCCGCAGGTCTCCGATTCCTCGTACCGATTCAAGGTATGGAGATGTGTTCAAACTCAACTGCCGGACCAGCCAGCTGGAGGCAATGCAACCCTGAGCTCCCGTATCCAAAAGGGCGCGAACTAAAACAAAGGTGCCCCTCGGGCCCCACACCTGTACGGAGGCTGTTGGTAACAGCACCTGCTCCTGTGGGGGGGTTGCAGCCGACAGTTGGTTTAGTGAAAATCCTCCCGCATTCCCCGCAACGGGGGGGAAGGGGGGTCCGAAGAAAAATGCGTGCGCGGCGGAGGAATAGGGCGCTCAAGGCGCTCGAGCGGGTCCCAATCCGGCACGTACACACCCCGACCAAAGCTGCATCGGGGGGCCGGGCGGTGCCCATGATGGGCGAAAGTTGGGGGAGCCCGTGACAAACGAGGTCTCTCCATCATAGGGGGAGAGAAGCGTATCGGCTCCCGACGTGGCTCCCTAATAACCGCGGCCCAATCCCGCGGTGGCGCCTCATAAGCGGCGCGTCGATCCCCCCCGCCCGTAGGGGGGGTGGGGCGCCCAATCCTCTCACTGGAGGGGGGGCGCCTGTCCAATCTCCGCGGAGGGGTGGCACGCCCCTCCGATCTCCTCGGAGATGTGGGTGACCTACGAGGGCCCCCGCCCGTGTGCGAGTCCCTCTCTCTCACCACCTCACGAGTGTCTCTATTGTTGAAGCACAAAAGGGGGTGATGGGCCCCTCCACAACAGTGGCAATCTCGTGGGTGAGGGCAAGCCGATGCCATAAGGGCCCCCAGGCAGCGGTAGCACCAATTCCGCTGCTTGGCCATATTTCTACGCCCCTCGGTGCGTAGGCCAACAAATTTGGGACAGGCCGGCAAACGATGGCCATCCCGCTTGCAACACTTGCAAGGCATCGGCCTCTCCCCGGGTGGAGAGTTCTGCCGCACTGCAGTATACTGCTTGTACGGGCGACGCTCTCTCCGGGGCGCTGCCCGGGTCGCCTCATAGCGGCCTGTACTCGGTCCCGGCATAGGAGCCAGATCCAAGTGGTCGGTCATCCGACACTCATCCTCCAAAAATCTGAGGAGATCCGAGAAGGGGGGTAGGTACGAGGCACTATTGCCCCCATACCTTTGTTCAAAACGCCCCTTCATCTCCATGGGAAGCTTATTGAGGATGAGGTGGAGCAATATGAAGGACCACTGGTCCACCGGTAGGTCAAGTCGTTTGAGCGCATTAATAGCGCTTAGCAGCGGGTTCAAAATCTCCTTCCTCAATGAGGAGACCCGCGATACTCGTGGCAACCCTAAAATGGCAGCCACATGTGTGTCCGCTAGCAAGCGAACATTCTGATACCGGGCAGTCAACAACGCCCTTGCAATATCATAACTGTCATCATTGACAGGTAGATGCTGGACAAGTACACCAGCCTCTCCACGTAAGGCAGAGAGCAAATAGGCCAATTTCTGGCTAGGGAACAGGTCGTCCCTCGAGTGAACCAGGCTATCAAAGAGGTTAATGAACCCCATCCAAGAAGCCAGGTTCCCATCAAAGGTTGGGATGTCCAAAGTGGGCAGTCTGCCCAGCAAGCCGGCCGGGGTAGGCTTGACCTCCCCGGGCGTGCACGACTCACCCCTCCGGACGGATAGGATTGCCTGAGCCTTGTTTATAATCACATCCGCCTGTTCAAAACACTGATCATAATCGGCATTAAATTGGTCGACTGCCCGCAACTCAGCGGCACCCTCGGCTGGGTGGTCGAGCAAATATTGTTGATGAAGAACGAAAAGCTGCTCCAATTCCTTCAAGCGAGCAGGTACTCCCTCATGCCGAATTAACAAAGCCTGTTCTCGGTCTGGTCGGTCTACCAAAGCGACGGCACTAGCAAACCATCTCAAAATCTTTTGTGCACCCGCGCGGGCACCACTAAGCGGGCTGACTGGCGGGACCATTTTGCACCAAAATTAATAAACACTATAATAATACACGGACAAACAGACCGACAACCGCAGACAATAAAACAGATCGGGAGGAACTTCAAAGGCAGAACAAAATATATAAACAAACCAAAATCAAGTATAAATGCTAGAACTTAACTAGAACAACAAGGCATTTAACAACAGAATTTTTCAAACAAATTAAATTCAAGTATTAAGTCAATAACTTAACAAACATAATATTCAAGGGCAAACAAAACAAAATCAAATGTAAATGCTAAAACTTAACACAGCAATATAGTGTATTACAACAACAGCAAAGTCATTTAGCAGCAAAATCTGTTAAACAAATTAAATTCAAGTATAAGTTTACAACTTAACAAACAAAATAGTCAAGGGCAGAACAAAGATATGAAAAAACAAACCAAAATCAAATATAGGTAAATGCTAGAACTTAACTAGAACAACAAGGCATTTAACCCCAATTTTTCATATACAATGACAATTAGTTAAGGAGATCGGTCCACAAATGAGCTGGTAGTCGGTTTAAAATCAGCAATCAAAACCAATTAATATGTATTGCCCGTTTGGACAACCAACAAGATTACAATATTAATTGTACAATACTAATCAAATACTCAAATCTAAGAACCACTCAAGTAGGTGTATATTGGGCATTCTAAAACAGTTTTCATCAAAACACCGCAAACGAACGCAGTGAGATTTGAGCTACGCTTCGCTGCGCTCTAGCTCCGCAAATCTCACTGCGTTCGTTTACGGTGATTTGATGAAAACAGTTTAAGATTGCCCAATATACATTATATAGGGTTAAATGGAAAAGAAGATTTTTTATTTCATTTCATTTCATAATGTTTCTATTGTGTTGTGTTGTTTGACTGTAAACAGTATACTTTTGATTGATTGCTATTTACTAGGCACATTTTCAAGGTTTTCTATCTCAGAATATTAAGGCATTCAACTAGGCAGCAGTGCAATAACAACAGAAATTAAACAGGTTGAGGTTTCGTAGCTTCAGGACTCAACTCTCGGATAAGTACCGTTCTACACTCTGCCTGCCATACAGTTTCAAAGCATTCCCACGAAATTCATTTATCAGCAATAAATTTATTGCACATTATTCATATATCCAGTTACGAGTGCTTACTCAAATAATAAGGCTTCTTTCACACGTTAATACTTTTATTTGTTTATTAAATTACTTCAATTAAATATATTCTTTATTATAAAACAAAGTATAAAATTGTTGATTTTTACAAAATATTTAAAAGGGCGGGCTAATCCCTGAAAGATGTGTTCCAGTCATCACACGAATAAAAAATAGAAATAAATATTCCAATAATTTAAAAAATGAAAATATAAAAAATATTAAGAACATTTTAACTACCTACCTTGGCTGACTAAGGTCTTAACATCCTAATTAAATAGGGTAGTGCGGTGGGAACGTGTATGAGATGCTGCCGATGAATACCACCTATGTATTATTACAATAATTTTCATAAACTTCTATGGTTCTGTCCTCATGTCGTATCAATATCGTTATGCTATAAATACATTCGGTTCGCCTAATAGAACGATATACCTATTGTTTATCTGTTTTAAATAGTAGTATCGAAAAATGAAAATTAGAAATCGCATCCGTTATTATAAAGAAGACTTTTTAATTTGGAGATAATATTCGTTAGTAATTGTAAATATGTATGTACATGTATAATTTAAATAAATATAATAAACCCGAAATGAAAAAAAATTTGGAGCATGCAGCCTTACACGAGATTTCTGCATCAGCAGAATTAAACGGTTACCAACTATTTTGCTGTATATGCACAGTATTGTATTGCAAGTTTGTGGAAATAAACGACAAACAATTAATTTGCTGATTATTTCCGCGTCATATTGCACATTGGTAGAATTATGGGTAAATATCAAATTTTGCTAAATATCATGAAAGTCAGAGGTGCAAAACGTTATTAAGTTTTATATTTCGAGTATGGAACCGACTTTTTGAAAGTAAACTACCATACTATAATCTTCTCTTAGATGTTGTGATGCTGAATAACGATCTACTACTACCTCGAAAATAAAAATCCAATACACGTAATTGCGTCAGTTCGTCGTTTTGTTTCTTTCTTGCTACGTAAGTACTTTTTTTTTATATAGCTGACGAAGTTCAGCCGATGATCGGACCGTTTTTGGATCATACGCAACTGCGGATCAAAAATTTTGTTGCAGACCTGAGAACTGCTCCACTCACACGTCCCGGGTACCATAGTACCCAGAGCGCTTCGCGTCTCCTTTGCCTAAAACGCGCGGTGTGATAAAAAAATCACGAAAAAAATATATTTTCTCTAAATAAAGTGTCAGTTCTTTATTGTTTGAAAAACGAACAATGACCATGGAAGTGGAAGTGAATGCATTAAGCATCTCGATAACGTATAGACATCATATCCGTGAATGCATATTTGTTTTCTTATATAATTTTGTGTGGATATGATTTGGACGGAAATTAATAATTTTGTGATAATATTTTATAATATTACTTACTTATTTAACAATATAAAAATTAATGAGCATTCTTTTTTAGATTAGTCATGTTAAATAAAAATGATTATAAAGATAAGGTATAGGTTGAGAACCTCAGTAAAATTATTACTTGCATTGCACTTTTCTTATATAAAATCCGGAAAAACTGTAGTCACAGTACACTCCAGTGCTATCTCTGACCACTAACAGTGCTTCAGTACCTCCTCATCAAAAAATCTCAAGACCAAGACAGCTGAAAAATGTTCGTAAGTTTTTATACTTTATTGCTATACTTTATATCTATTCTTTAATTGTCTATAAGTGGTTGATCATCTTCATGCTTCAACAAATTGAGCCGTTGGACCAGGCTGTATATGACGTGACCTCTCCAAGTGCTGTCTTCACGAGGGACCATCAAGCCCAGCAGTGGCATGCTGATTGACTGATGATGATGATATTTTTTTTATCTTATGAATTGAAGATGTGAATCTTCAACTCGTTTTCTTGTAACCACTCTTAATACTAATATGACATTTACTATTTTCAGGTCGGATAGCAAGCAAAACAAAAGGTCAGCCAAGAAGAGCTGTGAATCTGACCTTTTCTTTGATACCGACGACGAAGACATCAGGTACTTTTATTGCTATATTTACATATATCTAAATTTCAAGTGTTTAATGTGTACAATAATCGTGTATCCTTTTTCTATCTCCCTAGTCCAAAGAAGAGAAGCAAGGCGATAAAGTGCCTATCGAAGGCGAAGAGTGCAGAAGTGAAGAATACATCGTCGTCCAATACTTCTGAGTGGTTGTTCGACTCAGAGTCGGACAGCGAGGTTTCGCGGCCGCCAAACCTGCCAAACAAGACCACCAGTATCCTGACACGCCGAGTACCTGGTGGTGTAACGCGTCGGACTGCACAGCTCGACGGCGACTTGCTAGTGGAGCTACGCCTCTACAACCAGAAGGAGGTATCTAATCTCAGCGGCCTTGACCGGTGCGAGCGCGCTATCGTTTGGGTACGCTTGCAAGGCGAAGCAGAATCTCCAGAATTTTACGCATTAAAAAAATTTGTAAAATTAGCTAAGGCAAAGTTTACCACAGAGGGGATATTTTATAAAGATAAAGTTAAAAAATAGGTTCTCTTTTGTTTCTCTCTGCGTAAATTATGTTTTAGCTGGTTTACTTATTGTTTATCGTTAGCAAACTCAAAGATTAGGTACTTACATACTTAAGCCTTTATTACTTTAACTTTGAGAATTTGTACTGTCCAAATCATAATGTCGAGGTCTACTTTCTGTTCAGTTTGTGACGTATCCGTAAATAACAAAGTTTTCTCTGCACATTTGAAAAGTATTTTACATAAGAACAACAGTTCGGTCGTTGATAGTGAGGGGGTTGAAAAAGTTCATAGCGCTTTTCGTAATCGTATAGCATCGTACCGTGTTCGATATCAAGATGAGGGTCATGATAGTGCGCGTGTTCGCCCGCCCGCCGAGTTTTTATGGCACTTGCGCTCTCGCGTACGCCTATTGCTCATAGCGAAAATTCAAGCTCACACTAATGTTAAAGCTAATTTTGAACTTTTCTGTGAATTCTTTCTGCTTAGTAAGTATGATTCGATTTCAATCAAGTCATTTGCAACGGAAAACTTCATCTTGCATCAAAACTTCAATTTTGAAGATATGTTTTCAAAAATTATTCACTTAATTTGTAAAAAAATTGAAGAATTTGAAGAAAGAGATAGTGGGTGGGCCTATTTACAAAGCCTATATCTAGAAGTAAATATAAACAAATATAACCCGTTAAGAGGCTCCAGTTTTATAGAATTACCAAAGTCCATAAAATGTAAACGAGCATGTATCAACATTCAAAATTCTGATAATTATTGTTTTTTATAGTGTGTCATGGCAGCACTATTTCCTATAAACAGAAACGCACATCGAACGTCAGCTTACCCACACTTTAAAAATGTACTCAATATCAAAAATATGATTTTTCCAGTTGGGTTTGCGGACATCAAAGTTTTTGAAAAGAATAATCCTCGCATAAGTATTAATATTTACGGCATTCAAAAGAATGGTAACATTGTTGGACCTTTATACAAAAGCGAGATTCGCAAAGATCATCACATTAATATGCTTTTCCTGGAAAACAGAAAACGCACCCATTACTGTCTTATTAAAGATTAATCTAAATTACTTCGTCTTCAATTAACTAAACATCATTCTAAAATATATTTATGCGAGGATTGTATGATATTCTTTGATAGTAATGATAAACTGAAAGCTCATGTTTGTGGTGGTGTATCGACAATATTACCCGGTGATGGAACACGAATTCAATTTAATCATTACGAGCGAATGCATGACATGCCCTTCGTCTTATACGCAAATTTTGAATCATTATTAAAACCAACTGAACTCGATTCTGGATCAGGCTGTACAAAGATATTGCAAAAACACGTACCATCAGCATTTGCTTATTACGTTGTGTGTTCTTATGATAAGTCGCGTAATAAATATGTATCTTATCGAGGTCCAGCCTGTGTAGAAAAGTTTTTAGAAAGTCTATTATTGGATATAACCGATATTTATAACGTTTTGCAGTCGCCAGTGGCTATTTGTTTAACAAATGAAGACAAAGCGAACTTTGCTCGGGCTACAAATTGTTTTCTTTGTGATAAAATATTATTTGACGATAAAGTTAAAGATCATTGCCATCTTACAGGACGGTATCGTGGTGCAGCTCATTCTTATTGCAATATTAGATATTGTTTGCCTAAGTTTGTTCCTATATTTTTTCATAATTTAGCGGGTTATGACAGTCATCTTTTTATACGACAGTTGGGAAAACTATCAGGAAAAATACAAGTAATAGCAAAAAATAAGGAAAACTACATATCGTTTACAAAATTTTTTCAAATTAATGATAAAGATATCATACCTGTTCGATTTGTTGATTCTTTTAAATTTTTAGGCACAAGTCTAGGGAAACTTGTCGCAAACTTAAAAAATGACGACTTTAAACATCTGCGGCGTTATTTTCCTTCTCGTGAGCATTTTGCTTTAATAAAACGAAAAGGGGTGTATCCATATGAATACATGACTACTTGGAGTTCATACGAAGAAAAAGTACTTCCGCCTCAGGAGTTCTTTTTCAGCAAATTACGCAATAGTAATATATCTAAAGTAGATTATGATCATGCAAAAAAAGTCTGGCAAACGTTTGAATTATCGAATCTCGGTGAATACACAGACTTGTATCTTAAGTCAGATGTTCTTTTATTAGCTGACGTTTTTGAAAGTTTTCGCCAGACATGTAAGATGAATTATAAATTAGATCCAGCCTTTTATGTTACAGCACCGAGTCTCAGTTTTGATGCCATGCTATTAAAAACAGATGTTAAATTAGAATTAATACACGACCTGGAAATAATAAGAATGATTCAAAAAGGTATTCGCGGTGGAATATGTTTATGTTCGACAAGGTATTCAAAAGCCAATAACAAGTATTTAAAAACTTACGATCCAAGAAAAAGTAATAACTTTCTAATTTATATCGATTGTAATAATCTCTATGGATATGCAATGTGTGCTTATTTGCCTCATTCCAATTTTAAGTTATTGAATGACTTGGAAATCGCTGGAATAGATTTTATAAATGTGCCAACTAACGGAGACACTGGTTATATACTAGAAGTAGATTTAGAATACCCCGAACATTTGCATAATGATCATAACGATTTTCCATTCTGTGCTCAAAAATTTACTCCGCCAGGTTCTAAAACTTTAAAATTGATTCCAAATTTATACGATAAATATTTCTATGTCATACATTTTGCTCATCTGCAAACATGTATAAAACATGGTTTGTTGTTAAAAAAAATACATAGAGTTATTCAATTTAATCAGAGTCCTTATTTAAAGCAGTATATTGACATGAATACTGAATTACGAAAAAAAGCTAAATCTACATTTGAACAAGATTTCTTCAAACTTCTTAACAACAGTATATTTGGCAAGACGTTAGAAGACACAGAAAAGAGGGTTAATGTGAAATTAGTCAATAAGTGGAATGATGATAGTAACAAAACAAAGAAAAGTTTCTGTGCAGAGCAAATGATAGCTCGACCAAATTTTCACAGTGTTACAATTTTCACTGAAAACTTGGTAGCCATTCAAATGAAGCCTGAAACAATCACTTTGGATAAACCTATATACATTGGTTTTTCCGTTTTGGAAATATCTAAGAGTCACATGTTTGATTTTCATTATTCTATTATGAAGCCTTTTTATAAGGAAAAGTTAAAACTTTGTTATACGGATACTGATAGTTTTTTGTATTCAATAGAAAGTAAAGATTTTTATGCTGATTTAAAATCAAATTTTCTTCCCTATTTCGACACTAGTAATTATTCTGTAAATAACGTATACGACATTCCTAGTTGGAACAAAAAGGTGCCAGGTCTCTTTAAAGATGAGCTAGGAGGAAGTTTGATTTCGAAGTTTGTAGGATTAAGGTCCAAGTTATACTGTATTAAAACGGCAGAAGATGAATTAAAAAAAGCAAAAGGCATACAGAAGCAAGTATTAAAAGATGTACAATATAAAGATTATTACAAGGTATTAAATGAAAATACATTTTTGAAGAAAAAAAATATCATATTTAAATCTCTTAAGCACGAAATATTTACTCAAGAACAGAACAAAATAGCTTTGTCAGGTAATGACGATAAACGTATCATATTAAAAAACAAAATTTCTACTTTATCATGGGGTCACTGGGATAGTTTAGTTTAATATCATTAGTTTTTCTTTAGAAGCACCGTATTGTATAGTTTATTATTATTTTAATGGTAATCATGAATCAAATTGTAAGTTGAGAAATATGTTACCCCATCATCTATTTATTTATTTATTATATGGCTTAAGTAATGAATAAGTTAATAGAATAAAAACATACATGAAATTGTATAGTATGTACCGACACGGCACTTTATATTGTAAAGTTATTTAATTTTAATATTGTTATCCATCAGTTATTTGTTTAATAGTATTATACATTGTTTTTTAATGGTAAATAGGTAAATTAATTACCTAGTTTTAATCAAATACTTAATGTTGTATTGTAACGATGAAAATATATAACGTTATAAACCAGCTACCATGTTTTTTTTTATTTCATAATCCATAAAATATAAAACTATTAATAAAATAGCACACGCAATGAACAATTCGAAACTGGTTGGGACATGTTATTGCTGATTTAGGTATTCCAACTTATAGTTCATTAGTAATTTGTCCAATTGCGATTCCGTGCGAATGCTTTGTTGTTATGTCAGCATTATATTTACACTATAAATAGCTATTAAAGTCGAATGTTTTTAAAATTTGTTTCACACATAATTAATCAAGTGACAACTACGGTCACCCAAATACATCATGGTAAGTCGTATAAATTATTTTTCTTCAAACTCTTTTCTTGTGTAGTGGTTAGATCACTAGTTAATGTTTATTTGTATATTTGATTTAGTTGGAAGATAATGTTGTTGTTAAAACCTTATGGTTGTGATGCTGTTATCGTGATTCTCATATTCTATCGGTTCCGTATAAGATAGTCAGCCTCCTTGTGGATCCTAGATATACTCTTCTACCTCCGCCACTATATCAATCATTTCTTCGATGTGAAATTATTTTTGTTGCATAATAAATTAAATTTCAGAATACCCAAGAAATCTCGCAGTCGCTACTCATAAGCAAGGAGGCAACAGAAGATTATCCTCCTTGCTTTGAGCAAAATGCGCAAGATATGTTGGAGGGCTTCTCTGAAGAATTTCCACATTGGAATGCTAAAGATTCACCGCTGCATGCCAAGGTGGTTAAAAGTCTTTTTAATAAAAAGAAGCCCATGAAGAGGAGAAGCAAGTTACTGCAGAATACGAAGGGGAACGAACCTTCTTATTTAATTAAAACAATACCTACTAAAGGGCGGCGATTAATTAAATTAGAAATATTAGATCTGGAATCAACCAGCAATGATCCATTAATAAAAACACAATATGTGGTAACCGAGCATATTGATCCAATAATGGATCAAGCAGAAAATATTATAACTAATATCTCTAAGAAAATATGTGGTTACAGTTATAGTTTTTAAATAACTATTGCTGACCTAAAACATTTGTAGATGTATATTAAAATTCTCTAATGTGCTAGATGCGTACCTACTATCTTTAGTTACGTGTACACTCACGGAGATACATTATTTCAACAACATTATTCTTCTGAAAAATTATAGTAATGCTTATAAATTTTACTAACTAAGACTTATGTTATTTTAAATAGTTATGTTAGTTTAAGTCTTGTATTGTTTTCAATAAATATTATTTAAAAATAAAAAGACTTGTATGAAAATATTTGTTTTTATTTTAACACCTCTATAATGTAATCAAATATTTTGAAAAACATTCATTCAGAATTACCTCTATAAATAAATCTAAGATAAAATTTATTAGAATTCAAATACATAGTTTAAAATAATGGTAATAAAATTAAAAATATAGTTTTATTTATTAAAGAACGCAGTGTATTACTTTGTTAAAGTAGGGATGCAAGTAATTAAACAATGTTTATTTTTAAGCATCGATTCCTTACTCATATCATTTTTTATTGCACGATTCGAGAGGGGTGAGAGCTCTTTCTTCTCTCTCCATTCTTCTCGATGCTTTAACATTGTGTGTTCTAGACACGTCCAATAACTTAATATAATGAGTGGTAACAGTATCCAAATTCTTCTACTCCTTGCTATTGTTACCGCCGTCGAATGCTTAGTCTATATGGTGGAGTGAGTGCACTTACAAGTAAATATACTGCTAGTTCTCTTATTATTACAAACGCAAAGTGTTATATCCATTTTGTTAAAAGCCACGAATCAAAACGGACAAGTTGCTATGAAGTTCCTCAAACAAAAGGAAACGTTAAAATTAGATTATAATATCTGTCCTGCATCATTATGTGAAGCAAAGCGACATGGCAACTTATTGCCGAGCACTATACGATGTATTGTTTGTGGACCATCAAATTGCGGCAAGACAAACTTAGTAATAGGTTTGTTATTACATGAGAATGGTGCACGTTTTCGTAACTTATATGTATATTCTAAATCATTATACCAACCAAAATATGTGTTCTTAGAAAAAGTATTAGATTTAGTTGCAGACATATCTTATAGTAAATATAACCATAATAATGATATCATAAGCCCACACGAAGCTTTGCCAAACTCCATTATAATATTCGACGACGTAGCTTGTGAAAACCAAAATAGCATTCGGGATTATTTTGCTATGGGTCGACATAAGAATATTGATTGTTTTTACATTAACCAAACATACAGTAAAGTACCTAAACAACTTATAAGGGACAATTCTAACCTCATTATTTTATTTAAACAAGACGATGTAAATTTAAAACACGTTTACGATGAGCATGTAGGTTCAGATATGTCGTGGTCTCAGTTCCGTGAAATGTGCTCAACTATTTGGAATAAACCATTTAATTATGTTGTGATCAATAAAGACTGCGAAAGAAATAAAGGATGTTATAGGATGGCATTCGATACTTTTGTAGTAGTAGATTAATATACATAAGTTATTGTTTCATCAATACACAATCACTATTACTCTGGATTTTGCATTGAACGGAATCCTTGTCAAAATGGAAAAGCAACTTAAAAAACAAATTGTAAAAGCTGCAACTGCTGTAAAAAGAAAGGTTGAAATGATAAAGGATATGAAAAATACAAATGATGCCACTCTGGAATCCATATTCAAACCAATAACCGATCCACTGAAACAAATAGCCATTAAGAACAATGAAATTTCTCATGAAGATGAGGATGAGTTTGAACATTATACAATAAAAAAAAATAAACATAATGACAGCGAGGCAACAAATTTTTCTGATGACGATTTTAATGAAGAAGAGGAACAACAGTTCTATAAAAAATTTAATTCCGAAAAAACCCTTGTCGTATCACCTTCTGACAACAATAATATGAGTGATGCTTCCTTTAAGTCCTTTCAATCATCACCAAATGTTTCACTTAATAGTTTATCGTGGTGTGCTTCACCCGACGCAAATATCCCTTTTGGAATAAAAAATGAACGAGGAAAACTTATGCTCGGCCAAACACGTGTTTTCGACGACGGAAAAATTATAAAAATTGGAAATCGAAGTTTAAACAAAACTCTTGGATTAAAAGAATTACTATTTGAAAAGACACCAAATTTGGATGTTATCACAGATGAAGATTTGCAAAATTATAAAGAGCTTCTAATAGAAACGAATGCACATAGGCGTAATTGTGATCCACGCAAGCCAATTAATAGTAACAAAGGGTTTAAGTACATGCATATTATTAAACCACTGTTTAAGTTCTCTAGAAATAAGTATGACAGCACAGAAAGTCTTACGGTAGGAAAAGGAATAAATCTTTTAAAAAGTGTAAAGAAAGATATAGATTACGTTTATTGGGATGATCCAAATGAATTAGTAGATCGATTGAAATTACTGTTTGCATCTCGTGATGCTGGCAATACCGGCTTAGATAATGAAAT
Organism: Schoenobius gigantellus; assembly: GCA_963935595.1. Lineage (NCBI taxonomy): Eukaryota > Metazoa > Arthropoda > Insecta > Lepidoptera > Crambidae > Schoenobius > Schoenobius gigantellus. The sequence continues at coordinate 32,162,170 of OZ012554.1, forward strand.
TATTGCGATTATAGAAGAGCTGTACGAAGCAGGCATCATTAAAAACACCAAATATAAGGAACCTAATTTTAAAAAACTGATCAGTAGTTATACAGCAAACACCGCATAGATACGGAAATGAATGTAGATAAATTTGGTCATCACGTTCATAAACGTTTACGATTAGAGGAATATATTGGAAATCTCAACGATACATTAGTGAAGTCAGAAACAGGTGAATACGATTTAAAATCATCAAGATTAAAAGGGCTTATATCGCCAGGCAATGATGACGAAGCCGCCAATAAAGCTTACGTGGATGAAAAGACACACGAACTAAGAACTAATATTTTAAGTGATGTAAATATTCGTTTAAATGATTTTGAAAGTTCAATACTTAATAAGCTAGCCACCTTGTTTTACACAAGGACAGAAATTGATCACATGCTTCAAGAGAAACCAGATAATAATGAGCAAACAAGACATAGTGAATGAGCTTCACAAAGCAGCAAGAAGGAATTTTTCCCGGCGATGTACGATCATAAAAGGAATAGATGATTTATGGCAAGCCGACCTCATAGATTTGCAAAAATATTCACAGTTTAATAAAGGGTATAAATATATTCTTATCGTAATTGACACTTTATCAAAATATGTATGGATCAGACCTTTAAAATCAAAAGCGAAAAATTATGTTACAGATGCAATGCAAAGTATTTTAACTACATCATTACGAAAACCTAAAAATTTACAAACTGATTTAGGCACAGAATTCTACAATGATAATTTTAAACAATTAATGAAAAAGTATAATATTAATCATTATTCAACATATTCTATTAAAAAAGCATCTATAGTAGAAAGAGTTATAAGAACAATTAAATCTCACCTTTACAAACTATTTAGTTTGAACGGAAATTACCAATGGTATAAAAATATTTTAAAGGACGTTGTAGAACACTACAATAACACTTTGCATAGAATAACAAAATTTAAGCCTGTGGAAGTTAACAAAGTAAATGAGCTTATAGTCAAAGGTTATATTATGAATTCTCAAAAGAATAAAACAAGTCGGGGATATACATTTCGTGTTGGTGATTATGTTCGCATAAGTAGATATAAAGCAGATTTTTACAAAGGCTATACGCCAAACTGGTCCACCGAAATATTTCGTATAGTAAAAGTTAATCACACTAACCCAACAACTTATCAAATAGAGGACAGACGCAATCAAAGAATCCTCGGCTCATTTTATGCATACGAGTTACAAAAAACTAAGTTTCCAGACCTATACCTCATTGAAAAGGTTATAAAAAGAAAAGGAAACAAATTGTTTGTAAAATGGTTAGGATTAAGTAATAGCGAAAATAGTTGGGTTGATAAGAATAAATTGGTTTTATGATATAAAATAGCTCAAGATATCTTTATTGATTCACTTTTTGTTTATCAATGAAGAAAGGAAGTGGTATCATAAACAGCTTAATAAATAAGATTCCGTTTGAGTTACATTTACCGGACTACCAATATTGCGGACCCGGCACAAAGCTTCAGAAACGATTACTTAAGGGTCAGCGAGGAATTAATAAATTGGATAACGCTTGTATGCACCACGATATTGCTTACATAAACAACGACGCTAACGTAAGGCACAAAGCTGATCTAGATCTATTAAATATGGCTCAAAGAAGATTGAAATCAAAAGACGCTGGAAAGAAAGAAAAAATTTCTTCATGGATAGTAAAAAATGCTATGAAGGCCAAATTAAGAGCTGGTGCAGGTGCTCGGTCGTTTATGACGGCTGTGAAAAAACTCAAATCTAAATTTAAAAAAATAAAATCTAAAGACACAAATTCTACTATTAAATATGCGGTCGCCGCTGCAAAAAAACTATTTAGAAATAAAAATAAAATGAGTTTACCTCGTTGTATTCCTATTCCAAAATGTGGAGGACTGTTACCGTTAATTCCTATTTTCGCGGGATTATCAGCTTGAAATAGCTGGAAATAAAATTCTTTATCAGTAGTAAAATGTCTTTCACTGTGTCTATAACTGGAAAAGGATCCTCTCTGATAACAAACTACTCACCTACTTTGGAATTAAGTGGATACTATGAGTGTGGATTGTTGTATTTTTCAACATTTAATTCTATACCCAACATAGATAAAAGAAATAATAAATTCTACTATGACGATAACGAAGTAATCGAAATACCTGAAGGAGCTTATGAACTTCAAGATATCTGTGATTATTTAAAGACATACATTAGAAATGCAATGTTAAAATTAACTTGTAATAATAATACTTTAAAAACTACAATTTTTTGTACTAAAGATGTTCATTTCAACAAAAGTGACTCACTTGGAAGGATTTTAGGTTTTGGTGGAGAAACAATAAAGGCATTAAAAAGGACCGAATCTCTGTATCCTGTCAGTATATTGCCAACAACCATTGTGCGCATCGAATGCGACGTAGTTAGTGGGTCATTCGTGAACGGATCTGCAAGTCATATTATTCACGAGTTTGTTCCTAACGTACCACCTGGTTACCGGATCATTGAAGTGCCGAAAAATCTAATATATTTTCCTGTAAATAAAAGTTCTATAAGTGCAATAACTATACAATTATTAGACGCCGAGAATAAACAAATCAATTTACGAGACGAAGAAGTACAACTGTATCTACATTTTCGTAAAAATGATAAATTTCAATAAAAATCATGACACAGCTTGCATTCATGTTAGTACTAGAAGATCACCTCATAAAAGCACACCGCTTCACATAAAAAAGAAGCTCACCAAAAACAATAAGGAATTTTTGAAGTTGATTGGCTTGTTAAAATGAATATTTTAAATATATCTCAATCAACATCATACGACAATAGTATTGAAAGTTTCGAATATCATTCTTATAAACCGTACGTAACAAGTTTCAACAAGAATGATGAAATAAGAATACCTATTAATCAACAAGATCTATGTCTGTTACCCTCACTCAGCACTTTGTATATTGAGGGTAAAGCCAATGTTTATAATAGTTCGACTAAAGAAAAAATATCAAATGTGTATTTTATCAACAATCCAATACTATATTTATTTCAAGATATTCGATATGAGTTAAACGGAATAGAAATAGACAAAATAAAAAATGCTGGCATAACTACAACAATAAAATCGTACCTCTCGTTAAATGATAATGAATCTAAATGCTCACGTGTATGGGGATGGTCAACTTCTGGTACAAACAATCTTAACGGAGGAATTTTTTCGGCTTCTGTGCCGTTGAAGAAAATTTTTGGTTTTGCAGAAGATTATGAAAAAGTTATAATTAACTCCAAACATGAATTGGTGCTATTAAGAAGCAATACGAATCTCAATGCTTTGAAATTAAATGTCGGAGAGGTGGTCGAAGATATAACTATTAGCAAAGTTGTTTGGCGAGTTCCGCACGTTAAAGTATCAGATCGTGAAAGAATCAATTTGTTGAAACATCTAGAAAAGGACAGGCCTATTACACTAGCATTTCGAAATTGGGATTTGTATGAATATCCATTATTACCGAAGACACGTAAACACACTTGGTCTATCAAAACTTCGTCACAGATAGAGAAACCAAGATTCGTTATTATAGCCTTGCAAACCAATCGCAAACACAATGCGGAAATGTCAATGGCAGAGTTCGATCACTGCAATGTACGAGATGTAAAAGTATATTTAAATTCATCGTATTACCCTTATGAAGGATTGAATGTCAGTTTCTCAGAGGATAAATTTAATTTATTATACGAACAATATGCAAGATTCCAACAGTCTTATCATGGACGGCGACCAGAGCCGTTGATGAGCTTGAAGGAATTCAGAGACGTTGCCCCATTATTTGTTATTGATTGTTCTCACCAACAAGAAATGATAAAGGGATCAATCGATGTCAGAGTGGAGATTGAAACAGACCAAGAAATCCCGGATCAGACAGCAGCATATTGCTTGATTTTAAATGACTGCATTTTTGAGTACAAACCTCTGAGCAATATTGTGAAGAAAATATCTTAACTAAATAAAGTGCAATCAAAAGGTATTTGAAAGAACAAACTTCAACTTTATGTTAAACAGTGGAATACAACGAAACAATGAGTGCTGATAAGAGTTCGATACTTTTTGTTGATGTTCAAGGATTCAAAGACTGCAAAAATAATTTTATTATTAAGGAATTTGCGTTAGCCACAAAAGAGTTTACGCAAGTCTTTTTAATAAAACCTCCATATTCGTATCTAAAATTATCTGCCGAAGAAAAAAGAGCAGTCAATTGGATTGAACGCAACAGAGGAATATACTGGAGTCAAGGCAATATAGATTTCAGAGAATTTAAGAGATTAATTATTCCAATTTTAAAGGACCAAACCATAATAATGAAAGGTGTTGAAAAGCAAAAATGGATTAAAGATTTGTGTTCTGACTGCTTTTTGATAAATGTTGAAGGCAAAGGTTGTCCTAATTTTGCAACATTGCGCAATAGTTATGCTAAAGGTGGAGCTAACTTCAATTGTATAACTCATAAAAAAGAGTGCGCTCTAAGGAATGTTTTATTCATAAAAAAGTGGTACTTAAGCACATGTAATTTATGACTTCAGTAAATTGTACTTGAATGAAAATTTGTATTTAAAGTATTGTTCTAGTTTAGCTATGATGATATTTGTTACTTGCTTTATAATAAAAAAATATTTTGCACAAAAATTTCTGCGTTTTATTAATGAAAACAAATATGGTGATTCAATATACTCGCATAACTCTTTATTTATCAAAAATTACAATTTAATGGTATGAATAATTTAACCCTGTATAATGTATATTGGGCAATCTCAAACTGTTTTCATCAAATCACCGTAAACGAACGCAGTGAGATTTGCGGAGCGTAGCGGAGCTAGAGCGCAGCGAAGCGTAGCTCAAATCTCACTCCGTTCGTTTGCGGTGTTTTGATGAAAACTGTTTTAGAATGCCCAATATACACCTACTCACTCAAATCTAAAAACCACGCTCTGCTACCAAGAGATGGTGGTGCCCCAAGTAGACTCCACCACGTCGGCGTTTCACTGACTTGTATTGCTGAATTTTATTCACCGAATACCAGCTCTTAGAAAATTGGTATTACTTACCTTGGTTCCAATTGTCTCCGTCCGTCTCCTCCGTAGCCGGTGGACTTCCTGAGCTAGCTCGAAAGAAGTCGCGGCTCCTGAAGTTCTGCAGTGGATCCACCGGTGGAGACCGGAGCACTACAAATGCCTATTAGGCCATCACGACTCACACACGCGATTTTGACACCTTGCACAACACAAAGCGGGCTTTCGCACCCCGATATTAGGTGCGCCGCGCAAATCACTATTTGCTTGAATATTGTGTATTATATTTTATTCCGGCCCGCACATAACCTCTAAGCATGTCATGACATTTCGACTCGACTTAACTGACATATCACATGCGGCCGGCCGCCAAAAAAGCTGTCACTGCACAGACTAGAATGCAGTGCCGCCACTCGCTCTTCCTCGAGCGTGAACATTGTTCTCGAACGCAACCCTAAAATGAGAGAGAATGTCTGGCAGAAAGTGTCAAAAATGTATATAGCGCCATCTATCGTCCTCTTGTATAACTACGTAAATCTATGTAATCACTGCTGTGCATCCTAGGAGCGTGTGTGCTTTGTTGCTTCGACAAATTTTAGATTTGATACAGCTCGCTCCATCTATTGCTCGTGGTTATAACTAATTTTAGAAATGTGAGACATTGGACTCAATTCTGAAGCGGCCGCTAAATTTCCTAATTTTATTTAGGTGTCGCTAAACCATTTTCCTATTCTACGGTATCTGTCAAATTCAACTGACATTGCTAATTTGAATCTGACGTTTCTAATTTTAGACGGTCAATTCAACTTAGGTTTAGCCGTCCAAACGCTATTCCAGACGTGAGATTTTTACGCGTAAACCTCCTAAACTGATTAATTTTAGCGGCGACTAAAATCATCCCGATTAAAATTAGAACCTTGCTAAAATTCGCCATTTTGGTAATGAAAAATACAAATCCAAATAACAAATGAGGTAGAAATGTTAATTTTGTTCATATTGATTATTTTCGCCTTAAATGAACAGGAAAATAAAAATATTTTTTTAGTAATTACAATTATATTGTTAAAAATAGGATAAAAATGTACATTAAATGTATTAACATATAAACATAAACCCGTTTTAGTTTCTTTAACAACAAGATCCATCCATTAATTTACTTTTAATATTTTTACGACAGCAACACACACAATTAAAACTAATCTTAGACATTTTAGAATTACGCTTAAGCTCTGCCTAAATTTAGTTGGCCTGTCACCGTAGAATAGCACTTGCTTAACCGGCCATTTAAATTAAGTTTAAATTTAGAAATTTTAGTTTTAGGTTATTTAGACGGCGGGCACATAGAATTGAGTCCATTGACAATCCTTTCTTTATATCATCCTTGCTATTAGTTAGTATTATTATTAGTTCGTACGTGACAACAGAGATGGCGCTGATGCAAGTTAGAACGCGATGGCGTTGTGTGCAACATTCAGATATATATATATTTGGCGATTTGTTATTTCATGTTTCGCCGAATAATGAATTGATTGCTGAATTTAAAAACCGATTACGGTCTCCAGTTTTTGTACGACGAAACGCGTACTCAACGCAACCGTTTCGTCATCAAGATCGAAAACAAACTTGTATATTCGGGCCACTTAACTTAAATAGGCCAGTAGCCACATTTAATTGGCCTGACCAGTTGACCCGGCCAGAGGGCCTATTACCGATCTCATGGTTTTGCAAATGATATTATAGTGCAAAAAAAAATACGATTTCCGGTCAGATTTTTGATCATTTCTTCATTATTTAATGATGACATCATTGAAATTATGCCATTGTGATGATATCATTGGAGATGGGTAATACGAAATGCAGCATTTCATGACTTCTTTTTCTCAAATTTATACCATGTCATACGATGAAAGATCCATAATCAATCTGACCATCGATTTTTGTTAACGATATACCCAGAATAAAGGTCACTAGACAAATACGACAGTGTTTTTATTTTTTTGATATCTTAAAAAGTGACCGAGTTATAAGCGTTCAAATTTGCCGTACCGTCCGGATTTATAAAGCGAGTCGCGGAACGTTGATGACGTCACAAATCGACAGCGGGGAGAGGCACGCGCGGCCTGACTTACTTCGTTAGCTCTGTGCTACTGGTGCGGGCGATTTTACGTGGCTCTAAGATGTGAATCAACATTATGTCATATAATAAATACTATGTAGTACCTATGTGTACAAATTCAACTATTAAAACGCCTACAAAACTATTTTTTGAAGTGCCATTGAATGCCAAAAGGCGTAAAAAGTGGATGAACGTTATGAAACGGGCCCTAGACCGTTGGATTTTGTTGTGATGACCATTTTGATGTAAGTAAAATAATAATAATAATATTTTTTTATTTATATCTTCACAATGGCTTACATTATAGGTACTACATCTTATTCTCTAACAAGTATATATTATTTAAATGACAAGCCTGTGTGACAAAATTCCGGCCCTCCATCCTCTAGGATTAAATAAAATAAACATATTAAATACTTAGATAATAAACATAATAAAAACATTTTCATAATAAATTTATACATATTACATTATTATTTTTATTATAATATGTAATTAGATATTCTAAGCTTCGGGGTACTTATTACCTACTAGAAAATAACCTATAACTAAGTTGTATTACGAGGTGTTTTGGTGTATGTCTTCTTTTTGTCACTTTTTAAACCACATAGGTATGTATGATTAAAATATGTTGACTTTTGTTGACGGTAAAATGAAGGTCACAAAAGGTTTTACCGTCAACAAAAGTCAACATAGGTACCCAATTTTATAGAACAACTAGCGGCCGCCCGCGGCTTCGCTCGCTTGGTTTTTGGTTTCTTTATCGCGCCACAGCAGCGCCTTCTGGCGACGCGATGAATAGTAGCTGAGCTGCTGAGTGTTTTACGTGAATCCTGATGGAACTATAATTTTTTGCTGGATGAAATCTCTTTTTCTGTAGGTACCTCTGACAACGTGTATATGCAAACTTTCAAGATGATCGGTTAAGCATTTTAGGTGTGAAAAAGTAACAAAAATAAATCAAAAAACTAATTCAATTTCGCATTTATAGTATTAGATGGGATTAGGATACGATTCATGTTACCTAAACATGTACATCTACCTATAGACACTCACCCGTTAGTAGGCACCTACTAACTTTTTAATGAGTATCTTAGACCTGCGAATCTATTTGATTTGCTTGTTGGTCCTATATAGGTACGTCTATAGTATTTACCATTTCCCAGCTGTTTTACCAAGCTGAACGCTTTTTAATAACTCTCCCGCCGTTGTTGGGTGCACGACGAGATCTCCTGGGGTTCTCAACCCAAAAGGACTCATCCATCAAGGAGGGTACTTTGAGTTGTCAAAGTGCGAACACGTACTTTTCGTTTCCGCGGCAATATTTGTTACAACTATCAAAATAAACCTAAAATATATGTGTAAAAATATCTAAAACTAATCTCGTAATTATAAATATATATATATACAACATAATATTGATACAAATATTCACTATAAGGTGCAAATTGTGACTGTTGTTTTCGCGTTAGTGAGGTTAAGTGAACTACTTATATGAATATTCAAGAAATGGCATCAAAAATAATATGCTCTGGATGTCATATCCCCATTGTCGATAATCAATTTATAAATTGTGTCTATTGCAATCAAGTTTTTGACATAATATGTGCAAATATATCGAAAGAACGGCTCACATTGACTCGTGATATGTGGAAATGCGCACTGTGTAAAAGTGCTGAGCCGAAATCCGATAATACAAACACTCCTGTTCGGAGCGGACCGCTTGATAATGTCACCATTCGTAAAGGAGCCCGCTCGTGTCATATGAGCCCAGAGGAGCAACCCAAGGAGTCAGGGTTTGATATGGAAATGTCCTATACTGATTGTAGTGGCCTTGCCGAGCGGTCACCGCACGGTGCAGACGACATACAGGCTTTACTCTCCGAGATTCGTCTTTTTAGAGAGGAGATGCGCGTGACGAGGCTTCAATGGCAAGATCTCGGCGTGATTGTTGAGACCATATCAAAGCGGATGGACGCCAGCGAAAAGAGTATGGATAGCTTATCGACTCGGGTTGAAACATTAGAGCGTCGCTTGGATGAACGGTCTAGTCAGCTATCTCAGGATACATTGATGCAGACCATAGCTGAGCTCAAGGCTGAAATCAATGACCGCGACCAGGATTTACTACAAAATGATGTGGATATTGCCAGTGTGCCCGAACAAAAAGGAGAAAGTGTCATGCATGTTGTAAGCTCCATATGCCAGAAGCTGGGTGTAGAAATCAGGGACCAAGATATAGTGTGTGCAACGCGAGTGGGTCGGTCTCCCGAACTGTCTGAATACACAAATTCAACCAGCCAAGCCCCTCGACCCAGGACTATCGTGGTACGACTATCGCGCCACGTTCTACGGAACCAGTTGTTGCAAGCGGCGAGGGTGCGACGGGGTGCTACCACTGAGGGCACTGGTCTGCCTGCCCCACATAGGCAATTTTACATCAACGAGAGGCTAACTCGAATTAACCGGCAATTGTTCAACCAAACACGTGAGTTAAAGCGGCGTCTTAAGTGGCGCTACGCCTGGACCAAGGAGGGCAAAATTTTTGTACGACAGGAGGCTGACGCCGCCTCCCCTAAGCATCGCATCCGGACGGTAGCCGATTTGGAGCGTGTTTTTGGTGTTGCACCAGTTAGTCTCAACGGCTGAAAGACACTGGCTATGTTTTATTTTCGTTTTGATAAGCATGTCTGAAATCTATATAAGGTTCTGTTTTACTCACAATAAGTTAACAATCTTGTTAATATACAATAACTGCATTTCCTTATTATTTGTAGTACCACTAAATATTAAAAAATGCAATTGTTTTACCAAACGTCAGTTTGTCTACAATGTAAGTAAGTTAAAAACAATCATCAAAACTCCGTCATATGTTAACTTTATCTACAATGTTACTTATGAAGATGAACTGTCAAGAAAATTATTATTTTTGTTTCCCAAATGCTTGCACAAAATTCCTAGTTTAATCACTGTAACAATTTGTGACTATCTAATAAGAGTACATGGAGTATGTGTGGTTTTCTATATTGTGGAAAATGTGAACATGTGTCAGAATTGTGCCAAAATTGCAACATTCCATTTACGTACACAACTTATATGGCCATTAACCTATTCAACTAACATATTAAATATTCCCTGTCTGATGTCTAATAATGTAGTGTTTTGCAAATTATAACCCCTATCCTAACAAGAATGAATTTAACTGTTTTTTATAATTTAACAAATAAAACATTATTCCAGGCTGCGTCTAATTATTGTAATTTTATTAACACTATAACACCCTTAAGTATCGTCACTAACTTTAACGTACGGATCTCGCTCATTGAGCTTAGCGCGTCAATGCATAATTTTTATTTTGAGACGTCGTTTTTTGACCACATTTGTTCACTGGTCCTCCACTGACAACATTTTTTAAATTAGCTCTGTTTAATGCGGGATCGCTTGGTACAGGCCACGATGATTTTTTAATGGCAATGGACCGCCATAGGGCTGATGTTGTTGCTATCAATGAAACGTGGCTGCGCAAAGGTCAAGAGCAGCGAGCACCCGCCGTGCCCGGGTACCGCCTGTTGAGTGAACCTAGGCCGGCGTCGATGCGGGGGGGTCGCGGGGGAGGGCTCGCTTTCTATGTCAAACGTGGCGTACGAGTGCGACTCGAGTCGCATCCGACCACTAATATAGAACAATTATGGCTCTCTACCACAGTCAATAGTTTTAAGATAATTATCGGTACAGCGTATCGACCAAACTGGATAAATGTAGATAGTTTTTTGGATGCATTGACGGAATCTATCAGTAATTTTTCAACTTTTGACTACATTGTTTTATTGGGAGACTTTAATATTAATCTGCTAGACTCTGTAAATATGAGCACAGTCAAGTTTAAGCAGTTTACCGTATGTATGGGCCTGGAACAACTGATACAGGAACCTACTCATTTCTCGACAACTAACGATACTCTTATTGACCTAGTATGTACAAATGCTCCGGCGCGTGAAGTCTCTGTCAATAACATAACTGGTTCTTTGGGTCATGCAATGATCAACGTAACACTGTCCATTAAACGGGCAAAAATCCCGCCCAGAATGCTTGCTTTTAGGCCTATCAAAAGTATGAATCTAGAACTCTTTAATAAACATTTAAACAGTATTGACTGGAACTCTGTCACTAAGCTTGAGACAGTTGACGCCATGGTTACTAGATTTAGCTCACTACTTTTATCACTCTTCGATTTACACGCACCGATAAAAAAGGTTAAATTAAAACGTAATCACTCTCATCCTTGGATAACAGACAACATTAGATTGATGATTAGCTTACGCAACAAAGCTTATACTAAGTATCGTAAATCGGGCAATGCTATTAAAAAGGCGAATTATGAGCGAATGAGGCATTTAGTCAAGCGAAGTATATATCTGGAAAAACAGGCCTATCTTAATACACAAATTAACAGTCATTGCGGTAACTCAAAATTACTTTGGAAAAATTTAAAACAAAATATTTTCCCAAACTTTTTTAAACGCGAAAACATTCCGGATCAATTTAATAACCCTGATATCATAAATGATCATTTTCTAAATTTACCTGGAGATAACTCAATATCACAATCTAAACTGCTGTTCTTCCGGCAACAGAAGTATGGCAATGCGGTTTTTGACCTAAAGCCCGTGCAGGAAAGCGATGTAGCAAATTATATTATTTCGTTGACCTCAAGTGCCACTGGAATAGATGGAATCAGTAGAGATATGCTTTTAATTACACTTCCCCAGTCACTCGGAGCCATCACTGCCATCATTAATAAATCTTTATCATCAGGCGAATTTCCTGAGACATGGAAATCAGCTCTGATAACACCTCTACCAAAAGTAAGCAATCCTACTCAACTGAAAGAACTAAGGCCGATTTGTGTATTGCCGTATATGTCAAAAATTCTAGAAAAAGCCGTTTATGTTCAGCTGAGCAGGTTCATTGAGAGTAACAATATTTTACCTGCTATGCAATCTGGTTTCCGTAAGGGTATGGGTACTGTAACTGCTCTTTTAAAAATCTTCTTTTTCTTTGCTCTTTCCCACGTTAAGTGGGGTCAGCTCTCCTTATCTTTCGGCGCCAGGATAATCTATCCTGGGTTGTTGGGTCGGGTAATTGGGTTTTCTTTATAAGATTGGCCATACTGGTCCACCAGGTCAAGGGCGGCCGTCCTCTTTTCTTCTTGCCTTCCGGGATTGACAGTGCTTTGTGAACGACATGCTCGCTGTCACTACGCATGACGTGGCCGTACCACCGTAGGCGTGTTTCGGTGAGCTTTTCAGAGATCGGGGTGACTTTGAAACTACCGCGGACATATTCATTTCGAATTTTGTCTAGTCTCGTCACTCCGCCCGACCATCTGAGCATTTTCATTTCGGCCACGTGCAGCTTCTGAACATGTGTTTCCTTCACTGTCCAGCATTCAGCCCCATATAACATCGCTGGCCTCACTGCCGCCTTGTACACTTTCCCTTTAATGCGAATAGGCATGCGCGGATCGCAGAGAACTCCAGTAAGTGTGCGCCATTTTTGCCAAGCGACATTTATTCTGTGGGATACATCTGCTTCGACATTTGCGTCTCGCGTTACTAATGAGCCAAGGTATCGGAATTGGTCCACTTTTGGTACCTGCGTGCCATCCGAGTAATAGATGTTGGCGTCGCCTGCTGTGTTACTGAATTTGCACTCGAGATCTTCTGTTTTAGATCTACTTACCCGGAGGCCGGAGCCTTCCAAAGCAGTGATCCACTCATTTAGTGTGACTTGCAGTTTTTCAGCAGATTCGGCTACCAGCGCGACGTCGTCGGCATACAAGAGATTCCAGGGTAGACCATGTTGGATTTTCTTTGTAACAAAGTCCATAACTATATTAAACAGCCAGGGACTGAGTGCTGAGCCTTGATGAACTCCCACCTCTACCGCGAAGTCTTTGCTAAGACCGGCAGGACTTCTAACTTTAGTGCGGATGTTGCGGTACATATCTTGAACCAAGAGTACGTAGTGTTCAGGGATTAGTTGTTCTCGCATTGTTTGCCACACAAGTCTTCTCGGGACTCGGTCAAACGCCTTTTCGAGATCGATAAATGCGAAATGCAGGTCTGCCTTGTTCACACGATACTTTTCGATCAGTATCCTCACTGCCTGGATGGCATCCGTGGTTGACTTGGATGGGGTGAACCCAAACTGGTTTGGTGTAATTTGGCAGATGTCCAAGAAGCGTCTATTTAAGATACGTTCCCATAGCTTCAGGGTATGAGAGGTTAATGTTATACCCCTATAATTACTACACAGCGTAATATCACCCTTGTTTTTATAAAAGGGTACAAGGAAGCTTTGCCGCCAGGACTCTGGAATCTGGAGGCTCCTCATTATTGTATTGAATAGTCTTGTGAGCCATACTATTGCGATGGGTCCCAGAGCTTTCCAAAGATCTGCTGGAATCTCATCGGGGCCTAGAGCTTTATGATTCTTCATTTTCCGAAGGGCCTGCTTTACTTCATATAAAGTTACCTCATGAATTGGACCTTGAACTGATGCTGAGGGACAGAATGATTGACTTGGGAATTCTTCATTGAGTAGCTCCTTGTAGTATTCGTGCCATCTGTTATTTATATCTTCATGTGTTGTAAGTAGCTCTTTGCTCTTTATAAACTTATTGACCTTAAAGTCTAAACTTGATCCGTGCCTGTTTTTGGCCAATCTGAAGATATCGGCATCTGAGTGTGCGTTATCAAGTGTTTTATAGAAGCTTTCCCGTGACTGAGCTCTGGATTGTGCTACGCATCTTTTGGCTTTCCTCTTGGCTTCGTTGTACCCCTCCCTGTCGTGTTCTAGTTGGGAGCTTTGCCAAGTCTTGAAGAGATCTTTTTTATTGTTAACGGCTTCTTGAACTTCTTTGTTCCACCACGTAGGATCTTTGCCGGTGCTGATACCTCCTCTAGAAATGCCCAGTATTTTACTAGCCTCACCTCTGCAGTGTGTTTCCAGTTTAGTCCACATCATATCTGCGTTTTGATAATGTACTTCCAGATCTTGCGCCAGGTACTTGCGCATACCAGCGATGAGACATTCGCCCTTCGGGCCAGTGAGTTCTTTCCATTTTATTCTAGGTGTTTTGTCTGTTTGCGTCTTGATGGGTTTAGGCAATCTGAACACAGCTACTAAAAGCCTGTGTTGTGATGTCAGTGGCTCCCCTGGTATCACTTTACAATCCCTGAAGCTACTTTTAATTTTTCTATCTGTCAGTACGAAATCTATCTGCGAGGATCTTCCTCCGCTATTGTATGTTATTAAATGTGAGTCTTTCTTTTTGAATAATGTGTTAACTATTGATAAATTGTGTCTTGAAGCAAAGTCTAGTATTTGTTCACCTTCTTTATTTAACGTGCCGTATCCGTATCCCCCATGAAAATCAATGTATGTACTGTTGGCTACTCCTACGTGTCCATTTAGGTCACCCATAAGAATCTTGGTTTCACTGTCGGGTATATTTACCATCAGCTCATCCAGATCTTCCCAAAAGTCTGCCTTTTCCAGATCACTACAGCCTACTTGAGGTGCATAGGTACATGCAATATTAAGTACTGGTTGCTTATCCATGGCCAGCTTAATCGCTATGATGCGGTCCGATCTTCTCTCAATGTTGACAATTCTGTTTTTGAAGTGGCTATCGAGAACAATGCCGACGCCATTTTGCCTGGTGTCCTTGCCGTAGTAGACCAGCTGGTATCCTAAGCCCAGGTTTCTGGACTTGGATCCCTTCCACCTCGTTTCCTGTACGCAGCAAATATTTATGTTCCTCCTTTTAAGGGTCTCTGCTAGTTCTTGGCTACGCCCGGTGAGGGAGCCCACATTCCACGTCGCTAATCTAATATTTTGATGCGAATGATTATTCTTGTCCATACCGTCGCCTTGGGGGAACGCCCTAGCATGTTTAGCACTCATCGCATTTGCGTCGCTTCTGGGGTACGCCCTAGTATTATTGCCCTTTTCTTTTCCGTTTGCTTTCATGATAAGGAGAATTTATTTTATGGCTATGTAGTTTTCCGGCCGGTTGCCACCTGACACCAAGGTTGTGACCGTTACTAGCCGAGGAGCCGCCGTTGGCCTTCTGCAGGCTCTTCCGCCGCCATCCCTACTGAGCACTCCAACCTAAACGCCCAGCACACCGTCAGCCTTTACTCTGAATATCCCAAAGAAGCCTAACGGTGGGGTTTGTTATCGAAGTTTCCTTCTCCGGCCTTGTGGTCTGCGGGAGGTATTTTATTTCCCTCCTACCCATTGGCCGAGGAGCACTCACTACGAATGCTCCCTACCTCCGGGCTTTCCCCTATCCGCCACCTGGGGACGCAGTCTCTAGGGAATAAGGCTACCCCGAGACAACTGCTCTTTTAAAAATAGTCGATGATATTCTAGCGCAGCAGGATATTGGCAATGGTACCATACTCACGCTCCTAGATTTCTCACGAGCATTCGACTGTTTAAACTTATCTCTATTACTCGCGAAACTGCAGTACTATGGCATTAACTTCAAGGCACTCACTTGGTTTGAATCATTTCTCACTGATCGACATCAATCAGTGAGGCTCCTCAGGGAGGATGGTAGCTGCTTACTCTCTACGCTAAAACCTTTACAGCGTGGTGTACCCCAAGGCTCCTTGCTGTCGCCTCTGCTTTTTATTCTGTTTAGCGCTGACATCACTCATGTAATCAAATACTGTGGATATCATTTATATGCGGACGACGTTCAATTGTACGCATCTGCTAACCCCCGCAATTTTCAAAAGGCAGTTACTGAGATGAATGAAGACCTCAGGGCGGTGGCAGAGTGGTCAACTGATAATGGGTTGATTCTAAACTCGAGCAAAACGAAATATCTGATCTTAGGATCTAGGGCACAGCTTGCTGAAATTATTACGAATGAACCTAAGATTGTAATCGGGAATCAAACAATAGAACGGGTGGATGAAGCTAGAAACTTAGGTATATTAATGGATGGTGGCTTACGCTTTGAAACCCATATATTAGAATTGGTTCGAGCATGTTTCTATCGACTGAAAATACTGTATAGCATTCGACAATTTCTTGATACAAAAGTGCGAACTCATATCTGCGAAGCACTAATTTTGTCGAAACTCAACTATGGTGACCTTGTTTACGGGCCGCATATGCTATCGAGATCTCGTCGCCTCATACAAAGAGTACAGAACGCCTGTTGTCGTTTTTGCCTCTCGATACCCCCTAGAAGTCACATCACTCCTTATTTAAATGACGCTGCTATGCTAAATATGTCTTCACGTAGACATCTTCACTTTGCCGGACTACTGTTTGATGTTTTGAAGTTTGAGAAACCAATCTACCTTTTTAAAAAGCTTCGTATACTTCGCAGTAGATATACCACCAGAACTGGCAGATGTTTGCTTGAAAATTACCCGCATAAGACAGCTGCTTTCAGGGGTAGTTTCCTCTACTTGGCTACCAAGTGCTGGAACAACCTACCACCACCACTGTGTACTGCTACTTCGAAGCATACTTTTAAAAAACATTTAAAAATATTTCTGTTAAATAAGCAGCGCGTGGGTATACCCAAAGGATATTCAATAGACGATTTGGTACTATAGATATCCCCCGCCATAATGTTCATAGGTAATTTTCACATGTATCAGTTCCAGCCTCATGCGTATACATATAGCTTGGGCCTGGTGTGTGGTCACAGGAAATGCGTTTGGTGGATATGCATGAATACTTAGTACTTCTATTTACTAACACCTCTCCCTGTGCCGTGCTGTGAATGTGAATTATGTACAAGTTTTTCGTGCAAATGTGTATGTGTATTGTATATATATATACACGGTTATTTTTTTATCACCCTGGTTATTTTGAGGGTAGCTTCAGGACACGGTAGAAGAATTATTTAACCATTAATAATAAAATTTACTCACCTGTTTAATTAGATATTTATTATCTAAAATATCCAAAAAATACTGCACTGATATGGACACTGAGTGAAGTTGTAGGCAAAACATTGAATGAACGCGAACTGGCAACAACGTCGCCGATTCAAAGTCATCACTGAGTTGATCACAATTTCACTTTCCTACTATACGGGCTTAAGACCGGCAAAACAAAGTTTTTAAAGAAAACAAACAGTACTAGGTAGGTATTACGGTTATAGTAGGTTGTTTTGGCGTAGTTAAAAAATTGGAAACAACTTTAAATACTTACCTACCTAAGAAACAATTTAAATCAACTTTAGTTCTAATAACAAAAGAGTTCTAAATCTAAAGGAAGTCCTCTAACTCATACATAGTCGTGCACGTTTAAAACTATACATGACCACAACAACATATCACTTTGGTTAGTGTTTAACGTCTCGAAATGCAGTTTTCGCTTCAAGTGTTACGTTTGTGGGTTCACTTTTTTACACCAAACACTTAATTTCACTTCACAAGTAAAAGTCTACGGTCTACCGGAGTAAGGTAACTTGAAACTAAAATTCCGAATGCGCCCGATGGCCGCGCGTCAGGCGCGGGCGCGACATATCGCGATACGTTCACACGCGCCGGGGTCAAACGCGAACTAAAGCCGGCCGGCTCGTGCCCAGTGTTGCCACCTTGAAATATGTTAGGGCGCCAGATCCACATTAAAATGTCGCCAGTTTCTTAAAATGTGGACAAGAAAAAAACCACCAAATTCCGCTAACTTTTTTTAAATTTAAATAAAATACTAATAAAGTATGTAATGTAGTTAAACAATAGCTAAGCAAAACTGTCCTCTATCTTTTATTAGTTCATCAACGAAATGGGGTGCCAAGACATTGTAATAACTTCAGAACATTTAGTCCGATGCATTTTTAAATCATCCGTTGCCTTGGAACCGGAGAAAGCCATAGACTTAGAATATACTGGCGTATAGACGTACTGACAGCTCATTATAAAATGAGACCAAAATATTTGAATTGTCAATTCCAATACTATGTGGCTGAATTCCAATATCCAATGTGGCTGACCTGTCCTTCAAAATCGGTTAAAAAGTAGCTAAATGCACTGTCTCTTTCAAACTCTAGAACTAGAGAACTTCATAAGACTATTATACATTCTCGCTCGCACTGTCAGTTGGTCTATATCTATACGACAGTATATTTTAAGTCTACGGAGAAAATGATCAATACCTACAGGAAACGAAACTGCTGTTCTGTAATGTAAAGTGGGAGCATTTATAGACTTTATGCTTATAACTAGGTATAGATTTTGTCTCTTGTGTCTATTCGGAACAGTAGGAAATTTTCTTCTCGAAGAAGTGTTGTCAGATTCCATTCCAGAAAACCGCTAAAAACCACTAAAAAAAATAAATACGCTAAATGATGAAAAAATATCGCTAAAGGTCTTGAAAAACCACCAGATCTGGTGACAAAACCACCAAGGTGGCAACACTGCTCGTGCCGACAAGCGACAGCAAACAACAAAACGCCGCCGCGCCGGCGCCGCCTGTCTCTGTCTTTCACTATTGTAGTGTCTAGTGCAATAAAAACTCTTATTTCAAACGATTTGTAGATTGATCTTGCTTGAATTAATAATGCGACGTTGCCGCATTTTCCTAAGCCCGTAGTAGTAAATGCTTTATTCATTCATAATCTTACCTTATCTTGTAGTAAACAAGAACAATGTCTATAATTTAATATTATTGACGGATAAAATTTTAAAAATATAACCACAATGTTTTTTTTATTGATATGAGTCGTCTAGCGTCTACCGAGCTACCTCTAAAATTTTCCAGTGTGATAAAAAAATAACCGTGTATATGTAAAGTCATTATATTACTACTTAAATTTATGTTGAATGGCCATATTAACCCCAAACTTTTGACGAGTTATCTTTTCTCATTATTTACCTTTTTTTATTCTATTTTGTGGCACTTTGGGACCTCACTGACCCCTCGGGTTTACAGCAGAATAACAGCGATTTGTTTATGTACACACAATGATCAAATCACATGCTGAGCTGTGGCCCATTTGTAGTCGTACATCGCACATTTTCAGTTTTTCCATAATGTCAAATAGGTACTAGCAATAATACTAAATTTATGTAAGTTTCCTAGTGTAAGTCTCTACAATATGTGATGTATGTAACTGCGAATAAACTTTTTATCTATCTATCTATCTATCTATCCTAGAGTAAGGCCTACCCGGGTAGAAACCCCTTAGATGTACTCTCTGTCTCCGGAGGTCCAGAGGTAGGTAAACGGTACCGATGGTCCATGGCGGTGATTGCGCCGTAGACACCGTTTGCCTACCTACCTAATCCTAAATAGGTGACACCTACGTATCTATTCTGTTGATTAGTTTTTATTGTAACTTCATAAACTTGTTAACTTTCAAACCATTGGCCATTTTTTGCCGAAAGCATCGGTAAATATTTGACCTTGACATTTTTTGTATGAAAGTTGCTAAGCGCAACCTAGGCAATACCAAAGAACACAACTGGCAATCTGGTGCCTCCCCTTGGCGTAACCTGGCGGCTGGTCCGCCAGGATCGTCCCCGGTCTGATGGCTCGGAGAAGTGACCTTCCCAATCCCAAGTTATTTTACCATATGGGGCGTAAATATTCCGGCGGAGACTTTGAATTAGTGAATTAGCCACCGGCGAACCGGAGACCGGCATACGGGTACACGGGGCTCGTCACTCTGCCAGTATCGATAATCGCATTATTCCGCCTCAAAAAAAGGCAATACCACAGAAAATACACTTGATTGTAGGTATGTACACTAAACTGTTTGACTTCATGAGTCGTAGAACATACATTTGTAGGAGCTACAAAAAAAATATTTAACTATGCATGTAACTATTATTTCAGATTGAAAATGATATGGAAAATTAGGTCAAATATAAATTGGTTGCAGGAAGACTAGTACTAAAAAAAAGATGCTTGCCCTCTTAAGTTTTCTTGTCAGCAAAAGACAGTTAAAAAAATTAACGATCTGTAGTGCAAAAATGTAGGCAAAAAGAACTGATTCACAAGATACCTACTCCATGAAGATATACCGAATCCGATCACTTCCGAACATATTAAGGAAATTTGGTTTGAGTCCTCGCATTTCCGCTGCTGTATAATCACTATTTTCGGAAAAATATTGAGTCACCATAAAACTGTCTACTTTTGGTAAATTATCTGATTGACCATGTGGAAATCCTTTCTCCATTGTTGTAATTAAAAGGCTAATAAACAATAAAAGTCAAGTTACACGGAGCGCAGTAGGTATGTACGACACAAAACTCAGAGCAAGTGCGACTAGCGAGCGAGCGGCTGCCGGCTGTCGATGTGTGACGTCACCTACCTAGAGCGCGCGTACTTGAAAATTTAAATAGCGACCGTAACTTTCGGCGTTATTAACTTTGGAAATACTGCATCGATTTTAATGAAACAAAAACTATTGACATGTACATAACCATACCCCTCATTTAATGTGTGTTTTATTGTAATTTTCAAACCTATCGGTCACACCAGACAGTTCTGGGCTGCTACTCTGTTTCTCCGAAACGAACTTTCGTCAACGAACGAAAATCAAAAGAAATTTCGAACGTGCCGCTATTCTATTTCATTTTCGGATACACACAATAATTTCGTTTCCATAAACAACTTTCGTGAACGAATGAAGAACGAAGGGAATGAGACCATTGCCGTAAAGTTGGGTGATTAGAGTGAATCAAATAATTATTCATTCTAAGCAAATAAGTTTCCGGGGTCAGTAGAGTGAAACAAAATATGAACAACCAATGGAGTGAGACCATTGTCGTAAAATGGGGTGGATAGGGTAAAATGATTCCGGGGTCAATAGAGTGAAACGGAAACTTTTTCCTTTCTTCGATAATTAAATTACCTATTATGCGATTTTTTCGTTAATTTGTTAGAAAATAGTAAATTAATTATTAATAATCTCAAACATTTTTGTCAAAAAGAAAAAAATCACGATTTCTTGGAGTTTGAGTTTGTATATAGAAGGTGAATAGAAGTTCTATTTTAAGTGGATTAACAATGTTTAAGAGTGATTTTTTTTAGTGTCCGCTATTGCGACTAGACGTGGGTCGTTACGTTATTTTCAAGAAACGTAACGAAACCGGTTACTTGGTCGGCGTCACCTGTTTCAAAACTAGTTATTTTTGTAACTAGCTATTTTTATTCAGCTATTGTGATTGTTTGCATAAATATCTCCACCAACTATACAGTTACACACGAAACGAAAAGAAATTAAATCACTATCAAAGTGTTTGTACCTATACAGTTAAATCAATAAATTAACTTCCCTTCATACTTTATTCAGGCTTAGGACTGACTGCATTAAATGTATTTATGATTGACTAGCTTTCCGCTCGCGGCTGCGCCCGCGTTATTATTGTTTTCCCGTGGGAAAAATTATTTTGTACCTAATAAATTTCGTAAAAATTTGAGCAGATTTTAAAATTTTCCATATACATTTCCAACCCCTTTAATGCACCCTTAGGGGGTGAATTCCAATAAACCATGAAACACGTGTTCAATTAAATATTTTTAAGAGCAATTCCATACAAACTTGCAACCCCTATTTCATCCCTTTAGGGTTAAAATTTTTAAAAATCCCTTCTTAGTGTCCGTGCACATTTTGAATCAAAATAACTGTCCAAATTTCACGATTCTACCATTAGCGGTTACGGCTGTGCGTGCGATTAGTGTTTACTAGGAAACTATGATTTTTATAACATTTTTTTATAATTTTATAATATTATACACATTGACATTTTTTGTTATATTTTATTTTTATGATAGGTAATTGAGTTTATGACCCTATCAAAAATCTTTTTGGATCTAAGTTAACATTTAAATACGTCAATTGGGCAACTACTCACACCCAACAATCACAGTAATAACGCTTTTACAAAAATCACTACTTGTAATTTGTCTCGAAACTAGTTATTCGGTTACATGCCGCGTAGCTAGTTATTGTAACTAGTGATGTGAAATAACGCCCACGTCTAATTGCGACACATTTTTTAGAAAGGAATGTTTCCACCTTGATGCGTCAAGGATGTTTGCTCGAACGAAACTACCGTGTCATTGGAGATATCAACAGCTGTTTTTTCTTCCGTAGTTGTTATATTATTCTGTGCGATGTTATTTTGATTTATTGACCGGTATTGCTCTGTCGATATGTGCGGTGGTAAACCTATTGGGCCACTGTTGTAATGAAAACTATCTCTAAATGCACCTCTTTTTTACAATTAACGTTTACATTGTAATTATTATCCTGCGTGTTAAGCATATTCAGCATTTCTTTAGTTGCATACGTATCCTTTATTGTAGCAATATCATTTTGCAACAATATAATATCCTTCAGCAATCTCGAAGCATCAATGTGATCAAATGTCACAGGAGGCAATCTCTGTAGATCTCTCGCCACATTGATTGGTAACTTTTCAGGATCAGTTTCCTTAATTACTGCGATAATATCTTCAATGTTTCTAACATTTTTCCGTCCTTTTTTCTTTTAATTGAGCGCCTGGACAAATTTGTAACTTCAAACAATAGTTTTTTTGCCTCTGCTATTTCTTCCTCGGAAAAGGTAGTAGAAATCAGACGAACTATGCTCTCTTCATCCATTATATCTGCTTTGTTCTGTATAAAAGCCAAAAGTTCCGAAATCACTATATTACAGTTCACACATTTCACAGTGGTATCGATTCTGGCATGATTCTCTAAACCTAAAACTAAATTTGACAACAGTCTCTCCTTGTCATTTTGTATAGAGTATGACAAGGATAGACTGTTGTCAAATTTAGTTTTAGGTTTAGAGAATCATGCCAGAATCGACACCACTATTTATTTGACGTCATTTTGTCACACAAAAACGCTCGTTGCGTGCGCTCGACAGCTCGCGCGAATGCAGACCACAGAACACATATACCCAAGGGAAGAATGACAACTACATAGAAAAACATGTTAGAAAAAATTTGACTGTGCTGCCATCTTACTGTAGCCCCACGCACTATCTACGCGGTAAAATTCAAAAGCAGTATAATATTAATTTTTTATTGTAATCGTAATGTATGGAAACTAGATAATATGCAATGATTTTAATTATAAATCATTGCATTGCTAGTTTCCATAAATCATGTCAGAATTCGCAGAATAGTAAAGGTAAAAATTAAATAAAAGTATGATAGTTTTAATTATGTTTTATTGTGTTCATCTTCTTTTTTAATGCTAGTTTTGAAGCAGATTCTACATATTCTCGGTTTTTTAATGTACTATACCTTTTAATAGTTATGTGAAAAACACTATTTATAATAATTTTTACATATATTGAGACATATTTCTCACACTGTTTCTAAAAGGTGAAATTTATATCCTCACAGAGGTTTTTTTAATAGCAATGTTTTTAAATCCAATATTGATGATGACATAAAAAAGAAATTATCGCATAGAGTAGCACAATCTTCAACGCATTTAATTAAAGGAGATGTTTCAATTTCGGCCATGAACATGTACAGTACATTAAAAAATGTAAAAATATTAATAAAACTACTACAAATTACATTGCCTGATCTTTTCAGCCGTTAAACCGTGTACAAAAATATTTTATAGCATCCAAATAAAACCAAACCTGGCAATAAAGGATGCCATACTGTTTCTGTAATCTGTGGCTGTGTTCTGTGAATAAGCGCGAGTACACACGACCGACAATCAGTAACCGATTTTTTGTGTGGTAACGTATACATTTACGAACGTTCCATTTTCATCGATAATCGGGGTGGCTGCGATACATCGATATTTTTATGACCGACTTTTTGTAGTTCGCGTGCGTTGCAACGTAAAAATCCATGTCTAATTTTCCACCGTCAATAAATCGGTCACCGATAGTCGGTCGAGTGCGAACGCGCCAAGTCTGTCAGTGATATACCGGCTCCAGACTCACGCGAGAAGTCTCGGCGAGAAGTCTCGCCGAGAACTTGCGCGAGAACCGAGAAGCTATCCACACTCAGCGATCTTCTCATTTACATTCTCGGTCGTGATCCGGAATGGACGACAGTGCTACTGCCTTGGTATTGTGTGCGTTAGCACATTATAATCTCGTTAACACGAAAATTAAAAATAATATTAAGAAAAAATGGCTCAAACGATGGTGGTTATTGACAAAGTACTTTTTTATAGAAAACGTTTTGCTTCCCACAAAATGGGCTCTGTGTGAAAATATTATTTAAACTTTAACTCTGTTTCATTTTTCCACATTTTTTACTCGTATGTCTAAAATTACTGAACTATAAAGACTAACAAAATATCTCAAAACAATTAAAATCTTCGTGAATTTAAATTATTTTCTTAATATTTATCACACATTATTTTGTTAAGCACTGATAGCACAGATGAGAGACTATGTTAATGAAAGAGTATACAATAACTGTGAAGTTATCTAAATGATACTGATATGCATCAGACACCACAAAGTATTTTTTTTATAGAATAATTGGCACGAGATAACATGCGATCTACGCCACGGTCGCAGTCGCACTGAGAACAAACGAGAGTGTGATAGATAGTGTTCTCTTTTCTCGCCCGTGAAACCCTTTGAAGCGGGCAAAAAAACCGACACCGATCGGAGAACAGGCGAGCCCGAGAACGAGAAGCCGAGAAACCCATCACATTCACGCTTCTCGGGTGTTCTCGGGGGTTCTCGGCGTGAGTCTGGAGGCACCTTTATACCGGCTCCAGACTCACGCGAGAAGTCTCGGCGAGAAGTCTCGCCGAGAACTTGCGCGAGAACCGAGACGGTATCCACACTCAGGGATCTTCTCATTTACATTCTCGGTCGTGATCCGGAATGGACGACAGTGCTACTGCCTTGGTATTGTGTGCGTTAGCACATTATAATCTCGTTAACACGAAAATTAAAAATAATATTAAGAAAAATGGCTCAAACGATGGTGGTTATTGACAAAGTACTTTTTTATAGAAAACGTTTTGCTTCCCACAAAATGGGCTCTGTGTGAAAATATTATTTAAACTTTAACTCTGTTTCATTTTTGCACATTTTTTTTCCTCGTATGTCTAAAATTACTGAACTGAAAAGACTAACGAAATATCTCAAAACAATTAAAATCTTCGTGAATTTAAATCATTTTCTTAATGTTTCTTAAATTATTTTGTTAAGCACTGATAGCACAGATGAGAGACTATGTTAAAGTATAGGTACAATAACTGTGAAGTTATATAAATGATACTGATATGCATCAGACACCACAAAGTATTTTTTTTATAGATTAATTGGCACGAGATAACATGCGATCTACGCCACGATCGCAGTCGCACTGAGAACAAACGAGAGTGTGATAGTGTTCTCTTTTCTCGCCCGAGAAACCCTTTTACCGGCTCCAGACTCACGCGAGAAGTCTCGGCGAGAAGTCTCGCCGAGAACTTGCGCGAGAACCGAGAAGCTATCCACACTCAGCGATCTTCTCATTTACATTCTCGGTCGTGATCCGGAATGGACGACAGTGCTAGCTACTGCCTTGGTATTGTGTGCGTTATTTCGTTGACACGAAAATTAAAAATAACATTAAGAAAAAATGGCTCAAACGATGGTGGTTATTGACAAAGTACTTTTTTATAGAAAACGTTTTGCTTCCCATAAAATGGGCTCTGTGTGAAAATATTATTTAAACTTTAACTCTGTTTCATTTTTCCACATTTTTTACTCGTATGTCTAAAATTACTGAACTATAAAGATTAACGAAATATCTCAAAACAATTTAAATCTTCGTGAATTTAAATTAATATTTATCACACATTATTTTGTTAAGCACTGATAGCACAGATGAGAGACTATGATAAATGAAAGAGTATACAATAACTGTGAAGTTATCTAAATGATACTGATATGCATCAGACACCACAAAGTATTTTTTTTTATAGAATAATTGGCACGAGATAACATGCGATCTACGCCACGGTCGCAGTCGCACTGAGAACAAACGAGAGTGTGATAGTGTTCTCTTTTCTCGCCCGAGAAACCCTTTGAAGCGGGCAAAAAAACCGACACCGATCGGAGAACAGGCGAGCCCGAGAACGAGAAGCCGAGAAACCCATCACATTCACGCTTCTCGGGTGTTCTCGGGGGTTCTCGGCGTGAGTCTGGAGGCACCTTTTGAAGCGGGCAAAAAAACCGACACCGATCGGAGAACAGGCGAGCCCGAGAACGAGAAGCCGAGAAACCCATCACATTCACGCTTCTCGGGTGTTCTCGGGGGTTCTCGGCGTGAGTCTGGAGGCGCCTATATATTTCTTGACCTATTGACCTGTTATTTATTATTTTGGACTTTTTTGCTGCTAACTTGTTTACAACATAATTAACAAATTGCCATAAAAGGGGATCAAAAAAAAACTTGTTTACCACGGCTTAAGGCTTATTTCAACGAACTACGATATAGCTCTAGCAAGGATGATATTATTCTTCGTCTATGGCTCTAGCGACTTGGATTTTGACGATTATCATCATTTCCTTTAGCTTTTAGAACGGTGAGTGTTCTTGTGTAAATGTGTAAAAAAGGTAACAAATACTTGACCAGAATAGTTTCAAAACGTATTTAAGTTTTATCTTAACGATTTAATTGCGATTTCAAATAAATATTTATTACTCTTTTTAGTTCATGTACATAATAGATATTAACGTTTAATATTGGTGGGGAGTTTAACGAGAACTACTACATGTGTGTTTATTTTCAGGCTCACAATAACTCGCTGTGTGAATTGTGACTCCCTTTTCAACGAAAATGGTAACCAACATCTTTATCTTCTGACTGATATTGCAGCAGAATTAGTTTCCATCATAGAGCAATTAATGGGTCATGAGGTAATTAGTGTTTACTAATCACCCTTAATTTTTCACAATATGTATAATATTAAAGTGTATCTGAAAACATGGTTCTTCTTTTTTTAATATGACATTGCTTCATTCTTTTATTTTTAGATCGATCTTGCTGGTGTTTTGTCTGAAAACTGTTTTAATTCGGCATTACAAGAATTGCAGACTGTATCAACAACATCTCACACACATCAATTGCCTGAAGTGCAGTCTGCACCAGTATATCATGACACATATGTTTGTGTTTGGTGCAGGTCAGTCATCATATCAGAGAAGAACTCGATTCTCTTTTAAGAAGGCCCAGAGAGAAATGAAATCACTTCAAGGATATATCCTATAGTTGTCAGTTGACTTATGATAGCATTGCCTACAATTCTTTACAAGATGTCACACATGATGTGGAATGTAATAGCATCAAGAATTTTTCCCAGAGAGGTATGGGGTAATTTTAAAAAAATCATGCATGCATGAGTGATTTAAAAATTCATGGAATATTGTTTTGATCTGAATTTGTTTTTGTATTTCTTTAGATAGCAGAGTTTGCTATGCATGCTGGGTGTCTGCTCAGCGAAATGCTCATCAACAGACTGTCCAAGACGAACAGGGTGACTAGAGTCCACTACAATAAGATCAAAATAGGAATAATTGTGTTTGGTGCAGGTCTTCATTGATTTGAAGGCGTACACATTTATTGCGACCTGGACCTGAGACAGATTAAATTGCCACAAGGATTTTTCCTAGAGAGGTAACACAGTTTAATTTAGTCTAACCAAAACACTAACATTGCCAAATAACTAAAGAAACACTGTGTTATTAAGGAATGTCATTTATTTCACAGATAGAAGATAATGCACTTGCAAGTAGTGAGTCTTGGACCCAAGCTCAACAAAATATACTTCTTCACAATGTGGCACAGGAGGACAATATACCCACAGATTATATTGATTTGGATGAGTTCACACATACGCCTGATTCCAGTAGCCAGTGTTTTATTCCTGGGTGTTTACAACCGGAAAGATTAAATGTTCCAGATTATTTAAGAAAGAGAGTTGACCACAAATAAAATATTTATTACTAAAACTGCTAGACTGTGCCGAACATCAGTCAGAGTATAATTGGAACATTTTGGATGAACATATATTAAGTATCTAAGGGAGTAGATACTTAACTTTAAAATTGCCTCCAAAGTATTTTTACTGAAAGAATTACTAAATATAATATGTTCATCCAAAATGTTCCAATTCTATTATGCAATAGAATTTTGAAAATATTGATTTGATGAGTGACAGTATTTTGATACTTTGGGTGGGCTTGGCATCATTTCTAGATAGAATATTAATAAATGAAATAGAATAAACATTTTTAAAACAGTGTTTTATTTATCAGACTGAACCCTAACACCTTACACACTTTTAACTACACTTAAAAGGCAATCACTCGACTTCAACTTTAAACCTTCCCAATAACACAGGACATGCAAACAACTTTTAACAAAACTGAATATAATCAACACAATCTGCCTGTTGTGTACCATATTATTATAATATAAGGCTTCTTTAGCATTCACATACTTCAATTAGAACTTTGGTTATTGGGTTCAAGTTATGCACTAAAAATAGATTTAAGTACACTTTTCTGAGTGCTGGATGATTACTTGATCTTTTACAGTTTTGAGCTATAACTTTTAATAGAAGCACAAGCTGCTTTTCTGTAGACATATTGGCTAAGGTGGTTTTGAATAACTAGTCCAATTTCATCATAAACACTTTTTACTACACTTGAAAGGCAATCACTCGACTTCAACTTTTAACCTTCCCAATGACACAGGACATGCAAGCCACTTTTAACAAAACATTCAATATAATCAACACAATCTGCCTATTGTGTACCATATAATATAATGCTTCTTTAGCGTTCACTTACTTCACTTGGAAGTTTGGTTATTGGCTTTTGGTTATGCAGTATAAATAGGTCTAAGTTCACTTTTCTGAGTGTTGGGTGATTACTTGATCTTTTGCAGTTTTGCACTAAAACTTAATAGAAGCTCAAGCTGCTTTTTCGTTCACATATCGTACGGTAGTTTCGTATTCGTAATAGTCACAAGAACTGTTTAGTCATATTTCAGGAAGCTCATACAGAAATCCGTTGATATAGGTATTGATAATTAATTGTATCTATTTACGTTCAATTCAATTCAATTATAAGAATACGGAATTGTTTGTAAACTCCGTAGTGTCGTGTGTGTGTTAGTTTTTTTTATTTTCCAATTATTTTTGACGTTACAGTGTTGCCATTATATTGATGTTATAAATCTGTCATTGATCATCAAAAAGTATAATGTACACGAAAACAACAAAAAAATAACAAAAATTAATTGCAAAGTAATGTTTTATTTTTATTTCCCTAGCATAAAAACCACTGTACATACTCATAGCCGGGACTCCATACAAACCTGAAACATCTCCTTTCTTGGTTAAAAAATTATTTCTTCTTAATGTCGACATACTCTTCACATTCTACGAATGAATGTACATTTTCTGTCAACTTTAATATCTTCTCACACACATTACAAGTCACATTCAGTTTTTTTTTATAATAAACCCATATAATAAAGACAAGCTTGCATTTCAGCTGAGTCAGTCATGCTTGCTTCAAAAGTGTGGTCCACTGAAGCTAGCATATTGATCACAATATCAGGGGCTTCTAGGGGTTTTACTTGTTGGCTTGTGTGTGGTGTAGAAAA
The DNA here is from genome assembly GCA_963935595.1 of Schoenobius gigantellus. Lineage (NCBI taxonomy): Eukaryota > Metazoa > Arthropoda > Insecta > Lepidoptera > Crambidae > Schoenobius > Schoenobius gigantellus. The sequence continues at coordinate 32,192,033 of OZ012554.1, forward strand.
CATGTCCTTGAAATTATTTATTATTGTATAATAGTCTGTTTCACAGTTTCCTGACCCCATGTGGGTTAGAAATTATAGATGTTTTCAATCCACCTATAAAATTGTGAGGCAGTAGGATTGCAATTTGCTCAATTTGCCTGGATTGAGCCAAATAAATTTTCCACTGCATCCTACTGTAGCCGACGGGTTGACAGAGATTTAATCCTGTTTTTCTTTAAGATTTTTAAATATTTTCAAAATACCTCTTAAAGTCCAGACCCACCCATCTTTCGAAGGTGGTGGTGGGCTCCGGCATCCAACAAACTCTACTTCCTCAAAAAAAAATTCATTAGTTCAATATGTTTGAAATGCGGCGAGTTCATTGTTATGTTTGTTGAGTATGGTTTGCATCTCCTTAAATCAGCACAGTCGCTATTTACGGCGACAATTTCCACCGTTGTAATTGCACCTGCAGGCAGTTTCCCTGAAAATGTAATAAAAACTAAATAATGAAAATTGTCAAAACTATAGAAATATATAAACTAGGAATTCAGGCAATATTTTTCCTAGGAGCCATCCGACAGTCCAACACTAGAACTCAATCGACTTATTTCTTCTAGCTGTTCCTTATTTTGCATTGTTAGCCAATATTCACCCTCACAATGAAAAATCTTACATTCCAACATCTGGATGAAATATTTTTATAAATATTACTTTCAGTTAAAATCAGCTGCTGTTTGTTAATTTTTTATGAACTTTGTAGGAATTGTTTAAGTATCTCAAGGTATTAAACTAAACTAGAAAAAAATAATCAGGCCTGCCCCATAGCATGATCAACAAAACACACTATGATAACAGTTTAGTGCTTTATCATTCATATTGATTTATTGTTTTATCATAATTATTGTGTTTCAGTGTTCATGCTATGGGGGCTGGGGTGGGAATCGAACCCACTGCTTTTCTTAATCAGAACTCTGAGCTATAAATTTTAGTTTAGACATTTTTAGGTATTAATATCAAATCTTTATAAATTTTCAGGTTCAGATTAATTGATATAACAATATTATTATGTAGGTAAGTTTACCTTGGGATATTTTTGCAAACATACCTGCAGCCACTGAATGACTCAAAACCTGAGCTGCCTGAGCTGACTAACTTTCATCTTTTCTTTGCAATTAGGGTTAAGGTGATCCTTCCTCAGTGATGGAGCAAACACGAAATTTGTATTTACATTATCTCGGTCATAAAAGTCTTGAATGTGACTCCACTTGGCAATGCCTGTAAAAAAATAGAACTATTTTTAGAAACCGAGGATTTTTTCCTATATTAATTGATATCTTTGTTTAAATAAGGCTCATTCATATCTGAGTTCCAAATTTTTTATTTATAGTACAGTGAGGAGTAAGAGTATGGATGCGTTGGTGGTGCTGTGGACTCGGCACTGTCCTTCTAATCGGGAGGTCCGTGGTTCGATCCTGCCATGTACCAATGTGTCTTTCGTTTTTCGAAGTTTATATGTACATTTGTTGATGCTCCTATGGTGAAGGAAAACATCATGAGGCAACCTGTATTCATCTATGATGAAATTCAAAGGTGTATGTGAAGTCGACTAATCCGCACGAGTGCAAGCACTATTGATAAAGTATGCTGTCTCAATTTGAAATGTAAAAAATTTGACATTATCAATCAATAAATGAACCATAGTCACACCACTGAACTGTCTAAATAATCATTATTAATATGCAATAAGAGCACTTTACAGGCGGCATATACCTATCACAAGTCTTAGGATGGAGTCCACTCTCAGGACTCAGCATCCACACATTGAATGCATAAAATGCTAGAAATATTTATTTTAACACAGATATAAATAGGTAGGATATATACAAAAGCTATTTTTATTCACCTTGTCAAAACCAATCATATCTGGAACAGCATGTTTGGATAATCTCTTCTCTTCAACATTAATAAAGTCAATAGTATTTAAATAATCTTATAATCCTTTGCTCAGCATAAAATTTACGTTGGAAGTCCACAGATGACCAACTGTCATTTGGAAAACAATACTTGGCCCACATTTCACATCTGAAAAAGAAAATATTATGAGTGAAAGTTCATTTATGATTATATGATATTTAATCTACAGAATTTAGAGACTATTATAATTTTATGTTCTTGCAGTAAGGCTAATAGAACTCAAAGAAGTGTTATCTCTTATTATGAACATAACTGCTACCGCTTTAACAGGGGTCTATTCTGACTTTTTTTTTTATTGTAGCATTTGGTTAGAGAGGAAAACAACCATTACTGCTAGTGTCAAGTGCCAGGATAGACAGTTTCATAAAATAATTTCGCGGATATTTGAGAGAAGTTTTCAACATCGTCGTTTGAAAACTGCGAGGAAGGCTTGTTGAATAACAAAAAAAGGACGTGGCAATGTCAGAAGTATTTAAACTGGTCAATTTCAACACTTACCGTCGAATATTTGTTGTTCCTGGCTTTGGAAAGCGATATAGTATAATGTTTGCATCATCTTGTGGTGAGATTCCACACTTGAGACATTTTCTCTTCAGGTTATCAGGCATGTTCCCTGACAAACTATTGTTCAAATTGACACGTTTTAGAGTCACTGTCTCAGGAAAAGCAATTAAATTTAGGTAACAACACGAAAAAGAACTCAAGTTTAACACAAAAATCAAAACAAGTCAGTCTCCAAACGAGTCTATTTCTAACGTAAAAACACAAAAAGTCACTATCAAGAAAAGTCGTTATCTCAATAGCAAGCACACTTCGATATTACTGCGTAAATTCTCACTGGAGAAACAAAAGGAAAATAATAATTCATGCGCCGACGACAACATGTTAAAAATATAAATTCGGCCATATTTTTTTGTGAATGTATGTTGCCAGTTCTAACATTGAGTTTACATCCATTATCCATTTAATAAATAATCTTCAAACTCAAGTCTGTCTGGATAATTTTAAACAAAATACTTAAAAATATTAACTTTAGTTAAATAAAGCAAAGGACATGTCCACTTTTGGGCTAAGAATATAATTATTTATTAACCAACATGTTTCAGGTATTATTGTAAAGAGTACTCAAAAATCTAGGGTTTAGAATAAAATTTAGGTTTTTTTAGGCCTGCAAATTCAAAAAAACAGCAATTTTATGATTGACTTTCATAGTATGTAAAACAAAGCGATTTTTGTATGGAAACTAATGACAAGTTACTGAAACGTGTCACAAACGAATAAATAAGTAATAAAAGCGCACAAACGATGTGATAGTGAGTGACTTTCTGACTAAAATTCACATAAATTACATTTTTAATGTTTTATCAAGATTTACGAAAAACATGGCTGTATGAACTTAGCTCCCTATGCCTTCTCTTGCAGAAGTGACAGCGTCAAAAAAAGCCTCGTCTAATTAATTTTGTGATTTTAATGATCGTGATCGCTTATAATCTAAGCAATCACAATACATCACAATACTTTTTATTAAGAAGTGCACAATCTTGTGTTGTTGCCGCAATGACTGTCAAATTAAAGGCAGCGCAGACGTTATAGATTTTTCCTTCGACAATAAACCCCCAGGTGACCACATATTGAATTGGATTGCAAATTAGCAGCATTGCAGGTCACTGCTGGTAACAAACAAGCATCTCTGACTCTGACCAAAAAAATGATACATGTAATCAATAGGTCCATGCTATTAAAGTGAAATGTAGCACAATGAATGCATTGGTTGGTGGCAGATGACTTCTATACTTTACTTTGTAGCAGTGTGTTTGTGCAGCATTTGTTAGGATGAGCCCCTGGCTGTAGTGTCTAGTGTGTGATACCTGTTTTACTCTGCCTACTCTTAGGATAAGCACCTACCTCACAGTAATGAAATATCAACATAAATAAAATATACTGGTCTGTTCTTAAGAATGCTACAGTTTTACTATTTCAATAACAAAAGATTTTTTACAAAACAAATGCTAATTAATGAAGTCATTATAATGAACTAAGTGCAAAATTCTCTAAGATTACTATAATGCTAATTCAAAGTGTAAATATTTACTTCTATATGACTACATACCCTCGATTTTATCATAGGTACTAAATATGTAATATGAAGTGTTGAATAATTATAATGGTGGAAACTATGTGAAAGAGTTGTAATATAGAAACTGGTTGCAGGTATGAAATAAAACCCAGAAATTATGTAATTTTTATTTATTCAATTTCAACATCTTCCCTCATTAGTACGTCATTTCAAAATTGAGCCAGTGGTGTTATATGAGTTTGGTGCGGAGCCCATCCTAAATTCATGGATTTCATTTGATTTTTCCTCTTATCAGCAGTCTCATGTGATAGATCATTTTCTTGAATATGTTCTCCAAAATATGACTTAGCTTGCTTAATTTAATATGTTCCAAGACTGATTAAAATTAAATTGAATATTTTCATTCTGGGGAACATTCAAGTGTGGAATTTAAGCATCAATATGTACAAAGATGGCTTCTAATGCCCTATTTAAAATAGATTGACCACCAGGTTGGTTGGTCGCTTACTGCAGCTAGCAGTGTAAGTTATAAGATTTCTTTTGAAATAGGTAATTAGAGGACTTTTGTAAGTACAATTTTAGTAACCTCTAATAAAACAATGGAATTGTTTGAATCAGACCCAAAGAGTATAACGTATAGTTAGATTTCTACTGGACAGGTTTTCCCTGCTTATATGGGCTATACCTAAATGTAAAGGTGCATATTGATTTTTGAAGCAATAACACTTTTTTATATAAGTAAACATGAGTTTTTGAAATGTATACCCGAGAAGCAATTCTGCAAAGGGATTCCTTAGCCCATAGTCTGACTTAATATAAACCTAAGGCCTTTTTAGGCTTTGAAAAAACCTCACCTAATTGAGTTAAGCAAGAGAACAATAAAACAAATTGTGTGACTGTTAAACCTGTCCAGTATTTACATTCTATATCAGTGGAATTTTCTATATTTTCAAATTTAATTAGTTTCTGTTCTTTGATTTTATTGTTAGTAAGTCAAGCATGAATTATTTGGTGTAAACAATACAGTGAACTTATATTACCGTAAAAATGCAAAATCATATTGACTCATGTGATTTTCACAGACTCTGGCATTACTTTACGAATATTTTACAATCCCCGAGGATCTTCTTTCTTAAATATAATGGTACCATTCGACATTCCAAATTATAGCACTCTGATACAAAAAAAAATGAGAAGTTGTATCAGGAGTGCGACTGTAACCTGGAAGTATAACATTTTGTTCTTCAATTCTTGGGTCTGGTTACTTCGTACGTTCAAATTACGAGAAAACTTAGTCCAGTTAGCAAGCCAATATTTAAATCACATGTAAAATCAAGAACCAGAGCATAGCTGTAGAAAATAAAAGATACTATTTTGTAAAAAGAAAGAAAGGTTACACACTAAACAATAAACAAAAGTCAAAACGACAGCTACAGTGGCATTGACATATTGACAATGACATCCTTTTAATTGCCAGTAAAAAAAACTAAATGTGGCCCTGCTAAAGAAACAATAAAAAAAAAACATTTTTAATTTTTTTCTCCTAAATGCAGGCCTTAATATTTTTAATATTCATGGATAAACATCCTTCTCATAAAGTTCTATTTCCGTCATAAATTTTTAAACTGGTTAAAAAAAGTTCAGAATAAAATTCCACGTTCCATACAAAAAGTGGACACGTCCTTTATGTTCTAAAAGATGTTTGTCATCAGAAAATATGGTTAACATCTATGAATCTTTTGTTATTATTTACTACCATTTTAGGATTTTTAGAAACATGTTTTTTGAGGTAACACTCGATGTATCCCTAGTAGGTACCTATGAGGTACCTATGTCTCATTGCGCCAATAGAAAAGTCGATCGCCCCTGACGCAGACTGTCATTTAAAATTTGAAATATAAAATTTGACTTATTGACAATCATTTAAAATTTGAAAGCCATGTGGTCAACACTGTCAAACAATGTTTTTATGGGTTGAGGGTATTGTACCGGGTGCAAAGATATTTGAGTGTGGACCTGAGAATTCACTTATGCGAAACATTGATCTTGTCCAAATTGAACTATGCAGACACTGTCATAGGTGAATGTCTTCTAGCAAGATCAAAGAAGCTCACGCAGAGAGTGCAGAATGCCTGTGCCAAATACTGTTTCCCGATACCTCGTACTCATAGAGCCCACGTTACTCCTTACCTAAACAGAAATTATATGTTGAATATGACTAATCGTCGTCAATTACACTTTGCATTTTTACTCTTCGGTATAATAAAAAACAGGACTCCGTCATAATAAATAAATTATCGCAAGTTATTCTGTGAAGTTTAATTGGGAAGGGCTTTTGATTAGCAACCCACGATTTGGGGGTGGGGGTGGAGGGGGGGTAGGGGGAGGAGGGGAGCTACCCCCCTGTACCACTCCCCCCTCTCGGCAATGCGTAGTTTTCAAGATATTAATTTTTAAAATTTTCAGAAACCTAACCTCAAAATGTATGGGAAAAGGTTGGGTTGTGTATTAACTCATGTTTGCGCCGCATCTAGAACCTATTTAAGAATTAGAAGATGTAAGAATTGGAAGATCAAAGAATTAATTATATGATTTTAGTGGTATAGGTTCCCAGAGAATAGTATGACGCTGCGCTCGCTTCGCTCGCTCCGCTACGCATGGTCATGTTCTGAACCTAACCTAACCTACAGTAGGCAATTTCGTCACCTATTTTCTTTTTTAATGGCGGGGGGCTTCGCCCCCCGAGCCCCCCCTGGTGGGGGGCTGCGCCCCCCCGTCCCCCTGCTCTTAAGTCTTCTAGACAAAAAGATGATTTAAACTTCGCGGCTACGACTGACGTGTTCTGACTTTGACACTTGACAGCTTGATATCAAAATGGCCGCCATTTCATTGCGTTTTGTTAGTATCAAAGTGATAAAAATATGATAATTAAATTCTTAAAATACTAATTATTTTGCAAATGACATATTTAAGTAACATTATTTTTAATATATTTGTCATTTTAATTAGTTATATTGCTTAAAACAAATTGGTTTAGTATCGATAATCAATGTAACGAAACGCATCTCACTAAAAAATGGCAAAATCTAAAGGGCCGTTGCCATCAAATACAAGATAGAAGAAACTTAATCGATATTTTTCATACAAAATTACAAACTTTATTTAATTATTACAAATAAACTATAAGTTTCCGAAACGTAAAACTTCACAAATGTACTTAAAAAAATATAGTCTTTCCGATGATAAGTATCTGAATGTGCAAATCGTGGGTTGTTAATCTAAAGGTGAGCCTTTAATTGAGCGTTGTTGGCTGTTGAGCCTAAGAATCTTTGTCTAAAAGAAATTTTTACTTTATGCTCTAAAACATAAAAAACCATTTTATGCAGCCTATAAACGACATAAAGTCGAACTTTGCGAGCACGAGAGGTGAAGAGGTTTATTTTTTGCCACTCCTAAATTTTTTTGTAGCACAAAAATAAAGAAAAGAGTTTTTGTGTTTTGCAACGCGAACTTGCTTTATTTTCCAACTGCACAAAGCTTTACTTACTATTTGCAAACTTTAACGTCTATATAAAAACGAAATGCTAGCCACAAATCACAGAACAATCATCTGTAAAAAACACTTTCTATGATCCACGAGAAATTCACTCCAGTCAACGCTAACAATTCCTTCAGGGTGACCAGATTAAAATTAGTTATTATGCTAGCAGCTTCGTTGAAATCTGCTAAACACTGCTAAACTTTTTTTTCTAAATGCTAAAATTCTGCTAAAAATGTAACTCACATTTTGTGTGAAAATATATAAAATAAAACACTTTCGACTAAATGTATTTATTTATCAGTTTTCTGTGGTATCTGTCGTGTGAGTCGTGTCTATATTTTTATAGAGAGCAGTCGAGTTTTGGGCCACCTTCAACATGTTTTTGAAGGTTTAAAATTTACGCACCCATTCTGTTCTTTTACTGCTTGTTTGACGTGTAGAATTGCAGAAACATGTTCATTTTTAAATCTGTTCCGTTGGTCTGATTTTATATTATTCATTTGGGAAAATAATCGCTCACAAGACGTATTGGACATAGGCATAATCATCATGGCCTTTACAAAATCGACCAAGTGTGGGTACTTTTTAGTTCTATCTGCCTGAGTAATTTTTGCTATGTAGCCCTAAAGTATTTACTGCACTTGCACAGACACCACAGCTGACTACTAACGAACGACTACGAAGAAAATGTACAGTAAGCTCCCATTCAAGCTATCCATTTACACTACGAAAACCGCCACTATTACGAGCGACATAAGAACGGTCCAAAGGTCAATCAGTATAGCTTGACAAGGAGCTTACTGTACTACTTAAGGTTCGAGAAAAAAAAACATGATCGGGGAGTTCCCCTAGAATAGATTATGTACTGAAGGGTTGCCAGTACAACAAGAAAAATCAGACGAATTGAATTCTGCCAAATTTCTGTTAGGTGTTTATTTGATTCTGCTAGAAACTGCCAACTTTTTCTAATCTGCGACATAATATGCTAAACCCTAAATTGGTGGTCAAATTCTGCTAAAATCGCAGAATTCTGCTAAATCTGGTCACGCTGAATTCCTTGTTCTCGAACGCAACCCTAAAATGAGCGAGTGTGTGGCAGAAGTGTCAAAAATGTATATAGCGCCATCTATCGTCCTCTTGTATAACTACGTAAATCTATGTAATCACTGCTGTGCATCCTAAGAGCGTGTGTGCTTTGTTGCTTTTAAAAATATCGACAAATTTTAGATTTGATACAGCTCGTTCCATCTATTGCTCGTGGTTATAACTAATTTTAAAAAATGTTAGACATTGACAATCCTTGTTATCATTTAGTATTATTATTAGTTCGTACGTGACAACAGAGATGGCGCTGATGCAAGTTAGAACGCGATGGCGTTGTGTGCAACATTCAGTTATATATATAATTTGGCGATTTAAGTATTTGCGTTTCACCGACTAGTTTGCTGATTTTGCACCTACTACTAGTTCTAATTTTTGGACGACGAAACGCGCTTGGCTTGCAACGCAACCGTTTCGTCACGTCTATACATGGGCTGGATTAGCTAATTAATTTCCGTACCTAATCCACCTGTTACTAATATTTTCAAACACCTAATCCAAATACCTGTTCCTAATATTTATTCAGTTCCACCAAAAATATTCGGAATAGGGAATGTATTAGTTTAGTACTCGTAATAGGTCCTAATATTTATTAGGTACCGGCATAAATATTTGGAATAGGGAATGTATTAGTATCGTAATAGGTCTTAATATTTATACAGTATCGGCATAAATATTCGGATTAGGGAATGTATTGGAATAGTAATAGGTCCTAATATTTAATTTAATTCTTGATTCAAGTTTAATATTTTTACCGTTTTTTTTTTGTGAGTATATTACGTGATTACTCCGCCCATTGTGGACCGATTTTCAAAATTCTTTTTGTGTTCGATAGAGTATAGTCCTGGGGTAGTTCCATTGTCACCAAAGTCAGGATCTGATAGGATCCCAGGAAAATCGAGAGAAACCCTTAAATTTCATAGGTACGTCCAACGTGTTTCATGTTTTTTTCGAAGCTATTCAGGTATTTGCGTCTGGTAGTCATGAAATGAGCTGATGATGGAAGGATCCTTGACTTTTAGGAGTTAGATGTTAGTTTTTTAAATACAATAGGCACGTTTTGATGCTAAATGGCATTCTTTCAAGTTACTTCGGTGAGTTGGTATTTACAAAAAACATTTAAAAAAATTTTGTTACAAAAAATAAAACCGACTTCAAAAAGACTTCAATTTGGCAGCGACTTCATAATAAAAAGGTGATGGTGTGCATTCTTATATATTTTTTACTTTTAAGTGTTTTTGAAGTCGAATTTTATTTTTTTTGTATTTTGTAAAGAGATTTTATGATTTTGTTAAACTGAACAAGAGATTCGCTGTATTTTCTAAGCAAAAAATAGTTATGGTATTTTATCCTAGATGACGTTTGAAACTTAATAATTAGACGTAAAGTGTAGTTTTGTTTACAGGACCTATAGTTTGACAGATTGATACTTCACGATTAACAAACATGGTATACGAATACCTAATCCTAGGTGGCATGGATTAGGTACGTACTGGTAACGAAAAATACCTAAAAGTGCTAACAGACGATCCGATTTGGTTGGATCCAACGTGATCCAACCAAATGAGGAGCCGACGCGCCTACAGACGGTCCGACGCGGTTGGCAATCCAACATTAGGGATGCCCTAAAAAGTATTATGTACCTATATCGATATCGATACAAAATACTATTTTGGCCAATACAAAAACATAATTTGTTTTTGCGAAACTCAAATAAATTAACACCTTTTGTTAATATTTTATAAAGTTTATAAAATTTATTTATAAGGAATAAATAAATAGGTACAGATAGACTTCATGGTAAATTTTTTGAGGTAATGTTTGTTAGAAATATTTATTTCCTGTGATCCGACTCTATCGATCGGTATATTAAAAATCCCGAACATAAAATCCAAAAGATCCAAAAAATTATCGTACTCGTAAAAATATTGAAAGAAAAGTATCAATACTTCAAATTCAAAGTGTAGAGTACTTCAACGTCAGTCAGTGACTTGAAAACAGCAACAAATTAAGTAGGTGTGTATAAACAATAATAAAAAAGCATCTGTAAATTCACAAATTAAAGTTTATTATATTAGGTAGGTACTCGTAAATAGGGTAATGTCTGTTAAAACACAAACAAAAAGTAAAACAACATTTTTGCAACATATTTTTTTCTCTATTTTGTGGTTTGGCAGGATAGCAGTCGAGTCATTTTAGTTTACTAAATTATTAATTTATTACTTTAAGCACATATAATTAAATTAAACCACAAAGTATCGATACTTTTGTCTTTTGTCGTGTCCCTACTTGTCGGATGAGCGATCGGGCCGTCGAGCATCCAACAAGCTAATAATAATTATGTCGGGCCGACAGCCGTACACACGTTCCAATTTGGTTGGGGTCGGGCGGTTGGCTCCAACCAAATCGGATCGTCTGTTACGGCTTTTATCCACGTACCTAATCACATATTTATGCCTCAAGTCTAGTCACGTCAAGAACGAAAACAAACTATAACTAGGTATATTCGGGCCATTTTTTAATAGGCCATATTTTTTTTTTTTTTAATTTATTAACGACACTGGGTACAAGCCCTTTCGTGTCAATCATTACAATTTTAACAATAAATTAAAGTAATCTTAAAACTATTACAATCAAATTAAACTAATATACGTATTATATTTTCTTAACTGTATCTAGAACATAATTATATACAATTTTAAAATATTTTTTATTACTTAGAAGATTATGTAGTGAGTTAATGTTATCTGTAGTATTACTGTCATTTCCATCGTTATTATTGCACAGTTCACTGGACAGCACTAGTCTAAACTAGTCTTAAGAGATTGAATTGAGGACATTTTAAGAATAAATGTTCCAAGTCGGCTGTAATATCTTCATTACAAAAGTTGCATTTTGGATTATCGATGAGCCTAAGTCGAAAAAGGTGAGATGGGATACTACAGTGGCCAAATCTTAGACGGCATAAAGTTGTCACAAAGTTTCTGCTGCTTATGTCGGCTATATTTTTGTGATGATACCACGGTCTGGCGGGCAACGACTTCTGTATGTCGTGGTACCATCTTCCTTTATCCATAGCTATCTTGTTCCAGTATTCTGTCCACAACTGCTTTTGTGATGAGGATATTAGGCTATGGTAGTCAGTATATGGCACCTTACAAATGTGTTTGTGATCTTCAGGAGTGTCATTTTTTGCCACTTGGTCAACCACTTCATTCCCGGTTATGCCTTGATGTGATGGTACCCATAACATCTTTATGCTTAAGCCCCTGGATTCTAATATATGTAAGATTTTTTTAATTTCTAAAATTAGGTAATTGAGATTATGTTTCATATTATTATTAAGTAAACAAGTTAAAGCACTCTGTGAATCAGTTATTATGATAAAATATTTACTATTTACAATGGATGAGTTTATGTACAATAATGCATTATATATAGCATAACATTCTGCTGTAAATATGGTACAATTATTGTCTATTTCAAAGCATTTGGTCAACTTTATCTGTGGATCATAAAATGCAGATGCTACTTTTAAAGAGGTTTTAGAACCGTCTGTATATAGTTTGTAATGATAACTGAGAGAATTTAAACAAGTTAACAGGTCAGTTTGATTGGAAATTTTGACTTTGATTTGATCTATCTTGGAATTTATAAATATATTGTATTGCATACAATATAGTGGTGGCAAGCTGTTTTTATACATATTCACTGTATTTTGCTGTACATTCAATAAAATTCTTAATAACTGTGGCTGGTTCCCAGATATAATCTGATCAACATAAACATAGGAGCCTATTGGCAGGTGTTCTTGAGGTAATATTTGGTGAAGTAGCAACTTATTGTCAGTGGCAAGCAATTTGAGACAAAATTTTTCAGCTATTTTTAATCGATGAAGTGTTAAAGGTGGGATACATGTTTCACATTCCATAGAATTTATAGGTGTTGAACACATAGCACCTGTGATAATTCTTAAGGCTTTATTTTGCAGTATGTCTAATTTCCTTAGCAATGTTGGTGCAGCATTCATATAAGCCAAACAGCTGTAATCGAAATGGCTTCTTACAATACTTTTGTATAGTGTCGACAAAGTTATAGGATCTGCCCCCCAATGAACACCAGCCAACATTCTCAAAATGTTTAAACCTTTTGAAGCATTTTTTAATATATAATTAATGTGCATTTCAAAATGTAATTTTTGATCCAAATAGACACCAAGAAATTTCTTTTCAGTAAGCCAGGGTAAAGGAGATTTGTCATATATAATATTATTGTCACTAGTAATATTTTTCTTACCAAAAATCATAGCACCACTCTTATTGGGGCAAATTTTTAGTTTTAATCTATTTTCATAATAACTATGTACACCAATTAAATTACAATTTAAATTATTAACAGCAATATTTACATTATTATTAGAAGAATATATAACTAAATCATCAGCAAATTGTAGAAATTTTGTTTGATTAATATCTAAATATTTTTTAATTTGGCTAGTATATACATTATATAACAATGGTGATATAGTAGATCCTTGCATTGTACCCTTGAATACTGATTTTGGCCCATGAAGAATATTATTATATTTGACAAACATTTTCCTATTAAATAAAAATTTGTAAATCCAATTACAGATTTTTCCTGGAATACCTGCTTCTGATAATATTTGTATAAGGACTGATGGAACCACATTGTCAAAAGCACCTTGTATATCCAAGAAGGCACAGATTGTAGATGAATTACAGAAGAGAGACTTTTTGATGTCGGTAATCAAAGACACAAAATTTTCTGTAGAACTCCGACCCTTACGAAAACCAAATTGTTCAACAGGTAAGATGTTGTTTGACTCTAAATACCACTCTAATCTAAGTTTTAACATAAATTCAAAAATCTTACCTATGCATGAGGATAAGGCTATTGGTCTATATGAGTTATGGTCATTATGGGGTTTATCTGGCTTGAGTATAGGAATTACACATTGTGTTTTCCATGTCTCAGGGATGACTTGGGCTTGCCATAATAAATTATATATTTTTAGTAATATTTTCTGAGCATTAGAGTGCATGTTCTTTATTACTTCATAAGTAACTAAATCTAAGCCGGGGGTTGTATTTCTACGATTTTTAATAGCCAGTTGTAATTCTTGCCATGAGAAATCATTTGTAAGAAATGTGCTATTATCTGTATTTGAGTTATCTAATATGCTGTTAAGCGGCTGGATCTCTGAATCACTGGGAACATGATCTGGGGCATACTTATTTAGGAAGTCTGGAATCCATGTATCATTTTTATATTTATTATTTTGTGAGTTCATATGCTTAAAACGCCGAATGTTATTCCAAATAATATTGATAGGGGTGTATCTATTAAAAGAGTCTACTAAATTGGACCAACTTTTTTTCTTTTTGTTGTGTAATAACAATTTCTTTTGTGCATCAATTTTTTTGTATAATAGATACATTTCTATAGTGCCATTCCTTTTATAATTTTGTAGAGCTTCCCTACTCTGTTTTACAGCCTCTGCACACTCACTATCCCACCAAGGCACTGGTTGTCTAGTTTTGTATGGATTAGTTTTTTTAAATTTTGGTATACAGTTGTTCATAATCTCTATTAATTTTTCATAAAAAATGTTGTAAAGAGTTAATGGATCTGTGTCAGTATAATTAAAATTGGAAAAAATATTTTTTGTTTCAGATTGAAATTGTGACCAGTTGGCTTTACGATATAAATATTTCTCACATGGTTCACCAATTATATATTGTTCGGGTGTCGCTTGGATATTCACTATTGTTGGATAGTGATAACTGCCCATGGGGTCATCATGTACTGACCATGTGCAATAAGGAGCAAAGGAAGGACTGATACACATAATGTCTATTGCTGATTGATGACTGCGGATATTACCTACAGTAGTAGGAGAGCCGTCATTTAATATGCACATATTGGAATCATCGAGAAGATTGTATAAATTAGTTCCTCTAGATGTTGTAGTTCTGCATCCAAATGCAATGTGATGTGCATTAAGGTCCCCAGTCAACATTATTGGCTTAGGTAGATTATGTAAAATCCGTTTAAGTGCATTGATTCTAAAGTTAGTTCTCCCAGGTGGAGCATATGCAGACAAAATTGTCAGACTTCCTAAGTCAGTTTCAATTGTAATAGCAACTGTTTGCAGAAATTCATAGTATGGTGTCTGTTCAACATTGTATTTAAATAAGTTTTTTATAAGTATGCCCACACCACCATGACCATTAGGACCATGTTGAAATATAAAATTATAATTTGGAATTTTGAATTTATGTTTATCTTGTAGCCAAGTTTCATTAAGAAGGCAAATGTCAATGTGATTTTCATTAAGGAAATTAATAAGTAGAGGTGTTTTGCTCTTAACACTTTGCACATTAAAATGACATATATTTAAAGTGGTACTATCCATTTTTAAGTTTTGAAGTCAAAACTTCTTTGATAATTGTGGAAGTCAATTTCCTGCTGTCATTTCCTAGAGCTGCTAAAGTACCAATTAGACATTTAAGAATGGTATCATTTTTTAAAACTTCATTGATTAATTTTTCTGTGGTAATTTTTTCATTATTGTTGCTTATGGGTTGTGTTGGTTTGCCTGTGACTAATGGAGGAAATTGGGTAGAGTAATTCTTCATCAATTGTTCATTATTTCTAAGGACTGCATTAGAGTATGAAATTTTGTTAGCCTTTTCTGTAATTTTAGCTCTTTTGACAGGACAGTCTCTAGAAATGGCAAGATGTTGACCTCCACAATTTATACATTTAATAGTAATGTCTTCACATTTTGTGTAATGATGTTCTCCGGCACATTTAGAACATTTCTGTGTTGCATTACAAATTTTTGCACCATGATTGAATCTTAGACATTTATAACATTGTAATAAAGGAGGAATGTATTCATGCACTTTATATCTAAAGATGTCAAGATAAACATAATCCGGTAATACATTGGTAAGAAAAGTAACACTTACAGAACCAAGGGGCTTAAGCATACCATCCACCTTTTTCATGAATCTGCGAACGCTGATGATTTCAAAGGAAGAGGTCAGCTTCTTAAATAGCTCTTCATTGGAGATATTCGTCGGAACAAAGCGGAGTACACCAATTTTTTCAACGGCTCTCGCAGGAATATAGGCCTTGTAGTCATGTTTTTGTAAAAAATCTTCATTTTTCAAAAAATTGTTGGCATTATTTGCTTGCGAAAATGTAATTGCAATTTTGTTAGCATTCATTCTTCTTATATGACTCCTTTTATTTCATTTTTAAATAAAGCTGCTATTGCCAATGGGTTTTTATTTCCTAACTTTTCGCCTTCTACGTAGACACAAAAATCAACATTTGTAGAATTTTCAGGAAAAACCCTTTTGTATCCTATTTTTGAATATGGTTTGAATAAATCCTGGTCAATGTTTATTGTGTCTTCAAAATGTTCGTCACTTTCACGTACTCTCTTGGAAGGACGATGTATTTTAACCCCGGGGGCGTCGCCCCCAGAGGCAGTAGACATTTTATCAGTACACTATATGTAGGATTAACTAATTTAATGTACTAAAATCAATATAAGTGTACAAGAAACTAATTAAATAAAATTAATTTGAAAATGCGCGCCCTTTCAGCTATAAAGCCCGCCAAAAAGTCCTAATAGGCCATATTTATTTGATTGTTGCCATGTGAGTGGATTTTCCATTTCCACTAGTTCTGGTGATTTGGAACCCTTTGTTAGTGGACAAAATTCGTTTCTGGTGGCTGGTGGACTCAATGACTAAAATGGGTGGACTGGTTTTTTTTTGGTGGGCATTAAAAGTCAAAAACATGAACCCTGATGCTACGGCTACACCTGCATTCATGTTAGTGTATGCGCCTGTGCCCACATGCGCGTTTCTTAGCACGTATAAAAATTACTCCATTAACGTTTGGCTACACCTGCGGAGTACTCACAGACTTAGTAGAGATGCTACGCGTACTGCCGCGAAAGTTATTTTCACATGAAATAGTGCGCTAACAAATTGTTTTTTCTTTGTTTTAATTATCCCTGCTTGGGGAAAAGCAAAGGGAATAAGGCCCATACAACCATTTTCTTTGTTATTTAAATAATTATATAAAAAATGGGCATCAAGCATTTAAATGTCATACATACTGGTCCCATAAATCTCTTCCATGCGTTATTATTAGTTTTCGTAAGTTTGTTTCCTTCCAAACTCCTATACATCGATCCAATGTTCTTCCTCTTTTCTCTTGTAGTTATGAAGCTCTTATCATTCCTCCTGTAATTCATTTTGATTCTAATATCAATAAATATGATAGAAATGTAAAATTTAATTTTTTTTTCTTAATAGAAAACAACTGGAACGACTGGCATCACATATATTGTGATGCATCGAAATTATCTTCTTCTAGCAATGTTGGTGTAGGTACTTTCCACGCCCAGTACAAAATTGTACAGCAAGTTAAACTCCCACCAGAATCATCAGTATTTACCGGAGAATGTTTTGGAATTTTTAAATGCCTTGAATATATTCTTTTAGCAAAATTGAGTAAGGTCGTTATCTTTTCAGATTCTAAAAGTGCACTTGAAGCACTACACAAATTTCCTTTTAAAAACAATCGTATTCACCCTGTTCTAATAGATTGCCGCAGATTACTTTATGAATGTTTTACACGTGGTTTTCATGTAGAATTCATGTGGATACCAGGCCATCATAGCATTCCCGGTAACGATAAAGCTGATTCTTTGGCCAATCTAGCTGTTACTTCTGGAGATTTATTCCCATACCAAAATTACTGTTGTGACCTGGCTGCACAAGCTAAGCTTTCACTTAGGTCTTCTTGGGAGGAAGATTGGAATAAAAGCTCACAATTTAAAGGAAATTACTATAAACGTATACAACCTCATATTCCGTTGAAACCATGGTTTACTAGGACGAATTTCAGTAAAATCGCAACAACTATAATTATAAGATTACGGATTGGTCATACTTGTACCCCCGCTCATTTAGCGAAGTTCAAAATTATTGATTCCGATTTGTGTGAATGTGGTACTGCTGTTGGTGATGCAAACCATATAATATTTTCCTGTCCGGCCTATGATCACTCTGATCTGTTCACTTCTTTAAAATCCCTTCATGTTCCCTTCCCGACTTCCATTCCAGCCCTTATGGCCGAAAATAGTTTTGACATTTATAAAATTATCTATTCCTTTTTATGTGTAAATAATATTAAATTGTAAGCTTGTTTGTATATATATTTTAGTTAATTCCCTAACGTAATCCTTATCATGATCCTATCCCCATTACGATTCCGCGTTCCTTTATATTCCATTCGTTTCCCAACCTTTGTAATGGCTAATGCACAAATCGTGCGGAGCCACACCAAAAAAAAAAAAAAAAAAAAAGGGAATGATTTTCTTTTCATCTAGTCGCCATTTCCCTTGATGTGGAGGGGTACCAAGGTGGATCGCCAGCAACGCACAGTTGTGTCTAAGCAATTACCTCCCATTCGGCACCAAATGGTACACCAACATCTGTATACCTAGTTTTGTGGAAATTGAGAAAATGAGGAATATTAATTAAGAAATCAAATCAAAATCAATCAATTCATCCAATCATTCATTATTTGGTATTTCTCACACTCCATTATTTGTCAATTTTTTACGAAAATTTGGCTTATCTCAGAAAAAAACAGCCAAAACTGAGTTATTCATGCAGGCGCGAAGCCGTAGCCGGAAAGCTATTAGGTACGGTCGCGGACAGAAAATGTTTACCACCTTAAGGATCACAATTGCATGCACACATTTAGGTCACAAGACTCACACGTTCTAAATGTCTAATTCATAATATTTTGATGGACCATAGATTAACTTTTTTCTAATGATATGACAACCAATCGCTCTAGGAGATGGACTGACTACTATCAGGGTTTGATATATTAAAAAAACACTTCGCCCCACACTAGGATTTTCTCCTGTATCATGGGTGCAATTACAAGAATAAATCTCACATGCACATACGCCCAGAACGGGACGTATTTTGTAGGTCATACAAAATATCTGTCTCGTGCGGGAATCGAACCCGCGACCCGTTGCGCAGTAGGCGATGACTAACCGTGTCGTCAAAAAAATATAGAAAACTTTTTTGAAAAAACTAGGTCCATATTTAAGTTTTTTAACTAAGAATATGAAGAAATAATAAAATGGAAACTTTAAAAATCTTTATTTAATATCTAGTATAACCTTCCTCCGCAGCTATGACGGCACGTAGCACAGTGTGATCTAGGAGCATGAGGGTTTCTTTTATTTTGATAGTGCCAGCGTTGAACCAAAAGCCACCATACATTTTCAATAGGGTTTAAATCAGCAAACCGAGCGGGCCATTGAATGGGATGAATGTCACGGTGCAGGTTCAGCCACGCCATAGCACGGGCCATGTGTATCCGTGCATTATCTTGAACGTAAGTAATGTGTGGGAATTCTGATGCAGGATATACTACGCGCACAGTAGGCAGCATCACTTCTACCTAAATTGACATATAATTCTGGCAGTACCTAGCCAGTTCTCCAACGCTCTCCGACGCCGTCGAGGCTCATCGACCTGACATCGTTTTGAGGCACGATATGAGCTTCATCATACCGATTTCTATTATAACGCCATAAAGTTAATCTTCCGATTTGACTTGATTTAAAAGTTTTTTCATCGGTAAATATAGTATTCTAACAAGTAAAAATCGAGATGTTATCGCGCAGAGTTAAGCCGGGCTGTTTTGTGGTGAGGTTTCAGCTCCACTTTAACAGCATGGTGTCTGTGTAGTCCAGCACTGTGCAAAACTCGTCCGCTCCTCCGAGCACTCACATCATTTTTTTTTTCTCTAGCCTATACTGTCCCACTGCTAAGCAAAGGCCTCCCCCAAATCCCTCGACAAAATCTTGTCTCGAGCCACATGCCACCAATCTTCGTGGAAATTTTTTAAGTCATCCCGCCAGCGCTTTCATCATTTATAGCAGCAAAATAACTAGTTGGTGTGAAACCGTTCTTTTCGTAACGACGAATCATTTCTGTAATCAGTAAAATTTTGCTCTTGTCCAAAAGACGTTCAATCATTTTTGCTAAATGTCATGTCAACAAATAAAGAAATGAGTTTCATAATCAAAAAGTGATAAATAATTCTCTTTGTAATTTTTGTTACGTATCTATCTTTCACTTGACGCTGGCATAATTAACAAATTGCCATAAAAGAGGATCAAAAAAAAAAAAAAAAATTCTCTTTGTCATTCTCGATGCGTCATTTTGCATAATAACTTTTAAAAGGTAATAAGTAACTTGATATGACATTTTAGATTTAAGTGAAAAAAGTATGTTAAAGAATCTAATTTCAAAACTGGTAAACATTTTCTGACCGCGACCGTACATATTCATAAACAGTTTCATTTTTTTTTGAAGGAGGTAAAAACGCATTTACGCACTGTCCCGCACCGGAGGACATTCGGTGCGGGGGTGTGGGACTCACCCGTTGGGAATACTTTCTGTGTGCTTTAAGCGTGCCACGTGTGTGGCCTCGGCCTAAGAAATGGATAAAAAATCAAACAAATAGAATCAAAAAATCGACATCATACCAGGCGGTCACCCATCCAAGTACTGACCACGTCCGACATTGCTTAACTTTGGTGATCGGACGAGAACCGATTATTTTCAACGTGGTATGGACGTTGACGACTCGCATGCTGAATTTATGAAACTTGCTTATTGGTCATTAAGGTTTTACAATCAATCATATATTTCTAAAATATCATCTTTACTTACATAGTATGAAACAAAATCGCTCCCGCTGTCTGTACGCTTAGATCTTTTATTGACAAAGATTTTTAGTTTATGCTAAATAATAATATAGTAACCTATATTGATTTTCAATCATTCAAATCCCAATATTACAACGGTGGTATGGTTAAGTCCCACCCTACTCGCAGGGGTATGACCAAGGGTATGGTGAGTCCGGACTTCCGGAGTGATAAATAGCAATGAGACTTCATGGTGGTGACTGATGAGATAGAATATCAGCAAAAAAGTGACATCAACATTCACACAACTCTTTTCAATGTTCCTAATAGTTGACTGGTAAAATGAATGTTTGTGCACCATAGTCCATACTTTTGCTGGACGAACATTCATGTTGTGCTCCAATCTAGGCGTCTTCTGCAACACTTGGTAATTTTGTGTGATGGTTCGATGTTTACATAGAAAAGCAGTGTCAGTTTCCTGAATGACAGATGTTTGCTTATAGAAATAAAACCTCCAGATGAGAAAATAATAAAACAATTCATTTGTAATTCATTACATAGAGCCGTGTTTCTTATTACTAAGTACTAATCGACAACAGCATATTAATTGTAATGACCAATGACAAAAATATGATTTAAAAACAAATAATGAACATAAATAATTTTTAACTAATTATACAAAAGAAAATAGTCGATTTTATACATGGTAGGTTTTAATAGAATATGACAGATTATCTAATATCTTTCAAATATTTCCATTTTCTTTCAATATTTGGTTTATTCAATGTTCAGGTCCTTTTCATCTTCATGTAGCTTTCAAGTTAAATGAGCAGAAGATAGTCTGTAAAAAAAACGAATCCTTTAAATATAGCCTCTTTCTGTCCACCTTGACATTTCCTAGTGTAGGTAGTTTATTCAAATACATACTATTATTTTTGACACAAAACAGGGAAGCTGAAAGCGAGCTTCATCTGGATTTCTCAACAATTGGGTAACATGTTTATTTTACACCTAATTGTTTAAACACAACATTGTTATTTTGGCGAGAAAGATAAGACAGAGGTAGTGATGAGCTCAGAAGCTCTACCACCAACCAAACCAAGCAGAAAAAGATCTGCCCCATAGGGAATCAAACCCTGGACCTCGAGATCAATAATAATAATAATAATTTTATTAACCAAACAGTTACATTTCTATCACTTAAGCCTATAAATTAATGCTATTCTACATATTTAACAGCGTAGCATCTGTTGCTAAACTAGGTAAGAACCTGTATTTCAGCATACAGCGCCTCTTGCCTCGGGATAGTTAAGTTACATAAGCTACAATTTTTATGATTATCGAAATGTATACATAAAAAGGAGTAGTTCTATTGTTGATATTCTCTAGTTATTGCATAACACTCATTAACTGTAGTAACTATTATTTTTATATTGGTAAAGCAGTAATTATTTGAAAACTATATTTCTTTTGGAATGATTCATATAATTAAGTCCTTAAACCTCTGTGTGTGTAAAATGTGAGTGTGTTTGTATGTGAGAGGGTGTGTAATGTGTATTTTAATTTAAATGGATTCCATAAAATATACTATAATTATTCTAGTTAGAAAAAGTATATAATAGGGAGTAAAATTAATTTTAATACCAGGTGGTCTCAACCACTAGACCATGGAGGCAGTAAAAGTATTCATTTTGTATATCTTTCTGTCACATCTAACAAAGAAGTTTCACCATTCTAGTCTCCTTAACTTATTGAGCCCATAGTATTACAGAATAATACAAAGTTGTGTACTTTGTATTATTCTGCAATACTATAGGCCGATGCTACAATAAATTTCAAAGCATTGGTGGCACTGTGGACTTGGCACTGGTCTTCTTGTCGGGAGGTCTGTGGTGCAATCCTGTCATGTACCAATGTATTTTTCGTTTTCGAATTTCATATGTACATAATTTATCTAATGCTCTTACGGTGAAGGAAAATACTGTGAGGCTACCTGCGCACATCTGGAAAGAAATTCAAAGGTGTATGTGAAGTCGAACAATCCACACTGGGCCAGTATGGTTGACTAAGATCTAAACACCCAAATTTAGGGTAGGCTTGAGGGACGTATATGAGCTGTGATGATAATTTTATTATACAAGTTATAAACATTTTTCTTAGCAAGTGACTGTCATTGTCATGAATGTCAATCTATGATTAAGAGGTGATAATCATTAAGATCGACAAAAGGTACTATTTTGTAAAATAAATCTATTTTATGACTAGGTATTGCATATCTGTAATAATTCTAATGTCATAGTATTACTTATATAAGGTATTTAATTACCCTATTAACAATTTACACTTTTAAATAATTGTTCAAGAGAAATTATATCACATGTATTTCTCTGACTCGCTTGGGTTTGTGTTCTTATATTCTAAATATTAAATAATTTATTATTTACATTTAAATGACAATTATTAACAATAATTATTTACTTACTACAGCATAAGCAACTTTCATATTCAATGCATTCTGTTTACTATGTGAGTAGTTAACTTCCAATTTCTCCAATATCACTGTAAGGTGGCGTTACGAATTGCGATAAAAGCGATAATATCGCGAATCCGACCAAATTAAATCGTCACAAGATATAAGGGCTATTGAATCAGTAGGTTATGTTGTGACTGGTGGGATTCGCGATATTATCACTTTTATCGTTTTACGGAACGCAGGGTAAGCTGTACAATTTCTTTGGTGAGGAAACAGTTCGTGTAAGTATTTAATATCTTTTTCCAGTTCGGATAAATTGTTAAATCTGAAAAAAATAAAACATCATGTTAATTGAGTTCTGTACTAAACAACATTTCAAAATATAGGTAAAAACCCAAAAGTTGTTGCATAAGTCAGAATCACAGAAATAAACAATATCTATGGGATGGCCAACAGTCAACATAGACTTAAATGGAACCCAAAATGTTTAATAAATTGTTAATATCGGCATTTAACAAGAAGCAATATTGAATCAGTCATTTATGAGAGAATTGAGAAGATTAATAAGTAGAGACTATATTTGTATACAATCAGACAAAACGACCATAAAAACGAGCTACGAAGTAGTACTTACCTCTTAATATTGTAAAGTGCAGTTGACTGGGAACATCAATTTATTCTCAAAAAAATAAATTGCTTGAGTTTGTCCATGTTTATGATTATCGAAAAGAAAGGAATAAGTAGAAGTACAGACTGTCTTCATTTCGAAGTGGCACAATATATTTTGTCTTAGCACTTTCCACAAGAAGTTATTGTATTATTGCGCACTAATTATATTACATTTTTGAATAACTTTTCACATTTCAACCACAAAGTAATAAATCACTAAATTGAATCTTGAGGTATTATAGCCGTAACAGACGATCCGATTTGGTTGGAGCCAACCGCCCGACCCCAACCAAATTGGAACGTGTGTACGGCTGTCGGCCCGACATAATTATTATTAGCTTGTTGGATGCTCGACGGCCCGATCGCTCATCCGACAAGTAGGGACACGACAAAAGACAAAAGTATCGATACTTTGTGGTTTAATTTAATTATGTGTGCTTAAAGTAATAAATTAATAATTTTGTAAACTAAATTGACTCGACTGCAAACCACAAAGTAGAGAAAAAATATGTTGCAAAAATGTTGTTTTACTTTTTGTTTGTGTTTTAACAGGGCAACCGTGTTTCATTATTTATTTATTTTCGCACGTTTAGTTACGTTCTTATGTCCCTTGTATTAGTGGCGGTATTCGTAGTGTCAATGTAAAGATTGAATAGGAGCTTACTGTACATCCTGCTAGTTGATTATTTATATAATCAATAACAGATATTACCCTATTTATGAGTACCTACCTAATATAATAAACTTTAATTTGTGAATTAACAGATGCTTTTTTATTATTGTTTATACACACCTAATTAATTTGTTGCTATTTTCAAGTCACTGACTGACGTTGAAGTACTCTACACTTTGAATTTGAAGTATTGATACTTTTCTCTCTATATTTTTACGAGTACGATAATTTTTTAATCTATAGGTATAGGTCTTATTTTAGGTGTCTGTGTATCTGGCTGGACGTCTGGCTGTGGCATCATAGTTCCCAAAAGAGTGGAACGAATGGACCTATTCAGTGATACAATACAAGGCATCCGACGGCGATGCCACATAGAGGAAAAGTACATTAAATACCGTAGATATAACTTTGCGGAAAGAATTCATAATTTTAAATTCAAAAACAAATCCAACCGCATTCAAAGACTGCTAAATAATCACCTGTCTGGATCGGGATTTTTATGATACCGATCGATAGAGTCGGATCACAGGAAGTAAATATTTCTAACAAACATTACCGCAAAAAATTAAGGACAACCATGAAATCTATCTGTACCTATTTATTTATTCTTTATAAACAAATTTTATAAACTTTATAAAATATAAACAAAAGGCGTTAATTTATTTGAGTTTCGCAAAGACAAATTAGTATTTTGTATCGATATCGATATAGGTACATAATACTTTTTAGGGCATCCCTCCTGTTGGATTGCCAACCGCGTCGGAGCGTCTGTAGCCGCGTCGGCTACTCATTTGGTTGGATCACGTTGGATCCAACCAAATCGGATCGTCTGTTAGCACTTTTATGTCCACTAACTATATAGAGATACTACGTATATTATGTCGCATTTACACATCATGCGTGTTCGCCATTCGACGAAACATTCGACGAAATATTCGACGAAACATTCGACGAAACATTCGACGAAACATTCGTGTGGCGTTTACACATTCGTGTTCGCTATTCGCCTCGTCATTCGACGAAACATTCGTACCTACGAGTACGAGTGCCACCGCGAACTACTGTTCACACATTCGCGGGTGATTCATTTTGATATTAGCACACGAACACGGAGGACGTGAAAATAATGGCGGCATGCGTGCTACATTTTAGTTTTTAATAATTTAAGCTTTAATGTTACAAACATATGGCGGACTTAGCGATAAACATCGCTCTCTACCAGTCAACCATTAGGCTAAGGAGAGAAAGTAAATGACGGCATAAGAAAATAAATGTAATAAATGACAATAATTGTTATATTCAAATAATATGATATTAAGAAAAAAACATACATACACGCACATAGCACTCACATATACATATTGTATATGTGTGTGTGTGTAAGTGTTATGTAAGTAATGTGTATGAATGTGTTTATATATACACATACATACTTGCATATACAGCGCGCGACAGAGCGTCGGTGGCGCAGTGGACTCGGCACTTGCCTTCCAATCGGGGGGTCGGGGTTCGAGACCCGCTATGTACCAATGTGTTTTTCGTTTCGAATTTCATATGTACATTTGTCTGACGCTCGTACGGTGAAGGAAAACATCGTGAGACAACCTGCATACATCTGCGAAGAAGTTCAATGATGTATGTGAAGTCGACCAATCCGCACTGGGCCAGCGTGGTTGACTAAGGCCTAATCACCCTAATATAGGATAGGCTCGAGCCCCTCGGTGGGGACGTATATGGGCTGTGATGATGATGATGATATTGAAGTCGGTACGAAACGATGATCTCTTATAAAGTCTTAAAATTGACACCGACTTCAAAATAGAAGTGTGATGTTGTCAGTACCTATTCTTATATTATTTTTACCTTTTCAGTGTTTTTGAAGTCGGTTTTTATTTTTAACCGACTTCAAAAAGGGAGGAGGTTCTTAATTCGATGCGAATGTTTTTTTTGTGTGTATGTTATGCGATTACGCCGCCAATTGTGGACTGATTTTCAACATTCTTTTTGTATTCTCTGATAATGGGATCCCATGAAAATCGATGGAAACGCTAATGAAATACCAGCTCACTGATGAGCTGGCATTAAATTAGGGTTTTTGTTTTTACTAAAAAGATTTCATTCACTAAAAAGTTAAAAATAAAAAATATTTTACAAAAAATAAAAACCGACTTCAAAAACGCTGAAAAGTTTAAAATAATATAAGAATAGGTACAGACAACATCACACTTCTATATTGAAGTCGGTGACAAATTTTAAGACTTTCGAGGAGATATCGTTTGGCACCGACTTCAATATAGAAGTGTGATGTTGTCTGTACCTATTTCTTATATTATTTTTAACTTTTCAGTGTTTTTGAAGTCGGTTTTTATTTTTTGTAAAATATTTTTTATGTGTAATTATGATTGCGATGTTTTGGGTTCCAAATGAGCTCTTCTCTATAATAAAGTTCTAGGAATTCTAAAATTCGCACTTTACTCCACTCTAATTTGTCTACACGTTCGGTTGGGTCGGGCGCTAGCAGTCAACTAAATGCATGCGAATGTGTAAACAGTAAGTTCGTGTTCGCCATTCGTGCCCTTTGATTAGCGTCCAAAAAACCGCTCCCGACGCGAACTCACGAATCGCGAGGCGAATGGCGAGGCGAATAGCGAACTTACTGTTTACACATGCGTGTTCGTTATTCGCCTCGCGATTCGCGCGAATGTGTAAACGCGCTATTTCGCGCGAATCTCGAGGCGAATTGCTAGGCGAATAGCGAGGCGAATAACGAACACGCATGTGTAAACAGCTAGTTCGTTATTCGCCTCGCTATTCGCCTCGCGATTCGCGCGAATGTGTAAACGCGGTGTAATAATATTGTATTGAATGAATTCAACAATATCAATATGGCCGACCGACGAAAACCGACCTGACCTTGAGCATTTGGCATTTCCCACAAATTATGATGATCGATCAGCTACTATTGGCTGATCATCAGCCAATAGTAGGCTAGTTAACGGCGCATGTGTAGCCAACACAGATTACCGCGGGATTTGAATCGCTAAAATCCTTTGATGTGCCAAAAAAACCGCCACCCGAGTTATCGCCAAATGTCCATCGTCATTAGTAATGCCACATGTCAATTGAACGCTAAGTTGTTGGCCACATCTGCGTAGTGTCAAAATTATGCCGTATAATAACGCGTATGGAGGCAGGTGTAGAAGAATAAAGCATAGAAACCTAGCAAAAATAGCTACTGAACTTAATATATTTGACTCACTTTGACATTAGGCGCTGCTAATAGAAGTTAGACAGAGACACGTATTTGCAAGATGTTTCGAAATTTTGTAGGTCGTCACTAATTCTCGCTTGTCAGTTCTTCTCCCAGTGATGTCGTGCTCATCACTCACCTAGTTTATACAAGGTTCTTGGGATCATTATAAACTATCATATCATGACATTACAGTTGCCATGAGATAAAAGAAATAAGTACTGAATTATCACTTTTTACAAAAATTCATTAACCTCAAATATTGCAAAATATGGGATTTGGCTAAATTACTAAGGTTTTGAGTAGTTGCCTGTCTGGCAGTATCTGCTTATTGCTAATACACACAAAAATTATAAAAAGTCAAAAATATTTGGTCTTACTTTAAAACTCTTATGACATAGTGATGATGTTAAGTCGAATCATTCTATACAACCTAGATTGGTGGATTCATACTGTAAGCAAAATATTTTTTAAATGTGTTACCAAACAGACCAGGAGCATTGTAATGAGGAGTCTTATGGAGTTCGCTCAGAACACTGTTAAATATATTGTGTATACGCGAAAGACCAACAAGTTATCGATTTTAATTGATTAAAATACGAGAGCTTATGTTCTTATTTTGGAACTTGCCATACTCTGTGGTTATGTTTAACGTTTTAGTCTGTGTTTTATAATTTAATTGACTTCCGTTTTTTTAACCTGCCTAATGGCAGAGGCGCGTTCAGGGCCTTCGCGCGAAGTACAACTTTTCGCTCTAACCCCGTTCAATGCCTTCGAGCGTGACAACCGGGTGAAACAACCGGCCCGTTCAAGACCTTTGAGTGTCGGCGCGAGTTACAACCGAACAACCATCGAATTTGATGGTTGTAAAACGCTCTGACGTTTATGACTGAAATACTCTTACGTGATTGGATGATATTGGCGGCCATATTCTATAATGTCATCTACTAGAATGAGAGAGAAATAAAAAATCATGTGAAAGAGGGAGATAAGAGATTTGGTTGCTGCAATCCGTTCAACGCCTTTGAGCAAGTTAAAAAACAACCGGACAACTGCACCCAGAGGCGCTGAGGCGCGTTCAGGGCCTTCGCGCGAAGTACAACTTTTCGCTCTAACCCCGTTCAATGCCTTCGAGCGTGACAACCGGGTGAAACAACCGGCCGTTCAAGACCTTTGAGTGTCGGCGCGAGTTACAACCGAACAACCATCGAATTTGATGGTTGTAAAACGCTCTGACGTTTATAACTGAAATACTCTTACGTGATTGGATGATATTGGCGGCCATATTTTATAATGTCAACTACTAGAAAGAGAGAGAAATAAAAAATCATGTGAAAGAGGGAGATAAGAGATTTGGTTGCTGCAATCCGTTCAACGCCTTTGAGCAAGTTAAAAAACAACCGGACAACTACACCCAGAGGCGCTGAGGCGCGTTCAGGGCCTTCGCGCGAAGTACAACTTTTCGCTCTAACCCCGTTCAATGCCTTCGAGCGTGACAACCGGGTGAAACAACCGCCCGTTCAAGACCTTTGAGTGTCGGCGCGAGTTACAACCGAACAACCATCGAATTTGATGGTTGTAAAACGCTCTGACGTTTATAACTGAAATACTCTTACGTGATTGGATGATATTGGCGGCCATATTTTATAATGTCAACTACTAGAAAGAGAGAGAAATAAAAAATCATGTGAAAGAGGGAGATAAGAGATTTGGTTGCTGCAATCCGTTCAACGCCTTTGAGCAAGTTAAAAAACAACCGGACAACTACACCCAGAGGCGCTGAGGCGCGTTCAGGGCCTTCGCGCGAAGTACAACTTTTCGCTCTAACCCCGTTCAATGCCTTCGAGCGTGACAACCGGGTGAAACAACCGGCCGTTCAAGACCTTTGAGTGTCGGCGCGAGTTACAACCGAACAACCATCGAATTTGATGGTTGTAAAACGCTCTGACGTTTATAACTGAAATACTCTTACGTGATTGGATGATATTGGCGGCCATATTTTATAATGTCAACTACTAGAAAGAGAGAGAAATAAAAAATCATGTGAAAGAGGGAGATAAGAGATTTGGTTGCTGCAATCCGTTCAACGCCTTTGAGCAAGTTAAAAAACAACCGGACAACTACACCCAGAGGCGCTGAGGCGCGTTCAGGGCCTTCGCGCGAAGTACAACTTTTCGCTCTAACCCCGTTCAATGCCTTCGAGCGTGACAACCGGGTGAAACAACCGCCCGTTCAAGACCTTTGAGTGTCGGCGCGAGTTACAACCGAACAACCATCGAATTTGATGGTTGTAAAACGCTCTGACGTTTATAACTGAAATACTCTTACGTGATTGGATGATATTGGCGGCCATATTTTATAATGTCAACTACTAGAAAGAGAGAGAAATAAAAAATCATGTGAAAGAGGGAGATAAGAGATTTGGTTGCTGCAATCCGTTCAACGCCTTTGAGCAAGTTAAAAAACAACCGGACAACTACACCCAGAGGCGCTGAGGCGCGTTCAGGGCCTTCGCGCGAAGTATAACTTTTCGCTCTAACCCCGTTCAATGCCTTCGAGCGTGACAACCGGGTGAAACAACCGCCCGTTCAAGACCTTTGAGTGTCGGCGCGAGTTACAACCGAACAACCATCGAATTTGATGGTTGTAAAACGCTCTGACGTTTATGACTGAAATACTCTTACGTGATTGGATGATATTGGCGGCCATATTCTATAATGTCATCTACTAGAAAGAGAAAGAAATAAAAAATCATGTGAAAGAGGGAGATAAAAGATTTGGTTGCTGCAATCCGTTCAACGCCTTTGAGCGAGTTAAAAAACAACCGGACAACTACACAGGCGTTGGAATCACCCCTATAACTAGCGGGTCGTTAGTGGAGCGGCTCTGAGACAGTCTCCGCCATTTTTTTTGACGCCATTTTGCTTTTGGGTGCATGTGTGTGTGTCGTGTCGTGTCATTTCATCATAGAAGTAGAACGCACACATTTGCATTTCATTTTTCATTATTACATTGTTGGTTTGTTTAAATCTCTAATTTATCTTCAGATTTTATGTGTTTTAAGCATGTTTTTTAAGATTTTTGACACTCACTGTTCTTGATTCAATAACAGTACCTGTGTGTACGAAGGGATTCGGCAGTTTTATCGGTTTGTTTGCTTGTGATTTTCTAAACTTAATAACTTTTTGACCTTTCATTGTTTCATACTATTTCATGCTAATATAGCTGAGCCCACCTGGTTAGCTACCATAATCTTACTTAAGTTTATCAGATCACCATGGTGACAGTACAACTTGTGCAGAGTACAACTTGTTACTCTGATAATCAGACATCCAGCAACTCTCTTGTAGGCAAATCCAGGTGAAGAACGCTTTCATCTTTGGCCTAATAGTTATTTACCAAAATGTATGAAGTTGAACTTTCCCATACTAAAAAACGAGCGAACTTTATATTGTTATGAATCCACTAAAATATTTTACAGACCATCGGCTTCAACAGAGGTTACATTTCTGGATGCACATCAATTTTGAAATCGATAAAAACAACTTATGAACACAGAAAAACTAGTGTTATTTTGAAACACAAATACTTGAAGATGAATATCTTGAGTTGAGTATGCAATAAATAACTTCCTCCAAGTGAAATAAATTCAGGAATACTTAAAAATCCAATAATGATAGGTGAGCAAAGTTGTGTAATATTTTTTTCATTAAATAAACAATAGTTTAAAATTAATTTAATATTATGTTTTCCATTAAATAACCTACACTATGTTGTTGTTCAAAATTACATGTAATTTTTTTTTAGATTGAATGAAAATTAAAAACACTTCTTCTCAAAAAGAGTAGCAAAGCTCTGCTAAAATTGATCTTCTGATGGTGCACATGTCTGGGCGCAAGGTGACTTCGGAAGCATAGAGAAGCTCGATATGTTAGAAGCTTTGGTTACTCACCATGGACCTGAATTTCATTTTATCAATTTTATTAATATGCTAAGAACATAAGCCACTGCACAAGCAATGAACAGGACATGAATAACAGAAAGTGGGCTGTCAAAAGGTGATTAATTTGTTTTTGACATAAATATGTTTGCTTATTAACCCCTTGTTTCTGAAAGGCTAATCAGTGATAAAATTAAATATAGTACATTCAAGATAAGAAAGTTCCCTTGACAAATCGATTTTTTCCGTTTCATGCATACTAATTTCCGTGATGAAAAAAATAATTTATCTCCTTAGGTTATTTTTATCAAAAATGTAATAATTAATTCCACATTAAATAAAAACAAGAATATCAGCCTAATTAAATAAAATTATAATTCTAAAGTTTAAAAATAAAATGTTTGTGTAAAGTATAAGTTCCGATTCATGACTCAAATAAATACTTAATTAAACAAATATTTTATCAGAATTATAAATAATTATATTTAACTGGATGGGATATTTTGGGATGTTGCCTTGATATTAGGACACCTAATTTTTATGGTTGTATCATATAGAATAGCTTTAAAATTAACACTTTTTATTCATGTCAATTTTCTCTCAAGTCTTATAGTTTGCGAGTAAATAAGCTTTGAAAATCACAATAGTCACGACGAAAAAAAAAATGGGATGTTACGTTGCTATTATAACACCTACTTTTTATGGTTATATCAGAAAATGACTAGAACGTGATGAGCAGATCAATACACACTTGTTCACAGTGGCTTTCTATTTCTTGTGTTTAGATTATGAAATCGAAAATTGGTACCAAAGGTTTTATAATTTTTATAGACAAATCAAATTTTCATAATTAGACTGTTCAGCTTAAATCAATATATTAATTTAGTTAAAAATATTTCTTAGAGAAACCTTTGCTTGTGAATTATAAATAGCACCAACTGAAGTCCAAAAATACTTTCTATACTAGCAGCCGAAACCCAGCAGTAATAGCCAATTACATGACACTGAAAATAACTAAGTAAATTTATCTTGCCGTATCAACATAGTAACATGCTTGAATTGTTTTACTACATATACAACAGAACTAGGTCTGTTCGCGAAGGACTATGTTGATCCCACAAACGTGCATCAAGTGTAATACCCAAAAATTTTGTAACTACAATTGATGAGTTCAACGATTCGATTGTATCCACTTTCCTTACATTTGGCCATGAGAATTTAATAAATCTAGTTTTATTTGAGTTTAGTGAACCAATTTGGAACATTTAACTCTGACACAATTATTTAAGAGAATGTGAAAGTTTGATAAACATAATTTTAAAAGCATTACAAAAGGAATGGGTATGCCATTCCTTTTAAATGCTTTTTCAAACTCTAATTAAAATCATTTATATGAATGAATATCATTAATTTATGGAAAACATTTCTTATTGACCTTAACATATTCATCAAAATTAAAAACTAGATTGATTTGTTTGGTTAGATTACCTACTATAAAATTAATTGCTTTTAATGTTAACTTCTTCAAAATGTATTCAAACGTTTTAAACTATTTGCCATTGTCTGCAGAGTTCAATTCTTCAATCTGAAGTTTTGTAAATAATCAATAAAACAAAATTATTTTCAAAAACAAAGTAATGTCTTATATAATTATCTTTTTTGTATCAACAGGTGTACAGATATTGAGAAGTGGAGAGACTAAGATCAGATGGAGAGGCAGGTTATTTATTTTTACTAGGTTTTTCACTGTTTTTCATTTTAGAGTCGTCACACTTTATACAAATGCTTATTTATCTTTTCAGAATCGCAGAGTAAGCACAGCGTTGCATGGCGGAGAATTGTGGGTTCTAATAAGTTCCATTGTGTACGTTTTTGTCATATTGTATGTTAAATTCAATAAAAAGATAATCGCATTTCGTTGTTTTGATTTTTAATAACCTAAAATATTATCAGAATTAAAAAAGTAGATTAGGGCTGTAAATTTATATCGATAATTTTCAGTATGTCGATAATAAGCAGTCGATAGTTTTGCAGCACTATCATTACGGAGCTGTCATTTCACTACGAAACGGCCGCTAGAGGGGTTGATTCCTATCTGTAACAGTAATATAATTTGTGCAACTACACCCAGAGGCGCTGAACGCGCCTCAGAACGCGCCTCTGTAATATAATTTGTGGCTATGTGCGCATTCTACATAAGAAATGCTACTGCTAATCTTATCCCTGTTTGTCATGTAAGTGCATTTGTTATAATGTGATTAGAAGCCCGTGCATACCGCATACAATTGTTTTATTTGCCACGCCATTTCGCCACCAAGTTCCACTGCCAGTACGAGCCAGCTCTGTACAATAGGTTATGGGCCCAGAATATCGAGATTTCATTGAACGAAAAGGTGGTGAAGCAAGCATAAAAATAGAGATTCAAATATTCGAAGCAAGATTCGCATCGGCCTAAGTTGTTATCTTATTTCAAAAATCGAATATTTAGAAATAATGGCAAATAATGATGAAAATCAAACACGTGGCGTTGCACATGGCGGTGGCCCAAATATTTCCCAAGCAGCAGGGAGCAGCGGCGCTCAATGGCCTCAAGCGAATTCGCTGTACGGTGCTGTGGAGAAATTAGACGGAATGAGCACCTATTATAACTGGAAATTCCTCATGAAACAAGCTCTTATTTTGGATGGCCTTTGGGGCTGTATTGAGGATAATGGCTCGTCAGATGCGACCTTGGATAAAAGAGCATTGGCCAGAATCTGTCTGGCTTTACGTCCAAATATTATACAACACGTCCGAGACTGTAAATCATCAAAGGAAGCATGGAATAAACTCCAAGATACGTTTGAAAGTAAAAGTTTGTATCGCCGAGTGGTACTCCTACGGATGTTGCACAAAGCGAATTATGTGGATTACAGTTCTATGAGCGAATATATTGATAGTGTTGTAACCATAGCTCATCAATTAGCTGACATCGGCCGCATCATTGAAGATATGGAACTAGCTGAGCTTCTACTAAGCGGATTGCTGGCTGAGTTTGATGCGCTTGTTTCTGGTCTGGAGACAGCGAACCTAGCAGGTACTTTGACCACGGAAACTGTGCGAGCTCGGCTGTTACAAGAGGAATTTCGAAGAAATAGTAATGAAGGTGTCACTTCAGGTAATGAGACAGCTTTTGTGGTAAAGAAGAAATTAACTTGTCATTATTGCAAAAAGCAGGGTCATGTCAAGGCCCGTTGTTTCAAGTTGAAGAATGACAAGCGACGGCAAAAACAAGAGACTTCAGTTGGTGATACACTGTTGGCTTCGGCACTTACAGCTTACTCTAATGAAGACTTCCTGATCGACAGCGGGTGCAGTAGCCACATGGTCTGTGATCGGCGTTTATTCAGAGACTTTAAAGCAAGTAGTTATACTAATATAACAGTGGCCAATAATGAAAAGTTACAATGTTTAGGAAAAGGTAATCTTTTTATTTCTTTAAATAATGTTTCAATATTTCTTAAAGATGTATTGTATGTGCCAAATCTTGCCACAAATTTAATTTCTGTCTCAGCCCTTTCTGCACAAAATTATAAGATTATTTTTCACAGAAATGTTTGTGAAATTTTCGACAACAGGGATGTATGTATAGGGAAAGCAGTTTGTTCTGGAGGCATTTATCGCCTCGAATGTGTGCCTAATATGTCTGCTTCACAGATTCCTGTGTGTGACTTTGTATCGACTAATGAATCTGCTCATGCTGCCACCGAGGATTCACTAGAGCTATGGCACAGGCGACTCGGGCATTTAAGTTGTGATGGTATGGATAAATTACGTTCTGCTGCAGATGGAATTTCATTTTGCAAAGGCAAACAGGGGTCCTTGCAGGAATGTATTGCTTGCATTGAGGGGAAGCAAGCAATGGCTTCTTTTCCTAAAGGTCAAGCTAGGCGAGCTTGTGATGTCCTGGAGTTGGTACACTCGGACGTCTGTGGGCCCATGTCACAGTGCAGCTGGGGAGGTGCTCGATACCTGCTCACGTTCACAGACGATTTTTCTAGGAAAACATTTGCCTACTTAATGAAGAGAAAAATAGAGGTAATAACCCATTTTATTAATTTCAAATGTTTTGTTGAGAAGCAGACTGGTAAAAATATTAAACGTTTTAGATCTGACAATGGTGGTGAATATTGTAATACCAATTTCACCACATATTTATTATCTCATGGAATCTTACACGAAACCACCGTACCATACTCTCCACAACAGAACGGCGTTTCGGAGAGGTTAAATCGAACAGTTATTGAGAAAGCTAGGTGCATGTTGTCAGGGGCTCGCTTAGACACGCGCTATTGGGGCGAGGCTGTTATGACGGCAGTATATTTGAAAAATAGGAGCCCCACTGCTGCATTGTCAGGAGGCATTCCTGAGCAGGTTTGGTCAGGATCCAAAGTTGATCTGAGCCACCTGAGGGTTTTTGGTTGCAAGGCATTTTCTCTAATACCTGATTGTAACCGTCACAAATTGAGTGCAAAGGCACAAGAATGTTTGTTTGTGGGTTATTGTGAAGGCTCTAAGGGGTACAGGTTGGTGGATCCTAATAATCCTAAGAAAATAATAAAGTCAAGGAATGTGCGTTTTATTGAACTGACAGATGACTGTAGTAAATGTAATTGTAATTCTAAAATTAATTTGCAATCTAATAATAATTTATTTCCAGCAGTCATGAACAATGTTTTGTTGCCCGATAGTAGTGCTATCTTTGAGAATTCTGATTCCAATTTGAATAATATTTTATCATTGAATGAGAACAATGTTTCTGAATTAAATAATGTAAATAATAATTTTAATAATGATAATGAAATTATATTGAATAAAAATGACATTTTAATGAATAATAATGATATTTTACTGAATGAGTCTAATATGAATACATTAGTTCCAGGAGCGGTTGCAGAAGAAGTCGCCGTTGGAAATGAGGCCTCCAGCTGGCGTTCTCCTTGCACCTCCTCGCCCCCATACTCTGACTGCATCGAGTCATCTGAAAAGTCGGATGATGACCAGTCATGGAATGGAGAGGCTACAGATTCCAGTCCGGGATCTAGCGGCGCGACGATTCCCCTCGAGATGGCAGATGCAGTGCCGTCTCCATCAGTAAGACCTGTAAGGAGCAATAGAGGTATCCCACCGAAGAGGTATGATGACTATGAATATAATTTCTTTACATCTCTAGATGAACCTGTCTCTTATGATGATGCTTTAGCTAGCACGGACAGTGTTCACTGGCAAGCAGCAATGGAGACAGAATATAATTCACTTTTAAAGAATAGTGTTTGGAAACTAGTAGATAGACCAAAAAAATAGGAGCGTAGTCAAAAGCAAGTGGGTTTATAAAATAAAATCTGACTCCTCTGGGGATTTATATAGATTTAAGGCGCGTCTGGTCGCCCGTGGCTTCAGCCAGATTATAATAAAACTTTCTCCCCTGTAGTCAGGCACTCAACAATGCGTGTTCTGTTTAATCTTGCGAATGAGCTTGACATGGATATTGATCACGTAGATGTGACCACTGCTTTCCTCCATAGTGAACTAAAAGAGGAGATTTTTATGGAACAGCCAGAGGGTTTTATACAAGATTCTAATAAGGTTTGTTTGTTGCAGAAAAGCATCTACGGACTCAAACAAGCCAGCAGGGTATGGAATGAAATCGTTCATAAATTGTTAGTTGAAAATGGTTACAAACAGTCACGTGTTGAGCCTTGTGTCTATAGTAAAAAGAGCGCTACTTCATTGATAATTCTTGCGCTATATGTCGATGATTTCTTTTTATTTACTAACTCGAATAATGAGAAAAAAAAAATTGTTATTGGATATTTTAAAGAATAAAGAACAATGGCAGAAAAATGTCTGGATTTTTTTCTAGCGTCCCTAAATCTCCTATATAGCAAGGAAATTAAAATAATTTTCTAAGGTTTTTGAAATATACACTTATTTTTGTACAAGCCGGAGTTCCTTTTGTTTTCATAAAAGTATATCAAATGTTAACTACTAATTAAATGGCGCACAAAGTATGGCGTATGCTAGACGTTCAATATTTATCACATTCCGTTTCAATATTTATTGATGGATCTCGGACGAATCTACACGTTCAATACGGGTCGCGTCAGTATCACGGAGAACATAATCACTGTCAGTATCTCTCTAATCTGTGGATGTGTAGATACGGAAAATATACGTAAGCCATGTTCCATCTAAGCGCAGATTTGCAGCATTATCAACATTTTTAGCATCATCGCGTTTCATTAGATTTTGACGCTAGCAGGGCTAGCATCGTATGTTAACGTAATGCATTCCATTTTGAGGTTAGGTTCTCTTTGTGAAAAATAGCGCGACTAAAAAATGTTCACATTTCTTAGAAGAAAAGCAAAACATGGTAAACATTTGATATTAACGTGAAAAAACGGTGACGATTAAATGGAAAACGCGGGATCGCGATAAATATTGATGACAAGGCTACACAATCAATAAATATCGCCATAAATATTAAGGAGTTGGATTTCAAAATATCTAGAAATTCTGTGATCCGTATTTATTCTGTGATCAATATTTTTCACGATATTTGGATCACGATCCAGGATCGCGACATTTATTGATCGTG
This sequence comes from Schoenobius gigantellus, assembly GCA_963935595.1. Classification (NCBI taxonomy): domain Eukaryota; kingdom Metazoa; phylum Arthropoda; class Insecta; order Lepidoptera; family Crambidae; genus Schoenobius; species Schoenobius gigantellus. Next base: position 32,230,144 of record OZ012554.1, read on the forward strand.
TAGTATATGAACTTGATGGACCGCGTTCCGCCAACTTCATATAAACGATTCCGTTGTCAATATTTATCACGATAAATATCGTGATAAATATTGAACGTGTAGAATACGCCTATAAGTTATTTTTCATAACGCTTCTATCGGGTCCGAATAGCAATCGACTTCTTTAGGGGTCCCGGTCCGAATAGCCATTCCGTTTTTTTAATTTGTTTATTCCCGTAATTAATTAGAAAATATAAATGTATTTAGATAAAATACCATAGCCATAGATAAAATAACAAAACACTGTACCTACCTACGTTATAAAAGAGCTCACAGGTGAATAATGCGGTGCATAACCTAAAAAATATTAAATACCAATATCTCTTTTTTCCGGCTTTATTGAATAAAAATTATTTTACATATAGATTCTAAAATTGACGCCGAATCTTTTAATATATTTTTCATTACGGGACGCTACAATTTGATCCCAGACATTTTCTTCTATGGAGACCTGCCATTGTTCTTTGAATGTAAAAATTTAGGTCCAATAAAAAATTGTCTTGGAGTTAATGTTTACAGAGATAGATTATAGGGTATTTTAGTATTAAGACAGAATGATTATATTAAGAAATTATTATGTCGTTTTGGCATGGGTAATGCTAAGGGCGTGTCCACACCAATGGAAGTAAATAAAAAATTTGAAAATTCAAATAGTGAAGACTGTAATTTTAACTTCCGAGAATTGTTGGGTTCACTCATGTACCTGAGTGTGTGCACACGACCTGATATTACTTTTGCGGTAAATCTGTTAAGTCAGTACAATAATTGTTATAATAAGTCACATTGGTTAGCTGCCAAAAGGATTCTTCGTTATTTGTCAAAGACGATAGAATTGGGTTTAGTTTTTCATAGATGTAAGAACTTTAACCTCATTGCTTATGTTGATGCAGATTGGGCGAACGATCCAATGGACAGAAAATCGTTTACGGGATTTGTGATTAAGTTGGGCACGAACACTGTAAACTGGGAGAGTAGGAAACAGCGCTGCGTCGCTGTGTCAAGTACTGAAGCAGAGTACTATGCTATTAGCGACGCGTGTAAAGACATTTTGTTTGTCAGGAGTTTCTGGTCAGAGTTAATGGACACATCTTTGAAATGTATGATCTTGAATGATAATCAAAGTGCCCAGAGACTTCTGATGTCAAAGGAATGTCACAAGAGGACAAAGCACAGATGTGCGCTGTCATTTTATTAAAGATCTAATTTCCGATGGTACATTGAATATTTCATACTTACCAACAGGTGAAATGATAGCCGACATACTTACAAAGGCTCTGTCCTCCACTAAACACAATGGTTTTAGGCATGGCTTAAATGTAAGGAATTTATCTTAAGCATGTGATTGTTTTCTTGAGCATTATGTTATTTCCGGATAGTAATGTTGTAACCTTGGAATGTATACAGTTCTGTTTTATCTGTATTACCTAATTTTTTGTGATAGAGTAGGCTCTATTTATGAAGTGCATATTTGTATTTCTATATGGTCTTATTATTTGCATGATATGTTGTGCTATTGTTTTGTATTAAGACTATGTAGTGTTGTATAGGTGTATGGAGAGTTCTATCTGGGCCTTTTGCGTAAGGGGAAGTGTTAAATATATTGTGTATACGCGAAAGACCAACAAGTTATCGATTTTAATTGATTAAAATACGAGAGGTTATGTTCTTATTTTGGAACTTGCCATACTCTGTGGTTATGTTTAACGTTTTAGTCTGTGTTTTATAATTTAATTGACTTCCGTTTTTTAACCTGCCTAATGGCTGCTATGTGCGCATTCTACTTAAGAAATGCTACTGCTAATCTTATCCCTGTTTGTCATGTAAGTGCATTTGTTATAATGTGATTAGAAGCCCGTGCATACCGCATACAATTGTTTTATTTGCCACGCCATTTCGCCACCAAGTTCCACTGCCAGTACGAGCCAGCTCTGTACAATAAACACCTCATCGGTTATTCTCAACAACTACTCATCATCATCATAACAGTTCATATACGTCCCCACCGAGGGGCACAAGCCTACCCTAAGTTAGGGCGACTAGGCCTTAGTCAAACCACGCTGGCCTAGTGACGATTGGTACTGCTTCTCGTATTAACCAATTAATTTGTTTGCTATGTTATAAAATTGTGTGAATAAGTGCATTTATTAGTGACTATGGCCGAAAATGTCATTTTCTATTTGCTGCCCGTACAATGCTCGTTTGATAACGGGCAGAAGTATGATAAGTCAGCCATCTTGTTATATTCTCATAAGTACTAGAGAAACTTTATTAGTTAATGACGAATTATACCTATAATGGTAAATTTGTCACGTTTTTATTTTTTACTGGTTTCCTCTGAAATGAAGTTTTATAATCCAATGAAATAGTTTTACGAAAACTGTTAAATAAGATTTATTTCATACCTACCTAGTGGGCTTATTTTGTATGAATTTTTATGACACTATATCTCTAAGAAGAAAGTTTACTAAATAATAGTTATTGCTACAGTGATTATTCACTAAACTGGGCTTGCGTACCTCTCTTTGGGGTTGCACTACCCAATAATAATTTTGCGAACAGTATTTTAGGATTGTTCCTTAACTGATTAGCAGTAATAATAATTATCCAATCGTAACATGCACCTACTTTTTATGATTATATACTAAAGAACAAATACAGTATATACATAGTGGTAATGGTTACCTATCCTGGTTTGCGAACTTCTCTTTGGAGCTGTACTACCTTATGGTAATGGTAACCTCTCCGGGTTTGCGTACTTCTCTTTGGAGCTGTACCACCCTATAAATTAGTCTCGCGAACAGTACTTTGGTCTGTTTCATGACTAATGGAGATATCGGTGTATTCATAGTGGCAATGGTTACATATCCGGGTTTGCGTACTTCTCTTTGGAGCTGTACCACCCTATAAATTAGTCTCGCGAACAGTACTTTGGTCTGTTTCATGACTAATGGAGATATCGGTGTATTCATAGTGGCAATGGTTACATATCCGGGTTTGCGTACTTCTCTTTGGAGCTGTACTACCCTATAAATTAGTCTCGCGAACAGTACTTTGGTCTGTTTCATGACTAATGGAGATATCGGTGGTTTTCAGAGCAAGAACGTAATAACAACGTTTTAAACCTGCAGGCCTATTACGATCTCACGGTTTTCAAATAATATCATATGATATCATAGTGCAAAGCGAAAATTATGATTTTCGGTCAGATTTTTGATCATTCGTTCGTTATATGATATTGACATCATCGAAATTATGCCATAGTAATGATATCATTGGAGATCGGTAATACGAAATGAAGCATTTCATGATTTATTATGCCATGTCATACGATGAAAGATTTATAATTGGCCTACTGCTCGATGGGATTATTGGTTCTGAGCCACGTTCGGAGATGCAGGTCGACCTCGACCCAGAACCCGCCGAAGTGGCTACGCCCGCCGTTTATATCTTCTGTGCCGTCATGACGGTCACCCCCGTGGTGGTCGCCACCACCGCCACCACCGCCGCCGCCGGTGCGCCTGAGCAAGTGACGGATACCGACGAGCCTGGGTCAGCTAATGCGATGCTAAACACCACAATACTTGAAATATTGGGCGAGGATCCAACTATTTCGAATACTTTTGGAGCCAACATTCACAAAGACTTTGCAGTTAAGTTGGAACACACATTAATGTGAAATACCTTTCGCCGACTAACTGCAAACTAATTAATGCTCCCGTAGGTACTGAATGCCGAAATTAAGGTGGCTATCTCCGATATAAACGCTAAACGTTATAAAAATATCGAAATTAGGCAAAAACAAGTTTCTACGGCTATTTCATGCTTGAACCAAGCTATTAATTCGCTGACCTCGAAAAATAACAGTGACCCAGAATTAATAAAAATGTTGATGGACACAGAACGTATTCTCTGTGACTTACAATACCGGATTCAGTCATACGACGGAATTTTATTCTGTCTTCCCTTAAAAAAGACATGAAAGACCAGCTTCAAAATAATTAACCATTTTTTATTCATTCATTAGGCGAAAACCTGTCAGAAATTATTAAGACTGCAAAGGCGATTAATAAATAGGGTGCAGAGTAAAAAAAAATAAAAAAAGTTTAATAAATTTATAAAAGCAGATCATTTAAAAATTGAAAATTTACGCTCAGTGCTAAAATTTAAAACAAAAAATTGTTTCATGACAAAAATAGATTTAAAAGATGCCTTTTGACCCTAATTCAAGAAAATATTTAAGATTTCAAATTGAACAAGAACTATTTGGCTTGAGTACTGCACCATCAAGGCAATAAAACCAATTGTCCGATTACTCCGTTCTGCGGACCTAAAATCAACTAATTATTTAGATAATTATTGGCCAAATATACAAACCAAAAAATTAATTACCTCTCTTTGATTTTAATTAACGAGGCCAAAAGTTTAATGATACCTAGTAATATATGTACATTTTTAAGGTTTCGTTCTAATCTAGACTAAAAATTTCCAGATCACAAATCAGAAATTAAAAAAAAAAAAAAAATGGTTAACTCTTAAAAGATGTTGAATACGTCAATTCGCACAAATAGTCGAATTACTAGTCTCAGTTTGCCCGGCTGTAGAATACACTAGCCTTAAACTAAAATATTCGAGCGCATTAAGTAATTAAACTTAAAATCATCATTAATGATAATTATGATAAATTTATAAATATCCCTAGGAATGACGCAATACAAATACCGTTTTGTAAAATCAAACATGATACACATGATCTGATAATTTTCTCAGACGCCTCAAATACGGGGCTGTACGTGGCAAAGAGAAGGTTAGCGGATTGTGGAGCATTCAGGAGAGAACACAATACATTAACTACCTAGAAATTCTAGCTGCTTTTCTAAGATTAAAAGCGTTCGCCAAAAATGTAAGTACCTAGTTGTCAAATTTCTCCGCATCGACAACACTACAGTAATCTCTTACATCAATACAATGGGGGGTATTCAGTTCTCCCACTTCACTGACATCACTCGTCAACTATGGCAGTGGTGTGAATGTCGCAATTTGTATGTTATGGCTTATTACATTAGCTTATCAGATAATATAACGGCAGTTGCCGAATCAAGGCGGGTACATCCTGACATAGAATCGACAACACGTTTAGCGCAAAGGTCGAGTGATCACCTACTGCGCAACGGGTCGCGGGTTCGATTCCCGTACGGGACAAATGTTTTATGGCCTACAGAAATTTGTTCCGGTCTGGGCGTATGTGCATGTGATATTCTATGTTTGTAACTGCACCCACGACACAGGAGAAAATCCTAGTGTAGGGCGACGTATTTAAAAAAAAAAAAAAAAAAAATTGGAGTTAGCGGACTGGGCATATCAGGAAATTGTCTCATCGTATGGGGCACCTCAAGTAGACTTATTCGCTAGTCAAATAAATACTAAATGCACTGATTATGTCTCCTGGCATAGGGACCCAGATGCATTTCCTGGGCCGATTTTAATTTTTATGCTTTCACCCCGTTCTCTGTCATTGTATAGCGGGGAACTTATGCGGACGGCGTGGAGTGTACCGCCGATATTAGCATCTATATTCCAAAGTTCTTTTAAACAATATAATGTTTATTTACGGCGCTGGTTCAATTACTGTAACGACAATAATTGTGACTTGTATAATCCTTCAATTCCACAAATAATTTATTTCAACAAACTATTATGAAGAGGGAGCTCAATATGGCACGCTTAACTCCTATAGATCCACGCTCGCCCTGCTTAGGGGAAAATAATTTACGAGAAGATGACAGAGTAAGAAGATATTTTAAATGAATATTTCGGTTACGCCCTCCCTTGCCCAAATATGTGGGATACTTCAATAGTTATTAATTATGTCAGCCAATTTTACGCCAATGAAACATTGTCTTTTGAAAAACTTTCGAAAAAACTCATCACTCTCATTGCGCTGTTGACAGCACACAAAGTACAAACATTGTCCTAGATTAATATTAAAAGTATTGAAATCTTTCCTTCTCTTCATAAGTGCTAAAAAGCCTTATAATGCTGTCGGTTCCCAAACCTTAAGTCAGTGAATAAAGAACACACTGCGCGATAGCGTTTTTGATCTAAACATATTTACCGCGCACAGCACGCCGCTACATCCGAGGCTCATCACCTAGGTGTCGGCCTAGATCAAATAAGACGAACCGCTGGATGGAGCGGCTCTTCAAGCACATTCTATCGATTCTATAATAGAATCATAAGTAATGTCAATACTAATGGAAATAATTATTTTGCCAGAACAATTGTTAATAATACGAGTAATTCAAATGATGATTGATGTTTATTCTTATTAACATAAATTAATGAAAATTCAGGAATAAACAAAATATTTCACACTATTATCTCTAAAAGTCTACAAGTATTATTTGCTAATCCCGAGGACGAAGCCGAGTATAATTAATGATTAAACGAACTTACCTGTACGTGAAGTTCAATCATAATTATACGAAGGCTTCGTCCGAAGGGATTAGCAACCCTCCCTCCCAACTACAAGTCCCCATTTTTGTGTGAAATATTCCGGATGCGGCTACTCTAAACTAAATGAAGCGAGCGGATAGGTCGCCCACCTTGTTGACGTGAGACTCATTTTAAATTTTATTTATACCCTCAAATAAAGTGCGTGACTGGCGTATCACTAGGCGTTACTACAAGTATTATTTGCTAATCCCTTCGGACGAAGCCTTCGTATAATTATGATTGAACTTCACGTACAGGTAAGTTCGTTTAATCATTAATTATACGGCTAAAAATTCATTGCAGCTAGGCCAAAAAAATAAAAAAATATTGGTCTAAGTTTGTTTGTGACACAAATTAAAAAGATTTTAAACTTATACACGGTTATTTTTTTATCACCCTGGAAAATGTTAGGGACGCTTCAGGACACATCCAATATTATATAAAAAATAAAAAAAAAGAAATAAAAATAAAAAAAATATTAAAAAAACTAAAAAAATCTCTAAAAATGCTTATGCTCTTAACTAGTGCAGCATTTTTAGTATTTTTTTTTTAAATTAAGTGAGTTTTTTTTATGTCTTTATATTTAAATCATTCTAATACCATATCGTGAAGCGTCCCTTAAATTTTCCAGGGTGATAAAAATAACCGTGTATATTTACTTATTTGACAAATTTTAAAAATTTTAAATCCAACTCAAAATCAACATACATCAACTTCAAACTTGTCAATATGTTCTCTAAACAAAACACAGATAACGTTTCCACAGTTATGTATGACTTGTTTACGAGTGGGTGAGGGCACTCGTAATGAAATCACATCCGTGACTAAGGTAGTCACATAAGTGATATTCAAAAATAAGAATTATTGAAAATCGGTGATTATTAGTCACATCGGTGATTTCGAAGTCGCATACGTAATTCGAAAATAGCTCTCCTGATCCCTTTTTTTTTTCGAGGGGAATGCGTGACCGCACCGTACTCGCCGTTGGCTAGACGACGAGCGTGTGTGGGGCTCTCCCGGCAGAGAGCCGGGCCTACCCACTAAACCCCCCGGTGTTCTCCCTGCCCTTATGGGCGCGCGTGGTAGGGTCCACACTGCGACTACCACTACCGACGCGCCCGCGAACACTAGGGCAATCCCCAGACGGAGGGCCTTACGGCGACGTGCACGGGGCCAACCGTGCACGCAGGCCTCCACGGCAGGGTCATTAGGCGGGCATCGCTTGTGCGAATGCCCGCCTTCGCCTGCCTGTCCGTCTGCGGCGGATGGGAGCGGCTTGAGGATTATTCTCCCGCTCCCTCTCCGCGGCCTCCTTCTGCAAGATGACGTCCTCGCAGAATGAGGTGGCAGCCCCCCATTCCGCCTCGCCGCGGAGCATGGCCACGTCCATGCTCGTCAGCGAGAGGTTTCCGTCACCCAGCGCAGCGATGAGTTCGCTGCGCTGGCGTCGCCAGGCCGGGCACACCAACAGGGTGTGCTCGGCAGTGTCGTCGGGAGCGTCGCAGTGATGACACTGCGGCGTTTCCTCCCGATGCGCGACCCGGTGCAGGTAGTGGCCAAAACAACCATGTCCGGTCAGTACCTGCACCATGCGGAACGAGAGACTGCCCTGCCGGCGCCCTACCCACTCCTCCAACACCGGACGTATCGCTTCTATCGTCCGGTGGCCGGCAGCTGGGAAGGCGAGCGCCTCACCCCATCGACGCAGAGCCTCCCTCTGCGCCTGGGTACGAACCCGCTCCACTTCTTCAGGAGCGGATCGTCCCCCCCGTTCTCTGACAGAAACCCGATGTCGATACACCTCCGCATGGACGCGTGCATCGACATCCCACGGCGTTTGGCCCGCAAGAACGCAGGCCGCGCCGTGGCTGACCGTGCGATAAGCTCGCACGGCCCGGGTTGCTATGACCTTCTGCGGACGTCGCAAGAGGGCCACCGTTCGGGGGGAGAGGCACTCCGCCCACACCGGGGCTCCGTAGAGTGCCATCGACCGTATCACCCCGTGATACAGTCGACGACACGCCGATCCTGGCCCTCCTACATTAGGGAGGATCCGTCCGAGTGCGGCTGCGACCATACCAGATCCCTAGAAAAATTTGGGATTTTGTGCTCACACCACAACCTTATATTTATTGTTGAAAAATGTTGACTGATAATAAATCACACACATTAAGTGGAAAATAATAAATGTGCTTTTTATATAATCACTGGTCAATTTGGCATGCCTCAAATAGATACATGCTACCAGGATAAATAAGAAGGGTAACATTCTTGATTCTGGAAAGGAATAGGTACTCATTCAATATACCTAGATGCTATGACGTTTGGCTTGGGCACAGATTTTATATTTTTTGTGCGCTTTGCCACCATTTGCTTTAATAACAAAATGCATACAAAAATTAAAACCAACAAGTGCAACGTGTAGTTTATCTTGTCAGGATATCACAGCTTGAGATTGAAAAACTTTTAAATTTTGCACTGTCATCTAATCTATTAAAATCTACATTCAGAATAGAATACCAGCTGAACTCGGCCCGCGGTGAGCCTCTTCTGCCACATGTATTCAGATGTTGAGAACTCGTTGAGCATTATGCTTGCGTCTCCACAGGTACATTGAAACAATACTGCTTAGTCAAGTTGGTGGTAATTCTGCAAGGCTCACAACAAAGAACCAATTTTAACATCCCTCCATCCCTCTCATAATAATGTTTAAACTTGAACACAAAAGTATAATAATGGGGCAGGTTTTAACACCCTAAATCAGCACTGTCATGGGTGAGTAGATAGGAACAGTTAATAAAATCGAAAGATCACTGAGAGGTGTGTTTAAACGTAGACTCGCCATGGCATTATGCATGGAATCTTTGAATCCCAAGCATAGTTTTTAAACTAAGTATTTTGCCCAAATACAACAAAACACAACATTGAGTCTTGAAATGTGAAAAGAATAACCTCCTCCTTTTTTAAAGTGGGTTAAAACTAGTAAGTAGTAAGCTATAAGACATATCTACAACCGACACAAGTCAGAAGGCGACTAGAGACCTGAAATGGTGGTTTTTGGAGGCGAACTACTCTTAAACCAGCCGGTAAAAAATTCTACAAAAAATATATTTTACGCTTTGATATGTGCCCTATAAACTGTACATTTGAAAAGTTTGAAGTATATTAAATAGTATGCAAAAAAAATTTTTGAAATGAGTCTGTTTTCAAATTTAATTTCCGAACTGCTCCTAAACTACAAATGATATGTTTATGGTTGTTGATAGACCTAAATGTAAATTAATTACTCTTGAAACTGTACATTTTTTATTTTAAAATAATTATTAGTTTTTACAAAAATATTTTTTTATCACTTGCACAGCAAACCGTCGTGAACGGGCGACGAGAATCAGTGTAGCGCTGACATTCAAGGAGGAAGGCTGCGCGCTGCGCTGCCGCCATCCACTTGTTACGCGAAATCGTAAAATCGATTGATAGGGTGCTTACACTTCTCTCATGCGATAGGTTGTGAATACGATACGCGCTTCTTTAGTGCAAGACGTGTAATTTACTTCTTGTGTGCGAAATGACGCTTTTTGTGATTATAAGAACAATTTAGTCTAAGGCAGTCTAGAAGTATGCGAATTAGAGATCCTGAATATAATAGAATAAGCTATAAAAAAACAATAGTGACTTTACATCTGATTTCACAAATTGGCAACGTATACTGTGGTTCTTGTGGGGGTTGCAGTTTTGCTGCGAATCTCACAGGAGCTACATGTATTATAGGTAACTGTTGCCACTTACCAACAGGTGGGCAGTTTGCTTGTTTTCTAATTGCAATAAAAAAAGTTGCGTCGAAGAGAAGGCATAATCAAGACGAAAATACACCTATTGAAAAAAATCAGGAAATGAGCAATAAAGCCACTGAAGAAATAAATAAACAAAAAACCGGCCAAGTGCGAGTCGGACTCGCCCATGAAGGGTTCTGTAGCAGCAAGTAACATAATATAAAAGTTCTTGTAGTTCGTTGCAACTTTGATCGATGTTTTAATAATAGTGTATTTTTATATTAAGTTATTGATAAGTAAACATTATAATTAGGTACCTAAATGATGGGATTTTTATTATTAGAAAATAATCGTTCACGGTTTATGCATAAGGTTTATGTTTATGACATTAAATGTTTTTTTTTTTTATTTGAGTTGATTGAATAAAAGGTAAATTGCAGTTTAAGATTTTTGACGTATTAAAAAAAACTATTTACTAGATCTCGTTCAAACTAATTTTCGCTGGAAGTTTGCATGGTAATGTACATCACATATTTTTTTGTAGTTTTATCATTCTCTTATTTTAGAAGTTACGGGGGGGGGACACACATTTTACCACTTTGGAAGTGTCTCTCGCGTAAACTTTTGTGTGACAATCTTATTGCGGTTCACAGAATACATCTACTTACCAAGTTTCAGCAGTATAGTTCTTATAGTTTTGGAAAAAAGTGGCTGTGACATACGGACGGGCAGACAGACAGACAGACATGACGAATCCATAAGGGTTCCGTTTTTTTCCATTTGGCTACGGAACCCTAAAAAGCGAAGGGTAGAAAACGAAGATACAAAAAGCCACAATAGCGAATTTGTTAGTCCTTTACGTGAAAGGTTTTTCGGAATTTTAATATTTGTGGATAATTAAATGAATAAAGTATTTTTTTATTCTTGAATTTTTCTTACATGGACATACAGAAAGACAGACATTTTCATTACTTTTATGAGAAAATCGTGAGTTGAGCCGAAACCTACCCGTGTTAACAAGGTCATAAAAAATTATGGCGGCATTGAAAAATCGAAATTGTAAAATTAATTTTGAAATCCCGCATACAAATAGGTCTACATCATTGATTTACTACCAAATGATGTAGACCTGTAGTAAATCAATGGTCTACATATACAATTTCGAATTTTCAATGACGCCATATCTTTACATGACTACGTTAACATAGGTAGGTTTCGGCTTGATAGGGCATTGACCAAACACGGTGTATAATATAGTTCAAGCTCACGATTTTGTCATAAAACTAATGATGTTTGTCTGTCTGTCTCTTTGTATGTCAATGAACACCTTGCTAAATATACATTTGACTGCCCCCTTGGCTAAGCTGGGTTCGATTCATCAGCATGACCATTTTATTATTCAAACTGACTGACTGAACAACTTGAATGAAGTTACTTTTTTCATAACTATACCTGTAACACATCAATAATGTGCTATTTTTACTCAGGATTGTATACATATAAATAAAAAAAAAACAAGATAACTTTGTATCTACATAGGTCACACTAAGTTTCCGAAATTGGTCACCTACATAAACAATACTAGCTGTGCCCGCGAACTACGTTTCGCCATATACTTTTTTCCCGATTTTACAAAATTTTTCATTGATGCTCAGCTCCTATTAGTCATAGCGCGATATTGTTGATGCCTTCCTCGATAAAAGGGCTATCCAACACAAAAATAATTTTTCAATTTGAAACAGTAGTTCTTGAGATTAGCGCGTTCAACTAAACAAACAAACTCTCCAGTTTTATAATATTAGTAAGTATAGATTTAAAAAGTTATTACTACATTTGAAAATTGAACGTTTTAGCTGAAGAATACAATTTGCTTCATTTGACTTTCAATTGTTTTCACATTGTGGCGTCATTTTAAAAATTGCGTGATTACAATAAAATGGATTATCTCGGGAAATTGGCATGATTTTTTACGATTTTATGTGTAATTTGACAGCTCAGCAGAGCCTCGCTCGGCTTCAATCTGCTTTAGGTGAAGAAGCAACATGCAAGACGACTTTTAATAGCTGTTAGCAGAATTCAAACGCGTTCGGACTGGACTGGACTTCAAACTGGCCACGTGACTACTGTTGCTTTAGAAAATTGTCGTACCGTGACTGGTACACGACCATTTGTTTACCGGAAATTATTTATAAGCTCCGTGAAAATAACGCTCAACGCCGTATCATCTTGCACCAAGACAATGCAAGTTCCCACACGCCCAGACAGACAAATGAGTTTTTGAAGGCGAAAAACGTACAACTTATGATGAGTCATCCTGCATACGGTCCTGGAGGCCAATCGCGCTACAGTTCTAACGGACCGCTGAGGTTCAACTCCAATCCAGTTCTAATTACAATTCAACTTTGGACAAAATTAGTAACGCGCTAATTTCTACATGAGAGTTGAACCGCAAGCGAAGCTGGATCTAATTTGGAGCTCTAGAGACAACAGAGAAAAAGAGAACAGAAAAACACTCAACATTGATAAAAGCCAAATTTCAATCCAAAAAAGGAGCGCCGCATGAGCTTTGTATTTCGACAGCAGTTTCGTACCAATATCAATCGGGTTGCGTTTCAATCTCCTGTCAAAACATTACCGCGATACGAACGATCATAAAAGTTGTAGTTTAGTCGTAGTTAAATTCCAATTCAACTACATTTATTTATCGCTATTAGTCTCCTGACCTGGCACCATGTGACTTTTTTCTGTTCCCAAAAATCAAGAACCAATTACGCGATCAACGATTTTCATCACCAGAAGAGGCTGTATTTAAAAAAAAACATGTTTGACCATTAGTAGTATTTTTTATTACTGATTCCGGAAACTTTTAGTGCGCCCCACGTATTATTGCATTGCATAGTCCCAAAAAATGTAACACCGACGTACACCCTACTATTGATATTTAGATGCGAGGTAACGGCGGGTAGCGCGGCGCGAACACTAGGCCACGCCCGTACGCTCAAGGCCATTGGCGGCTATAGGGGCCTTAAAACAACAGTGAGTCAAGGAATCACACTGTCATACACCTGTTCACACTCCCTAGAATCTGAATATGCTCAGCTAATAAATTGTCCACTAGGTACTATATATACTTACTGAACACAGTTGTCATCTTTAGAGATAAAGAAGTATATTTACTCATTACCACTAACTACCACCATGCTTCAAAACCAATTAGCAGTAGATAGGTAAAATTAACTGTAGAATAGTGGTACAGTAAGCTCCCATTCAAGCTATACATTTACATTACACTACGAAAACCGTCACTATTACGAGCGGCATAAGAACGGTCCAAAGGTCAAACAGTATAGCTTGACAAGGAGCTTACTGTACCACGTTGTTATGTTTTAACCAGTGGGCTGTGTGGTTAAGTTTAAACCACACAGCCTTAGAATAATAACGCACACACAGCCCTTGCCACTGAGCCACATTGTCAGCTAGCTAGGTAGGGTATCAATAAGGTTATAAGGAAAACGGCTGGTGGGCAAAAACTTAACTGACTTTTGTAGATATTTATAATTGATGTAATGATTAAATTCATTTTTATTTTTACTTATAACACTGAATAAATTACACTGCTGTGTATTTTGATTTTGTATTGATTAATCAATAATTAAATTATTAGGTAAGTTGGGTAAAACACCCAATAGTCAGCCTTTTAGTGCGAACTAAAATTTGATTCAACTGTATTTAAAAAATTAAACGCTATGAATCAAAACAATAGCTATTTACCATAAGTTTGCTTATTAAATTTACTAAATAAATTAGCGAAATATTAAATTAATAATAGAATTATTTAAAAATCAACATTAAATGAAATATGACACTTTTCACCAGTACTCAGCCTCATTTCTCCACAAGTCAGCTATACCTAACCCTGTAGTCGGCCTATCACTTATTCCTTTATATTTGGCATATATTTTTTTTTTGTTTTATATATTTTTATATACCTATGTACCCGGTGAATTCATTAAAATGATACCATGCAGAGCAATTGTCACATCCAATATTCTTTGAGTCTTTCTTCTTCTACCTTTGCCTTAAGCTTCAAATCTTTTAATGTGTTTAATCATCATGTCGTTCTTTATTTGTGCCTTGACTTCATTTTTTTCTCAAATCGTCTCCACTCTGCAGATGAAATTGTTGGAAAACCTCTTTAAAATAATTTTAACATTACGGTCAGAGTACGTGTCGAGTTGCTATTTTGTTCTGTTATAATTTGTCACTTGTAACTAGGTAATAGAAAATGTCGTTGTTTTTATAGTTATATTTTATTAAAAGCCATACGTTATTAATTTAATAGTTTTCCTGAGCCTCTGGTTTCCGTTTCATCTGGCGCCCCCGGTATATAAATAAGAAAACTGCAATCATGGATGCTCTTATATTCGAAAGGAGAACGATACGTATGATATTTACTAAGACCAAACAACGATTTGAAAAATTTCCTCAGAGAGAAGAATGATGATGATGCTCAAGTAAGTTTTAAATCTCTTCAGACTATCGGTTTGCATTGGAAAAATTAGATGCTAAAATTGTAGAAAGTATGTTTGAGAGTGAAGTCAAAGAGGAGGAAATCATGAAAGAAATAGAGACAGCACAAAGTTACAAAGAGCAATTTTATAAATGTGAGTTGTGTGTTGCCAAGCAGACCAAGTTGCCTTCTGAGAGCGCGAGCGATACAGTTCAACACTCGCGTCATAGCTTATGTTTGCCGAAAATTGAGCTGTTTAAATTTGATGGGGATATGCTCAATTGGATTAAGTTCTGGAACACTTTCAAAAAGATTTACGAAGATGAGACTCTCTCTAAAGAAGAGAAGTTTTATTACCTGAACCAATGCGTCGAAAAGAATACTAGGGCTGCGAAAGTACTAGATAGTTATCCGCCAAGCTCTGAAAATTACGATTCTGCCATCGAAAACTTTCGGCGATAAAGACATCTTAATTGAGCTCTACATTCGTCAGCTGTTGAAACTGGTATTCCAAGCGATGACTAAGCCTAAGAAATTAGATGTGACGGCGCTATTCGATCAATTGGAGACAAATTTACTGGCCCTGGAATCATTGGGTATCACCACAGATGCATGCGCTCCCTTACTTTATCCACTGGTGGAATCATCCCTTCCAGAGGAACTTCTCAGAACTTGGCAACGTCACGCTGAAGCTACGAGCCCTAAAAATCGTCTTGAAGGCTTAATACAATTTTTAAGAGGCGAAGTACAAAATGAGCAGCGCATTTCAATGGCAAAAAGTGGCTTTGATTATGTCGTTCCTGTTAAAAATTCCATGACGTATTCTTCTACGAAAACAGAGAGCTCCGATTCATCTATTCCAACAGCGGCTTCTCTTATTACGGATAAATCGTCGTGCCTGTTTTGCAAGAATGACCATGATAGCGAAAAATATCACAAAGCGAAAAAGATGAGCGCGGAAGAGCGCGAGAAAATAGTTCGCGATCAAAAACTGTGTCTTCGATGTCTTAAGCCATGGCGTAGATTTCATAGGTGCAAATTAAGTAAGAAATGTAGTGATTGCGATAGATTTTACCTAACCGTCATGTGCCGAGGACCAGCTACATCGCTCGCTGCTGCTGCGTCTACGTCAAAAGAAATTGTGCAGAGCGTCGCTGCCGTCTCCATGAATAAAGATGTTTATTTACAAACTCTTAGAATTAAATTACAGAATGGACGGAAGACGAAGATTGTACGCGCTATCGTCGATTCAGGGTCACAGCATAAAGATGTGGCCGAAGAAATGTCATATATTCCAAACGGAGAGGTAAAAATTCAACAAGAGACTGCTCTTTGGTGGGTCTACTACAATGCCAGAGATATACAAAAAGTATACAATTTCTGCGTAGAGTTTGACATCAGCTTTCAGCTGCCACTTAGACGTTTTTGACAAAGACACATTGTGTCCAATTATTCCTTGCATTTCAGATTTGGTTATAGTACAAAAATTGAAAAATATGAATGTTTGCCTAACGGATGTCGGTGAAAATAATCAAAATATAAGCATTCTTATCGGAGCGGACATGCTAGTGCAATTATTTTGCCCGAACATAATTCACTTAGACATAAATGTTACTGCCATCGGAATTAAGCTCGGCTGGACTTTGATAGGACGAGAGGCATTTTCATCGTCAGAGAAGCAAGACACAACCCTCAATGTTATCTCATTGTTTTTAAAACAGTACAATGTGTCCGATTTGTGGCGTTTAGATACGTTAGGAATTTGCGATCCTACAGAAACAATAACTCGTGAGCTGCAACTGAAACAGGTAAAATTTAATTTTATTGAATCTACGTCAGTTAACAATGACGGCCGTTATGAAGTGTGTTTGTCCTGGAGATCGGGACATCCCCCGCTACTAGAAAATTACGATGCTTGTTTTAAACGTCTTCAACGAGTAACGGAAAAATTATATGACGAAAACCTGTATGACGCCTATAATAATGTGTTCCAAAATTGGTTGTTTGAAGGAATACTTGAAAAAGTGCCTAGTAGTGAGTTAGATAACGAGGTTTCTCATTTCCTTCCACATCGTCATGTTGTTCGATTGAGTAGCAGCACCACGCCCATACGACCGGTATTTGACGCATCTGCTCACGCCAAAGGCTCGCCTTCTTTAAATCAGTGCTTAGAGACGGGTCCGAACTTATTAGAATTGATTCCTAATGTGCTGATGCGTTTTCGGGAAAAAAAAAATTAGGTGTTATTTCCGATATTAGGAAAGCTTTTTTAATGATAAGCATTCAGCCAAATGACAGAAATTATTTGAAGTTTCTATGGTGGGACATTAATAACACAAATGTTTTACAGGTATACCGACATTGCCGTGTAGTGTTTGGACTGACTTGCAGCCCTTTCCTTCTCGGAGCTACGATAGATCTTCATTCGGAAAACACTCTTACTGGTCTCTCTTCAGATGAAAAGTTAATTGTTAGTAAGTTACAGAGGTCTTTCTATTTAGACAATTGTGTAACGAGCGTAAGCTCCGTGAAATCGCTGTTCAGGTCTTATCGTCTGGTGGGTTTGATCTCCGATGCTGGGAATTCACTGGGGAGCAAAAGCAGTCGGAAGTGTTAGGTATGACGTGGGACAAACAAAACGATACATTGTCTTTAAAAGAAATCCCACTTTCACAGTTCCCTGAAAAAATTACTAAACGTTTTATTTTATCGGCTAGTCATAAAATATTTGATTGTTTGGGTGTAGCGTGTCCTGTGTTGGTATTTCCTAAGTTATTATTGCGTCAGTTAGGTTTAGGTAGTGAATGGGACACAGAAGTAAGTAAAGATAATAAAAAATAATTTTTAGATTGGTACGCCCAGCTTTATTTATACACAAATTATTTATAAATTATTATATTATTATATATACAAATTCCTAGATGTCTTTTCGGTGATTTTAACTTATATATATCTTTCATGTTTTCGTAGATGCCAGCGCTAACGCTTACGCTGCTGTTATTTTTGCACGTTCCGAAAACACGCAGGGTGATGTTCGAGTACGTTTTGTGCAAGCTAAGTCGAGAATTGCTCCTAAATCAAAAACATCGATGCCTCGGATGGAGCTGCTTGCGGCCACTATTGGTGCACGGTTGTTGAGCTCTACTTTAAAAGCCTTAAATTACGAAGGTGAGTGTACGTGTTATTGTTGGAGTGATTCCACCACTGTCATCAGTTGGATAAAACGTAATTGTCAATGGAGTAGGTTTGTTTGGAATCGAGTACAAGAAATTCGCCAACTTACCGATGTAAATAATTGGCACTATGTGAAAGGGAAGACAATCCAGCTGACTTACCTTCCCGCGGGTGCAATTCTGAGCAGCTGCTTCAAAGCCAGTGGTGGGAAGGCCCCGACTGGCTTCAGCAGGCACCCAAACGCTGGCCTAGTCCTGTTATGGAACTGAACGAGGCAGAAATAAACAAAGAAAAGGGTAAGTCAAGTCCGTGTGTAGTAGGTCTTTCACTCCTGACCGCTGCGTCTGCAAGCCTATTTTATTTTTCAAATTTTGAAAAAATCGTTCGTATGGTAGGTTGGATTATGCGATTTATAGAGAGATGTCGATTGAAAGTTTTGTCGCAGCGTCGTATACTAGAAGCTTGTCACGTCGTAGTTCCACGGATGCCGACGACAGCTTGTCTGCTCATGAATTTAGGCGAGCGGAATCGATAGTTTTACGATTATGTCAAAAGGAAAGTTTCATAGGCTTGAATGATTCTAAGTTAATGAATTACTATGTTTTTGAGGACGAAGAAGATTTGATTCGTGTTAAGACTCCTATTGCCAACAAGGAAGATAAGTTCGAGTTTAGGCATCCTATAGTGTTAGATTCAAGTCACGAATTAGTTCTATGTCTACTGCGATTCGAATACAATAAAAATCATCACGCTGGTGTTCAAATTTTATTGAATATTTTGCGAGAAAAATATTGGGTGCTACGAGGACGCCGTACGCTACGTAAGATTAAAAATTCTTGCGTTATTTGTAAAAGATATGCGGCTAAGCAGTTGCATGAAGTAGTTCCTCCGTTGCCTGAAAATAGAGTTAATCTCGCTAAAGTTTTTCAAGTCATCGGCGTTGATTGTGCAGGTCCTGTTTATTTAAAAGACAAGCCAAAAATGTGGATCTGTTTGTTTACTTGCGCAGTTTACAGGGCAATGCATCTTGAACTGCTAAGTTCATTGTCTACAGAAGTTTTTGTTTTAGCGTTCAAACGTTTTATAGCCCGTAGACTAGAGGCACTCCTGACGTAGTATACAGTGACAATGGTGGCAATTTTGTTTCTGGTAGTAAACTTTTCCCGTCAATTGATTGGCATTTTAATCCTCCCAGTGTCCCGTGGTGGGGCGGATTTTTTGAAAGGTTGATTCGCGTTGTTAAGGATATTCTTCGTAAAGTACTTCGAAACGCGTCCATATGTCAGGAAGAAATGAGGACGGTTTTGTGTGAGTGTGAAGCCATTGTGAATTCTAGACCAATATGACATATTCAAGTGAAGATCCGAATGAGTTGAAACCGTTGGCTCCCTCAGATTTCTTACTTCCGTTACCTAATATTAGTCCTGATCTCAGTTTGCCTCAAAATCTGTCGAAAGCTTATCGTCGGCTAGCAAGTATAAGAGACAATCTTAGGTGTAGGTTTCGGATTGAATATTTAGGTGCGTTACAAACTCAGCACACCCAATTAAATTCTATCACTGAAATAAAGATTGGAGACATAGTGCTAGTGGGTGACGACCAATCTAAGCGACTTTGCTGGCCTTTAGCGCGAGTGATACGTTTAAAGTCAGGTAGGGACGGCAGAGTAAGAGTGGCACATCTTAAAACGGCCAAGGGTGAACTTATCCTTTAGAAATTTAATTTTAGTTTTAAATTTCCTTTTTTTCGCTTTTCCATTTGTTGGAAAACCTCTTGAAAATAATTTTAACATTATGGTCAGAGTACGTGTCGAGTTGCTATTTTGTTCTGTTATAATTTGTCACTTGTAACTAGGTAATAGAAAATGTCGTTGTTTTTATAGTTATATTTTATTAAAAGCCATACGTTATTAATTCAATCGTTTTCCTGAGCCTCTGGTTTCCGTTTCAGAAATAGCTCCTATTCTATTGATCGATTTTATCTTTTTTATTGCTTTAGTAAGAGACATCAGGCAAGGTCAAATAGTTATTTAAAATGGGTGATCGATTTCTTCTGGCATCCCTTGCGGAAAGGTACACGACTGGCTTCCCAGGAAGGCTGCTTTCAAGGTGCTTGCTGCTGTAGAATGCAAGTCCAAAATCACCTTTGAGTGCACGAAGGCTTTGAATGAATTGGGGATTAGGAACTCTGTAATGATTGGCTGGGTTCCAGGTCACTCCAATATCAGAGGCAATGAAATTGCTAACGAACTGGCGAAGGCTGGCACCGAAAACGCTCACATCGGACCACAACCAATTTATGGCATATCCGAGGGGGATCAAAAAGAGGGTACAAGAACTAGCTAGAATTCAGTGGGCTCAGTGTCCAGGACTATTGCATGACTCATTAGGGAGTTTTTACCCAGGGTCGCAATTCGAAACCTCCAGCTGAGCAGAGGCCAACTAAGAGCTCACTAAAACCCTAACTGGTCATTGCAAACTCAACAAACATCTGCACAGAATGTGCTTGACACATTGCGATTGTGCCGCCCACGTGCAGATTCTGTAGTGAGGATAATGAGACAGCAATTCACATCCTTTTTGAGTGCCACGCTCTCATCCACACTAGGACTCAAGCTCTGGGTGGACCTAGGTTGTCACCCCAAGATGCGAAGGCTCTGTCTCCAAAGGTTACTTGTTATATTACTGCTGCTAGCTTATTTGGAGACCTTTAAAAGGAGGGGTCGGCCACAATAGATCTGCACATGTTGCAGTGGTCTGTTGGGGACACTTTTCGGCCGCCTCTAATTCCCCCTTGGAATACAGATATACACGGTGTTTCATAATAACCAATAAATAATCAATGCATTATCTAAAACTAATTATTAAAATGTGTTTACACGTAATGTCATTCAACCCAAAATTTTCATGTATATCATAGTATCATCATCATGTCTATGATTTACATGAAAATTTTGGGTTAAATGATATTACGGGTAAACACAATTTAATAATTAGTTTTAGATAACGCATTGATTATTTATTGGTTATTATGAAACAACGTGTATAGATAGATAAACTGTCTTCCCTAATCATCATCCCATTCCTAACATCAGCCATAGCTTCTGTTAATTGTTTATATTTAAATTGGTAAATTGGTCTTTTGACATGATGGAATTCTAAAACAAAATATTATTTTCATGCTACAATGCTCGTTTATAAATTTAACTCTAATTTAAGAGGCTTTAAGGTTCTCATTTGTGTAACAGTATTAACGGCTGACTACTGGATTTTGTAGACCCATTGGTCGGCCCCTAACATAAAATTACGTTTGTAGGCGGCTGACTACTGGGATATTACACTTTTCGTCTTATAAGAGTTAGGCCCAAAGTAATAAAGAAAATCGAGACTATCTGCTCCGTCAATTTCAATTGAATATAAAAATATCACGAAAAAACTAGTAGTCAGCCACTTATAGCTGAGTACTGGATCTACCTTAAAAATTAAAAACCCATTAGTCGGCCACCTAAATTACGACATATTAAACAAATAAAATGTATGTAAAAGTAATGTTTAAGACAAAATAAACATTTTATTATAGCACTGTATAACAGTCCACCACAAATTACATAAAATACACACAAAAACTTTCCAAAAACTCGAACACGTTTCGTTAAGAAAAAAATAGTAATGGCGGCGCTTTTAGCCATGTCTTTGCCTGCTGTGAAAATGAACGAATGTAACTCGGCAAGCTGACATTCTATTGGTTTGTAAATATGCATATTAGCCAGTAAGGAGACACGGATTTGTTTAAACGTTAATTTAAAGATATGAATAAATTTCAACACTATTTATATGGAATTAATGTCTTCAAAGGCTGAGTACTGGTGCGAGGCTGACTATTGGGTGTTTTACCCTTCCTATTTGTATATGAAAAGATGATTGAGTAATATAAATACTGTTGATACTTATTCTCAGTGGCTAGCATCGATTTACATTTACACTGATGTTATTTGTTTTTATAATTAGCTCATAAAAATAATAATAATAGTGTTTATGAATTAGACCAGAGGCACAGTTCAATTCAAAACATAGTATTAAAATAATGATTGATATAAATCTTGTAATACTAGAATCAAAGTAATTAAGCAAACAATACATGTATATACCTAATATGTTTTATTAAAATTCATTCACTTAGCCTTACCCATTGAATTAAGCTCTAAACAGCTACACTGTAAATCAATTATATTTCAGATCCACATGAAATAAAATTGATAATTGGACGAACTTACCTAAGTGAAGTCCAATTGTAATTTTATGAATGTGGATCTGAAATATTATAATCTTCCACCCAACCCTAGAAATTGACCCTGAACACAATGGGTAAGCCGTAAGACAGATTGGTAGATAGGTAGCATATACTAGTGCTATATATGTACCTACCAATGTTATCCACTATCCAGCTCTAAATTAGTGACGTAAGGTAGCAGGGCGACACAGAGTAAAAATTGGTTTATTTTTTTTAACTCTGAATAAATCGCGATGCCGTAGACAAGCGGAAGGGGAATACTACACTGTAAATCAATTATATTTCAGATCCACATTCATAAAATTACAATTGGACTTCACTTAGGTAAGTTCGTCCAATTATCAATTATTTAGTCAAAATATTATCTAAAATGGAACACAATTACACAAAACGTCTCTAATAAATTTAATTTTGATACAAACTGTTTATGCTTAGGTGCACTAAGAGATTTTGTTAACACATCAGCAATCAACTTTTCAGTAGGTAAGTAATACACATTCATAACAGAGATTTAAATCTCTGATTCATAAGGCCTTTCTGAACAAGATCCTTGACAATATGATGTCGCAAATCGATGTGTTTCGTACGCCTATGACAATATTCCTTCGACTGCAAGATTCTTTGTGCACTCTGACTATCATCATCTATCATTAAACAATGAAATATTTACATTGATAATTTCAGGAGAGTCCGACATAACCTCACGTTCCCAAGCGTGAGGAATGCGAAAATGCATGCAAAAAAGGATAGACGACTCGTGTAGGTAAAAACTTCGTCGGACAGATACCTACAAAAATAAAGAGAGAATGGTAGAGAATGCCTCTGGAATTAAGTCCGCCTTTTGAACATCTTTTTTATTTATTTATTTTATTTATTAACACTTTATGTACATTGTGTACAACGGCGGACTTAATGCCTGAGGCATTTTCTACCAGTCAACCTTTGGATGGTGCAGAGAGCAACTGTGGTAGATGTACCAAAAACAAAATTAACAATTTAACATCGAAATCATTAAAAATATTTCAAACCTAATACATAAATATTATAACAAATAAACTAATACATATTATTATACCACAACATTAACAAATTACAACAATAATACAGCCAACAAATAAGCGACGTTATTACATACAGTTCTGTTGTAAATATTTCCGCAATTTATTTTTAAAACTTAACCTGTTGATAGATTTCTTAATATCTAAAGGCAGCGCGTTCCAGAGAAGAATGGATTGTACGAAAAAAGAAGAGTGAATTATTTCAGAGCTATGAGATGGACATGTAAGAAGGCAATTGGATGCTGACCGAAGAGGTCGATTGTGAGACGTACATAAATACTGAAAATGCGGGTTTAAATAACTGGGTGCATTGGGACCATTCAGAAAGGCGAAAAGCGTATTTAGAGTTCTTACATGTCTACGCTGCCGGATAGGTAACCAGTTCAAACGCTGCCGATGCTCAGATATGTGGTCGTATTTTCGCAGATTGAAGACGGACCGAATGCAGTTATTCAGAAGACGGTCTAATTTGTTGAGCAGATCTGCATTCAGGTCGAGATAGCACACATCACCATAATCGATGACAGAAAAGATCAAGGTCTGGACAAACATTTTCTTAATATCAGGAGGCAGAAAGTTCTTTAACCGGTAAAGAAACCGTAGTATCCCAGTTACCCGTTGACAGATGTTGGATACCTGAGACTGCCAGTTGAACGTCGAGTCTAAATAAAGGCCAAGATCCTTTACATTACTGCAAAATGGGACTATATTGTTGTCAAATATAACTGGGCGCAAATTAACTGTAGCCACTTTTGCTGTAGCCCTGGGACTACCTATAATGATTGCTTGGCATTTTGCCGGGTTAACTAGAATTCCACACTGATCAGACCAGGTGTTGATAGCAATTAGGTCTTCGTTGACTTTATCTATAGCCTCATTTAAGTTATCAACACCAGCCTGAGCGTAACGTACGAACAGCGAAGCCGGTGAGTAATGAGATTAATAAAAATCGAGAAAAGGATTGGAGATAAGATACCGCCTTGAGGAACACCAGCCTTTAGATTACACCATGAGGAGGAAGTATCTCCCCAGATAACCGATTGCTGGCGATCCTGAAGATACGAAGAGAACCAATCTACCGCCTCACGAGAGACCCCATAATGGGAGAGGATGGACAAAAGAATTTGGTGATTTACAGCATTAAAAGCGTTGGAAAAGTCAATCAATACAAGAACAGTTAATTTAGTATCCTGTATGCCAGCTCTAATATCTCCTGTCACTTTAAGGAGAGCAGACACCGTACTGTGACCTTGTCTAAACCCAGAGTGGAGAGGACTCAGAATTGAGTTCGTATGTACAAAACTGGAGAATTGTTTATTAACACAGGCCTCAAGCACTTTGGAAAGATAAGGGAGTATAGAGATTGGTTGATATTGATTGGGAAGTGTTGGATCTGATACTTTGGGGAGTGGACGTACATGCTTTGCGCCAAAGAGACGGGAAAGTACCAGTAATAAGAGAAGAATTAATAATATCAGTCAAGAGGAGGGAGTATATAATCCAAAATAGTTATGATCATTGGACGACTGATGCTATTTTATGTTGTGCGATAAAGATTAAATAAATAAATAAATAGCGATCAAAGCATTTTTATTAATTTTTCGCAGTCAACAATGTTTTTGGCAGACAGTATGTTTCGACTACAACATATATACATATATAATATTATATTCAATTCGATGCTTGAATAGTCATTGTCATGGTAGGTATCTTAATGTATTATACATAGTTCATTTGGATTATGACTAGTAACAATAGCTTTCTCATACAATGTGATTGTCAAGATTCGTAATCGCCTTAATGGCATGGTCAACATTATACCTATGTCATTGGTATTTTCTCTAGGAAACAATATTAATATTGGATGATATGAAACTTTTTATTTCTCACGACCAGTTAAGGTGAACAGTTATGATAAAGGTAAGTATGTATGACGAGTACGTAAAAGTATTTTAAAAACTTATAAAGCATTATATAATATGTACATATAACTTAAACTGTAAATAGAAAAGTAATAAATTAATAACAATGAAAAATTGTCATGTCGGTCTGTCAGTCAGTGTATGGTAAAGGTTAAGTTGAACAGTGCTTTATGAACAGGTTCTACGAGTTTGCAACTGCAAAGTGTTAAGCATATTACGAATGACGATAGACTAGAACGACCAGTAATGAAAAGCAACATCCAATAAGAGTTGGTTTTTATTAAAAAAACATATTTTACAAAAAATAAAAAGCGACTTCAAAAACACAGAAAAATTAAAAATAATATAAGAAATAGGTACAGACAATCAGTATTTTGAAGACTTTGAAGAACTTTTTTACAACCGGTAAAGAAGCTTGAGAAAGTAGGTGGAGATGGATAGAGCTCGATTACCTCGAAAAATAAAAGTATTTGAGTAATAGACCACTGCTCCTCATATTATGGGTTGAGTCGATGGAATTATAGTGAATTCGCAAATTCAAAGGAATCTTCAAAACGTTCAATGTAATAGTAACTAATTGGGAGCTAGAAATATTCGAGATAATTTCCTCGAAGACTGATTTAGAGCTAAACTATTTAAACGATCTTAAGCCTGTACTTCTCGAAGTGGTTCTCCTAATTTCCGAGAAAGTGTAGAGTCAACTTTTTTTTCTCTGATTTGCATACACCTTATTGTAGTTGGGGTGTACGCCGTATATGCATATACAAGGAGTAAATAATTAATAGTTAAATAACTTAGGCTCATATTAATATTAATAACATCTCAAGATTGAGATGGATCTTAAGATATTCTTTTAACCATATGTTCCGTACATCAAATATCAAAACTGCATCCAACTCTGAGATGCATTTATTAATACGAGCCTTTTTGGTCAATTATTATTTTGCGTTTTGTTTGAACTCAATAAGTGCATAACATAAGGACTAAATTGAATAAATATTATTGAGTTTGAACTAAACTAGTTTTATAACTAAAAAGTTTTCCAGCAAACAATAAAAATCTACCGTACCTATACCTACTGACACGAAAAAACTTCCAACTTTCCTAATCGTCTAAGTTAGTAAACAATTCAAATTAATTAATTTCGGTAACCGTTTTCTCGCTGAGGTAGTGATAGAGTCAAACAATTGTAGACAGCCCATAATGTCGCATTTACACATGCGTGTTCGCCATTCGACGAAACATTCGACGAAATATTCGACGAAACATTCGACGAAACATTCGACGAAACATTCGTGTGGCGTTTACACCGCGTTTACACATTCGCGCGAATCGCGAGGCGAATAGCGAGGCGAATAACGAACTAGCTGTTTACACATGCGTGTTCGTTATTCGCCTCGCTATTCGCCTAGCAATTCGCCTCGAGATTCGCGCGAAATAGCGCGTTTACACATTCGCGCGAATCGCGAGGCGAATAACGAACACGCATGTGTAAACAGTAAGTTCGCTATTCGCCTCGCCATTCGCCTCGCGATTCGTGAGTTCGCGTCGGGAGCGGTTTTTTGGACGCGAATCAAAGGGCACGAATGGCGAACACGAACTTACTGTTTACACATTCGCATGCATTTAGTTGACTGCTAGCGCCCGACCCAACCGAACGTGTAGACAAATTAGAGTGGAGTAAAGTGCGAATTTTAGAATTCCTAGAACTTCATTATAGAGAAGAGCTCATTTGGAACCCAAAACATCGCAATCATAATTACACATAAAAAATATTTTACAAAAAATAAAAACCGACTTCAAAAACATTGAAAAGTTAAAAATAATATAATAAATAGGCACAGACAACATCACACTTCTATATTGAAGTCGGTGCCAAACGATATCTCCTCGAAAGTCTTAAAATTTGTCACCGATCTCAATATAGAAGTGTGATGTTGTCTGTACCTATTCTTATATTATTTTAAACTTTTCAGCGTTTTTGAAGTCGGTTTTTATTTTTTGTAAAATATTTTTTATTTTTAACTTTTTAGTGAATGAAATCTTTTTAGTAAAAACAAAAACCCTAATTTAATACCAGCTCATCAGTGAGCTGGTATTTCATTAGCGTTTCCATCGATTTTCATGGGATCCCATTATCAGAGAATACAAAAAGAATGTTGAAAATCAGTCCACAATTGGCGGCGTAATCGCATAACATACACACAAAAAAAACATTCGCATCGAATTAAGAACCTCCTCCCTTTTTGAAGTCGGTTAAAAATAAAAACCAACTTCAAAAACACTGAAAAGGTAAAAATAATATAAGAATAGGTACTGACAACATCACACTTCTGTTTTGAAGTCGGTGTCAATTTTAAGACTTTATAAGAGATCATCGTTTCGTACCGACTTCAATATCATCATCATCATCATCATCACAGCCCATATACGTCCCCACCGAGGGGCTCGAGCCTACCCTATATTAGGGTGATTAGGCCTTAGTCGGATTGGTCGACTTCACATACATCATTGAACTTCTTCGCAGATGTATGCAGGTTGCCTCACGATGTTTTCCTTCACCGTACGAGCGTCAGACAAATGTACATATGAAATTCGAAACGAAAAACACATTGGTACATGGCGGGTCTCGAACCCCGACCCCCCGATTGGAAGGCAAGTGCCGAGTCCACTGCGCCACCGACGCTCTGTCGCGCGCTGTATATGCAAGTATGTATGTGTATATATAAACACATTCATACACATTACTTACATAACACTTACACACACACACACATATACAATATGTATATGTGAGTGTTATGTGCGTGTATGTATGTTTTTTTCTTAATATCATATTATTTGAATATAACAATTATTGTCATTTATTACATTTATTTTCTTATGCCGTCATTTACTTTCTCTCCTTAGCCTAATGGTTGACTGGTAGAGAGCGATGTTTATCGCTAAGTCCGCCATATGTTTGTAACATTAAAGCTTAAATTATTAAAAACTAAAATGTAGCACGCATGCCGCCATTATTTTCACGTCCTCCGTGTTCGTGTGCTAATATCAAAATGAATCACCCGCGAATGTGTGAACAGTAGTTCGCGGTGGCACTCGTAGGTACGAATGTTTCGTCGAATGACGAGGCGAATAGCGAACACGAATGTGTAAACGCCACACGAATGTTTCGTCGAATGTTTCGTCGAATGTTTCGTCGAATATTTCGTCGAATGTTTCGTCGAATGGCGAACACGCATGTGTAAATGCGACATACACATTCGTGTTCGCTATTCGCCTCGTCATTCGACGAAACATTCGTACCTACGAGTGCCACCGCGAACTACTGTTCACACATTCGCGGGTGATTCATTTTGATATTAGCACACGAACACGGAGGACGTGAAAATAATGGCGGCATGCGTGCTACATTTTAGTTTTTAATAATTTAAGCTTTAATGTTACAAACATATGGCGGACTTAGCGATAAACATCGCTCTCTACCAGTCAACCATTAGGCTAAGGAGAGAAAGTAAATGACGGCATAAGAAAATAAATGTAATAAATGACAATAATTGTTATATTCAAATAATATGATATTAAGAAAAAAACATACATACACGCACATAACACTCACATATACATATTGTATATGTGTGTGTGTGTAAGTGTTATGTAAGTAATGTGTATGAATGTGTTTATATATACACATACATACTTGCATATACAGCGCGCGACAGAGCGTCGGTGGCGCAGTGGACTCGGCACTTGCCTTCCAATCGGGGGGTCGGGGTTCGAGACCCGCCATGTACCAATGTGTTTTTCGTTTCGAATTTCATTTGTCTGACGCTCCTACGGTGAAGGAAAACATCGTGAGGCAACCTGCATACATCTGCGAAGAAGTTCAATGATGTATGTGAAGTCCACCAATCCGCACTGGGCCAGCGTGGTTGACTAAGGCCTAATCACCCTAATATAGGGTAGGCTCGAGCCCCTCGGTGGGGACGTATATGGGCTGTGATGATGATGATGATGATGATATTGAAGTCGGTACGAAACGATGGTCTCTTATAAAGTCTTAAAATTGACACCGACTTCAAAATAGAAGTGTGATGTTGTCAGTACCTATTCTTATATTATTTTTACCTTTTCAGTGTTTTTGAAGTCGGTTTTTATTTTAAACCGACTTCAAAAAGGGAGGAGGTTCTTAATTCGATGCGAATGTTTTTTTTGTGTGTATGTTATGCGATTACGCCGCCAATTGTGGACTGATTTTCAACATTCTTTTTGTATTCTCTGATAATGGGATCTCATGAAAATCGATGGAAACGCTAATGAAATACCAGCTCACTGATGAGCTGGTATTAAATTAGGGTTTTTGTTTTTACTAAAAAGATTTCATTCACTAAAAAGTTAAAAATAAAAAATATTTTACAAAAAATAAAAACCGACTTCAAAAACGCTGAAAAGTTTAAAATAATATAAGAATAGGTACAGACAACATCACACTTCTATATTGAAGTCGGTGACAAATTTTAAGACTTTCGAGGAGATATCGTTTGGCACCGACTTCAATATAGAATGTGATGTTGTCTGTACCTATTTCTTATATTATTTTTAACTTTTCAGTGTTTTTGAAGTCGGTTTTTATTTTTTGTAAAATATTTTTTATGTGTAATTATGATTGCGATGTTTTGGGTTCCAAATGAGCTCTTCTCTATAATAAAGTTCTAGGAATTCTAAAATTCGCACTTTACTCCACTCTAATTTGTCTACACGTTCGGTTGGGTCGGGCGCTAGCAGTCAACTAAATGCATGCGAATGTGTAAACAGTAAGTTCGTGTTCGCCATTCGTGCCCTTTGATTCGCGTCCAAAAAACCGCTCCTGACGCGAACTCACGAATCGCGAGGCGAATGGCGAGGCGAATAGCGAACTTACTGTTTACACATGCGTGTTCGTTATTCGCCTCGCGATTCGCGCGAATGTGTAAACGCGCTATTTCGCGCGAATCTCGAGGCGAATTGCTAGGCGAATAGCGAGGCGAATAACGAACACGCATGTGTAAACAGCTAGTTCGTTATTCGCCTCGCTATTCGCCTCGCGATTCGCGCGAATGTGTAAACGCGGTGTAAGACTTGCTCGAGTAAAAATATAATGCTGGCACTTCACATCGCTATTCGTATTCGCATATTCGTCATATTCGCCCAAATATGACGATGTGAAGTGGCTCTATTCGTCTATATTTGCCTATTTTCACGAACAAGACGAATACGCGAATACACGAACACCCGTATCCGTTCGCTGTCGGTTTTTTACAATATACCTATCAAAGGATTGCGAATATGCCGAATAGACCCGAACATGTTCGTGTGCCGTCCACACATCGCCCGCTCAGTAGTGGCACAGTTTAACAATCATATAAACTGTGGTAGTGGGCAGTATCTCTATTAGTCTGTCTGTGGTAGTGGGCCCCTTGGGTATATGTGTTCTGTGTAGTGGGCGGTGCGTGACAGCGGCGGACGTGTTTACTTTGTTTACAGTATGTTGGCGCCAAAATGCATTGGTCAAATGACGTTGTCATGAAATTTTTAGAATATGTACTGGTAATTAGGTTAGGTTTTATGTACGCATAACATGTACTAGTAATTAGCACAATGGAAATGATAAGCCGCTGCTGCAGTCAACACGTCTATCTTTCTTTCTTGTTTACTAAAGCAAAAATATTCGTATATGTTCGGCATATTCGTTGTTCGTGAACGATGTGTAGAGGGGCGTATTCGTGTTATTCGGACATCAACACGAACATAGCGAACATAACCGAATAATAACGCGAATACCGAATAGCGATGTGAAGTGCCACCATAAGGTGAAACTAAATGTGTGGCTATTTAAAGTGGTCGTTCAAACAACTTTCACTATGCGACCAACTCTGGAATCGCGATAAAATCTGCAGTTTCAAGTATTTTGGCAGAGTATGTTTTTACTTTTTTTTCGCGAAATTACACTTAATCCCATAGAGTAAGTTGTTCAGATTTATAATGTGAACAACTTGTTTAAATACAATTTTACGACATATTTTTCGAAACACTATATCCATACCAATATTATAATGCGAAAGTGTGTCTGTCTGTCTGTTACCTCTTCACGCTAACCGCTGAACCGATTTTAATTAAATTTGGTATAAAGATAGTTTGAGTGCCGAGAAAGGAAATAGGGCAGTTTTTCGTAGAAATCATCCTTTAAGGGGGGGAAAAGAGGGTGGAAGTTTATATGGGGAATCAATAACCACTGAAGCGAAATAGCCGCTGAACTGATGGAAATGAAATTTAGTACCTATGGGGATAGTTTTAGTTATTGGGAAGGATATAGCACATTGGATTAAAAATAAGCTGCCCAAATTACCAATTCCACGCGGTGAATACGCGGGCAAAAGCTAGTTGTATATAAATTCTATATCAGAAACTCTATCACAGAAAAATCTGATAGATAGTGCTAGCATAAGCTATCTATTTGTTATACGAAGGAAGAGAACCTGCGCATATTTTTGAGTACACTGATATAGAGCTTCATTCTTTTAGTGTACGCAGATTTTTCAATAGGGCAGGGGTGTCCGGCCCAAATATAATATAGAGTTACTAAAGCAATACATCACGAGGCTTGGCAAAATGTGTTTACAAAAGAAGTTTTGATACCTACCTATGTGAAGTATAAATAACTGATATGAAAAAAGTACTAACCCACGTCCTAGCTAGCTACCTTCAACAGGATACAAAATCTCAATAAGGGCTGATGATAACGCTACAATACTTACCGCCAGGGTCTGCCACTTTGCCTGTCTGAGTTCCTCCCTGATGAACATCATCTCGGGTCTCAGGTCTCTATGCGCCAACGGGTCCACCTCGATCTTTAGGCTAGGGTCGATGCTCGCTAACTGTTGGTCGCTGAGAAATAAACGCCCATAATAAACACACGGGTAAAGAAAAGACTCTTCTAGCTAAGGATTTTAAGAGGATTGTGAAGCTTTAAATTTTCATACAAAAAGCGATAACGCTTTTCTCCCTCTTTACATAGTCTAATTTTCATAATTTTTGGATATGTTGTAGATATAATGAAGATCTAGGTTTGTATGTTTTGATTTTGAAGTAATATTGCTCAGAATATAAATTATTTGCTTTAGGGGATTGGAGTCGCTCACGTCCGTAGGTTTTACCCTCGAGACCCTACACTTGATCCCCGGGTGGTGCTAATCGAGTGACCAACTTCTGGTGGTAGGGTTTGAAAAACCCGACTGGCTAGCGACCACCGTGCGCATGACGTAAAACCCGTCAAGTGGCCATTTTTGTCCGCGTTTCGGGATCAGTCATCGCACAGCCAGAGCTTGAGGGGTCGTTGCTGCGATTCGTATGGTTTGTGTGGGCTTCCGTCGACCCAGTGCCAAATTGACAGCGTTGACCCTCCGCCCAGGAAGACCCGAAGAAACGGCTGTTCCGCTGGCCGCCCGTGGTATAGTACAGGGGCCCAAGCGGACCTAACCAGTCCGTGAGGCTGCCCCACCATGCCACGCATAATCTCGGGGTGGCGTGCCGGTTGGTGACCGGTCGGTGGGTCCCGGCGGCCACTTCCGGGGGGGGGGGGGTCCGTGCGGAGGGTCAGCGCAAATCAGCTGTCGGCTGTTCCCTGGCGAAACAGGCCTACACACATTAACTATGCGAAACGCGGCAAGGACACCTCAGTTTCACGCCTCTCACTCTAATAATCATGGCAAAATATTAGGACTGGTCGTACAGCGGTGCATTATCCCACCAAAACACCATTATTCGAGGTGGGGCTCGCTAACATCCGCGGGCTCCATTCTAACCTCTTAGCTGTCCACCACCATCTCGAGACAGCCCGTCCAGCAATGCTGTTTTTGACGGAGACGCAAATTATCTACCCGGCCGATACAGGCTACCTTAATTACCCCGGCTACGCTCTTGAGGAGTCCTTCAAGGCGAAGGCTGGTGTTTGCTTGTTCGTCCGGGCGGACGTTTGCTATCGTCGCCTGCGCTGTTTGGAGGAACCTTCCTTTTCCATCCTTGCGGTACACGTCGATTTTGGCACTCATTGCCGTGTCTACGTCTGCGTCTACCGTTCCCATCGTGGTGACTTGGGGACAACTCGACTTTTTGAACATCTAAGTCGGGTGGCAGATGAGGCGCAGGAGCGATTTCCTTCCGCCGAGCTGGTGTTTTTAGGGGACTTCAATGCTCACCACGAGTTGTGGTTAAGTTCCTCTAAAACTGACCATGCGGGTAGAACTGCCCACGCATTCGCTCTCACGCACGACCTGACACAATTGGTCACCCAGCACACCAGGGTACGAGATATTATCGGTCAAGCGCCCTCTTTATTGACTCCTTCTGCTGACAAATCGCTCTGACGGATATCAGGTGGTGGTTGGACCTCCACTAGGATCTTCGGATCACTGCCTGGTATCCGTCTCAGTGCCTCAGGCGTCGCGACCGTCGCCTGTGGTTGCAGCACGCCGTCTGTGGGACTATGCGTCAGCAGATTGGGACGGTATGCGAGATTATTACGCATCTGTTCCTTGGTGGCAGCGCTGTTTCAATAGGATGGATCCGGACTCCTGCGCTACCTCTGTTGCTGACGAGATCATACTAGGAATGGAATATTATATTCCGCATTCCAATCTCGTCAGTAGAGGCAGACGTAACCTCTGGTTCAATTGCGAGTGCGCCTCTGCTGTTGAAAACAAACAGCTGGCTTACCGCGCTTGGATCAGAGGCCGAGCTTCTAAGGATCCCACAAGCCTACTGAAAACAGCCTACAATAATGCCACCAAGTTGTGTAAGAGGGCTTACATTAGAGCGGATGCTCAGCGCATTGCACAAGTGCGCCAGGAACTGCTATGGCACCCTACGGGTAGCCGTTCTTTCTGGCGCCTGGCCAAAGCTGTGCAATCAAACTTCTGCCAACCCTCGCCACCGCTGAGACATGCCGATGGCTCACTTGCTCATCAGCCGCAGGAGAAAGCCGACCTCCTGGCAAAACTCTTCGCGGCTCATTCCCGTGTCGATGACTGTGGTGCACAACCTCCGAAACTGTCCCATTGTGGCAGCACCATGCCCGATATCCGTATCAGACAGCGTGATGTGCGGGTGGAGCTCCAGTCGATCGATACTCGAAAAGCGAGTGTTCCTTTTACACAAATGGGGTAAATCTATCGATAAGCACGGCGAGTCTGTGGCTATTAGTCTCGACATCTCTAAAGCTTTTGATAGAGTCTGGCACAAGGCTCTTCTTTCCAAGCTTCCGGCATACGGATTACCCGCGCAGTTCTGTACGTGGATTGCCAGCTTCCTCCACGAGCGTAGAAGTCGCGTTGTCGTTGACGGCTGCGCTTAGCGGTTCGTGGCAGTGAACGCTGGAGTTCCGCAAGGCTCCGTTCTATCCCCCACATTGTGTCTTCTGCATATCAATGATATGCTTTCCTTGGGAGCTATACATTGCTATGCAGACGACAGTGCAGTGCATGGGGGATATCACGGAAACACAGGGGCTGCTCGTGGTGATATTGGTAGAGAAAGGCAGAATCTTATCATTGAGCTCAACAGGACGCTGGACCTCGTCTCCGAATGGGGCTCCAACAATCTTGTTGAGTTCAATGCTAAGAAAACACAGGTATGCGCGTTCTCGGCGAAAAATTCACCTTTCCTCCCCCTTCCTTCTCTTCAGGGCACAACCCTTCACACACAGAGCAACATCACCTTGCTCGGAATGAACATTCGCTGCGATCTGAACCCCAGAGACTACATCGAATCCGTCATAACTACTGCCTCACGGAAACTCGGTGTCCTGAACAAGGTGCGTAGGTATTTTGCGCCGGACCAACTATGCTTGTTGTATAAAACTCAGGTTAGGTCTTGCGTGGAATATTGCTCGCACCTTTGGGACGGCTCCGATCAGTACCTCCTCGATGCTCTGGACAGATTGCAGCGTCGCGCTATTCGCATAATTGGCGATGTAGAGGCAACTAACACCCTCGAGCCTCTACAACTTCGTCATGACATCGCCTCTCTTAGCGCCTTTTACCGAATGTTCCATGGGGAATGCTCTGAGGAGCTCTTTAACCTTAACCCCCCCTCTCCATTCCTTAACAGAAACACGCATAAGAGCCTTCGGAGTCATCCGTACACTGTATCCTCCTTTTCACACCGTACCAAGAAATTCCAAGATTCCTTCTTCTTTCATTCATCCCACACTTGGAATTCTCTACCTGCGCACGTGTTTCCTCCATCCTACAACATGGGTTCCTTCAAAAGAGGCGTGAAAAAGCATCTTTTGGGCCGGCAAGGGGCGGGCAGGTAGGAGAGTGGATGTTGTCCCTACTCTATCTGTCAACTCATTTGGGCCTCTTTCACCGCTTAACATCAGGCGGGAGGAGGTCATTTGCCGGGCCATCCATAAAAAAAAGAATATCTATATTTTACACTTAAAAACTACCTCGAACATTTTATCTTTTTTTGACTAAATTATACTGAATTACAAAAAAAGCAAAACGTACAAACATTGATTAAAGTATACTAAATTTAATGAGATCAAAAGTGTCTAATTTCGTAAAGGTTTAGGGGGGTAAAACCGTTATCGCCCGAAACGATATTTCAATAAGAAATGCCTTGGAATTTCAACTCTAAAAATGCATACTCGAGCCATGAATTGGCACTTCACAGTCCTCTTAAAGCGAAAGATTGGTACATATATAATGCCTATTATTATATATCCTGATCCTTATCCTATATATATCCAGTGCGTCAGTGGCGCTGTGGATTCGGTACTGAGGTCTGGGTTCGAGACCGCCATGTACCAATGTGTTTTTCGTTTCGAGTTTCATATGTACATTTATCTACGGTGAAGGAAAACATCGTGAGGCAATCTGCATACATCTGCGAAGAAATTCAATGGTGTATGTGAAGTCGACCAATCCGCACTGGGCCAGCGTGGTTGACTAAGTCCTAATCACCATAACATAGGGTAGGCTCGAGCCCCTCGGTGGGGACGTATATGAGCTGTGATGATGATGATTATATCCAGCAGTAATTTTATATGGTCGAAATGAAGGATACCAAGATGATACTCTACTATGACGCCCACCAGCTTCAGTCGTCCCATGACCACGAATAAAGCGTTCGAAACGTTCGGGCTAAATAATTAAAATGTTTTCAAACTAAATATACCTACGCGAGTTAATCCGAAAAGTGTAAAAAAATAAAATAAAAAGCCTTTTTATTTCTGATTTAACATAAAATCTTAAAAACTAAACTAGGTATATCATTTACACCAGAACCCTCTATGAGGTAAAGGCCTTTTTCCAGACTGCCACTTTTTCCTGTCTTGAGCCCTCCATATCCAATTTCTTCCCGCTAGGTTTATTATGTCATCTGTCCAACGTGTTAGTGGCCGGCCTCTCTTTCTTTTTCCCTCTGGCCCCTTCCAAGTTGTCGTGAGAAATGTCCACCTCTTGTCCTGGAGTCTGGTAATGTGGCCAACCCATTTCCATTTAAGTTTAAGGACTTGCTGGAGAGCATCTGTAATATTTGTTCTCTTTCTAATAAGGGAGTGGTTTATCTTTTGATTTTTTCTTATTTTTATCATACTCCGTTCCAACCCCCTTTGGCATGTAACAATCATCTTTTTTGCTTTTGATGAAAGCTTCCATGTTTGACATGCGTAAATCATTGAAGGTAATAAACATTTGTCCATTACCTTCTTTTTAAGTTGGACAGGTAAGTCGCTTTTTAGGGTTTCTTTTAAGCTCAAAGATTTATTCCAGGTGATTTTTGTTCTTCTCTCTATTTCCTGTACATTTGATTCTGGATTGAAGCTTATTTGTTTCCCTAAGTATATGTACTGGTCTACGTACTCTATATGTTCGTTGTCTATATTGATTGGACTTTTGATGCTATTTGTCATAACTTTTGTTTTGCTGTAGATAATTTCTAGACCCACTTTTTTACTCTCTGCATTCAATGTGTTTATCATATATTCTAGTTTGGATTTACTATTTGAGAATAAGGCCACATCATCAGCAAATCTAAGATGTGTCAGGTGTTTTCCTCCAATATCTATGCCTTGGAATTTCCAATATAGTTTTTCGAAAATAGACTCTAGCACGGTTATAAAAATTCTTGGAGACAGGGGGTCGCCCTGTTTTACACCTTGTTCGATAGGGAATGCTGGGCCTATGTTTTCTAATTGTATTTTACTGGTACTATTTTTCTAAATATTTTTTTAATTTCTAAATCAGGTAAGTGTTTTGCACTTGTTGGTCTTGCAGTGCATTCCAGATAGCAGAATGTAGTATAGTGTCGAAAGCCTTCTTATAGTCAATATAAGCTATGTATAGTGGGGTTTTGAATTCTTGATGTTTCTCTATTATTTGCTCGATTGTGTGTATGTGATCCTGCCTGTTCCATCGGTTGGTATGTATCTATTGCACTGCATATTCTTTTTTCTATAATTGATGAAAAAAGTTTGTAAATAACAGGCATTAAGCTTATGAGTCTATAATTGCTGACATCATTTGGGTTGCCTTTTTTGTATAGCAAGATGATATTTGATTGTAGCCACTGTCTTGGGATTTCAGCTGTTGTTAAAATTTTGTAAATAAGAATGCCAGCGGAGCACTTAGTAGGGAGTCAGCAGCTTTTATGGCCTCATTATTTAGATTGTCTGGGCCTGGGCTTTTTTCAAGCTTCAGATGTTGGATAGCCTCTAGTACTTCGATTTCTGTAATACTTTCTATTACTTCTTGTGGAGAAATATCAACTTGACTTGATTCTGTACAGCTGATGGTGTTGTTTTCATTTGCACTATATAAGTCTCTATAGAAAGCTGTCGCTATATCGAGGACTTCTTTTCTGTTTTGGGAAATGTGTCTGTGTCTCTTTAGATTTTTTATCCAAGTCTTGTGTGTTTGTAGTTCTCTATATGCCTTCTTTATACTACCTGATTTGATGAGATGTTTTTTCAGAGTTTGAAGTCTGTAGTTCTTCTAGTCTATTTTTATATATTTATTTGACAACTTGTATAATGCTTTTAGTTCATTTTTCATAGCCCGTGATTTTGGCTTTGCTTTTTGCAAGTTTTGCCTGCGGGTCAATAGTGCTTTTGTTCGGTCCGACAACACCTGCTTTCCATCCATATTGTGCCTTGTTTTCTTTATTTGCAGTAAGCTTGAGTTTATTTTTGTTGTTAGGCTGTCATAGAATTGCTGAACTGTGTCATTTTCTTTCCGGTCGAGAAGGTCAGGTATATAGTTTGATATGTTTAATTTATATTGTTCAATGTTTTCTGCATTACATAGAATCGATTTAATGTTTATTTTACTATAGTGAATTCTGCT
This sequence comes from Schoenobius gigantellus, assembly GCA_963935595.1. NCBI lineage: Eukaryota > Metazoa > Arthropoda > Insecta > Lepidoptera > Crambidae > Schoenobius > Schoenobius gigantellus. The sequence continues at coordinate 32,268,784 of OZ012554.1, forward strand.
CTTTTTGGTTTTTTGAACATTTATTGTCGCTCTGACCATTCTATGGTCCGATGGATAATTTATGTTCAAGACCTCTACATTTTCGAATTTTTTAGGTTCGTTAGCTAGTATAAAGTCTATCTCATTCTTTATTTTGCCGTTTGGTGAACACCAAGTCCATTTCCGGTTTAATCTTTTTTTATAATAAGTGTTCATAACAGATAGCTTATTCTCAAATGCAAATTCTACCAGCTTCTCTCCTCTTTCGTTTCTTCTACCATAGCCGTGCCTTTTTATTGTCATTTTCTCTTCTGGTAGTCCTTGTCCAATCTTGGCGTTAAAGTCGCCCATTATTATAATACTTTTGTTAGCCATTTCCACTGCAGTGTTTAATGTATCATAAAATTTTTGTAATTCATCATCGCTTGCTGTTTCTGTTGGAGCATATACTTATTATGGATAGTAGATAGTTGTTAAAGTTTAAGTTTATTGTAGCTACTCGTTCGGAAAAGCCAATGAAGTTTTCTAGATTTTGTTTTATGTGTTTTTTGAGGAGGAAGTCTACACCGTACTGTAGAAGATAATGTAAACTTGATGTATGGTTCACATGTGTGACAGCCTTTATTATGTGGCCAATAGTACGTGTGCGAAGTCGCTTACAGTCTGACGTTTTTTTTTCTGTCTTGACATTGACAATCTATCTATCGAAATGTGCTTACCGAAGAAGCTGAAATATAATTTATTGTAATTATTGTAATCAATGTTCATTGTGATTATTCTGGATAATTTATACGTGCTGCTTTATTGGGAATAATAAACGAGACGTATACAGCAGTGCTACATTTTTATTTCGCTGCCCATGCCAGTATCTGACACCACTGCCTTAACAGGTTATGGGCCCAGGGACAAAGAGAATCCCCGAAAAGGAAAAGTAGATTACCTATCAGAAAGATTTGTAAAACGAATAACTGGTGGCAGGCAGCGGAATATTTGTGGCGGAGCGAAGGCGCCGGCTACATAGCACATTGCTTTGCGTTTTGGTGTGCTGATTCGACAAGATGTCGACAGCACGTGCTAGCGATAACTATGAAGAAAGGGTTACCCAGCAGCCTGTTATCAATGGAGGCCATGGCATGATTGTTGAGAAGCTTGGCGGCGTCGGCAACTACGCATCATGGAAATTTGTCATGAAAAATCTGCTGTTACTTGAAGGTTTGTGGGGCTGCGTTGAGGGCACTGACCCCGATATATCTAAAAATCAAAGAGCATTGGCACGAATATGTTTATCGCTAACTCCAATGATGTTTCAATACGTGCGGAGTGCGGCGACAGCAAAATGTGCTTGGGATAACCTCCAAAATACATTAGAGGACAAAGGGCTGTTCAGGCGAGTTGTTCTTCTTCGCAGACTTCATAGTACTCAGTTTGATAAGTTTTATTCCATGGCGGATTATGTAAATGAAATTATGTCCATAGTACATCAACTATCAGACATTGGACGCATTGTCGACGACAGTGAAATCGCCGAGGTCTTACTTATGGGTCTGCCTCAGGAGTATGATACAGTTGTGACGAATCTCGAGACTGCAAGTTTGGCTGGCACACTTACGAGTGAAGCGGTTCGCGCCCGACTTCTTCAGGAAGAATACCGCAAATCAAATATGAATACCACCACAGTAAATGGTGAGAATGGCTGTGCTTTTTATTCTAGCCGTAAACATGCTGATCATGCTGATCTAAAGAAGAAGCCACAGACAAAATGCCATTATTGTGGAAAACTTGGACATATGAAAGCTCGATGCTTTAAGCTGAAGCGAGACAAAAAGAAGGAGATTGACAAAATGGGGACTGCGACTGCGTTTTTGGCACGGAGTGTTGCTGCTGATTTTTATATTGATTCGGGAAGTTCATGTCACATGTGCAATCAGATGGACTTGATTACGAAATCAAAAGACTGCAACTACACGGTGTACACTGCAAATAATGAACAATTGAAATCAAACTGTGTTGGTGACATAACTTTGGAATGTGATAACATGACTGAAGATGGTGCACTGAAAAACTGCACTGCTTGCCTAGAGGGGAAGTTATCGGCCGTACCTTACCCGAAAGGTGAAGCCAAGCGTGCAAGTTCTCCACTTGAGCTCATACACTCAGATGTATGTGGTCCAATGCAAGAAACTAGCTGGGGAGGTGCGAGATACCTTGTAACATTTACAGACGACTTCACACGCAAAAGTTTTGGATACCTAATGAAATAAGGAGAGTATTGTACGGGTTCGAGCAGTGAAGATGATGTCATGTCTTCTGCTGGCGAGGCCGTTGGAGGGGAAGCTGCGACTCGTCCTGTGACCGTTGCTGTTCCACCTGGCCGCCCTACCCGATCCACTCGTAATGTACCACCACCAAGGTTTGCAGATTTTGATATGTCATCTCTTTTGGTACAACACAACAATTTCTCCTTGGATGAGCCATCAACCTATGAGGAGGCTATAAAAAGCCCGAACCATAAGCAATGGGAGGACGCGATGTTAAGTGAGTACAAGTCTCTTTTAGAGAATAATGTTTGGGAGTTAGTCGACAGACCCAGTAATGTAAATATTGTTGAATGTAAATGGGTATATAAAATTAAGCATGATGCATCTGGCAAATTTGATCGATTTAAGGCTAGATTAGTTGCCAGGGGATATTCACAGTGTGAGGGTCTCGATTATAATGACACATTTTCTCCTGTAGTACGTCACTCCACTATGCGTATTTTGTTCTCAATTGCTAATAATTTAGATTTAGATATTGACCATTTGGATGTAGCGACAGCATTCCTCCATGGTGATTTGAATGAGACTATCTATATGGAACAGCCAGTTGGTTTTTGTGAAAATAATAATAAGGTTTGCTTATTGCGAAAATGTATTTATGGTCTTAAGCAAGCGAGTAGAATGTGGAATTGTAAAATACATGACTTATTATGTGATCATGGTTTTGTACAAAGTAAATGTGAACCTTGCGTTTATATTCGCAAATCTGGGACTGATTTAGTCATCATCGCATTGTATGTAGATGACTTCTATTTATTTTATGGCCCCAATAGCTCAATTAAGAAAGATATAATTACTGTTTTACAGAATAAATTTAATATTAAGAATTTGGGTCCCCTTAAGAGTTGTTTAGGGATAAATGTATTAAGAGATAAGTCAAAGGGTTTACTAAAACTTGATCAAAGTCAGTACATAAGAAAACTGTTGACTAGGTTTGGCATGAATAATTGTAAAGCTGTATCAACACCTATGGAAGTTAATTGTAAGCTTCTAAAGTCTAGTAATGGTGAAAATTTACAAGACGAGATGTATAATTATAGGCAATTATTGGGATGCTTGATGTATCTGTCTGTATGCACGAGACCCGATATATCTTATGCTTGCAGTGTCTTAAGCCAGTTTAACAACTGCTTCGATAGAACTCATTGGTTAGCAGCGAAACGTATACTGCGTTATTTGGCTGGTACAATTCACTATAGTTTATGTTTTCATAAAAGTAGGGATTGGTCGTTGTTTGGCTATACTGACGCAGACTGGGCCAATGATTTAAATGATAGGAAGTCCTATACTGGTTATGTGGTTAAGTTAGGAAGTGATACTGTAAATTGGGAGTCTCGTAAGCAGAAGTGTGTAGCTCTTTCGAGCACTGAAGCCGAATATCTGGCGATCGGTGATGTTTGCAAAGATATTTCTTTTATCAAAAACTTGTTGTCTGAGCTCATACCTTATAGTTTGAATTGTATTATCTATAATGATAATCAGAGTGCTCAGAAACTATTACAATGTAAAGAACTCAGTCATAAAAGAACAAAACATATCGACTTGCGATATCACTATGTAAAAGACCTGATTAAGGAAAATGTTATTTGTGTTAGATACTTACCTACAGATAAAATGCTCGCAGATGTACTTACAAAACCACTGGGTAAATTAAAACATAATTGTTTTGTGGAGGCAATGAATATAAATTAATAATAGTTTTAACTACTGTCCTGTATTTATGTTTGTGTATGTTATAATTGACTTTGTGTACATTTATTGACATGTTTGTAGACTTATTTGTTTGTACACTATTTTAACACTGTGAACCATAAGGGGAAGTGTAGAAGATAATGTAAACTTGATGTATGGTTCACATGTGTGACAGCCTTTATTATGTGGCCAATAGTACGTGTGCGAAGTCGCTTACAGTCTGACGTTTTTTTTTCTGTCTTGACATTGACAATCTATCTATCGAAATGTGCTTACCGAAGAAGCTGAAATATAATTTATTGTAATTATTGTAATCAATGTTCATTGTGATTATTCTGGATAATTTATACGTGCTGCTTTATTGGGAATAATAAACGAGACGTATACAGCAGTGCTACATTTTTATTTCGCTGCCCATGCCAGTATCTGACACCACTGCCTTAACACGTACTGCCCTGGAGTTTCGCCTTTATAGCACAGTATGTAATCTTGGTATTCATCTATGGATTCTCCTTGCCTTCTGACCTCTGATAGTCCTATGATATCGTGTTTGATTGATTCTATTGCTTTTGTTAGCTCTATTAATCTTTCGTGGCTAGAAAGCTTCCTTGTGTTGTATGTTGCTATATAAATCTTGTTTTGGTTTTCTGGTTTTTGGGTTTTGTGTTCATTATTATTATTATTTGTCTCTGAAAAGTTACGGTCATTCATCCCCACGGCGACCGTATTCCGTCTTGGGAATCCGAAAATTATAGTTTTATTTAAATGTGTAGTACTTACTCGTGCAAATAAAATACAGTATTAAGGATGATACTTTCATAAATTATACTGCTCCACACAGAGCCGGAAGCGGTCAGGTAGGGGAACTGCGGTAAGTGATTTACTTGCGACGCGCCGCGGGCGGGTGGTTTCTGTGTGGCATGATCCATAGCAACTCGAACATTACAAAAAATTCTGCTTCGCTACTGACCTGCTTGCCGCCTCTCTATGTGGAGTGGTTTGCTTACTGAATGCAAGTGCTGCTGAAACTTGAGCTATTCCTGGTTGGTGTTGTGCATGAATAAATAATTGAGATGAATTTGCATGTCATTGAATAGTTCGTCAAAATTACAAAAATCGAGGGAAGGGGCTAACTACTTAGAATATGCTGGCGTAGTATAATGACTTAAATACGCCGGTATATTATATGGAACTTACAATCGGGCCCCCACATCAGCTTCTAATGCGCCCGCCTCTTCCATTTTGTCGGGAACAGTCTCATTATCTGCGTTTTCTGTCATCATTTTAGAATAGTCATCTAGTTCAACTATATCCAGTCCAACTAGATTGAGAAAAAACTTATAATTGACAGTAATAATCGAGACAATTTATCAGAAACCGTTCAAACCAAACTGAACCATATTATTGACACTTGACAGTCATCTGAGTGGATTTCAGTCCATGGACTTAATAATCAAAACCTGTTTTGATTATAAAGTCTATGTTTCAATCCCAATCATATTCAAAGTTTCTCTAAGGCCGATATTTTTTGCTACTTTTTATTCTAAGGTACATTCGAAATTGGGATACATTGGGATTTGCGTGATGAAATAAAACAAAACTATGATTATTATCAAAAGTATAATAGAGATCTTTTGTAATAACTACAAATTTTTATTTTTATTTTCCAACGCTCTGTTGTTGCGCTTTCTTTGCCGAATCTGCTGAAGCTTCTTCCGATAGGTAGTGCAAAAGTACATTCCTTTCATTACGAATTAAAATGTGGCTTAGACGGCGCAGCAGGAGATCAACTATTTTATATATGATCATGACACACCTAAGAAAAATTAATATTGGTCAACATCACGGTCATAGTGAATTCTTCGGTCATATTTCCTTTTTCAGCTAAAGGAAGTATTTCTGCAGTTATGTTGTAGAAACTGTAATTTCAAAAATACACGTTAATTCACATTAATCTCAATAAACAAAACGAAATTTTAATGAACTTTATGTAAACTTACTTGAGCCGATTCTCAATCTTTTTTCATTACCTTATCTTCTCTGAAGAATCTGTAAAATACCAAACGATATACCAATATAAGAGATTGTAGAAATAAGTGTCTGACGTATGGTTGCACATGTATAGCCTTTATTATATTTTTACTCTGACATTAACAGTTGTCTTTGCCGCTGTTATTTTTACTCTGTCATTCCTTTGACATATCGATGTATGTCTAACATGTAATTTGTGCTCTGACTAGAAATATTATTAGTAATTATTGTAATCATAGTTCATCTTGATTGTTTCCTGACATTTTATACGTGCTGCTTTATTGGGGCAATAAAGAAGTCGTATACAGCAAGGCTGGATTTTTATTTCGCTGCCCGTGCCAGAATATCTGACCCCACTGCTTCATCAGAGATTACATGGTAAAGAGCTAAAATAACTTTAAAAGTTACAATAGTGTTACCTTCAGTAAAATAACACATTTTTGGCTTTTTTGGTGTATTAATCACCGTTGACATTTTTTACACCTGGAAAAATAAAATATAGCAAGTTTATTATTAGCAGTTTTCCTTATCTAATATTAATTTGTCATGTTACAAAGAAAAACAAAAATATCGATAGTCGATAAAAAAATGCAAGCTCTATTGATACTTGATGGGAATTTTTATAATTAGTTTTAAAAAACCTGTAAATCACGAAAAGTACTTTTCTGTTAAGTTTTGTAAATATAAATTAATGTTTACCTCTCTTCATCCAGCGGAAATTTTGCCATGAAAACTCTTTTTTTACTATGTTCCCGACCGGATTTTATTCCACATATTTCACATTTTATGTAATGCATGACAGTAAACGTTTTATTCAATACTTCGAATACACTAACAACACACATAAACAAAACTATGATTATTATATAAACACTGCACATAAGCATACACAACCCAAGATACAATAATATTCAGTGAAACAGAAGCACAAAATTAAATCTTACAATACAACGTCGGAACTCCGGCCGGATCCGGAAACGCCGAGCGAGCTGAGAGAGAAGGTAAGATGTTAGAGCAAGACAGCGATAGTCGCCATTATTTTTGGTACGCGTTTCATACTTCATTTTTTTGTATGGCAGTTGCGCCAGCCATCTCTACTAGGTCTGTGACCTCAACTATGCAAATATCGCAAACAATCTCTATTTATTAACTTTATGTTCATCTTTTTAATTTTTCGTTCTTTTTTAACAAACAAAAGCTGACGTGACGCTGGCAAAATGTTTTTGTAATAAAAACCCTTGCCACTAAAGACATTAACTTAACTTATTAACTTTATGATTCGAAATATGTGAAAGATCTCTCGAGGATGGCATGTTCAAAATCCAAGAGCTTCGACTGGAATATCGAAACAACGAAAATATTGATAAGTCTTTACAAGGAAAACGGGAACGGGAAAAAATATACAACAATTTTATGCACTACATGTTTCTGGTATTATTAATGATAATGTGCATTGGGGAATTCTGGTTTGAAACTGTAAGCTGGAAAAAGTTTCTTCGGTAGCTAAATATTTCAGAGTTACTAATAATCGATCTTTTGCACTAATTGGGCATCTAAAATGAGTTTATTGCTTAGATATTATTGGTGCCACCTTTGACAGAATATAGTTAAATACTATATCATTCATTCGGAGGTAAATTTTGTAAGACTTCATACATATCTTCTAAGTTCCTTGAGTAAAGTGTTATGGATCCCTCTCTCTGAACGCCTTGCTATCCATGATCTAACCCAAATACGTCTTTTGTTTTTTGTTTTTTTTTAACAGTTTTCTTTATCTTTAAAGCAATTAATAAAATTGCACTCATACCAACGGAAAACGCGGCTAAATCGGAATTCATCATGATTAAATATGACGTTTTTAAGACCTGGGTGTAATAAGTAAGTAAAAATTATGAACAGCATCATATAAATATGATTCTAGTATTTGATAGATATTAAATCATATATAAATGATTAAAAAATGATAGTCTAATATCGGCCTAAGTCCATGCTGAAACCTTACTGAGTCCATGCTGGATGCCAGAACCAATTTGAATGGTGTACTACCATTCAAATTGGTTCTGTATAATTGCAATTGTTTGTTTTTATTTCTTTAATGAGAGCGGCTATGTCAATAGTTCATCATCATCATCATTTCAGCCAAGAGACGCCTACTGTTGGACCTCCTCCCACCTCCTCCTCCTCCTCCATAGTCCTCCCCCAGGGATCTCCATACCGATCGGTCCTGCGGTTAATAGTTATCAGTACTTAATTTGTATCACGGTAAGCGTTTTATTTGTATGAAATGTGTGTTGAGAACATAGTTCTCGTTGCTCAGCAACAGTTGTTATAAACTGACATTCATATAATTTCATATTTTCTAACTAACATTGTACTGTACTAAATAATTATTAATACAAAGCCCTTTTAATTATAACTGCGTTTATTTCTATATTCGTCCTAAACTCTTTCTCTCGCTAACAAGTGGTCCTTCGAGCTGTGAGTTACATATGACTAGCACTCCTCGCGAAATGGTTCAAACTCGCGGCGCTATTAAGAAAGAGCGCACGAATACGAATATGGATCCTTTACAGCAAACGCAACTGGAACTGAAAGTGCTGAAAATATTACTGGTAATGTACATAATTCGTCACAATCGAATCGCACCCGAACAAGTCAGAGATCTTCGACGATGTGTACGAAGAAATCAAAATCTTCGTCAATAGAGGCGCAAAAGAAGAGACTTGTCCTGGAAGCTGAAAAAGAGAAGGCGAAGATAAGGTTAGAATTAATAGAGAAAAAATTAGAAGCCGATCTTGCTGCTTTGGATGACGCACGATCATCACATCATAGTGAAAGATCCTATTGCTCTGTAAATGATGAACAACATCAAAAAACGGTTCAACAGTGGCTTGATAATAGCGTTCTTGCAAACCAAGATGTACAATCGGCGCACGATGCTACTGCAGCCCACGACGCTAATGTATTTCACGCTGTGGTGCCGCAGCCTATTCAACATCGCTCTGGTGCTGGTACTGACATTGAGAAGCTCGCTAATGCATTAACAACCGCTATACAGACATCTGCTACAGTAGTCCAAAGTGAACAAAATCAATACCTTTTATCAAAAATCGTCGTTTCTAAAGATTTACCATTGTACTTTGGAGACCCTATCGATTGGCTACATTTTAAAGAATCTTACATGGAATCTACACAGCTATGCAAGTTTAGTGACGCTGAAAATATTCATCGCTTACGTAAATGCCTACGCGGAGCAGCAAAAGAAGCTGTGGCCTGGCTGTTAATTGGCAAGACTAGTCCGAATGTTATCATAGAGACTCTTGAGCTACGATTCGGACAACCTGAAGCCGTCATAAATAAAATCGTTACCCAAATAAAGAAACTGCAAGCATTACCACTTTCTTATCATAACGATATTGTACAATTTGCTACGAAAATTAAAAACTTCGTTGTTACTGCCCAATCTGTCAAGCAGTCCGATTACTTGCGAAGTCCTGAACTGCTCAACACGGTTGTGTCGAAAATGTCAAGCAGCCTTATAAATCGCTGGTCAGATTACGTTTTTGAGCAATCGCAGAGTGACAAGTCAAAGTTCGAAAAGCTGTCAGACTTTCTCATGAACGAAGCTATAAAGACAGTTTCATCAGGAGTTGCTCACATTCATTGCTATAATACTGAGACACATAGAAGAAAACCTGACGAACGACGTGGCTCACATCATGCGGTACTTCTAAGCTCCACAAATGAGAATTGCAAATTCTGTAAAAAAGGAATACACGCACTGCCAGATTGTAGATACTTCAAACGTGCCTTGAGACGCAATCGCTGGAAGTTTGTACGGTTCAATAAGTTATGCGCTCAGTGTCTAAAACCAGGCCATGAGACAGCTGACTGCTCCGGTAACGTATGTAACATCGAAGGCTGCGGTTTGAAACATCATCACCTACTACACTGGTTTATGAAATCCGAGCATACTGAATCAAAAACAAGAGACGACAGTAACGCGAGCGAAAATATTAACACAAATAATTTAAATAATACCGAGAAAACTACTGATTGTGATGAAACCGTAACAAATACATCTACTATTCAAAAGCGTACGGTGCTGTTAAAGGTTGTTCCCGTAACTGTTTTAGGCCCGAAATGTAAAATCAATACATTTGCGTTATTGGATGATGGAGCAACTGTTTCGTTAATTTCTGAGAAAATCGCTGATGCTGTTGGTTTGCACGGAAAAAAGGAGATCCTTCGTGCTCGAAGCGCCTGGTGCTCTGGAGAGTTAGTTTGCGAAAGTGAATCAGTCGATTTTACCGTATCTGGTATGACCTCTGATAAATTCACCGTAAGGGCAAGAAAGATTGCATCCCTAGATCTGCCAATACAGAAGCTGTCAAACGTCAATTTTGATCAATATGAACATCTTCGAAGCTTCAAAGATTATTTACCCTGCGAAAATGTCAAGCCGGAGCTATTAATCGGTCAAGATCATTATCATTTATTAGCCCCTATCGACACTATTACAGATGGAAAGAACAAGCCGTATTTAACACAGACACAGCTAGGATGGTGTGTCCATGGCATTTTTTATGACAATGTACCTACGATATCTGTTCACACGATAAATGAAGAGTCGATAAATAATACGTCACTAACAAGCCTCGCCAATGATGTACCTGAAAAAGATGACATGAAAGAGTTGTCAGAATTAATACACTACTCCTTCACGCTTGAGTCAATAGGAATAAGCACGAATCCTAGATTAAATAAAGCAGAGGTACGCGCTATACAAATATTAGATGACACCGCTAAGCTTGTTGACGGTCATTGGGAAGTTGGTTTGCCCTGGAAAAGTAATGAAGCTTTCCCAAACTCCTTTCCTATTGCTTATAAGAGATTTAAGTTCGTCGAGAGTATGATGAAATCTAGCGAAGAATATGCATCTCGTTACAAGGAGAGAATAAATCATTTACTCATTAATAACAATGCAAGTGAATTGGATACACAAAACTTTACAGCTCCTAAACGAGTATGGTATCTACCACACTTCGGCGTCGATAATCCCAATAAGAAGAAATTGCGCGTAGTTTTTGACGCGGCAGCGAAGTCTTGCGGTCATTCCCTCAACGATTTTCTCATTCAGGGACCAGATCTGTTACAATCCTTATTAGGAATAATGTTCCGTTTCAGAGAGGGACGAGTGGCCGTAGCAGGGGACATCAAAGATATGTTCCTACGAGTGAAAATCTGTGAAAAAGATCGCGATGCCTTTTGCTTCCTGTGGCGTGATGCGCCTAATGAGCCACTTCAAAAATATGTCATGACATCCTTGATATTCGGAGCAAACTGTGCACCCTTTATTACACAGTATATCAAGAACAAGAATGCCCTCAGGTTCGAATCTGAAATGCCAGATGCTGTGAACGCCATACTTAAGTCTCATTATATGGACGATTGTATCCTCAGCATGAATGATGTAGAATTATGCAGAAAAGTCGTGCAAGATATTTGTTACATTCATCAACAAGGTGGCTTTCAGATCGTTAACTGGACGAGTAATATGCCTGAAGTTCTAAATAAATTACCCAAAGAGACTTTAAGCGATAGTGCAACAAGGTTGAAAATGGACTGCAACGAGTTCAGCGAACGAACCCTTGGATTACTTTGGTACCCGTTAACTGACACTTTATGATTTGATTTGACTCTAAAAAAGATATCTAATGAACTTCGTGACTTCAAAGTCAAACCTACAAAGAGAGAACTTTTTCAAATTGTCATGTCAATTTTTGACGTCTATGGCTTTTTGTCACCGCTTACTATCAAAGCTAAAATTTTGACACAAAATGTTTGGAAAAGCGAAATTAAATGGGATCAGAAAATTTTAGATGAACATTATAATGAATTTAAATCATGGATGCAAGAAATCAAAAAATTAAAAATTTCGAGATGGTATTTTTTAAATGCACATAGTAATGTCCAGGTTAGTAAAGTCGAACTACATATATTTTGTGATGCCTCGCCGAGTGCTTATGCTGCAGTTGCTTATTGGCGCATTAGATATAAATACTGCAACGAAGAGACAGATAAGGTAAATGTTGCTTTCATCGCTAGTAAATGCAGAGTAGCGCCGATAAGGCCGGTGTCAGTCCCTCGACTTGAGTTGCAAGGAGCTCTACTCGCAAGTCGACTAGCCGCTGTTATTCAAGACGGGCACACTCTTAAACCTGACAAACTATTTTTCTGGACAGATTCCACAATAGTTTTACATTGGTTAAGAAATGAAAATAAACATTACAAACCATTTATTGCACATAGACTCGGAGAAATTGACACATTAACAAATATAAATGAATGGCATTATATACCAACTAATATAAATATTGCAGATGTCGCTACAAAGAAATCTTGTTATAAGCTGGACGCTGACTGCGATTGGCTTCTCGGACCGAAGTTTCTTCGTGATACGTCGTGCGATGACTGGCCCCGGGAACCTGAAACAGAAAATAAATATAGTAAGCAAGATTTAGAAACAGTAAATATTATACATAATAATATTTACTGTTTCGCACTGCGCACGGTTCGAATGAAACTGTTGTCAATGAATTAAGACAAAGATATTGGATTGTAAAAATCCGCCCGACAGTAAGAATGGTCGCGAAGAACTGTTTATTGTGTCGTATCAAAAAGGTTCAACCATTGCCTCCATTGATGGGTGATCTTCCAGAGGCTCGTATGTTACACTATTACCGGCCTTTCACTGCAACCGGCCTAGATTTGTTTGGCCCTCTTGAAATAACTATTGGCCGACGAAGGCAGAAGGTGTATGCTGTATTATTTACCTGTTTAACAATACGTGCAGTACATATTGAAATAGTACACAGTCTGACAACCGATTCACTCATCATGGCCTTAAGACGGATAGCTGCTAGACGTGGTTGGCCAAAAAAGCTGTTTTCCGATAATGGAACTAACCTTCGTGGTGCGGATGCCGAACTCAAAAGGTCTTTAGCAGAGATTAATCAGAATGATCTACAAAATAAGACGGCATGCTATGGTTTACAGTGGAATTTTATTTCACCTGTCAGTCCCCATATGGGTGGAGCGTGGGAACGCCTCATTGGCACTGCGAGCCACCCTGAGAGAAAAAGCCCCACACGAAGAAGTGATGCAGACAGTTTTAGCCGAAGTTGAGAGCTTAGTCAACAGCAGGCCGCTCACCCAGGTGTCAGTTGATCCAAACTACCCGGAGTCCCTAACACCCAATCACTTTTTAATAGGAACATCCTCTAGTTTACCAGCACTAGGTTCATTCGATGATGATGACCTGTGTCTACGTCGTCAGTGGCGTATAGCCCAGCGTTTGTTGGATCTATTTTGGAAGCGATGGATGAAGGAGGTTCTCCCATCCTTATTACCACGAGCAAAGTGGCATCGAGACGTAAAACCCGTAAAGGTTGGAGATTGGTTCTGCTAGTGGATCCAAATTCACCGCGAAACGTTTGACCCAGAGGTCTTGTAGTTAATGTTTATCCTGGAAAAGATGGTCGAATTAGAGTCGTCGACATTAAAACGAAGTCCGGCATTTTGAAGAGACCCTCAGCGCGTGTGGTAGTTTTACCAACAGATGATGAGTCCCACAACAACAGCACTGCGGGGGGACTGTTGAGAACATAGTTCTCGTTGCTCAGCAACAGTTGTTATAAACTGACATTCATATAATTTCATATTTTCTAACTAACATTGTACTGTACTAAATAATTATTAATACAAAGCCCTTTTAATTATAACTGCGTTTATTTCTATATTCGTCCTAAACTCTTTCTCTCGCTAACAATGTGTTATGTTAATAATGTCACAAATCCAAAATGTAAATATTAATTAATATATAGATATTAACTTCGTGTAGGTACAATATCTTTGCCGATTCAAATTTAAGAAAAATTAAAAATAAAAATGTCAAATTGACATATTGCCGTCAGCTGACTTTGGCTGCGGTCCGAAACAGATAACAGCGCTCACAGTGCTAACGATTATAATCGCCCGAGGGGTTATTGTCTAGCCGTCTTATTAATAAACGTAGACTAAGGCAGGAGTAACTTTACTCCGAGTATTAAGTCAGTAGTAAACATTTTTTATATTAATAAACACGGAGTAGGGAAGGAGTAAGCTAATCCAACTCTACTCTCGGAGTAAATGTTATACCTGCTAGCTACCTAGTTTAGCGACAGATTAAGGTTGGAGTAGCGTTGTCTTTGCGTAAATCTATATAATTTGTCAACTTTGACACGTATCTTGTCATTAGATGGCGACCGTTTTATTTTTCACAGTCGAATTGAGCGAATTTGTGTTTATTGTTGGTGTGGTTAATTTTGTATTGTATTAAAATGGAAAGTGACTATTACTATTATTTAGATGATTTGATGTTGATCGACGAAATCGAAGAAATTGAAAATAGCGCTCCACTAATAAGAAGTTTTGTCATATTTTTGCAATATTGCGATCACAAATCGCGAACAAAATAACCACAAAATAACCTTGAAAGACAATCTCAAACTGAAAAAGGTGAAAAAAAACAGAAAAAACTGTCATCCCATGTATTTCTGTCTGTCACACGATGCTTAAATCGTTCACCAACTCATTCTTTTTACTTTTAAATTGCAAGGGTTGCCATAAAATACGCGTTAATCCGAGAGTAAGGAAGGCTTTGTTATTCTAAGCTTACTCCGTGTTTATTAATAATGTTATAAACACAAAGCTACTCCTAGCTTAAACTGGTAGTAACTACTCCGAGAGTACGTTCGGATTAAGGAGGGAGTAGGCGATTTTTATTAATAAGGCTGTTAGGGTTTTAATTAGGTACTTACAACATTGTTTCCCCCAGCAGGCCTATTCGCTAACTACGGTTGGTAACTAGAACTGTCATTTTTAACCGACTTCAAAAAAGGAGGAGGTTCTCAATTTGATGCGTATGTTTTTTTTTGTGTGTATGTTACGCGATTACGCCATGGACCGATGGACCGATGGACCGGTGGACCGATTTTCAATTTTTTTTGTATTCGATAGAGTAAGCTCCAAGGATGGGCCCATGGTCACCAAAGTTAGGATCTGATGATGGGATCCCATGAAAATCGAGGAAAACCCTTAAATTTTAAGGTGTCTAACGTGTTTTGTATGTATGTTACACGACTTACGCGATTACTTCGCCAATCAATCTGACCATCGATTTTTATTAACGATATACCCAGAATATAGATCACTAGACAAATACGACAGTGTTTTTATTTTTTTGATATCTTAAAAAGTGACCGAGTTATAAGCGTTCAAAGTTGTCGCGCCGCCCGGATTTATAAAGCGAGTCGAGGAACGTTGATGACGTCACACATCGACAGCGGGGAGAGGCACGCGCAGCCTGACGTACTTCGTTAGCTCTGTGCTACTGGTGCCCGCGATTTTACGTGGCTCTATTGTGGACCGATTTTCAAAATTCTTTTTGTATTCGATAGAGTATACTCCTGGGGTGGTGCCAAGGTCACCAAAGTCAGGATCTGATCATGGGATCCCATGAAAATCGAGGGAAACGCTAATTAGAAATTTAAATTAGGGTTTCTTTCACTAAAAAGTTAAAAATAAAAAATATTTTACAAAAAATAAAAACCGACTTCAAAAATACTGACAAGTTAAAAATAATATTAGGATAGGTACAGACAACATCACACTTCTATATTGAAGTCGGTGCCAAATTGTAAGACTAGAAGATCACCGTTTGGCGCCGACTTCAATATCGAAGTGTGATGTTGTCTGTACCTAATCTTATATTATAAAGTCTTTCAATAAAAAATATTTTACAAAAAATAAAAACCGACTTCAAAAACACTGACAAGTTAAAAATAATATTAGAATAGGTACAGACAACATCACACTTCTATATTGAAGTCGGTGCCAAATTTTAAGACTAGAAGAGCATCGTTTGGCACCGACTTCAATATAGAAGTGTGATGTTGTCTGTACCTAATCTTATATTATTTTTAACTTTTCAGTGTTTTTGAAGTCGGTTTTTATTTTTGTAAAATATTTTTTATTGAGACACTTTATATCCATTACTGGTTTAGTGCTCTTATGTGTTACGGCAGCAGCAGCGTTCATGATAGGAGTAACGGAAGTTAAGTTCCTTTCAAAAATGACAGTTCTAGTTAGCAACCGAAGTTACAGAATAGGCCAGCAGGAGGGCTACCGCCTAACTCATTGCGATCGCTCGTAATCGCTTTCGTGACATTAAAACTATTGTTCTAATGCCACGAAAGCGATAGCGAGTGATCGATTGCATTGAGAAAGGCGTTAGGGCCGCCGGCCGCAGTACATCATTTTGAACCTAAAACACAATTATCAAACGTCAGACTGACAGTTCGCTTACAGTGATTTCACTCCAGAGTATTAGCGCCTCAAGTTCTATTTGATGTAAATGAAGACATCCTTTGGGTTTGGCTCTCCTAAAGTTAATAGCGCGCTCACAACATTTCGGGATGCGTTTGAGCGCGTTATTGGCGCTGATAATGACTTTTATTGATTTTCGGACCGCAGCCTATTACAGTCAACTGTCAAAGTCATTGTGGTCATGTCAAATTACCAAACAAGAGTTTCGTTTCGTGTTTATTTCCCAAGATTTGTTTTGCAATAAAATATTTCTTCAACCAACTTACCTATTTAGTTTGCATGAAATAAAATATCATCATGGACGAGCTCGATGACAAATTCTACTACGTATATAGTTCAGCACTGGATCACAAACTGCAAATAAAAATGTAAGTTCTGATATCTTTTGTTTTAGCCTTAATAATTTCAACTTAATGTTGTAGGTGTATCCAAAAATTTTTACAAATTGCTATCAATTTTAATAAGAATTATATTTGAATTGCAGTGGCACTCTAGAGGGCAAACGCACGAAGCCTGAATATGACAAACTCTTGACGGATCCAATGCTAAAATTCTCAGGACTGTACCAAGAGGGTTGTTCTGACTTGTACGTCACCTGCCAGATATTCAGCGAAGGCTCACCTCTCGCTTTACCAGTCACCACTTCCTACAAAGCCTTCGCCAACAGATGGAAGTAAGTAAAATTCCATCCATTGACAGATTTACGATACATATGTCACTACTTCCTTCCCGCAAATGTCGTATAAGCCGAACAGGCTAATGATAAGTATACCTCTATGAGATGGAAAAGTGAAACAAATCCTAGCATGGCACATGGGTGAACTATAGAAGAGAAAGTAACTAACCCTCATCCTGTCTCACTTCATTGTTATATGTGAGAAAGAGAAAAAAATAATTTTATTTTTCTCTTGTCATGTTTTGTCCATGGTCCGTGCTACACCTGCTGATCTATGCATGATGTAGTGTCAATCCTCTTGTGTGATGTAGTACTTTTCGATTGTGTAACTTCCCATATTGACCAATGAAGAGTGGGTATTGCAAATTCAGCGACCATTAGGGTATTAAGATTTTTCTTGGTACAATAAGCATGCTAGTAAGAATAAAATGTAACAGTTTTGATAACTACAAGCAAATTATTGAGTAAGTGGATGATGATTTGGCTTATTGGATTGTACACACTAATTTGTTTTCTTCTGGTCTCCTTAAAATTGTATTTTTATATGAAATCAATTATACACGGTTATTTTTTTATCACCCTGGTTATTTTAAGGGTGGCTTCAGGACAAGGTAGAAGAATTATTTAACCATTAATAATAAAATTTACTCACCTGTTTAATTAGATATTTATCATCTAAAATATCCAAAAAATACTGTACTGGTATGGACACTGAGTGAAGTTGTAGGCAAAACGTTGAATGAACGCGAACTGGCAACAACGTCGCCGATTCAAAGTCATCACTGAGTTGATCACAATTTCACCTTCCTACTTTACGGGCTTAGGACCGGCAAAACAAAGTTTTTAAAGAAAACAAACAGTACTAGGTAGGTATTACGGTTATGGTAGGTTGTTTTGGCATAGTTAAAAAATTGTAATCAACTTTAAATACTTACCTACCTAGGAAACAATTTAAATCAACTTTAGTTCTAATAACAAAAGAGTTCTAAATTTAAAGGAAGTCCTCTAACTCATACATAGTCGTGCACGTTTAAAACTATACATGACCACAACAACATATCACTTTGGTTAGTGTTTAACGTCTCGAAATGCAGTTTTCGCTTCCAAGTCTTACGTTTGTGGGTTCACTTTCTTACACCAAACACTTAATTTCACTTCACAAGTAAAAGTCTACGGTCTACCGGAGTAAGGTCTGTGTATTCGCGAGATGTGTTAACTTGAAACTAAAATTCCGAATGCGCCCGATTGCCGCGCGTCAGGCGCGGGCGCGACATCGCGATACGTTCACACGCGCTGGGGTCAAAGGCAAACTAAAGCCGGCCGGCTCGTGCCGACAAGCGAGCGACAGCAAACAACAAAACGCCGCCGCCGGCGGCGACTGTCTCTGTCTTTCACTATTGTAATGTCTAGTGCAATAATAACTCTTAATTCAAACGAATTGTAGATTGATCTTGCTTGAATTAATAATGCGACGTTGCCGCATTTTCCTAAGCCCGTAGTAGTAAATGCTTTATTCATTCATAATCTTACCTTATCTTGTAGTAAACAAGAACAATGTCTATAATTTAATATTATTGGCGGATAAAATTTAAAAAATATAACCACATGTTTTTTTTATTGATATGAGTCGTCTAGCGTCTACCGAGCTGCCTCTAAAATTTTCCAGTATGATAAAAAAATAACCGTGTATAAATATTAAAAAAAATAGTCTCCTTGATGATAGCAATAAGTTAACATTGTACACAGCTGGAATGAATGGGTCACTTTGCCAGTATTCTACAGTGATTTGCCAAGGAATTCAATATTAGCCATGACAATTTATGATTGTGCTGGCCCAGGGAAAGTCATGGTGGTTGGTGGTACAACAATATCGCTGTTTGGAAAACATGGCATGTTGAGACAGGTGAGCTCTTTAACTACATTATAAATTGCTTTATCAGACTTGCAGAATCTAAGTCAAATAATCTGTGAGTATTCAAAATAGACATTTTGAATAAGTACTTCTTTATTGTTGGTTTAAATTTATAAAGCAAGAAATATTAGTATTTTTTAAAACTAATATGCCTAACATAATTTGGACTAATACAAGCAAATGTAATTCATTTGCATGTTACTCTTTTAATTAAAAATTAAATAATAAGCATACACATAAAAATTCTAGTCAACAATAAATAAATAGAAAAACCTGTTTTTTTTACTTTTATTACAGTGAGCCTAGCTTAACCCGTCAGCCGCCAACTGGTTGCATGCAACAGGTATGGCTTTACACTATGTAATAATTGAAAAATACCCTCACGAAAGAAAATTTATAAATAAAACATTGCTTTTTACAGAATGAAAAATATGTTTTAGTTGTAAATATATTTTTTTTGTGAAATAAAATTTTTTGAGGGTATTTATAAAAAAAAAACATAGCGTGACGCCACACCGATCGCATGCGACCGCCAGGTAGGTGAGAGGTTAATGACTCCATTCCTCTTGATGGTAAGTGGAAGAGGAATCCAAATGTTAAGATAGCTAGTGCAGAGAAGATCATACCCACTTTGCTAACCACCCTCACCTTGGTGACCTGCAAGGTGCTTCTTCACACGTCTTTTAAAGGACCTGGGATTGTAAGAAGGAAGAAACACATTTGCTGAAAGAGAGTTCCCTTTTTGATTGTGGCACATAGAAATGAGTTGCAAAAGTTTGCATTAGTATGGTAGTCATAGTAAGACGGTGACAGCGCAGGCCAGCACATGTAGTCCTTAAAAGGAAAGGTGAGGGTGGGATTAATAAAATAAACACTTCTCTTACTAACTCATTATCTTTATCATTAGCCACACACATCCATTGCTGGATATAGACCTCTCCAAGTGCAAGCCATTAAGCATGATCTGGGGCTACTCTTATCCAGATTTTGCCAAGGACCTTGTGAAGATCATCGTTCCTCCTAGTCTGAGGGCATCCTACATTATGCTTGTCAGTGTATGATGCCCCATTGATTTACTACCAAACGTAGATAGAGCACTTCATACAAAAACGCGCTTGAAATCTGTCACCTAATCGACTATACATTTGTACGCTGTTAAATAGGTAGTTGAATATGCACACCCCAATTTAAATTACCATAAAGAAAGTACCGTATTTATCGAATTCAACCTTATTCTTTATTATTACGGCAACTATTTGAAGTACAACCGTGTGCAGTTACATCATTTCATACCTAGCCACATTAAATTTGACGTTTTAGTAATTGCTACAATTGCTTGCTTAAAATATCAACTTTATACTCTCAAACATAATGCTCAAAATTGCTTATCGCGTTGTCGCTCTAACGCATGGAAAAGAACTGCATGAGGCAGTTCTTCACCGGCCCACTTTTCGAACGTTCATGCGTTATCTACGTTTGGTAGTAAATCAATGATAATGCCCAGTCTAGAAGTTGTTACCCCCACCAGTTGTCAGTTTTGCGGTTGATGTGGCCAGCCTACTACCAGTTTAAATTGCTAATTCTATTGACTACGTTGACAATTTTAGTTCTCTGTCAGAGCATCTCGTTCCGAATTTGATCTTTCAGAGAGACTCCAAGAGCAGCCCTTTACTCACTCAGCGATTTTAAAACTAACTCATCATGTAATATAATAATAAAATTATTCTCTTGACAAGTTTAGCGCAGAATAAGGTCGCAGACTTCACCCAGGCAGCCAGCTGCCATTTAATTTTTCAGGAATTCAGGGTTGGGATGGCAAATTACAGTACCGCTTCATGTATTGCTGTACTTTTCAGCCTCAGAATATGCTAGATGAATGAAAAAAAAATATTGCTTTAATGGAAGCTCATTCATATAATAAACAGAAAGAAAAAATCGGTTTTCGAATAACTATAAACACAACCAAGATATAAGATATTAAAGATTTTTCTCCATCTCTTTCTAGCAAAACAGCAATTTACAATTTACAAGGTTTGTGTAATATTAAAATTACAATAATTTAAACAAACATTTCAGTAATTTTGTTAAAAAACATGGCAATACAAAGTACGCCGGGTCAGCTAGTTATTTATAAAAATTCAAAAACGTTTATTCAAATTGGATTAGATAATCACTTTCGCACGTCAAAGAAGCTATACCAATGATTCACAAGTCTACAGCAGGAGACCTTTTCCTGGAAAGAACCAGCCAGGGCTATTTTTTTTTTCTCTCCTTGTATTGTTACAGAGAATTGTCAATTGGAAGCTAGAGAGAGCTAATATTCTGAGCTCAACTTCCATTACAAGATTAGATAAGTGTCAGTTCACATGTATAAAATTTTTAAATTCAATCAGTGCATAGCGCCGTGTCAAGCTATTTTGTTTGACCTTGAGGCCGCTCTTATGTCGATCATAATAGGGGTGGTTTTCGTAGTGCAAACGTATAGTTTGACATGCCGCACATACTGTACATGTATCAAAAGAAAAAACAGAAAATGTATGTTTTTATTATACTTGAGTTATTTTTAATTGAATAAGATCTTAGAGCATTTAACCTGGAGATGGCAAGGCTGGGCGAACCCCTCTGCCAAAACACGTTGGTTGTATGACCATACACGTATAAAAGTGTCGTTTTGTATCGCAAGTAAGAGCTCGTAAAAATGGTCAATTGTGCAGTTTCCTCTTGCAAAAGGCGATCCAGTAACTCAAATCTTCAAGACTATAACGTTTTCTATCACATGTGAGTGTAAAATATACATTAATTTAAGTACAATTTTCAAGTAAGTCATTTTTATGTTGTCACGATAGCAAAATACAATGGTACGTTGGTAGCTCAACACAGTACACGGGCATGATTTGCGGGCGATTGCGTAGATACACGTTAATTTGTCAATGTGTGTGTATTTTTTTACTGTGAGGTAATCTTTTCATAGTGTGCGTATCTGTAATTGAATTCTAAATTCGTAGTGTTCCATGCGTGTTTACCCCGGCTCCCGCAAAATGTGTCAGTAAAATGTATACTGTAATTTGTTGCGTACCATCTCCATGGGTTAAATGCTCTAAGAATAAGATTAACTTTTATTTATGTTGTTATGTTGGGCACTTTTCACTTAAGGTCAGTAGGCGTACTCTCGAACGAATTCCGATCGATCGATCGATGAGATTGCGATTTTTTGTACGCTTGAGTTTCCACATTGACGCCATATTGGACCCGTTTTGCGCAGATTTTGAGTGAACAAAACTCAGTGCTATTTAATTTTCTCAAGATACGGATCCAATTTGGTACTAGTATTGCTAAATAAGCGTATGAAAAAAAACAAACCTAACGTCGATCGGTCGGAATTGGTTCGAGAGTAAGCCTACTGGATGGCTAACCGAATCCAGATCTTAATCCGCCATTGGGCAACCTCTGTAATGTCGGGGTAATGTTTTTGGTACATCTGTACTTCTTGCCGTTTCTTTTGAATTTTTACTGTTGTTACTTATAATGCGGATATGTGATTTTTCATTAAATTAACCTTCCTCCGTTAAGATAATCCAAATCAATTAACACGACATGCTGTTTACGAATGTAGTACTTATCTATTATTGTTTGTTAAATAGATTATGATAACTTATTAATTCTCATTCTTCCACCTAAAGGTCAATGCTGGTATTTATTACGTACCTATAAACTGATACTATGCAATCAATGAAGACACATATGATGTGCCAACCACAGAAAGCTCAAATTACAGTATATTGTAGATTCATTTAAATAGTCTATACCCGAAGTAATGAAAGCACATCACTTCTGACAAAAAAAGACAATCGTTTAAAATTAAAGTTGTTTGTTCAATACAAATTAACAATTGTGAGTTTTTTTGGGGTTCTCAACTTGTTTATTACTTTTAACCTTTCCTTATCTCTCAGGTGATTGTAGTTAGTTCATAACTGTCTTTTTTTCATTATTGGCTTTGTTAATCTTCTTGTGTGTCTTGACAGTTTGAAATGCAAAGTCTGAGCTACTACTTGCAAATATAAAGAATATCCATAGAATTGGGATTTTAGGATTTGTTCATAATATCATAAAACATAGAAAAATCTGAAAATTTAATGTTCTCCATCTAGTCCATGGAAAACCGATTTTTGTATGTATGAATAATATAGTTATGGTATGGTAAACGCGTTAATGAGTTAATGACAGGCTTTGTCGAATATCTATATCCAACGAGTAATATGTATAAAACATTTCACTGTCTTATTTGTTTAATGAAGCATTATTGTGCTAATATATTTGTGAATGCTAATAAGAAATGTTCCTGTTTAGATGTGCAGGATAGGTTTGGAGTCCAGGAAAATCACCAAATTCACTTTAAATTATATATTTTCTAGAGAGCTTTCAATTTAGATATTTTTCAGTCAACGTAGTATATGACAGTGACAATCTATCAAAATACAATATTTTACTATATATCTCAAATTCAAATAAACCACTGTGCCTAATAGATGACAAGGAGTTCGCATACTTTAACAGTTCCCTTTATAAAATTGATGACGATGTCAGAATATAATCAGTGTTAATCGTCAGTACCAGTGGAATCGTCATTTCAGCCAAGAAATGTTGTATCGTCGTGTCTTGACTCTTGATCGTCCGACTCTTGACTCTTGACTCTTGACTCTTGACTCTTGACGTCGTGTCCGAATAACTTGACCAAAAATCTTAACTCTAAAAGCATTTTTCGTTTTGCTTATCCAACGACGCCGGTTAGTGACTACTAGATAAGTTTGTAGGGACTCTGACCCGATGCGCGAGTCCAACCCGCATTTGCCGTGTTTCCTGGCTTTAACTCGTACACCGTCTACAATTTTCCTCTCATTTTACTGGTTACCTGGTAGTGAATGCCCCAGATATCAAGTCCGCACTTTGTACAGTAAGCGATGCGTCAAGCTATACTGTTTAACCGTTGGCCCACTCTTATGTCGCTCGTAATAGGGGCATTTTTCGTAGTGCAAATGTGCTTCATATGGCTCTTACTGTATATTATATATTATTTAACTAGCTGTGCCCGCGAACTACGTTTCGCCATATATTTTTTCCCCGTTTTTGTAACATTTTTCATTGATGCTCAGCTCCTGTCGTAGCGTGATGTTACCTATATAGCCAATAGCCTTCCTCGATAAATGGAATATCGAACACAAGAATTTTTCAATTTGCATCAGTCGTTCCTGAGATTAGCGCGTTCAACCAAACAAACAAACAAACAAACTCTTCAGCCTTATAATATTAGTAAGAAGTAAGTATAGTATAGATGTTATACTATTAGGATTAAATGAAAATAAATAAAATGTTCCCCAATTTGTTGTGTCATCGGTCGCTGCCACTATTATTATAGTTATTCATTCCCGCCAAGATAACACAAACATTCACCGAGCTCCATATGTCAGAGATATAATATATATTATAACTATAAATTAATAACAGTGAGTTATCAATTTACACGTAATATGGAAATTGCCACTCCCCCAATCAGTCGACGCTGGAACTCAATTCAGGCACACATACATAACAATAACAAACATTTTTTTATCCCGCGCTTACACCTTTGTGTTAACGTTCTTAAATAAAAAAAAACGTGTCATAGTAATAATAGGCCAGTGTGATCAGAGGCAATTATAAAATGGGCAACCGATTCAGTTGTTTTTGGCGGAAACTTGAGTTATACGTGAAAGTGAAATTGACGAGGGGTCGTCTTGTCCAGGGCATGTTCGACCTGCGCGTGTGGCCGGGGCTGGAGGGCAGCGAGAGCACGCCAGGGAAGGCCCCCGACATGGGCAAGGAGCAGATGCAGAGGCTGGCCAAGTTGGTTAAAAAACACAGAAATGGCCACATGCCTAAGGTAGGAGTTGCTTTTTTATACAAGTAATTTAGGAAACAAGCTACTGCCCACCCTGATGCTAAGTGGTAGCAGTCAGCTATTGTACATGTGGCTCTTGTGAGATTCGCAGCAAATCTGCAATCCCCACAAGAACCACAGTGTACGTTTCCAACTTGTGACATAAAATGTAAAGTCACAGTGCCCAGTAATTTCACTGACCCTTCAAACCGGAACACAGCAATGCAAGCACTGTTGCTTTGCGGTAGAAATAAGTAAGACGGAGGTACCCAAGCACGCGATTATATTAGGGATTTACCTATGAAAATGTCAGTTAGTCTACAAAAAGCTGGTTCTTTTTTTTGTTTAAATTTATTAAAAAAGAAAGCGCATTAACTCGCCTAGCGGTTTCGTTTCATCAAACTTATGAATCGTGGCATGTTTGGGTCACTTTCTGCAGGCGTATTAATTTACGAACGCTCAGAGTTTAACAATCACAGTTAAAAGACTACCACAAATAACATCATGGTTTGAATTAAAAAATGACTACAGTACCGATAACATTCGGAAATTTCGTGATTGCTTGAATTCGTTAACATTCTCTGATGTGTATGCAAGCGATGATGTAGACATAGCATTTGATAATTTTCATAATACGATGAGGTTATTTTATGATCTCTGTTTTCCAACAATAAGAATAAGAAAGAAATTGTATGCAGGGAACACACAATGGTTGACCAAAGGCTTAAAATGTTCATTGGTAAATAAGCGACGAATTTATTTAACATATAGACTCCAAGGTACAAATAAAACAATAAATAAGAGAAAATATAAAGTCTATAAAACTATTTTAAGAAAATGTATACACAAATCAAAACAATTACAATCAATTAAATATATTAATCGACAGAAAAATAAATGTAAGGCGGCTTGGGAGCTAATTAAGAATAATGTGAACGAAAATGTAAGCCAAAAAAAGGACATTGAAATAATACTAAAAGATAATATTAAATATGATAATCCATTAGACATAGCTGAATTATTTAATAAGTTTTTTATAAATCTGACAAATGCTGACAAAAATAATTCAACAAATGAAATTGACAAAATAAAATCAATAAAATTCACACCTGATACCATATTTTTACAACCAACGGATGTAAATGAAATATACAAAATCATTATGAATCTTAACAACACAAAGTCAGTAGGCTATGATAAAATAAGAACGGACATATTAAAGGAATGTAGTCACTGTTTATGTGCTCCTCTATCTCATATAATAAATTTGTCATTTACAAATGGCATATTTCCAAAAAGCTTAAAATTATCTATAATTAAACCTATATATAAGAAAGACGACCCTCAAGATATGAATAACTATCGTCCTATAACACTCATACCGGTCATTGCGAAAGTATTCGAAATGGCAATGTATAAGCGCCTTGTAAGCTTTTTTGATAAAAATGATATACTGGTTAGGGAACAATTTGGGTTCAGGAAGAACAGTTCAACAACATTAGCGAGTTTCCATCTAGTAAAAATTATAACTGAAAGTATAAATAATAGAATACCACTGACAGCACTATTCTTGGATATGAGTAAAGCTTTTGACTTGGTGAATCATAACATACTGCTTTATAAATTATATAGGTACGGCGTTAGAGGAAACGCATATAAATGGATTGAGAGTTATCTAAAAAATAGAAAGCAATGTACACAAATTACAAAAATTATAAATGGAAATAAAATTGTTAATGAATCACAATACGAATTTAATGGATGCGGTGTTCCGCAGGGAAGCATACTAGGCCCGTTCTTATTTCTTATAGATATAAATGATTTACCAGACTGTTTAAAACATGATTGCATATTATATGCTGATGATACAACAATAATCATAAAAGAAGCAAATAGCTCAAATTTTGAAAATGACATTAGTAATGAGCTAACAAAAGTAACAAACTGGCTTAAAAATAATAATCTGAAAATGAATACGAATAAAACAACAATTGTACAATTTCAATCATATTTATTTATTTATTTATTTATTTATAAAGATTTACCAACGTTTGCTTACATTGCTTAAAGTATGACAAACAATACAAAGACAAACTATGATAAAATGCAACAAACACTTATAGGTAAATCAGCATGCACTAAAAACAGATAAAAAAAAAATTAAATTTAAC
The DNA here is from genome assembly GCA_963935595.1 of Schoenobius gigantellus. Taxonomy (NCBI): domain Eukaryota; kingdom Metazoa; phylum Arthropoda; class Insecta; order Lepidoptera; family Crambidae; genus Schoenobius; species Schoenobius gigantellus. The sequence goes on from OZ012554.1 coordinate 32,295,905, forward strand.
TTATGTAAATATAAAAGTAAAAAAAAAAACACTTATTTCGACAAAAGGTCCAAGACCACGTGTCGGAGCTTATTGGGTGAATCAGCAAAGATGTCGATTACGTCACTATTTACATTGACTACTTTGCACATTCTGCAAATTGGGGAGTTTGAGCCAAATACTGTTCTACGTAGTGGATTTACGAGTGGGGTTATTTTATTGCGAGGGTATCTGTAAGGAACACGGAAATTAAACCTGTGCAACAATTGAGGACAATCAATAAGGTTGTTTAAGATTTTTGACACGAAAAGTAAATCTATAATAATTCTTCGATCTTCCAACGAATCAATTTTAAAATGTGCTAAATTATTTTTGTACGATGTTACTTTTTTTAACTTTCGCATGCCTGTGGAAAACGCTAAATGATTAACAAATTTCCTCTGTATTCGCTCCAGTAATAACGCTAATAGAACTCCACTTAATATTATATGTAATGGTGATAAAATTGAAGAAGCTGAACAGGCCAAATTTTTGGGTATAATGTTTGATAGGCATTTAAACTGGAAAGACCATATTCTTGCCATTTGTACTAGGCTGGATAAATTTGTTTATGCCCTAAGAAGATTGCGACAAGTTGTATCTAAAGAGGCATCTCTAAAAGCATATCATGGCTACGTTTCATCTGTTCTTTCATATGGCCTGTTAATTTGGGGCAATTCTGTATTCGTCGACAAGGCGTTCAAAATTCAAAAGAAATGTGTTCGAGCTGTCTGTGGAGCGTGGCCCTTAGATAGTTGTAAGCCATTATTTAGTTCTTTAAGACTCTTACCATTGCCGTGCATGTACATTAAAGAGGTGTGTCTTTTTGTTAAAACACATCCACATTATTTCCAACTAAACAAAGATGTTACTGGAAGACCTACAAGATATCCTTATAAGCTATATACACCCCAATGTAATCTAAATATGTATAAGAATAATGCATATTACATGGCAATCAAGATATATAATAAATTACCAAACAATTTGAAGGACCTACCGCTGACTATATTTAGAAAAAAAATTAACCAACTTTTGGCAGACAAGCTATACTATAGTATTAGTGAATATTTAAATGATTATTTTTAGAATTTAGATCATTACTCAGTATTTTATAATTGACATAATCTATTTGTTTCGAGTTATTTAATTACTTATGATTATTGACATTTAAATTATTTATGATTATTGACATTTTAAATTAATTACGATTATTGACATTCACAAGTACCTATATTTTTATTTTATGACACAATATTTAATTAAAATCTGACAAAATGAGAATAATGACATTACTTAGCTGTTTTGATGTATTTCTATAAATGATAAATTATGTGAAAATGTCATTAAAGATTAAATAACAATTTATATTTGCATGCTTTTGACATAAGCGGAATATGTGACACTTTATACACTTGAAGATGATATTGTAACACCATGTTCTAGCAAATAAATGATATTCTATTCTATTCTATTCTATTCTAACTACGGTCGGTAACGAGAACTGTCATTTTTGAAAGAAACTACACCCATTACTAGTTGGGTGATTATATTATGTGTTACGGCGGCGTTCATTATAGCAGTAATGGATATTAAGTTTGTTTCAAAAATGATAGTTCTAGTTAGCAAGCGAAGTTAGAAAATCGGCCCGCTGATCAAGTTGAAATATTATTTATTTTCAGAAAATTATTTGAAAAACCGACGTTGCTAATATAGATTTTTAAAGACAAAAAAATCATTAGACTTTCCGAGTTTCTTGCCTGTTCTCGTGAAGGATGTCGCAGTTTTCCGAATATTTATACGCAACGTTTTTTCTTCTCCTGTATACAAGAATTAATTCATCAAATATCTACTATACTTCTGTAACTGTATTAATTACAATTTTGTATTTTGTTCGACATGAATGAGGAGTGCCTTTAAAGCTCTATCTTATTCTTATATTTTATATAAAATCTCGCGTTACGATGTTTGTCCGGGATAGTAGTTTTAGAGTAAAACTACTTAACCGATTTCGCTGAAATGTGGCTTGCTGTATGTAATTTAGTCCAACTTAAAAGATAGGATTTTTTTCTCGACTATTGCCCTCAAATTTATTATTGTGAATTAACCGACACCTCGGTCGGTAGAAAGCGGCAAAAACTGCTCCGAGAGATCTAATAATTTACCCATTTAGAAATAAAAAAATAGTCATACAATAAATATAATATGTTATAAATAAGGTCTAATAAATGTGCATATCTGTTGTTACATGACGGGATGTACATACTTCACGCGATCATAGATAATCCCGAAAATAGGGCTAAATAAAGCACTCGAACATATTTTTTCGTAATAATTTTCGGATTGTAGAGATAATTTTATATTAGGCTATTTCTCCATAAATTTCAAAGCGATCCAACCAAAAAATAAATTTTCAATTCAGTAAGAAAGAAGTTGTTGTGTAAAGATACTTTGATGTTCTTAAGGTCGACTGGCTGGACCGGTTGACGTTCCGGGAGATCGAGATAATCAACGAGAAGGAGAAACGCAGCTCCGACTACATGTACCTCATGATCGAGTTCCCCACGGTCAAGGTCAACGGCATCACTGTGAGTAGAGCTGTGACCTCAGTACAGTGAGCTTCTTTGTAAAGCTATACTGTTTGACCTTTGGGCCGTCATTATGTCGCTCGTAATAGGGGTGTTTTTCGTAGTGCAAACGTATAGCTTGACATGCCGCCATACTGTAAAGGTTTTCGTAGTGTACATGTAAGGCTTGAATGGGAGCTTACTATACTTGCGCCCCGCGATTTTAACATTCCACCGCAGACATGTACCTAAATAGATAACGTCAACGTCAATATCAGCGGTGTGCTGGATATCCGTATCCGTAGATATCCGAGACGGAAGAAGGTATCCTATATCTTTTGCTTTTTGGCGGATCTCGAATGGATCTTTCACACCCGACCTCTTAGACAGAAGCCACACTTATTTTTATTATATTTATTGTATGGAGATTTACATACATACATTTTGTCTGCGGGACGACTGCGGAAAAATAAGCGTGTGGCTTTTGTCTAAGGGGGCTGTTCGGAAATCGCAAAAAAAATCAGCTGTTCCATACAAATGTTCAACATTCACTGAACCTAGATGTATGGAACAGCTGATTTTTTTTGATTTGCGATTTCAAAGTTGGTCCCATAGTGAAAGTTGTTCAGTTTGCTTGTCTGAACAAGCACACAATTTTTTTTGGTAATTAAAAATTAGCCTTGTATATTTCATTCATATGTACATGATATTTAATCTAAATGAAATGTTCAATTCATATTTAACCAAAAAGAAATTAAATGAAAAATTGATTTTTATTGACAAGGCTGCCTCTTGTCTTGTTTATATGTTTCTGTGATGTGTAATTATTTAAATTTTTCTTTGCGTAATAAATTATAAATATTCATTCACTCATAAACGTCAAATTAAACGGCCGGTGTCGATAAAGAAGATACGTATTGCTCTGCTTTTTAACCCGAACATACACCCGCGGCTTCTATACACGGTGATTATTTTATCACCCTGGAAAATTTAAGGGACGCTTCACGACATGGTTATTAGAATGATTTAAATATCAATAAAAAACATAACTCACTTACCTACTTAATTTTACATTAATTATCTAAAATATCCAGAAAATGCTGTACTAGTTGAGAGCAGCATTTTTAGAGATTTTTTTTATTTTTTTTTAATTTTTATATCTTTTTTTTATATACAGGATGTAACTGAACACCCCAATAACATTTAAGGGTATGTATCCATCAGAAGTAGAGATTCTGTAGGAAAAATATTAGGGCGAACAAACTTACTTTTTTTTCCATACAAACTTAACTAAATTATTTTTTGGTATTAAGTGCCGACAGCCCTAGGTAAGCGTAGGAGGAATACTACGCTCACGTCTGTCACGTGTCATTTTGTTTAAGTTTATTTTGTGTTAAGAGCTGATTATGGTTGTCACTTGAAAGTTTTTGCTTTCAGTTTAAAATCAAATAACTCTGTCATGTCTGAGAAGCTTACCCGATCCGTACATTAAGCAAATCTCTATCGTGTTTAGCATGCGGTCGTATACTACGAGCAAGATGGCGACGAGATGTACCAGTTCAGGGCGCAGGCGGACCTGGTCACGGTGCCCGACTACGAGATACTGCAGGTACGTAGTAGTGTAATAGAGATTTTCATACATCGCACTTGACTCATGCGGTCTCTAAGACCGAGTTTGAAAAGCCAGAAAAGCTCTTGGTCTTTCTTCCCACCTGATGGTAAGTGATGATAGGGCCGAAGATCGAAGCGAACTTCACCTACACTCCTCGACAATTGAGGAACATAACTATGTAATCAAATTATTGTAGTGACAAAATTAGATATGACGTTGGTAGCGAGACAGGCGAGCTCAGAAGCCCAACACCAACCAGCCGAGCAGAAAACTTCTGCCTTCTGGAATCGAACCCCAGTTGACCTCCGGGTCAACACCGGGTGTTATTTGTTAGAAATGATATGCTGATTTTTATATTAAAATATCTAAATACATATAGTATGGTCTAGGAGAACGTAGTAGATAAAATAAAACATCGAATCGTGTGGTGCTTCAGACCTGAGACTAGGCTTATATTTGTCTTTATTTATACGTGATAACTTATCACTTTCCAATTATTAGATCCCTGCTAACGACAAAGACATGTAAATGATCCCGAGTCACGAAAAATGTAGATACCACTGATCCAAAGAAATACTCGATTGTGTAGGAACGTACCACTGGAAATTTAGTGAGCAAAGAAGCGAATGTTTTAGGAGAACCTAGTGGAAAGCAAGCAGCATCGGCTCGCTCGGTCTCTCAGGCCGGGCCTGGGGGGCGACGCGAAACCCTCGGCGACCGAGCGGGACCGGCTGGCCGCCATCGTGGCCGCGCCCCCGGCCACGCCCCCCACCGCCACCGACCAGGACCTGCTCTGGAAGTACAGGCGAGTTCTCTCCCCTCTCTCCCCCCCCCCCCCCTCTTCCTCGCTCACTATAATCATTTTTTTAAGTTACAAGGAATGAGTAGGTCAAGGTCAAGTCAGTATGCAAAAAACTTGATTTTACGAAAAAAATAATATTTACCAATGCCAGTTTCGTGCCGATATTCATAATAGTTTTTAAGATGTGTGTGGTCAAAAGTAGAACGAAAAGCATAATTATGAATCAAAAAATCTATAGACATTTTTCATGAAAATCGAGTTTCTCATGCATAAGTTGGTTACAGAACTTAAAATAATACATATAAAAAGCAAGACTGTCCAGGAATTGTGCATGTATTTTTATTTATTTTCTGAAATGCTTACTACGCAGGGTAGCGCCCTAAAGACACACAGTCTTTAGGGCGCTACCCTCCGTCGTACTTTTGTCTAAATTATAAATTCAAATACTAAAATCTTTATTCAACATTGAACGTCTATAGGGTCTATAAGGTTTAGACCTTACAAATACGGCGCTTATTGGAGTCAAACAAGAAGTTTACTCAACCTTCCTCTTAAGCCTCCAAGCTTGTATTGATATCGTTGTATTATACCAACAGGTATTACCTGTCTTCAAACAAACGTGCCCTGACAAAGTTCTTGGAGTGCGTCAACTGGAATAGGCCAGGTAAGTTTGAAGATTGTTTTTAGGGCATGACGTGTAGAATAAAACCTCGTTTGGTTTTTGGTTTTATTTTTTCATAATATCACATGATTAGTAAATCTACATATATTGACTACTTGTTTATTACACTACGCACGTCACACAATAACTATTTATTCACTAGCATTCAACCAATTTATATTGACCAAACAATCAATTAAAGGCACAAGTGTCAGCTGTTTTGTATAACTTTGTTTTTTTTTTAATTTGTGAAATCGTTTTATGCAAACAATCATCAGTTCAGAAATAAAATATGACGATGAAGACTATTCTTTTTTTACCTTAATACGAGCTATAGGTTTTAAACAAAACAATCTTGTTACGCTTTCGCTCAATTCAGCCTCTTAACCATTACCTTTTTAAATCAATTTCGTGGGCTATATTAAAAACGCCGTATCTGTGCAGACGAAGTGCGCCAAGCTCTGGCTATGATGAAGAAGTGGACGCCGATGGACGTGGAAGATGCACTGGAACTCCTCACGCCCAAGTTCACCCATCCAGCTGTTAGGAAGTAAGAATAATTGAATTTCAATGTCTCTCGCACGATGAAGATCCTATGCCTAAATGAGATACCTTTTTTATACCAGTGGACCCTTACAGTTTCGAAGGCGCGTTTGAGTTTTGACATTTGAAGTGAGCTTAGAGTCTCTTTGCTCATCCCCACTCTGAGGTCCGTTCAGAAACATTTTGTTTTCGCAGTCAGAAAAAAGAAAGAAACAGTCATGTTTGCCCGATATAGAAAGAGAATATATTTCTGAACTAAAGTAAAGTTTACCCGCTCTCCGGCAAAAGCACATCGGCCAAATTTCACACAAGCTGGACCTGAAGTGCCTGAAGATGGGCATTGATAATTTGAAGCGGATTTGTTTTTTGCTATGATTTGAAATATTGTTATAACTCTTTAATTGAACTTAAACTTCAAATTCAGGAGTTATATCTATCAAATATTTTGTGGTTATGAACAAAAAATGACAATATACCTAACATTTTACGTATTGACTAATCTTGTGTAATATAAAATATATTTTTGAGTCATCGGGATATATCTTTATATATTTTTAATTTAATCACAAGGGCAAATATCGGAGTCCGTTCGTAAAACAATAAAAACTGCTCAAAGTACAGCGTAAAAAAACAAAACGTAGGTACTCTCTACTCTGTGCAAAAAATCGACTGCAAAAGAAATCAATCTAAGAATGAGATCTATCACTTGATTTTGACAACGCCGTTTCTTTACAAGCAAATCGAAAAGTCAAATATGTAGGAAATAGATATTTAAAAATCATGCTCATAATATTTTTATTGACATTGCTTGTTGTAAAAATTAAAAGCTGATATTAGAATAAACATATAATGAAATATTGTCAATGTGTTTTAAGCAATTCATAATTATCATTTATTTGTCATCTACAAGAACTTATAAAAGCTATCGGCGCTTAGAGTTATTATCTATGGTGAAGGACTGCGTTCAAGAACTTTGAAAATCTTACAAACAAGTTTCAAAAAACAAGTGAATTATAATTTTCAAAACACAAATACATGAGTAAATAGCTGTATAAATTTGAATTTGGAATTCCTAACCATAGAGGAGATATTTGAGATCAAAGTGGCCAGTACGGCAAAACGCCAATTTCATATGTAAGGACCTAATATTAATACTTAAAAAAACAAATATCAACTTATCGTTTTAGGTAAAAATCATTTATGCCCATCGTCAGGTCCAAATTGGCCATTGTTCATTCACTTGTCAGATTATTTCTGAACGGGCTGGGTGAATAATTGGGTCACCCTCGATTTCATTCGGGTTAGTTTCTGAATGGCGTAGGGTAAAAAATGCACGTTTCTGATCGCTCTCCTATTTATATAAGTTTTTTACATACGACAGGGAAGCTCTCGGACTCCATCATGCCTGATGGTAAGTGACTATAGGACTGAAAATGGGAGCAAACTTTATTCCTCAACAGCCGACTATGTGAAATTGTTATAATTAAACCATCCATTTTGACAAGAAAGTATGTAGTAAAGGTCATGTTTTATCTTTTGAAGATACGCAATATCCCGGCTTAAACAAGCGCCCGATGAGGATTTACTGCTGTACCTTCTGCAGCTGGTCCAGGCGCTGAAGTACGAGGACTTCTCAGAGATACACGACGGTGAGTTGAGTCCCAATCCAGATCCAATGAAGGAGTAAGTGTTCTCGTATGATTGGGATTTACCTGCGTCGTAACGCGTTAATGAACGAAGGAATTTTCACATAACATATACGTATATGTGGCCAACAGCTAAGCGCGTTATTGTTAGCGCGTTCAATAACGCAACGCTAACACTAAGGGTGTTACCAAACCAATCTACGATCGTCGATCGACAGTAGAATCGATTAGTCGATGTCGATCGATAATTTATATGATATTTATATTATAATTTCTGCCACACCGATCGATCGATCATCGACTATTTGATCGTCGATCGATGGATCGACGATCAACATCGATCGATGCAATAGATCGCCGATCTATCGATTGTTTTAGCGACATCCTAATATTAATGCAAATATTAATGATTTTGGGGATTGGAGTCGCTCACGTCCGTAGGTTTTACCCTCGAGACCCTACACGTGATCCCCGGGTGGTGCTAATCGAGTGACCAACTTCTGGTGGTAGGGCCTGAAAAACCCGACTGGCTAGCGACCACCGTGCGCATGACGTAAAACCCGTCAAGTGGGCATTTTGTGTCCGCGTTTCGGGATCAGTCATCGCACAGCCAGAGCTTGAGGGGTCGTTGCTGCGATTCGTGTGGTTTGTGTGGGCTTTCGTCGACCCAGTGCCAGGTTGACTGCGTTGACCCTCCGCCCAGGAAGACCCGAAGAAACGGCTGTTCCGCTGGCCGCCCGTGGTACAGTACAGGGGCCCAAGCGGACCTAACCAGTCCGTGAGGCTGCCCCACCATGCCACGCATAATCTCGGGGTGGTCCGTCGTGCGGGTTGGTGACCGGACGGTGGGTCCCGGCGGCCACTTCCGGGGGGGTTCGGGGGCCCTTTCGTGCGGAGAGTCAGCGCAAATCAGCTGTCGGCTGTTCCCTGGCGAAACAGGCCTACACACGTTAACTATGCTAATCGCTGCAACGACACCTCAATTTCACACCTCTCACTCCAACAAACATGTCAGCGCACAATATTAGGACTGGTCGTACAGCGGTGCACTATCCCACCAAAACACCACTATTCGAGGTGGGGCTCGCTAACATCCGCGGGCTCCATTCTAACCTCTTGGCTGTCCACCACCATCTCGAGACAGCCAGTCCAGCAATGCTGTTTTTGACGGAGACGCAAATTATCTGCCCGGCCGATACAAGCTACCTTAATTACCCCGGCTACGCTCTTGAGGAGTCCTTCAAGGCAAAGGCAGGTGTTTGCTTGTTCGTCCGGGCGGACGTTTGTTGTCGTCGCCTGCGCTGTTTGGAGGAACCTTCCTTTTCCCTCCTTGTGGTACACGTCGATTTTGGCACTCATTGCAGTGTCTACGTGTGCGTCTATCGTTCCCACCGTGGTGACTTGGAGACAACTCGACTTTTTGAACACCTAAGTCGGGTGGCAGATGACGCGCAGGAGCAATTTCCTTCCGCCGAGCTGGTGTTTTTAGGGGACTTCAATGCTCACCACGAGTTGTGGTTAAGTTCCTCTAAAACTGACCATGCGGGTAGGACTGCCCACGCATTCGCTCTCACGCACGACCTGACACAATTGGTTACCCAGCACACCAGGGTACCAGATATTATCGGTCAAGCGCCCTCTTTGTTGGACCTTCTGCTGACAAATCGCCCCGACGGATATCAGGTGGTGATTCGAGCTCCACTAGGATCTTCAGATCACTGCCTGGTATCCGTCTCAGTGCCTCAGGCGTCACGACCGTCGCCTGTGGTTGCAGCACGCCGTCTGTGGCACTATGCGTCAGCAGATTGGGACGGTATGCGGGATTATTACGCATCTGTTCCTTGGTGGCAGCGCTGTTTCAATAGGATGGATCCGGACTCCTGCGCTACCTCTGTTGCTGACGAGATCATACTAGGAATGGAATATTATATTCCACATTCCAATCTCGTCAGTAGAGGGAGACGTAACCTCTGGTTCAATCGCGAGTGTGCCTCTGCTGTTGAAAACAAACAGCTAGCTTACCGCGCTTGGATCAGAGGTCGAGCTTCTAGGGATCCCAATACTAACCTACTGAAAACAGCCTATAATAATGCCACCAAGTTGTGTAAGAGGGCTTACATTAGAGCGGACGCTCAGCGCATTGCACAAGTGAGTCAGGAACTGCTAGCGCACCCTACGGGTAGCCGTTCTTTCTGGCGCCTGGCCAAAGCTGTGCAATCAAACTTCTGCCAACCCTCGCTGCCACCGCTGAGACATGCCGATGGCTCACTTGCTCATCAGCCGCAGGAGAAAGCCGACCTCCTGGCAAAACTCTTCGCGGCCCATTCCCGTATCGATGACTGTGGTGCACAACCTCCGACACTGTCCCATTGTGGCAGCACTATGCCCGATATCCGCATCAGACAGCGAGATGTGCGGGCGGAGCTACAGTCGATTGATATTCGAAAAGCAAGTGGACCAGACGGCATTCCTGCGATTGTACTTAAGAAGTGTGCAGCGGAGTTGACTCCGGTCCTGACGCGTCTATACCGTCTGTCGTTCTCTGCTGGTTGTGTGCCGAAATCTTGGAAAGAGGCCAATGTCCAGCCGGTTCCCAAAAAGGGAGATCGTTCTGATCCGGCTAACTATCGCCCTATAGCCGTCACTTCCATTTTGTGTAAAATCATGGAGAGGATCCTTAACACCCAGCTGATCCGTTACCTGGAAGGTCACTCGTTGCTTAATGACCGTCAGTATGGGTTTCGTCCTAAACGGTCAACAGGTGACCTTCTAGCGTTCCTTTTGCACAAATGGGGTGAATCTATCGATAAGCGCGGCGAGTCTGTGGCTATTAGTCTCGACATCGCCAAAGCTTTTGATAGAGTCTGGCACAAGGCTCTCCTTTCCAAGCTTCCGGCATACGGATTGCCCGCTCAGTTCTGTACGTGGATTGCCAGCTTCCTCCACGAGCGTAGAATTCGCGTTGTCGTTGACGGCTGCGCTTCGCGGTTCGTGGCAGTGAATGCTGGTGTTCCACAAGGCTCCGTTCTATCCCCAACATTGTTTCTTCTGCATATCAATGACATGCTTTCCTTGGGAAGTATACATTGCTATGCAGACGACAGTACAGTGCATGGGGGATATCACGGAAGCTCAGGGGCTGCTCGTGGCAATATTGATAGGGAGAGGCAGAATCTTATCATTGAGCTCAACAGGACGCTGGACCTCATCTCCGAATGGGGTTCCAACAATCTTGTCGAGTTCAATGCTAAGAAAACACAGGTGTGCGCGTTCTCGGCGAAAAGGTCACCTTTCCTCCCCCCTCCTTCTCTTCAGGGCACAACCCTTCACACACAGAGTAACATCACCTTGCTGGGAATGAACATTCGCTGCGATCTGAACCCCAGAGACTACATCGAATCCGTTATAACTGCTGCCTCACGGAAACTCGGTGTCCTAAACAAGGTGCGTAGGTATTTTGCGCCGGACCAACTATGCCTGTTGTATAAAACTCAGGTTAGGTCTTGCGTGGAATATTGCTCGCACCTTTGGGACGGCTCCGCTCAGTACCTCCTCGATGCTCTGGACAGATTGCAGCGTCGCGCTATTCGAATAATTGGCGATGTAGAGGCAACTAACACCCTCGAGCCTCTACAACTTCGTCGTGACATCGCCTCTCTTAGCGCCTTTTACCGAATGTTCCATGGGGAATGCTCTGAGGAGCTCTTTAACCTTATCCCTCCCTCTCCATTCCTTAACAGAAACACGCGTAAGGGCCTTCGGAGTCATCCGTACACTGTGTCCTCCTTTTCACACCGTACCAAGAAATTCCAAAATTCCTTCTTCTGTCGTTCATCCCATACTTGGAATTCTCTACCTGCGCACGTGTTTCCTCCATCCTACAACATGGGTTCCTTCAAAAGAGGTGTGAAAAAGCATCTTTTAGGCCGGCAAGGGGCGGGCAGGTAGGATAGTGGATGTCGTCCCTACTCTATCTGTCAACTCATTTGGGCCTCTTTCACCGCTTAACATCAGGCGGGAGGAGGTCATTTGCCGGGCCTTACATAAAAAAAAAAAAAAAAAAAAAAAAAAAAAAGAACCCTAGCATAAGGGAAAACACTAAGGTCGAAATAATTAAAAAATAGATATTTGTAAAATGTATTGCTGTCCCCCCTGCGCTCCGGAACTAACGAGCTGAGCGCTATAAGGACAACTGCAGCTCGGACCGAAAATACTCATGAAAAGTACTCAAAATAGATATTTCGTAGTCCCCTGTTTTTTCCTCTTAAACTAGACCGATTTAATTACATGTTGCATAAAAAATTAAAGAAAGGCTTTGGCTGTGTTTCTATATTTTGCCTTTTTTCATATGATATCGTCAGATTTGTTTGCTGGATGTTTGAATACAGCAGAAAATCTGGCCAATTTTTTAAGGTTTTTGAAGGTCAACCTCCTTTAATAACCAAACATTAATAGAAACATGGTAATTTTGACCATGATTTTTTAAATAGAGCAAATATTGCCATTATCCAGGAAGGAAACAGGGGAAACCCTTGTATGGAAAAACGGCTCGTGTGATTTCCTCTGATAGGTTTGTTAGTGATATTAAAACAACAATTGTAGTGAAAGAAAAAATGAAAAGCGCCAGATTAAGAATAACTGGACAGTGTTAAAGGCAAAAAAGAATAAGTGTGCAAAAGTGTAAATTATTTACTTCGCCGCAACACACCAGAAAAGCCCAGATGTCGGCGGTGACGGCCCGAATGGCCTTAAAAGGATTCCTACTCGACTGGAATGGACGCAGAACACGCCCAACAATGTACAATTTAACTACTAATAAGTTCTATTATCTATTTGTATCTTCATATCTGTGTCATTAGATTTCATAAAAAATTTATGAATAAAATATAACAATGTACGCAGAATACGTGAAGGTGTGCGGCAAAGATACGCCGACATTCTCCGACGCCGAGTCCAAACTGCTGCAGAGCGGCCATCGGGGCAGTCAGGCCAGCCTCCTGTCCGCCTCCGGTAATAAATACCTTACTGCGTATCTCTTTTCCACAAAAATTTATCCGGCTCGAAGGACCATTTTTATCTCAACTTTTTAAAAAATGCAGCCGGCTCTTATGCCATCATACAAGGGCTATTCCATCGCACACCGTGACATCTATGATCTATGGGTGGGAGTCGAAGCTTCAACAAGTTACTTTTGTTTTATTGCCTCTTAATTACTTAATCATTAAATTCTGTCAGGTCATAACTACTGTACTAACCATGGAATTATTTGGTAGGGCTGAGTCCTGCTAGGTCATCACTACTGTATAAACGTGGAATAAATGTGCAGGGCTTAGGTCTACCAGAGGGGCAATCGCACTATTTATAACGTTTCAACCAAATCAGTTGAAACGTTTCCGTTCTCATACATTTTGACAACACCTTGACAGCAGTCAGATGTCAAAACATGGGAACGGTAACGTTTTGGTTTTGGTCGTGACTACTGTACTAAACACGGAATAAATTATAATTAAAATGATTTCTAGCCTCACGTAACGTATCATAGTGACAGTTTTCATTTTGAGTGTTTTCCACTGAAAAAGCACGGTACATAGAGTTAATATGTACTGTATACAAGGTTATTTTTTAGTTACCAAAAAATGTTGTTTGCTTGTTCAGACAAGCAAACTGAACAACTTTCACTATGGGACCAACTTTGAAATCGCAAAAGAAAATCAGCTGTTACGTTTTTAAAGTTTGTCCCATAGTGAAAGTTGTTCAGTTTGCTCGTCTGAACAAGCACACATTTTTTTTTCGTAATTAAAAAATAAACTTGTATAGAGTTCAGGGACTAAGCTCAGCTCAACAATAGGCTAGATGAATTAAAAAAAATATTGCTTAAACAGAAGCTCATTTATACAGGGTGTAACTGAACACCCCAATAACATTTAAGGGTATGTATCCATTAGAAGTAGAGATTCTGTAGGAAAAATATTAGGGTTAACAAACCTACTTTTTTTCCCATACAAACTAAATAAATTATTTTTTGGTATTAAGTGCCGACATAAGCGTACGAGGAATACTACGCTCACGTCATATAAAATAAATAATTTATTTTTGGTATTAACTGCCGACAGCCCTACGTAAGCGTACGAGAAATACTACGCTTACTTCTATCACGTGTCATTTTGTGTTTAAATTTCTTTTGTGTTAAGAGCTGATTGTGGTTGTCACTTGAAAGTTTTTGCTTTCAGTTTAAAATCAAATAACTCTGAAAGTATTGGTGTTCCAGGTCTCAGACAAGCACCAAAGGTCCTTTTAGTATTTAACTTATATGCCCCTTAAATGTTATTGGGGCGTTCAGTTACACCCGGTATAATAAACAGAAAGAAAAAACCAGTTTTCTAATAACTATAAAAACAATTAAGATATTAGGTATTAAACATTTTTCTCCATCTCTTTCTAGCAAAACGGTAATTGACATGGAGTTTATATGGCCGTACTAAACAATAACGTCACGGTTCATGTGGGATCACTCTGTCTGATCGCTTCCAAATTAACAGCTTAAAATACTTGTATCTAATGTATTTCTAAGCCGATTTTAATTCTAATTTCACATAATTGCATCTTTTTCTTCGGTATTTTAATATTTTATGACGAGACGTGAAAATTTGAATTCAGTCATCATCCCAATTGCAGTGTTGACCACGAGCGACATGACTGGCTCGATCACCAGTCGCCGCTCGGCCGAAGAGGTCGCAGTGGCCGAGGACGCCAGCTCCATAGACAACAGCATCGATGAGGGCAACGCACTCAGGTGAGTGCATTTACCAGAGGGAGACTCAACTGAGTCGTCTGCGCGATTACCTGTATCGATCGTACCTATTTCTGCCGCCAAATAGCGCTGCTTGCACTGCTGTGTTCTGCTTTGAGAGGTAGAAATGCAGTGAAATTACTGGGTACTATGACTTGACATCTTATGTCACAATTTGGTAATATGCTATAATAACGCTGTGGTTATTATAACGAAGGTAACTGTAAAATCAAAATATTCTATTTTGTCAAATATGTCTTTAGTTTTTATTTAATTTTATTTTAATGCTACAATTACAGACAACCGACAAAATAATATGTACAGTAAGCTCCCATTCAAGCTATACATTTACACTACGAAAACCGCCACTATTACGAGCGGCATAAGAACGGTCCAAAGGTCAATCAGTATAGCTTGATAAGGAGCTTACTGTACAATAAATAAATTAACAAACACAGATTGCATGTCTGTGCCCATTTATAACTGCGCACATTTTATGAAGAAAACAATTAGCGACACATCTCATCTCATATTAAATAATGGAAAAAAGAGAATAAAAAAATAGAATTTAACAATATAAACAAATAAAGATAGATGGCGTATACTCCGCCGACAAAAGCTATGCTCTTAAGAGGATTGTGAAGTAATCGTGCGCGGCGCGAGTAGGTATTTTCTAAAATGCTATCTGTTTCACACCGCTCCGCCTCCGGTCTGGCGTTTACACCACAAATACAACATGCGCAAATTCTCACGCACACTACGACACAGCAGCGCGCGACTCGGCCACGATACTCGGCGGCTGCGGCCGGCGCGAGAGCTCGATATTATTATTCTATCGTTCGTAATGTTTTGAGTTGCTTATATTTCTGACTCCCTTTCCGCTCGCAACTTCGCCATCGTTACTTTCGTTTTTCGTGTGGGAATTTTATGTTTTCACATAGGAAAAATAATTTTATAGCCTATATTACTTAGTGTATAGTATAGCATTCTATTAGCCAAAGAATTGTTAAAATCAGTCTGGTAGTTTTTGAGTTTATTCATTACAAACAAAAATACAAACGTACTTAATCTTCTTTCTTTATAATATTTTAGTAGATAAGTTTCGGAATACAGAAATTATTTACATTTCATAAATTATTTCTGTATTGAAATTTATTGTGAAGGCACTTACTTGGTATCCCTATACCTTATAGGATTGAGGGTGAGGACTATTTGTTATGAAAGTATGTATCCTACATTTACCTGTCTAAGGAAAATGCCATTTTTTATGATGACTGTTATACTGAGTTAAAATGATTTGCATTTGAGATGTGAATCTTTTCAGAAAAAAAAACACTAAACCTATAAAAATACTTTATACATACAAACTAAATAGGAACAGGGATACAAAAATAAAAAGTAATAATAAAAATATTTTTTTGATTGGGCTGGGCAGGTTTTGCAAAACTTGGCTTTGCTTTTAATATGAGTAGGTATTAGCATAAAACAGAAAGCGCGGATCTTCAACCAGTGTGTCCTACCAGTGCTTACGTATAGAGCCGAGACATGAGTAACAACTAAGGCCATCGTCCACAAACTAGAGGTGGCACAAAGAGCAATGGTAAGAAAATTGGTAGGAGTAATTCTCGGGACAGGAAAACGAATAGTTGGCTCCGAAAACGGAGTCAGGTCTCGGTCATTACACACCGCGTAGCAAAGCTCAAGTGGCAATGGGCTGGACATAATAGCCAAAAAGCCGAACTCGTGGTGAAGAACTGTCTTATAATGGAGGCCATGGAATCGTAAAAGACCCAACGGGAGACCACAGATGCGGTAGAAGGACGACATCGTCAAGATGGTGGGCACGAACTGGATTAGAGTAGAGTAGCCCAAAATAGAACGGAATGGAGAAAGTTGAAGGAGGCCTATACCGTCATGGTAGAAGAAAAGGCTTAGATGATGACAAATATTGTTTAATAATTATATGATTATTTTTGTTGGTGTTCACCTCAATTTCTTTATTAATAAGCCAAACGTAATATCATCTGCAACTAGCTCCATCTCCATCCATCTTTGAATTAGTCAGCAGCAAAACAGAAGCTACGTTTGGCTTATTATTAAAGCAATTAAGGTGAACACCAACAAAAATAATCATATAATTATTAAAAAAATATTATTCATCATCTAAGCCTTTTCTTCTACCATGACGGTATAGGCCGCCTTAAGGAAAAGGTAGCTAGATGACATTAAAAAAGTAGACTGGACTGACATATCCACAATTAAAAAACGCAGCATAGGATCTTACACGTCAGCGTAAGGGCAAGGGCGTTTTATTAATTAAATAACTTTTTTCAGAAACATTGTACAAAGTTATTAACCAAAGAATTTGTAGTCAATCAGTCGATGAAAAGTCTATGCTCTCAGAAATACAGCAATAATACTGTATGAAAGTACCCCATGTGTGGGGTAGATTCGTACGAATTGCAATTAAGAGTTAAGTCATAATTATGTAACAAATATAAAATACCTCTCATTTTTATACACTAATCTCGGGTACCTAGTTATACTAATAGTTTTAGAATTTAAATTTTTACCACCTCCGTGGTCTAGTGGTTGAGGCCACCGGGTATTGATCGGGAGGTCCGGGGTTCGATTCCCCACAGGGACAGAAGCTTTTCTGCTCGGTTTGGTTGGTGGTAGGGCTTCTCAGCCCACCTGGCTAGTTACCACCGTCTTACCTAAGTTTGTCGCCATAATAACATGTTAATAGCATTGCTGTGTTCCGATATAAGGCCAAGAGCTTCCCTGTCGTATGAAAAAAATACCTATTAGTAGGATTATACTGCTTTAAATTATATTGCTAAAATGAAAAAAAATCGTCAAAACCGTACGAAGGATGCCTTCTCCACATATATGCCTACCCTGCCTACCCTTTTTTTTTTTTTTTTTTTTGTCGGGGGGAAATGCGTAAGCGCACCGTACCCGCCGTTGGCTAGACGGCAGGCGTGTGTGGGGCTGGCCCGGCGAAGTTCCAGGCCGACCCACTAAAACCCCCCGGTGTTCTCCCTGCCCTTGTGGGCGCGCATGGTAAGGTCCACACTGCGACTCCACTACCCACGCGCCCGGGCAAGCCTGACCACCTGGTCAGGCTATCGCCAAGGGGGGATTGCCCGAGAACACCAGGGCAATCCCCAGACGGAGGGCCTTACGGCGGCGTGCACGGGGCCAACCGTGCACGCAGGCCTCCACGGCAGGGTCATTAGACGGGCATCGCTTGTGCGAATGCCCGCCTTCGCCTGCCTATCCGTCTGCGGCGGAGGGGAGCGGCTTGGGGATCTTCCTCCCGCTCCCTCTCCGCAGCCTCCTTCTGCGAAATTACTTCTTCGCAGAAGGAGGCCACAGCCTCCCATTCCGCCTCGCCGCGGAGCATGGCCACGACCATGCTCGGCAGCGAGAGGTCTCCGCCTCCCAGCGCAGCGTTAAGTTCGCTGCGCTGGGGTCGCCAGGCCGGGCACACCAACAAGGTGTGCTCGGCCGTATCGTCGGGAGCGTCGCAGTGGTGACACCGCGGCGTTTCCTCCCGACGCGCGACTCGGTGCAGGTAGTGACCGAAGCAGCCATGCCCGGTCAGTACCTGCACCATGCGGAACGTGAGGCTGCCCTGCCGGCGCCCAACCCACTCCTCCAACACCGGACGGATCGCGTCGATCGTCCGGTGGCCGGCAGCTGGGGAGGCGAGTGCCACACCCCACTGACGCAGAGCCTCCCTCTGCGCCAGGGTACGAATCCGCTCCACTTCCTGTGGAGCGGATCGTCCCCCCCGTTCACGAGTAGCAACCCGATGTCGATACACCTCCGCGAGGACGCGTGCATCGACATGCCACGGCGTTTGGCCCGCTAGAACGCAGGCCGCGCCGTGACTGACCGTGCGATAAGCTCGCACGGCCCGGGTCGCTATGACCCTCTGCGGACGTCGCAAGAGGGCCACCGTTCGGGAGGAGAGGCACTCTGCCCATACCGGGGCTCCATAGAGTGCCATCGACCGTATTACCCCGTGATACAGTCGACGGCACGCCGATCCTGGACCTCCCACATTAGGGAGGACCCGTCCAAGTGCGGCTGCAGCGGCGCACAGCCGTGGAGCGAGGAGCTTAAAATGCTCCTCGAAACTCCATCGGGGGTCCAGAACCAGGCCGAGGTACTTAAAGTGCGCCTCGACCGGTATACGAACCCCCTCCACTCGGACGCGGAGCCCCGGTGGGATCCTGCGACGGGGGGCGTGGAATAACATGGCCCTCGTTTTGTCGAGGGCTACGTCCAGGCCCAGGAGGCGGATGCGTCGGACGACCAGTGAGGCGCCGACCGACGCAAGGTGGGCCGCCTCCTCCCCCGTTTTTGCTCTCGCCGCGACGAGCGTGTCGTCGGCGAAGCAGACGACCTTCGTTCGTGGCAGAAGGTCGCCTCGCAGAACCCAGTTGTACCCCAGGTTCCATAACAGAGGACCTAGTACGGAACCCTGGGGCACACCCGCCGCCATTGTCCACGTGTGGACGCGCCCATCCGGCCCCTCGTAGAGAATGGACCTGCCTTGCAGGTAATCCTCCACGAGGGCGCGGAGGTACGGAGGCACCCGGTGGAAGCGGAGTGCCTCCTTTATGCACTCGTGGGGCAGGCTGTTGAATGCGTTGCGGATGTCAAGAGACACCGCAACAACAGTGTCCCCACGAGCTGTGGCCTCCTCAGTCCACCCCTTGAGGAGGGCCACCGCATCCACCGTGGACCGGCCGGTGCGGAAGCCGAACTGGTTTTCAGCCAAGTCCGGCCCCCGGTCCTCTAGGTGCTCGACGATGCGGGAAGCGAGAATCTTCTCGAAAAACTTCCCAGCCTCGTCGAGCAGCACCACCGGCCGATACCCAGTCGGTGAATCCGCTGGGCGACTCTCCTTCCTCAACAGGCAGAGTCTGCCCGCTTTCCATCGACTGGGGAAGCGGCCCGAGGCGATACATAAGTCAAGCACCGCCCGGAACCGCTCCTCGAGGTGTCCCAGGGCGAGGGCCAGAACCCTGCTAGGGACACCATCCGGTCCCGGCGCCTTGTTTTTGCGCCGGAACCGGTCCCTCACCGTGTCGAATTCCACGTTCGACACGGGAGGGATCGCGGCAGCCACCTCCACCGGAGGAGTGTCCGGGGGGACCATTCTGGGGGGCTGGAACGGACCGGGATCGGGGAACAGAGTCCCTAGCACCCGATCCAGCAGCCCCCTGTCCATAGCGGAGGTAGGGGGAGCGGAAGCTTTGAACTTCCCCCTCACCATCCGGTACGGACGCCCCCACGGATCATCATCCAGAAGCCGTATGAACGACTCCCTGGACTCCTCCTTGGCCCTGCAGATTTGATTCCGTAGGGCCTTCTTGGCTGCCGCATACACCCGACGAAGCTCAGCTTCCTCTTCAGGTGTAGTTCTAGCGCGCCTACGACAACGCACGTAGGCGCGCCTGGCCCTCATGCTGGTGGTACGCAGGTCCGCAATCTCCTGCGTCCACCAGTACACCTGCCCCCTTTCGGGGCAGGCCTGCGCCCTTGGCATGGCGGCTTGGCAGACGACCTTCATGTCTTCTGCGAAGAGATCCGCCATGCCGTCGACATCCCCGGCGAGGTGGGGCGGCACTTCAGCCCACGCCCGCACCATCGCCGCCTCTTCCGCCACGTCCAGGCGAAGCTTGGTGAGCGCCCATCGCGGAAAGGCGCTCACTGCGGAGCCCCTGCGGTTTGGGGCGCCTGGGGATGCCGTGGAGACCTCGTATCGGACATACAGGTGGTCCGATAGAGTCTCCACATCTTCCTCCACTCGCCAGTCGTTGATTCGACGGGCGAGGGAGGGGGTAGCAAACGTCAAGTCCACCACGGACGTGCCCTGCACCCGGACGCAGGTAGGGGTGGAGCCCCTATTCAAAATCTGGAGCCCCAGGGACAGAACCCAAGACTCCAGATCTCCACCCCTCGCGCTAGTGCGGGAGGACCCCCATGCGGTAGACCACGCATTGAAGTCCCCCGCAACCAGCACCGGTACCGGGGCCGTCCTACGGACGACCCCCTCTAGCGCAGCCAGGAAGACTGTGAAGTCCGCCCGGCTGCGATTGGGGGAGAAATAGGTTGAAACAACTAACATTCCCCCCCACATGGCGGCAACGTAACCAGTGCCCCTCTCTCTTAAAATGAGAGAGGGGGCTGTGCCACGCGCCGCCCTCATTATGGCGGCGGTACTATCCGCCGCCACCACCCAATTTGGCGACTGTGGCGGAACGTAGTACGGTTCCGACACAATCGCAAAATCCACACCCCACTCCGCCGCGGTCTGACATAGGAGGTCCTGTGCCGCGGCGCAGTGGTTCAAATTAGCCTGGAGGAGCTTAATGGGACCACTAGACATTGATGATCTCCATGGGCTCCTCCTGGGCCGTCGTTGCGGCCGGTGCTGCCTGTGGTGCCGGGCTCTTCGGGGTCACGGTCAGTTTCACTGGGGCCAAACGGCCCCTGACTGGCGGGGGGCTGCAGTTCATGCCCCCCATCCTGTGGTCGGCCGGCCTCTTGGCGTCTGCACAGACGGCACAATTTAGCGCCGCCATGCAGTCTACCGCCTTATGTCCGTCGGCGCCGCAGCGGAAACACAATCCGCTGCGATCCTTGGCAGAGGGGCACCGCTGAATGGGGTGCCCCAGACCCATGCAGCGGAAGCACCGCATGGGCTTTTGCTCCAGAAGTTGGATGGACGCAGAGCTCCATCCAACTTCGAGCCGACCAGTATCAGCTAGGCGCCGCGCTGCCTCTACAGGCACCGAGGCAAAGGCCGCCCCGACACCCCGTACCCCAGTATGCACGCGGCCCACTTTTATGTGGTGGGCCGGGCAGCCACCGGCTTGTGCCAACACTTGACACAGCTCTTCAGCGGACACTGAGTCGTCTAAACCAACGACCCGGATGTCCGCTGTTTTTACAGGACGCGACACTTTCGCCGCGTCCCCTAGCGCCTCCCCTAGCTTGGCGGCCAGCGTGTCGGCTTGGGACGGGGATGTCTCTTTAGGGAGCTCGATAATTCGAGCTCCGGTAATACCCGTTCTGAATTTGGCAGGCCCTATTCCTAGAGCGCCAAGGCTGACGGAGGCTTTGGCCTTGGCGATGGCCTCACTACCCTGCCTACCCTACATATATTATTTACTTTGTCGTTTGTATTTTTTATACATTCGTAGATTCCATAACGCGAGTACAAATAAAATAATATTGAAAATAACGCTACTTGCATATAGTTTGTTACACGTTTTTAGCAGCTCCAACTTGGTTATACAAAAAATAGTTTGTGAGCAACTTAGAATACGATAACGACCATACAATGCATAACAAATACCTATCACAAGAAACAAAAAACGAATTTCTTTTGAGTTTGTATCTTTGTGGCACATATCTATTATAACAAACAACTACATACTTACAATTTATTTTCTTATTTTGATTTTGGAAATTTACAGTTAATTAACAGGCTACAGGCTGCTTACCCTTAAATAAGGTTTGTATTGAAATAACACCCTTAAAATAAAACACTAAAATCAATAAACGTATTCGAAAAGACATTTACTTTTTCATGTAGAAGGTATTTGTGTAGATTAATAGTTCTGACTTGAGTAATACCTTTCAGTATTAATCGATATATCGATATTACTTTCTCCTCCCTAGGCAACAATAACTACGATAACATTATGTCACATCACTACATTATGCCCCATTATACCCCTGCCCCCGACCCGTATCGTGCGATAGAGAGAGTTGCAAGAACTGGTCGAAATTGCCGTTTACTCCCACCTGTTCTGTTGAGTAGTTCTGATGACAGAACTACAATTCCTGTTTGAAATATTGTTTCGGGCGATAACTGTTTTATCCCTCTAAAACTTTACGAAATTAGACACTTTTGGTCTCATTCGATTCAGTATACCTTAAACTATGTTTGTACGTTTTGCTTTTTTTGTAATTCAGTAAAATTTAGTCAAAAAAAGATAAAAATGCTCGAGGTAGTTTTTAAGTCTAAAATATAGATATTTAGATGCCAATAATTTATATTCTGAGCAATATTTCTTCAAAATCAAAACGTACAAACCTAGATCTTCATTATATCTACAACATTTCCAAAAATTATGAAAATTGGACTATGTTTAGTGGGAGAAAAGCGTTATCGCTTTTTGTATGAAAATTTACAGCTTCACAATCCTCTTAAGTCTAATGAATGAAACAAGTAATGTCTTAAATTTAATAACTTATAGTGTGAGTTTCTTAAAGAGTGAACACTGCCATTAAAAATATCTATTATATACTATCCGTCTTACTAATAACAATAAATTAAACAGTTGTTTAACAGCTGTTTTACTATTCAGTGTTTAAAAATTATGCAGGTGTTAAACAACTCTTTAATACATCTTTACTAATAACAACAAGATAAGCATTGTATAGTTAAATAATGGTTATGACTGACTTTACTTGCAACACTGTTGATATTTTCAAAAACAATAATAATTTCGACTACATTTCAGTATGTAGTAGTAAAATATTAATTGAAGTGATTAAAACCTGTTTTACTTTATTGGCTTTTGAACTTTATGACTTTTAAAAATTAATTATTTTAAAATATTGTTAATTTAAGATTAGTTTAGTTCGTACCTAAAACTGTTTCTGAACGTTTTTTTGAACCAACACGGATCGTTTCTTTCTAATCTGTGCACCTCAACAAACAATAAATACCTAAACTAATCTTATTAAAGATGATGTATAATATCCTTGCTATTACTAGTTATTATTTTTTTATTTTTAACGGGCCTTCCCAAGCAAGGCGGAGCTCGAGATGTTTCGTATTTTGGTCACCGATCGTAGAATTGACCACATCCAACGTTGCTTAACTTTAGCAATCGTTCGCTGAGCGCACGCGCCAACGCGCCACCAAGCTCCTACTAAAGTAGAAAAGGGATGAAAGCGATATTTGTAACATTTTCTTTTCTCGTTAGGTATTGATGTATCACTTTGATCGAATTCATCGAAAATATTATCAAAATATCGTAACTACAGTTAACACAAAATAAGAGGCCCGTTTTGACATTTGACTTCATGACGTAACTAGTCATGTAACCGACTCGAATACGACTCTGTACTCCATTCTCACGATAAATCGATTGTAGTTTGTATGACTATTTAATCTATTTGAATTTTTCTTGTTATTGCCACATTATGAATACTTTTTTAAACAAGTAAAATTTTCCATAGTCGTATTTTTTCTGTTATTATCAAAGTCAACAAAATTTATTCAATATAGACCTTTACAGGCACTTATTGACGTCAAATAATAAAGAATATAACATTAAACAAAATAAAAAAAAGACATTAAAGTAAAATAAAATTTACAAAATTAAAACATTTAAGCTACTAATACAAAAAATAAACTACAACTTTGAAAAAAAATGGGTGAATCTACCTCCTGTTCGGAAATTGGGAGTGCCTTCTTGAGAAGAACAGGCAAGAAACTCGGAAGGTCTATTTTTTTTATATCCTCTTTTAAACAGCCAATATAACAATAATATCAAAAATAATAACAATAAGTTATAAGGTATCAATGAAATAATGTACAATTTAACTATGTATGTATGTATATTATATAGAAATGCCTGTCGGAGTCAATAAAACAGTTATGCATATGATTCATATTTATACAGTTAATAAAATCACAAAGTGCAAGATTTTGAACGTCAATTACCACATTTTATTCAATCCCAAGCAGTTTTATCTGTCATATAATCAGACACCTTATAATATGCCTTTTTTACAAGTACATTCTTAATTTTATCTTTAAACTTATTCAAGTTAAGTCCTTTGATATCAGTTGTGATTTTATTGTAAAAGCGTACACAAAGACCAGTAAAAGAATTGTTTATTTTTTTGAGCCTAGTACTAGGAAGGGCTAACATATTCTTTTGCCTAGTATTCTATCTAAATTGAATAAACGATATTGAATCTTGAATCTTAGATTTAATATGTGAGTTAGCCTTAAAAAAATACTTATTTTTTCCATAATCGATTATGAATAGTCTATGGACATTATGAAAAAATCGTTAAACACATCACTGAGCCGAGTGGGCGGTGCCCGTCCATGAAAAATCCAATTAGGTACTGTGGAACATTTCCATAGGTAAAAAATACAAAACTTTATGGACGTGAACTGTCAAAACGGGCCTCTTATTTTGTGTTGACTGTAGATAATCCATGGCACTAATCGGTGGCGCTGTGGACTCGGCACTTGCCTTCCAATCGGGGGGTCGGGGATCAAGACCCGCCATGTACCAATGTGTTTTTCGTCTCGAATTTCATATGTACATTTGTCTGACGCTCCTACGGTGAAGGAAAACATCGTGAGGCAACCTGCATACATCTGCGAAGAAATTCAATGATGTATGTGAAGTCGACCAATCCGCACTGGGCCAGCGTGGTTGACTAAGGCCTAATCACCCTAACATAGGGTAGGCTCGAACCCCTCGGTGGAGGACGCATATGAGCTGTGATGATGATGATGAATCACCAAAGAAAAGATTTACGAGTATATCAGTGGACTGTTGTTGAAGTTGTTGCTTATTCATCCGTTAAACAAGGCCCATGGATAGTTTAACAACAACTTAAATTTCCATAGTAATTACCCACTCGTTAAACAGTTGTTTAACGCGAAACTGTCATAATGCATGTTATTAGTAACGTTTTCACTATATCGCCCGTATACACAGTTCATAAATTGTTATTAGTAAGACCGTATGTCTTGAGCCACTTACCACTAGTAGCCACTTCTTACCATCATCGTGCAACTTAGTTGTATTAAAAATAATTTACAAAAAATAAAAACCGACTTCAAAAACACTGAAAAGTTAAAAATAATATAAGAATAGGTACAGACAACATCACACTTCTATATTGAAACGATGATCTCCTAGAAATTCTTAAAATTTGTCACCGACTTCAATATAGAAGTGTGATGTTGTCTGTACCTATTCTTATATTATTTTTAACTTTTCAGTGTTTTTGAAGTCGGTTTTTATTTTTTGTAAAATATTTTTAATTTTTACTTTTTTATTGAATGAAATCTTTTGAGTGAGAGAAACCCTAATTTAGGGTTAATAAATTAGGGTTTTAAATTAGGGTTTTCCTCGATTTTTATGGGACCCCATTAGCACATCTGACTTTGGTGACCATGGGACCACCCCAGGAGTATACTCTATCGAATACAAAGAGAATTTTGAAATCGGTCTACAATTGGCGGAGTAATCGCTTAACATACACACAAAATACGTTGGACACCTAAAATTTTAAGAGCTTTCCTCGAT
Source organism: Schoenobius gigantellus (assembly GCA_963935595.1). Classification (NCBI taxonomy): domain Eukaryota; kingdom Metazoa; phylum Arthropoda; class Insecta; order Lepidoptera; family Crambidae; genus Schoenobius; species Schoenobius gigantellus. Next base: position 32,321,922 of record OZ012554.1, read on the forward strand.
TTTTATGGGATCCCATCATCAGATCCTAACTTTGGTGACCATGGGATCACCCTTGGGGTATACTCTATCAAATACAAAAAGAATTTTGAAAATCGGTCCATAATTGGCGTCGTAATCGCGTAACATACACACAAAACAAAAACATAGAGAACCTCCTCCTTTTTTGAAGTTGGTTACAAAAACCCTTTGCTAATGTATCATTGTCTAAAATTTAGCAATGTGCATACCGAGTTTTATCAGAATCCAGCTAAAGCCTTTACATGTCTTAAACAACATCCCTCCAGCTATTTTTAGAAACAACTTTAGCCATGTAACATGGACCTTTTTTTGGTTGGGCTGACTCCTTTTGAATAAAGAAGACACCTCTGACAAAGGATCCATTTTTTCTTCCATACAACTATGTCCAAAACATGTACCTCGGGTTTTATTACATTTTTCTATGTAAAAAATTCTGAAAACTCATAAACTAATAAAAATAATTTCTATAAACTATTTGTACCACTTGAAATTATGACTAAAACATTTTGATGACTGGCAACATAGCATCAATATTAAATAAAGTGTATTAGCGTAGTGTATTCTCCAAACCTGTTTAGTAAAGGTTTTCCAACTATTGAAAACCTTTACTATATTCCAATAAAAATAGGGTTTTTACTTAATTATAACAAATATTACAATAAACCTCGTAATAAGTCCATATTCCAAAACGTTATAAATCTTGTTAATAAGTGTGACATAGTCTGTGGTATGGTTTATGTTGACCTCAGGTGGGCAAACAATGCCCAATAAAAAAAAATAAAAAAAAGGGAAAGTCATTAGGATGTGTATTGTATTGACGTATCAAATTCACAATTACTGGTGATTTGTAAGCGATCGCAATAGATGTTGGCATACACACACACATAACAAACTCCAGATTTTTAATTAGAATAACTTCAACTTCTTCAAATACCTAGAAGAAGATTATAAGTAAAAATATTATCAAGCGACGATAACAATGACGGATTGTCAATGTCAAACCTTGACATCCATAGCTAATCACGTTTCGATTCACGAAGTTTCGCATTCACTTATCATTTTTTATCTTATTTTTTAGCAAAATCTATTAAGTTTGTAAAGATTTTAGCCCTTGGCTCATTTTCAACACATTATTATCGTTCATTTCATATAATTTGTACTTACCTCGGTACATGATTTGGGCAAATACTAAAGACCTCCTTTGAGCGAGAACTTTGCACGCGAAATAGTAATATTAGGTTCTTCCGGACATAATTTAGAATTTCGCGGTTATATTAAAATCTTTCTTTGACTTCAACCAATAATTATCATCGTCCTTATCTACATCATTTTAACCTGTAACAGCACGCTGGTCGAACGAGTTTTCCATCTTGGCTCGTACGACAAAATAAAAACTTATGTATTACTAAGTCACTCACGGCACTTCAACCGAAAATAATAAAAAAAATGTTTGTCTGTAGCGACACCGAACGGTCCGAGGAGAACATGAGCCTCGCGTCGTTCCTGATCGAGCGCGCCTGCGGCAACCTGGTGGTCGGCAACTACCTGTACTGGTACCTGGTGGTGGAGTGCCAGCCCGCCGGCCCCGTGTTCCTGCGCGTCATGCGCACGCTCTCCCACCGCCTGGCGCACGGTACACACTGTAACACCGCACGCTGTACACACTGTAACACCGCACGCTGTACACACTGTAACACTGCACACTGTACACACTGTAACACCGCACGCTGTACACACTGTAACACCGCCGGCTGTACACACTGTATTACATGAATTAACTAACATTAAATCATAACCCTGACTATATTACCCTATTTTCATGATAACTTAATTCCAATTAAAATATAATAATTTTGACTTGATAACTGTAACCAAAAAAATTGCTTATCCTCGATTCATTTCATCAGGAAACGCAGACCACCAACGCACGCGCACCTTCCTCGCGCGCCAACAGGTGTTCATAGACAAGCTGGTGAAACTCGTCAAAACCGTGGCGCGGGAGAGCGGCAATCGGAACAAGAAGGCGGAGAGACTGCAGCAGCTGCTCGCAGACCCCGACGCCTTCAAGTTCAACTTCACAAACTTCGAACCCATGCCTTTTCCCCTCGACCCCAACGTCACCATAAAGGGCATAGTCGCCAAAAAGGCGAGCCTGTTCAAATCGGCCCTCATGCCGTCGAAGTTGACCTTTCTAACCACCGAAGGCGTCGAATACGAAGCCATCTTCAAACACGGCGACGACCTGCGTCAAGATCAACTAATATTGCAAATGATCACCCTAATGGATAAACTTTTGCGCCGAGAAAACTTAGATTTGAAATTAACCCCGTACAAAGTGCTCGCGACCAGCTCCAAGCACGGCTTTCTACAATTCATCGAGTCCGTGACCGTCGCCGAAGCGCTGGCTACCGAGGGAAGTATACAGAACTTCTTCAGGAAGAATAACCCTTGCGAGGGAGCCCCGTATGGAATCAAACCTGAGACGATGGACACTTACATAAGGAGCTGTGCTGGGTACTGCGTGATCACGTATCTTTTAGGTGAGTGTCGCTTATTTGTTGTCCTTTCTTGGCTCAAATTGTTGAAAAAATGAACATTAATAATGACATAGGATAAGTTACTGATAGGCGCAACGAAAATATAACAATACTCTCTAATCTTACATCCATAATAATGTTAGATGCATTATTTTTAGGCAGTCGACGTAAAAATTTCTTTCGCAGTGCAGTTTTCCTAAAGCAGATATTTTTATTACTTTTTAAAATTCGTGACAAACTAACGGTGACGTCAAATCAGAATAACCATTTTAAAATCAGCCCCAAAAGAATCGACAACCTTGCCTCAATTTGTCGGAACTGTGTTAACATTGTTATCGTGACAAATGTAGATAAGATGATGATTATCGTGACAGATATAGATAAAATGATGATACAAACTCGGAAGCCGAACCTATAGCAGCAAATAGACTTAATAAGAAAACATTCTCCCAAAAAATCGAACCTCTATCTCCAGAGCTGAGTGCCTGATAGTCACAACATTAGAACAAAGGGACGCAAAGGCATTGAGTATAAACGCATCAAAACAAAATTCTTGTTTTATGACATGAAACTAAATTTCAACGTTAACCACTTTTTTCGCCGACTGTATGTCCTCGCGTCTCGCATCTCGTTTAAGACTCAAAAACCATAGCAACAAGGCAGATTTAGTCAGAAGACTGGCGGGTTTCGCTCTATACTCCTACAGAATTGATATTTTTTCAAAAAAAAATTGTATTTTTCGTAGATTTTATTAAATTAACAAACATCTTTGTAAAGCTTCGCAACTTAAGAAAAAAAATACTTTTCATTGGACTTAATCGATATATTTTAAAAATCGATTTTTTGCGAATTAACCAGTCTTACAAAAAAATAATAGATTAACAAGTTATTTCTTTGTACAACTTCGCAACCTAAGAAGAAAATACTTTTCATTGAATTAAATCGCTTTATGGCATTTGTAAACATGTAGATACTCGAATAGAAGTGGACTCAATTTACACGGATTTTACTAGTGCATTTGACAAGGTAGACCACAACATTTTGTTCTTAAAGTTAAAACGTTATGGTATTTACGGACCCATATTATTATGGTTTAATTCATATTTAAAGCACCGGATGTTAAAAGTCGTTGTTAATGGTTACATGTGCAAATCCTTTAGAGCTACATCCGGCGTTCCACAGGGATCTATTTTAGGCCCCATCCTATTCCTCTTTTTTATAAATGACATATCAGACAACATTCGGAGCGATTGCTCTATATTTGCTGATGACTTAAAATTGATCGACCTATTAGGGGTCAGGAGGATACGCACATGCTACAAAAGGACTCGGACACAATAAAAGAATGGTGTGTCATTAAACGCAAGCAAATGCTCATTTATAGAATTTACCAGGAATAAAAAATTGAAACCTTTTCTTTATAACATTGACTCAGTGCAGTTAGTGCAAGAAATTAATGTATGCGACAATGTCCAAATCATAAAGCTAGTAAAGTCCGTGTACGCAAGGCCAGTATCCTCGATTGCGGAGTTGCGAACTCGCATCCAAAATGCAGCTGCTTACATCGAAACATTATTTTATTAAAAGGTCTAGAACGTGTATAACAGCGCAAGGTCGATTTGAATTTTTTACGAATAAATGTTTCTTATAGAGTACTTACTTTGAAATTTTCATACTCTTTAAGTAGCCATGAGATTAAAAAATACAGAATACCTTGGCTCATTATACCTTTACATTAACACAGAACCTTAGAGTAATTATTACGTCAAAAACAGTTTTTTGACATTTTTATACTATTTGCTATTCAAATAGTCATGAAATTAAAAATCTTCAGAATGCCTAGGCTTATGATACCTTTTTGGAATCTAGAATAGCTAAACAAGTTTTTAAGATGATGGACACGATGAGCGTCTTACATTTTTTTTACACTGTAGCTGATCAAACATTAAAGAAAATTAATTTCATTTTGAATTTTCTTTGCGTTTTATTTTTTTAAACACTACGCCTGTTTTTTTTTAATTTAAGTGTTTGTTTTTGATAGCTGAACTATCGCTTGTGAAATGAAAAAAAACGAAATCGGAAATTCTCTCCATTTGTAGAAATGGAACTATAAAAACTAATCACACTTGGAAATTTAAAAAAAAATTAAAGACAATAAATATCTCTGAAACCGTGATATTTTAACTAATGAAGTCCATCTATAGTAACAGGTTTATCCATTGTTTTAGGAATACCCTGTATGTTATTACCGTGATAGTAATTACTCTATTTACCGCAGATTTGCTTATATTTTATTCGTAATCAATGTTTTTAAGACATTTAAAATATATAAAAGGTAGCGTTTGTTTGTTGAGCGATCGATTTTATTTTTACTAACTTGTGGAGATTGGGGTTTATTTCCATGTACTGTGGGACAAAAATAGTTAGGTATCGTCTATTTATCAAAGCAATAATAATAATAATAAGCGATTTCGGTAATCAAACCAAAACATAACTTTACTTATTTGTCAACATTTGATACACTATACTATTTTCATTTGTTATATGGTTTGAACCAGGCCGAACACTTCTAAGAAACCCGCCAGTCTCCTTCACAAGGCAAACACGTTACGTTCACGGTTACACCTGCGCGGATGATAGCGTTTTATTTGAAGCAAATCAACGTTGACCGGTGCTGTTGGAGGTCGTCCGTCACCACCAGCCAACTGTTAAACTGGGTCCCAATTGTCCCCAACACCCCATTGTAGCTCGGAGCACGATTGTGTAAAGGGCAGACTCGGCTGTACTCGGCTGTGCGCGCCGATCATCGTCTATGATCGCCTGCGACCCGTGAATTGTCGGTTTTCGGGCACGCATCAAAATGAATCGCCCGGTGGTCGCTTATAACAGACGATCGTGTCGACGCTTGCACGATGATCGTGCCGATTACAGACGAGCACACGATCAACGATCATCGCCGATAATGTGGTGCAGACAGACATAACAGTTGACTGTTTTACGAACGATATTCGCCCCAGGCGTGGGGGACCGTCACCTGGACAACCTGCTGCTCACCCGTTCCGGCGCGCTGTTCCACATCGACTTCGGGTACATCCTGGGCCGCGACCCCAAGCCGCTGCCGCCGCCGATGAAGCTCAGCAAGGAGATGGTGGAGGCCATGGGCGGCGTGGGCTCCGACCTGTACCACGAGTTCCGCAAGCAGTGCTACACCGCCTTCCTGCATCTGCGCAGGTCAGTACCCAGTAGGTACCTACCTCGGCGGTTACGTTACACGTGTGACGCGGTGAGGTGCGGTGACCGACGTAGTTCGGGAGATAAACGAAGCACCAGTAGGCCTACTCTTTGAACCGTTTCCAATCGATCGACATTGAGATTGTGATTTTCTGTACGCTTCATTTTCCACGTTGGCACACAACTGGAACCGTATTGTGGCGCTTTTCAGTGATCCAAACTCGGTGCTATCTAATTTTCTCAAAATACGGATCTACTTTGTCGCTAGTGTCGCTAAATAAGCGTACGAAAAATCACAATCTCAATGCCGATCGATTGAATTTGGTTCAGGAGTAACCCTACTGGATTATGTCACTGATAGTATATTGTATTCTCCATTATCCGTTACAATATCTGTTACGCGGCCAAGCGCGAGTCGGACTCGCCCATGAAGGGTTCCGTAGGATTTATGACGTATTAAAAAAACTACTTACTAGATCTTATTCAAACCAATTTTCGGTGGAAGTTTGCATGGTAATGTACATCATATATTTTTTTTAGTTTTATCATTCTCTTATTTTAGAAGTTACAGGGGGGGACACACATTTTACCACTTTGGACGTGTCTCTCGCGTAAACTATTCAGTTTAGAAAAAAAATATATTAGTAACCTCAATATGATTTTTGAAGACCTATCCATAGATAGGTACCGTAACACGTATGGTTTTGATGAAAAAAATTTTTGAGTTTCAGTTCTATGTATGGGGAACCCCCAGAATTTATTGCTTTTTTCTATTTTTGTGTGAAAATCTTAATGCGGTTCACAAAATACATCTACTTACCAAATTTCAACAGTGTAGTTCTTATAGTTTCGGAGAAAAGTAACTGTGACATACGAACGGACAGACAGACAGTCAGACAGACAGACATAACGAATCTATACGGGTTCTGTCTTTTGCCATTTGGCTACGGAACCCTAAAAAGCACTCTGTAAAAATATATGAACTATTGTAAAACTATGGATAACAAGCATATAAAAACTTACCAGAATAACACAGGACTTACACATAAGTGCCTATAGTTTTTTTTTAGTAAGTACATTCGTAACGTGATATAAGCATTGTGATGTCTGATTTTATAGACAGTTTTACTGGTAAAAATATTAATTTATATTAAAAATGGCCATCGCTACTTCTTCGCGTCTCGATGTCCGTAAATTAGCAATCAAGTTAGGCGGGAATGCAACGAGTTGCTATATCTAGAATATAGCACCTCCTTCCACACACGGCTGAAGTAACATCTGCCAGTCGTTTGCACACGCGTCTCATTGCCACAGATAATGGAGAACTGGAGATAATTAAAAAAAGAACTAAAACAACTTCTTGGAAGTGCGCTCAGTCCCGAAAGCGCCACTCTAGTCCAGACTACGGAAAATCCATACTTTTAATATAAATGCTTTCTGTCTGTCTGTCTGTCGCGCTTTCTCGCCAAAACTACTGAACCGATTTAGATGAAATTTGGTATAGACATAGTTTGAGTCCCAGGAAAGGACATAGGATAGCTTTTTATCGCAGAAATCACCCCTTAAGGGGGAGAAAAAGGGTGTGGAAGTTTGTGTGTGGGGAATCAATACCCGCTGAACTGATTTAGATGAAATTTGGTATGGAGATAGTTTGAGTTGTGGGGAAGCATAAAGAATAGTTTTTATTCCCGAAATGGTTCCTTTGGGATGTGATATGGGGGGGGGGGGGGATTTGTAAAGAGAATCGAGGACGGCTCCTCTAAAGGATCAACGTAGTCCCGTTTTATGCGAACTATCTAATATCTAACAGTGTTTTTGGTTGATTGTATTGTTGGGGCTTGTTTTATTTGTATGTAATCTGTTGCGCAGGCACGCGAACCTCATGCTGAACCTGTTCTCGCTGATGGTGGACGCGTCGGTGCCAGACATCGCGCTGGAGCCGGACAAAGCCGTCAAGAAAGTGCAGGACAAACTACGGTGAGATTTTTATCATACAACTAAGTTGGCAAACAAGCTTACTCCCCACCTGACGATAAGTTGTAACAGTCACCTATTATAGTGCATGTGGCTCTTGTGAGATTCGCAGCAAATCTGCACCCCCCACAAGAACCACGGTGTACGTACGTTACCAACTTGTGACGTAAGATGTAAAGTCACGGTACCCAGTAACTTCACTGCCATAACTGGAGCACAGCAATTATAAGCATTACTGCTTTGCGGCTGAAATAGATAAGACGCAGTTACTCAAGCAGTCGACCCTGGTACAGAGTCTTCCTCTGGAAGATGCCAATACTTTAACCTATACAAGGTTACTTTTTGAATAGGAGCCGAATTTTGTGTGCTCCTTCAGACAAGCAAACTGAACTACTGTTACTATGGGACCGATCTTGAAATCGCGAAAAAAAAACATCTGTTCAATACATTTCGGTTCAGAAGGATGTTGAACAGTTGTATGGAACAATCATTTAGGTTAGGATTATAGTCTAGTCTAGTTATTTAGTTTATGTTCTAAGTAATGTTAATAATCTGTCTGTATATCTTAACCACCCCCTTAACCATAATAAATAAATAAAATGTTTTTATTTATCTAAGCACCATCCTCTTACAGGCTGGATCTCGGGGACGAAGAAGCTGTGCACTACCTACAAAACCTTCTAGACATGTCAGTGACCGCCGTGATGGCCGTGTTGGTCGAGCACTTCCACAAGTTCGCGCAGTACTGGCGTAAATAGGAGTCGCAAATTGGCAAGATGATTTTGTTAATGAAACCGTGTCGTCAGCATAACGCCTTATGAGTACATCTAAAGATTTTGGATGCTCGCTTTGCCAATAAGATGCAATTTGGATGTATTAGTTGGAGACTACCTGGTACCCGATACTATTAATTTAATAATAATGATTTCGACTTTGCCAATAAGTCGTTGCTGAAAGAAATTGGTTGAGGCTGAGGGATTTATTCCTTTAAACTATTATTTGCACCTCTCTACTCATTCATAATAAAACTGTAGAGTTTGTGAAATAAGTGTTGTGATATAGGCTACAATCAGATTAAAACTGATTACTGAAATAAAAAAACATAATTCTATCTCATTACTAACTGTGCCGATTGAACTATCAAGAGGAGTTCGATAACAAACATTGTGACAGGTTTTAGATATTATAAGTTGTTACGAGTACTTGACTTAGAAGTTGATATCGGGGCTAAATTCAACAGTGAATTTGATTTTATAGTCAGATATTCCTGTAATTTAACAAATGAATGGTGAAAAGGTAAAATCTGATGATAGCTCCAAAAAATATGGCAAAATGTAGTCAACAGTTGTGAAGATACTCAAGAGGTCTAATATTTCATACTGCTTGAATTTCTTAAGAGCCCATTCACACTAGCGTTAAAAAAGCGTTCAAATAGAACAAATGCATTCACACAGCCAGCACTTTCATAATGCGACGCTTTTAATGAGTAGCTTTGCATTTATAATGCTGGGCATTGAGCGATGAGTATTGTATCATATAGAAAAGTTATAAAAGTGCTTACGCCAGGATTTTATGCAATGCTTTTTAGCACTTGTGTAAATGCGGGCCAACTTTTCCCTCTGGCTACAACTTGCCCAATGAAAATCTTAATTGTTTAATTTACCCGTGACATGAAATTGCAATAAATATTTTGATACATTTTATACTTAGGTGTAAGGTAATTCTATGTGGACAATTTACTGTGATATAATGTATTAGGTATCTAAATATTAATTAAATATGATTTTTATACTGATAGATTTTTTTATTTAACATCTTTAAAAATACTTTAGTAATTCTAATAATATAAATCACAATAAATAAATTATATGTAAGGTATGCAATATCTTATAAAAATATTCAGATCTCTTAATTTGTAGAATTCATTTTTTACGTGTTTGCAAATATAAGATCACCTCCACTTGCAACACAATCACTGGCAATATAAATCTTGCCCCCGGTTGCAGTTTGTATCACATCACAAGCCGCCACCTCAGCATAATTCACACCGCCGATTACATACACCAAGACAGTCTTGGGTTTTAAAGGAAACACATTACCTACATTAGGATCACTTTTTAACACTTTGCCCAAAGTCTTAACATCCTTACAACCAAATTCCAAATCACTGTTTAGGTTAATATTGGACAACATTTCATTCAAGGTACCCATTCCGTCTTTCATCCTGGCCATAACACTTCCACCTATTTTAAAGTCATTTAAAGCTGATAACTTTGTAAGAACTTCTAACATTGATTCACCAGTCAATATTGTATTACAGAGAAGCGCAATCAGAGGAATGTAACCTCCATTAAACACATAACTTGGTGATGAATCACCTACTTTGTCTGGTTGTGAAGGTAGTTGTTTTAATTTGTTGGCAGTAGACTGAAATCCACTCTGCCATCTTGGCAATCTATCGCTCAAGTTGCCTAAATTGGAGATACTCAAAGAGAGTTTCAAACTAGAAGGTTGCACAAGTAAACCTGCATGGACCAAGTTGTTGAACACATACAAATATTTGTATCCAAAAGCCAGTAAGTATTTGCTAACCAAAGAATTGTACTCGTCGTAAGTAAGCCCTTGAGTCAAACTGAGCAAGCACATTAGCCTCAAACTGTTGTATATGTGGATGTCAGTGCCAAAGTGTTCATCAACAAATGTAAAGTTAGACTTCTTATTTCTATTGTTCAGCATTTCTGTCTCAGTTAACTTCAAATTCTCAAATTTGTTGCTCATTTCTGATATTATGGTTTCACATGCAAGTACATGATTCACCAAGTTTTGCTTGTAAAGTGTTACTTGCTGCAACTTAGTAGCCACAAAATGTTTGATCTCTTGTATACCCAAAGCTTTGATATCTTCGTTTTTCAATAACTTTGCTTTTGAACTCAAAACACTTAACACTTCAGAAAAATGTCTGTGTTTTATTTCTCCATACAAATTATCAATAGAACTATCCAAGGTCATGACTGTGTTTTTTTCACTAGATTTCTCCTCAAAGCCAAAATCCATTTTCCCTTTCTTGTATTTGGTCTGTTTAACATTTAAATCTAAATAACCACAGTTGATTTCAAATATTTCACTTAACAGTCCGCTGTATGTCGCTGGAGTTAGCAAACTTGCTGGGTAATCTTGATTTCTGTCTACTATTATTAACGCTCCTATTTCTCTTGAACTATCTGTACACAAAAAGTCTCTTGCATATGTTTCATTAAAAACTTCAAACATGTTCAACACACTTGCTGACAATTTTCCCAGGGAAAACATTACTTTAGGCTTTCCTGTAACATGGAATAAACTCCATATTGACATAGCTAGACTAGACAGCAATGACTGATTTTGTTCAACATATAATTGTTTGTAAAGAAAAGGTAATTCAAGACTAAGTAGCTGCTCGTCTAAAGCCATCAACTCCCACGAAAATGAGTGTAACTTAACAACACTATAAAGACCTCTATTTTCTAATAGAGAGTCATAAGAACATAGAACTTTGGGCACAATTATCACATGAAAGCAATCCTGATCAGCAAGAGAGGAGTTCTGACTTAGAATGGATGATATCTGATCTAGAACACACTTATACTTTTGAATGCAGGCTGGCATAAAATAAACTCTGTTGATATTTGCAGTCGATGTCAATTGTGGGTCCATTTTGTATATCTTGTCAATGCCATGTTGTCTGAAAAAACAAATAGATGAATTTAGAAGAAAAACTAATTCGTATTGTTATTGGAACCAAAAAAATATATAAACAATTAAAAATGAAGATTGTATGCATACTTGAGCCAACTCACGCCACAAATTCTTTCGAGAGGCTTTATTAAAGCAGGATCAATAATTAAATCCTTTTTATCTCCACAAACGGCCAAGATGTTTTGTAATTTACATTGAGAAATAACACTCAATGAAGCAAGTTTCAACGTCAAGGGTTGGTCCATGATAGAAAGTCGCTGCTTGACTATTTTAATTGTCTACAAACACTTTCTTGTACAATATTTCAAAGAGAATTCAATCATTATGTTTTACAATAATTATTTATTTGCGATGAGTAGGTATTGAGTACAATTGAGTACCAATAATACCTACCATTCTGCTTCTTGTCACAAACTATATCTACGTGCTTCTTGTAGAGATGGTCGTTATTACGATAGCAGATAATATAATGCATTATATGAACGTAACGAATAACACATTATTGAGCAACGGATTATCCTGCTATCATTATAAACTGCTGTTGATGTTGTAGCGTTGTAGCGCAATGACTGACGTTCCACCCACCGCGCTGTTGCCGATAACGTAACGCGAGAGTGAAGCAAAGAGCGAGAGCGCAATAGGTGTGTACGGGAGATAGCAATATAAACTGCACGAGTCACGACACGATAATCGCTAACCACTAATTTTTGTGCTTTCTCACATTGACGTAAAGTTCACTTTAAAATGTTTGATGTTCGCGACGATTTGAAATAACAGGTGAATAATAATTATTCGTTATACTGCTGTTTTGAATGAGATTGCTGTTTAAAATTTTATTGTTCGTTCAATTCTATTCTGTTCAGTTCAGCAACAGATCCAATTAGAGATTATTTTTTGTTACGATTTAATTATTTCAGTGTGTAAGTGCGTAATTAAAAGTTAGCGTAAGTGTAAATAATAATTGTTTTATAGTTAGTGTTAAGTATTTTTAAATATTAAAAATGCCGAGAATAAGAGCCCCGATCGCTCCTATTTGGAAATATTTTGATGTTGGTAACAGTGTGAATACACTGTTGTTCATTGTGCAAAACAGCAGTATAACAGGATAACGAACAGCAGTTTACAAACGGCCCGTTCCAGATAAGCATTTTTAGCCATAAATACCAACATTTTTAGCATCTCTGCGTTCCATTAGCCGGTGGTGCTAGTTTTTCTTGCTGGTTGTCATGCGTTTCATTTAAGCATTTTTAACACGAAATGCTAGCATCAAATACCCATGCTAATAGATGGGTCCTCTGATACCACTTTTTGACAGCTTTCAAATTTAACATTTGGAATCTTTTTTTCATGAATCAAAAAGGATTTTCAGCGGATTTAAAAAAAATATTGAAAGGTATTTGTAGTATTAGCCAATTCTTATTTATATTATAAAAAAATTTAAGTGGCTGGACTAATTAAGTGAGGTGTCATAATTCAGCACGAAAAATCAGTACCTTGCGTTTCATTTGTAACAATTAGCGCGGCTAAAAATGTCAATATTTCTTAAAAGAAACGCAAAACGAGGCTAACATCAGATGTTAGCCTCAGAAAGTAGCAGTGCTTTATCTGGAACGCAGGGAATAACAGCTATATGGAAATAACACAGCACTGTTATTCATTATTTGGAAACAGTCGTTATTCTCATCTTTAGCTTCTTGTGCACAGAACACATCAGGGGCGGTCGACTTTTCTATTGGCGCAATGAGACATACCTACTAGGGATACATCGAGTGTTACCTCAAAAAACATGTTTCTAAAAATCCTAAAATGGTAGTAAATAATAACAAAAGATTCATAGATGTTAACCATATTTTCTGATGATAAACATCTTTTAAAACATAAATTTGCGTTATTTAACTAAAGTTAATATTTTTAAGTATATTTTGTTTAAAATTATCCAGAAAGACTTGATTTTGAAGATTATTTTTTAAATGGATAATGGATGTAAAGTCAATGTTAGAACTGGCAACATACATTCACAAAAAATATGGCCGAATTTATATTTCTGGCGCATGAATTATGTTCCTTTTGTTTCTCCATTGCGAATTTACGCAATAATATCGAAGTGTGCTTGCTTTTGAGATAACGACTATTCTTGATAGTGTCTTTTTGTGTTTTTACATGAGAAATAGACTCGTTTGGAGACAGTGACTTGTTTTGATTTTTGTGTTAAACTTGAGTTCTTTTTCGTGTTGTTACTTAGATTTAATTGCTTTTCCTGAGACAGTGACTCTAAAACGTGTCAATTTGAACAATAGTTTGTCAGGGAACATGCCTGATAACCTGAAGAGAAAATGTCTCAAGTGTGGAATCTCACCACAAGATGATGCTATTGCAAACATTATACTATATCGCTTTCCAAAGCCAGGAACTACAAATATTCGACGGTAAGTGTTGAAATTGACCAGTTTAAATACTTCTGACATTACCACGTCCTTTTTTAGTTATTCAACAAGCCTTCATCGCAGTTGTCAAACAACGATGTTGAAAACTTCTCTCAAATATCCGAGAAATTATTTTATGAAACTGTCTATCCTGGCACTTGACACTAGCAGTAATGGTTGTTATCCTCTCTAAGGACTAAATGCTACAATAAAAAAAAAGACAGAAAAGACCCCTGTTAAAGCGGTAGCAGTTATGTTCACAATAAAAAAGATAACACTTCTTTGAGTTCTATTAGCGTTACTGCAAGAATAAAATTAAAATAGTCTCTAAATTCCGTAGATTAAATATCATAATGATAAATGAACTTTCGCTCATAATATTTTCTTTTTCAGATGTGAAATGTGGGCCAAGTATTGTTTTCCAAATGACAGTTGGTCATCTGTGGACTTCCAACGTAAATTATATGCTGAGCAAAGGATTATAAGATTATATAGTTTTATTACTATTGACTTTATTAATGTTGAAGAGAAGAGATTATCCAAACATGCTGTTCCAGATATGATTGGTTTTGACAAGGTGAATAAAAATAGCTTTTGTATATATCCTACCTGTTTATATCTGTGTTAAAATAAATATTTCTAGCATTTTATGCATTCAATGTGTGGATGCTGAGTCCTGAGAGTGGACTCCATCCTAAGACTTGTGATAGTTATATGCCGCCTGTAGAGTGCTCTTGTTGCATATTAATAATGATTATTTAGACAGTTCAGTGGTGTGACTATGGTTCATTTATTGATTGATAATGCCAAATTTTTTACATTTCAAATTGAGACAGCATACTTTATCAATAGTGCTTGCACTCCATCCAAATGTCCGAGTCTGAGCACTATGGATAAAGTCTGTATTATCAATTTCAATTGCTATGCAAGCTGTACTATAAACTACAACTCATTACAATCATCATCATCATCACAGCTCATAATATATGTCCCCACTGAGGGGCTCGAGGCTACCCAAGGGTTAGGTTAGGTAAGGCCTGAGTCGGGGTGCGATGTCAGACACCTCCACGTGGTGCACCCTGGGCAACCCGGCAGATTCTCTGCCGCGGGCTAATAGTCTGACGAGAGGACCCCCATGGAGGGGGGGCGTGGGATGGCCGGGCTTTGCCCGGCGGGCTACTTCGTGTGGCCACCCGCTTCATGCGGAGAAGGGCGAAGTCCCCTCTTCTTATGTTAAGAAGAGGTGTGGCTCTCGCTGGAAGCCGATTCCGGCGGCTACCTCTGGTGGTAGGGAGGATGAGGGCGAGCTTCTCGCCGTGGCGCTTCGCGCCCGTTGGGGATTTCCCCGAGCTTCGACTCACCCGCGCGGCGGTGGATCCAGTGGGATCTGCCGTCGGGCAACCCGTTACCCGCACTGAGCGGGCCGGGGGCCCGGCGCACTGAGCGTCGGACCGCGTGGAAGACAACCACAATAAAAAACCAATTTCGGGGTGTAGAGCGGCGCAATTCTGTGCCGCTCCACAAAGTAGCAGAGCCAGATGGGGAGTCCGGCAACGGACGTGCCACAGGCAGGGGGTCAGCGGGAATAAGGCCTGGCTGTTGTCCCCTTCCCCCTGTCTTGTGACGGACGGAGAGCTGCTGGGGGGGTTTTTAGTGAGTAGGCCCGGGCCGTGTACGGTCTGGGGAGTCCCACATATCCTCGTGGTTTGGCTCGACCACGAGGAATGCGTCAAAGCATTTTCCCCCCTCCCAAAAAAAAAAAAAAAAAAAAGGTAAGGCCTGAGTCAGCCATGCCGGCCTCATGCGGATTGGTTGACTTCATATACACCTTTGAATTTCTTTATAGATGAATGCAGGTTGCCTCATGATGTTTTCCTTCACCATAGGAGCATCGACAAATGTACATATGAAATTCGAAAAACGAAAGACACATTGGTGCATGGCAGGATCGAACTACGGACCTCCCGATAAGAAGGACAGTGCCGAGTCCACAGCACCACCAATGCATCCATACTCTACTCCTTACTGTACTATAAATTAAAAATTTGGAACTCCAGTTAGATATGAATAAGCCAGTTAGATATTATTTAAACAATATACAATAAAAACTTGTCTAGAAGATATCAATTAATAGAAAATTGCGGGTCTGCTGGAAGAAATTTCATTTATGAAATAAGCAGATCCTTTGTACATTGTGTCTTGTTGTTTGTGCTGTCTAGTTTTATGTGTACAAAAATTGTTAAATAAATAAATAGGTAATATAAGAAAAACATCCTTGGTTTCTAAAAATAGTTCTATTTCTTTACAGGCATTGCCAAGAGGTGGAGTCACATTCAAGACTTTTATGACTGAGATAATGTAAATCCAAATTTCGTGTTTGCTCCATCACTGAGGAAGGATCACCTTAACCCTAATTGCAAAGAAAAGATGAAAGTTAGTCAGCTCAGGCAGCTCAGGTTTTGAGTCATTCGGTGGCTGCAGGCATGTTTGCAAAAATATCCCAAGGTAAACTTACCTACGTAATAATTTATATTGTTATATCAATTAATCTGAACCTGAAAATTAATAAAGATTTGATATGAATACCGAAAAATGTCTAAACTAAAATTTATAGCTCAGAGCAAAGAGTTCTGATTAAGAAAAGCCGTGGGTTCGATTCCCACCCCAGCCCCCATAGCATGAACACTGAAACACAATAATTATGATAAAACAATAAATCAATATGAATGATAAAGCACTAAACTGTTTGATCATAGTGTGTTTTGTTGATCATGCTATGGGGCAGGCCTGATTAATTTTTTCTAGTTAAGTTTAATACCTTGACATACTTAAACATTTCCTACAAAGTTCATAAAAAATTAACAAACAGCTTTTAACTGAAAGTATTATTTATAAAAATATTTCATCCAGATGTTGGAATGTAAGATTTGTCATTGTGAGGGTGAATAACAATGCAAAATAAGGAAAACAGCTAGAAGAAATAAGTCGATTGAGTTGTAGTGTTGGACTGTCGGATGGCTCCTAGGAAAATATTGCCTGAATTCCTAGTTTATATATTTCTATAGTTTTGTCAATTTTCATTATTTAGTTTTTATTACATTTTCAGGGGAACTGCTTGCAGGTGCAATTACAACGGCGGAAATTGTCGCCGTAAATAGCTACTCTGCTGTTTTGAGGAGAGGCAAACCACACTCAACAAACATAACCACGAACTCGCCGCATTTCAAACATTTCGAACTAATGAAAAATTTTTTGAGGAAGTAGAGTTTGTTGGATGCCGGAGCCCACCACCCACCACCTTCGAAAGATGGGTGGGTCTGGACTTCAAGAGGTATTTTGCAAATATTTAAAAATCTTAAAGGTACAGCAGGATGCAGTGGAAAATTTATTTGGCTCAATCCAGGCAAATTGTGCAAATTGCCTGGATTGAAATCCTACTGCCTCACAATTTTATAGGTGGATTGAAAACATCTATAGTTTCTAACCCACATAGAGTCAGGAAACTGTGAAACAGACATTTATTATACAATAATAAATAATTTCAAGGACATGTTTTCTACACCACACACAAGCCAACAAGTAAAACCCCTAGAAGCCCCTGATATTGTGATCAATATGCTAGCTTCAGTGGACCACACTTTTGAAGCAAGCATGACTGACTCAGCTGAAATGCAAGCTTGTGCTTATTATGTGGGTTTATTATTAAAAAAAAACTGAATGTGACTTGTGGTGTGTTTGAGAAGATATTAAAGTTGACAGAAAATGTACATTCATTCATAGAATGTAAAGAGTATGTCGACATTAAGAAGAAATTAATTTATGCATCAAGAAATTTAATTAAATGTGTTGAAGATTGTGCTACTCTATGCGATAGTTTCTCTTTAATGTCATCATCAATATTGGATTTAAAAACATTGTTATTAAAAAACCTCTGTGAGGATATAAATTTCACCTTTTAGAAACAGTGTGAGAAATATGTCTCAATAAATGTAAAAATTATTATAAATAGTGTTTTTCACATAACTATTAAAAGGTATTGTACATTAAACAACCGAGAATATGTAGAATCTGCTTCAAAACTAGCAATAAAAAAGAAGATGAACACAATAAAACATAAATAAAACTATCATACTTTTATTTAATTTTTACCTTTACTATTCTGCGAATTCTGACGTGATTTATGGAAACTAGAAAATAATATGCAATGATTTATAATTAAAATCATTGCATATTATCTAGTTTCCATAAATTACGATTACAATAAAAAAATAATATTACACTGCTTTTGAATTTTACCGCGTAGATAGTGCGTGGGGCCACAGTAAGATGGCAGTACAGTCAAAATTTGTCCAACGTGTTTTTCTATGTAGTTGTCATTCTTCCCTTGGGTATATGTGTTCTGTGGAACACATACATATACCCACAGAACACATATACCCAAGGGAAATATCTATGGAAGAGCTATGGAAGAATGACAACTTTTTTTTTTTTGGCTGCTTTACTGGCCTGGTTTCAAGTCCTTTAGGCCATGTCTTGTGTGGAAGAATGACAACTAGTACATAAGGCGCGTTCGGATAGCATCGAGGTGGCAAAAATAGCTGCTAAAAATGACAAAATTGACACAAGGGGCGTTCGGTTAGAAGAAATGTGAACAAAAGTTGCATTTTTATCTGTTTACGACAACCGTTCGGATAGCTGAAAAAATGACAAAAATGGCATTGTGAACTGCCAATTTCACCCCAGCTATCGAAGAGGGTCAAAAGTGGCAGTTTTTGACATTTAAGATTTTTGACGTTTACTAAACGTAAAATTTTTGACACGATTGAATAAGTTTTAACGAAATAAATTTTATTTTCATTATTTATGGAAATTAATGATCCATAATCATGAAGCGAGCTTATTACATCATAATACATCCCGAATCTGGAAACTGAAAATAAATTTAGGTTATAATAGCTTACGACTTTGACATATTGATAATGTAGCGTTCGGTTAGGGTGTGGAGCAAAAATGGCAAAAATTTCATAACCTTCTAACCGAACGCTTTACATCAACGCCAATTTTGATAATGCTAAAAACGCCACAACAGGCTACCCGAACACGCCTATAGAAAAACACGTTGGACAAATTTTGACTGTGCTGCCATCTTACCGTGGCCCCACGCACTATCTACGCGGTAAAATTCAAAAGCAGTATAATATTAATTTTTTATTGTAATCCTTCTTGTGCTGATTGAGTAAATGCACAGACTTAATAGAGATACTAAGTAAATGTGTTTTTTAAGGTGTTGATTTTGATTCTGCTCTGCACAGACTATTACAGACTACAGTGGCCCTGTTCCGTTTCGAGACTACACTACTCACAGTACTCAGACTGCTCACGCCCGGACCGAATCAATAGACGCGATAATGATGCCAATGGCATGCTATCGTCTCGGAACGATCGTGAGCGCGCTTATGTCAATAATATCAAAACAAACATAACCTCAAAAAGAATTTAACTCGTAATTTCAATTGTTTTCTGTGATATTCAATGTTTAGCAGTTTTTCATTGCCTTGTACCTATTTTTTACAATTTTCTGCTCTTTTAGCGTCTTCAGGAGACAGTTTGAGGTAAACTACTTTGTTTTCTTCTTCAACAAAAACTGGTGATTCTAATGTCGTCATTTTTTCCTTATATTTAATTCAATTTTAATGATATTTGGCCTTCAATTCAATTAAAGAGTATTATTCAACCCTCGAATTAGCGAACCAAAATAAAATGTCAACTCGAGAATGACATTTGACTCACGGTGCTGATGGTCACTATAATCGCGAAACATAACACGGCCAGTATAGCAAGCTCAGCCCCCCTAGACAAGACGCATTTCGATAATCGCTAACGCAATCGCTAGAAGGAAAATGTATGCGACTTGACATAAGCTCTCGCATAGCTTTCGAGCGCAATTGTCAAATCTCATACATTGTCCATTTAGCGATTGCGTTAGTGATTATCGAAAGACATCTTCGCCCCTAGACAAGACGCATTTCGATAATCGCTAACGCAATCGCTAGAAGAAAAATGTATACGATTTTACATAAGCCCTCGCTTAGCTTTCGAGCGCAATAGGGTAGTTGACTCATATCAAAATTTATTAAAATATTGTTTATTTCTAACAGTATTTGACATAAGGTTCCACAATATACCGATTTTAATAAATAACAATGAATGATTACTGTAAAATTTTAATTTGAAAATGCTAGAAATAATCTTTTTTTATCTCACGCCGTAAACGCTTTGATATCCTGTGGTCAGGGCCGTGATGTCACTCATATAGTAAACAAAGAAATGTCAAATTTGATTCAACAACTCGTCGATTTGCACTATTCTTTCCGAAAACTGGCAAAAAATCGTCCAAGTCTTCGTTATTATATTTGTAAATATCGTAAATTATTTGTATTAATAGCAAAATCAACCATTGATGTTGGATTTGTGAGAGCAGATAGTACAAATCTTCCGAAAATAGACAGATTGATGGTCAGGAGATTCTTTGTGTATCACTCTAAACAATATAAGTACAGTTTCAATACTGTTTTAATGAAGAACAGATTACAAGTGTACTTGTCAAGATTGTCACGCGGCAGAAGAGAGTTGCAAACATGCATTTTTGGTGTGGTTGCACCATCACAGTGAGGAGCTATTTTGTACAGCAGTTGAATGCTATTGGATAGAATTCTCTCTCAAAAGTCAAATAAACACTAAAAGTGTTTACTTCAAGAGAAATGTTGAAAAGAAAACATCAGGATCATGTGTCAAATACCAGTGTAGTACTGCAAGAATTTGTAAATGAACATAAAAAGAGAAAGATTGGCAGTTGTTCATTTGTCAAGCATGAAGAAAATTACTGGGAGGAAAATATATATACATTCACAGACACAGATTGTGACATTATTTCTTAAAAAATAAAAGACCTCTTCAATGAAGAAAGAATAAAGTGCATAGAAAACTAAACCACGAATCATCAATACAGAAGTGCTCTTTAGTTCGAGCTTCGTTATAAACAATAGCAGCTTCCATGTGCTATAAAGTCAGCCAGTGCATAACACATGATGGTTCTTTTGTTGGGAAGATTTTTGGTGAGAAATCTTGCAGACACCTATGAGTATAATGAAATGTGGATAAAAATTGAAAGATGAAGATTTGGGTTGAAATTTGCAAAATGTGACTGCATTTCTGATTAATACCCTGTAATAGTCTATTCAACAAACGGTATCCATAAAATTAGATTGATACAAAATTGTCATGCTCTTTTACTGAAGAAAATGTTAATTATCAAAGACGGAAAACTGTGAACAGTATGCTTAACTCAAGTATAGATGCAGATGTTTTGTGCTAAAGCAAAACTTATATACTTTTGTGTTGCTAGCAGTATGTAATTTTGAAAACACTCAAAAGGTGACAATATTAGCTATTTCTAACAATCTGTATGTCAAAAAACTTATTGATCAAATAGTGCCATTTTGGAAACTATACTACATTTTTCGTAAATTATATGAAAGTATTACTTCATAATAAATCACTTTACTATTATTTTGACTTTTATTACCTGCGACCTTAAGGCAATAAATACAAATTAATAAATTTGATCTAACTCTATTCAACCTATTCAATGATAAATATGAGCAACAAACCTATAAAATATTATAAATCTTTTAAGGTGTAACGGAAAAATAAAACACATGTATTTAAAATATTTTAATTCAACTTAAACCTTTACAAGTCATTATTGTCAAATAAACATAGAACATATTTTTAGTGAAGAACATAATGACTAATGTAGTACAAAAATTTATTAGGTCATCTTTAGATGTTAGTTATGTATAAAGTAAAGAAAAAAAATTCTTTATATTATTTATTTAATAAGAAGGGTCTTGTAAATTAAGAAGAGCACAGGCTGACAACACAGCAATCACATTTAATATATTTGTATACGGCTTTAAAATGGATAACTTGCATATTCTTGCGTAAGCTGTTCTGAAATTTACCAGCCATGGTGGCCAGCAGGTTTAATCAGTGAAGATATAACATCTTTCAGTTTTACCAAACTGGACCTATTTACTTCTATGGTGCTTTGGTATATGAATACTTGAGTTATTTTGTTGACATAATGTTGTTCTAGTTGACGGGTCACATTTTGATGTTGTGGCTGAGCATGCACTGCTTTGTATTATGTTGCACAACTTTTACTGCCTTATCAATCTCGTTGTCAAGAGGAGAACAGGTTAGTACACAATAGTTCTCATTAAGTAACCACTAAAAGCAACAAATTTTAATTAGGTACTCAGTAAATTCAAGTAAAAGTTGTTTAGATAAATATATTAATTATGAAACTCTGATATTTTTGTTTGTAATACATACTTTTTAATTAATATTCAATTACATCATTATTCAATTGGACATAAGTACATATTCTTTTCTTTGAAACATCATCTAGTGTCAGTGTATAACTTAAATTAAATCAAAAAGGCGTGAATGGTCAAATTATTTCGCATGTCTATATCACTGGGTAGGTACGTCTAATCCACAGATTTCCTGGAGTCTTTGAAGAGGTTATTATATTCCTGTTCTATTGTCCCGTTCCATATACAGTTTTACTATATTTTGTGATATTTAATAGAAAGCATTGTTTTTGTGAGGTTATTTCGCCCCCGTGCTTTGTTTACTATAAGACTGACGTCATTGCCACAGATAATGAACAGACTATCATGGCTGACCGTGTTTTCGGTCCAAAATTGAAAATCTTAATTTAAAATAGATTTTTTGCACTTTTTAGCCATCGAAAAAAATAATATTCATGTGCTATGGTCTAATACAACAATTATGAACATTTTAAGCCCTACTTTAAAAAAGGGTCAACTAGCCTATTGTCAAATCTCATACATTGTCCATTTAGCGATTGCGTTAGCGATTATCGAAAGACATCTTGTCTAGGGGGGTTTGTCTAAGGGGGCAGGGCTGCGTTCGTAAATGTCGCCCGACGACGCTCGATGACGTACTGGCCGTTCGAAAACACCCGGTGTGAACGCACGACAATCATGTATAGCCGTCCGTAAACCTCGCTCGACGACGCACCGGTCGCCCCGTGAAATGGGTGGGTGAAAATCGCCCTGACGTTTATTTGACAGTTGACATGTCCGTCAATTCGCCTATTTCCTCCTTTTTGCAATAATTTGTAAACAATTTCATTTTGTATTATCGTAGATATATAATTACTCGACTGTATTTTGTAATTTCATAAATATGAAGACAATAGAAATAGTTACAGAAAATGGATACATTATTATGGATGAAAATGGCATTGTTTATATATAAGATGGATATTTGCTTAATAATTTCTATGGGTGAAGTGCTAATTAATCAAAACAAGTAAAAAAACTGAAGCAAAATTTATCAATTTTAGGTTATTTTGACATCAAAATGACATTTGACAGCCATAGCTTACGATGTCGTTCTAAAACGACCGACGAAGAGTGTCGTCCTTTCTAGGGCGATCGCCCGACGTCGAGCAATGGTTTACGAACGCAGCCCGCAAAAATATTTTTTATAGTCTGATTTTCTCAGACTAAGTACACCAATGGACACATTACGCGTCCACACTAATATGTCTCAAATAAAGCGTCCAGTTCAGTCCGTCATTACAAAGCACCGTATTTGTTGTTGTGCTAAAATATCAGTCAGTGAGCATTATTTCTGAATGAATTTTACAGTTCTATGTTTTTATTGATTTTTTTAATGAATTCTATAAAGAAAAACAATAAGTGTGGAATCTTGGATGCGGCGTCCCAAGTTTTTTCCGCCATCTTAGAGCACCAACCAACACAAATGGCACGCTTTTTTCGTAGGTACCTATTTCATGTCAATTGGTATCTATAGTCTAGGCTGATTTTTAATTCTGACATTTCAGAAGTGTTGCCAACATTGAAAAACTCTTCCTAAAAAGGGAGAGTACTTTAGCAAATTAAAAAATTAACCTGTATGGAATTTAAGGTTTCAATTAAAAAAACTAAGATTTAAAAAATTACTGATAATTTTAAAATGGTAATTACATTGTTTAATGTCATATTATTGAAGTTACAATAATTGTCAAGGAAATTATTTTTCTATTACTGGGATCCTTGTTCAATAATCCATAGGCTGCCAACCTTTTTTAGAAAAATCTCTTCGTTTGTGAAATTTTTGCTTTTTCTAAGAGCCAATATAACAAGATGTCAAATCTAAAATTAAAAAACTATTTACCTCGCGTCATGCACCACGGTAGGAGTTGCGCAAAGTGAAACAATTAATATTAGAGGGCATATAATATCACAGCTGAAAAATGGCAAGAATATGCATAAACCATTAAAGAAGAGGATAAAATGTGCCCTCTAAATGATCTGCTGGATAGTGTGTGTGATTCTTTTATAATCCGAGTTGATGATGATGACGACAATGATGATATGTGATGATAATTAATAATTATTTTTATTTGAGAAATATGTTGTTTTACTCTGTTTTACCATTTAAAAATTTACATTCTAGCTAGTGTGTATTAAGTGCACAAAACAAACACTATTTACAATGTCATTACTTGATCTAATTCAGTTTCGAATTTTTTGTTAGTAAATATATAAATAATTCTAAGCAAAAAAGGTTATTGATATCTGATTTGTCTATGGATGATATCTGTCAGAATTCCGTAGAATTAAAAATCAGACTTGTAGTTGTTGTTCTGAGCCATGGACTTAATAATCAAAACAGGACTAAGCTCCATCAAAAATGACGTATGCAAAAATACAGCATATCAAATACGCATATCAAAGTATTTATATTTAAAAACTAAAATAATAAAATGGACTCAATTCTGAAGCGGCCGCTAAATTTCCTAATTTTATTTAGGTGTCGCTAAACCATTTTCCTATTCTACGGTAACTGTCAAATTCAACTGACATTGCTTATTTGAATCTGACGTTTCTAATTTTAGACGGTCAATTCAACTTAGGTTTAGCCGTCCAAACGCTATTCCAGACGTGAGATTTTTACGCGTAAACTTCCTAAACTGATTAATTTTAGCGGCGACTAAAATCATCCCGATTAAAATTAAAACCTTGCTAAAATCCACCATTTTGGTAATGAAAAATACAAATAGAAATGAGGTAGAAATTTTAATTTTGCCCAAATTGATTGTTTTTGCCTTAAATGAATAGGAAAATAAAAATAATTTTTTAGTAGTTACAATTTTATTATTAAGATAAAAATGTACATTAAATGTATTAACTGTTATATAAACATATACCCGTTTTAGTTTCTTTAACAACAAGATCCATCCATTAATTTACTTTAATATTTTTACGATAGCAACACAAACACAATTAAAACTAATGTTAGACAGTGGTATCGATTCTGGCATGATTCTCTAAACCTAAAACTAAATTTGACAACAGTCTCTCCTTGTCAGTTTGTATAGAGTATGACAAGGATAGACTGTTGTCAAATTTAGTTTTAGGTTTAGAGAATCATGCCAGAATCGACACCATTTTAGAATTACGCATAAAATTTAGTTGGCCTGTCACTTTAGTTTTAGGTTATTTAGACGGCGGGTGCACAGAATTGAGTCCATTATTTAACTAAAACAAATATTTTAGTTATTATTTGTTAGTCATATCGATTTTCATCCTAATATTGTCATACTTCAATTGTTCTTTTCGATACGAGGAAATTATGGACACCCTATAAAAAAGGGACAAACTCTTCTCTTCAAGGGCCTCTCTTCTGGCTATCCCTCTCGGCTCGTTTTTCGGGTCAGACAACTCAGTCCTGCCCTGCGAGCATAGAACTCTCGATAGACAAAATTTGACAGCTAAGATCGACATACTCGACAAAATTCAATAAAGACAGTTATTCCTAAGGAGTGAGGACAAATGCTTTTCACTCCTTTGGAATATATGTCAAATTTATCGATTTTTGTCGAGTATGTCGATCTTAGCTGTCAAATTTTGTTTATCGAGAGTTCCATGCTCGCAAGGCTGTTTTGATTATTAAGTCCATGTTCTGAGCCCATCCCATATATTTTTGATATTTTTTTGTATCTTTGTATCACTGAGACAGGCAAAGGCAAAGCCATACAGCCATCGTCACTATTTAGGATATCCTGTAATTTTTTTTTAATTCTATTCTGTTTTTTTTGATAATTTGATATTAATTTGATATTTACAGTTAATGGCTCCTCTTCATTATCGGCGAATACAGATGGTTACGCGCGAGCACGATTGTGTAGGGGCATACTCGGCTGTATTCGGCTGTACGCGCCGATCATCGTCTATTGGCCCGTTCCAGATAAGCATTTTTAGCCATAAATACCAACATTTTTAGCATCTCTGCGTTTCATTAGCCGGTGATGCTAGTTTTTCTTGCTCGTTGTCATGCGTTTCATTTAAGCATTTTTAACACGAAATGCTAGCATCAAATACCCATGCTAATAGATGGGTCCTCTGATACCACTTTTTGACAGCTTTCAAATTTGACATTTGGAATCTTTTTTTCATGAATCAAAAAGAATTTTCAGCGGATTTAAAAAATTTATTGAAAGATATTTATAGTATTAGCCAATTCTGATTTATATTATAAAAAATTTTAAGTGGCTGGACTAATTAAGTGAGGTGTCAAAATTCAGCACGAAAAATCAGTACTTTGCGTTTCATTTGTAACAATTGGCGCGGCTAAAAATGTCAACATTTCTTAAAAGAAACGCAAAACGAGGCTAACATCAGATGTTAGCCTCCGAAAGTAGCAGTGCTTTATCTGGAACGCAGGGTATGATCGCCTGCGACCCGTGAATTGTCGGTTTTTGGGCACGCATCAAAGGGAATCGCCGGGTGGTTGCTTTAACAGACCATCGTGTGGATGCTTGCACGATGATCGTGCCGATTATAGACGAGTACACGATCAACGATCATCGCCGATAATGAAGTGTAGACATAACACATTCGCATATTTCTTTTTAGAATTTAACGACCACAGTACACGGTAGCACCATTTTGGTCTGTCATTATTTCATTAATTCTTCTTCTTCTTTTAATTTTGGCGTGAAGTTTGGTGCTGGTTTTATTAATTATTGTTTCGCATATAAGTAAGATACCATAGATTAAGTAAAGATACTCTCTGTGATTATGTGATCTGGGGCCTTATTCGCTAACTACGGTTGGTAACTAAAACTGTCATTTTTGAAAGGAACTTTATATCCATTACTGGTTTAATGATCTTATGTGTTACGGAGGCGTTCACGATAGCAGTAATGGATGTTAAGTTCCTTTCAAAAATGACAGTTCTAGTGAGCAACCGAAGTTAGCGAATAGGCCCGCTGAGTGAATTTCACATAGCGTTCGAGAACCACCCGAGTGAAACCGAAGGTAACCTCTGGTGGATCTTTTACTCTGGTGGATTATTTTCTAAGAAAAAAATTTATCACGATCGCCTATAATTTTCCAGCCATTGCGCCGTGAGCACGACTCTGCGCCGACTTCCTTTTATAAAAGAGCAATGGACGCACTGCGACTGTCAAATTGTAAGCGATTGCGATATACCTTTTATTAGACAGTAACCCCTTTGCCTAAACAAATACCACACGCTAACTTTTCTGTAGTCGTTCCGCAAAAAAATGTATGGAGATGACATTAGCTGCAGAAAAAATAGCGCGAGGTTGTCGAAAGCTAATGTCATTTCCATACATTTTTTCTGCAAAACGACTGCGGAAAAGTTAGCGTGTGGAATTTGTCTAGGGCAGCCATACTCAAAAGGCGGCCCACGGGCCGCATGCGGCCCGCCGAGCATTTGAAAGTGGCCCACCCTTTGTAGCTTCAAATTCTATTAACGAAAGCCAATTACCTATTTTAAATTCCGCGGGATTATTAAGCGCAGCATAGAGCACTGATTGCATATGTTGCCCGCGCTAATGAAAAATTATACAAACTTAGAAGTAATTTTTAAAGAGAAAAGAAGGAGGACGCCGAATATTGGATAATAGTTTTATATTACGTTTTTTGCATCGACATTTCTTTGTGAGTCATCTTATTCAAAAATGAAATATGCAAAGAACGTATACGGAAACTGGCTTACATATTCTCTTCTCGATAACGTATTAAGAGTAGCGTGCAGCAATTACAAGTCATATCTAGATGAAATTGTTAAAAAATGTTCCCAATATGATTATTCTGAGATTTAAATTAACAATTAAACGCAATAGGTTTTTTTCATTAACGCCTAAAAAACAGGTTGTGATTGTCAAATTGTTTTCAGTTAAAATTTTCGAACAAAAAAAAAAGATTTGACAGCACTAAAACTAAATTTAGTTTACTCTATTCCAATTAATGCCAACAATGCTTATCTTGTTGTTATTAGTAAAGATGTATTTAAGAGTTGTTTAACACCTGCATAATTTTTAAACACTGAATAGTAAAACAGCTGTTAAACAACTGTTTAATTTATTGTTATTACAGTTTCTAAGGCAGTAAAAGCAATAGCGCTATAAGTCTGATATGACGTAAGTAAACGATGACGTGATGCGGCTCTCCATGCTGCTCTAGTAGCATGACTACCAAAACACGACATGATAAAGCGCTTTATAATAATGAAATGTAAAAATACAATACGTTGTGATCGTATTTCGACAGTTCGAACCGCTTTATTATATCGTGTTTTGATGGTTATGCTACGGGGGCTGGCTAACGTTAGCATGCTCACAGCATTTCGGGACCTTTGAGCGCACTAATAGCGCTGATAGCGACTTTTATTGGTTTTCGGACCGCAGTCATTATGTCATGCATCCATTTGACAGCTAAAACTTTAGAAGCAAAGGAACTCATTTCTACAATGCACAATAAATAAGGCAATTTAATCATAATATTACACTCTTTCAAAATAATAATATAAAGAGCATTTTAATACAATAAATAAAGCTTTTTTAAAGTATTCAACATCAAATATTGTCAGTTTTGTGAAATAATCAATTTATTAAATGAAGTCAAAATATCTCTATTTCCGGTCATGTGTCGTATTGTGGCGCCTGCAACATCCGTCCCCTCCCTCACACCGCTTCACCGCGGGGAATTATTGCTAGTCGTCGTCCTAGAGCAAAAATTTTAAGAAATGGCTGCAAGATTATTCAGGACAATCGTAAGTTTATAACAGAACGTTAGTTAATAGTACCAGAGTTATTATCTCCTGCATGCCAATTTCTCTAGTTCTCCCTAATCCGTTCGCCTATTATTTTCCTCCATCCAAAAATAGACATATAGTTATGTCGAAGAATTACATAAAAGAGCTTTTGAAGCCTTTTATTGAGAGTAAAGGACTAGAAAGTATTCTGAGGTGGTTTCAGCATGCTGAAAATGTTAAAACTGGAGGTGTTAAGGGCAGTAAAGTTGAGGTTAACATTTTTTTGTGTTGGATATTTGTGATCTAGTTTGAGGTTATCAGTAATTTTTTGTGGTTTCTATTAGGCGCCGTCTGCGAGAAATAGTGCAGCCCAGTACAGCTCTGGAGTGCGTAAGGTGACACTTATACCAGGCCACGGCATTGGCCCCGAGATTACTGTAGCAGTACAAAAAATTTTTGAAGCTGCCAAAGTGCCAATTGAATGGGATGAGGTGGACGTCACAGCTGTTAGGGTAAGTTTGAAGTAACCTTAGTCTTTGAATTAAAGCATAGTGTATATGTTATTAAATTACCAGACACAGGTAAACAAATCAATCCAATTGAAAGTTTCTTTAGAAATACATGTATACATTTATTAGGTGATAACTGAAGTTATATTTATGATACATGTGAAATTATCTAATATTTAATTGCATTCTATGCTTTCTTTTTTTTCAGGGCCCAGATGGAAAATTTGGTATACCACAGAAGGCCATTGATTCAGTAAATGCTAACAAAATTGGCTTGAAAGGACCCCTCATGACCCCTGTTGGAAAGGGTTACAGATCTCTCAACTTAGCTCTACGTAAAGAATTTGATCTTTATGCCAATGTCCGGCCTTGCAAGAGCTTAGATGGGTAAGTTTGAATTTATTTCAGAATTAATGAAATTTCATATTAACTTGTCAAAGAAAAATTTAAACTTATGGACATTAAATTTGTAAAAGAACAGCAATTCCTTTATTTTTTATTAAACATCTATCATATTATTATGTAACTTACACATTAATGTGTTAACCTGTCAGCCACCAACGGGTCGAATGGGACCGGTGTGGCTTTATGCTATGTAATAGTGAAAAATACCCTCACAAAAGTATATTAATAAATTAATACATTTCTTTTTAAAAAATGAAAAATATACTTTGGTTCTGAAAAAATTTTTTTTTTGTGAAAAAAAAATTATTGAGGGTATTTAAAAAAAAATCATAGTGTGACGTCACACCGGTCGCATGAGACCGCCTAGAGAGGAGAGGTTAAAAACTAATACATTTTTTAGTTTGGCTATGTTTTATTATCAAAGATAGTTATAGACATCAAAAGAAATCTCAAAGATAAAAATTGCACTTAAATTTGAAACAAACAAAAGATTAGTATTTGATGTGATAAGCTATCATGCAGAAACTCATTAAAAACCGCCTATCGAAATACTTCCTCAATATACATGGTGTTTCAAAATAACCAATAAATAATCAATTCAAAGAGTAATATAACGACAATACTTTTACTAACATACCTTATAGAAGGAAATTATAAGGGAGTAGACATAAGAAGATTTAACACATAATTTGGCTGAGTAAACATTTACACAGTCAATTAATATAGTTTCTATAAGATCTATTGTTTATTTTCTGGTTCTGAGTGTTAATCTTTTATCAAATCTTTGATAATGACTTCCTCTCCTCTATCTGAATTCTCTGCTTATTTTCCGTTTTCTGAAACTCCTTGTCTGACTTCTACTTAATTGAATCTTCAAAACCGTAAGCTTTCTGGACAGTGTATAATTTCCTTCTGTGTGATTTCGATTAGCAATATATACACGGTTATTTTTTTATCACTGGAAAATTTAAGGGATGCTTCACGACTTGGTATTAGAATAATTTAAATATGAATAAAAAAAACAACTCACTTAATTTACTTCAAATAATACAATATTACAGATAATAAAGTGACTATTCTAAACTTAGTTTATATTTATTTCCAAAAAAATCCAAAAAACATTTTTAGAATTTTTTTTTTAGTTTTTTATTTTATATATTTTTTTAAATAATAATGGATGTGTCCTGAAGGGTCCCTAATATTTTCCAGGGTGATAAAAAAATAACTGTGTATATTCAAATATCTGTGAAAATTTCATTTTCACATAAATCATTATTGTCCTGAAATAATACATAAGTATTAGTAATGATTATTGAAAAAGAGTGACTGTAGTTAAATGTTCGATTTAAAGGCTTTTGTATGTTATTAGGCACATATACATACATTTATTATATTAAGCAACAGCAGAACATAGAACTTAAAAAACAATTCAAACCCAAGAAATGCCACAGCCCTAATTAGTTCAAAAGTAAACCTAAAAATTGTTTAAAAACAGAGTAGAGGAATGTTATAGATCGTACAATATGGAGTCTTTGTAACATTCAACTTATTGTAGTGGTTATTAAGTTGTTAATAAGACTTATAGTATTGCTATTGTAGGCACAAGCTGATTTAAAAAAAACTGCTTTAAATTACGAGGGCGTTGTCAATAAACACGAGATCATACACACTTTTCTCATAAAAATTGAATGCCACATTGTATTATGCCCTAGCATTATGATTGGAATAGGAAATTACTTACCTTGCTTACGATTTTGACAAAACATATTATACAATGGCATATCGTTTATAAAATAAACTAAAAACTTATGAAAAATATTCTTGCGTAATTGAAATAGATGCAGACATACTTTCTTATTAAGGAAATTGTCAGTATAGAAGCAATGT
Source organism: Schoenobius gigantellus (assembly GCA_963935595.1). Taxonomy (NCBI): domain Eukaryota; kingdom Metazoa; phylum Arthropoda; class Insecta; order Lepidoptera; family Crambidae; genus Schoenobius; species Schoenobius gigantellus. The sequence goes on from OZ012554.1 coordinate 32,353,809, forward strand.
AATCTATAATAAAGACAGTGCAATAAGACAGCTATAAGAGTAAATTCACTTAACTATGGCCCTTTCCCACACTTGTAAACGTTACCTACACCTTTATAAGAATGTTGTTTTTACAATTATAAGCTATTATAAGAATTATTTTGCTAGTTGGGTTTTCATGAGAGTAAATCCATAGCATCTTTCAAACGCAACCTAAGAGACCACTACCTATCTAATTTGTCTTAGACTATGTTGTCTACTTATTTGCATAATGTTATTTTATGTATTGATTCTGTATGTTATGTATGGTATTGTATTTAGGTTTGTTTATTTTATATTTATATATTTTATTGTATTAATTTATTGAATGGTACGGCAATCGAACCCGCGACTCGTTGCGCAGTAGGTGATCATGCGATCAGCGACCTCTGTGCTAAACGTGTCGTTAAGTTATATCTGCCACGCATGGTAGATATTTTGTGGTAACATTTTCATACTTAAGTTTTGTTCACTATTATGATTCTGTTGTGTTAGTGGTGATCACAAATACAAACATCGCATAGAATAGAGCATACTATTATTAGCTGAACTGACCTCTGGACCATCTCTTATCTCAGTTATTCATCATGCACATGATTGTATTTGTATTATTGTCAGACTACATTTATACCTTCAGATCGCTCTTATGTCTTTCATAATAGTGACTGCTTTCGTAATGCAAATATAAAGCTTGATATGTTGCTGACTGTACATGCATCTATAGTTTTTTAAAATTTTGTTTACTCCACAGACTTTTAGTCGGTGCCCTTATTTACATTAAGTATTTTATTGTATTTCAACGTTTTCTTTTTAAACTCCTTGTAAATAATTAACATGTACTTACTCTTTTTTTGTTAATTTTGTGCAGTTTATAAATTAGAATATATTATACAAACATAAATTCTAATGATGTGTTGCGTAGAATGCGTTTGTGTAGTATTATATGGGAGTATTCCCATATAATACTACACAAACGCATACACAGCAACGCGTCAGACCCTACATACCCACCTTGACATAGATCTTATGTCGCTCGTAATAACACAGTTTTTCGTAGTGCAAATGTAGATCTCGACGCGCCGCCGTTCGTACATTACACACATACATGCAAATTAATGCTTAAGCGACTATATTGAACTATATTACAAATAGGTACACTTATACTATACTACATTGAAACAATAAGAGATTCTAGAGACAACAGACAAGGGGGCGCGCCATAGACGGTGCCACGCCAGGTGCCACATTCATTTATAGTTGTAATTTACATCTATGTATGTTTATGATCATAGTAGCAATGCCACAAACATTTTGCTTGCCCATAGGTATTAATCAGTTCCACTGTTGTTAAGGAGTCCAGTTGAAGATCATTTCTATCTTTGGCCTTGCCAAAAATACCTGATCTGCCAATGAAAACAATAAAAAATTGTTTCCGTGTTTTTTTTTTCAACACAATCTATTAGCTCAAAAAAAATTTCCCCTTCCCAATAGTGTTCAAATAGTGTGCAAATAGTCTGTGAGAGCTAGATAAAAATAAAAATTACGGGTTGCACTCCGGGAGTGCCGGCAGAAGTGAAAACTTAAGTATTAACGTTGTGCGTTTTGGATATTTTGGAATGATTATGGAATAATTTTGCACGAATTGCTTTAATTATCAGAATAAAAGTACTATCTTTTATGTGGTAGAATACAATATTTATTTTTTGCGCTATCGTACACAAACATGACAATTTATATTACATTAAAAAGTTTATCCCTCAGAAAAATCAACTTCCTGTTGTAACGTTGTGCATACATAATTATATAACTAGTAATAATGAATCAAAATATTTACAATTAAATTAAAAATATGATCAAAACAGACATTAATATACTACTTAAAAACGTAATTTTATAACAAATAAATAATATTTAATTTATACTAACTTACCTAATTAATATTTACACCAAAATCAAATAAAAGCACAATTTAGATTTTCCTAACAAAGTAAATAAATTGATTAAAACTGTCTCAAGTGACGTGTGACTTCCAGTACTTTTGACAGCCGCTATTGTTCTCGGCCGGCTTACGTGGATCCCTCACCGCACCTCGACAGTTCCTGCGGCCATTTCAATTTTAATTGGTCTTACGAATTTTCGATCAGTGTCACGTGTCCTGATGAGAGTTTATCATTTTTTACCCATTACAAAAAAAGTGTACAACGCCGCCAAAGAAGTTCTCACTTAAAAAGTCAGCCACTCTTCATATAATTGTCTACATCATAATTATGTTTTTTCAATGAAATCATTTAACATAGAATTTTTTTTTTCTATTTTTCTACATTATTGTTTTTTGTTTCTTTTTATGTACTAGAAATCTACATCAATTATTCTCATGTGCCTCTAAAGAGCCCAAAACCGTATCCTGAGAGGTATAGCTAACACACCATTGTTTACTCGCAATGGTGAAATCCATGATTACTTGAACATGCCCACAGTGTATGAGGATATACAAAAACACAAAAAACGCTATGTCCAGCGCTGGGATGTCCATCCAAACCCTCTGGCTATCGAACTGCTTGATATAAGTAATGCAGTCAAATTGCTAAAAAGAAGCCAAGTGCTTTAATTGGAGAGCAGAGACAATGGTCAATGCATCTACACCGCCATTACCGTCACTCATAAAAACTGATAAAAGTTCTAAAAATGAACTGATGGCAGTTTAACAAACTACAAAAAAAAATTCGCTGAAGCTCTCATACATTAATCTTTTAGTCCGATTCTGAACTAGCCTGACCTTAAGTTGCTGAATCTCTCAGTGAAAATATTTTACAAAAATAAAAACGACTTCAAAAACACTGAAAAGTTAAGTTAAGGTGCCAAATTTTAAGACTTTCTAGGAGATCATCGTTTGGCACCGACTTCAATATAGAAGTGTGATGTTGTCTGTACCTATTCTTATATTATTTTAAACTTTTCAGTGTTTTTGAAGTCGGTTTTTATTTTTTGTAAAATATTTTTTATTTTTAACTTTTTAGTGAATGAAATCTTTTTAGTGAAAGAAACCCTAATTTAAAACCAGCTCACTATTAAATTAGCGTTTCCCTCGATTTTCATGGGACCCCATCATCAGATCCTGACTTTGGTGACCTTGAGGCCACCCTAGGAGTATACTCTATCGAATACAAAAAGAATTTTGAAAATCGGTCCACAACTGGCGGCGTAATCGCGTAACAAACACACACAAAAAAAACGCATCGAATTGAGAACCGCCTCCTTTTTTGAAGTCGGTTAAATAGTGATCGATCACAGTATTTTTTCTAAATTTATTTAAAACATTGGATATTTTTGGGATTACTCTTGTATCATATAAATTTCTATTAAATTTCAAGGTATTGGTTATATTCAACATAATTATGTGAACAGTTCATATTCTTCTCTTCGTCCTCTTTGCGCATTCCCACTTTAGGTGAGGTCGGCTCTCCTAATATTTTTGCGCCAAGTCAATCTGTCTTGGGTTGTCGGATCCGTTAGGTTTTCTCTCTTGACGAGTTTCTCCATACTCTTCAACCATGTCATAGGGGGACGTCCCCTGCCTCTCCTGGCTTGTGGGATGCTCAGTGCCTTCTTGACCACGTGATCCTCTGTTGACAGTTCATATTGATATATATTGTTTTATCATGTTTCGGTGGTCATGCTGGATATAACTGGTGTAAAAAAACCAATCACAAAGCCGAAGCTCACGTATTGAACCCATCGTCAATATAATTTTTGTCTTCTAGACCATACCTGGGAAATTAATAGTTACCGAGATTTTTAAGTTCAAAGTGATAATTATTTTTTCAGGGTTTTTATACCAAAGTGTTAGGAACATTATTTATTAATTTTCATCCAAAGAAACATCAAGGAAAAAATCAGTGTTTGTTGACAAAAAAAAAGTTTTTCATTTACAACGCGCAATGTATTTGCAATGGACGTTGTCTATTGACTCTCGCAGAGAGAAGATATCCGTAGCGCGCGAGCGCGCGTTACATTGCGTAGTACTTTTAGCAGTTGTTTTTTAAAACATAAAAATAAATTTCGTATGTTTTTTAAAAAAAGTTGAATTTAATGGTCTGAATGCGTAGCCGCGGGCTTTGTTTTTAGTTTTTTTTACACCGTGTATGTATTTTATTTTAATTTTTATTGCTATCTATTATAATTATCAGAATGTCTCAAAATGAAAACGTATAAGGAACATGTGCAAATGTTAATTCCAGAAATTTTATTTCCACAGCATCAAAACCCTGTACGACAACGTGGACGTGGTGACAATAAGAGAGAACACAGAGGGTGAATACTCTGGTATCGAGCACGAGATCGTCGACGGAGTGGTGCAGTCCATCAAGCTGATCACGGAGGAGGCCAGCAAGCGGGTGGCAGAGTTCGCCTTCCAGTTTGCGCGCGACAACAAGAGGAAGAAGGTCACCGCTGTCCATAAGGCCAATATCATGTAGGTATTACGCAATCAGAGAGCCACTTGGAATAGAGAACCGAAAACACATATGCCCTTATCTAAAAATTCCCCGAAGTGGAGATACTGATTTGTTTTTCACAGACCTACATATCTTTTAGAAGTACTTTAGAGTTAGATAGTCCACTGAAACTGTGTCAAACTTAACTTCATAAATTATATAATATGAATAAGAATGTTGGGAATATTTAGGCTGAATGAAAATTTTATCATAACAGCTCATAATTATAAGTCCCCACCGAGAGGCTCGAGCCTCCACTATGTTAAGGTGTTTAGGCCTAGTCAACCACGCTGGCCCAGTGCGGATTGGTCCACTTCAGATACACCTTTGAATTTCTTCGCAGATGTATGCAGGTTGCCTCACGATGTTTTCCTTCACCGTACCGTAGGGGCGTCAGACAAATGTACATAGGAAATTTGAAAAACGAAAAACACATTGGTTCATGGCGCTCTCGAACCCCGGACCTCCCAATTGGAAGGCAATGAAAATTTACGAATGCAGAATAGTTGAGCAAATGTGTTAAACATTATTAGGACTTTTTTGTTGCTTTTTTGATGAGGCTCACCTTTTGAATAATCAATCACTTGTTAAGTTGCTTCCATACATCTAAATTTATTATGAGCCATTAGTCAATAAGTGTTACAAGAAAATATACTAATTACCATGTGGTTAAATGGCTGCCCTAGATATATATAGATACTTAGGTACTCTATACATCTGACACATATCTCTTTGTAACTGGCAGTGTTGATTTCATTGCGCTAATTAAAGCAATACAAGGATCATTTGCAAATTGCATGTTCCCTTGTATGTAAGCCATTGTTTATAAACAGACTTCAAAATATGATGTTGCCAGTTCTATGCATAATATGTAATGTTATATTATTGGGACTACATTATGTTCACATTTTATTATGATAATTTTCTTCCTTCCCAATATAGTAATATATATATATATATATTTTAAATTACTGCCATTTTAGTTTGTTTCTGCAACTTAAGGGCTAATTTTACAAATAAATGAAATATTTACATTCACCATATCTGAGTGTACAGTTTTTCTTTCATCGCAGCTCATATACATCCCCACTGAGGAGCTCGAGGCTATCCTCTCTTAGGGTGTTCAGGCCTTAGTCAACCACTCTGGCTCGGTGCAGATTGATCGACTTCTCATACACCTTTGAATTTCTTAACTAACATCGTACAATCTATCTCAATTCATAGTACCATTGTAAAAATATAACTAGCATTTCATTCCGAGTCCAATAAATCCTCCTATATTATACGATGTCTCTCAAATGTCGGTCCTAGTCGCACATTTGTCTGCCAACAGTCGACAATCTTTTATCCATTCCGTTACGCATAATAACAAATGCTCAGTGCATCGCCACATTTAGGGGAGGGCAACCGGGGCTACAGCCCCGGGGCCTCCACAAAAGAGGGGCCCCCACAATAGAGACTTCGGAAAAAAATTCAAATTCAGACTAGTAAACACTAGTAAACAACTTTTCCTTTCATTTTTTTCTTCGCGTTTTACCTTTACCTACAGTTCTTTGTACAAACATGATTACATTAAATATTAACAGAAATCATCGATCTATATTTGTTCACTCCAATCAGGCAATCAGTAAAATAATTTGGGGCCAAGGGGCCTCCACTCCTTTGTTGCCCTGAGGCCTCCAGATCTTTAAATCCGGCCCTGGCTCAGTGGTTCAACAATCACATAAGGATTTACAAATACCTACAGTTAAAGAAAAGATAGCAAGACACAAAGTCATACAAGGACAATCATAAACCACCCAAATACACTAGCGCAGAAATTGATGGAAAATGCACAAACCAAACGCCGTTTAAAACGCAGACTACTAGAAGATATGCTACAGTAAATGAGCATAAATTTGAAATTTAGGATGCGACAAAGGTCGCCCTCCTAAGCCTGTCCAATAACTAACCACCATACTTACCGCTCAATGTCCCGAAGTGGCGACAGAGTGCAGTATTAAACTAAAATATTAAAAAATCCATTCCGTTGTCAAACAGGCGTATGTCGGACGGTCTGTTCCTGCGCTGCTGCCGCGAGCTGGCCACCAAGTATCCCGACATCAAATTCGAGGAGCGCTACCTCGACACTGTCTGCCTCAACATGGTGCAAGATCCCTCCAAGTTCGATGTGCTGGTGAGTTACTGTTACTGTTAAAAAATTGATCAAAGAAGTATGAGGACAGAGGATGTCCTGTCAAATTAAATAGCAGGTTACTGTTGGACAGAACTGTTCTACAAAGATGCAGTAGATAAGTATAAATAGTGAAACTAACACGTCTTTCTTTTATATTTATGTATATAGATAGCATAATGATTTCACTATCATACTCATACAGTTTTAAATGAAGTAATAAAATGTCACATAAAGATATATTTTATGAATATTTTGGAAATACAAAAATTAATTAAAAAGGAAGCAATGTGTGTCGTTGCAGCATTTAAATAAATATAAAATATAGTATGCGCTTAAGAGGCCTATAGCAAAAAAAAAAACGAGTAGATTAAAAAAGCTTTCGTCGGTCGCAATAAATAACATTTACTTGATAAAACTAGTTCATATTCTTATATTAAATAGTAATAAAGCGGTTTTTAGATTACTTTCTTCTTAACTTAGTAATAGTTATTTTCCCGAAGCATGTTTAGGCAAAAACTCACGCGGACCTGATTTAGGAGCTCAATAATAATAAAAAATATACTTTCGTTGTATCTATAAATATATCTTATTAATCTAATGAAAAGGGGTCGAAACAAGTCAGATTATGTACCAAGTTCTCCATCGTTTAAACATAATTTTTAAGCAAAAATGTTATTCTAACGTTTGCTTTGATTGCTATTGTATTATTAAAATTGGTATGTTTATAAATCGATACTTACTATATTTTTATTAATGAAATAAAACTACTAGGTATCTATTTTGCCGCGCCGGCAGCGCAGCGTTGCCAGTTTGCTAAGTACCGTGCGACGCGATTTTGTGATAGGCCTCTTAAGTGTTTGGAAAATGCAGTAATATTTTGCCGTTAGGATCTTTATTGGATTTTCTGATATGCATCAGAAAATCCAATAAAGATCCTAACGGCAAAATATCTCAATGTCTGCATGGCTTTGCAAATGACTTTTATCAGAATGTACCTGAAGAACGGGCTGCGAGTACGCCTTAGAGAGGCCTATGCCCAACAGTGCTGTACTACCTTCTGTAGATGATCAGAATCTATCTAGTTTTATTTATATATATAGTTTTTATTATATTTCGGTAAAGTTACCACTTTATTATCATTCCACAATATCCATATTTGAGCAAAGTAATAAGACAAATACAAATTACCCACGTGTGCTATTAAATTCTGAAGGTATAAATCTGCTGCAAAAAAACGCTCGGAATTACTGTGTTCAATGATATTCTGGCGTAATGACCCCTCATCAAAATCTCTACATTATCTCTTGTTGCACGTGCGTATTGTTTGCAAACAAACCCGCGGGTTCACGGACTGCAGTAATTCGGTCACCTCCGTTCAATTACTCTACTATAGACTTTTTTTTTCACTGATATGTCGTTATTATCTCGTAGTGAGGTCGCGAGCATTACATCACTAGCATTTGTGATAGTAATTATGATTTGTTGCTATCATTTATCATTGATGCTGTGTTCCAATTTAATGATCTTTATTTGTTCCTTGTGTAATTGGAGAGATTTTCACTTTCAAACCATTCATTTAAAAATAAATGATTAAAAAAATGTTTTGACAGAGCTTAACGAGATAATCTCTATAATTCTTGTTGACTGTGAAACATTATTTTTAATTAATTTATAAATGTCTATTTATTACATAGTTTTCCACAACATAATTTTAATATGAGACTTTAAATCATTTATCAAAAAATAAAATAGTACATATCTATAGAAAATACAATCACACTCTTGTCCTCACCTTACAGTGATAATCAGAAGTGTAAAATACTCACAATTCTTCAATTACTTATTGTAAGTCTTTGGAATATGGGACAAGTCTATTGCTATTATCCTGGTTATAATTCCAGACTACAAGTGCTTACTGTGTTAAGTGTGTGGTGTTAATTTGTTAATAAAAAATAAAATGTCTTTAAAAAAAACATTTTTAAAAATAAGCTTTTATTTATACTTTTAATAGAGGAAAAACATATTATGCATCATGCAAAATATCAGCTCAACCGTAAACCGGGAAGTGGGTTAAATTTAACTAGCAAGATTTCATTACAGACACCGGGACAAGTGAAAGTAAATAAAAGCTTGTAATAACAAAAGCCAATTCACACAAGATGCAAGAGACGTAAAACTCGAACGAACAGAAGAAAACATGTATAAAAAATACTCGTGGCTCTCTCCTTAACTTTCCTCTTGGCATGCCTTTGGTTTTGTAAATCTCCTATTGGATCCAGCGGAAGAAAATTCATCATTTCACTTTATACCTTTGACAGTACACTGAACTGAGCGTTGTTTGAACGGCCGGCGAATGTTATTTCAGGTGATGCCCAACCTGTACGGCGACATCATGTCGGACATGTGCTCCGGCCTAGTGGGCGGACTGGGCCTGACGCCATCTGGTAACATCGGCAAGAACGGCGCGCTCTTCGAGTCGGTGAGTGACACTTGTATTGTACTAGGGCAGCATTTTCCCATTTGATGGATCCATAAAAAAAAATACTGGGTCGCAACCCAGATAGCATGCAAACTTGCCAAACTTGAGGCAAGTTTGAATCAAACTTTCTAGTTTCCCAACAACAAGCTTGCATCATGTTTGTTTTAAGCTTGCATGATGTTTGTTTTTTCAATTTTTTTCAATAACGCAATGTACATACAATATTGCTCCAACAAACTAGCCGCTTTTTAAAGTTTGTTGGGGCAATATTGTATGTACATTGCAACATTGTATACTGCCGAATAAAACAAAAATTACGCAAGTTTGTCAATGGAAAACTAGAAAGTTTGATTCAAACTTGCAAGACAAGCCATTGCTATCTGGGAACGTTCCCGCCTCGTTTATAAATAATATATACTAGGTATCGATAATCTATACAAGGTTATTTCTTAGTTACCAAAAAAATGTTGTGTGCTTGTTCAGACAAGCAAACTGAACAACTTTCACTATGGGACCAACTTTGAAATCGCAAAAAAAATCAGCTGCTCCATACATCTAGGCTCAGTTAATGTTGAACATTTGTATGGAACAGCTGATTTTTTTTGCGATTTCAAAGTTGGTCCCATAGTGAAAGTTGTTCAGTTTTTTTGTACTGAACAAGCACACAACATTTTTTTAGTACTTAACTAAAAATTAACTTGTATAATATCAAATACTGAAATATAGTTGAAAAAGCTAGTTAGTAAAAACATTTTTAATTGTAACTACTTAATACAAAGGTATTTCGAAATATTACTTAAAGTAAGCGGGGGAGTAACACTATTAAACTATTGAGTGGGTTATGAAGTGACAGTATGAAAAAATTATCGGGTCATGACAGAATAATGTTGGGGATACATCGCTCTGTTCGGTGAATTGGACATTCCTGTTTCCTAACATGCATAGTGGAGAGACTGCTTAGCTGGGTGGATAAGCCGCTTGTGGGCTGAGGACGAATTCCACTAATAAACCAATGTTGAAACGAAACTAAACCGTTGCTTTCGACCAATCAGAACGCTGCATTATCACGTCATCGAACATTTGAAAGTCCCATCTTTACGCTTCTATTGGTTCTTGATAACAACGATTTAGTTTCCGTTCAATTGGACGACACGGTTAGCGCAAGGGTCGAGTGATCGCCTACTGCGCAATTTTTTGTCATGCTACTGGTCATGAACTTGGGGGAATATATTGTGGGCTATGATATCGTTGTAATTGGGTGAGAGTGAGTGGTGAACACCAACCTGTTAGCCCAGCACAGTGTTGCAGGGCGATTCCTCCTCGTTCAAGAGTGACTCATGCCCAGCGTTGGGAAACATATGGGTCAATGTGATAAAGTGATTAGGAAGGAGTGAACTTGAGATGGGTAATCCTGTAAAATGGTTTCTTTGCGGTGTTCAGCTTCTCAAGCATAGCTTTTGCGCTCAGTAAAAAATTATATACGATGTAACTGAGTACCTATCGGACAAGATTTCCATCAGATCTACTACTCTGTCAAGAAAGTACTGGGAAAAGATCGATAGTACACAAAATGTTAATTATTCATCCAAATTTATTTTATAGTCTTCAAAGTATGCTCCTTCAGAAACCGATTGCCGATTTGAGTTTAGGAAAAAGAAAAAAGTCCGCTGGAGCATTATCGTGGTGCAAAATCCAAGTATTTTCTTTCCATTTCCACATATCTGGTTTTTATCGTCATCCCTCCAATCTCCTCGAATTTGCTCACTTAAACGCCGCATAACGCCCAAATATTTCTTAATAATTCTTTATTTACCGTTTGACCTTCTGGCAAGAATTCGAGTGCACAACACCGCTATAGTCTAAAGAAAACAGTCGACATGACTGACATTTGATTGACTTTGGCGTGTTTTTTTCGTTTTCGATTTGTTGGCGTGAATAATAATTTAAGAAGTTCTGAATAGTAAATTTTCATATTCCAAGAAAAAATAACATAATACGTTTGTATATTGCGTGTTTTAATTCAAGTATCTTGTTGCATTTTTATTTTTATTTATAGGTATTATTTTTATTTCCTTTTCATTATTATTTATATATTTAGAAAAATCTGAACGTTTTCGTATGCTTTCGCCTGATATAATATATGTATCTAGTGTATATTATTTTTGATGTAATCGACATGTTGAAGTATATTGTGTTTTAATATGACCGTGTGTCGCGAAGGGATGTTTAAAGTGTATTTTTCCGCAACCGAATATAAGGTTGAAGTAAGTTTATTTTGACGTCTAAGTTTTGAGATATAACTAACACAGGCTTGGGTTGTCCGTCTGTCGAAATTAAACTTCTCTGTGAGAGTCCAGCATGGGTTTTGTGTTTGACTAATAAAATCATATTCCAAAATGTCGCTTTGTTATAACTCTCATCATACAACCATCGGGCATATGAAATTTAATTTATAATTATAATAATATTTAAAGTAAGGTACTTTTGTGTGTTGAATTATGGCAACCTTAAAATTATTGATAAAATTTGACAATACCTACATCTGTATTATATTTTTATATAAAATGTATATATTTTTAATTTCTTGCAAAGAATTCGATAATATGACATAATTTCTATAATATATGATTTCTATAATATAAAATATATTATATTTTATGTACTATATACATTTTAATTTTTAATGTTGTTAATTTTTGTGTATATATTTTGATACTATTTCTAAAATCGTGCTACTGGTGATTTGCTACAAGTTTATTGTTAACTCAATAAAAACTATTAAAGATTAAGGGATATAAAACGGCGATAACATTGTCATCACTGAACCTATTGTTCATTGTTATATACTCTGTGGATATCATAATTTCATTGACTGCATTGAAAGAACACTGTGACGTTCCACTTCGACTTGCCTGTGACCTTCAAATGCAATATTATTTTGACATCAACTAAAATAGGGAATATGCTTAAAATTGGGACTATATGTTTGTTAGAATGCCAGATATTCGGTTATTAGTAATACCTTCCTTCAGTACTATTGCATATTGTGGGTGTATTTATACACCCCCACTTTCAGGATTGTACAGACATAATATCATTTTACATTTATGCATGTAATTTTATATCTTGACTGAACTTATATGGTATTGGTCGCATTAGCGCCCAAGAACACTGCAGAATTTCTTTCGGTTATTAATTATCGCTTTGCCTCGTGAGATAATGGCGATTGGCGATGATGAATTAAATGTGATGTAGGAGGTAATCTCCCATAATATGTAACTTATTTACAATATTTGCAACTTATTTAAAAAGAGCAATCCCCGAGATTCTGGCCCGCTCGTCTCGGGGTTAGCATTCCGAGCGAATGGTACATTCGAATTTATAGAATAAATTTTGACGTTTTCAAATGTATGGCCTCATATTTACAAAATAACAATGTTTTCATTTCATTGTGTTATACCCTTCACTCCCTTTTTGTACAGCATGTAGCATAAACATACTAACAACACAAGGAGACACATTTTTGAAACATTAGAATTCAAATTCGCATTTGAAATCCAAGATTCCAAATTCACTATTTTTCAATGTTCATTCCAGGAATTCTGCAATGAATGGTCGATTTTTGATTTCTATTAGTAGAATACATACGCAACGTATGTACGTTCCGTTTTACGTGCGGTTCATCGCCGGATTTTTGAATAGACTTTGACTAATTTTAGAAAATAATTTTAAATTATATATTATAATATGCATACTACATTAATATTTCCGGAAAATCAGATCTATTTATCGATAAAAATCAATAATAAACTTTAAATTTTTAAAAGCGCGGCAAAATCGCTGTAAACAACGTGTACACGCAACTAAACAAGTTAGTTGACATAATATGCAAAATAGTACTAATAATCAATCGTGGAATCCGTGTTTACTTGCGTGTGACGTCACCAGAGTTACGTCCAATCATAGGCGTTTCCGACACAGATAAAATATAAAAAGTTAGATAGTCGAAATTTATTTTGCGAAATATCCAAAAAATAAACATAAATTATGCTTTTTTATCCTGTTATCTAATAGGATTACCATAATTTCTAGTATATTTTCAATGTTGTCAAATAGCCATTGCGTACTGGTTTTCATTTTTCTACATGAAACGGAATCTAATATAGAATTTGTTTTTAATGACAACACTGAATTCGTGTTATTCAAAAATCTTGGAAATTGGGAACAGTTGTAAATAATTTCGCACGTGACTCATATTCGAATTCAAGATGCACTTCTAATGATTTAAAAATGCGTCTCCAGTACTTTTCTAGAACTATTCGTTTCTAACCCAACGTTCGAGGCAACGATCGACAAGTTCAGACTAGTACAGCGTACGCCCACTCGTTTGTAGGTCCACGGCACGGCCCCGGCCATCGCGGGCCAGGACAAGGCCAACCCCACGGCGCTGCTGCTGTCCGCCGTCATGATGCTGCGGCACCTGCACATGACGCAGCAGGCGGACCGCATCGAGGCCGCTTGCTTCAAGGTAAACTAAACATCGAGTTGCCTAATGCAATCTATACATCTTCTATACAAATAAATAAAATTGATGTGTCTGTTTGTAATGTCAAAATAACAAGTTTTTACTAAATGGGTATGAATGTATATCGGGTATGAATGTAAAATTTTTGTCTGTCTGTTTGTTTCCGCTAATCTCCGGAACGGCTGGACCGATTTTGACGGGACTTTCACTAATAGATAGCTAATTATATAAGGTATAAAATAACTAACTAATAGATAGCTAATTACATAGGCTACTTTTTATCAAGATCTTTAAAAAAATTGCCTACAAAAATCAAAATGCTGCCAAAAGTTACTATTCCACACGGACGAAGTCGCGAGCACAGCTATAGTATAGTTATAGTATAAATCATTCGTGATGTGACCGATTTAGAATTATGCGTCGACGCTCCCTTTCTCCCGAATGTCGGATGAGCCGACTCAGGGAGTCTACCGCAACTACAGCTCAGAGAAGAGATGGAATATAGAACAAAACTCTTATCTTACCGGTCTGGTCATAGCGGTATAGTAGGTTAGTTCCTCCTCGTCTTAAGCCCGGTATACACTGAAAACGTACTGTGAAACGGACCACATAAATATATGAGATGACAAATATATGAGGTAGTAAAATAGTAAATCCGATATTATTCAACGACACTCACCAGTTGCAGCCATCCCGTGACCACGTCGAAACGTCCGGCTAAATAATTAAAATGTTTTAAAACTTAATATACACGAGTAAATCCGTGCAAATAAAAGACAGTATTATTATTACACTAGTTTAACTGCATTCAGTTAATCTTTCACGTTAGACAGTCAGTACTGACTTGAAATGTTTGATATGTAACACCAATTCCATCTCTTCTAAGGCGCGTTCCATTTGAGCGTTGATTTGCAGCATTTTCAACATTTTTAGCATCATCGCGTTTCATTAGCTTTTGACGCTAGCAGGGCTAGCATCGTATGTTAACCTAATGCGTTCCATTTAAACAATATCTTGTTTTTAGGGTAAGGTTCCCTTTGTGAAAAATAGCGTGGCTAAAAATGAACATTTCTTAAAAGAAACGCAAAACGTGGTTAACTTTTGATGTTAGCGTGACAAAATGGTGACATTGGTGACGCTTAAATGGAAAACGGGGCTAGTCTCTTCGATGAAATCCTAAAATGGCTTAAATGCCCTACCACCACCAACCGAAAGCATGTTATTATTTCACTAGTTCGTTACGGATTAGTTAACTGCAGTCAGTTAATGTTTCACGATAGTCAGTACTGAAGTGAAATGTTTGATATATAATTAATGTAGCACCAATTTCATCTCTAGGTTTTGAGAGAAGGACGTGTGCTGACCGAAGACTTAGGCGGGTCCAGCACTTGTTCCGCTTACACCCAGGCAATCATAGACTACCTGGACTAGTTGGCGAGAGGACCTAAACTTTTATTTGGTATGTACAGCAGCAATATGGAATGATTTTATGTAGTACAATGCGTTTTGAAATTGAAGTAAATTGCACTTAATTCTTGTAAAAACTTGATGTAACTGATTAATTATCACTGCACATAAAGTTATTCCACCTTATTATAAACATGACAATCAGGTTTAACCCTGACGGTGTCTCTATCTATTTTTATTAAAGAGAGTGACTTATTCGTGAACTGGCGAGTGCAAACCTAGCGTCTGCGCGCGAGTTGGGACCTCCGAATAACCTTATTTTTTGTCGTCAACTCGCTCGCTCCTGAAAATCTGACGTATTTATGTAAGTCAGTCACCTGCAAAAACGTTTTAACAAATTTAATGTAAAGTAAAGGTACCTACTGTAAAGGTATTTAGACTTCATACGACTTGAGTCACAATAAAGCAAAATATAGTTTTTGATAGTCTTAAATGAGTTTGTCGGTTCCAGGTACTAGGATAGCAGCATAGATAAAGAGTGAGGTTTTCACTCTGGATTCATAAAGAGTGTGATCACGGTCACGATCTCCAGGGGAAAACCTCTTCATGGCTTCTGTCCCTTTCTGGTCCTCCCCCCCAGTGATGCTAATGACAATTAGGAAAAAGAATTTGAATAGTTCTACATACGTAAGACTGTTAAGATTTTAGAAAAGTTGTTTGTTCCCTTACTGTACTTTATAAGTGCACGCGAGTTGACGACAAAAAAAATGCGTAAAATCGGAAGGTGCTAACACCTGCAGTCGCGAGTTTCTCACTCGCCAGTCGGCGAACAAATCTAAACAGGATCAGGCTTAAGCCAATAATAATGTTAGACTATTATGTTTTGTAATGAGACCGATTGTGGCTAGTTGTTACATGTAGTTTTTAAAATTTTTATTTGCTGTCTAATTTCTTCTCTCCCAGTAATTCTTTCATTGATCAGTCAACACTGTGATTTCATCATCATTCTATAACATGGCCATCGAAAATCTATTTTGTCTATGCACTGGCACAGGTTGTGTGTTTGTTACAGATAACTTAAATTACTAATTCCGCTTTATTATTTCAGGTAGTAAACAAAAGGATGATGTTACAATAAAGGATGTGATCCAGAAACAACAATGCCTAGTACAGTCCGGAGGCTGTAGCGTTTAAATTATACATTTATTTATTTTAGCTTTTACCGCTGTTTAACTATAAGATTAATTAATCAAATGTCTACTTAGTAATATTTCAAATTTTGCTAGCAAAATTGTTACAAAGTTCCCAGTTGACTCACTTAATTAGTTAAATTGATAGATGAATTGTTGATGAATAGTTTTGTGATTTAGCGTTACTTACATACAATATTCTCGTGTATTTTAGATATACATAAACTTAATTTATATTGAACGAATGAGATTCGTGATCTGTGCGTATGCTGTCACAGCCAAAGAGACGTTCAGCAACTCTTATACATTCCTTATTTCAGAAAGCATTCCTTTTTGAGCTGTACTACGTGTATAACATATTCATAAAGATTTCTTAGCGTTTTAATAGTTGCTTAGCGAAAGTTTAACTCTTTATATAGAAATCAGAACTTTTGGAATGAATTTCAAGCCTTCAGATTAGTTTTTAAGTTCATTAGTTATTTGCTAGAAACGAAATATTCTACTATGCTTAAAAATAATTTGATGAAATCGAAATTTTACACGAATGAATTAATAATATTAGCAAAATATAGCGTATCTAATTACAAGTTGCGTACGTGTTCATGAAATTAATAATACTTAGATTTTTTGAAATATCTTGTTTATAATGGAATCAAATGAATTATCTAAGTCTTTACTTAGTTACCATTATGTACTTGTTGCTTGATGTTAGTTAACACAAAATAATATGCTTTTGATTCGAAGTTGCAAAAACTTTAGCAATCTTTTTTACCGCCCTAGTGGGCTGAGGGAGATTCATTCTTCAGCTAGAAATCAACGCTCAACTGTATAGCTTGGGATTATTAATGCAATATTTGCCATAGACAACCACCTATCGAACAGTATTTTTATATTTAACCTCGAGGAGTATGTTGTAACCAAAGACTATGTATACTACTAGAAATGCTGCCTGGCGCTCGTTGCAAATATTTCGGCACTAACACCGCGGTCCGAGATGCGCAAACATAATTAACATAACCTTCGTTGCAAATGTCGTGATCCGAGTGTCATTGATTTGTCTCCGGTTAGATATTGAATAGTCTTGGCATTAATCACAACATTAGTTAAACATGCAATGCAAAAGTTTTTAGCATTAATAGTCAACTAGCTTTTGTCCGCGACATCATTTGCGTGGGATTAGTAATTTGGGTAGCTTATTTTTATCAATCTACTTTTATCCCTCCCCACAACTCTAAACTATCTCTATACCGAATTTCATCTAAACTGGTTCAGCGGTTATTGATTCCCCATACAAACTTCCTCCCCTTTTCACCCTAAGAGGTAACAGACACACAATTTTGTATTTATAATATTAGTATGGATTGAGTAAGTTTTATCAACTCAAGACTTATTTATGTTTTTGTGAACTCAAAACTGATAAATGTTAACTTACATTTTTCATTCCACACCGTCTAAACGTTATAATTTGAATATGACAATTGCACATACATTGTTCCGCCTCTTCTTCGTGAACACTGATAGCGCTGAATCATGACGTCACCCATAACGTCACATTTCTTTGGCACGCATTCATTCAATTCGGACCGGGTTTGCACGTAATAGCGCAGAATAGCTCAATTCGGACCACGGTGTAAGTCGTCTGCTGCAAAGCAACGGTGCTTGCATCGCTGTGTTCCGGTTTGAAGGGTAACACAGGCAGTGAAATTACTGGGTACTGTGACTAGATACTTATGTCACAAATTGGCAACGTACACTGTGGTCATTGTAGGGGTAGATTTACAAATTCCGAACAATCTTTCTAGAACCAGTATACATAAAGCCTTTGGTAATAAGTATTTGTATTAGTTCCTTTACTTTTGTGATTGTGTATTACGTAGTAACTATTTTTTTTTGTGATTTTGTAGCCTATTGGACAGTTTGTGTTAAGTTCGCATTGTTCGTCGTGTGAAATGTATTATCAGATGTAATCTGACAATAATAATGTAAGGATACCTACTCGTTCGTTTTGTTTTACATTGCGTATAACAGAGTACACGGAATAACACCAATTTTGAATGTTATTATTTATTAATGAAAATTGAAAACTCAATAAAATACCTACGAAAAAGAAATGGTTTTATTAAGAAGGTAAGTTTTCGTTGCTCGTGACGCTAATGTTGAATGAGATCCGGCTCGAAGGACCATTTTATGACTAGTCTTCTAGTTATCCTCATTCTTTTGTATGTATAAGTACGTCTTATCGCAATTTACCGACATGAACAACTAATCTCTATTTAGACTTTTGCTCTTTTTCGTGATTAAGACAAATAGATGAAAACTGCTTTACAGACAGTGCTTCTAAAACTCGAGGCATATTCTAATCTAATTTAGACATTGTAAGGCTTGTAAACCTGGAAGTATCTAGTGGCTGGAATTTGCCGGTTGATACACACTGATGTCTCAATTGCGAGATCAGAAAGATTTTTGTTAGTTTACGGCTAGTACATTTATTTTGGCAACACTCATGTGTGTTATCTTTATCTTTGGTGTAAGCAGGCTCTCTGGAAGGTAATGTTTTTCTCTTGTAGCCGAAACGTAATCGTGAAAATAAAAGGTTTTTTTAGTTAATACTCTTCAAATTCATTTAACAGTGTGTTTGTCTTATCTATGGCGAATTATATTTTTCAATTTAGTGCCGCGTTGTTCTAGATGAGAGTTAGTCACAACGTCCCGGGTTCAAGGGTTTCCATCTCCGGATCAGTGACATAGTTTTTTGGGCTTATTCTGATCGAAAAATTCTCTGTAACAGTTCGATATTTCCGGAATTAGTAACCAGTTATGGCAATAGGCTCGCCCCTAAGTAGGTGTTTATACATAGCCTTTCGGAGAGAACAGATTATGATATTAGGTCCTTACATATGAAATTGCCGTTTTGTATGGGAGGAACATAAAGTCGATTTTTTTAATATAATATGCACACACTTTTGCCATCTCATAGGTATTTCATCGATCCCTTTACTAAAAAATACCATTCGCGCGGGCATCAATAAATTCTTTGAAGGCGGTTTGGACTGCCCCATCGGAGTTGAATTTTTCCCTTTCAAGAAGTTATCAAAATTTCGAAAAAAATGGTAATCTGTTGGAGCAAGGTCTGGAGAGTACGGTGGATGTCTTAGACATTCCAATTGAAGTTGCTGACAATAGACATCTGCCGTAATCGTCTGGCCAGATTTAAGAAAGCTGTAGTGACCGACACCAGCGCTAGTCCACCAAACGCTCACAAGTAACTTTTTTGGAGTCAATTTTCGCTTGCTTGGGGCGTGGTTTGGATGGTTCGGCAGGGTTCAGCCATTGCAAAGAGCGCTTCCGATTATCGTACAGGACCCACTCTTCATCACAAGTAATGATTCGATTTAAAATCCCTGCATTATTGTGCCGGTTGAGTAATGCAACGCAGCAGTCAACGCGCGTTTGTTGATTTGCTTCACTCAGTTCGTGAGGTACCCACTTGAAGCAAATTTGGAAGGTGAAAAAGCTTGAAACTTTTTCACCTTCCCAATTTGCTTCAAGTGGATTAAAACAGTTTTATCACTAACACCGTAGCCTGCAGCTAACTCGAACGTGGTTTGCGATGGATCCGCTTCCACAATAGCCTTCAATTCTTCATTTTCAACTTTGGTCTCCCGCCGTCCACAGGGCTTGTTCTGAAGGTCGAAATTTCCAGAACGAAAACGTTGGAACCAAAAACGCACTGTGTTTTCTTTTGCGGTACCGTCGTCATACACATCATCAATCCTTCGAACCGTTTCTGCAGCACTGGTGCCACGGTTGAACTCGTCGTAAATAACGCGATATTTCAAGTTTTCCATTTTGTAAACTGAGTGACGCAAAGAAAAAAACAATTGAGGAAAAAACAAGTGAATTATAATTTTCGAAACAAATACATGAGTAAATAGCTGTATATTTTGAATTTGGAATTCCTAACCATAGAGGAGATATTTGAGATCAAGGTGGCCAGTACGGCAAAACGCCAATTTCATATGTAAGGACCTAAATACCTAATATTAAAATATTTTATTCAATTGGGAAAATGGTCCTATCAATTTGATTTCACACTGCTGCGTAGGCGTGGGAAGTATAGAATATAAAGCAACCCAATGTTACCCCTATATTCTTAGCGCACTAGACTGTGGATGATCGAGAAGTGAGAAACAATTGTATCTCGCTTCATTGTTCTGTGAAAGAGGAAGAAGAACAAAATGAGTCTCATCACTTAGTTCACATCCCGTGCTAGGCATTTAAAAATAAAAGAAATATCGAAAAGATTTTGAGTTTACATTCACAAGCATATAAACACACTTGTTTTAGCTTAGGAAGCTTAGCTTTCCTTAACAGAAACACGCGTAGGGGCCTTCGGAGTCATCCGTACACTGTGTCCTCCTTTTCACACCGTACCAAGAAATTCCAAGATTCCTTCTTCTGTCGTTCATCCCACACTTGGAATTCTCTACCTGCGCACGTGTTTCCTCCATCCTACAACATGGGTTCCTTCAAAAGAGGCGTGAAAAAGCATCTTTTGGGCCGGCAAGGGGCGGGCAGGTAGGAGAGTGGATGTCGTCCCTACTCTTATCTGTCAACTCATTTGGGCCTCTTTCACCGCTTAACATCAGGCGGGAGGAGGTCATCTGCCGGGCCATCCATAAAAAAAAAAAAAGCTCCTAAGGCCCAGCGCACACCGCTGGAAGCGCGGCAGAGCGCATTTCAATGCAACAAATAAGACGTTACGTTTTGGTCATACGGTCAATAATTGCATTACACGAATACGCGCGCGGGTATCGGAGCGCCCACAAGAGATGCGTGCGAGTAAAGCATTTATTGACCGTATGTCTAAAGGCGCCTCTTTACAATGGCCCATGATGGGCAAGTATACATAATCACGATTGTGTAGAGGGCATGATTGTCTATGAGCGGCCATCATCGAGCTCGCATATGAGCGGCTGTAAATTGTCGGTACATCAAAGGAATTACGGCCCATGATGGCATACGCGTCCACACAATCGCCGATTACTCAGTACAGTAAGCTCCTTATCAAGCTATACTGTTTGACCTTTGGACAGTTCTTATGTCGCTCGTAATAGTGGCGGTTTTCGTAGTGCAAATGTAAAGCTTGAATGGGAGCTTACTGTACGTATTTGTCTCGAGTACAGTGTAGACTTCTCGGTAAATAAATTTTACTCTATGATGTTTCTTTTTTCACGCACATTAAGTAGATGATTATAAGAGCTAAGTAAAAATATTGCAGCTGCCGCGATAATTTCTTCGATGTCCATTTTTAACCGACTTCAAAAAAGGAGGAGATTCTCAATTCGATGCTTATGTTTTTTTTGTGTGTATGTTACGCGATTACGCCACCAATTGTGGACAGATTTTCAAAATTATTTTTGTATTCGATAGAGTAGTCCCATGGTCACCAAAGTTAGGATCTGATGATGGGATCCCATGAAAATCGAGGAAAACCCCTAAATTTTAAGGTTTGTCCAACGTGTTTTGTGTGTATGTTACGCGATTACTCCGCCAATTGTAGACCGATTTTCATATTTTTTGTATTTGAAGAGTATACTCCTCGGGTGGTTCCAAGGTCACCAAAATCAGGATCTGATGATGGGATCCCAAGAAAATCGAGGAAAACGCTAATTAACTTAAAATTTGCGTTTTCCTCGATTTTTAAAATTAGGGTTTCTTTCACTAAAAAGATTGCATTCACTAAATAATAAAAAATATTTTACAAAAAATAAAAACCTACTTCAAAAACACTGAAAAGTTAAAAATAATATAAGAATAGGTACATACAAACAACATCACACTTCTATATTGAAGTCGGTGACAAATTTTAAGACTTTCTAGATCATCGTTTGGCACCGACTTCAATATAGAAGTGTGATGTTGTTTGTACCTCATCATCACAGCTCATTTACGTCCCTACCGAGGGGTTCGAACCTACCCTATGTTAGGGTGATTAGGCCTTAGTCAACCACGCTGGCCCAGTGCGGATTGGTCGACTTCACATACACCATTGAATTTCTTCGCAGATGTATGCAGGTTGCCTCACGATGCTTTCCTTTACCGTAGGAGCGTCAGACAAATGTACATATGAAATTCGAAACGAAAAACACATTGGTACATGGCGGGTCTCGAACCCCGACCTCCCGATTGGAAGGCAAGTGCCGAGTCCACAGCGCCACCGACGTTTGTACCTATTCTTATATTATTTTTAACTTTTCTGTGCTTTTGAAGTCGGTTTTTAGTTTTTGTAAAAGATTTTTGATAGACGTCTTATCATAACAGAACAGTAAATAGTTAGTAAATGATGTTCACGATTGTGTGGAGAGTTGCCCGATCATGGCGGCATTGATGGACGATCATTTGATGGGCCATCATGGTCCATTGTGAAGAGGCGCCTCGATCATGGCGGCATTGATGAACGATCATTTGATGGGCCATCATGGTCCATTGTGAAGAGGCGCCTTAAGACGTTACGGTTTATATTAAATTGTTGTCTTGAAATGCGCTTGCGCATGCGTGTGCGCTGGGCCTAAGAAGTATGCTGTTAATTTTTGTCTTTAATGAAAAAAATGTGACGACACGCCACTTAAGAGTATCCTAAGCTACTGCCTGCCTAATGATACCTATTATAATGTAGGTCCACGGCACCGCGCCGGACATCGCGGGCAAGGACATGGCCAACCCCACCGCGTTGCTGCTGTCGGCCATCATGATGCTGCGGCACCTGCAGCTGCAGGAGCACGCGGACCGCGTGCAGAACGCCTGCTACACCGTGCTGCGCGAGGGCAAGAGCCTCACCGGCGACCTCGGCGGCACCGGCAAGTGCAGCGAGTACACCAACGCCATCATCTCCAAGTTGAACTAGGGACCCGGCCGCGATAGCAATGGCAAGTCTGCTAGCAAGTTTGAATCAAACTTTCTAGTTTCCCATTGACAAACTTGCGTAATTTTTGTTTTTTTCGGCAGTATACAATGTTGCAATGTAGTTACATACAATATTGCCCCAACAAACTTTAAAAAGCGACTAGTTTGTTGGGGCAATATTGTATGTACATTGCGTTATTGAAAAAACAAATATCATGCAAGCTTAAAGCAAACATGATGCAAGCTTGTTGTTGAGAAACTGGTTTGATTCAAACTTGCCTCAAGTTTGGCAAGTTTGCATGCTATCTGGGGTCCTATCCGCTAGGCGACGGCTGACGAGCGACACAATGCTACAATATTTGTGTCGACTCGATTTACTAAGTTTAGTTGGCTCAGCTCAAATTAACTCGAGTGACTCGAGTAATTCTCTAGGACTCGAAATTTTGATTGATGTGGTGAATAAATTAATCAAGCGAGTATCTACGCGAATGAGGCGCTCTCATTCAAAATATATTACATTTTTACGTATACAAACAATAAATTCCTTTATTATTTAAACTACTAAGTTGTAGCGAAGCTGAGTCATTAAATTGCTACAAAAATCAAATCACTCATTATCTCGAGTTCAATTTGAGTTAATGTGAATTTCAACTCCAGTTAAATCGAGACATGTTTTTTCCGAGTTGACACATCTTTATGCTACGCGGTCAGCAACATTGTACAACAACGCGCGATGTTGCCAGTCGGCATAACATATAATAGAAATAAATCAGTTGATTTTGCAATCTGTTTTATAGCCGTGCTACATGAATAGAAACTTGTCATACGCGTACAGACACTGTTGCTGAACAAAGGTTCCGTTGTCGTTCAAGTGGTGTGCAATGCTCGTTAAATGTTGCCTAGTGGACAAAGCTTTACTTTGTAGTAAGTGCAGGAGTATCGCTTGTTTTGTATTCCTTTTACTAAATAATAAAATAATATTACATATACTTTTACAGCATTGGAATGCTGTTGACAATTTTGAAATAATAGTACAAAGTTTTCAATTCAAATTGTTAGTTTTAGCGTGGTGTCCTCGCAGCGCATATATCCTGAGCCCTACATCCTGAGAGTTTTTATAATCAGTATTACAGTCAACAGCACATCAAGCTACCATAAAATGACTTTTTTTTTCAAAACTTAACAGTTTAAGATTCAACATTAATTTCGTATAGCCTGGCGTGCTGTTAACTGTACCTGTAAAAGTACCTGTAAATATTCGGATTACAATAACAATTACTTCTTGTACACTTACTTCAAGTAAATTAACTAATTATAATGTGGAGTAAGGAGCAACAGTATTTATCAAAATTTGATCTGGTAGTGACAAAGTTGCGTGATATGGTAGACTAGACGCAGTCGCCAAAGCCAAAATAAACTATTAGCTAACAAGGTGAATATAGTATTTATCAATTGACATAAACCCTAATGAGCATTAGCAAACTATTCACGAGTATAATTGTACTTGTGTGTTTTGAGAATACTGACACAGCCAAAAATGTAGTTTTTAGAAACCTAATAATAATAATAATTTAAGTGTATTTATGAACTATACAAAATCTAGTGTAATATCCAAACATTTGATACAAAAGTAGTGAATGAATGTTAGTCATCTGTTAAAAAGATTTTTAAAATAAAATGTTAAGTTGATTTTGTGTTGTTTCTTTTTTCAATAAAAAAGAAGAGATTTCGGTGTGGTATACGGGGTTTCTTAATACACATATATTATGGGATCCAAGCCCATCTTGCTTACTCGCGATGGGATTCTGCCCTTCCTCTCCAACTCACACTGGGACTGGGTTAACGTTGTGGGACATTGTCCTAGTACAGGTATGGGATCTAAGGTAAGGTAATCTTGCTTGCTCGCGATGGTCTGCCCCTACTCTCCAATTCGCACTGGGACAAGTCTTGTAGAAGATGGTCCTAGCCTTCTTTTAGAGACTTTGCAAGACGTAGCCAACGTGGGCCATCGCAATCGTCGTACGCCGAACTATAACGCGTTTTTTTAATCTTAATGCCTATCGTCTTATTGCTGCCAATAAGTCTTGCCTGAGAGCTTTACAAGACTTACCTTGTCTCCCCCTTTCTGGCTTTTAGTGAGGCTTAAGCCCCAGAAGTGGGCACAGGCCACAGAGTCTAGTTGCTTAATAGCTACCTATTAGCTGTTTTGTTAAAATGATGTTGGAATCTTTGTCGTATGTTTAATGCAATGGGCAATGGCTGGCAACAAGGCATAGCATCAAACCATACTCGTGTCGCTGTAGCCTTAATTTTTAGGTATTTTTAGGTTATAATAATTTAGGTAATTATTCTTCCAGTCTTCGAGTTGAAGCAAACCTCGATTTGAGGCGCGTACGCATTTGAGTATTTATTTATTTACAGTGGAGCGAGCGAAGCGAGCGGAGCATGAAGTGAATGAAAACTGCATGTTTTAATTCTCCGGGTCTGAATAGGAATCGACTTCCATTAGGACCCACACCCAAGGGGGCTACCGCCCAACTCATAGCGATCACTCGCTATCGCTTTCGTGACATTAGAACAATAATTCTACCCTGTGTTCCGTAAAATGATAAAAGTGATAATATCGCGAATCCGACCAAAGTCACAACATAACCTACTGATTCAATAGCCCTTATATTTTGTGACGATTTAATTTGGTCGAATTCGCGATATTATCGCTTTTATCGCAATTCGGAACGCACGGCTAATGTCATCTGTGACATTAAAACTAAATGTCATGATAACGATAGCGAGTGCTCCCTTTGAGTTAGGCGGTACTGCCGCATAGACATGGCTATTATAAACATAGGACAATGGCTGTGTGGGTTTGATTTCTTTGTTTATCCTAAAATTTTAACATCTGACACTTGACTTGACACTAGTGGTGTGCAAGTAACGATAATTAGCGTATCCGTATGTATTCGTTACTTTAACAGTTATTACTCGTTACTATCGTATAGTTACGTTACGTCGTTTTGATACCGCGTAACATAGCATAGAGCAACACATTGAGTCTTATTGAGTACACGCACGGTATGACGTCGCAGCATCGCATCATTCGTAACTTGTAGAAAACATACTTATACGTTACATAACTAGCTCCGTAAGGTGCATTTTTTCACTTTACCGTATTTTGAACCAGACCACACCCCGGACACAACGTCCATACAACGTTCGAAAATTAATTACCTGTTACTACTACTAAAGCAAATGACGTTTGTACATACGCAAATGTGTGCGTGGAATCTAGTATTCAATCAATCGAAATGACGCGAGAAGTGCAGCGACTGCGTTCTCTTGCGCTATCTCTGCTATCGGCCGGCACTCGCGTCTACTCGGTGAACGTGAAATGTCACCACGCCCGAGCGAATGCGCGCGCCCTTGTTTAAAGCGTGTACGCTTTACTTTTTATAGAAACAAAAAAATTCGTTCCTAGTACCGTTCGTTTTTAAATTCACCGAATAAGCAGGCGCATGGGATACACTCATCAACGGTACTTGCGCGAACTGAAACAGTTTCAACTTACAACTACAAAAAATGCGAGTAACGAAATGCATTCAATAAGTAACATTTCGTTACTCGGTATCTAACTCAGTGCCGGTACCGAATACATACATAAAGCCATGGAATTATTACTCAAACAGGAATGAGCTCTTCAAAATATTGTTGTTCAAATTTGGACTTTATTTCTATGTAAATAAAGAACAACAACACTTGAAAGTGCAAAAGTGTGCCGAGAGAGATAGCACTAACTGTACCTTTTATCCCTTTCCCACAGTGTTGCTACTGTTGTATATTTTATAATTTAGTAGTTATGAAACAACTATTGGTAGATGAAGATTTTTTATTATTGTGTATTTTAATTACTTTTAACGCCCAAAATTCCTAAATTGTTTTTTTTTTGTAACAATTATAACATGAAATTAAATTAAATTATCGTGTTAGCCTACTATTAATAATTATAACACTATGATTTTACGTCCAGGAAATATTCTAGTGGTAGTATTCAAAAATGTTATATTGCAACAACGATTCTATGTCAATGTCAGTAATTTTCGTTGTCATTGTAGTAGGGCGACCACACGGTATGTACCTAATATAAATATTATCGCAATTTTTTACATTTTTTAATAAAAGTAATTTATATTAGTTATTTATTGCTTAGCTTACACGATGCGATGTTAAGTTATTAGAAAAAAGAATTCTGTTCAAGATATTGGCGAAACCACAAAAGTTTTCAATATTGTTGAAACAATTCGACTTACACTGACGTGTTTTTAATTATTTTCTTCTTAAAATATTACTCATTCTTTTACTAGATATGTATTTAAATATCACAGAGAGATTTTAGTGTTGACTCATTTTTGACAAGTTGACATATTTGATTATCTGTTATGTGGCGGAGGGTTCAACATAATATACCGATTGGAAAGACCCATCTATTGAAAGACAGTCATTGACATTCATTATTATTTCAATAATTATAATATTAATAAAACCTATCTTGTATTGAAAAGCAGATATAAAATTCTTTTGCGCAACCCATTTTGAAATAATAGAATAGAATATAATATTTCTTTGTTGCACAACACCAACCAGTTTAAAGTCAACGTATAAATAATAAACTTAACACTAATTGTACCAAGGGCGACCTTGTCGCTAAAAGCGATCTCTTTCTTAACAATCGTGATTATTAAGCATATTATGATTTTCAAAAGCATCTTTCAGGTTGAATGTTATTGTTTTTAAGAAAAAATTCCTATTTTGTAGAATTTGTGGTCACAAATTTACGAAAGAGACAAATGGTACAGTTATTTATCTCTCGCTCGGCACACTTTTTTAAGCAAGAGCTCATTTCTGTTTGAGTAATAATTCCATGCATAAAGCACTTTGGTTTGTTAGAGCACTGCTTGGCTGACACTAGGGTTGCAAACTTTTAAAAAATATCGATATCGATATATATCGAATTAAGTCGATACTAATATATCGATATATCGGTCTAGTACGCCGATATATTGATGTTTTATCGATATTTCCCCTTTATTAAAAGCTTATTAAAATCCAATGTTGTTTTATAGCCTCTCTACAACATGGGCTATGGTAGTGACCATTTGTTGTACATTACTCTAGTTTACTATAGTTTTAGAGAGAAATTCGGATATTTCCCTAGTAAAGTCAACATGATGGATGACCATTCGTTGATTTCGTTGTACACACACTGTTGACTCAACAGACAACAACAGACAACAGATTACAACAATAGATTAGAGTCGAGAACAGAATAATATTTTAGACTTCAGTGTTGCCAGTAACAGCATTCTTCACGGTTTTGTGGGTTGTGGGTTTTAATTTGGGATTTCAAAATTTCGTCACAATATCGAGTGTTTTTTCGATATTGATATATCGATATCGGCGTATCGTCGATATATCTATATTTATTGCTTTTCCGATATATCGTGGCATCCCTACTTGACACTAATGACCACAGAAAACATATAGGCCCTGTTCCGTTTCGAGATTACACTACTCACAGTACTCAGACTGCTCACGCCCGGACCGAATCAATAGACGCGATAATGACGCCAATGGCATGCTATCGTCTTGGAACGATCGTGAGCGCGCTTATGTCAATAATATCAAAACAAACATAACCTCAAAAAGATTTTAACTCGTAATATCAATTGTTTTCTGTGATATTCAAGCTTTAGCAGTTTTTCATTGCCTTGTACCTATCTTTTACCATTTTCTGCTCTTTTAGCGTCTTCAGGAGACAGTTTGAGGTAAACTACTTTTCTTCTTCAACAAAAACTGGTAATTCTAATATCGTCATTTTTTCCTTATATTTAATTAAATTTTTAGTATATTTGGCTTATTTTTGCCTTCAATTCAAGTACAGAGTAATTTTCAACCATCGAATTAGCGAAACAAAACAAAATGTCAACTCGACAATGACATTTGACTCACGGTGCTGACGAATTCGGCCTGAACACTGTAAACGTTGTTTGTGACGCAATCAATGACGTCATCACATCCAACGTGAACGCTGTTGTCGCGAAACGGGCTGCCTGTTAGCGCGCTCACAGTGCTGATGGTCACTATAATCGCGAAACGGAACACGGTCCCACAATACCCCTCATGATGACAAATGACAGTGACATTTTGCATATCCGACATCCGAAAGATTGGCCCGGCGCGTGTTGTTTTTATTTAAAATAGATTTACTATTAATTTTTTTAAATGAAATTGTAACAATTAACGTTGAAATGGTGAAAAGGGTAAGATACACTGATAAAAAGTATTTGATATTCGAGAAAGCTTTGTTATAAAATCAGAATTAATAGTAAGTTACTACTAACCTTCAACATTTTAGATCGCAGAAAATGCAATTACCGAAGACGAGAATACAAATGAAAATGGAAAGCAAGAGGAGAATTCGTCTAAAAACCCAAGAAAACGGTTAAAAACCAAAAGCCTTTATCGCCAACCTACAGTTAATGAATTAAATCGGCTTCAAGAGACAGAAAACCTATTCAACTCCAATTTGTTTCGGCTTCAAATTGAAGAAATACTTCTGGAGGTTAAAGTAAAAGAAAAAACTGAAAACAAATTCCAGCTGTGGTATACAGAATTTAAAAATCATTTACTTGCTATACCTAAAGATGATACTGAATATGATCTTGCAGAACCAACACTATTTAAGAAGTTAAAAGTAAAACTACCACTTAGCGGTAAATTAGGGAAGACAAAATGTTTTTTTAAGTTTCATAAGTACAAGAAAATTAACATTGTGGGATCATACTCTCTGGGTTGTTCTATAAATTCTAAACTCACAGTTGATCTTGAGATTGTTGTTCCTGCTGTAACATATGCAAAGACAGACTCAGTCAATTACAGGTATCACAAGAAGCGAGCAGCTTACTTAGCATACATTGCTGCTCACATTTCAGGCCATGAAACTGTTGAAAGCATAAATTATTCATTTTCAAACGGTTGTAAGAGTAAACCAATGTTAGAAATAACTCCATCAGGAAAATTAGGTAAACACTTGTCTGTTAGAATAATACTGTCTTGTCAGGAGGAGGCTTATAAACTACAAAGGCTTGGTTTAGCTCGAAATAATTTACGAGAAGCCTGGTTGTCGGACACTGTAGATGACAATGAAGTCGGTCCACCAACACCATACTATAACTGTAGCATTCTGAGTGATCTAACAACTTCAATCAACGAAAAACTCTTGAAAGAAACATTATCAAATAGTGAAAATTTAAAAGAAGCAATTGTGCTGCTGAAGATTTGGCTGCGACAAAGAAAACTGCAAGTTTCAGGTTATATTGTCAGCATGTTAGTTGCTTATTTGGTACAAAATAGACGAGTCAACAATATTATGAGTAGTTACCAAATTGTTAGAAATGTTTGGATTTTCCTAAGTAAGTATTTTTGTTTATTTTGTACAAGTAAGTATTTTTTTATACAACTAAGATGGCAGAAAACCACACTGCTTATCTGATAGTAAGTGGCTACAGTTGCCTAAAGTACATGTGGTTCTTGTAAGATTTGCGAATGTACAACCACAAGGATGCAAATGTATGTTGCTAACTTGTGACATAAGATGTGAAGGTACCTGCACAGATGACTACAAACAAATTTTATATAAAAAATTTCTGTAAATCTAATAATAGAGTAGGTCATCAACTCCCACTTCCTATGGTACCTAGAAGAGCACCAGCTAATTAGTGATTCTGCTGTTGGTCTTTTAGTTTTACCTAGCATGTCCATAAAAGCTGGCATTCCACAAGGTTTGGTGCTCTCCTCAACCCTGTACATTTTGCACATCAATGACATAGTGTCCCTGAGAATATACATTGTTATGCGGATGACAGCAGGTGAAGTGCGGTATACCGACCACCAATACATCCCTCAGATTTCTTGTTGTAACTTGTGTCGGAAATTAAGGACTCTCGAGGGCAAGTCTCTGAATGGGGTGCAAAGAACTTAGTCAACTTCAATCCTACAAAGGACACAAGTGTGCACTGAAAAGAAAAAACCATTTATTGTAACGCCTGAGTTCTACGGAGTTACTCTTCGTATGTCTGATTAGTATTGGGATAAAGCCAATTAGCGACTAAAAGCTCGGCGTCCTAAACAGAGCAAAGTGGTACTTTACTCCTAGCCAACGGCTAATGCTTTATAAAGCACAAATTTGGCCGCATATGGAGTAGTGCTTGCACCTCCGGGCAGGAGCTCCCAAATATCAGCTCCACCCTTTTGACGCCCCCTGCAAAGGCAGGCATTTGTTTCATTGGTGATCCCAATATCATGGTCTTAATGAAGACGCTGGAGCAATGGAGGGACTTTTGTTCTCTCAAATTCAAATTCAAATGTTTTATTGCATACCATAATTTTTACATGGGTTCTTAAGTAGTTATAGTATAGGCACAATTATGGACCCTGATGGGCATAGCAATATAAATGCATGTTCTACCTGCTCTTTAACAGAAAGTACTGTGAGAACTATTTGCAATAGTGCCTTCATTACCTTTTTACTAGTTTATACCATCTCACTCTCTGGCTTTCATCTCACTCGATGGTAAGTGATGATATAATTGAAGTTGGAAGCCAGATTTACCTGGACTCAACTAAGGAACTAGCTATCTTATCTGTAATTATTGCAACACGACAATGTTATTAAACATTGTTATTATGGCGACAAAGTTAGGTAAGACAATCGTAGCTACTGCCACTTAAAAGTTGCATTAGTTCCGTTAACTGGACTAACAACTGAACTACTGCCACGAAAGGTAGCCAGGTGGGCTCAGAAGCTCTCCCATCAACCAAGCAGTAAATTTTCCCCAATGGTGAATCTTACCAAGGATCATGGAGATGGTTGGAATCCTTCAGGGTTGAAGTCATAAAAAAATGTTATATCAACATTAATTTTAAACATATTTTCAGAAACATCAGAATTGGATGTCAAAGGAATAACCCTTCACAAAGGTGAAGAATCACCTAGCTTGGACGAGTTCCACCAGCAGTTCCCTGTGGTTTTTCTTGACAGAACTGGTTACTACAACATTTGCTGGCAAATGTGCAGAGGGACATACAGTGCGTTGAAGAGGGAGTCTGGTCTGGCCGTAGACATGCTCGACAACAGCAATATTAACAGCTTCTTGCCCCTCTTCATGGTGCCTGTGCAACCATTACTGCAGTTTGATCACATTTTGAGGTACTTATACAACTGCTTTTCAATTATTAAAGCAGTATGAAATATAAATTTATAACTGTCAGCATGAATCATTTTGGATTTATTAGTACAACATAGTTTAAATTCATTGTACTTATGTTGTGATGACAACCTGTCATCTCAGGTTTCAATAGTATACAAAAAAAAAGTATCAATACTAATATTATAAACGTGAAAGTTTGTGAGTATGAATGGATGTATGGATGTTTGTTACTCTTTCATGCAAAAACTACTGAATTGATTAGGATGAAATTTTGTAGGTATTACATTCCTATTATACAAGTATTTATTTGTAGTTGTAAATTAGTATTTTGGCAGTAGTTAGAAGTACTATTTACGGTTTTTACACAGTTATCTTTTTTAATAATCAGTTTTTAGTGGCACTTTAAAAAATAAACTTTCTTGCAGCTTTAAAGATTTGCAACAAGTGAAGCAAGCTGTCTTAGCCACGGCGCCCCCCTCAGTCCAGTTGAACTATGGAGTGGATGAGTTGAACCTCGTTACAGATTTACTGCATGCACTGTTGACCAGAGGCTTGTCAGACAGGGTACTACTCATCCAACAAATGGTTGATGCTGACTTTACGTGGTCTGTCAAGAAGAGTGCTAGCAAGGCAATGAAAGAAGGGTAAGAAATGTAATTAAATTTGGGTACTTTGATCAATGTAAACAAATGTTTGCATGACTATAATGAATTCTATATTAATATAAAGGCAATTAACATTCATTAGTTCATACTAGCTTTTGCAAAGAAAGAATGTCAAAAACTTCAATGAGTAGTAGATTCAACTTTTTTTTTTTCATTTCGGCTAATTACACTTTTGTGAAAAATATGGACACTATCGAGCTTAAGCTAATTCTGATTTAATGTACATAGTTTTCTAGCTTAATATGTTTGATCTAGATATAGAAAATTACTTTATTAAAATTCCTAAGTTTATATTATCAAAATGTTCGTGGTCTTCGAACAAAAACAATTGAGTTTTATAAAAATGTATTGTGTTGTGATTACGATGTAATAGTTTTGACCGAAACCTGGTTAAATAGTACGATTTATGATGGTGAAATTTTCTGTGAACGCTATGTTGTGTACAGGCGCGACCGAGAGACGACGGGATTCCACCCTAGTAAATCTGGCGGAGGTGTTCTTATTGCCGTTTCAAAGCGTTTGTTTTCACAAAGAAAGTTTAACTTCGAGAGCTTGTGTGAGGATACCTGGATTGAGATTAGTGAGAGCATTCATAGCTCAAATAAGTTATATCTGTGTGCAATCTATCTACCGCCTCCCCTTCAGATCCATGTTATAGAACACTTTATAGACAATGTAAATAACATTTTAGAATCCCAAAAAAATGTATTGATTGTTGGAGATTTTAATCTAAGCAATATATCATGGCACGGTTCAGACAGCGGTCTCACTGGATGTGTCCAGTCAGGCAATACACTAGCTCACACTATGCTGGACTTTATTTTACTGAATGATTTAACGCAGTATAACAACATTTTTAACTGCAATAATAAAATTTTGGATCTTGTTTTGTCGAATGTAACAATCGAGGGGTTGGGTCCTAGCTCCAATATATTAAGTGTGATTGACCCATATCATCCTCCCTTAGAATTTTCCATCTCCAGTTATGCGAAAAAGCTACTTTCACCGACCTCGAGCAATAAATTATGCTTCCATAAAGCAGACTATGACAAAATCGTAGCACATCTCGAAAATATCCTATGGGAAACTGAATTCTCAATTTGCTCTTCTGTAGACGACATGGTGCTACGTTTTTACAGCATACTAAGAGAGTCTATTAGAAAATACGTCCCAATAAGCAAACACATGTCTGGTAAATATCCCAAGTGGTTCTCTAAGGATGTTATTAAACTATTACGCGAAAAACTTAAGTTACGAAAAAAAATAACAAAATATAAGAATCCATTAGATGTAATTTCATATAAAACAATTAAAAAACGCTGTACTGAATCTATAAAAAACGCCTATAATAACTATATAAGTAATATTGAGAATTCACTACAAAAATCCCCTAAGCTTTTCTGGACTTTTCTTAAGGCAAAATGACGCAACAGCTGCTATATCCAACATCTATGAACCTCAACGATTCAAAAGCGACTAACGGCGAGGAAATCAGTAACCTCTTTGCAACTTATTTTGCGACCGCATACAGAGGTACATCCCAACTTCAACAGCCCTTAATTAACAGCTCCGTTCCTCAGGAAAACTTCAATTCACTTTGCAGCGTTTGTATCACTATAGATGAAGTGCGTAAAACACTAGAGTCTCTTGATTGCAACAAGGGAGCTGGCAGTGACGGTATACCATCGCTGTTTGTCTCGAAGTGCCACAAGGCGCTCGCGCTACCTTTGACAATCATATATAACAAGTCTCTGGTGACGGGAACTTTCCCGTCAGCTTGGAAGGAGGCCAGAATAGTCCCAATTTTTAAGTCAGGAGATACTTCCGTAATTGAAAATTACAGACCGATATCTATCTTATCAGTATTTGCCAAAATTTTCGAATCTCTGCTAACTCCAATTATTTCATGGCACATTAAACACCAAATTTGTCATCAGCAGTCTGGATTTATGCCTGGTCGATCTACCACAACCAATCTTCTCTCGTTTACTTCTTATGTCACCAAGCAAATGGACAGCCGTATTCCAGTAGACACTATATACACGGATTTCAGCAAAGCCTTTGACACTGTCGACCATGAAATCTTATTAAAAAAGTTATCACTTTGCGGTTTTTCCGGCAATTTGTTGAAATGGTTTGGTTCATACCTTTCCACCCGAATATCGAGAGTTGTTGTAGGTGGCTACACGTCTCAACCCTTCGAGGCTTATTCTGGTGTTCCCCAGGGCTCCCATTTTGCCCCTATACTGTTCAACATATTTGTTAATGATGTTGTCACTTGCTTTAAACATGCCCAATGCTTTCTATATGCTGATGACTTGAAGCTATCGATGCCCATAAGGAACACTAATGATTCTGAACTACTTCAAGAAGACTTAAACCAGCTAGTCAAATGGTGTGCTACTAACCGCATGTCTCTTAACACAAGTAAATGTAAATATATGCGATTTACTAGAAACAGAGACAACTTAACATCCCAATACTTCATAGATGGCCATTTGCTGGAAGAAGTAGACAGCATACGCGATCTTGGTGTTCATTTGGACAAGAAGCTTCGCTTTCATCACCATGTCGATAAAATAGCTAACAAAGGTTTTCAAATGTTGGGTTTCGTTATAAGGAATAGTAAAGAATTTAAAAAATCATCTACAAAATTATTATTATACTCAACACTTGTTCGCTCCCATCTTGAATATTGTAGTCAGGTCTGGTCTCCATTCTATAATACCCACATTAATAGACTTGAACGTATACAGAAAAGATTTCTGTGGCACTTAACATTCCAATCCAATAAAGCTAGGATATTCACCAAATACGAGGAACGCCTGTCCTATTTCAAAATAAATAGCCTTCAAAACAGAAGATTACTACTAGATCAGGTGCTCTTATTTAAAATAGTCAATGGATATATGGACTGTCCCCAGCTATTGCAGGAAATAAACTTTAATGTACCTATAAAATCACTGCGTCTATCCGGATATAGACCCTTTTTGCCTCAGCTATGTAGAACCAACTCTCATAAATTCTCCACATTAAATAGGTTGCAATATCAATATAACACTTTGTTTGGCGGGAAGGATATTGATATTGATATTTTCTCCAGCAGCCTCCACAAGTTCAAACATCACATTTTGAAAGCTTTTACACATCGTTGAATTTGTCACCAGAGAGCTGGAACACCTTTTTCGTCTTTCGGTTGTCCTAAATTGTTCTACTGGTTTTTTTGTTGTTACTAATTTTTGATACATCTCCACCCTTGTTAATGCATGCCGTGGCGACCTTTAATTAAGACAGCGCTTAGCTCACCTCTAAGTATTAAGATTTTTATGTGTATGTTTCAGTGTATGTCTTGTTGGTTGTCCTAAATAAATAAATAAATAAATTGCTACATGTATTTGCAATTTATTTATTTAGTGGTATATTCAGGATGTATGCACATACAAGGTTAAATATGTTTTCTTTAAATTAGAATGTTTTGCTTTGTTTTGACGTCAATAAGTGCCTGTAAAGGCCTAAGTTGAATAAAGATTTTTGAATTTGAATAATTTGAATTAGTATCTTTGTCTAGTGAAAGTGATATAGTCATCGTCAGTATGTAATTTCGATAATCAACTATAAAAAACAAAATTTTAATAGATGCCGTTTTTTATAATTTATCTACTAATTGTTTATCTAATGATTGTATATTTCAAAACGAGCTATTATTTGCAGGTATAAAGAAAACCTCACTTTTGGTATAATATTGAACCCAGAAACTTGTCTTAATATCGTGGACAAAGGCCCACCGGCCAATCTACCAGAGGCTGAAGATTTCAGGTATGATGCTACAAATAGTTTGGTTACACTATGTGTATGTTGACCAGCATTTAAAAAAATGTTAAATTACTTTGAGATTTCTAGGGCGTTTTGGGGTGACAAGTCGGAGCTGCGTCGATTCCAAGACGGTTCCATCACCGAGGCGTGCGTGTGGACCGCCGCCACTCTCGCCGACAGGAGGACTATCGCGAAACAGATTATCAACTATCTAATGACGCTCAAATACGGTAAGAAGCTATAATTGCCACTCAAACCATTGCGCATACGCAGGCAGGCAAAGTAAAAGATGTCTTGTGAAAGTTACTAAGTTTAAATTAAATCACTCAGGCAATTTATATAAACACTGAAGACCGAGGGAGGGTATCTTGAATGTCTGCTAGATTGGTTTCTACAATGTTTTTTCTTATATATAACAATGAATCGCCGTTCGTTAGTCTCGTTAAAACTAAAAAACGGCCCGACCGATTCTTACGAAAATGTATGTGTGTGTTTAAATAGATCCAGGGAAGGTTTATATGTACAATTGGATCCGGTAGGTGCCGCTGTAATTGGGCAGGACAACGTCCGCCGGGCCCAGTAGTCTTTTTTTATATATATCCTACTAGCGTTACTTTACGCAGCTTCGCCCGCGTCGTTTTTGTTTTCCCGTGGGAATTTTATATTTTCCCGCAGGAAAAATAATTTTGTAGCCTATGTTAATCAGGGATAATGTAGCATGCTAATGGTGAAAGAATTTTTGAAATTGGTCCAGTAATTTTTGAGTTTATTTGTTACATACACACATACAAATCTTTTCTCTTTAATAGTGTAGGATCCTATTATTGATATTGAGATGTTTTCAGCCTCATTTCGTCTACTTTAGAAACAAACTACTTTAGAGACAAATTCATGGCTTTCATCTCATTTGATATTTACATAAGAACTTTCAGTTGATCATACTATTCATCATTATCTGCAGATTTATATTGAAATTAGATTTGCCTCAACATGATATTTTTATGCCTCAACAGGCATAGATCCATCGGACTTATTCCACGTCTGCGATCAACTGGAACCGCTCGGCTACTGCAAGCGGCACAGGGTGAGGGTCGAGGAAGCGTCAGTCGATGTGCTGCGGGCCTTCGACGACCTTCGCAGGGACCTACGCGGACTTACTCAACTTCCCCTCGACATTAGCGCGGTCTATGGTAAGTGATACTGTTTTTTAATGTTATGGTAGGTCTCCATCTACAACTGAAGATTCAAAAAAATCAGACTTTTGTTACTTATATAAGTAGTTTATTTAAGTAAAAAATTACAAATATACGACCTAATTTAACTGATAATCAAAGTTCATCTAAGACATCTTAGTTGTAAGTAATTACGAGTTTAATAAATGCCGATGCTTACAACGATGAATGAAGACTCAGTTGTGGTCAGAAGGTTCTGCTGATGCTGCACGTCGTGTTGTGCTATAGTCAGTGTGGTGCATTGCTCACATGATGATTCTCACAAGCAGGTTGCCCACCTGATGGTACATGTGGTTAAGAAAGCTTAGCTTATCTGTAACCCATACAAGAAGAATAGCGTAGGTATGTTACAAACTTGTGACATTGTTGTCACAGTCCAACTAATTTTACCGACTATCTTCCTCGTTAAACCGAACTACAGAATGTTGTCAACAGCCAAAACAGTTGGACAGCCTCGACCCTACGATTTCTCCGTTGTTATATCAATGTGTTTAATACTCAACAATTAAGCTGGTAAACAAGCTGGTCGCCCTCCTGACGGTAAGCAGTTGCCAATAGTATATTCGGTTCCTGTGAGACTTGCAAATCTACGACCCCTAAGGGCACCAATGTACGTTGCGGACTTGTGGGACATAACATGTCAATTCACAGCACTCAGTAATTTCACTGCTTGCCTTCCCCTTCAACCCGGAACACAGCAATGTAAGCACCGCTGCTTTGGCCGGCTCGGCTCGCACGCTGGCCGCGTCGCACGCAATAATTTAGATTTTTCTCGGTAATTTCTGTAACGATAACTGCATATCGGTGCTGTGAGTGGGAACCCTGCGCTCTTATCGCTCAATCGGTATCGGGTCGGCGACGCGTAACGGACTTATTCGTCAACTGGCGAGTGCGAAACTCGCGAGCGCGCGCCAGTTGACACCTTCCGATTTTTTTTTGTCGTCAACTCGCGCGCACATGTAAAGTACAGTGAAACCAAAAACTATAATACTATTTCCCGCAGCTTTGCCTGGGTTGGAAGGTTGGTAACTGAGTCTTTGTGTTTTGTTTTCTGGGTTGGAATTAAATTTTAATATCTGTTATGTTTACGATGTTTCGAAATATGTACAATCGCATTTGGTTTTCATTTTCGTACCAGAACGTTGCTCTGCCTTTGCCCAGATTAGCGTGCTTTGGTGTTTATAATAAAAATTAAGCATTTAATACTGCCGCCTGTAGAGAAACTATGGAAATAAAACAGTTAATCTTTAACTATGGACGTGGGGTCTCTAAGGCCCCCCGCCTTGTCTACAAATATAGGGACAATCATATTTTTATTTTCTTCTACTTTTAATCAATTTTTCCTTAAAAATGTTCAATATAATCAGCCGAGTGCGTTAGAAAATATCGACAAAGCAATTGTATTACGATTGCTTTTGTTAAGTAGGTGTCATTTTTCTATTTTTTTACTTACGAGCTTTCTTTTATGTTTAATTTACTTATTAGAGTTCATAATTGAGGAAACAGTAGTTTTTCCTGTTTGATGAGACTTATTTATATAATTATTTAAAAGAATAAGAATTCACATAAGTTCTTTATTTCGTTGTACTAAGTAAAATTTATTCAAATTTTATTTAATTTGTATTGGTTTAGTTTGATTTGAACCTATTTATTACGATTAAGACATAAATTAGCCTAATATCTTAAAAAAAACATGTGAACTGCATAACGAAAAACTGGGGCCTCAGTGACCCCGTCCATAGAAGTGTTAGGAAAAAATGACGTCCAAAATTAAAGGCGAAACAGTGAAAAATATTTGAATGTGGAAGTTTTTAGTGATATTAATGTATTGTGGGGGTAAATTGATAATGATTTTACTTAGTTAAAATAAGTATTATGTTTACGTCTTCTAATGTGAAATGTATACTTTAAAACTTAACAAAAACTATAATTTTCATAAAAAATATCGAGAAGAAATTGCACTCGTGTCAGCATTAGCAATGGCGGCTGCTACCCGGCTAAATGCAATTGTTCAAAATCAAAAAAATCAAAATCATTTATTCATACACAATAGAAAATGTTGGGTATAGTTGCGGATAGCAACTATAGCGATTAGCTTTAAAATGGTTCAACATCTATGTTTTAATAATAATAATCTTTATTCAGTACAACATTTACAACATAGTAGTCAGTGGTTGTTGACACCTTGTAAGCAAAATAATGCCTGTGCTAGGTGACATCGCTCTTCCTTAACAGCAATTAGTGTGCTTTCTTATCTTAACATATATACAAACACATTCAAATTCATACGACTATAAAAAGAAGACATAACACATGAAATTGGTAAGTAAAGTAATACATATAAAGACAAAAATTGAAAATTTTACTGCTATTACATTATTATATATATATTAGCATATGTATGACGTGTGGGGTGTGTGTGAGTGTAGTGTGTGTGTATGTGGTGTGTGTGTACAGGGGTGTGTGCGAAAGTGTGGGTGGAAAACAACAGTTGTGACTTATGACTGGCGTTGCAATAAAGCCTCCGTTTCTTCGTAACTTAAGGGCTGAAGTATTCCAATAAGCAGCCCTTTACATACATTTAAAGTTTTACTAAAAATCTCTGTGAGTCGGTTAATTTTGTTATACAAAAGAATAGACCTGTGATTGTATTGATTATTTGAAAAAACTGTCCTAGTCGCAAAAGTAGGAAATAAAATACTCTTATGTTGCCGCTTAGGCTTAACACCCGGATCATAAATAGTATTCTTGTGCTTTTTTAAGACGACACATAGAATATATAATTTCCTTACTGATAGTATTTTACTTGTGGCATAAAGTGTCATTGTCGGGAATCTTCTATTTTTGAAGTGCATAACCTTAAGTAAGGCACGTTGCGCTCGCTCTAGCTCAATAATTTTAGTTTTGCTAGCACCTCCCCAAACTGGTATACAGTAAGTTAAGATGGACTGTACCAAACAAAGATAGATTTCTTTGAGTAAATTTCTTTTATGCTCACGTTCGATCATCCGCCCTCCAGGCACCACGTGTCTTAGTGTTTTAAAGATCCAGATCATCTTGCGGATTCTAGTTGTGATTTGTTCTATTTGTGGATGCCAGGACAGCCTCTGATCGATCGTGACCCCCAAATACTTTGTTTTTTCGGTTTTGTTAAGAATAGGACAGTTACAGACATTAAACTTACCTGTGAAGTTGCAACAGTGAATTTTAAGTACGAAATCATTCTTAGGTTGTGATTGGTTTTTGATACTAAAACAAATATAGTTAGTTTTCGTTATATTTAATGTAAGGAAATTTATATTCAGCCACTGTGATATCTATACTATATAAAGCTACAGCCACTGTGATATCTATACTAAATACTATATAGTAACCCAGTCTTTGGCATAAAATGATACAGCAGTATCATCGGCATATGAGAAAATTTTGGCGTTAGTAATCTTCATATTACAGAGGTCATTAATGTAGATAAGAAACAGAGTAGGCCCTAAGACGCTACCCT
Organism: Schoenobius gigantellus; assembly: GCA_963935595.1. Classification (NCBI taxonomy): domain Eukaryota; kingdom Metazoa; phylum Arthropoda; class Insecta; order Lepidoptera; family Crambidae; genus Schoenobius; species Schoenobius gigantellus. Next base: position 32,395,478 of record OZ012554.1, read on the forward strand.
GGGGTACTCCATAGCACATTTCTACATCATCACGAATAAATTGATCTAGCTTTACTGTTTGTACTCTATTAGAGAGGTAACTTTTTAAGAGCGAAAGCGCTTTAGATCTTATACCGATTTGTTCTAACTTGTGTATAAGGATAGGAACAGAGACTGTGTCAAAGGCTTTTTTTAGGTCTAAAAATACAGTCAGACACTTGTCACCTTTATCTAAATGGTCTTCCACAAATTGACTAAGACCAATCACTGCATCCTCAGTTGAACAGCCCTGTCTAAACCCAAACTGAGAGGAAGATAGTAGATTATATTTGTTGAGGTATTGTACGAGTCTAGAGTTTATTAGTTTCTCTAAAATCTTAGAAATAGCCGGTAATACGGAAATCGGTCTGTAGTTACTGACGTCATCCCTGTCTCCATCCTTATACACGGGGGTTATTACGGATTTTTTAAATGGGGCCGGAAATGTTGCTTGCTGGAAGCAAAGGTTGGCTAAATGAGTAATTATAGGGATAACTTCATTTTTTGCTTGCTTTAAAAAGGTGACAGGGATTTTGTCCCACCCAGAAGCACTATTTGTTTTTAAATTCGATAAAATTCTTTCGACTTCATCAAAATCTGTGTCTAGGAGTACAAAAGAATTGAGCTGTGATGACTTATTACCAGGAGGAGGTTGAAGATTTATAGAGTCATTCGATTTTTTTCCTTAACTTGGTTTGCAAGATGTTTACCAATGTTAGCAAAGTACTTGTTAATATAATTTACGGAGTCTATGGGATTATTTTCGATATTTATTAACTCTTGGTGGTCGTCACGCGATTTATTACAGAAAGTAACCCGTTTAATATTTTTCCATAGAAGCTTATTATTATTTACTGAATTTGCAAGTAGATCTCTCTCATATTGTCGTTTTAGCTTTTTTATCAAGTTATTACAGAAGTTCCGGTATCGAATGTAAGTTATTTTTAAGATGTGATTATGACTATCCCTACTTAATGACCTCTGAAGTTTGTTCCGATTATTGATACATCGGAGAATACCTGGAGTGATAAGTTTTATTTTAAACTTACGTCGTATAAAGTATCTTAAACACTAAAAAAAATGTTTCTTGACATATTTATGTACAGTCGGCTACAAAAATGTTTAAGTAAATTTAAAGTAGGTACCACTTCGCGAGTTTTGCGCTCGCCAGTTGACGGATAAGTCGCGTAACGGAATTGGAACACTCGTGCTATGCAATAAATTTCAATTTCCCGCACAGTCAGATGAAGGACGAAGAGTAGGTAAATTTTCATACCTAAACTTGGCTTTTCTTCGAGAGTGATCCTTCTGTACTTCGGTACTATTATTTATTCTGTGGCCGTACTGAACGATGTCCAGGCACATCGGCGGTGTTCAGCTACTGCGACCCCTCGCCCGCGGTGGCGGCCCCCTCCCGCGGCAAGCCGTGGCGGCGCGGCAACGCGTGCCTCGTCAAGCCCGTGCGCCCGGAGACCGACGCGTGGCTCCTGCCGGACTATACGCCGCCCAACCGCGCCGTACTAGAGCTGGGTGAGCTATCTATACTTGTATTATGTAGTAGGTATACTATTTATATCGGGTATGACTGAAGGCAGAAGTGATATTTAAGGGGCATGTGGGTTAGGTACGGGGCGCGAGGATATACACGGTTATTTTTTTATCACCCTGGAAAATTTTAGGGACGCTTCGGGACACATCCATTATTATAAAAAAATGAAATAAAAAATAATACAAATATATGTATAAAAAAATCTCTAAAAATGCTGCTCTCAACTAGTGCAGCATTTTGTGGATTTTTTAGAAAATTTATATAAAATTAAGAGAGTTATTTTTTTTATTCATATTTAAATCATTCTAATACCATGTCGTGAAGCGTCCCTTAAATTTTCCAGGGTGATGAAAAAGTAACCGTGTATAATGCAAATGGGCGCATGACGTCGGGCTCTCAATAAATGCGCAAAAAACAAAGTTGATGCATATTCACTCACCTTACATAAAACGTAACGTTACCCCGATTGTTATAGCCCACGATCACCAGTGCATGCATGGTGCGCAACTTAGAGACATATGTAAATGTAAACCACTAGATCTAGTCCAAAAACATACATACCTAGGCTTAGTCATAGACCAATTTTTCAACTGGCGCGAACATGTGAACCATGTATGTAATAAGTTAAGATGTATACTGTCAAAGCTAAGTATATTAAAATATAAGCTGCCGTACAATATACTTAGGATGATTTATCTATCACTAGCCCACACTGTTATCAATTACAGCATAAGTAGTTACGGACTTACATATAAATCCTATCTTGATGACATATATAAACTACATGTAAGGCTCCTAAAAGTTATAATACCAATAAACAAAAAGGAGACCTTCAGAAACAACGAACATAAACTATTTAAGTACTGTAAAATTTTGAATATATATAACATGGTGAAAATGGAAGTTATTTGTCAAAATTATGATTACATTCAAACATTAACAAAGACAACTCGTCCAGGAAAACTTCGGAACATCTCTTACCTACACACATTTGTCTTACCGAAATACAGTAACAACTATGGCAAGAGAACAGTGCAATACCTGCTACCGGAATTCCTAAACGAGTTGTCTAAGGAGGATCTCAACACTTTCTTAAATTTAGAAAATTATAAAAGTAGGTTAAAACGTTATTTATTATCAAATTAAGATAAGCATAGGTGAAATTAGATTAAGCAGTCTAAAGCGAGCGTCACTTCCTGAGCATAAACTCCATTGGGAGTTTTATCAGCGAAGTATATTTTTTTCAATTTAAGTAATATTATTTGTACTGAATAACAATAAAAAAAAAAAAAAAAAATATCAATGGATTTTTTATAAAAATAATTGATATACTGAGTGTAAGTGACGGTTTTCAATTTCTTTTAACAGTAAGTTCAGACCGATGTTATTATTTGTTTATCGATCTTTATTGTTCCCGGAAAAGTTTTTAAAGCGAAAAAAAAGGAGTATTCATTTTTAATTTTTATTAATGTTACGCAATGTATGGCGCGCCGGCATCATTTTTGTTCCCCACACCCGGTGCGCTGACGTTTGATGACCCAAACAGTAGATTCCGAGCGCTGTATGATGGAAATGTAATACTATTTACATTGCAAAGTTTATTGTTTTGTGTAATTATTATGGTTTTTTTACAGATATGATTTGTAAACGTTAACTTAGAAATATTACACCAGAAAATTTAGAAAAAAAATATAAAAAATTCGTAAAATGTATGAATTTTCCGGAAGAAAATTTCAGTGAATTTTCAATCAAAAATCATGGTCTGAACTCACTGTTAAAAAAACGGGACACCGTCACTTACACCCGGTGTGTCAATTTTTTGTACTCCAGAAAACTGTCACTATTTACTTTAATAATAGCTGAATGGACTAGATCCCTTGGCCTAAAATTTGAACAAAAAAATTAACTGTCAAATACACAATCACACATTTGTTAAAGATCACTTTTATATTTTAAATTCCTTTTATTTACCATTTCACTGGTTGATTATAATAACATATTAAAACTACAAATTGTTTTTTTTTTATTAATAAAATTAAAAGTAATTCGAATCAATTCTACCCAAGTCTGTTCGTTTATCTTTTAAACTCAATTAAATGTACAACTATGATACCTTAACAGTTGAATTGAACAATAGGCTAGATGACTAAAAATGTTTTTTTGCCTTAATAGAAGCTCATTCATATAATAAACTGAAAGAAAAAACCGGTTTTCGAATAACTAAAAAAACAACCAAGATATAAGGTATTAAAGATTTTTCTCCATCTCTTTCTAGCAAAACGGCAATTTTCATGGAGTTTCTATGGCCGTACTAAACAATGACGTCACGGTTGATGTCGGATCACTCTGTCTAATCGCTTCCAAATTAACAACTTAAAATGCTTGTATCTAATGTATTTCTAAGCCGCTTTTAATTCAAATTTCACAGAATTGTATCTTTTTCTACGGTATTCTAATATTTTATGACGAGACGTGAAAATTAGAATTCAGTCATCATCCCTATTGCGTTATAATGTGTCTCTGATCATTGGTCCAGGGCACAGCGGCAAATGGCCCGGCGATATCGAGGCGTTCCGCTGCCTCAAAGCGGCGTTCAACCTCCAGATAGCGGAGCAGCTCGGCAAGCAGTACTCGCTGCCTGCGCAGGCGCACCCCACCCACATCGACGTCGTCAGGAATGGCCTCGTCTTCCGCCTGGAGATAGCGCACGCGAAGGAGATCACGCTGCTGAGGAAGGAGATGGACAACGGGGTCGCCAGGTTCAAGGAGACGGAGGACAGTGTCAGGGTGCAGTGCGAGACTGTTCTGATGCCGCGGCTGAGGGGCGCTCTGCATGGGTAAGTTCGTTTGTGGGATAAATTATCGTCTAGTTTTTCTATGGCACACAGGGAGCCAATCAAAGAGATGAAAGATTAAGAAGAAATACTAACAGCCGGTTGCACCAAGTTTTTACGTTATACGATTTCGTAAAAAGTAACAACTTAGTACCTAAAATGGGTCGTTTCACTATTAAATATATGATTCGCGCCGCACATTTAACCTTTTAAACGTAAAGGATAAAATAAAACTACAAATGAAACTAGATTATGTTGCAATTCTTACGTATTTATATTGTAACTTTATAAAATCGTAAATCGTAAATTTGGTACAACCGGCCCTAAATCTATTCATGTCATGATTATTATTTATTTATTTATTTAAACTTTCGTACAGCATAAATAAAGTGTACAGGAGCGGACTTAATGCCTGAGGCATTCTCTATTTTGATAAAAATGTATAGTTTTTATAATTTCAAACTCTTTTTTATTGAATTTTATATAAATGAATTGCAGCTAAATAAAAGTAAAAGCATTCTAGGGAATGCAAAGAGGACGCCATCTTGGCGTTCAAGTACGTATGCGTCGTCCTACGACCGAGTTATTCAAAGATGAGCAGACTTGAAATTCTAGACTTAAAATTAAAAATATCTTATTTTGCTTTGATTCATTTATTATAATACCATTTTAACTCACCTTACCGAACTGGCTCGATTTGACAGCTATGACGTCACAACATGGTGGAAATCTATTCACACTCTCTCTCTCTCTCATCTTTAATGATGGAAATCTATTCATACTCTCATCTGGAATCAGGGAAGCTTTTGGTCTTCTCCTCACCTATGGTAAGTGACGATTACGCCAAAAATGAGAGCGAGCTTCACCTAGACTCCTCAAAAACAGAGGAACTGGCCATCTTAAATTTTTTAGCAAGCGAAAATCCAAGCTCAAGAATGGAATGCAAGTTTTTACATATGAAAATAATTTTGAAAATGATTCCGCAAATCGCTAATTCAATAGGAAACATTAAAAAAAAACATACTTTAATTTACAGATTTTCTCTTTATTGACCATCAAACCCCACTAAAGTTATAAATTCTATTTATATGTGTACTAACATTTTGTCCCAGCTCTGAGATCTGTTTTTCTTCTTTCATTTACAACGAAATTTTAATTTTTGATCTACCTTTTTACAAGCTTTTATTTACTTTCACCTGTCCCGATGTCTGTAATGAAATCTTGAAAGTTAAATTTGACATACTTTCCGGTTTCCGATTGAGCTGTAATTTTTCATGCATATGTATATCGCGTGACAATGCAATATTATGATGACATGGAACTGATCTGATGCTGGAACTGGAAGGTGGGAGCTGGAAGGTGGCCATAGGAACAAGGAACTCCAGAATAAAACGACACAACCCCATCGAGTTTGGGCTCATTTGATTCGTATTGACCAGTATTAACAGTTTGCATTTAAATAAAGTTTTTTTATTTTATTAATAAAGGCACACAAAACAAGTAACAGTCATTAAATAACAATACATTAAGGTTTAACTTAGAACTAGACTGATGCTCTAAATTATGTGTACACAGAATGATTTACACTTATAACTTTAACTAAGGGATAGTCATGTAAACAAATTGCACAGAAAGAAACCATAGATTAAGCGTTAAATACGTTAATTATCTCTATGATAGAAGCATTATCATGACTTAGTTCTTAGTAATATTGTTAGTGTAAGCTTTTGTAAATGAAAAAGAAAAACAACAATTGAATCACACAAAGATTTTAGTTATATGTCTCTTAAATTCAGGAAAACCGCTATTAAATATGTCCAGTGAAGAATGCTCCGCTACAGTGTAATTGTATAGTCGACACATTCTGGTAATAGGATTGTAATATGAAGTGTTATTAATGTATGTCTGGCGAACAAATATATTCGTTGTAGGATTACGTCTATTTTTTATACCATTCCCCGTCTAAAAAATTTATTTTATTCACTGAAAATAGTAAATGAAAAGCACTTTCATTCACAATTTTGGTGATTGAATTTAGAACACACCGATACATTCGACCTCCATCTCAATGCTGTACAACCTACTTGCACAAAAAATACTCGATATTAAATGTCTATTTTCGCTTAAATCTTTCTTTTTCTCGTAGCCATGATATAAAGTACAGTATGCAACTCTTGAATAAAACGGATTTATACCGAGGGCCACGAATGACTCGCGTCACTCAGGATTCTAACACTTGAATCACTCGCCCACGCTCGTGATTCAATCGTCATGCGTTACGAGTCCTTTACTTGCTCGCGATTCATCTATAACCCTTGCTTTAAATCCGTCTTTTGCATTCACTAGTTGCATAATAGGCTAGATTACTAATTTTTTTTTGCTTTAATAGAAGCCCATTCATATAATAAAGTGAAAGAAAAAATCGGTTTTCGAATAACTAAAAAACAACCAAGATATAAGGTATTAAAGATTTTTCTCCATCTCTTTCTAGCAAAACGGCAATTTACATGGAGTTTATACGGCCGTACTGAACAACGACGTCACGGTCGATGTCGGATCTCTCTGTCTAATCGCTTCCAAATTATCAACTTAAAATGCTCGTGTCTAATGTATTTCTAAGCCGATTTTAATTCTAATTTCACAGGATTGTATCTTTCTCTACGGTATTTTAATATTTTATGACGACGACACGTGAAAATTAGAATTCAGTCATCGTCCCCATTTACTATTCTCGCTTTAGGCTCCACCAGAAGCACCCGGCGTTCGGTCCGACCGCGTGCGCGCTCAAGCGGTGGCTGAGCGGCCACCTCCTGTCTCCCCCCCACTTCCCCCACGTCGTGACCGAGTTGGTCGCCGCCGCCGCGTTCCTGCTGGCCGCGCCCCTGCGCGCCCCCGCCGTGCCCACCGCGGGGTTCCTCAGGGCGCTGGCGCTGCTCGCCGAGAAGGACTGGGCCGACGGGATGCTCGTGCTGGACTTCAACGGTGACATGACGCGTGAGTGGCGGAGCGATAACTCGGTTCCGGACGATCTTGCCGTTTATGTTTTTTGTATTTTGCAAAGCCTAAACGACAAACATAAACTCGAATTTGTGATTTTGAATTAGATAATGGAATTAAAAAAAAAAAACAAAATTCAAAAATCTTTATTTAACATGGGCCTCTACGGGCACTTATTGACGTCAAAACGAAGCGAAACGTTCTGATTTAAAGGAAACATATTAACCTTGTATGTGCATACGTCCCGAATATAATCAGAATATCTGCAAAACAACTAGGAATTTAAAAAAAAAGTTGACTCTACACCTGTTCGGAGATTGGGAGGCCTTCTCGAGAAGAACAGGCAGGAAACTCGAAAGGTCAAATTTTTTATCTCGTCTTTTAAATCGCCATCTACAATTTTGGTTTTGTTACGTAGTCATTGAAGGTTATGAAATACAATCGGTAAGTATGCTTGACAGTTTGACAGATCGAGACCGTTGAATAGTCTCGATCTGTCAAACTGTCACTTGAGAAGTGTTGTTTGCCGTACGTGGTAAGAATGAGCGCTGAAAACGAACCTTGCTGGACGATATTGCTTTCAAGTAATTGGATTAACTGGACTGCTGTGTTGAGTGGTACGGTGGCAAAAAGGTGACGTTGGTAGTCAAGCAGTTCCTCGGAGCACTCACAATTAAAAATCGATAGAAAATAGAGAGATCAGAAGTCCCTCCGTGATTTCAGAGTCTCTTATGAGTCGAACAGATCAAAATCACAAGGAGTTAAATGGTTTAAGTTGGTATTTTGGGGCTCATGCCCAGAGGTGTGCGCTGTGCAGTACTCTATATGCGGATGAACTTGAGCATTGTAGTAAAGCACAAGACGTTGATGTTGCGTGAAGTACCACTTTGCCTTGTTCAGGACACCCATATTTTTGCTTGTTAGTTAAACCTTGCCTTCCAAATGACTCCCGAACTGGATTTTGGTCGAGATATCGACACCGTGGATCCCGATACTGTTGTAGATTTGAAGGGGTACTCCTTGATACTGAGGCGCAATAAAAAAGCGTCCTTCTTAGCAGTGAAAGCGCATACTTGCGTCTTTGTAGAGTTGAATTGAACTAAATTTAATCCCCAAAAAAAATCATTCTTAGACCAGCCCCAGAATATCCACCTATCACGCATCACCCGTGCTGTCATCCGAATAGCAATGAATGTTCTTTATAGACAACATGCATATGCACAATGAACAACGTCAGGGAATGCACCGAATCTTATGGGACACCAGCATTAATGATTTTGTTCTTGGAGGATGCGCCATCATTGATGGCTTTGAGGAAATCGTACAGGTTGTTTTTCCATACAAACATAGTCCCCTGTTTCCGTCCTGGATAATGGCACTAATTGCTCTATTTTTTTCCAATAAAATCAATGGCCACTATAAGCATGCTCCTATGTTTTCCTTTTTTTATTATGTTAATTATTTCAAGATATTTTAAACCTTCAAAAACCTAAAAATTTACGTAGTTTTCTGCTGTATTCAAACGCCCAGCAAACAAATTATATGAACACGATTATATGAAAAAAGCAAAACATAGAAACACAGTGAAAGCCTTGCTTTAATTTTTAACGCAAAAAGTGGCGCTGTGGACTCGGCACTGCAGTCCAATCGGGAGAACCGGGGTTCAATCCTGCTATGTGTACCAATGTACATTTGTCTGCCGCTCCTACGGTAAAGGAATAAATCGTGAGGCGACCTGCATACACCTGCGAAGAAATTAAAAGGTGTATGTGATGTCGACTAATCCGCACTGGGCCAGCGTAGTTGACTAAGGCCTAAATATCTTAACTGAGGAGCTTGTTGGCGCATTGGCACGTGCGCTCAGCCAACGATTGCTAAGATTAAGCAACGTTCGCTTTGATGGGTGACCAAAATATGAAACATCTCAAACTCCTCCATGCTTCGGATGGCACGTTAAACAGTGTGTCCTGCGCGATATATTTTTATATTTCGAGGGTGCAATTATTGCTTACACCCGAGCTAACTACTCTGCTTTACATCTCGATTGTGAGGTAAGTAGGTCCTTATTACCCCCAAATGGGGCTTGTAGGTAACCAATAAGCGCTCTAGGGTAATAATGTAGCTTGGAAAGCCCTTCTTTTTTTTTCTCGGTGGGAAATGCGTAACCGCACCGTACCCGTCGTGGGCTAGACGGCGAGTGTGTCTCCGTCTCCGGGCAGAATACCAGGCCTACCCACTGAAACCCCCCGGTGTTCTCCCTGCCCTTATGGGCGCGCTAGGTAAGGTCCACACTGCGACTCCACTACTAATCTATCGCCTATCGCCAAGGGGGGATTGCCCGAGAGCACCAGGGCAATCCCCAGACGGAGGACCTTGCGGCGGCGTGCACGGGGCCAACCGTGCACGCAGGCCTCCACGGCAGGGTCATTAGACGGGCATCGCTTGTGCGAATGCCCGTCTTCGTCTGCCTATCCGTCTGCGGCGGATGGGAGCGGCTTGAGGATCTGCCTCCCGCTCCCTCTCCGCGGCCTCCTTCTGCGAGATTACGTCCTCGCAGAAGGAGGCGACAGCCTCCCATTCCGCCTCGCCACGCGAGAGATTTCCGCCTCCCAGCGCAGCGTTGAGTTCTCTGCGCTGGCGTCGCCAAGCCGGGCACACCAATAGTGTGTGCTCGGCAGTGTCGTCGGGAGCGTCGCAGTGGTGACACTGCGGCGTCTCCTCCCGACGGGCGACCCGGTGCAGGTAGTGACCGAAGCAGCCATGCCCGGTAAGTACCTGCGCCATGCGGAATGTTAGGCTGCCCTGCCGGCGCCCAACCAATTCCTCCAAAACCGGACGAATCGCCTCGATCGTCCGGTGGCCGGCAGCTGGGGAGCCAAGTGCCTCACCCCACTGGCGCAGAGCCTCCCTCTGCGCCAGGAAACAAACCTGCTCCACCTCCTGTGGAGCAGACCGTCCCCCCCGCTCTCGTACAGCAACCCGATGCCGATACACCTCCGAATGGACGCGTGCATCGACATCCCACGGCGTTTGGCCCGCAAGAACGCAGGCCGCGCCGTGGCTGACCGTGCGATAGGCTCGCAAGGCCCGGGTTGCTATGACCCTCTGTGGACGTCTCAGAAGGGCCACCGTACGGGGGGAGAGGCACTCCGCCCATATCGGAGCTCCATAGAGCGCCATCGACCATATTACCCCGTGATACAGCCGACGGCAAGCCGATCCTGGTCCTCCTACGTTGGGGAGGACCCGCCCGAGTGCGGCTCCGGCGGCGCACAGCCGTGGAGCGAGGAGCTTAAAATGCTCCTCGAAGCTCCATCCGGAATCCAAAACCAGGCCGAGGTACTTAAAATGCGCCTCAACCGGTATACGGACCCCCTCCACTCGGACGCGGAGCCCCGGTGGGATCCTGCGACGGGGGGCGTGGAATATCATAGCCCTCGTTTTTTCGAGGGCCTTATCCAGACCCAGGAGGCGGATGCGTCGGACAACCAAGGAGGTGCCGACCGACGCAAGGTGGGCCGCTTCCTCTCCCGTTTTCGCTTTCACCGCGACCAGTGTGTCATCGGCGAAGCAGACGACCTCCAATCGTGGAAGGAGGTTGCCACGCAGGACCCAGTTGTACCCCAGGTTCGATAGTAGAGGACCCAGTACGGAACCCTGGGGTACACCTGCCGCCATTGCCCACGTATGGACGCGACCGTCCGGGCCCTCGTAGAGAACTGACCTGCCTTCTAGGTAGTCCTCCACGAGGGCGCGGAGGTACGGAGGCACCCGGTGGAAACGGAGTGCCTCCTTTATGCACTCGTGGGGCAGGCTGTTAAAGGCGTTGCGGATGTCAAGAGACACCGCAACAACAGTCTCCCCACGAGCTGTGGCCTCCTCAGTCCACCTCTTGAGGAGGGCCACCGCGTCCATCAGCTTCGAAAGCCCTAGGGCGGTAAGTAATAAAAAAACACTTCACTATTTCAAAAAGTTCGCATACATCTAACCATCATACTGGCAATAAATTACTTACAGCCTCAGGGCTTTTCTAGCTACATTATTACCCTAGAGTGCTAATTGGTCACCTACAAGCCCCATTTGGGGGTAATAAGGACCTACTTACCGAACATGAGAGATGTAAAAGTAATTTTGTGGTTGAGCAGATAATTATTTTACAACTCCCTCAATTTATCTTCAGGCGAAGAAATACTAGAGTTGGAGACTCAGTTCGCGTCGCGGGAAGACAAGTCCCTGAAGATGCACATAGTGACGTCGTACGATGGCGACTTGCCCAGCGTGTGGACGTCGGCCGCCCCCAGCGCCCAGGTGCTGGGCCGGGTGCAGACCCTGGCGAGGAGCGCGCTCAGATACATGACCCAGGCGCTGCTCAACGATATGAAGGACAATGTTCTGGTGAGTTTGAATTGGGACGATGACTGAATTCAAATTTTGCACGTCTCGTCATAAAATATTAAAATACCGTAGAAAAAGATACAATCCTGTGAAATTAGAATTAAAATCGGCTTAGAAATCAGTAGATACGAGCATTTTAAGCTGTTAATTTGGAAGCGATCAGACAGAGAGATCCGACATGAACCGTGACGTCATCGTTTAGTACGACCATATAAACTCCATGTCGATTGCCGTTTTGCTAGAAAGAGATGAAGAAAAATCTTTAATACCTTATATCTTGGTTGTTTTTATAGCTATTCGAAAACCGATTTTTTCTTTCTGTTTATTATATGAATGAGCTTCTATTAAAGCAATATCTTTTGTAAATGATCTAGCCTATTGATTGATGATCTCCGGTTCTCCAACCTTGAAATTTTACCATGTCAGTTTGCGACGTATTGCGCCTACCCTAGGATAGAATCTATTATTCTCTCCTCCTTAATCAAGGTATCACAGGATTTTGAATCGTCCCATTTTTTTACCTGGCCCTTTTACCTACCCATTTTTATTTTTTACCCATTCAGGACGTGTTTTCAGCAGGGAGCTTTTACGTTTTCTCATTTATGAGCTAGAATTATTTTTTTAGAGTTTTCTTCAATACGCGGTTAACTCTCAAACTGTAAATCAAATAATGTCACAAATTAAAAGCTACTCATCTGTCTTTATTCAACTTGCTTTTCCAAAAACATGCGATGATTTCGGATGGAAAAACACGTTTCAGCAAAACTTTACTCCAGCAGGAAATTAAATATCTGGTAAAACCCGAACACGCACAAATTTCATTTATGGCTCACATTTAGGCACAAATATGAGCTATCCGCCCATATAAATTAGTTATCTCTCAGATTATTCGTATAGAATCTTTCTGTTGGAAAAACGTTACTCCAGCAGGATTCGTTTTGTCATTTTTTCCCCAAAACGTAAATGTGCACAAATTTCACATTTCACGCACCTTTATAGCAAATTACTCTCTAATTATTCATAAAACTTAAATTAGGCTATAACACAATCTCCTGCTAGGAGTATTTATGAATTCTCTCCGCCCTTACGGCCCTATTAATACAAATGTTACTTCTTGGATCATCCTCGGATTAGTTATACTCCGTGTTTTGTCTTGTTTTGACATATGACAGCTGACACGTGCGGAAACGAGACAAAACACGGAGTAACTAATCCGAGGATGATCCAAGGAGTAATTTTTTTATTAACAAGGCCGTTAGTGTTTGCTCTTAATTTGGATCATCCTCGGATTGGTTACTCCGTGTTTTGTCTCGTTTCCGCACATGTCGGCTGTCATATGTCAAAACAAGACAAAACACGGAGTATAACTAATCCGAGAATGATCCAAGAAGTAAAATTTGTATTAATAGGGCCGTAAGGGCGGAGAGAATTCATAAATACTCCTAGCAGGAGATTGTGTTATAGCCTAATTTAAGTTTTATGCTTAACTAGCTGTACCCGGCATGCGTTGCAATGCCACGTAAATGCCTTTTTTTTTGCTAGGAACCCTCACGGGTGTCCCCATAACACTCTACCAAGGTTTCATTACAATCTGATGAATGGTTTCGGAACGCATAGAGGACAAACAAACATAGTAATACATTGATTTTTATTTATACCGGGTGTAACTGAACACCCCAATAACATTTAAGGGGCATATAAGTTTGATACTAAATGGACCTTCGGTGCTTGTCTGAGACCTAGAACCCCAATACTTTCAGAGTTATTTGATTTTAAACTGAAAGCAAAAACTTTCAAGTGACAACCATAATCAGCTCTTAACACAAAAGAAATTTAAACACAAAATGACATGTGACAGACTTGAGCGTAGTATTCCTCGTACGGTTACGTAGGGCTGTCGGCACTTAATACCAAAAAATAATTTATTTAGTTTGTATGGGGAAAAAAAGTAGGTTAGCCCTAATATTTTTCCTACAGAATCTCTACTTCTGATGGATACATACCCTTAAATATTATTGGGGTGTTTAGTTACACCCTGTATAGATAAGGCCGTTAGTGTGTGTTCTTAATTAAATTATTGTGTCGGTAGGGTGCGTTCGTGCCATCGCTGGCGGGGTACGACGTGCTAATCCACCTGAGATTGCCGTCCGTTGCCAAAGCCGGCGGCAAACTCAGCGCCAAGGCCACAGTGGAGGAGTCGGCCGTGGAGCTGGTTCCCGTCGTCGGGTTCGATCCCGTGCAGTGCTACTTGAAGGAATTAAGGGTGAGTTATTCAGATTTGTGACTTACTTTATATTTGAAGATATTACCATTATAATATCTCTAGTACAGTCAAGGGTCGTACAGATTTTTTAGCTTTGTATTTTACCCTCCCCCCTTCCCTTATCCTCAAACGTGTGAGGTTAGGTTAGGTTAGGTTAACCTACACAAAATTACGTCTACTTATCTGGTCCAAGTATCTTAAAAATTTGCAGAATATTTGCATAATTACTTGGAAAATGAAACAGCGTGATAAAAACAGGGTTGTTTCTGACTGGTATTAAAGTTATAAATGTAAGGTCATGTGAAAAACATATTTTTTGGACTGGTAGTCATGAATACAATATTTATTTATAATTGCTGTCATGTTCGTGATTTATTAGTCTTGGTTTACATTTTTATTGGTTCAAACATGGATCCTGCAAGGTGCATCAATATCTCTATATATAATAAAATCGTAGGGGTACAAAAATCTGTAATTGCGAAATATTAAGAAAAAAAAATACACAGGTCGCCTTAAAATCATTAGCAGAACACGATAGAATAGTTTTTAAAAAAATTGTTTGTTTGTTGGTTTGTTTGTTTGTTTGTTTGTTTGTTTGTCTGTTTGTCTGTTTGTCCGGAAAGATCTCCGAAACTACTGGACAGAATTTGATATGGCTTACACCACAATGCTTAGAATTTTCCGGAAGAACATTTAGGCATAATTTCGTTTGTTTAAATTCACTTTTTATTTTTAGTGAAAAAATACCATATAAAATTTTCGAATTGGCTTTAGGTAGAAAAACAACATGGCGCACGTGAAATTATTTTGACAAGTCTGTCACATAGTACAGAGAGAAGGTATTTTCTTCCACGAAGGAAAGGCAATGGAACTACGCCATACAGCCTGATCTTAAGTAATTGGATTTCGAAAATTTAAAGGCAGGTATGAAGTGTTTCACATAGTACAAATAAAATTTAATATTTTCTGTTAATGGCTGTGCCCAACTGGATTTCGCCAACCAAATTGTCTTTTTCTTATGTCGTACCGTGGTGGTAAGGCAAAAAGATCAAGCCATACAACCAATGTATAAAGCATTTTTTATGATAATACTTATCGAGTGACCATAAAATTTGTAGATTGGTTTAATTCTTGACTAATTTTCACAAAATCGGTACAATTTTTGAAATATTTGAAATGTTGAAAAATGAAGATACTCTTTTCAAGGTATTTTGAAAGGTGTTATATGTTTTTACATTAGGACTAAGGAATCAAACTCTTTCATCCACTTAAAACTATTAAAAATAATAGATTAATATTGATAATTTAAAAAAATATCTGACTGCAATGTTCTGGGTTACGCGTAGAGGGACGGGACGGGACTCTTGATCCTAATGTCTAAAATGACGGATCACATTTTTTTGGATCCACCCAAGGAACATGGATATCGAACGAAGAGCCTAAAGAGTAGAAGACATTGAACCTAGCCACGTCGACTTAATTTGACATGACTGCCGATAAAGTTCGTTTCCAAACCCAGCAATATGGGTATCAAATGAAAGGCATTGATGAGTAGAGCACTATAAACCTAGCAACATTGACATACATTCAACATGGCCGCCGCTCAAAAAAGGTGGATAAAAGTTAGTTTTCAAACCTAGCAATATGGGTATCAAATGAAAGGCATTGATGAGTAGAGCACTATGAACCTAGCAACATTGACATAAATTCAACATGGCCGCCGCTCAAAAAAGGTGGATAAAAGTTAGTTTCCAAACCTAGCAATATGGGTATCAAATGAAAGGCCTTGAAGAGTAGAGCATTAGGTACCTAGGAAAATCGACCTGAATTCAAAATGGCCGCCGCTCAAAAAATAAGGATAAAAGTTCGTTTTCAAACCCAGCAATATGGGTATCAAATGAAAGGCCCTGATGAGTAGAGCACTATGAACCTAGCAACATTGACATAAATTCAACATAGCCGCCGCTCTAAAAAGAAGAATAATAGTTCTTTTCCAAACCTAGCAATATCAACTGAAAGGCCTAAAAGAGTAGAGCATTTTCATAATGCTCTAAGGAAAATTGCCCTAAATTAAATATGGCCGCCGCTCAAAAAATGGATAAAAGTTCGTTTTCAAACCCAGCAATATGGGTATCAAATAAAAGGCTTTGATAAGTAGAGCACTATGAACCTAGCAACATTGACATAAATTCAACATGGCCGCCGTTCAAAAAAGATAGATAAAAATTCGTTTCCAAACCTAGCAATATGGGTATCAAATGAAAGGCCTTGAAGGGTAGAGCAATAGGAACCTGGCAAAATCGACCTAAATTCAACATGGCCGCCGCTCAAAAAAAAGGATAAAAGTTCGTTTCCAAACCTAGCAATATGGGTATCAAATGAAAAGCCTAAAAGAGTAGAGCATTATGAACTTAGGAAAATTGCTATAAATTCAGCATGGCCGCCGCTCAAAAAATGGATAATAGTTCGTTTCCAAACCCAGCAATATGGGTCTCAAATGAAAGGCCTTGATGAGTAGAGCACTATGAACCTAGCAACATTTACATAAATTCAACATGGCCGCCAATTGGATTTCGAAAATTTAAAGGCAGGAATGAAGTGTTTCACATAGTACAAATAAAATTTAATATTTTCTGTTAATGGCTGTGCCCAACTGGATTTCGCCAACCAAATTGTCTTTTTCTTATGTCGTACCGTGGTGGTAAGGCAAAAAGATCAAGCCATACAACCAATGTATAAAGCATTTTTTATGATAATACTTATCGAGTGACCATAAAATTTGTAGATTGGTTTAATTCTTGACTAATTTTCACAAAATCGGTACAATTTTTGAAATATTTGAAATGTTGAAAAATGAAGATACTCTTTTCAAGGTATTTTGAAAGGTGTTATATGTTTTTACATTAGGACTAAGGAATCAAACTCTTTCATCCATTTAAAACTATTAAAAGTAATAGATTAATATTGATAATTTAAAAAAATATCTGACTGCAATGTTCTGGGTTACGCGTAGAGGGACGGGACGGGACTCTTGATCCTAATGTCTAAAATGACGGATCACATTTTTTTGGATCCACCCAAGGAACATGGATATCGAACGAAGAGCCTAAAGAGTAGAAGACATTGAACCTAGCCACGTCGACTTAATTTGACATGACTGCCGATAAAGTTCGTTTCCAAACCCAGCAATATGGGTATCAAATGAAAGGCATTGATGAGTAGAGCACTATAAACCTAGCAACATTGACATACATTCAACATGGCCGCCGCTCAAAAAAGGTGGATAAAAGTTAGTTTTCAAACCTAGCAATATGGGTATCAAATGAAAGGCATTGATGAGTAGAGCACTATGAACCTAGCAACATTGACATAAATTCAACATGGCCGCCGCTCAAAAAAGGTGGATAAAAGTTAGTTTCCAAACCTAGCAATATGGGTATCAAATGAAAGGCCTTGAAGAGTAGAGCATTAGGTACCTAGGAAAATCGACCTGAATTCAAAATGGCCGCCGCTCAAAAAATAAGGATAAAAGTTCGTTTTCAAACCCAGCAATATGGGTATCAAATGAAAGACCCTGATGAGTAGAGCACTATGAACCTAGCAACATTGACATAAATTCAACATAGCCGCCGCTCTAAAAAGAAGAATAATAGTTCTTTTCCAAACCTAGCAATATCAACTGAAAGGCCTAAAAGAGTAGAGCATTATGAACTAAGGAAAATTGCCCTAAATTAAACATGGCCGCCGCTCAAAAAATGGATAAAAGTTCGTTTTCAAACCCAGCAATATGGGTATCAAATAAAAGGCTTTGATAAGTAGAGCACTATGAACCTAGCAACATTGACATAAATTCAACATGACCGCCGCTCAAAAAAGATAGATAAAAGTTCGTTTCCAAACCTAGCAATATGGGTATCAAATGAAAGGTCTTGAAGAGTAGAGCAATAGGAACCTGGCAAAATCGACCTTAATTCAACATGGCCGCCGCTCAAAAAAAAGGATAAAAGTTCGTTTCCAAACCTAGCAATATGGGTATCAAATGAAAGGCCTTGATGAGTAGAGCACTATGAACCTAGCAACATTTACATAAATTCAACATGGCCGCCACTCAAAAAAGGTGGATAAAAGTTAGTTTTCTAATCTAGCAATATAGGTATCAAATGAAAGGTCTTCAAGAGTAGAGGACCTAGCAATATTGATGTAAATTCGACATGGCCACCGCTCAAGAAAGGTGGATAAAATTTCGTTTCTAAGCCTAGCAATATAGGTATCAAATGAAAGGCCTTGAAGAGTAGAGCACTATGAACCTAGGAAAATAGCACAAAATTTAATATGGCCGCTGCTCAAAAAAAACTGATAAAAGTTCGTTTCTAAGCCCAGCAATATGGGTATCATATGAAAGGCCTTGATCAGTAGAGCACTATGAACGTAGTAACATTGACGTAAATTCAACATGGCCGCCGCTCAAAAAAGACGGATAACAGTTGCTTTTCAAACCCACCAATAGGGGTATTAAATGAAAGTAGGCCCTGAAGGGTACCTAGAGCAGTCATGCTCTAAGTGTGTTCCGCGGAACCCTAGGGCTCCACACTACCCATATAAGGGGTTCCGCAATAATTTAGAAAAATCAAAATACCCTCTCTGGTCGTACTTTCATTATGCTTATTAATAAAGAATACACTTTTGTTTTATTTTAGGGTTCCGTCACCAAAAAAGTTTGAGAACCGCTTCGGGGCCTATTGGATGTTCGATGTTAGATGTTACCTGTGTTTAGTGTCCTTCGAGACCGTGATAATGCAACGATCGTGAACTAACTAACGATAGCTCCAAGTTTGTGTGTTGGATGTTAGTCATCACGGCGAGTTTGCTAACCGAACTATGCCAGCAACACTATATCGCACAGTACACGTTACAAAAACGGAAGTCTCAATACATTTGAAGGCTAACCGCATAAATACGTTTTTTCGCATTCGTTTTCTGAATGCGGGCATCCGAATGCATCAAATCTATACGAAATACTCATTGACTGCCGCACACGTTCGTTTTTATTACGAACGGAACACGTTCTGTACGTACGTTAGGTAGAATGTTAGAAACCCCGAATGAGAAGAAACGAACGTCTGCGCTACGTTCACGAAACTCCGTGTCTGTATTCCGTGATCGGATATTGAATACGGAAAACGTATTTGTACAGTAACCCCCCCATTCATGCTATACATTAACTCTACGAAAACCGCCAGTATTACGAGCGACATAAGAACGGTTCAAAGGTCAAACAGTATAGCTTGACAAGGAGCTTACTGTACGACCAGTAAAAATTGGCCAAGTTGTCATATCCAAAAAATATATTTTGTTGGTGTTACCAACACCCATTATAAAATCTAAACTTTATTCGTATACAGTTCTAATTTATTAACAATTATTTATTTTAATTCGAAACATAAATACGATAAAGATTATTCTTGCAACTGTGTAGTTCTTTCTACTGAAGAAGAATTAATTAATATCAATAATGTCTCTAAAACAATAATAATACTTAGTGTTTATAGTAATATGTAATGTATTTAATTTTGCGGACTGTTAGAAAAAGAGCATTACGAACCTACGAAAATTGTCCTAATTTCGAAATGGCCGATGCTCAAGAAAGGCAAAATAAAGTTGAATCATTATGGAATAAAATGGAGGAAAAAACTAAACAGTGTTAAGTATTTTGATGGCGAAACGTAGTTCGCGGGCACAGCTAGTTATAAATAAAAGCTAATCTGGCAAACCGAGCTATGCAGTAGTTGCGACGGTAAGGGATATCGTTGCCTGGTAAATTCTTGCAACGGCGATCTAAGTAGCCTGGCAACGGCATGTCAAGTTGCCACGAAACGGCGAGTCAAGATACCTGGAAACGTGGTATCAAGTTGCCTGGCAACGGCGAGTCACTTTGCCTGTCAAATCCAATTGTCTTGTAAAGGCGATTCAAGATACCTGGAAACGACGTGTCAAGTTGCCTAGCAACGGCGAGTCAAGTTGCATAGCTAACGGCAGTCAACACGCTTGGAAACGACGTATCAAGTTGCCTGGCAACAGCGTGTCAGGTTGCTTGGCGACCGCGAGTCAAGTTGCCTGGCGACGGCGAGTCAAAATGACGACTTTTTGATTTAGAAACGAGAAGTAATTAAATGTATAGCAATTATAAAATTTGGTGAGTCACAAAAAACCCAGAGGACCAACTGTTTTATGATAGTACTAAAACAACATTCAAAATAACTAAAAATAATTTTATTTGTTTAACAGAAACTAACAAAGTGTAACAAAACTTTGTAACATTTTTACTTTTGTATCGTATTCTACGTATAAGGTGTAAACTATTAGGACGGTATAGAATAGACTTTGAGACAAACGTAAGTGCTTAAAACTTCATATTTATAAACAACAGAAATGACGATTTCTGCAAAAAAAATTGTGTCTGTAAGCTTTTTGGTCGGTCCGTATGTTCGTCGGGCCGTCTGTTTGGTCGGTACGTATGTTCGCCGGGCCGTCTGTTTGGTCGGTCCGTATGTTCGCCGGGCCGTCTGTTTGGTCGGTCCGTATGTTCGCCGGGCCGTCTGTTTGGTCGGTCCGTATGTTTGCTCGGTCCGTATGTTCGCCGGGCCGTCTGTTTGGTCGGTCCGTATGTTCGTCGGGCCGTCTGTCTGAACCGTGCGTACAGATCGCATTTTCCATCAAAATAATAATCAGACTTAAAAGTGAGTTGTATTATGTTGTACAGAATCCTGCATTTTTAATTTGAGCTTAATTGGATCGATATTTACTGTTCTGAGAGCTCTCAAAGTAGGTCATTTATGGTTATATGAAATACTAGTTGTGCCAGCGAACTACGTTTCGCCGTATATTTTTTACCCGTTTTTGCAACATTTGTCATTGATGCTCAACTCCTATTAGTCGTAGCGTGATGTTATATAGCCTAAAGCCTTCCTCGATAAATGGACTATCCAACACAAAAAGAATTTTTCAATTTGAATCAGTAGTTCCTGAGATTAGCGCGTTCAAGCAAACAAACAAACAAACAAACTCTTCAGCTTTATAATATTAGTATAGATAAGGAAAATCGCGATTTTTTCTTTTTTATTCCTAAATTACGCTAAAAAAGTAATTCGGTTACCCGACTGATTTTATAAAGGATGCCCGATTTTACCCCACTACCAAGGTTGATGAACAATAAAGCGGTATTTCTAATTAAATATATTTTATCAAAATATGAGGCAATTTTAGAATTCTTTTGGCTTATCAATATCATTGAAAACGTTTTAATCTAATTTCAGTACTAGATAGATTAGTTGTACCAAGGGGAATAATTTTAGTTGTACTACCGAACGGTTGGTCCACCGAGAAAAGAAAATCCCCGTGGTACAACCAGTTGAACCAGTGGTTGTTCCACGGGGCAGCGATGCAAAAAACAGCATTTAAATAATTTGGTCGGCATACAAAGATTTTGTTTGCAATTAAAAAAATCAGGCAGCAATCCTTGTTCCGCAAATAATTTTGATAATGGTCAAAAATTAACTCATAAATAGGCAGCTTACAATAACATGAGTTTGCATAATAAACATTAAGTCCGCAAAATAACTATTTGGTCCGCAAAATAACTACTTGATCAGCAAGATTTCAAGATTGATCAGCAGAGAAAACATGTCTATAAGCAGTTGTATTTGATTGGTAGGTATGCAATATGCATATTTAAAATATGGTGAGCAAAATAACTAATTGGATTGCGTAAAATAACTAATTATATTTTATAAGAATAAAAAAATCTTTTATTAATTTACACTTCTATAAATAATACATACCCAAGCAGAGAGTAAATAAATTAAATAATCTTTGTAAGGAATGCGCCCATTTTGCGCATGATAAGTAAAGTATTTTTGCTACTTTTATATGCAGCTCAAAATGAATTTTTTTGCTTACTATCTGAGTGCTAACCAAAATTTTATTAAACAGGAGCAGCTCATTTCAGCTTATATAATTAATATGCTGTACAAAAATAATTACAGCCATCCAGAATGACAAATTGATGATTGATTTTGGAATGTTTGCTGGCCATGAGTTGCTGATCAATTAGCTATTTCTGCTCACAGATTATATTTTTCTGCTCACAAAAATACGAATACTATGCTAACTATTTAAATAACACCCTTTAGAAACCCCCACCTTTCGAGCGATATGTGCTTAATAGATGACCCCTCACTAGAACTATTTAAAAAGGCATGCCTACTTATTTTTCACCTTTGTGATGAAAAAATATGTCCTTGGTCGCAGGCGGGGTACAGCGAGTTCGCTCTGTTCTTTCATGACTCCTACGGGGGTGAAGTTATAGCGGTGCTGTGGAGGCCGGGCATCGACGAATTCAGGGAGTTCCAGGTAAATGATAACAACCCACTCACACACAGACAAACATACACACACACACAACACAGACACAGACACACTTTGGAGACAGACTTTGCATTCAGAAATCTTTCATAAGATGAATGTGTTGTGAAATTTATTGGTGCGTATCTGAAGATG
Source organism: Schoenobius gigantellus (assembly GCA_963935595.1). NCBI lineage: Eukaryota > Metazoa > Arthropoda > Insecta > Lepidoptera > Crambidae > Schoenobius > Schoenobius gigantellus. Next base: position 32,418,090 of record OZ012554.1, read on the forward strand.
ATAAAAATTTCGAAAAGGATATAATGCGAAAATCCATTTTAAGATAAGGACATTCTGAGGGCATTATGCGCTGTGTAGATTTTAATGAGTTTGTTTTGTTTAATGAAATTCTTTCTTTTTATACTTACTCGTATATAAAAATAAATTGCCGTTCGTTACTATTGCCTAAAAAAACTGTGGAACGACTCATTCTTAATGTCATACGTACAAAATAATGCATTGCCGAAACTCAGAAAGGGCTTGCCCGATTTTTTAAAAAAGCGAAATTAAGGGAAATGCTAAAGGAAGCATAAAAATTATGGTAATTTTGAATTGAAAATGACGGTACACTTGCGATTGTTTATTGAAGTCTGTCAATGTTATATTCGTATCACCTTGACAGATGACAGGTCTAAATAAACAAAGGTCTCGGGGTCAGCTTATATATTTCTTATAAAATTAGATTATTTTAAAATATGTCTTACCTGAACTGGATTTTCCAGATATTGAACGCCAACGCTCTCAAGCCAGTGCAAGTGGACGACGAGACAAAATATGCAGTGAACAAGGAAGCCATATTGGAAGATTTTCAGTTGATCGGCGAAGGACTAGTGGACCGCGTCGAGGTCTGCGCTTAGTCCGTAGTACGGATTCCGTACGATAGTACGTGTATGTAAATATCGCTATTATTAAGTTCAAATTTACGAAATATTTTAATATGTAAATAAAACAATCTTGTCTTAAATATGCTGTTTTATTTTTGTACACATTTGGTTATTGCTATTACCCTCCTTACGATATTGTTATATACTGTCGCAGTTTAACAATCATACAGTTTAGAAACGCGTTTGATGTTGGACGATGCCGCCGGCAGCGTGGGAACTTACGCTGTCACTCGCAAATGTGTAAGGGTTATCAAAAAAGAAAAATAATTTAAATGCCTCGAATACCTACCTAAGTTCGCCAAGGTATAAAAAGTCTTGAAAGTAAAAAAGAAATCATAAATTTTTTTGTCGTCTTACGACATCCACGGGAAGATACCTAGGTAGCGGCGATACATGTATTATAGAGTTTATTCATAGTTCAGAATTAACTATATTTTAAATTACACAACTATTTTAGTCGTTTTTTTTGACATCCACGGGAAGATAGGTAGCGGCGACACATTTATTCTAGAGTTTATTCAAATATAGTTGAGAATTAGCTAGGAAGTATTTATTGCATTGCACTAAACTCTCATAGTGCATAGATGCAGATTGTAACTTTTTAAATCTTGAAGTTATGCTTTAACCTTTTTTTACTAGTATAATATCACTTTACGGCGGCTATAAATAGTGTATACAAAATAAATAATAGAACCCTTTTTTTACTAGTATAATATCACTATACGACGGCTATAAATAGTGTATACAAAATAAATAATAGTAGACGATACCAATTAGGTTAAGTAATAATAAGAAATTATAGGAATAAATATACCTCGCGTCGCGGGGAAATCTATGGAAACTTAATTCCTTATTGTATTTTGCGGTCGAGAAACATCCGTATACAGAACAAGTTCAGTTTCAGTTTCAAAAATACTTTATTCAATAATTAAAAAGCAATCATAAATACATACAGTCTACTTACAAAATATTTATGTTGACCATGTACTGTAACACCACTTTATCAGGCTAACTAGGCGCCTACAAAAGTATTTAACACCAGAAAATACTAATATTCTTATTTAATCACCATGTTACTTAGTACAAAAAGGTAATGTTCAAAATTGTGAATAATATGTAAACATTCACTTATTTCATGTGATAAATAAATTAGTGGGTACAAATATAAAAATATTGGTAGTAATATTGTAACAGGTAACCTGGTTAATAAAAAGCGCCAACACCGCCCTGCCTCCCGCGCTGCTATCGTCGTAGGACGATAGAGGGGAAGCACGAACGTCACTCACGGCTCGCCGTTCTGGCTACTGTGGTGCATCACTTAAGAGGGGGTATAAAGCTAAATTGCTAATCGTAGATTTGATATCTACACTTGAAATTGAATAATGAACTACCCAATTTTTTTAAAATAGATATTTAACTATATTTGTAAGTGAATGCACTGAGTGAAAACATAAAATTAAATTATTTTATCGATAGAAAAAAATCGCGAAGATACGTCTAATTTTCAAGCAAAATCGATTGCTTTTCAATGTGATGCATATAACTGCGTCAATTTTTTAATATATAATATAAAACTATATTACCTAGGGACTGTACTAGCGATTTGCAAAAATAATGTATATTTTACGAGTAATTAAAATAAAAGTAATTCGGCGCTTACAACGTTCTTATTCCGCGCAGAACGCTATCGTCTGTCGCACCTGACCCGAGGTAACAGGCATGTTTTATTTCATCAATCAGTCTTGATCGCTCCGTTGAGACGAGTAAACTGTGCTTCTGTGCTCCAGCCCGAGAAAATACATCGACCAAATTATGGCGAATGAAAAAACCAAAAAAAAAATTGTCTAAAAGAACTTAAGAAGTCAAAAATTCAACTTATGGCGTATTGTAGAAGGTATGTACCTATTACTTTACTTTTATTATGTTTACGTAATATTTTACGTTAATAAGTAGTTTCACCTTACAATATAGACCCATGCGCGTTGACTTTTAATAACACAATACAATGCACAAGTGCTGGTGCAACGTAGGCGCGGGTAGTGTATGTAAAACAAATTGATGCATTTGACTACTCGCGTGCTGGACGTAGGTGACAGTATCTAAACTTTTTATAGTGCTAACATAAATTAAATCAATTTGACGCGAAACTTTGATTATATAAAGACGAGAAATTATCACATCATACTTCGTTAAGTAAATAAAAGTGTCATTACTGTAACAAATTTAAATTAAGCGACGACAGTCTGGCGCTGTGGTTAGAACGTGGACCTTTGGCGCCTTAGGCGCCAACGGTCCCGGATTCGATTCCGATCGGAGCAGATTTTTTGTGATAAATATGAATATATGTATGTGCTCGAACCATGGACGTGTATGTTTATTTATATTTACTTGTGCTTTATTCATTTTTATTTATTTATGTATGTTTATCCGTTATTTCTATGATTTCGACAAATTCTTAATGATACTTATTGGGTTATATAATTGGGGTGAATGGGAAAAAAATATTTATTTATTTATTATTGTTAATTATTTATAGTAATTTTGTATTTCAGAGCTGTTGCAACACGAAATATCACACAAGCTGACGAATACGATCCAGTCAAATCCGTAAGCGGAAAGCTCTCATCAAATTTGTAAGTTTATTGCAATTGTTGAACTTAGGACATTAATAAAGGTTGTGTAGATTTTTCTGGGGACTGAAATCTATTTACTGTCAAAATATATTTTGATGTGAAAATCTATTTCTAACCAAAATTGCTTCAAAATTTCGGTTAAAATTTGAGGCATTTCATTTCTTTAGACGTTCAAATTATTGTTTTTTTTGTTATAAAATTATAGATAGATTAATAGAGAGAGAGAGAATAAGAGAGCTTTATATATTATAGATAGCACCATGATATAATAATGAATGAATTTACGTGAATTAAGTGAATAGGACGAAAAATTTATATTGTTTTTTTTTCAGATCATCCTCAACTTTAGACAATATTCCGACGTCTAAAGTCTAAAAAAATTTTTTTTCAAAATAAGTTGGTACCAATTTCTCTCCTAAAAATTTTGTTATTCCATACTGGGTTCAACGACGATTTTAAATACAGTTTAATATTATCGAGGCAATCCAAAGACTGCGTAAACCTGCAAATTAAACAAGTATACTGCTAACTTGTGCAAAGCAAAATGTTGCTTACTTACACCCAATTTCCGAAAGGCTGATCAAATCATTATTCAACTAACATGCTGCAACATTTGACAGTAGTGTTTAAATCAGTTCGAGTTTCTGAAAAGTAGGTTAGTGAAAATTTACTAATCTTTGATCGATTTGATTTGACATGAGAATTATTTTTAGAGATGGAACTATGAACGACACAAAATGAATGATTTCAGTAATATAACTGAAATCATTCATTTTGTGTTGTTCATAGTTAATTTTCAACTACCTACGCATAAACTCTAATTGTGTCGTCGCTACTTTTCTTCCTGTCGTAAGACATCCACAGAAAGAAAAGTAGCCACGACGACTAAGGGAGTTTAGTGCCATAAGATACATTTATATTTCATTCTATAGTTATTTTTTTATTCCATTCTATAGTTCATTTCATAGTTCATTCTAAGCTATAAACAAACTCTAGAATACACGAGTCGTCACTACCTTTTTTCCCGTGTATGTCGTAAGAGACGACTAAGGGAGTTTAGTACAATTAAGTACATTTATAGTTCATAGTTCATTCTAAACTATGAACAAACTCTAGAATACTCGTAAATGTGTCGCCACTACCTTTGTTCCCGTGTATGTTGTAAGAGACGAATAAGGTGATTTAGTGCGATTAGGTATGCACAAGTACATATTATGTATAGTTCATTTTTGACTATGAACAAACTCTAGAATATATGAGACGCCACTACCTTTCTTTCTGTTTATGTCGTAAGAGACGACTATCTGTGTCATGCACACCCAGGCCACAAAAAAACTGGAAAATAGATTGTTTGAGTATGCGGCTATAATGTCCAGAGATACGAGTAGGTATAGTATGTCTGAGTTTGTCGGCATCAGAGTTTGTCGCTTGCGCGTTTCAGAGATACGTGTGGCTCAGGTGGGGCAATGTTACCTGACCCTGACTCACACGAATATCGAAAACGGAAAAACATAGCATAGCAAAAATCTGTTTGCTGATATAGATAGGCGGCAGTTTGTCGGAGTTTGTCAGACAAGTAAGGAATTTAAACCCTGCCTTACTTCAAGAAAAATATTTACAAAAATGCTTATATCTCGAAAACGGTGCAGCGAAGTTAAAAAATAATGAAATTTTTGACCCCCGTGCACTCCCACAGCCAATGGGGACACACATAATAGAGTTACAAAAATGGTCAAATGTGGGTTTGACTTTTTTTCATTTAGGATGAACTGTACCCACTAACGTATAAAGAATGTTCAACGACCAAGTCACACAACATTAACTATAATAATAAAGAAATCGCAGTAAGGAACCTTAGACTTGGCACGACTTTGTCTAGATTTCATTACTTTTTAGAGATAAACAAGCAGCTCCATCGAGACTTGGCTAGTTTTTTACAGAATATTTTTGGTGGGATTTCACTTCTTTTTGTAGAAACGTGAGCTTGTTGATTTATTTTATTAGATTTTCTTATTTGACACAGTTTTTTTCTTTTTAGGGTTAGTTTTTTTATTATTACAAATCTTTCTTTTCTTTATTGGAAGCGGCCCACCAAGTTGAATATTTTTTGTAAAGGCGGTATGTCGATATCTCTAATAGTTTGGTTGGGCTCTTGTGTTTTCTAATCAGGGTCACCAGGTACTCCAGATCTTCGATTATCCTAGTTTTTATAGTTTTCCCTTTATGTGGCCATTAAACCCTAACTCTGTACCATATTTCAGCTCTCTGAGTTTATGGGAAGTATAAGTTCAATTTTATGATCATGAGTGAGTGAGTGTCTGTCATAAATGCGAAACTTTGCTTTCGCTTAACTTCGGAACTAAATGACCTACAGACTTGAAATTTTGGATTTTAAGTGTGTGATTATAGCTTACTGGATGACGAAAATTTCTGCGTTCTGATCTTATCCAGAGGTTCTCAAATAGGGGCCTGAAAATGCGGCGAAATGGTTCCAGTAAAGGATGGTACGGCAGTGTTTGCTTCGCGCTCGACTTGGCGGGGGCACTGCCGTGCTCCCAGATTTAGGAAAAAAAATAATAAAACGTATTGCGATTTATGTAGATTTTGTCACCACTGAGAAGTTTTATTGCCCAGTGGAAAAGTTAAGATTGTAGGTGCATTCGCGAAAGTTTATGATCGGTTGCTTTTTGTCCTTATTGCTACGCGATAGAGTCGAACAGTAGTCGAGCATAAACTTTCGCGACTGTACTATAGCGACATCTAAGTGATTTTCTGATTTTAGTGCCATCATGATTTTTACACTGGGCTAGATTTGTTTTGACTCCATATTAAAAGTTATATCTAATGATAAAATGGTGCCACCATATTCATACTCAATTTTAACACTAATTGTTTGATTTCAGTAACACCGAACGACGGGTTTATCGGTTAATCGGGCAAAGACGGCTTTCAAAAACGGAAAGCTAAGGAAGCAAAAGACCAAAGTATCTATGATGCAAGTGAACGACTTATCATTCATAGCCAAGGTATAGACCGTATTCTGAAAAAAATATAATTTTAACATACACACATTAATTATTGTAAATTAAAGCGATTCTTACGGTTAACAATTTCAAAAATTGAAAGCGACATTATAAGAGAGGTAAATAAATATATTTGTCACTACCTTTTCGTATTATTTAAATCTGTACTCCAAGTATTTTTGGTGTTTGAAATATATTTACGCCTATGCTTATCCGACGAGTGCTTAGCAGGTAAATGTAAATAAAGCACTTATTATGTTAAATACCTACCTATATTCTAAATAAATAATAATATTTATTACCTACCTTTTCGTTTTACTTATCACAAGTGAAAAGTATTTTATACTTATTCACAGTTCAAAGTACGGATAAATAGTCCGACTCGCACTTAGCCAATTTTATCTGCCTAAGGTAGGTTATACTGTGCGCGATCACACAAAACATGAAGAGGGAGCGAACTTATCGCTGCGATGGTCGAGACCGGAACGTGTGAGGCGCGCGGGTGAAATCTGATATTTTTCTAGCTTTATACCCGCTCTTAAGGTACCCTATTCAACTCGAACCGGTATCACAATACAAAACATAGTGATGTGGTAAGCGATAAGTACCGTATCTATCGACATATGGTAGATCACATAATCGAGTCTGACCTATATGACAAATTAAATTATTAGGATTCTGGGGATTTTTACAATAAAATTTTCTTGTTAATTTTAATATAAATTCTTTTAATTCAGGGAATCTGATTTTAATGTAAAGATCATGTAGATTAGTTCGGAACGCTGTGTTTAAAGCAATTTTAATTGCTTTATTTTGTATAACTTGTATCTTGGTGTAATTAGATAAGCAAATGTTGCTCCATACCGGACAAGCATATGTCAGGATTGGTCGAACTAAAGTCGAGTTGATTTTGAGTTTAGTTGCGGAACTAAGATTGCTTTTGCGGTTAAAAATAGGACTCAGTGCTCCTCATACAGAACAAGTGTGCACCATTATAAATAATGTAATAAACAATTCACGTAAAAAACCAATGCAAATTTCGCTCGCGCATCACACAGTCACACACAGTCGTTTCCTTCAACCCTCCGCGTTCGAGTAAACAAACTCGGCGAGTTTGTAGGCCACGGACCGCGCCGCCCGCTTCCCCGTGAGTTCCCCGCCGTTGCTCTGCACAAACACGCTCGTTTCGTAACTGTATGTATGATTGTTAAACTGTGATACTGTTAAGGTGCTCCCACACCGGGAGCATTAGCCTGTAACGTAACGTAAAGGATTCGAGCATTACATCAGCGAGGGAGAAGCACCTGTAATGATACAATTCGAGCATCGCGGAATCAACTAAAATGCTCAAAATCAAATATAAAATGTTACATTACGAGTAATACTCGTCAGTCAGGAAAATAGAATTTTAACGTAATGCTCAATATCGAATCAGTACCGTTACATTACAGGCAAATGCTCCCGGTGAGTAAGCACCCTTAGATAACAGTAGGTACTAATATTACAAGATTGTGAGATAATAATCAATAAGTCCAATAGGTAAATGCTTTTCTCTATATTATTAACAAACATATTATAATTATGACTGTAACGGATGCGGCTGATGAAAATGAGAGATTTCGGATAGTTTATTTTTTCCCGTAGGAAAATCACCCTATGTATCCCCTGGTCTCGAACTATCGCTATACCAACTCATAGAAATCGGTTCAGTAGTTTCGATGCCTATTTAATACAAACAAACAATCAAATCTTTCCTCTATAATATTAGTATAGGAGATTAGTATAGATTACAACAGTTTACAATATACCCGACCAAATCAATAAACAAAATATTACAAATACCTTTAATAGTACATTATGATAGGAGCGCGCTATGTCGGTTATTGCGTACACGAGGCGATATTGTGCGCGAGCCGCAGGCGAGCGCGACAAGAAAGCAGAGTACGTAATGACCAATGCGCGCGTGTATCATACGACGTTTTTCAACACACTTGTGAGGAAAATAAAGATCTTGTGATATTAATATTTTTCTGAAAATGACTGCGCTTTTTTATCAATCTTCCACTGCAAGAAAGTATCGTATGCCGCCAAGTATTTATCCTTTGACTTTGGCGGCAACAACCTATTACTCGCGCTTTGCGCCTCCATAATTATTTCCGGCGGAATTAATAATATGGATTCTTCTTCACTTGGACTCGACATATTTGTAGATAATCAATTATCAATTACAACAAAAAGGAAAAAAAATCAATAGCGGGAAAATGGCGCGCGACTTTTTTTTGCGCGCTGCCTGGCATGGCTAAACTCTTCATACAGCCAACAAAAAAAGGCCAAACAGCCAAAATTCAAAACTAAATAAACCAAATATTTTAGTTTTTAAAAAACAAGTTTGTGTGAATATTTAATAATTTATTTTAGTTAAAGTTATTAATTATTGTTTTTAAATGTTTGTGTTTAAATGTCGTTGTTTATTTAATATTTAAGTAACCAGTAGTAGGCTGTTCATTTGTTTCCAAGTGGCAGTCGCATAAAGTCGTGTTAAAAAAAAGTATTAAGCGACTAATTTAAGAATGCGTACTGGATATACATTTACTTTGCAATCTTGAAAAAATCAGAATTTGTCGTGTTAAGATTACCGCACTTCTGCGATTATGTAAAGTGAAAAGCACTCGTGTTTAATATACTGAATAACGAGTCTAAATGCAAGGTAATAAGACCCACTTTACGAGCAAGTGTGTTGAAAAATATTAAACACTTTTTATAACTAATGTACCGCCGCGAATACAAATAAATAAATTAACAACTACACACATAATTAAAACAAAAATATTATGTACCCAACAATGACGAAAACGTCACACTGATCACGTAACTCGTTAAAAATGTGCTATTATTTTCTTCGATGAATGTTGCGCTACGTGTTTGTAAAAGTTAAAATTAAATTGTACATAGCATAATGAACTTTATGTCAACTGAATAACATACAAACTAAATACTTACGAACCAAAAGCAAAGGGAAGTCTCAAGAAAGTGTGAGGATTCGCTGGAAGGCGCGCGACTTTTTTTGGCTCGTATTTAGTTTTGTATGTTACAATTGACATAAAGTTCATTATGCTATGTACAATTTCGTTGCAAAAAGTCGCTTTAATTCCATTCCGCCTAAATTGAGCCTAATGCGCGAGCGATGCCACTGGTGCTGCAAGCGTCCATAGGCTGTAGGATTTTCCGTCATATCTAGCGGATTAGGGTACGAAGGAAACTGAGGTAAATGTATTTTAATGGCTAACGGTCTTTTTAGCGGAATTTAATAGCAAAAAATATTTTCAAATAAGCAGATTTTATGTATTATGATTAATATTAAAAAATAAAACGCATTTTTATTTACTCTACAACGTTAAGTAATGAATAATAATATGGCAACTGCTACTAGTATTATGTTATCTGTGACTGCGCTTACCATCAGGCGACCCGCATACTTCTTTGCCATCCACGTGGAATACGAAATAAAGGCTTAGACTGTGAATGAAATCATAGAAGGAAGACTGTTAGAGAAGAAAGAAACACACATTGCGTCTCGCTTCATATGAAAAAGGTTGAAGAAAAAAGTTTCCTCTGGTCGCGTTCTATCCACGCCTTGCTAGGTCTACACGGACGCATTGTATATTAACGTCAAACTACGTTAGTATTTGAGAAAGCACGGGAGAAAGTCCAGAGGTCTGAACGGGCACATTATATTAAGGCAAATTGGAAGTTAGAGTTTGAGGAAGTACGGGAGAAAGTCCAGGGGCGCATCGTAGTCCCTCAGCCAGCCGGGCCCCTTGTGAGTGACTCCGCGGGCGTCCTTCCATCGTCCCTCGGGAAGATACACGTCGCGGGTCACCTCCCCCTGCTCCAGAACTGGCGCCACCATAATTGACTCACCCACCAGGTATTCTGGAGATCAGGATATTTTATCACTATACTTTCCACGTAAAATTATTTTAATACAAATGAGACAGGTATGTTAACATTCATTTATTTTTGTGTGGTTAAACATGCTTCACTCAGCATGCGCAGATGCGAGAGGTACGGATTCTTTATAAGTAGGTATTAGAGGGTGCCAATAAGTCTCATTTAGCAGCAACATTTCGGCACCCTCGAAATAAATGATCAATTCTTGCATCCAGGATGCAAGAATGGATCATTTATTCTTGCATCCAGCACATGCTAAGATGTGTCCTATTCCACAATGCACCACAGCACGTCATATAATTGTATATTATTTTTGTTTTCAGTTTCATTGCTCTGTTTTCATGTCCTAGCATCATTTTGTCTTGTATTAAATTTGCTACTTTAATATGGTTGTGGTTTTGTGGAATAAATGTCTTGAAATTGGATGCCGGGACTAAATGGGGCTTCGCACTCTCAGATATTTTGGATTTACACACATTTTGGCGCCGAGTGAGCCGTGCCCACCCCAGTACCTAATGGTCTAGTGCCCATGCCAGGAGTTTAAGCTTCCGATTAAAAATTCTATGATGGACGCTGAAATACTGATAACTTCACCCAAAAATCATTGTAGATATGACTGATATTTGACAGCCGATATCGTCGATATAGGGTTCTGCTAGACCGGAAGTAGGGTCAAAAGCCGCACTTTATTGGTACTACCTTAAGTCTACATCAATACTGATTAATGTACAGTAAGTGAGACGTCAAGCTTTACGTTTGCATTACGAAAGTTGCCATCACGAGCGACATGAGAGGTGTCAAGGTCAACACGTAAAGTCTGCCGTGTTGCTGTGTACATTGACCTTATCTGTGCCACGGTCTACAACACAAAGAGTTCTCATACGGCGGTTTCTTGGCTATAAGAAGAACTAGCTGTGGCTGTGCCCGCGAACTACGTTTCGCCTTAATTTATGTTTTCCGACATCTTCAACAAATATCGTTAATGTACACAGAAATAAATACAAAAACTTAACAAATTATATACTAAAACCTTCCTCGAGAATCACGCTATCGAGCGGTGAAAACCGCTTGAAAATCGGTGCAGTAGTTTCTGAGTTTATCGCGAACGGACAGACAGACAGGCGCGGCGGGGGACTTTGTTCCATAATATGTAAGGATAGAGATAAGCTCACGGTCCCAGATGTCGAAGGTGGCGGAGTCGCCGGGAGCCGCCCACCACAGCGGCGCGTTGACCGGCGCGCCGGCCGACGCGGCGCGGGCGCACGCCGCGATTATCTCGGCCGCGTGCTCCCCGCGAATAGACAGCATCCGCTTGCTTATCGACACCGTCTGAAAGGCGCCGTATAAAGTTAGCGTTTTGGTATAAAAATTCATTCTAAAAAATACACACACCCATACACACATACACTCTCTCTGTGTGTGTCACATACACACACGAGAGCACACTCACACAGGCACACACTCACTCACGCAGGCACATACTTACCCCCCCACACACACCCACACACAATTACACACACACATACACATACGTCGCACACACATGAGCGTCGGTGGCGCAGTAGACTCGGCACTTGCCTTCCAATCGGGGGGGGGGTCGGGGTTCGAGACCCGCCATGTACCAATGTGTTTTTCGTTTCGAATTTCATATGTACATTTGTCTGACGCTCCTACGGTGAAGGAAAACATCGTGAGGCAACCTGCATACATCTGCGAAGAAATTCAATGGTGTATGTGAAGTCGACCAATCCGCACTGGGCCAGCGTGGTTGACTAAGGCCTAATCACCCTAATATAGGGTAGGCTCGAGCCCCTCGGTGGGGACGTATATGGGCTGTGATGATGATACACATACACCCATGCACACATTCACACTCACACTTAAGGCGCATAGTGCTCCCAATGACCTTGCGTCGATCGTCCCGCACTGATTACATAGGAGTGAGTGAGTGAGAGTGAGGGGAATATTCAAGCAAACCTTTACGCGTAAGATGAATTATTTCAATAAAAAATTAATAAAGGCGAATAAGAAAAATCTAAAAAGACCATCCCCTAGAATATTGTTCACTTTATTTATTGAAATCGAAAGTATGTGATTTAACCTAATATTTACGAAGCGATTAGGTTTCTAGTTTAAAAATCGAGGCATGTTTGGGTCACATTTTAACCAAGTTTTATTTATTTATTTATTTATTTATTTATTCTTCATTGCCTGTCATAGTTTACAAGATGTTAACAAAAATATCACAGTACATAATGACACCCTGTTAGGGTATTGCAATTTTGTGTGCATCATGTTATTAACTTAATAATTAAAAATTTCATTAAAATTACGTATTACCTCACAGTTACATTAATATTTTATAATTTCATTTACAATTAATTGTATTTAATGTCACGGCTTGTTAGTAATCAATAAATTATAGAGAATAGAAAATTTATACAATGTCAAACAAAATTAAATAGGCAAAAAAAAAAAAAAATCAAATTAATATCTCCTATACAATAAATTAATAATATATAAGTAACAATAGGTAATATTTAAATTCATTATGTCACTACAGAAGTCAACGAACTATTAACAAACAAAATGTCAATAAAAATTATATATTTAAAATTTATCTAAATTTTCAAGAGTAATAATAAAATAAAACAAAACTAGATTCGAATTAATATAGCATATTGTCTAATTATTGTCCTTATTGTTATTACATTATTATTAATATAATAATGTTATAACAATAAGTGACTTTATATATATAGTTGAACAATAGTAACATATATTACCTATTATTTTATTTAAGCATTAATAACTTATTCAAAATTCAATTATAATTCTATTTTGATATATCGGTTAAAAATTCATTTATATTATAATAATTTTTACCAAGAAGAAATTTCCGCAAAAGTTTAAGAAATGAGGTAGTTGTTTCAGCATTTTTTATATAATTGGGTATATTATTATAGATTTCGATTGTCATGCAATGCGGTGCAGATGTAAATAGTTTTAATTTTGAAAATGGCTTTTTAAGTTTATTTTCACCACGGTTATTCCTTTTTAAGTTTGAATTTTTTATTGGAGAGTACAAATTTGCATGCTTTTTTACAAACTTACATGATTCATAGATATAAATGCATGTTAACGTCATTATAGAATGTTTAATGAAGTGCGGTCTACAAGATTCCATTTGTTCTATGTTACATAAAATTCTTATACATTTTTTTTGGAGGACAAATACATCATTGATATCAGCACAGTTACCCCACATTATTATACCGTAGGTAAGCCTTGAGTGAGCGTAGGCGTAGTATGCTGCTAGGGCTGTTTTAAAGTCCGTTACTTTTTTCAAATTATACAGCGCATATATAAATGAGGACAGTTTTTTTACAAGATTTTGTACATGGGGTTTCCAACATAAGTTTGTGTCCAAATCAATACCTAGTAAGGTAGCCGAATTTACAGTTTGTAGAAGTAAATTTTTATATTTATAATGTATTTGAAGTGGAGCCTTTTGGTACGGTTTAAATTGAATAAGTTGAGTTTTTTTTAAATTGAGAATTAAATTGTGGCAATCAAGATAATCTGTTATTTTATCTAAAGTTACGTTTAGTTTATTTTCTAATTCATTTGTATCTGAACAGGGTATCATAATAGAAATATCGTCAGCGAACAGAATGCAGTGGTCAATTAATGTTGTAGTAATACTATTAATGTATATCAAAAAAAGGATACACCCTAGGACCGAACCTTGAGGGATTGATCCTTTAATGAATACTTGTTCTGATCTTACTTTTTGAATTAGTCCTGTTTCGAAGTTTATATTCTCTACTTCGGTATACTGTGAGCGATTTTCAAGATAGGACTTAAACCATTTTAGGCAGTTTCCTCTTATACCTAAATTGAATAATTTTTGTAAAAGAATGTCATATCTTACTCTATCATAGGCCTTACTCATATCTAGTAGCAGGCCTATGGAGTATTGTTTTTTATTTATTGTATCTAGTATCTTTTGTACGAACTTATAAACTGCTAGAGTGGTAGATCGGTTTTTACGAAATCCATATTGATTTTCATGCAATACTGTATATTTTTCAAAAAAATTGTTAATTCTTTTTGCCATTGCTGTTTCGAATATTTTAGATGATACAGTAAGTAATGAAATGGGTCGATAATTATTTGGGTCTGTTTTTTCTCCCTTTTTGTGTAAAGGCTTTATAATTGATATTTTCAAAGCGTCCGGGAATACGCCCTCGGAAAATGATTGGTTTATGAGGTGCGAGTAAGGTATAGCTAATTCAGCTGCACATTTTTTAATTAATTTAGGTGGGATTTCATCAATTCCGTGACTGTTTTTATTTTTAAGATTTTGTATAATAGTATGAACCTCTTGGGGCTCAATGGGCCGCAAGAATATGGAATTTTCAATTTTTTCGCTATGTATTTTGTTCTGTTGAGTGGGATTTATTTGCGAGTTGCTAATGGAAGAAAAAAAGTTATTTAATGTGTTAGCAATTTCTCGAGGATTTTCGACGAGTGAATTATTAACTTTTAATTTTATATTTTGTTTCTTATTACTTATTTTATTAGTTTCATTCTTTATAATTTGCCACATGGTTTTACTACTGTTGCTTGACTTTTGGAATTTTCGTATGTTGCAAATTTTTTTAGATGTTTGCATGGCTTTTTTTAGTATTTTTGTATAATTTGAACAATATTTATGTAGTGTTTTACTTTTTGACTGAGTTGCTAGTTTTCTTAATAGTCTTTTATTGCGACATGACAGTTTTAAGCCCGGCGTTAAATAACATTTATTTTTTTCGTTTATTTTAATTAATTTCATTGGTATACATTTATTTAAAGTTTTTTGCAATATTTCTTTGAAAGAATTATAGTTTTCGTTTACATTTTTGTTTGTTACAATATGAGTATTCCAATCAACTGTCATTAATACGTTTTTGAATTTAATTATATTTATATCGTTAAACAATCTTTTACATGTAGTGAAATTTCGAGGATATCTTATTTGTAATGGCATATTTAGTTCTACTGCCCTATGGTCTGAAAACCCTAATTCTTGTACATTTACTTTAAGGTCTTTATTATTAAAATTTGTAAAGATTAGATCTAAGCATGTTGAGCTGCTTACCGTAATCCTTGTGGCCTCCTTAACTAATTGGCGATAGTTATAAGTAAGCAAGAGATTGGAAAGAGATCTTTTAACTTTACACTCTTTTAAAAAATTTACATTAAAATCGCCTCCTATTATCACATATTTATTTTTATCCTTAATCATAATCATCTTCAAGAGCAAACCCAAGCGCTCAAAAAACATTTCAACACCTTTAGTACTATTTGGCCAGTATACATTAATTAACACTAAATTAATACATGGTATTTCGATCGCACACACTTCAAAGTTGGATTCTACTGACAATGAATTAACATCTTTGCGTTCACTATATTCTATCGAATTTTTTACTAAGATACATACCCCCCCTCCGTCCTGAATTTCTCTGCAAAATGAAGATCCTATATGGTAGTTATTAATATTGAATAGCTCTAATTTATCTTTATTTAACCATGTTTCCGTTATACACACAACATTCAAATTATCTTTTTCTTCTAATATTGCTTCTAGAATTTCTTTCTTGTTGTTTAGACTGCGCATATTCTGGTAAAGAGCTTTAAAACTAGTTTCGAAATGACAATTTTCTCCCCTCTGGTTTTAACATGTTATTTTCTTCCGTATTTTTTTGGTAAGAATTTTTAGGAGTTTTTATAGAGGGCGATGAAAGCTTCGTAGTGTTGTTTATTTCTTCGGATTGGGTATTTCTTTTGTATCTCACACTTTCATCATTATTTATATTCATTGTCTCGCTCCCGTTTACGATAAGTTTATTATTTTTTATAATTGCATGTTGTCCATTCTCTCTTGCGATTTTTTGAGCTTGTTTTAATTTCCATCTTTGATGTAGAGTTGTTGTGTCAAAATATTCTGTGATACTTAAACTTGTATTTTTGAAGCATTCGGAGTTTTGTAATATATAGTTTCTCATTCTTTTACTTATAAGTTCTATCTTCAATGGTCTTTTAAATCCTTTCTTCCCAATGTATGTGATTTCTTCTATATATCCTGATATGTTTATATTTAATATGTCATGGAATATGTGGGAGATTCTCTCCGTTAAGTCGTAATCTGTCTCCCAGTATTTATATGTTAATCCATGCAGAACTAGTAATTTGTTTTTGTTTTCTCGGGGTTCATTTGAGTATTGTGTGCTTTTTTCGCAGTTTATTTCTCTTTGGAGGTTTTCGTTCTCCGTTTGTAGTGCAGAGCACTTGCTATAAAGTAGTATGATTTTTTTATCCATTTCTACTATTTCCTTTTCTATTTTGGTTTGCTCCAATTTTATCTTATCTGTTGTTTTTTCAAAATCTGATTTAAGTTCCTTTAAAGAATTTTCTATTTCGTTTTGAATTATTATTCTAATTTGTTTCAAAAATGCGGTATTATTTTCTTTTAGGTTTTGTTTAAGAAGAATATCAAATTGTTGAATATTTATCATATCGATATTATCATCTTTTTTTGTGTTTAGCATTTCGGGGCAAGAGATCATAGTATTTCCTTCTAGTATAGAATCCTCTACGTCAGATGAATATGTATCGTTATAGTTTAATGGTTTCTTTCGTATAGTTACATTTACGTTTGAAGAGTCTATTAAGCTTTCCTCTGTTAAATTGGTTTGTTTCCAGATGGGTGTATTAGTGTTATCTATTTTTAATTTTGGTTTAAGTGCTACACATTGCGGGCATTTCCAAGCACTCTTGTGTTCAGCTGTCATTGTGTTGTAAAACCTTTTCTCGGACACTTTAGCGCACTCTAAATCATAGACTTGTTGACAAAAGGAACATTGCATAAATCTTCTCTCCAATATTTGTTGACGACATCCTGCGCATGTTTTTGCCATTTTACTATTATATGTTTTAAGTGCCCTCTTTCGATTAGTGGATGTACTTCGTACTATGCATTGAAATGAGTTCTCCACTCTAAGGTAGATGGCGCTGTTAGTACAATTTTAAGTCAAAGTTTTGAATGTCGAATAAATTAATATCTATCTTACATATCTAAGTTTATTGAATTCTGTACTTGTACCTTAGGTCTCAAATAATAGAAATTCTGCGTTCCTCAGTGTCCCTTTTATGCTGTATTTAATTAATTTATCAAAAAATTAAAAAGACCATCCTCTAAAGAATGCGTTGAATAATAACATATCTTTTTTAAAGATTTTTTTATTCAATATTTATGAAGAGAACCGGTTTTTTTCTGCAGTGATTTTTTATGTTTGACCTTACTATGCGCCTTAAGTGGAAAAGAGGACCTAGGTATTCTATTGTACTAAAAATTGATTTAACCTGTGTTTTTGTACTTGTAATGGGATGGAGGGCTGTGCGCCTGTGTTTCAGGATTCGTCCTATTTCATGTGCCAGCCCACCATAGTCAACTTTCTAAGTTAAATTAATTGCTTACCTTTATAATTTATGTAAGACTATGGCGAGTAATAAAGTTATTATTATTATTATTGGCTTTGGCGTGCAGATGTGATTGAAAATCAAAGTGATCTTTATTTAAATACTAGCTTCTGCCCGCGACTTCGTCTGCGTGGACTTCAGAATTGGGTCTAAAGTTTCGCTCGTTAACAATTTTTAATCTTCCGACGGGAACTATTTGAGACATCATTAAGGAATATAAAGTACATGTCCTTTTCCATAGCATAGGTGACATGCATACCAAATTTCAAAGCAGTCTGCCCGCGGCTTAGCTCGTAAACAATTTTCAATTTTCCCTCGGGAACTACTTAAGGAATCGGGATAAAAGGCAGCCTATGTTAATATTAGTAGGACTAGTAGGATTAGTTAAAACTTAAATGAAAGCTCCTTTGAATCGTCTAAATTTTTACCTACCACCCATTTAGGACATCTTTTAACTGATTAGAAGAATGGGCGCAACAAACTTATCAGCTTTGTCAGAACTAAGTAACAACATCCTTTTACTAACATTATAAATGCGAAAGTTTGTGAGTATGGATGGATGTTTGTTACTCTTTCACGCAAAAATTACTGAATGGATTTAGGTAGATGAAATTTTGTAGGTAGACGGATTACGATAGAGATTAACATATAGGGTACTTATTATCCCGAAAAAGTAAGTAGTTCCCGCGGGAAAGTAGATTTACATTTTTTTCTTTGAACTTTTAAGGCGAAACATATTTCGCGGGCACAGCTATTTTACAATATATTATGTTGTTACTACACAATGACATTTTTTGGCATTTTAACGAGTGATGTTTACAAATTAGGACCAAGCATTGGCTAACGTTAGAGCGCGCGTACACAGAAAGAACCGATCCGCTCTCGGTTCGAACTAATTCATGTTCTAATTAACAGGAAACACACTCAGGCAGATTACATGGAGAGAGAGGGACTCTATATGATGAACTCTTTCTTCAAAAAACGGCTGCATCGAAAATGGACCTGGAAAAGTCCGGATGGCGTGACAAAAAATGGGATTGACTTCATCATGTCGACTAAGACTCGCTTATTCAATGACGTCTCAGTGATCAATACGTTCAACACGGGAAGCGATCACCGAATGGTGAGAGGCGCATTGAATCTTAATGTAAAAGCTGAGAGGTATCGACTGATGAAGTCAACGCTCCGTCCTGGAGCCATCCAGATCCAAAACCCCGAGCGCTTTCAACTCGAATTACAGAATCGGTTCGCTTGCCTGGAGGATTGCACGGATGTGGACACATATAATGACAGGTTTGTGGAAACTGTCCTTACGGTGGGTTCGAAGTTTTTCAAACCCAGCCGTACCAAGCAAAGAAGCAAGATCTCACAGGCGACAATTAAGCTGATGGAAGAAAGACGTGGGATGGGTCTGCAGTCCTCTGAAGATGCTCGTCGGCGACTCAACAAACAGATCTCGAAGTCTCTGACTCGCGACATACGCCGATTTAATACAGAACGTATTAAGGAAGCCATCGAGCGGAACAAGGGCTCCAAAGTGTTCTCTCTCAAAGTGTTCGCAAGAGATCTGTCACTCGGTCAGAGTCTGCTGACGAAGCTGAAGACAGAGGACGGCAGAGTCGTCACGTCTCGACCTGAGCTTATGGCTGAGATTGAACGCTTTTATGGACAGCTTTACACAACATCGCAGGCACCTGTCATTCAGGCTAGATCTAGACTTTGATGTCATTTCCGGACAAGAGATTGTTATTCATCGTGAAAAGATAATATCCGCCTAACTTACGTAACACCGCGTCTTGGTTAAGTGGTCGAGACCTCTCGGTATTGGTCTGGCGGTCCTAGGTTCGATCCCCCATGGGGGCAGCAGTTTCTCTGTTTGGCTTGGTTGGTGGTGGGTCTCCCGAGCCCGCTTGGCTAGCAACTACCGTCTTACCAAGTTTGTCGCCACAATAACAAAGTTATTAATATAGTTGTGTTCCGACAGAGAGGTAAGGTACCCAGTTCCTCGATTGTTGAGAAGACCAGATGAAGCTCGCTTCCGTTTTCGGCCTTACGGTCACTTACTATCAGGTGGAGAGGCAAAGACCGTCTTTGTGTATACTTAACAACAGATCCGGTATAATCTTCAGCGGATACTACCAGCGTAAAACTGATTAGGCGAAGCGGTTTATTTACCAAAAGGGCACAGAGCTGATCGTCTCTACATAGAAGAAGGAGCTCGATTGAAATACCTCATTGTCGTAGTCCCAAGGCACGTACGACAGCTGGATGGCCGGCATAAAGACGTTGGCTTGCAGCCAGCGGATGAAGAGTTCCTTGGAGGGCGGGTGGCTGTAGCCGTTCCCGCCGACCATGTCGGGCAGCACCAGCCCGTAGCCCGCCACGTTGAGCGCCAGCAGCGACGTCACCACCGTCGGCAGCCCGTTCTCGAACGTCCAGTACGTGTCCTTGTCGATCATGCGGACGAATACGGGCAGGTTTTGCGTTCTGGAACGACCCGGGACTTATTAATGTCTCACGATAATCATGAAATCACGACGATTGTAAACATCCTGATAACTCAAAGATGACTGCGATTTTTATGAAATTATTTAAGACAGGGGTGCTGAAACGGTCGGTCGCGAGAAAAAATTGCCGATATAGATCTATTCAAAGCGTTTTTAGTTGAATCTCAATTAAGCCAGAATAGCCTCCTCATCGCTTTCTTGTCGTAGTAACCACTTGCTAGCAGCGAAAGGAGGTTTTATCAAGGACATGTGGTACTTTAAATTTTTTTTACAAAAAATAAAAACCGACTTCAAAAACACTGACAACTTAAAAAATAATATAAGAATAGATACAGACAACATCACACTTCTATATTGAAGTCGGCGCCAAACGATGATCTCCTAGAAAGTGTTAAAATTTGTCACCGACTTCATTATAGAAGTGTGATGTTGTCTGTACCTACCTATTCTTATATTATTTTTAAGTTTTCAGTGTTTTTGAAATCGGTTTTTATTTTTTGTAAAAAAAAATTTTTTTAACTTTTTAGTTAATGAAATCTTTTTAGTGAAAGAAACTTTTTAGTGAAAATTAGTGTTTTCCTCGATTTTCTATGGGATCCCATCATCAGATCCTGACTTTGGTGACCATGGGACCACCCTTGCAGTATATACTCTATCGAATACAAAAAGAATTTTGGAAATCGGCTTAAAAATGACGGAGTTATGAGGTAACAAACATAAAAAAAAATACAACCGAATTGATAACCTCCTTCTTTTTTGAAGTCAGTTAAAAAAAGCAGCAAGGCGCGACCGGTGCTTTGTTTCGCGTCGGCGTAGAACGATTGCATTTTCGATGTTTTTCAGGCTGTTAATAAGTTTTTGTATTATTACTTGCTCAGTACGACGCGTTCGATCACCAGACTAAGTTAATCTAATAATTTGTATTATCATCATTATTTCAGTAAAGAGACGCCCACTGTAGGACATAGGCCAAACCGATCGGTCCTGCCCTCCCGCATCCAACGGCTTCCCGCGACCTTCACCAGCCCCCTAACCATGATCACTCAAAACAATGCTGAGAGCGGGATGGCGCTATACGCAGCAAGAGCGGTGTCTCTGTTTCAATATTGTTTTAACCTTGCTATAAGCGATCATGGTAAGGCCCCAGATCGTCGGGCCACCTTGTGGTGGGGTCTACTAACGCTGCGTCTTCCAATACCCGAGGACCTCTCCGCCACTCGAGGACTCTTCCGCTTCAACAGCCGTCAGTCCTGCGAGCAACGTGTCCTGCCACTGCCACTTAAAGTGCGCAATTCTTTGGGTAGTGACCAAGTTTTTTACAGATCTCATCAGTTTAATGTCACTGCGTTTGTTATTCTTCAAGCCGGAACACAGCGATGCTATCACGACTGCTTTGAGTAAACAATAGATAAGATAGAAGATACCGACAACTGAAACCGACATACGAGTAATATAAAAATTCTTCCTCTTCACGCAGTTTGAGTCCGGGGAAAGAACATGTGTTGTGATATTCTATGTTTGTAACTGCACCCACGACACAGGTGAAAATCCTAGTGTGGGGCGACGTTTTTTTAAAAACAAAACAAATGATGCCTTACTACGAGCCAACCTCAAACTTTGAGACAGTTTATTCCATAGACGAGTGGCGGAAAGGGTAAATGCGTCCAAGACAAACCCGGATTGATGGGCTGGGATTTCAAGAGCACGTCTGGGCACCACCAAGCGTCTGAAACTTTATCTTTAAATAATTGGGAGCATTGGGATCGTTAATAATGCTGAAAAGCTGGGAAATGGCCCTCAGGTCCCTATACGTTGACGAATAGGCAACCATTTGAGCTTATTGCAAAATATGGAAATGTGGTCATATTTACGAAGACTGAAAATAAAACGAATATAATTATTATTAAGCATACGATCCAATTTGTCGAGAAGGTCTTTGTTAACATTGGTACAACACACATCAGCATAATCGATGATAGGGAGTACTAGGGATTAGACGGGGAGAGCCTCGGTGCTGGGAGGAAGGAAATTCTTGAGCCTGTATAATATAAAATAAAATATAGTATAAAATGAACGCAGATAACCTCTTACCCTATTACATACGCTATTGATATGCGCATTCCAGGACAATGAATTGTTAATAAGCAAATCCAAGTTCTTAACGGGCTCGAATGGGATTACTATGCCATTGAATTGGACAGGATCGATTAAAGTTGTATCAATATTCGCCAATTGACGCGAACTGCCAACAATGATGGCTTGACATTTACTGGGGTTGACGGTCACTCCGTATTTCATCAATCATTGATATTAGCCAAGTTGTGATTGATGATTGAAATGGAATTATCAATTTCGGTTACTGAGGCGCTATAATTTCTATTTTTAATTTAGTACTGTTATTTTTTTAATTAGCTTTGAATTTTATTTTAATTTAATTTAGCTTTATTTTATTTTGATTACTTATAATGAATTATAATGAACTACTTATAATGCTGTGACAATTTTAATAGTAATACCTAAGACGATAATAATTGTAGTGGATAATGTTGTAATGTAATATAATGTATTGATTTTAATAGTATTTAATTATGTATGAATATTTTATTTATCAATTATAATTTCAATATTTACACTTTTAAACTTTCGCGTTGCATTTTAAATTACTAAAACTTTTACGGGATTAAAACGCGTTTGGTACCTTATTTTGGCTCCGACGTTTCGGCCAGGTTTCACCGGCCGTGGTCACGGGCTGACTGTAGCAGCGATGTTACGCCTCAGGGTCCGATGAAGTCCGCCCACCGTCACACTATTTCTCCAACTACCCCCCCGCACACAACACTGACAGTATCCCTATTCCGAACGATAGCCGTATTCTGGAGGTTTACCGACTGCGAATTAAAAGGAGATTTTGTGTTTGCAAACACCGGATTCCACGCTGTTGACAGTTTAAATCCATCTTCCCGATTGAAATTATTTGGATTTTTTCTGATTTCAATCGCTTCTCCTACTACTCTTGAATAAAAACGTCGGAGCCAAAATAAGGTACCAAACGCGTTTTAATCCCGTAAAAGTTTTAGTAATTTAAAATGCAACGCGAAAGTTTAAAAGTGTATGATGAAAAAAGCCGCTACGGGTCGGAAATTGCAAAACAAGTTCGTCACCTAGAACTCCTACGGAAAAGACGTGCGCGAGTGGAAACGTCGTTGATATTTTTAATTAAGTGTCGCGATCGAGATTTAGTACCTACGTGTGTTCGTATCAAACCACGTAATGATATCGCATTTTCTGGAAGGATTCTAACAAACGCGAGTGAGCGTCTCCTAAAACAGTTAATCCGTAATAAATACAGTGAACTGGACTTAATAAACAAGGAGTTATATGCGTTACATTTGAATTGTAGTGTTAGTTTATTCTGGGAGGATTATGACGTTTGTGATCGAGTTATGTTTCTACAAGCGAGTCGTACATTCGAGTTGTGCAGTGCGAACCAAGAGCGAAAATTTTCAAAATTGCTGGTTCGTTACGATAAAAACAAAGCATCAATTGTTACATCAAATCAACTCCGGGATACAGTGATTAATCAATCCGACGTAACTTTGGATGAAACTACCATCAACATCTTGGCCAAAGGTCTGAATTTCGCTCCTACGTCAAAGCGAATACCGTATGAAAGCATTATCAGCAGTGTTGAGGAAACGATTGTTCGTAATAAGATACCGCCAAGCGACACCGATACTTTGAGGCAGGACATTGCTGTGATTTTGCGAAAATCGAAGCTTCCAGATGGTAACATTACTAAGGAAGAGCGTCAAGCACTGGAAGTCATTCGAAAAAACGATGACATTTTGGTGCTTAAGGCCGACAAGGGAAACGCCACCGTAGTGATGAATACAAAAGATTATCATCAAACAATACAAGATTTGTTGCGCGATAAAAAAGTATACAAACCCGTTTCATACAACCCGACGGCCAGAGTAACGCGTAGAATACGAACTCTTATTTTCGAAAATCGGGACCTATTTACAGATGACGAGTACGATGCATTACACAAACCGAAGTCACATCAACCACCGAAACTATATGGTTTGCCAAAAATACACAAGTCCAACGTACCGCTGCGTCCGATCGTAAGTCAGCTTTCATCTCCAACTTACGATCTAGCAAAGCACGTTGCGACAGTATTGCAACCGCTTGTGGGAAGGACGTCGTCTTATGTAAAAGACTCAAGCCATTTCGTTCAGATTATCAGCGAACTAAGATTGGAACCTGGAGAGATTATGGTTAGTTTTGACGTGGAATCGCTATTTACCAATGTTCCAATTGAAGAGTGTCTGAATGTAGTTAAGGACAAGCTAATAGACAACGAGATGCCTCTCCAGTACGTTGATCTACTTAAACACTGTCTAGATGGCAACTTTTTTCTTTTCCAAGGTCAGTATTACCTTCAGATTGATGGTGTTGCAATGGGTAGCCCAGTGGCCCTGGTACTGGCCAACATTTGGATGGAGCATTTTGAAGAGAAGGCACTGATTCTAGGCCCGAAGACCATTCGACTTTGGAAAAGATACGTAGATGACGTTTTCAGTGTCGTTAAAGGTAGCAAACAGGAAGTAGATCAACTTATACAACATCTTAACTCCATTCACCCAAATATGCGGTTTACATACGAAATGGAAGCGGAGAGAACGATGTCTTTCTTGGATGTCAGGATGACCGTGAGATCTGATGGGTCCCTCACACACTGTGTTTACCGCAAACCGACACACACGGACAGATACCTGCATGCAACGTCGCATCACCATCCTCGTCACCTACAGTTCGTGATATCTTCCTTAAAGAATAGAGCCTTTGACCTCTGTGACCCTGAGCATGTGGAGGAGGAACTGAAACATGTTTAGGAGGTACTAAAGAAAAACGGGTATCAGGTGAATATACGACGAAACCAGCCGAGGAAAAGATTTAGGCGTCCAGAGGTGTGCAGACAACCGGCCTACTTGCCTTATGTCAAAGGAGTGACGGACAAGATCGGCCACGCATTGCGTGAATACTCTATACCGACAATCTATAGTCCTGGCATAAAGGTGAGTAATATGGTGGGCACCCCGAAGGATGTCTTGCCTTTACAAACACCAGGGGTGTACAAAATAGACTGCAGTTGTCGCAGCTCTTACATTGGCCAAACAAAAAGAACGATCCATGAAAGGATTAGAGAACATATAGCCGCTGTCAAAAACCGCCAGTCTAATAAATCGGCGATTGCGGAGCATCTTTTAGAAAAAGGCGCAAATCACTGGATTGAATTTCACCGTACGCAAGTCCTTTCCACTGATCGTCACTTTTATTCAAGAGTAGTACGAGAAGCGATTGAAATCAGAAAAAATCCAAATAATTTCAATCGGGAAGATGGATTTAAACTGTCAACAGCGTGGAATCCGGTGTTTGCAAACACAAAATCTCCTTTTAATTCGCAGTCGGTAAACCTCCAGAATACGGCTATCGTTCGGAATAGGGACACTGTTAGTGTTGTGTGCGGGGGTAGTTGGAGAAATAGTGTGACGGTGGAGGAAGATTCTTCATCGGACACTGAGGCGTAACATCGCTGCTACAGTCAGCCCGTGACCACGGCCGGTGAAACCTGGCCGATACGTAGGAGCCAAAATAAGGTACCAAACGCGTTTTAATCCCGTAAAAGTTTTAGTAATTTCAATATTGATTATGATTTTAGTGTTATGTACTATGGGATTGTGTGGCCTGAGAATAAATGATGATTATTATTATATATTATTATAATACAGTTGAAGATCGTTTGCGTACATATGGTAAGAGCAACTGAGGTGAAAGAATTCCGCCTTGAGGTACGCCTGCAGTGAGATCACACTATTTAGATATAGTACGATCAACACGCACTGCCTGCCGGCGCCCTTGAAGATAAGAGGAAAACCAGAAACAGGCTGAGGCAGAGATGCCAAGGTTGGACATGATGGCGAAAAGAATATCATGGTCGACGGTATTAAATGCGTTGCAAAAGTCAATGAGAACCAATACAGTAAGCATTGATTGCTCCATCCCATCACGCATGTCATCTATAACCTTAATCAAAGCAGTAGTTGTGCTATGTCCCGGCCTAAACCCCGATTGGTACGGACTGAGAAGGTTATTAGAAAAAATAAAAGAGGCAAGCTGCTTATGAACCACGGCCTCTAGAATTTTGGATAGAAAGGGGAGGATTGAGATGGACCACTGCCTTGGATTTAATTGAACGAAAGATTTTTGACACCTCTGCCTCGGAAACAAGATCGAGGGAGAATTCCTTGGAATGGTGAGGAGGGGTGCTGGAAATATTACAGATAGTTGTAAGTTTGGTGTGGAGAGGTACACTAAGTGTATTAGAAAAATGATGGTTTAAGTCCTCTAAAGGAAAACAGGGATGATCAAAAAGGGAGGTAGCATTTTTGCCAAAACCGAGTGAATTTAAAAATTTCCAGGCATCCTTAGCATTTACATTAAGCACATTTTCATAAATATAGCGGCGTTAAGCGACTCTCACCATCTGATTACAACGATTCCGTGCCAGCCTGTAAGCTTCCCAGTATATGTCTCTGCGATGACGCTTAAATGCACGAAAAGCTTTTTTCCGTCTCCGCATGGCCGTTCGAATCTATATCCATGACGCAGGTGGTCGTTTGACTCTGACATCCATAATAGGTGCGTGATGGTTAAATAATTTAAGCACTTCCGAGTTTAAAGTGGAAATCATATCATCAACCGATGTAGCGATGTAGCGGAGACCAGTCGATACTTCTTGCATCTTGCATAAGCTTGCTTCTTGCATAAGTTGGTCTGCGTCCATTCTGGCTAGATTTCTCATTTGAGTTATGTGAACTTATGTGGAAGGATATAAGCAGATCGGATGAAAAATAAAAGATGTGATGAAAGATTTTATCTGTTGTGTTGTGTGTTTGTCATCTGACGGAGTAGAAAATCTGAGCGCTAATGTCTTAATAAGCTTGTCGCAGTTGTTCGAGGAGGATGCACAGATGGCGCTGATCGTCGGCTACAACGCGCTTGTGTTGTGTGCAGTTGACACTATAAATGGAGTCCAGTGCTACCCGGAGGCATGGAGAAGAACATGTAAGTACCGGAGTACTTGATGTGATTCCGGAGTAACTTATCGTTTCCGTTGCTTTAATTTTTGTAGTAGCGTTCTTTAGTTAACGCTGCGTGTCATACTTATTTATTTATTTTTCTTTATGTACCTAACCTACATAGTGTGGTAATAGAAATGCGGTAGACGTATCGAGAAATGTAACAGCTGATAAAGATTTTTATATTACATACATATAACATAAAATTCTACTATATAAATAAAATAGGTTATTAAAATAAACTAATACATACATTAAAATGTCTACGTGATAATCGCAATGCATTGATTGCCGATGCCTAAAAGAATTAGATTATTATAGTTCTTTAAAATGCCTTTACAATTTATTTTTGAAGGTTAGCTTGCTTGGGGCGTTTCTAATCTCTAGGGTTTCAAAAAAAAATATATTGGACAAAAAAGGACGAGTGAATAATATCAGAGTGATAAGGGGGAACTACGAGAATACCATTAAAGGCAGAACGAAGAGTTCTGTTATAATAGGTACACAAGTTCTGAAAATGTGTGGTGAGGTAAGAGGGTGCGTTAGGTAGGGCTATGAGTAAGGCTTATAAAGTCATTATGGCTCTCATATGCCTACGCTGCTGAATAGTTAACCATTTTAAGCGCATTCGGAACGCAGAAACATAATGATCGTATTTCCTTTAAAGTGGAATCGAATGAATGAATTTAGAAGTCAGTCAAGTTTGTTGAGTAGATCTGCATCAAGTCGAAATAGCATACACCACCATAGTCTAATAAAGACTGAATATGGAGGAAAAATTAAAGACTGTTTTGTTTGTCACCTTCCTTTGCGTTATCCGATAAAAATTTTAAGTAACCAGTGATTAAATCTTACCTATACCCTGATCTAACTTCCACCATGGGACCAAATTGTGCCACCGCCCGCACGTAGTCAGCGGTGATGACGCCGGGCTGGTCCCTGATGTCGCCTTGCAGGACGGGTATCTGTGAATCAGGCGAGAAGTATGGAGATTACAATATGACATGCTAAGGGTTATGTCACGGGGTCCAAATAAAAATTCCTTAAGAAGAAAGAATAAGAGAACTGTGTGTGTTCAAATGTCCAAGAAGAGAACTAACACTGATTTTGAATTTGACTTTTGGAAACAACATAATTTATTGTATAATGCTTATTGTAGATAAGTTTATAACATTTTTAGTGTGTTAAGCACACCAATTATATTTTCTAACTTTTAATGACTATGTACTCGTAACAAAACCAAATTTGTATAGGCGATTTAAAAAAAATATTGACCTTTCGAGTTTCTTGCCTGTTCTTCTCGAGAAGGCGCTTCCAATTTCCGAGATGTGTAGAGTCAAATATTTGTAATTCCTTCTTTTATTTGCAGACATCTTGAGTATATTCAGGATGTATGCACATACAAGGTTAATATGTTTCTTCCTTTAAATTAGAATGTTTGTTTTGACGAATGCTTTGTTTTGACTTCAATAAGTGCCTGAAAAGGCCTATGATGAATAAAAGATTTTTGAATTTGAATTTGACAATTCTTCTAACTTTAAGCCAACCTCACTCTGTGGTCTACCCACTCGGGCCAGCAGCGTGACGGGAGACGATCCAAATGGCCTGATTATTTGATTTTTATTTTAAAAAAACCCCACACCCCGCCTCACACTAGGATTTTCTCCTGTGTCGTGGGTGCAGTTACAAACATACAATATCACATGCACATACGCCCAGACCGGAACAAATTTCTGTATGCCATACAAAATATTTGTCCCGTACGGGAATCGAACCCGCGACCCGTTGCGCAGTAGGCGATCACTCGACCTCTGCGCTAATCGTGTCGTCAACGTCATTATAGGGGATGTCTGTGCAGCAGTGGGAGTGGTTTTATCAGAGGGAGAGTCAGTACAATCGTCTGCTGAGGTATCTATCTTACCTATTTCTGCCGTCAAGCAAAGGTCCTTGCAAAGATAAGATAGGCAGTGAAATTATTGGGTACTGTGCCGCAACATCTAATCACAAGTTGACGACATTGATGTCCTTGTAGGGGATGTAGATTTACAAATTTGACAGGAGCCATATTATTCTATAGGCGTCTGTAACCACTTATCATCAGCATTTGCGTAGGTAGGGGAGGACACTTGGTGTCGGGACATTATACACGATAGACACATTGAACTTTTTCTCCAAGTAAAAATATGTAAAACATAATAATAATAGAAGTAAGTAGGTACCCAACAGCAGAAAAAAGGAAAGGTTTGAAGAAATTGATTTCAAAGACAACAAAAAGTTCGGACGTCCACCATGAAAAGTTATACAAATGCCAATAATGGACCAGGTTGGCTTTCTTGATTGCCAACTTTATTGTATAAGGAAATAGTTGTACCTGAGGCGCCCAGCTGGTCTCGCCCGCGTCGAACTTGAAGCTGTCGACGCCAGTGTCCTCCTTCAACCTCTGCAGCCGGTCGACGTACCACTTGCGGGCATCGGGCTTCGTGAAGTCCACGTAAGCTGTCGTCGTATCATTGTCGTTCCACCAGCTCGTCTCCACTGAGCCGTATTCAGATGACACCAGGTATCTGCGTAGCAAAAGGACGGATATTGACCACTATCCTGAACTCCTATCAGACTTGGTTTGATTGGTGGTTGGGCTTCTGTGCCCGTCTGGCTAGCTACCACCATCTTTCAAGTTCGTCAAGTTTGTTCCCCCATAACAATGATAATAACACTTACCATCAGGTGAGATTAAGGCTAGAAGCTTTCATGTTGCGTTAAAAACAATTAAGAGAAAAAGTCTTCAAACCAGCGAAGAATAAACTTTATATAAAATTCTCACCCCTTTTTCTTCGCCTCGGAATACCAAGGCTCGCAGCCTTTGTTTATAAACGGATGCGTCCAGAGCGTAACTCTGAACCCTTTCTCCTTCAATAGCTTCACCGTATTCTTCATATCCGGAAACCTATCCACGTCGACGGTCAGTGAACCGTAGCACTCTTCCCAGAGGTCGTCGATCTCCAGCTGGCTGTTAGGGAAGCCGTGTTTGTCGATCTCATCCGCAAATTTGAGGACCACGTCATGATCTATGTTGCGCTTGTACCTGGCCCACGTCGACCAGATCGGATGCCGGATCATTTTCTCATCCGGTATTCCGGAGGGTTTCCCCAAATACTTCTCAACGGCGTACTCGTGCGCCTTCCTCACATCTTCAAAGATGCCTATGGCGTATATAAGGTCGGTTCTATCCCTTTTTTTGGAGTAAGGAGCTTTAATCTGCGCTTTGAAGCAGGCAGCGTTTTTCTCCTTGTAGTTTTGGTCGACGAAAAGCGGAACTTTTTTGTCGAGGTAGAAGAACACCCCTGAAGAGCTGAGCCAGTAGGGTTCGGCGACACCGCAGTTGTCGGCCTCCTTACTGACGTAGGAGTATTCGGGCAGGACCAGCCTCTCTATGGGCCAGTACTGGCGTTTTTGTTGCGGGCCTCCGTACCAGTTGTTGGAGCCTGCAGTTTGAAAATTCTGTCTTTTAATCTATGATAGGTTAGGCATAGCGTTAACGCAGTAAAAGCTCTTTATATGAAAATAAATTACATTATAGGTACACCTACAATAAAACGGTAGTTTGATCAGATGACTTTGTGTAATTAACAATGTTTTTTACAAAGCAGGCGCGGATTTTAATCACAATCGCTTGTAATTCGCAACTGTGTTCGGCAATATTGGTTCTCGGGACACTCGTCTGTCAAAAATAAAAGCGGTGCATCAAAACGATACAAATACAGTCAGTCTGCACCAACTCGTTTGACTGGCGTGGTGTAGTTGACCAAAGTCCCAGTCGGAGGAGAGAGCCGTGCTCAGCTACTGCATCAAAAGATGGTTTGATGTGACGCGAGTGGTAATAATATATGTCAGTGTAGGTACTTTTTTAAACAACTAAGTTGGCAAACAAACATACTGCTCATCTGATGGTAAGTGGTAACAGTCACCTATTAGTACACGTGGTTTCTGTGAGATTCGCAGCAAATCTGCGAGTAAGTGGCAACAGTCACCTATTAGTACATGTGGTTCCTGTGAGATTCGCAGCAAATCTGCGACCCTGGTACAGAGTCTCCCTCCGGTGAACATTAGAAATATGAAGGGCCGTACCCAAGTTGAGGCAGTCCTCGAGCACGGCGGCGCCGGGGGCGGCCCAGGTGAGCGTGAGCACGACGCCGCGGCGCGCGCCCGCCACCTGCTCCGCGCTGAGCCGCGCCGACGTGTCGTTGGCGAACTGCAGCACCACGTCCCCGTCCTGCACCACGTCCTTGGCCGCGCCGGCGCGCCGCCCGATCACCGCCACCACCGACGACACCTGCCCTGGGGTTTTGATCACGTTTGGTGACAAATAGCGCCCCACGTTGGGCGCCATTTGTCGCCTGTAGGTTTACTCTTGAACTGAACCAAATTCAATCGATCCACATTGAGATTGTGATTTTTTGTACGCTTGAGTATCCACATTGGCACCAAATTGGACCCGTGTTGCGCAGATTTTGAGCAAACCAAACTCAGTACTATTTATTTTTTTTAAGATACGTATCCAATATATCGCTAGTGTTGCTAAATAAGCATAGGAAAAATCACAATCTCAATGTCGATCGATCGGTATTGGTTTTAAGAGTTTCAATTGGTTCAAGCATACTGGGTGGAAAGTTGGTTTGCTCTAAAATTAAAGTGATTTTAATTGTTAAGGTAATATTTACCACTCTGTAGGCACATACTCATGTGCTGTAGGTGGGGTTGCTTAATAGCCTCACTTTAAATCAGCCCCGCTTATTAACTAATTATGGTTGTCTACTCAGAATTCATTTTGAAATAATTATATATACAGGTACTGTAGTGATCCAGGGATTTCGCGGTTACTGTAGGGACGGGTCAGTGAAACATCAGTACAACAAAAAACAACTTTTTATTCCGTAACTTCTAGTAACCGGTACCTATCTAGTTACTGGTTCTCCTAACCGATAGTCGGTCATGGCGGCCAATTTCAACAAAGACTATAGCCATCTACGCGAGAGATATTAATGTGCACAAGTGACTGCGCAAACGCAAGTGCACTCTCTGTTCCTTCACTTGCATAGTTGAATAGACGGTTAGCAGGCATGATCGGGACGAGATCAGGTGCAGAACCCACTGTCTAACGTGCCTTTCGAAGCACGAAGGCGCTGAATGTTTCGTATTTGGGTCACCCATCATAGGACAGATTACAGCCAACGATACCTAACCTTAGCAATCGTTCGCTGAGCGCAGGTAGGCGCCAATGCACCACCAAGCTCCGAACCGGTACTCCGTGACCAGGTTCGTGAAAGCGAGTGCAAAGGGTCTACGTGGGTAAGTAAATAAATATTTTAGAATTTAAATTCGCGTGTAGTACTTACTGCGCCGCAGCACGATGTTGAATCCGCCGTAGGGGTTGTCCTGAAGCGTCACCTTCACCCCTGCCGCTTCAATCAGACTGATGTTGACAGCTTGGGCGCATGCAACCAGCGCCGTTAACACTAAATGGAACATCGCCGATTTGAATATTTTTTATGCTGGGTGAGTGCCATCAACATACAACCCACCTGAACGCGCCTACCGGGTTAACATAGTGGTCACTCAGTATAGAGTCGTGTGCACAGATATCTCTTTCTTACCTATTGCTGTCGCCAAGCAGTGGTGCTCGCATCGCGTTGCTGTGTTCCAGTTTGAAGGGTAACACAGGTAGTGAAATTACTGGGTACCTACTGTGACTTTTACACCTTATGTCAAATTACTGGGTACTGTGTCTTTACATCTTATGTCAAAATTGTCAAATTAGCAACGTGAACTGGTGTCCTTCCTTGCAGTGATTTGTTTGTTTGTTTGTAAACTCTATTGAATTTAGGAAATTACAACAATGAAATATATTCAAGTGAATAACAAGAGATAATGCAAAGGCGAACTTATCCATGTACAGGGATCTCTTCCGGCTAACCTTTAACAATTTATACAGGATTTGTGGGGGAAGTGGTATTGAAACTGTATTGAGGGATATGCCACAAAACTAAGCTCGTTTGCCAAGTACCTTCTCAATGTGTGGATCTCACTGTAATCCGGACTTTAACTTCTACATAGAGTGAATTCAACAATTTCATTAATTATGTCGAGAGCATTTACTCCCCTCACTTTAGTAATGAGAATTTAAATACTAAGGTTAAGAGATAAGTTGTTTATTGAAGCAATAGTTTTCAAAGCTAGAAAAATTTTCTTAACTTGTTCATTACATAAATACGAAGATTCCATTACAATGTAAAACAGGACATAAACAGTGTCGACTAATTGCGTGTCTGCATATCTTTTTACGTAGATCAATTACCTTCATTGTAATTGGCGCATCACAATCGGAGTAATCTCGGGCCCGAATCGATTGTCTTCTTGCTCGTAAACATACCGATTACTATTTTAATTAATACGTATCGATAAATTACATGTTACGTAATCGTCGGAGTTATGACGAAGATGAAATGTCATTGCTGCTTTCAATGAATAGGTATAGGTAGTACTTTTTTGTTTTTTACTTATCTCTTACTACTACTATCCCTACTTAATATTATTTTGAAAGTAATTTTGTCTGTAGGTATCCGCCTTAGATCATTTAGCCTCTAAGTCTGAATGCTCTAAGCTCTAAGGTATCCGCATAAATTTGCACCTAAACCACTGAAAAAATAAGATTAAATTTGTTTTAGAGATAGCAATTAACGGACAGACGAATAACAGAGTAATCCTAATAAGGGTTCCATTTTTTTTTCTTATGAGGTACCTACAGAACCCTAAAAACCGAAACCTTCATAAACACTAAAGAGTAAAAATAATAAGAGAATACACATAACATCACTTTTTTATTTTGAAGTCGGTGCCAAATTTTGATTAACTATAATTTCCAGGTAAATATGCAAGTTAAGGTATTTAAAAAATTAACCTCTAACTCCTAAAAGTTAAGCATCCCTCATTAGTCAGTATGGTGATAGAATCCTTGAGATGATGAGTATTACGCTACAATACGATACGTACGATACAAGCCGCAAAAACCTTGATTGGCTTTAGGAAAAACATGAAAGACTTTGGACGTACCTATGAAATTCATGGATTTTCCTCGGCTTTCCTGGGATCCTATTACCAGATGCCGATTTGGTGACCACCTCGGGAGTATACAATTTCGAATGTAAACAGAGTTTTGAAAATCTTTTGATAAATGGCGGAATTGTGAGGTAACATAAACAAAAAACCATACGCATCCAACTAAGAACCTTCTCCTTTTTGGAAGTCAGTTAAAAATGTTTAAATAGGCTCTCTATTTCTAGGCATAAAAATTATTGTCATAAAATCATATTCCATAATTTCGATTGTAATAATCGTCAAGACGCATAATAATCAGGAAGCAGAATGGTAATAAGCATAATATTGTGTGACAGAAAATCATTTGTCATAAGTATTAACCATAAACTTGACCATAAACCCATAAACTTGAAACACAGAACAACTTGACGCATAATTTTTCAAAGCATAATTAATGTTTAGCATATTAATCACAACGAACAATACAATTACGCAGAATTTCTCTAGGCATAAAAGGCGCGCAAGCATGCAGCAATATAAGCAAACATGCAGTATGCACGCAAGCATGCAAGCAAGCATGCAACATGCAAGCAAGCATGCAACATGCAAGCAAGCATGCACATGCATGGTTTCTGTCACGGCTCCGACGCTGCGGGGCTCCGGCGGTCCCACGCGAGCTTATCGTCGCAGATGGTTTTCGCTCACCACCGCAGCTTCGGATTGCTGGCCGGCTTCGCCGGCCATCCTCAGCCGCGGCGGCGAGCGTTAAAACCACCTGCTCCTCAGCTCGCGGGCCGCCTCGCCCCTCCGCGCCTACGCGGGTTTGAATTACACTCTAGGGGTAGGGCAAACAAGACTACGTGGAGTCGGTTTTGCAGCGATTCGTTTCTGTCACTGGTAGCATGAATGAATTACTTTGTCAAATAAAAAATCAATATAAACTATGAAAAAAATATATCAAATGAAAATATAGAATATTCGAGTATCATATTATATTTGAACAAAATAATATATGAAATGTTATTATAAAAAGTTTAGTAAAACAGAGAGTAAACATTGTATCTAATGAACGTGATGTCCCCTAAAATAAAATAATTTCTAATTATAAGAAATGCCCCAAAATATTAGGGTTATCATTAATTATGACACTTAAAATTATGGCAAAACATTTTAGGACTACCAATATTATGTCAAAAGAAATTAGGGATTTCATTAATTATGCTTCATAAAATTATGCCTTTGGATAATTGTGCCTTATACAAATTATGCAAAGAAAAAATTATGTGACGTTAATGTTATGCTTTTCGATTATTATGCTTAGTGATTTATGCCAAGCGTCTTTATGACAAACAACATTATGCCAAATGAAAGGTCCCCGTTTAAATATTATCGGTCTTACAACAAAACGTTGCCTAAAGTTAGTCATGGTTTAAATATGATGCTGTTTCATTTTCGATAATTTAAATACAGACAGACAACATTAAATGTCTACACCTGTAAAACATAGTTGTATTTGCACATCCACTAAATGAACTACTTAAAACCACAAGAAAACCACTTGCTTTTTTCAATGTATTATTAAACCATTAGAACGACCACTAAATAATGATTTTGTACAATACCTATTTTTTATTACTTAACGTGTCGTAAAATAACAAAAAAGAGTTGTAGAAATACACGATTTATGTTTAAATAAAGTTTTACACAAAATATTCTTTTTTACCTATACATAAAAATAATTTAATAAAATATCAAATAATGTGTAGAGACAAGCAATTAGTATGGATTGTTGCAAAGATTTTATTCCAAATATTATTAATTTGAAAAAATAATGGTCAGTATAGTTAGGATCAATAACAACCATGGATTTATTTAAAACTCGTATTATGCACAAGCTCTAACATGACATTTCGGGATGACAGACCAGTATTTCGTTAGAAGAGGTTCATTATGTTTTTGACCTTTTAATGCCCACTAAAATTACCATCAGCCAACTTTGTCCCAAGTTGTCCACAACAACAACGACCAATTTAGTCCAACAAGGGGTTCCAAACCACCAGAGCTAGTGGAAATTCCACTAACGTGGCAACACTGGTAAAACAGCGTTTTGAAATAGTAACACCGTATGTCTTTGGTCGAACTTTAGCCTACAAGAAAATATGCAATCTTACTTACATCCACACACCAACAGTACCGCCATCTCGCCTCTGCCCGTATGGACACTAGCCGGTCTCAGCGCTCGCCGGCTGTTAAGTATTTATTCCTGGCTATATCATTATCACACTCGCTGAGTATAATTATATCACACTTCTTTAAGGCGCATATCACTCACAGAATCTATTCAATCTTCGTCTATTACAGAAAATCCAAAATCATTGTTCTGTTCCGACAATCAGAAGTTTTTTGATAGTCCAGGTGAGGCTTGCTTCCGTCTTTGGCCTTATCGTCACTACCGTCGCCTGTGACGAAGGTCAAGAGCTTCCTGATGTTGAGAAAACTTAAGTCCACATTACAGAAGTTTTATTGGTACCAAGGCTGTCCACGTCCAGTCAGCTAATTATAATTAGGCGCCTCGAGTAACTCGCTAGCACAGTGGCGTATGCGCACCACGATATGGCAACGACAAATAAAAAATAAGTATATTTAGCAATGCAATGTTGTGGATGTAAGAACAAACATTCAATACGATATTGTTATCGCATTTCGTCTGGTTTCAACTTCACAAGAGTAGAGGTAGGTATATTGTCGGATGTTTTGGATTCAGAGAGATATTATTTTATTTGTGTGCGTACGGATTGAGGTTGAGGAATGTCATGAAATCAATTCAAAAGTTCACGCCCTGATTTAGTTGCAAATTAGTTGATATTTTGGGCGAAATTCTGGAATTTATTGATCAGATTCGCCTAAATAATGAATAATTTCTTACTTATTCACGTTGTGAATTTCAATTGATTTAGCGGTATGGCTCCTCAATCCATACACACAATAACCACTCACAATAATACTAATATGTGTCACCTACTTACTAAATCGGCCCGAAGCCAAACCAGCCAAGCGGACCTAAAAAGGCCAAATAGACATTTAAGTAATTTCTTATTTGTGGACCATTTTACGAATAGGTATTCATAAAAAGCTGTCAAATAGAATAATTGCATAAAATGAATTGCACTCCAATCCTAATTGGCATTGCCAGCATATTGACCATTTTATGACTAGGTACCGAAATTGGGGGGCAAGACGGGGATGGCGGCACAAATGACCCGCTCGTGCATGACAATGCCACAGTTTAACAATGTGATAAAACCTTAGAATAATAACGTTATTATTCTAAGGATAAAACCGTGACAGCTAGTGCGCTGCAAATCAGTTCGCACCTCACAGTGACCGTCTATTAGCTAAACAAAAGAACAATTATTTAAATGCAAAAAAACTGTTTTTGTCATAACATTTTTCGTTTTATTTGGTTCGTGTTTGTTTGTTGCCTTAATATCACCTGCACAAATATAGTCTTAATTTATTCCTATGAGTCAATAAATTAGGACTCGTTGGGTTTCAAATACGAAATTGTACTTTTTAATGATTTGCCGAATTTCATTAGGCGAGCGGTACCCGACCCGATATCCCTTGATTGAGATTTTGCCCCTCTGAAAACCCAAAATGTTTGATGAATTATGAATTTCATTGTATTTATTTCTTCTCTTGTAGAATGTTGTAACAGTTTAATTTTAGCGAAACCGATATGCTATGTTCTATGTTATCGGGGTCGGTTTCCGCACTTAATCCTTAAGGTGGACCATTGTACGTGATCGCGGCCGTCACTCCAGCCAGCCCACCTCCCTCCAGAAGCGTAAGTGATCTCCGAGTCTGTCCAGAGATTCTGTAACAGAATTGGGAGATCCAAGGGTGTTTTTTCGCATTTCGGTGACACCTGTGCACTCAAGGAGCACATGTGACACCGTTTCCTCGGCCCCTAAGCATGCTCTGCATAGGGGGCTATCTGTTATGCCTATGGTGTGGAAGTGTTAGTTTAGTGAGCAGTGTCCAGTGATGGTTCTCGTCACCAGCCGCAGACTGTTCCTGTCCAGACGCAATATGCGTTTGGTCAGTTTGTTATTTAGGATTGGCATGGCTTCCTTTGACTGTCTGCACCCTGGAGTCGAGAACCAGTGGTCTTGTGCTTGTGTGCGGGTGAGCTCTTGTAGCCATCCGCGAATCTGGCTGAAGGGAATTGGTACGATAGGCTCGGGTCCGAAAGCCGTTATGTCGGATCCCCTTCTAGCCAGCTCGTCGGCCGCGTCATTGCCCAGTGATCCGCTGTGTCCTTTTATCCATTGTAGTGTCACTGTGTTCCGGTTGGAAGTCACAATTCGTTTTAACACATTGTGACATTCCAATACAAGTTCCGAAGTGACATAGGTTTTGTTTAGGGATTTGAGTACCGAAGCACTATCAGAGACTATGCGGATGTGAGAATCCATAATTCCTTTAGATTCTATGGCGAGGGCCGCCAGGATGATACCTACGCATTCCGCTTGGAATACGGTGTTGAATCTACCTAGCGGTGTGGACTGTGGATATCTTGATGTTAAGCTCATTTGAGTATACGCCTGCCCCGGTTCCTGAGTTGGTCTTGCAGCCATCAGTGTATATTCTGAGCTCTTTTGGGCCTGAGTAATCGTGTGATTCCTCTTCGAGCTGTATATTATAGTGCTTCTGGAAATTGAATCTCTTCAGAATCCTATCATTGGGTGATGTCATTATCGGGTGATGTTTGGTCGCTTGTTCTTTTATGCGTATGTGTTTGATTCTGGGGTCCTTTCCCAGTGTGCCAGCATTGTGGAGTCTGAACGCCGCTAGTGCTGCCTCCTCTTTAACAACTAGGTGCAAAGGTGGCAGCCCCAACATAGCT
Source organism: Schoenobius gigantellus (assembly GCA_963935595.1). Classification (NCBI taxonomy): domain Eukaryota; kingdom Metazoa; phylum Arthropoda; class Insecta; order Lepidoptera; family Crambidae; genus Schoenobius; species Schoenobius gigantellus. The sequence goes on from OZ012554.1 coordinate 32,457,524, forward strand.
TGCAATGCGGCTGTGGGTGCGGTTCTCATACTACTAGTGACAGCCACGCAGGCATTTCGCTGTAGTTTTTCTAGTGAAACCGATATGCTTCTTCACCACTGATACTCCGCAACTTGAGGAATCGCCGTTCAAAAGTACTGATCATCTGAAGATTTGTGTGTTATGTTAGGGTTGCTACAGTACACACATAAGCGGTCCGGGCGTTGTGGATTCGGCAGTATTTGTCGAACAGCAAAGCCGACTCGCTTTTGAGGCTTCATTTGGCATGTGCTGATCTGCCCCCCTATTCTGTAACTTCGGTTGCTAACTAGAACTGTCATTTTTGAAAGGAACTTAACATCCATTACTGCTATCATGAACGCTGCCGTAACACATAAGATCACTAAACCCGTAATGGATATAAAGTGGCTTTCAAAAATGACAGTTCTAGTTACCAACCGTAGTTAGCGAATAGGCCTGCAGGTAGTCTATTTGCGCGCACACATCATTCGATTTGACAGTATTTGGACAAAGCCCTACCGGGTTTTTTCTCGAACGTTCATCTACATATTGGTGACCGATTTTTAAACAATGGAATATGAAACTTATGGAGCTATATGTAGCAATGCACACGATCTACAAAATGACGACCAAAAATTATCGATATATCGATAAATCCCGGCCGACCCGATTATCGGTAGAATTGGAACGTTCGTAACTCAACCAAGCTACTGTAGTATTATATTATCTCTGACCAAGCTAAGTTTGCACCTCGCGTCGATTACGTCACACTGACAGGGGGGTTTCACTTCGCAGTTTAGGTACATTTGGCCGGGCGCCCCGGCCAGCCGCTATATAGCAGAGGGTTGCCACTATATAGCAGAGGGTTGCCGTCGCACGTAATAGGTGGTAATAGTTAAGATTTTCTCGGTGATTTTTGTAACGAACAATGAATTCGAAATAATCACGTCATCTGTATGATAGGTACTGTTGTGTTTATGGGTGTATAACTAAACGGAAGAAAAAGGATGCAAAATTATCATTTTTTAATATACCAAAAGATATTGAAAGGAAAGCTATTTGACTATTTTTCACATCACATCCTAACTACTTTGTTATTATAGTAGGTAGGTACCTACCCACATGATAAGGATAAAATTGTTAAAAATAGGTAAGTGTTTTAGGGCGTTTAAATGAATGAATGCGAAATAAGTATAATAGTAAAAATACCTACTTAAAAAAATTACAATAGTTTATATACTTGATAAATTATGCTTATTATGATTACGCAGTCAAGTAGGTAGATGATATATATATGGACCATACTTGTTTTATTTTATTACTCACTATAAAGCTTATAATAAAAGAAAATCATTCTATGGAAGTTTAAAGAATTAATGAGTATATTCAGAAATTAGAGACAGTATTTACACATAATTTTGAACACCATTTACAAGGAAATCTTGGAAGTGAATTGTTTCAGTTACTACAAGAAATCCAATTACCTACAATGCCATGTTCGTGTTTTCCTGTGGACTATTTAATAAGATTGTTTGTAAGGATTCCAATATTTTCAACCCTCAAATCTCATAATTTAAATTTAAATAAACTAAGAGCTTATTTATTTAAATTTAAATAAATAAGTTCTTAGTCTACAATTATGGTGACGCGTCGAAGCTCGTTCAACGGCAACTACAGCAACCGGTGGTTCTCTTTGCTCCTCTAATTTCCTACCTGCGATAAAATTCTTTAATTGGTTCATCAAAAACAATTTTCTGAACTGACAAACATGTTATTCTTTTGACAATACAAAAATCTGAAACTAAGAACTTAGTAGATAGACAAGAAATATATTTTGTTGAATTAATTAATACACACTTTTATCTTTATTAATTAATTAATATTTTCGTAAATATATCGGTGAGTGGGAACCCTGCGCTCTTGTCGCCAGCTCGGTATCGGGTTAGCGACTCGTAACGGAATTAGAACGCTCTCGTGTCCTGCAATAAATTTCAATTTCCCGTGAAGTCAGTTGAAGGTCGCAAGAGTAGGTACATTTTCATACCTAAACTTAGCTTTTCTTCGAGAGTGATCCTTCTGTACTTTAGTACTATTATCTATTCTGTGACACTGACGCTAAGGTACGGTCTGCAAAAAAGGAAAAAAGGATATTTAATTTTATTTAAAATTTTACTTATTTTTATAGTATTATTTATTATATTTTTATTTTTCTATGAACTTAGATGATACGTATTTTTCTGCCGAAGAGTCTGCAGCATCGTCTAGTGGTGACAGTTTTTGCTCAGTTCCCGACAACTTGAATGATTTTTTGACTGATAGCTTCAATCAATTACCTAGCCGTCTAATAAATGTATGCCATATCAACGCCCAAAGCATTCCAAGTCATTATAATGAGCTCTACGACGCTTTCTACCGGTGCAACGTCCACGCTCTTTTAGTTTCTGAATCATGGCTAAAACCACATCCCCCTTCTACCATGTATTCATTACCAAATTTTACTCTCATTAGAAACGACCGCATTGGTAAGGGTGGGGGAGGTGTAGCAATTTATCTACGTAGTACTTTCCCTTACAAAATAATTACTGCTTCAACTCCTCAATATTCTGCCTCTGCTGAGTTTTTATTCTTGGAGGTCGGCGTGGGCGCTGCGAAGTTGCTGCTTGGTGTCGTTTATTGTCCACCCTCTATAGATTACTTCACTGAGCTTGATTCGGTTTTAGAGTCTTTAGGGTCTAACTATGCACACCATATCATCATGGGCGATTTTAACACCAATATCCTTCTCCCACTTTCCCCCCGTCCACGAAAGCTCCTGCAAATTATTGAGTCAGTCAGTCTACACGTCCTCTGCAGGCCACAAATATCAACACGGGTGGCAATGACTCCTGGCTTGACTTAATTCTTGTCTCCAATCCTACACGAGTCCACTCCCATGGCCAATATCCTGCTCCCGGATTCTCCCACCATGACCTTATTTTTCTCTCTTATGTCCTCAAGCCTCCCAAACCTGTCCCCAAAGTTCTGTACAGGCGCAGTTTCACTCGCATGGATGTTGCTAAATTGCATTCAGATGCATCTGAAGTTGACTGGCAACCAGTGTTACAAGCAAGTACGGTTGATGCTAAGCTACAAGCTTTTAATGGGATCATCACTGATATTTATGACAAACATGCACCTGTAAAGAAAATCAAGCTGAAACATCAACCTGCTCCATGGATGTAATTTTAAAAAAGAACGTCTCGACGACATGTGGAACGCATACAAAGTTGCTAGGAATCGGTGTAACCAGATGGTACGTAATGCTAAGCGCCGCCACATACTCAATAATATCTCTTCTACTTCGTCTGCCGCAACCTGGAAGTTCCTTGGTACTCTTGGAATTGGTAAGGCTCACCACTTCGATCTCCCTACCAATATTAATTTAGATCATCTGAATAGGCATTTTTCGACCAATTCTAACCTTAGCCACGACATAATTTCAAGCACTATCGCCTATATTGAGGGTCTTCCGAGTCCTAATATCCCCTGTTTTGTTTTTTCACCTGTAACTTCAGACGAGATTAGGAAGATTATCATGTCAATGAGATCTAACGCAATGGGTTGTGACATGACAATATTGGCCGTCAGATGATTATGATCATTCTCGAGCAAATCCTTCCTGCCATCACGCATATTATAAATTCCTCTCTCGAATCGGGTACATTTCCCTCCCTTTGGCGGAAAACCTTAGTACGTCCACTTCCTAAAGTTCCAAATCCAAATCTCCTTAATCAATTCCGCCCTATTTCTGTCCTTCCTTACCTATCCAAGTTGCTCGAGGCCTGCGACCATAAGCAGTTTTCCCAATTTATCCACCTTAACTCTATTCTGAGTCCTTTTCAATCTGGCTTTAGACCTGGTCACAGCACTACCTCTGCCCTGCTTAAAGTAACTAGCGATGTTAGAGCTGGAATTGAAGACAGAGGAAGGTTACAATTCTAGTTCTTGTTGACCTTTCAAACGCATTTAATACCGTTAATCATAAAATTCTGTTATCTATTCTTTCTCATTTCTCGGTCTCCCGGGAGGTTTTGAAGTGGTTCTCTTCATATCTTCAGGGACGCCAGCAATCTGTTATCTCGAATGAGTCATCGTCCTCATGGAGTAACCTTGTATCTGGAGTTCCTCAAGGTGGCATATTATCCCCTCTTCTGTTTTCTATCTTCATAAACTTTCTTACTTACCATCTTCGCTGCTCGTATCATTTATATGCCGACGACTTGCAACTTTACACCCAGGCGGATATTGATGATATAAATTTTGCTATTGATACATCAATACGGATCTTAAATCTATTAAGAGCTGGTCTGAGCAGTTTGGGATCCTTATTAATCCTACAAAATGCCAAGCTGTAATTATCGGTGGTTCCAGGATTATGTCAAGGATTGATCTAGATAACCTTAGCGCTGTTGTTTTTGACGACAAGATCATCCCCTTTAGTAATACCGTGAAGGATTTAGGCTTATACCTTGATTCCAGCTTTAGTTGGAGACCCCAGACTGCCAACATATGTCAACGAATAACAGGGATTTTGAGGACTCTTTATCGCTTAAATAACTTTTTACCTTCAGATACTAAGAAAATGCTTGTACAGACTTTGATATTTCCTATTATTGACTATGGTGATGTGTGCTATCTCGACCTGAATGCAGATATACTCAATAAACTTGACCGACTTCTGAATAACTGCATTCGATTCGTTTTTAATTTAAAAAAGTTTAATCATGTTTCTGAACATCGGTTGCGTTTGAAATGGTTGTCTATACGGCAACGTCGGCACATGAGAACTCTGACAACACTCCATTCATTACTTAATAGTCCCAACCAGCCCAGTTATCTTAGAAATAGTTTTGAGTTCTTGTGTTCCTCACATGATAGATCCCTTCGTTCTACCTTTAATGGTCTCCTCAAATGCCCCTCCCACAAATCCGATATCATACACTCTTCTTTTCTAGTCCAGTCAATCTTGTTATGGAATGCTCTCCCACTTGACGTCAGAAAGTCATCAAGCAAACTGAGTTTTAAAAACAAATTACGAAGGCTGTACCATAAGAATCTTTTTATCACCTGTTGATTAGGAATACGCAGATTATCTTCGAAATATCGTTTAGAATCGATTTTCGTTTTACGGTTTTGTATATTAATAGTAGGCAAGTATATATTCGTTTATTTTATTCATAATATTTATGTATTAGTATTTTAAGTATATACCATTATCCAGTAGGTATTATTTCACTATTATAAGTACTACATCTACTTCTTTTTCTCTGCACCACCCAAAGGTTGACTGGAAGATAATGCCTTTGGCATTAATTCCGCCTCTGTACATATTTGTACTGGAAGACTAAATAAATAAATAAATACAAGAGTTCAAGTTCCTGAGATTGGAGCATGTCCAGTACCATGCAAATCATGCAGTTAGATACTTACTTCCCCTTTCTTATGATAACTCTGCCATAAAGGGTATGTTTAAAACATAACAGACGTCCGGCCGGTTGTTCCTATCTTTTGTCATACCTACTACATAGTAATGTAGTGGCACACCCCGGACACTGGAGGGAGACTCTGTACCAGGCTCGTGTGCTTGGGTACCTCCGTCTTACCTTTTTTTGCCGCAAAGCAGCAGTGCTGTGTTCCGGTTTGAAGGGTAAGATATGGCACTGAAATTACTGGGTGGGTACCGTGACTTTACATCCTAAGTCACAAGTTGGCAACGTACACTGTGGTTCTTGTGGGGGTTGCAGTTTTGCTGCGAATCTCACAGAAGTCACATGTATTATAGGTGACTGTTACCACTTACCATCATGTGGGTAGTTGGCTTGTTTGCCAACTTAGTTACCAATAAATAAAAATAAACACTTCATACAACGTTCGCAAATCAATTACCTATTATTACTACTTAAGTAAATGACGTTTGTACACGCGCAAATGTGTGCGTGGAATCTAGTAGGCGCGGTTATCAATCGAAATGACGCGAGAAGTGCAGCGACCGCCTTCTCTTCTTCCCGAATAGCGTTGTCTCTGTGATATCTACAACGAAGTGCGGGGTGGGGTGAGGTATTTGAAATGAGTGTGGGGAGGTGGGTGAGTGGTCGTTCTATCTGTACGGAGACAGGCCTCCTTCACTACGAGTTTAGTTAGGTACAAGATAAGCACCTACCGCTCCGTGCACTCTGAGGTGACTCTGAGAGTGCAAAAGCAGCGGGGCTGCCGCGCTCTTAGGATTAATGCATATTTACATTGTATAGCAACGTTTTGCGAGCTTTGTAACGAGCTTGCTTATTTACCGTCAGCAACAACCCTATTGCTCAAGCTCGTAGCGACGTAGGTAAGGCTTCAGAATTACTGATGATAAGATACGCCAAACCGTGTTTAAATGCTCAAAGATTAAGTATTTAAAATGTCGGCTTTTTACAAGATCAAAGGAGTGCAACTTCTGTACGTATACTATTCTGTGACGGAGTACTGTCATATCTTCTGTGGTAGTGCGACAGAAGGTAGGAAGAAAGTAGGGTTGCCAACCGTACTTTATTATAAAGTATTGTACGTTATTTCGGGTAAATGTACTCTATACTTTATGCCAAAGATAAAGTACGCGAAAATACTTTATTTTGCACGATTTGATTTCTCTGGGATTCATTTATAAATATAAAAAAATAGTTTATTGTAAGAATGTTTGCGTAATACGGAACGATAGATTATGTAGAGGTCGCCAAAAAGGTCTTCTTATAGTTCCTCGTCTATTCGGGGTTAGACAACATCAGGGCAAGTTTAATTTTATAAGCTGCTGCTCTGAATAATGAGGTGGTACTGCAGAAAAACCAGTCCTGCAGGTTCTTCCACCACAAGTGCCGCCTTCTGTCAGCACTTCTCTTTCGAGCAACTTTCCCCTGGATAATGAGTAGTTTGTATTTATCATTTCTCATTCCCGTGATAGTATTCATAAGCTCCATCTTCTTCTTGAGCCTACTTAGTACTTACACGGTGGTGATTCGGTCACGCCATGAGATTTTCAAGATACCGCGGTATATCCACATTTCAAACGCCTCCAACCTTTTTATCATACTTTGTGTGAGCGTCCATGGTTCTACATCGTATAGTACAGAAAAAATAGCGGACTATGCGTAGTCTTAAGTCAAGGCTCAGATCTCGATCAGTTAATTCTGAAAAAGGCTCAACGAGCCATCTTAATGCGGACTTTTATCTTCTGAGCATGGTCACCTCTCTCATTCATCCAACTTCCCAGGTACCCGAACTCAGTAACCGTTCCTACCAATTCTGTCCCTGTTCTATATTCTCAATTAAATTAATAAAACGATTCTGATAATCCACTGTTGTACTTTATTAATTATCTCAAAAAATATTAACACTTTCTTAAACTTAATTTATCAACCTTATGCACAGACGAGGTATATCATAGACCGTCGGCACAGACTAAGATAGGTTATACAACACCTCCCTTTTAAGACTTTATACCCATACAAAGCCTTAAATGACATTACACAGTTTTCAAATAATTAATAACAAGTTTTCTAATCTTTTCAAAACTTAACTCAATGTATATATATTTTTTAACAGTATAACTCAAGATAGGTATACCTAAATCTCTTTTATTTAGCATGATTACATTCAATTAAATAAACATTATCTCCTAGTCGTTTTTCTTTTTACATAGTTAATACAATCTGTTATGTCATATAATTATGTTACATATTAATTAATTAAATAGTTATAGGTTCAAACGTTCTGGTGGTTTAACAATTCTACCAGACCGTGTTCGAGTAGGTTCCCTAATACAATTAGAAGTAGGAAGCATCTCTGATACATTACAATTATTATCATTAGATAAATTAGGTAAATCAAGGACTTTATCAAAATGTTTAACACTTGTTTCAGACTTTCTTAAGTGATGAGAATTTCGCCTTAGTAATCTAGAATTATTACCAGTAATTACATATGATCTCGGTTCCATACATTTTTTTATAATCTTCCCCTTCCGCCAATAACTATCATTATTAGTTCTATGAACAATCTCCTCTCCTATAGTGAAATCTAATTCCTTCCTTCTAGCCCTTTTGTCATGCAATTGCTTAGTACATTTTTTTATATTGTTTAACAATTTATGTGCATCTCTTTCAATTTTAGGCTCCAAAGCATCTAGAGTACAAGGTATATTACACCTTAAGCGCCTGCTTTGCAAGATTTGAGCTGGTGATATATTTAGGCCTGACATTGGAGTGTTATTATGATGCAACAGAGAGTCTCTATAATCTACTTTATCTTCCAATGATTTCTTTAAGATATTTTTACTAATACTCACAGCTTTTTCGGCTAAACCATTACTTCTGTGATAATGTGGGCTACATGTGACTATCTGCATGTCCTTAGATTTATAAAACTGTCTACACTCATGTGATAAAAAGGGGTTATTATCAGCTACAATCAGTAAGGGGTAACCAAATCTAGTAAATACCTCTTGCATGGAATTAATAACGCTATGGGAATTTTTATTTGGTAAAGGCAAAATTTCTAACCAGTGAGAAAAAAAAATCAATGATAATTAAATAATCTTTTCCAGCATATTGCAGTGTGTCGGTACCTACTTTATAGAATCTATATCTTGGAATTTCATGAGGTAACATTGGTTCATAATAGTTGTGAGGTTTGAATTTTTCACATGTTCTACACTTAGCAATATACTTATTGATGTCCTTGGACATATTAGGCCAGTAAAATAATTGTCTAGCTTTCTTAACACTTCTGGTCACACCAGGATGTCCTTGGTGTATTATTCTTAGCACATACAATTGTAAAGATTTTGGGACAATTATTTTATTGTTTAAGAACACTAGACCAGATTCTACAAATATCTCATTCCTCAACTTATAGTAGGGTTTACAATAATGGGAGATTTTATCTTCAATTGGCCATCCCAAATAATAATACTTGGTTAATTCTGATAATATAGGATCCCTACTGGTCTCCAACCGAAATTCAGCCTTCCTTTCAGGAATCATTGGCATATGAAGAGATATGGAGTGAACCATCTCCAACATTTCTAAATCATTTTCTTTAATTGGGCGACTGTTCCTGGAAAGCATATCAGCAAAATGTACATACTTGCCTGGGACATATACTAATTTTAATTCATAATTTAATAGTTTAATTCTAAGACGCCTAAGTCTAGGGGATCCTACTTTACTAATCGCTTTTTGCATAATAGGTATAAGTGGTTTGTGGTCAGTCTGCACCACAATTTTGCTGCGCCCATAAATATATTTATGAAATTTTTGTGTACCATAATAAATAGCTAGTAGTTCCTTTTCAGTCTGACTGTAATTGTTTTCAAAGCTGTTCATAGTCCTGGAAACACAAGCCACTAATTTAAGTATATTATTGTCATCAGTTTGGAATAAACAACATCCTAGACCATTTTGGGACGCATCACATTGTAAAACAATATCTCTCTTAGGATTAAATGGACACAAAATTGGGGCATCAGAAATTTTTAATTTAATTTTATTAAATAGATTATCATGGTGTGGCAACCACTGATACTCACAATCTTTTTTTAATAACATACAAAGTGGAGCCATCAGCTCAGCCATTGAAGGAACATAACGTCGAACATAATTAAATGATCCTATTATTCTCTGTAATTCTTCTCTATTTCTTGGGGGTTTTAGCTTCAGCAAAGCGTCAACCCTATCATGATCTACTTTCATACCTTCACCATTAAATATTTGCCCTACATATTTTACTTCTTTCTGTTTATATTGCAACTTATCTTTGTTGAATACTGCTTTAATTTCTCGAGCCTTACTAACAACTCTCTGTACCGCTTCATCATGTTCTTGTTCTGTGGAGCCCATGACAAGCACGTCATCGTACCAGGAAATAACATTTGGGATCGAACCAAAGTAAAATTCTATCTGATCTTGGAAAACATCAGGTGCATTAGAAAGACCATATGGTAATACTAAGTATCTATATACTCCAAAGGGTGTAGCAAAGCAGCACTTCCAAGAAGCACTGTCAGTCAGTCGGACGTGGTGAAATCCCTCTGATAAGTCAAATACTGAAAATATTTTTTTACCACATAACTTAGCAGCAATCTCATCTACCGTCAATACTTCCTTAGGTTTACGAACTATAAATTTATTTAAGTCAGAGGGGTCTAAACATAATCTTATTCTCCCATTTGTTTTTTCCACTATTACCATTCTATTAATACATGCTTCGGGACTAATCTCACCTACCTTCTGTAAGGCACCTCTTCCAACAAGCCTATCTAACTCAGTCTTTAACCCCTTTCTTAATGTATAAGGTATTTTAGAAGCAGTATGACAAATTGGTTCATGGGGTAATGTGGGTATGGAACAAAATTTGGGAAACTCACCATGTCCACTGAAGATATCTGCATTATTCATAATAAATTTGTCTTTCTCGTCATTTGCATTAAGATTAGCCTTGATACTTGAGATTCTAGACACTAAATTTAATTTCAAACAACCAGGTAAACCTAATAATACACAATCACTATCAATAATCATGAAGTTTTCATAGCATTCCTTATCGGAATATCTACATTTCAAATTTATCATTCCAATAGGTTTTATTTTTGATCCTTCAAATCCTTCCAAGTTCACTTTGACATTTAATAATTTAAGGTTGCATTTCAAGCTATTGAATATCTTTAATCCCATTACACTTACATCAGCGCCTGTGTCTAGGCGACACTTTATATTTTTATCTTCAATAATAATGGTCTCAGTCCAGTTCTGAATTTTTGTATTTACACTCACTGCATTACATACTACCGAGGAATCACTGTGACTGGCACTTGCACTATCTTCTTCAACATAGTTAATTTTTTTTCGCACTGTACAGGCAACTGCAAAATGATTTAGTAATCCACATTTCATACATTTTTGGCCATAAGCCGGACACTCCCGTTTGCCATGATATTTCCTACATCTTCTACAGTTAAATTTATCACCATCATTTAGCTTATGTGTTTTGGAAAAATTCCTAGTTTTCTTGATGTTATACACTTCTGTTTTTGGGTTCATAAATTCCATTTGCTGCTTAGTCTGTTCACTGGTTCTACAACACTCTGCAGCTTTTGACAATGTTAGGTTGTCAATTCTAAGCAACGATTCTTGTAACGATTTGTCTGATATACCCTGGACTATTCTGTCTCGCAATAACGTGTCTTCAATTTGGCCAATATCATCCTGATAATTGCAAGTGCTAATCATTTGTTTTAAGTCGGTATAAAAATGGTCGAAACTTTCGCCAGGCTGTTGACAGCGCTCGTTAAACTTATACCTTTCAAATACCGGGTTAGAGCGCGGGTTTACAAATTTACCAATGGCGGCTATAACTTTTTCATAATCCTCAAAGTCTTTTTCTTTAAGAGGCAACGTAAATAAAATTCTGGTAGAGTCCATTCCCAACATATTTCTGAGCAATGAGAGCTGAATTTTGTCAGTTGCATTTTCTTGCCCTGTTCCGATTAGGTAATCTTCGAAGCTTTGTTTCCAAAGACGCCATTCTGATCCGGCGTTTGACGCCCGCATATCAAAATTACACGGTAATTTAACGAGACCTTCCATCTTGCAAATTTTTAGCACTTACGGCTGCGCCATGTTCTATATTCTCAATTAAATTAATAAAACGATTCTGATAATCCACTGTTGTACTTTATTAATTATCTCAAAAAATATTAACACTTTCTTAAACTTAATTTATCAACCTTATGCACAGACGAGGTATATCATAGACCGTCGGCACAGACTAAGATAGGTTATACAACAGTCCCGACATAGAGCTTCGAGTCATGTTGCAGTGTCTTAGAGTGTCAACAAGTATTTGGATTTTTGCAATATTGATGCTCAATCCCATTTCCTGACTTGATTCATTAACATTAACGAAGCTGTTGTAATGGCGCCAAAATGTCTGAGATCAAGGCAGTATTATCAGCGTTACATATAGCTATTATTGATAGGAGTGCTATTTACAATAACGCCTGTATGACTAGGTAATCAATTCCGGAAAAGCTCTTCTGCATAGATGTTAATAAGAAGTGGGATTGATTTCAAAACTTGGATCAATTTCATATGTTAAACTTTATCAAAAGCTTTCTCGTAATCGATGCAGCAAATAGGTAAGTTATGGTTTATGTCACGCGAGTACAAAAGAGGGCGTCCCTAGTGCAATCTATTTCTCTAGTCAGAAGCAGGAATCTATTTCTAAAGCCAAACTGTGTGTGGCCAAGATCTTCACATATTCGGTATATTCGACCATGTACTATTTTAAGAAAGATCTTTAAGACATAGCTCATTAAGCTTATTGTTCATACAAGTTTTCGGTCCACTTTATTCGGGATGGTGATAAAAGTTGAGATAAGCCGTTATAATATTGGTCGCATATATTTAATTAAAGAGGTTTACCAGTAGGTCTAAATGGTCTTCTTCTGAGTTTTACGTTTCCCACACCAACTTCAAACTCTTCTGGTCTTGAATCGTGAAATAATTCCTGTATATAATCAGCCCAAGCTAACAGTTTCACTTTTATATCTAGAACTGGAAGATTATTATGGATGAGGACAGTTTCCCGTTTTCGGTGCATCTTTGACCTTCTTGTGAACCAAAGCCAAAGAACCCAAAGCTCATTCCTAAACGCAATTTAGCCGCAATTTTCAACATTGTCATGTCAAGGTGCATATGAAAATTTGTTTGATCGATTGAGTGCAATAAAAAAAACATAAAGTTCAATAAAGTTGCTAGAAGTAACGAGAAATATTTTTTAAGCATAATAATAAAGTGGAATAAAAACTACTTTATGTTCCCACAATGTACTTTTTTTCCAACCTTTTAAAAGCCAATGTACTTTATATGGACAAAAAAAAGGTGGCAACCCTAGAAGAAAGTGTGCTGACGGCGCGTCAGCAATAAAACAGCACATTACTAGCGCAGCATATAATCAAAACATTGACTTATCAGTCGACATTACAACACGGCGTTGACGAGCAGCCCCAGCACGGTCGCCAGCGCGGCGGCGGCGGCGGCGGCGTGGAGCGGCGGCGGCGGCGCGGCGGCGGGCCGGGCGGGCTGCTTGCGCACGAAGTAGAGCAGCGTGTCGAGCGGCGCGGGGTGCGCGGGCAGCCAGCCGGGCCCGGCGTGCGGCCGCGCCGCGTCGCCCGCCTCCAGCCACTCGCCCCCCGGCAGGTACACGTCCCGCGCCCGCGCGCCCGCCGACAGCACCGGCGCCACGATCACGTCCTCGCCCAGGAGGTACTCTGGCGACATTTTGTCGTTGTCAACTAGCTGTGCCCGCGACTTCGTCCGCGTGGAATAGTTACGGCTGGACCGATCTTGATAAAAAGTAGCCCATGTTATACCTCATATAATTAGCTATATATTAGTGAAAGTCCCATCAAAATCGGTCCAGTCGTTCCGGAGATTAGCGGGAACAAACAGACAGACAGACAAAAAATTTTTTTATTGTGTTTTTGTTATTGGTATATACATTCATACCCATTTAGTAAAAACTTATTATTTTGACATTACAAACAGACACTTCAATTTTATTTATTTGTATAGATAGGTTTGCGGTTCGACGTTCAAGTAGTAGGGTACGTGTGTCGTGGTCGTGAAAAAAGTAGTACGTGGCGCATGTCTTGCTGACTTTTGACCCTCCCTCCTGTAGGGCTAGCACGAACATTTGCGTCAAAGCATTCGTATCGTCAATGACGTCATCGTGAAATATTTGTATGAGAACTTTAGTTCCAAGTACGCATTGTAGAGGCGCTGTACGATTCCAATACATATATTTCACAATGACGATACGAATGCTTTGACGCATTTCATGTAACGCGCCATCACGTTTTTCTGTGCCTACCTACCCTCTATCCCACTCCCTAAACATTACGTTACACATCCAAGTGACCATTTTTCACCTAAAAGTCACGATTGCGTTACGATAGCTAGAGCTGCTAAAGGAACAAAATAAAAATGACCTAGGTATAATACAATCGGGGAATTTAAAAAGGCTTGCCAGCTTGGGAGATTTTAGATCCCTAAATTTTATTTAAAAAAATCAATTTTACGTACGAGTAATAATATGATGTACTTAGTACGATTAGCAGGTAACAGCAAGTGGTGATTACGTTGCGTTGCGTAGTCTGTTTTATGTATTTTTTACATATAAATATTATTACTAGTTTTTTTTACTAAGGATTATCGATCCTTAGTAATAGCAAAGTATTAGTAGGTATAGGTACACTTCATAAATGACCTTAATGACTCATAGACTAGGGTCGGTTTTATTTTCCTATTACTATTACCATAGACGAAGAATAATCCTATATCATCCTTGCTATTACTAACGATCTAAAAACCGACTCTTAGGTATATACAGAATAGAAACTTTCGGTGGGGCAATAAGGGTAAGTAAGTACCTACTCCTAACCGTAGCAGTTCACGAAAATGGTCTTATGAGATTGTCTATTATAAAGATTATAAAGAGGAAAGTTTTGATTGTTCGTTTGTTTGTATTGAATAGACTTCGAAACACTGAACCGATTTTGATGAAAGTTGGTATAGGGATAGATCGAGACCGGGAAGGACATAGGGTAATTTTCCTACGGGAAAATCTGACGGGAAAAGTTTTCCTATGGGAAAAGTTTGTTATAATGCAAACAAAGTTGCATACGGTCAGCTAGTCTATGATATTTAGAGAAATTTATCTGCATTCACAGATTTTCGTTAACAGAATGTTCGTTTTTGTATGACATAAGTAATATACTTTCGTTGGATCAATGTTTAAAGTAAACTTCGTAATGTAGGTAGTCAAATTAAAACAATAAAGATAAAAACGTTATCATACAAAACGATACACAAACAATACAGTTTAATTATAACACAATACACGCCACAATTGTAAAAAATAAAATACCTACTCGTAATATTCGAGAAACTCAGTTATATCGGCAGCATAAACATATGACGTAGAATAGACTATATTACGCCGAGCGCACACGATCGACTTTTTGTAGGCCCGATTATCGACCCAATTTTTTCGACCGACTCAACGTTGTTGATACGCACACGGCCGACTATCGGTAACCAATATTTTGACGGTAGAAAACCCTTTATCATCACAGCTCATATACGTCCCCACCGAGGTGCACGAGCCTCGTACCCTAACTAGTTATGTGAGTGCGATTAGGCCTTAGTCAAACTACGCTAGCCCAGTGCGTATTGGTTGACTTCACATACACCTTTGAATTACTTTGCAAGTGTATGCAGGTTTCCTCGCAATGTTATCCTTCACCGTAGGAGCGTCAGATAAATGTATACATATTATAAAATTCGTGAAACGAAAAACACATTGGTAAATGGCAGGATCGATCGTGGGCCTCCCGATTCTACTCGGGGCACAGACCAGTGCCGAGACCACAGCGCCACCGACGCTCACGAGACGGTGGAAAATCCTTACTTAATATTATAAATGAACGACTGAACCTACTGAAAAACTGAAACTGCTGAAACGATTTAGATGAAATTTGGTATAGCCAAAGTTTGAGTCCCATGAAATCACATAGGATAGCTTTTATTGAAGAAATCACCCCCTAAGGGGGCTTCACGAAAAGAGGGGAATCAACAACCGCTGAACTGATTTAGATGGGTATGGAGAGAGTTTGAGTTGCGGGGAAGAGTAAAGAAAAGTTTTTATCCCCAAAATATTTCCTTAAGGGTGTAAAAAGGGGGGGTAAAACTCCATTATTATGTTTCATTTTCCACCGTCAATGACTGTGTGACGTGTTCGCACTTAAGAAATCTAAACACAACGCCATCTACTGGATGGTTATCCAAAATAGATTACCAAGTATTGCGTTGTGGTTGTGTCTTGTGTTGTGTCAATAAATCCATCCATCTGACAGAAACTTATGGAACTTACAAATAATTACAAACCGTTTAGGTAATTCGCAATTTTAAATATTGAGGTCAATTATCAAGATAAAAACTATCTTATCTTTTAAGTTGGACCAAATTAAGCTAAATTTCATAAAAATTTTCGAAGCTTATCCCGGAAAACATCGTGAAGCGAGATCTTCCAGGCCTTGATGTTTGTCCGGGATAAACTTCGAAACTTCTTAATAGATTTTGAGGAAATTTGGCTTACTCTATGTAATTTGGTTCAACTTAAAAGATAGGATAGTTTCTATTTCAATAATTGACCTCAATATTTTATTATTGCTTGAAAAAGATGAAAAACACTACAACAGACTACTGAGCACAGCAACGCGTTGCCGGCCAGATTGTAAAATATTATTTTTTGTACTGAAAAACGTGTCATCTATCTATCTAGTATCGTAGTTCGTAGATGTTCCTGGGGGCCAATCGCGCTAATTAACAGTTCGAACTTCGAACGGACGCTAAGGTTCAATTCCAATCCAGTTCTAATTACAATTCAACTTTGGACGAAATTGGTATCGCGCTAATTTCTATATGAAAGTTGAACCGCATATATAGCTGGATGCATTAGGAAGAGATAACACACAGAGATAGAAAAGGTCTGAAAAAAGCCAATCTTCAATCCAAAAAAAAAGTAGCGTCGCATGAACTTTGAATTTTGACAGCAGTTGCGTTCCAATTTCAATCGGGTTGCGTTCCAATCTCAATCTCCTGTCAAATCATTACCTCGATACGAAATGTCATAAAAGTTGTAGTTCAATTCCAATCCAACTGCATTTATTTATCGTGATTGACCTCCTGATCGACACTCACGGTCCCAGATGACGAGAGCCTCCTCGTCTGTAGGGTCCAGCCACCACAGCGGGCCATTGACGGGCGTGCCTTTGGTGACTGACGCCTGCATAGCAGCGTAGATTCGGTCGGCGTACTCGGCATGCAGCCGCGCGTACTTCTGGCTTATCTCCAAGGTCTGGAAATAAAGATGGACGTTTTCGTTCGGTCACAGCGTGTAAGCGACATTAGAAGTTAAACAGCCATAATGCACAAGTAGATTTCCTGGGAAACCTCGCCTTAAATAAAAATCTTGTTTTTATCTTTTTGCTGCCCCAACTTGAAAGTGATAATCACAATTTTTACAAGCTTCTGCCCTGAAATTTCATTATCTATAGACTTCGCAACCCTACCTATGGCCCTACTCAGGGCCATAGGTAGGGTTGCCAGGTCTATTATGTTTTCGCGTTTTAGGCGCGAAAACATAATAGACAGACAGAGTTATCTTTAGTTATTAGCATATATAATATTAGTAGAGATGAGACAAATTCTTCGAATGTCAGACCCTTTGAGTGACATAGTTCAGGCGTAGGATAAGCGGGGCTGCCTGCTGTCAAATAGACTGCTGACTACTGGGTGCGTTTCCTTCACTGAACCATCGCGCCTTACATCATTGGAGGCTATCTTGGATCAAGATAAACCCAGTTCACCACCATAGTTATTGTGGCTTAGAATTACTGCTAATTTTTACTCCAACTTGACTTTAAAGCCTCTAAGGATATGTTCATTGGTGACTGCAACATAGTGACGCAGACTGGTTAACCCATATTACACACTAGCTGCAGACTAGTTGTGTCTGCAGCTTTATTTGCATACTCGTACTTATTTAAAAAGCATAGCCTTTGTTAATAAATGGGCTAGCCGACACTAAAAGAATTTTTAATTCGAACCAATAGTTCCTGAGATTAGCGGTGTTTAACCAAACAAACAAACTCTCAGCTTTATTATATATTAGTAGATTAATTTTCAAATGCGCTGGTGGGCCAATGAACAGAACTTCATTATTCTTTGATATTTGAGTCACCTCTTCATCGAAGTTCCAGGGCGCGAACGAGAACTGCATGACCGGCAGGAATGTGGTGGCCTGCACCCATCTGATGAAGAGCTCCTTAGTGGGCAGGTCGGCCTGCTCGTGGTTCAGGTTGTACCCGTTGCCGCCGATCATGTCGGGCAGCACCAGCGTGTACCCGTTCAGGTTCATCTGCAGCGTGGTGGTGACGACGGTGGGCAGCCCGTTGTTCGTCCCCCAGATGGAGTCCCGGTCTACCATGCGCACGAATATTGGCAGGTTCTGGGTCCTGTATTGAGTGGTCAAAGTGTCATTCCCTCGAAAACATATGGTGAGAGGATTAAATAAAATTAAGAGGAAACACTAAGGGCGAGAGAATTCGAAAGAATAGGCACCTATAAGGTGGCGCAAAAGTATGTCTATAATGTGAATCGGTTATAATTTGGTTAGAAATGAAAAAAAAATTGCTCTGATTCATGAAAACTATGAAAAGTTTATTTGAATTAGATTGTCCTAAGCTAAGACAAGCTGGTGGCGCTGAGGACTCGGTACTCGCCTTCCAATCGGGAGGCAGACCGCCATGTACCAATGTGTTTTTCGTTTTTTCCAATTTCATATATACGTACATTTGTCTGACTTTCCTACGGTGAAGGAAAACATCGAAAGGCAACCTGCATACATCTGCGAAGAAATTCAAAGGTGTATGTGAAGTCGACCAATCCGCACTGGGCCAGCGTGGATGATTAAGGTCTAAACACCCTTATATAGGGTAGGCTCGAGCCCCTCGGTGGGGACGTATGTCGGGGATGATGATGACGACGAATTGACGAAATGGAGTTGGCCCGCTCTCACCTAAAACCAGCTCTGACTTCGACCATGTCCCCGAACCGGGCGCACGTGTTCACGTACTCCTCCACAATGTGGTGGGGTTGGAGATCGATGTCTCCGTTTTGTACTGCTATCTGTAGAATCAATTAAAAGAGTTATTGTACCTACAAGAATTGAGGCCAGAAAAGTCTTACCACCCATACGACTTATATACTTAATTGAGAAAGACAGAGAAAGAGAACAGACAATTTTTTCAGCAAAGTAGCATGTTAAAACCTATGTTTAATTTATGATATTAGACTTGTAACAAAGAACACGACTGAAGAGCATAAGATAGAAGCGACTTACCCATATTTTAACCATAAATACAATATTTTAATTCTTTTATATATTCTCAAATCACCAGCAAAGTAGCATGTTAAAACCTATGTTTAATTTATGATATTAGACTTGTAACAAAGAACACGGCTGAAGAGCATAAGATAGAAGCGACTTACCCATATTTTAACCATAAATACAATATTTTAATTCTTATAAATATTCTCAAATCACCTGAGGTGAAAAACTGCTTTCGCCTGCGTCGAATTTGAAGCTGTCGATGCCATAAGTGTCTTGGAGCTTTTTGACCCTCTGATACCACCACTCGGCCGCGTCAGGGTTGGTGAAGTCCACATACGCAGCTTTGGTGCCATTGCTGTTCCACCATGTCACGTTTGGGCTGCCGGCTTCGTCCAGGGCTAGATATCTGACGAATTAGGCAAACATTTGGAAACTGAGCTGCACAGGTATGTAATTTAATAGCACATTATTTACCAAGGGGAGAAGGTGCACTTTCCTCCTAGTGAATAGTGATACATACTGCTTAATACTACACCTCTGAGAAACATAAAAAATATTTATTAAAATTATTGAAACTCAATGTTATATTTTACCA
Organism: Schoenobius gigantellus; assembly: GCA_963935595.1. Taxonomy (NCBI): domain Eukaryota; kingdom Metazoa; phylum Arthropoda; class Insecta; order Lepidoptera; family Crambidae; genus Schoenobius; species Schoenobius gigantellus. The sequence continues at coordinate 32,477,148 of OZ012554.1, forward strand.
GGGAAATTAACGCCCTTAATGCGATAGTTGATGTCTTTTATCTTTTGACATTTCTACTTGATTCTTATACTAAATGAAAAATTTAAAGCCGGGAATAATGGGTTTTCAGATACTTTTTCCTTCCACTAAAGCAGCAGCATAATGAAATGTATTTTTATACAACTTTTCCTCCCCCATATTTTGGTCGAAGAAAAGACAATCTTTCTTCTTTTATTTTAGGGAATAATTACTTCTGTTCTGATCAGGTGTAGTGTTAAACGCATTTTATATTTATTCAACTAATTATATTTTAACTAACCCAAGTTTCAAAGCGTCAGAATACCACGGCTCGCAGTTGCTGTTGATGAACGGATGTACCCAGAGCGTCACGCGGTACCCGAGACTCTTGATATCCTCAACGACCTGAGTGAAGTTGGGAAATTTTTTTTCGTCGACGACAAACGAGCCGTAGCACACTTCCCACAAATCGTCAATTTCTAATTGGGAGTTGTTGAAGCCGAAGTCGTTGATCTGCTGCGCGAACTCTATCAGTTTGGTGTCGTTAATATCTCTGGCGTACTGAGCCCACGTCGACCAAATGGGATGCTGGACCATCCTGAAGTCCGGCACATCGCTCGGTTGTCCTAGATAGTTCTCGACCGCGTGCTTATGCGCTTCCTTCGCGTTTGGAAGGAACCAGATGTCGTAGACCAGCGGCGTGTGTTGCCTCTTCGAAGAGTACGGCTCAGCTATCTGCGCCCCAAAGCAGAGGTGGTTGGCCAGCAAGTTGTTGTAGTCCACGAACAGGGGGACTTCTGGGTGGACGTAAATGTACTCTCCGGCCGAGTTGAGCCAGTACCTCTCGACGATGGCCCCGTTGTCTTTTTCCGTGGAAACGTAAGGTGAGTAGGTTCGCGGAGCGGATTGAATTGGGTACAGCTGGTCGACTTGCATTGGTCCGCCATACCATTGTTTCAGACCTGAAATGAGGGGATATGAGAGATAACATAGAGTATATATGCACTAAGTGTGTATTTATACTACATAACTAACTACACACGTTAGAAGAATATAATAATACTAACATAAAATTAAACCGAGAAACCAGCGCATGAAAACCTATATATTGTCCTCAAACCTTGTTTAATGTTAAATAATTAACCAGGAGCGTCGGTGGCGCAGTGGACTCGGCACTTGCCTTCCAATCGGGGGGTCGGGGTTCGAGACCCGCCATGTACCAATGTGTTTTTCGTTTCGAAATTCATATGTACATTTGTCTGACGCTCCTACGGTGAAGGAAAACATCGTGAGGCAACCTGCATACATCTGCGAAGAAATTCAATGATGTATGTGAAGTCGACCAATCCGCACTGGGCCAGCGCGGTTGACTAAGGCCTAATCACCCTTACATAGGGTAGGCTCGAGCCCCTCGGTGGGGACGTATATGGGCTGTGATGAATTAACCATCTAAAGCTGCGTTGCAATAAAATAGTTCTGTTTGTATGTAGATTATAATTATATAAATACTAGCTGTACCCGGCATGCGTTGCAATGCCACGAAAATGTTTTTTTTTTGCTAGGAACCCTCACGGGTGTCTCCATAACACCCTACCCAAGTTTCATTACAATCTGATTAATGGTTTCGGAACGCATAGAGGACAAACAAACATAGTAATACATTGATTTTTATTTATATAGATTGTTGATTAATTTATAGTCTGTGGTCATAATGATTGTTTCAGGATTTCCGCTTAGACTGCTCTCCCTTCATGTGATGTCCTCAAAGCTAACGCAATACATACGTGTCCTATATTGTAATTACATAACAAAGGTAAGTAATCCATACAACAAAGTGTTTTGCCTATTCTCTGATACAACACAAGAGACACAAATATACCTACACTGTGCACCCTGCAATATACTGCAAGCCGTAGCCGTCCACAAGGTTGACTGGATATCCAATATCCGGTATCCAGGAATAAACAAAACCCTATGATATAGGATCACTCTCGTGTCCCTTGTTGTCTTATTGATGTCTCCACCTTTTAATAATAATCTAAACTTGTCAATATCCTTACCAAAATCAATACAGTCTTCTAGCCGGGTGGCGCTGGGGGCATCCCAACTGATTTTGACGCCTCTAGCACTGGTCTCCTTGTCGTACACGGTCAAGATGGTCAGGTTGGCGTTGCTAATGTGGACCTCCACCCCGCCGTCTATGACTTTGGTGGTGAACGGCTGGACTACCGTGCGACCCATATGTCCTATTACTTGTTCATTGTCCCCTGAATAAATAAATGTTGTTAATAAATATCTGCTAGTATTGCAACCATATTGCAACACATGCCACGATGTGAAGTTTTTCGTATGTTTTCATTAAGTACTATTAGGAAATTAAGACTGAACGCAGTGTCTTGTTTGTTTGTAAGCGCAGACCAATAAATAAATACCAGTATATATTAAGTGTTCGGTCGGAAATAATGTATAAGAAATAGATATATTACTAGCGGTTCCCCCTTTTTTTACTTGGTGGAATGCTGTTGCACACCTTACCTGCCGATGGCTAGTCGACAGGCGGGTGTGGGACTCGCCCAGCTGATTGCGGGGCATACCCACTAAACCAACCTCGATGTTTTTCTTGTCTATAGTTGGGTGATCCGGGATCTGGGTAAACCCTACGCCACGTGACGACGCTTGAATCAAACATTTACCTACTAATTTACAAAAAATATTCAAGTTAAAGGGTCAATTAACCAACACATTTTATTTTTTACTTTTTCGATATTTTTTTGTTTCGGAGGTCATTAATAGTTTAATTTAATATTTTCTATAGACTTTACGCTCCATCAGTAGTCACGTTAAGAAATGTTAAAAATAACGTACAAATATATTTATGACTTTGCATTGCCTTTAAAAATGGGAAATATAAAAATAACTATATCAATATGATATGTATAAAAATAGATAAATTACTCACACACGCATAGCACACGACATCATTTGGCTACTGGTCTGCTAGGTCAAGGACTATGTTTTAGTACTCACCCCTAGTCAGGGTAACTTTGAACCCCCCGGTGAGCTGTGGCGTCAGGACCAGGGTGACGTTGTCGTCCAGCGCCATGTTCATGGATTCCTGCTGCGTCAGTGCCACCAGTGTGGCCAACCCTGTGATTTAGGACACCTATTTTATTATTATCTGTGTTATTATATATGGCTATACTTCCTCGAGCTCCGTTTTATAATACCGATAACTGGTTATTCAGACAAATGAGATCATTTCGTTTGTAAAATTAAATCTAATCACTTGGTTGTTCTTTCACAAGTAAGAAACAAAACCTTCAAAACCCATAAAATGGGTTACTGCGTCATCCATATTTACGGAACATTATAGAAGAAAACAATTTACGGAAGTTGAATTGGTGTAAGAAAAGTGATAAGTGCGAAAATGCTTATAAAGGAATTCTCACTTGGATTTTCATTCAATGCGACACCTCCAACTAACTAGCGCTTTTACTGGTCACTGTAAACACAACAAACAACCGGCGGGAGACTCTGTACCAGGGTCGTTTGCTTGGGTACCACCGTCGTACCTATTTCTGCCGCGAAGCAGCAGTGCTTGCATTGCTGTGTTCCGGTTTGAAGGGTAAGATATGGCACTGAAATTACTGGGTACCGTGACTTTACAACTGATGTCACAAGTTGGCAACGTACACTGTGGTTCTTGTGGGGGTTGCAGTTTTGCTGCGAATCTCACAGGAGCCACATGTATTATAGGTGACTGTTACCACTTACCATCAGGTGGGCAGTATGCTTGTTTGCCAACTTAGTAGCAATAAAAAAAATCTGTACAGAATGGGCTTGACCAATGCCCCGTGTGCAGATTCTGTAGTGAGGATGACGAGACACGAATTCACATTATCTGTGAGTGCTATGCTCTCATCTACACAAGAAGCCGAGCTCTAGGTGGTCCCTTGCCACGTCACCATGTTCTGTCTGCAAAAAAAATCATTGGCATTTTTACAGCTGCGGGCCTCAGCCACAGTAGAACAGGTCGCAGTGGCCCGCTGGTGGTCATTCGTTGGTCACCCCCAGCCCAGCCCCCTCAAAATAGTATACATATAGAGAGAAGTACGAGAGAATGAGAACCTTGTAAAAACAAAATAAAAAATGTATTCATATCAAATTTTTTACATTTTTGTGTTTTGAAGTTGGTAAGTAATTTAATTTTTTGTTTACCTAATATTTTTTTACTTCGGATACTTTCGAGCGAGCGGCACGACTTCTATTTGTTGGTAGATCAATTGCCCCGCCCTTTGTGTCTCTCTTTTTATCTTTTGTATGTGTGTAAAATGTTAAGCTGATGGTATATAACATCACTTGAACTTATACCTACTGCATGAGTCTTAGATGAGAAGAAATTGGCCGACCATCACACGCTAGACGATTTGGTGTTGAAACTAGTTGGAAGTAAGTATTACATCTTTTCGCATAGGTGCTGAGCTGATGCTATGAACTCCTTTTGTCGCGCCTTACGATATTGACATGTTTTGTTATCATTAGATTAATTCATTAGTTGTTACGATCGTCCAACTAATGAGACGTTTTTTTCTCATTTGTTCGACTGTCTAACTAGCGAGAATTACAAAATTATTCTAAATACTACACATTTAAACGTTTTAAAAACTTCTGAATAAAATAAAAAACGCTTAATATTGTCTTTGAAATAAAATCTTACCAAATAAACATCTCCAGACGCCCATCTTGACGCTCAGCCGCGTGACACTAATCTCGTACGAAGATTGATAGTGGTTCGCCATCTCGAATTGATAATTCCTATCGATCTTTGATAGGCCCTATATAGCTGTGACAGTATAATGCGGCTTGAAGTTTCGGGGGCCTTACCATGATCGCTTATAGCAAGGTTAAAACAATATTGAAACAGAGACACTGCTCTTGCTGCGTATAGCGCTATCCCGCTCCCAGCGCGGTTTTAATATTGTTTTGAGTGATCATGGTTAGGGGGCTGGACCGTTTCTAAAACTAGTATTTTGTTCGCGACTTCATGTGCTTTTGTAGTATTATTATGATCACGTAGGAAAATTCACAACATCCTTCAAGAATCTGTACCAGGGTCGTCTGCTTGGGTACCTCCGTCTTACTTATTTCTGCCGCAAAGCAGCAGTAATAGGCGGCAGCAGCAGCATTGCTGTGTTCCGGTTTGAAGGGTAAGATATGGCAGTGGGTACCGTGATTTTACATCTGATGTCACAAGTTGGCAACGTACACTGTGGTTCTTGTGGGGGTTGCAGTGTTGCTGCGAATCTCACAGGAGCCACATATGTATTATAGGTGACTGTTACCACTTACCATCAAAAGAGCAGTTTTTTTTATTAGTATGAGCGGCTATGTTTTGTCACTGCGACCTATAAGATCTATTGTGACCGCCACTATTACAGTTCTCCCACAAGCCCTGCATCTTCTAAGAAGTGCAGTATTTTCTTGGGGGAGAGGTGCTTGACCTCATCTGGTAACAGTAAGTGTTTGCCCAGATGTAGGCTGCGTTTACGCATCAGTGGTCCACAGTTTGTGAGCAAAGTGCATAGGCGTCTCTTCTGCTTCGTGGCAGACCCTGCACTCTCTGCACTCACTCAAAGAGCAGTTTGCTTGTTTGCCAAATACGTTGCAATAAAAGACGGAGGTACCCAAGCAGGCGACCCTGGTACAGAGTCTCCCTCGTAGGTATGTGTAATGTGTGTTTGTGTTAAACATTATCATTTGATTTAGGTACTTTATTTTCTTTATTGACTTAAATTATTATTTATTTATTTTAAAACATATTTTCTTCAAATGGAAATTGTAGAGCACCATTCCATTTTCTTCTTTCTTCGTCTGATTCGGAATACAAAAAAACTGTGGAGGAGGCTTGTGGGCACTGGGTGTGTGGCGCGTGCCATGGTATGAGTAGGTCGGAATGACTGCACTTGTACCTTATTTTTATTTTCATTGTATGACTGACGGTGTATGTTCCAAGGGCACTCGTGTTTTATTTAACACTAGCTGTCCGCTCGCGACTTCGCCCGCGTTGTTTTTCTTTTCCCGTGCGATTTTTTTTCCCGCAGGAAAATTACCCTATGTCCTTCCCCTGGTGTCGAACTATCCCTATACTAACTTTCATCAAAATCGGTCGAGTAGTTTTGAAGCCTATTCAATACAAACAAACAATCAATCAAATCTATCCTCTTTATAATATTAGTATAGATATTTATTTTCGTGTTTAATTTGAAGTTTTTCTTTTGGTCTTGGTAGGTGATAAGACTTCTGAGCCGGCTGCCAGCTATCACCGTCTTAACATACGTTTATCGCCATAATAACATGTTTGATAAGAGTTGTGTCCCGAGAACAAGTTCCTAAGATGTTGATTATAGTTCAGGTGAATCTCGCTGCTATCTTCGGCCTTATCGTCACTTATCATCAGGTGGGATGAGGGCTAAGTGCATCCCTATTGTATGTAAAAATGGGCTAGTTTTTGCTGAAATACATACAAAATATGACAAATTAGACCTAACGTTACTTAGTAAGGTGGGGTAGGTATAATATTATTTTTTGTATGAGAATTTGGCAACAGCACACACACAGCAAGGCACGCCACAGCTCAGCACGCACAGCGGTCTCATGATAATAATATAGTCGTACGTATCGCACTTCCACGGTTTTTCTATTCCATGGTCTGATTTTACCCATAACATTTAATCAGTCGATGTCCGAACCGCGTTCTTGCTTTTATACCTTGCCTTGCAGTAAATCACTAAAGGTTTGGCGATGACATACACGGCATGATATACGCAGTCACAGTTAGGATTGTTAAACTGTGACGCAGTGAAAGCACATTATTATGCGTTCATTGGATGCCATACTGTATTGTAAAAATTCCATACTGTATAATATATCTATAACGAGTGTAAAAAGACTGAAGCCGAGACTCATCTCATGATATTGATCATGGCACCCATCATCAATATCATTTTCGTCTTCAAGCCCAGGGCTCTCCAAACTTTGAAGCCTACTTAGAGCCAAAATGTTTCTACGTTCCAAGGGCCAAAACAGTTTTATTCTTTCTGCCCTAAACTAGACTAGTCGCAGATTGCGTGACCTAAGCAAACATTTGCATTTCAATTAATTACCTACTTAAGCTGTCGCCGGGCCGGATTTGGCCCGCGAGCCGTAGTTTGGAGACCCCTGTTCTAGACCATACCTGGGAAATTAATACTTACCAAGATATTCAAGGTTAGTGACAATTTTTTAGGGGCTTTTATTCCAGACAGTTTGGAGCATTTTTTGTTGGTTTCAGTCCAAATAAAGATTGAGGAAAAATAAGTTTTTATTAACCAATAAGATTTTTTAATTTACAATTCGTAGTGTATTTACAACGGATGCTGTCTTTTGTCCGCGTGAGCCGCTGTGGGGTTGTCATCGCCGGATTTAGGGGAGGGCAACTGGGGCTACAGCCCCGGGGCCTCCACAAAAGAGGGGCCCCCACAAAAGAGGGGCCCCCGCAAAAGAGGGGCCCCCACAAAAGAGGGGCCCCCCACAAAAGAGGGGCCCCCAAAATAGAAACTTCGGAAAAAAAAATTCAATTCAGACTAGTAAACAACTTTTCCTTTCATTTTTTTCATCGCGTTTTACCTTTACCTACTGTTCTTTGTATAAACATGATTACATTAAATATTAACAGAAATCATCGATCTATATTTGTTCACTCCAATCAGGCAATCAGTAAAATATCAAAATCTCGTGTGCGTATGGATTGAGGAGCCACATCACGAAATCAATCGAAATCCCGCCCAGATTTAGTAGCAAATTAGATAATTATGTAGGCGAAATCCTGGAATTTGTAGCAACACACATCAAGAGTTACATCAATTTAAAGGTATAATTATATTAAAATACTGTAAAATATAAACATCTTATTTTCTCCCCCCCCCCCCCATCCCTTAAATATATGGCAAGATACGGCAAGATGGAAACTACCTACCAATCTGGACCCACCCCAGCTACCACCATAGTATTACCGTGACATAGGCGTCTCCCAAGGCGCGCCACTTAGACCGTTCTTCAGTTATGTGCATCCAGTTACTGTTAGCCGCACAATGAAGATCGTCGCACCATCTAGTAACAGGACGCTCTACACGTTTGCCCAAAAAAGGAATCCACTCGAGGACACGTTTTTATTTTTCAGGTTCCCTTTCATTAAAATTTGCTGCCTTCAGTAACAGAGTAATAAGACTACTGTCGAACCCGGTGTCTAATAAGCATTCACATCATTATTATCAACTAACATATTTAGTCATAGTATTTAGTCACTGTTTTATTATGAAAAATTTAAATTTTTGTGATCAGAGGCCCAATTCTGCAAATAAGCCGGCTGTAGCCGAATCGAAACTAAAGCAGTGCGATCGACCAATCAGAACGCCACATTATCACGTCATCGAACAGTTGCATGGGAATATACGCGCTACGATAGCTCTATCGCAACGGTTTACTTTCGATGCGGCTGTAACTTATTAGCAGAACTGGGCCTCTGGTCAAAAATTGGGACTGCGACCCAACCATGGTTAAGTCGGAATATGTCCATATACTGGAGGCCCAATTCTGCTAATAAGTTACAGCCGAATCGAAACAAAACCGTTGCGATAGACCTATCGTAGCGCGTATATTCCCATGCAACTGTTCGATGACGTGATAATGTGGCGTTCTGATTGGTCGATCTCAACTGCTCAGTTTCGATTCAGCTGTAACTTATGAGCAGAATTGGGCCTCTGCTCGGGACGTCCCGCTCCAACCGCGACACCTGGCAAGTTGACAACCCCCAGGGCCGGATTTAAAGGTCTGGAGGCCTCGAAGCAACAAAGGAGTGGAGGCCCCTTGGCCCCAAATTATAGGGCCATTATGGATTGAGGAGCCACATCACGAAATCAATCGAAATCCCGCCCAGATTTAGTAGCAAATTAGATAATTATGTAGGCGAAATCCTGGAATTTGTAGCAACACACATCAAGAGTTACATCAATTTAAAGGTGGCTCCTCAATTCAAACATCTGGATTGAGGAGCCACCTAGAACTCGGAAACTATTATATGTACATTTTTGAAAATTTAGTATCATTTAGTAGTAATTTTGTCTGGAACCTACAAAAAATTTGGTTCGGATACTGCTGAAACTCGAGAAGATACAATACAAAATGTGTGGCTCCTCAGTCCATACACGTACAAAACTTGTCAACGTGAATTTCCACGAAACTAATTGAGCAATTTTATTTTGGAGTGCATGATCATTTAGTAGTAATTTTGCTAGAATTTGTAGTATAGAAATAATGTTGGAGGACTTAGTGAAATTAAAAATATAAAGCAATATAGGTGGCTCCTCAATCCAGACGTTTTGCATATAAATGATTGACTGTATCTTCGCGAAATCACAATGGAATCAAAAGCTTGGGGCGCCAACATTTAGTAGAAATTTCTACTAAATAACTACGTACAATTTATCAGTGTACATATTAAGGATCTGAAGAAAAACACACTTTCCGATATTCCATAGGAAATTGCTGTTAAGGGTGACCATAATATTAATGAAATCAGGATAACTGTTTCATGTTTATTTCTTTTAACATCAGTCATATAAAAATAACATTGATTTCGCTATAATTAATTAGTGACATAATAGCACTTTTCTTAATATTCTGAAATGAAAGTATTCAACATTGAGCTCATCAAAAACTCAGAATTTTATTTATCATTGTTATGACAGCGCTGACATCTGTTGTAGTTTTTTTTGCAACTTTCTCATTCTTTGTGAGCAAAGGTTCACCGCCATACAGCCTACCCTCCGAATTGATATAATCATGTAAACATTTTAGGTGAACTAAAATAGATTGTATCCGGTTTTTATGTATAGAATAGAACAGAAAATTCACTTAGTTAATAATAATTTTATGCCTTCCCTTTGCTCCGAGTTGATATAATCATGTGAATATTTTAGGTGAACGTATAGAATAGAACAGAATATTTACTTAGTTATTAATAATTTTATTCTTAAATGAACAAAACCTTCAATTTGGTTTCTTTCTGTGAACAATCTTGTTGGCTAATGTTGAGTCCGTGGATAGGATGTTATTGTCTTGATCATCTGTGGAATTAGTGCCGCGGTATAGATTTACAAGAAATAGCGTCTTATCGAGTAGGCGGTTATCAAAAATGCATTCATGTGCTTTAAAAACTTCTATTAAATTATTTATTTTATTTTCCTTTTCTCGTCAAGGTGGCAAATCGACCCAGAGGCTCTAGACAAATGCCACACGCTAACTTTTCCGCAGTCGTTCCACAGAAAAAATGTATGAAAATGACATTAGCTTACGACAACCTCACGCTATTTTTTCCGCAGCTAATGTCATCTTCATACATTTTTTCTGAGGAACGACTGCGGAAAAGTTAGCGTGTGGCATTTGTCTAGGGGGTCTGATACTTAATTAATTCCAGCTACATATACTATGCTTGGAGTATTTTACTACTTTAATATTTTAATTACTATTAAATTACTATTTTGATACTTATCATCACAGCTCATATACGTCCCCACCGAGGGACACGAGCCATCCTTAGCTAGTTAGGGCGATTAGGCCTTAGTCAAACCTCGCCCGCCCAGTGCGGATTGGTGACTTCACAAAACCTTTGAACTACTTCTCAGATGGTTGCAGGTGTCCTCACGATGTTTTCCTTCACCGTAGGAGCGTCAGATAAATGTACATATGAAATTCATGAAATGAAAAACATATTTGTACATGGCAGGATCGATCGCAGGTCTCCCGATTCTCCTCGGAGCACAGTTTAGTGCCAAGGCCAAAAGTATCAGAAGTATCAGAGCGTCGATGGCCCTGAGCCACCGACGCTCTGATACTTTGATACTTCTTAAAATATAAAACCTATGGAGAACATGGTAAGTCGTAAATTTTATCGCAATTGTACTGTGTCGTAGGTCCGCTATTACGTGACCACGTTGTAACAATTGTTATGTTGTGTTAGAGTTTTTCTCCTTTGTTTCATTTGCCACATTATAACCGCTGCTTGGGAGGCTTCGGACACCTATTTATGACGTTTCCTTTGGATTTGGACGGCGTATTATGAAATGTCTACAGCTTTCACGCTAAGTACTGATATAAATAAACATTTTCGTTTAATAAATAAAATGCGTTTTATTTTATAGTCATTGACATGTATGCCAGTGAACAACGTTTCGCCATAATAATTAAAAAACACCTTTATTACATTGGGTTCTAAAAAATTGTTTACGACCTATTCTCAGGCTTTACCGAATATACACAAAGAAAATCATAAAAATCGGTCAAGCCGCTTCGGAGGAGATATTAAAGGAAAGAAGATAGTATGCTGGTCTGTGGTGGGCACCCACCTATGTCAGTGTAAGTGAGACTCCAACTGTGAAGATTGCTATTGCAGCCATCGCTATATGTGCAGTGTATGGTAAAAAAGAGCTTTCATTATAGAAATAGGATATACATATAAAAGTGAACTGAAATGAAAAGAAATAAAAAAAAATGAACGACGACTCGGTTACGCAGACTGGCTGATCCTTTCACCACGGCTCGATGGCAAGTAAAAACTTGCCTTCCTGCCCATCCCAAGCGTATCCCAATACCTGCACACGCGAAAACCTTCAAAGATAACAGACAACATAATATCCGTGGCGGAGTACTGTATCTGAATCGACACGGAAGAATTGAAATGAAATGAAATAAAAAATCGCCTTTTCCATTTAACCCTATATAATGTATAATGGGCAATCTTAAACTGTTTTCATCAAATCACCGTAAACGAACGGAGTGAGATTTGCGGAGCTAGAGCGCAGCGAAGCGTAGCTCAAATCTCACTCCGTTCGTTTTCGGTGTTTTGATGAAAACTGTTTTAGAACGCCCAATATACACCTACTATTAGTACCTGTTACGCAAAAGCTATACCTAAAGTTTGCCTGTGTAGGTAGTTGGTTCTTAACCTATGAAATAATGTTTTACTTGTGTTTCTTATTTTTTTTTTCAAAATAAGTAATACTTAACGCGTGAAGTATCTCCCTCTTCAACATTATGGTACACAATAGGTATAACAACGTCGGTAAGCCAAAATGTCGAATGTTTTGCCAAAAATACGACTATTATGCTATGTGGATAGATATAACATAATAGCATGTATTAATACACATTATAATTCCTCAGTTGCTGTGGAGTCCAGATAAAGCTCGCTCCCACCTTCGGTTTTATCATTACTTACCATCAGGTGAGATGAAGGCCGAGAACTTGCCTGTTGTATGTAAACAAAAATCAAAATTTGTTTTTTTTGTTTGTCCTAGATTTTAGTCTCGTTATGGTCACCCTTAACAGCAATTTCCTATGGAATATCGGAAAGTGTGTTTTTCTTCAGATCCTTAATATGTACACTGATAAATTGTACGTAGTTATTTAGTAGAAATTTCTACTAAATGTTGGCGCCCCAAGCTTTTGATTCCATTGTGATTTCGCGAAGATACAGTCAATCATTTATATGCAAAACGTCTGGATTGAGGAGCCACCTATATTGCTTTATATTTTTAATTTCACTAAGTCCTCCAACATTATTTCTATACTACAAATTCTAGCAAAATTACTACTAAATGATCATGCACTCCAAAATAAAATTGCTCAATTAGTTTCGTGGAAATTCACGTTGACAAGTTTTGTACGTGTATGGACTGAGGAGCCACACATTTTGTATTGTATCTTCTCGAGTTTCAGCAGTATCCGAACCAAATTTTTTGTAGGTTCCAGACAAAATTACTACTAAATGATACTAAATTTTCAAAAATGTACATATAATAGTTTCCGAGTTCTAGGTGGCTCCTCAATCCAGATGTTTGAATTGAGGAGCCACCTTTAAATTGATGTAACTCTTGATGTGTGTTGCTACAAATTCCAGGATTTCGCCTACATAATTATCTAATTTGCTACTAAATCTGGGCGGGATTTCGATTGATTTCGTGATGTGGCTCCTCAATCCATAATGGCCCTATAATTTGGGGCCAAGGGGCCTCCACTCCTTTGTTGCTTCGAGGCCTCCAGACCTTTAAATCCGGCCCTGGGGGTTGTCAACTTGCCAGGTGTCGCGGTTGGAGCGGGACGTCCCGAGCAGAGGCCCAATTCTGCTCATAAGTTACAGCTGAATCGAAACTGAGCAGTTGAGATCGACCAATCAGAACGCCACATTATCACGTCATCGAACAGTTGCATGGGAATATACGCGCTACGATAGGTCTATCGCAACGGTTTTGTTTCGATTCGGCTGTAACTTATTAGCAGAATTGGGCCTCCAGTATATGGACATATTCCGACTTAACCATGGTTGGGTCGCAGTCCCAATTTTTGACCAGAGGCCCAGTTCTGCTAATAAGTTACAGCCGCATCGAAAGTAAACCGTTGCGATAGAGCTATCGTAGCGCGTATATTCCCATGCAACTGTTCGATGACGTGATAATGTGGCGTTCTGATTGGTCGATCGCACTGCTTTAGTTTCGATTCGGCTACAGCCGGCTTATTTGCAGAATTGGGCCTCTGATCACAAAAATTTAAATTTTTCATAATAAAACAGTGACTAAATACTATGACTAAATATGTTAGTTGATAATAATGATGTGAATGCTTATTAGACACCGGGTTCGACAGTAGTCTTATTACTCTGTTACTGAAGGCAGCAAATTTTAATGAAAGGGAACCTGAAAAATAAAAACGTGTCCTCGAGTGGATTCCTTTTTTGGGCAAACGTGTAGAGCGTCCTGTTACTAGATGGTGCGACGATCTTCATTGTGCGGCTAACAGTAACTGGATGCACATAACTGAAGAACGGTCTAAGTGGCGCGCCTTGGGAGACGCCTATGTCACGGTAATACTATGGTGGTAGCTGGGGTGGGTCCAGATTGGTAGGTAGTTTCCATCTTGCCGTATCTTGCCATATATTTAAGGGATGGGGGGGGGGGGGAGAAAATAAGATGTTTATATTTTACAGTATTTTAATATATAACGTGTGTGGTTGTCTCAAAACAATTACTAAATTCTTGCTTTAAGTATATCTAGTGGTTTTAGTGAGTTACTATTTTTAAAGGTGCAAACAGGTGCAAAATGGGCTTATGTGATGCCACGTATGTGAATGAATGAAATGAAAAATGCATTTATTACAAAAATAAATAAAACATACAATTTACAAACAGACCCGCCAAACCGCATAGCGGTTTGTTGGCAGGAAAGAAAAACACGATCGCCAATAACCACACAAAATATCCCAACAAACAAAATTATCAACGCCTATGTAGCTTAGTCACTACCTGTTTAGGAAACGTAAGGCCCTATGCAATAATCTCACTGCAGCTACTTCCCATTAATAAATATTAATAAGAAATAACTACAGTGAGACCATTACATTAAGAAATTATTAATTAATAAATTGTGAATTATCTACAGCATCAAATTCCTAGGCACCTGCCTAAGAATTCAATGCCGCAAACAATTCACAATAAAGTTGTAAACAGGTCATAAGTAGCTCATAATAATAGCTAAATAGGTGAAAACTTGACAGTATTTTTAATCTATTCGCAAGATTCAATGTGATGTTACGTTCATGATGAACGTCTTCTGATGAACGGTTCACCAGAAGACATCGGTCTTAATAGAAAATGTATGAAAAATCATTATTTAGAACTACACTTAGCTTACGTGACGTCGTTAGCGCGACCAATCGCACAACGTGGCGTGGCGTCACATAATCCCAGTTTGTTTGCACCTTAACCATTATGATTAAACCATAGACAGACAATCATCTTACCAATGAGTGCATTTTAATATCGTTACTTTAAGTTATTGTTTTTTTCTGTATAACTTCAATAAACCCCTTTCTCCCCCTTTTCCAATCTTATTCAAATATTTCCACATTTTAATACCTTAATCTTAATGCGATGACGAATCTTTTACAATACGGAAATCTTTCACAGTACGGAACACAGAATATTAATGTTTTCGCCAATGCGAATAAATTCACTACTTTAACAATCCACCAGCCTTTCTTTCCACAGGCATCATTTGATTTCTTCCCGATGAAGTGGGAACTTGGTCTACTCTTGGAGTAGGAAGTATGGTAGTACATCCAGAGGCGCAGAGTAGTTGTATAGCCACACTGGCCCTTCGATCTGGTCGCCGGTGTTGCCGTCCTCCCACACCCCCCTGGGGAGGTAGATGTCTCGTTCTACCGCGCCCTCCATCAGCACTGGTGCTGCCAGAATCTTCTCGCCGAGGAGGAATTCTGACGGGCAAATAATACCACCTGATTATGATGTTATAGATAAAGTTACTGGTACTGTGGTAGTGTCACAGTTTTTTCACTCATCATTCCAACCCAACCACCTATCCTACATCAGGTTAATGTTTTGTTACGGGAATGAGGAAGCTTATAAACAGCTTAATTTTAACTTAACGCCATTGTAATTTGTCAAATGAACATTCTCCAATTAGTCTCAAACAAGAAATTAGGTATTTTAAAAAACTTTTTAAAATACAAGCTTTAGTTCTCGTCAATACGAATCAAACAAGCCCAAACTTGATGGGGTTGTATCGTTTTATTGCGGAGTACCTCCAGTTCTAGCATAAGATCAGCTCCATGTCATAATAATATTGCATTGTCACGCGATATACATAATATACATATGGTCCAGTAAAATAAGCATCCAACCTTAGGAATGGCCTCGGAATTATGACCTTTGACCTTGAATATCTTGTGACGCGGACACGAGATTATATGAGACTTTTGTCCCAGTCTTTAGAAAAACAAAACAAAGGTTTTTACCAATTTACAGTTATTCGCTTCCATTCCGAGGTTTGCCACTTTTTTGGTCTTATTTGACTGGACTAATATGCATGCAAAATTTTGGCTCAATCGGAAACCGAAAAGTGGGTTACATTTAAAAACCCCTACAAGGATGTCAATGTACGTTACCACTTGTGACATAAGCTGTCAAGTCACAGAACCCAGTTATTTCACTGTCTGTTTTACCCCTCAAACCCGGAACAGTAATGCCAGCAACGAACACAGGAGACGAATCTAGTACAGAGTCATACACATAAATAGCCCGCACACCAAAAATGCAAGGTCAATAAATGAAT
This sequence comes from Schoenobius gigantellus, assembly GCA_963935595.1. Taxonomy (NCBI): domain Eukaryota; kingdom Metazoa; phylum Arthropoda; class Insecta; order Lepidoptera; family Crambidae; genus Schoenobius; species Schoenobius gigantellus. The sequence continues at coordinate 32,493,366 of OZ012554.1, forward strand.
CATAATGCAATGCAATACCTAGAGGGGAAGGAAGAAAAAGGTTAAAACCTACTGTCTTTTACTTGCACGAGTAATAGGTATATACACATTTAAATAAAACTACTTACACATTTCGGATTTACTCGCGTATATTTGGCTTGATACATTTTTTTTTTAATTATATAGCCCGACGGACGTTTCGAACGCGAGTAAATCCGAAAACTGTAGTTTTATTTAAAAAAAATAAAGTTAGCTGCAGCTTTGTCTCACCGTCCCAAACAGCGAGCGCCACCTCATCCGTGGGGTCCACCCACCAGATAGGTGGGTTGACGGGCGTGCCCCGTGTCGTGGACTCCACCATGGCCCGCACTATATCGTCCGAATAGTCGGCGTGCAGCTGCGTGTACCTCCGGCAAATTTTGACGGCCTGGAAAGAGGACAGAGAGAGGTAAGAGTCTTAGCGTTAGCTCTAATGACCTGTCCTGTTTTCTTTTTTTTTGCATTACGTCATCTTGTGATTTCGTACCGCCTGTCATAGCAAACTCGTGAAATTAAAACGATAGCAAGAGCCTTACTATCGCCATCGCGCATCGCTATTATGAGTTAAGGTACTGATAGACATGCTCATAAAAAGCATGCTCAAAATTAGCATGCTGTGTAAATACTCGAAAAAAGCAACCTTATTTCTAGTTATGTCTTGACACACGTGCTACTATGTAGGTAGCAATTGCTCAATAATGTAATGTTTTGTGGTAGTAATGAGCAAGTCTGTCATTACCTTTGAGCGGTAGGGCCACGGGTTGGTTAACGAACCTTCACAAAAGACCACGGCCACCATTACCAGTGGTACCCAGGAATTTCATTGTCTCTCTAACCGTTTCAATCGGATACTAACAATACAACAACTACCTATTCAAGCACCACTGCTTTGCGACTTAAATTATTAAGCTAAGCACCTCCGCGATGTAGTGGCTCAGACCATTTGCTATTGATCTGAAAGATTTCCTGCTGGGTTTGGCTGGTAGGGTTTCTGAGCCTGCCTGGCTAGTTATTACCATCATACTTACCCTACGTTTGTCTCCATAAAAACAATGCTAATAAGATTATTGTGTTCCGATACTGAGAGGTAAAATATTGGGTTCCTCAATTGTCGATAAGAACAGATAAAGCTCGCTTCCATCTTCGGACTTATCATTACTTACCATCGGGTGAGATGACAAAAGTCTTGAAAAAAAGAGAAAGTTGTATAAAAAAGGAAACGAATACATCGAGGGCTCTGACCTCCTCATCATGATCCCAAGGTACGAAGGAGTACTGCAGTGAGGGCATAAAGACATTCGCCTGCAGCCAGCGCACGAACAGTTCCTTGCTAGGCTTGGCGTTGTACCCGTTGCCGCCGATCATGTCGGGCAGCACCAGTGTATATCCGTTCAGGTTCATGGCCAGCAGCGTTGTGACCAGCGTGGCCAGGCCGTTGTTGAAGTCCCACAGAGTGTCCTTGTCTACCATGCGGATGAACACGGGCAGGTCTTGAGTCCTGGAGTTTGAGATTTAGAGGCTGTGAATTAGGGTAAACAAGTCTTCCCAACTGGGGTCTCTTCTTGTAACTCGTCATCGTTTTGACTACTACACTTGTTGAAGTTGAATAAAAATAGGATAATTTTGAATTACCGCATTCCGGATCTGACTTCAATCATGGGACCAAATGTAGCCACTGCTCTCACGTAAGAGCTCACTATGTGTCCTGGATGTAGGTCAATGTCACCATTTTGCATCGGAATCTAAAGAAAATATGAAAATTACAAGTGTAGATAATTGGTATACAGGTATGGGTATACCAATTGGTATACAGGTATTGGTATTTCGCTCTGTAAGCCTAGGTTCCCTTACCTGTGGAGACCAACTCGATTCACCAGCGTCAAACTTAACGCTATCAATGTCATATAAAGTGATTAATTCCTCAACCCGCTTATTGAACCACATGGCAGCTTCAGGGTTGGTGAAGTCGATGTAGCCCGGCACTGACCCGTTGTTGTTCCACCACGAGGTGTCAGGGCTGCCATCTTCGTTGAGCACTAAATACCCAGCGTTCAGAGCATTAGAATACCACGGCTCGCAGTCTTTGTTTATGAACGGGTGCACCCAAATGGTTACCCTGAAACCAAGACCTTTGATGTCTTGGATCAACTGCCTGAAGGTTGGCAATTTTCTTTCATCCACTGTCAACGACCCGTAACATATCTCCCAGAGATCGTCGATTTCAAATTGAGAATTTGGGAATCCGCTGTCGGCGATTTCGTTCGCAAAAGCCCAGAGGCTGTCTTGGTCTATCTCACGAGAGTAACGGGCCCATGTGGACCAGATAGGATACTGGATCATTCTGTAGTCGGGTATCCCTGAAGGTTTTCCCAAGTAAGTGTCGACGGCGTGTTGATGAGCGATCTTGGCGTTATCGAAGAACCAGATGTCGTAAGTAAGACTATTATATTTACGCATGGTAGAGTAAGGACTGGCTACTTCGGAGATGAAGCAAATGTGGTTATCTAAGATGTTGTTGTAGTCGACGAACAGCGGTACTTCGGGATGCACGTAGAAGTAATATCCACCGGAATTGAGCCAGTATCTCTCTGACACTGCGGCGTTGTCGTCCTCCTTCGAAATGGCGGAGTATTTCTGCAGTTTACTTTTTTGGATCGGCCAATGCTGCTGTTTCTGTTCGGGACCAGCATACCATTGTCTGTTTTCTAAAAAGCAAAAGGAACAAATCTTATACACGAAAAATTCCATTTATTGATGAAGAATATGTATATTGCTCTTGTTAAGCAGTAGCAAAAAAAGAATGTGCAATAAAAAGACTTTGAGAATTTAAAAAAAACCAGGTCTTAAAAAAAACAAAAGATAGTTAAGTAATTTTATCTGCCTAATCTAATCTTTTGTGCAGCTCAAAGCATCTTAAAAAACTTTCTAGCTGGTGTCACTTTAATACACTTACTGAAACTGTAGCAGTCTTCGAACACTCTGTCAGCTGGACCCTTCCAATGTACGGTGACCTTCCAGCCATGTCTCTCGTGGTCATAATCGTAGCTCAAACTAAAAGTGATCTCCCTATCTCCTGAGATCCCTCTGCGGCCGATGTTACCAATATTGCCGAGCACCACTGACCCTTGGCTACCTGGAGAATATTGTGGTTTGTTCATGATGCCGAATATAAAATCGAGCTGCGCCCTGGGTGTTATCTGGTTGCAGCACAGTGCACAGTACATAAAGAATAAATAAATAAGGTCTTTATGCAATGGATATTCTTTGCCGTTTGCGCTTAGGGTGGTTCAGAGAATATAAGGTTGAGGATTAAATACAAAGGATTTGCATTTGCATTGTATTGCAGCATTTTCTTTAAAATTGCTAAATCGATTGAAAAATTAATAAAAATAATTCGTCTCGGGCGGGGCCGTTAATCTGCAAAGATTCCTAAAATGAATATTGATACGTAATTATTAACAGTAGCTATAAAAGAGATCGGAGCTGGTAAGAGCTTGATGGTCTCAGTGATTAAGGTGTCATTATGGTATGTTGAAGACGCAGGTTCAATTCCTACCCGAGAGGTAAGTTTTTTCTTGTTTTATATTTATTCGTTTTACAATTTATTTGGCAATTTTAAACAAAATGTAAAGTCACAAATATAAGAAGGATGGAAATACTCACTCGTCGATGCGAGGAGGTCAAGACCTCCGTCACTCCTCTCTTCCACATAGAACATTTCCTCCGGAGCCTTTGGAACTGCGCATAGCGCCGCCGTGATTCCTGTGCACGAAGTTTTATTGAAAAAATCATTACAATGCATAATTTCTGTTGATTTACTTTTTTTAAATAACTACAGGGAAGCTTTTGGCTTTCATCTTATCTGATGGTAAGTAGCGATAAGGCTTAATATGAAAGCCAGCTCACCTGGATCCGCAACAACAGAGGCTAAGTAGAGTTTCCTAAAGCACTGCCACTTGTATAAGAGTAGATGGAAAAAGCGTCAAGCTTAAACTAAGTGGTTAGGGTCTGTAACAATGTGCGTCAGCACTCAGCGTAGATGGAGACAGCGTCAGGCTTAAACTAAGACTAAGCTTAGACCACATTTTTTGTTATAATATAAGACCGTTGGGTTGGGGCTATATGGTTAGGGTCTGCAACAATGTGCCAGGGGACCGCAGTGCTGCATGCGCCTTATCTTGTCAGACACTTCCACAACAGTATATCTTTCTCATTAATGCTAATAAGTAACAGAATATTTCTTCATTATAGTTTTTGCACCACTGTAGTGACTCTTCTTATGAGAAATATCTTTATTTGCGCCATGTCAATTTATCCCTAAGATTTCTATGTATTAGTTAGATGATAATTAAGGCATGAACAGTTTACTTATTTAGACAATATTTATGAATACTTCATTTTTCTAGGCAATTCAATTCAATTCAATATCTTTGTTGCATGACACAAGTTTAACAAAGATGTTTAGTCGAGATAAAATAGAACATATGATGTTACACCCTTGATGACAGGCTTTACGTTATTGTTCCTAATTTACGTAATTGCTTTTATATCTTATTATATTATCTTTAACCAATATCCAGAAATCATATCGATGAGAAATAAAATAATATTAGCTATATAATCTAGTACGTACCTGCTAGTAGTAGTAACAGTTCCATTTTTCGTGCCGATCTGCGCCTGCGCAAAGTTCGCTTATATAGTTATCACGGTACTCTATCAAACATGTATCGGAACAACCTTCTCAGAGGGTCTGATAACACGAGATAAATCTTAGCAAGAACAAGAACTGGAAACTCAACACTTTACTGTCATAAAAACATTTATGTAACAATTTTGAGTGGTCAAACGTATCTAGAAGTGGTCAAACTTTTTTTTAAACTCCATTCATCATTACAATACATCACCTCAGCGCTGCCATTCTTCGCATGCATATCCTAGTTCGTGCAATCCAGTCCGTATCTCATTTATGGTAATAGCACCGCTCGAATTGTTTTATCCGGACATGTATGTACACGTTACACCGAACAGCGGCATTTAGGGGCAGTTTTCGTTTCCAGGTTACAAAGTGTTGGAACGACCTGCCAGCACCTATACGGGGGTATCATTTTTAAAATTAGTTTTAAAGAAAAAGCACATTTATTAAATTTTTCAAAAATAAAGTTACCGCTGATTATTTCAATTTATTATTACGAGTGTTTCATTTATTATATTTTAAATCAATTTTATTCGTATTTTGCCCCTTGGGTTTTTTGTTGTGATTTGTCCTTTATTTTTTTTTTCTCGGGGGGAAATGCGTAACCGCACCGTACCCGCCGTTGGCTAGACAGCGAGCGTGTGTGGGGCTCTCCCGGCAGGGTGCCAGGCCTACCCACTAAAATCCCCCGGTGTTCTCCCTGCCCATATGGGCGCGCTAGGTAAGATCCACACTGCGACTCCACTACCCACGCGCCCGGGCAATCTATCGCCAAGGGGGGATTGCCCTAGAACACCTGGGCAATCCCCAGACGGAGGGCCTTACGGCGGCGTGCACGGGGCCAACCGTGCACGCAGGCCTCCACGGCAGGGTCATTAGACGGGCATCGCTTGTGCGAATGCCCGCCTTCGCCTACCTATCCGTCTGCGGCGGATGGGAGCGGCTTGAGGATCTGCCTCCCGCTCCCTCTCCGCGGCCTCCTTCTGCGAGATTACGTCCTCGCAGAAGGAGGCGACAGCCCCCCATTCCGCTTCGCCGCGAAGCATGGCCACGACCATGCTCGGCAGCGAGAGGTCTCCGCCTCCCAGCGCAGCGTTAAGCTCGCTACGCTGGAGTCGCCAGGCCGGGCACATCAATAGGGTGTGCTCGGCAGTGTCGTCGGGAGCGTCGCAGTGGTGACACCACGGCGTTTCCTCCCGACGCGCGACTCGATGCAGGTAATGACCGAAGCAGCCATGCCCAGTCAGTACCTGCACCATGCGGAACGTGAGGCTGCCCTGCCGGCGCCCAACCCACTCCTCCAACACCGTGTTGTGATTTGTCCTGGCAAATATCATAATTTTATCATTTCCCGGATAATCGATAGGATAATCCACTAAGGGTTGGACCCATGATTCAATCTCCCGTTGTACCTATATTATACTAATTCTACTGGTACCACAGAATAGATAATAGTTTGGGATAAACATGTCTCACGTGAAATGTTTAGGATATGTTGTTATTGACTTGCAGTTGCTTCTCATCTGTGTCCTCAGCCTCTCCATCAACCCGGGTAATGGCTGAAAATCGGTGTTTTTATTCTTTTCAGGGCAAAAAATCCCCACTGAACCTTGGCCCTTCGGATACCGCTAGAGAATGCAATCCGGATTGTTTGAAATTCGTAAAAATCTGAAAAATCCGCATTTTAGAACATTCTAAAAATTCGGATTTTGAAATTGAAATCAGCGGCCGTACCGCCTAACTCAAAGCGAGCACTCGCTATCGTTATCATGTCATTATAACAATAGTTTTAATGTCATAGATGACATTAGAGCTATTGTTCTAATGTCACGAAAGCGATAGCGAGTGATCGCTATGAGTTAGGCGGTAGCCCCCCCGGCGGCGGTTTTTATTTATGGATTATAAATGCCATCCCCTACTGCGTGGTATCCGCCGCCCTAGGCTAACCAACTTAGGGCTTTTAGCCCTAAAATTTAGGGCCTCAATATACATATTGGGCTTTTGAGGGCTCCGAAAAGTTGGGGCTATTTTTAGAGACTTTGAACCTAACCAAAACAAGTAAATTGAGAATGCTCTGTTTACTCGCATATTACTTGCAGTGAGGTACTAATTTGACTTTGACTGTAGGGATAATTCTATAACGCACTAAATTGTGTAATGATAGTAATGATTAATAATAATTGTGTGATAATTGTGTAAGTGTGCCTAAAGTCAAAGGTCTATGATCAATGTGTCCTGACCTGACTGACTATCATGACATACGGTGCCGAAACGTGGACACTCACAGTGGGGCTAGTCCACAAATTCAAAGTCGCTCAGCGAGCTATGTTAGGAATTTCTTTGAAGAATAAAATCCGAAACGAGGTTACCTGGAAAAGAACTATGGGGTTATTGTCTAAGAAAAAATCTATCGCAATCGGTTATAGTTTTTATCCTCGAAATCATTTCTTAAGGGTGTAAAGGGGGGGGGGGGGGGGGATTTGTAAAGGGGATCGATCCCTATTTCTCCTGGTCACGCCATAACTTGAAAACTTCTTTTTTTTTTCTTAAAAAAACGTCGCCCCACACTAGGATTTTCCCACGATTTTCCCCTGTGTTGTGGGTGCAGTTACAAACATAGAATATCACATGCACATACACCCAGACTGGAACAAATTTCTGTAGGCCATACAAAACATTTGTCCCGTACGGGAATCGAACCCGCGACCCGTTGCGCAATAGGTGATCACTCGACCTCTGCGCTAAACGTGTCGTCACTTTACCGATTTCATTTCTTCTAAAATTCAGAAAATTTCGCAGAAAATTGAAAAAATTTCGAAAACTTAACGACTATTTTAATAGTTCATTGTTCATCGTGACTTAAATGTTTTTTCTGTTTAAATAAAAAAAAATATTTAAGTTAATAGTAAAAAACATTTCATTCACGATGTAAGTAAGTAAGGTAATAATTTCTTCATTCAGCAGTAAGCCAGGTAAGTACGGACAACTCCCACTCTGTTGTATATTGTTGTAAGTATGTTGCATTATTAGTGGGGGGCCGGGTGGGCCGTCGTAGTTATTCCATAATATACCTACTATTTTTGTATAACCTGCGAGTTATGTCCTCACTGCTGCCGATACCTTACTCGTTACGTCCCTACGGTGGGAAGGATCCCACCAACCAGCCAGCAAAATTATAGGTACCCAACCATCTATTCACAGATAAGTAGGTAAGGTACAGTAAGCTCCCATTCAAGCTGTACATTTACACTACGAAAACCGCCACTATTACGACCGACATAGGATCGGTCCAAAGGTCAAACAGTATAGCTTGACAAGGAGCTTACTGTACATTGCTCAGAACAATAACTAGAGGCATAGAAGGATACGAAATCATACTCATATAGACTTATTGTGATGAATGTAAATAAGCATCTCGGATAAATAGGGTTTACTTAACTTAAACCCACAAGATTACCTAAATAAAAAAACAAATAGATAAGTCACATTGGCATATCAGACATTGGCTGTAATTGATTGGTACTATTAAACATACATTCGCTATATTTTTTTGTTTTCGAGATCCGTGTGGCTCAGCTGGGGCACAGATAATATAATACTACAGCTATCATATTATTTCAGATCTTATAACCTTTTCAACAAAAAAAAACATTCAACATTCTGTCTCTAATACATGCTTAGCTACGAGGCTTTAATTGAGGTGTGTGTTCATTGTGTTCATTCACTATCGCGGAACAAAGAAAGGGTGCGGGAGGGGAGCGCGTTAGGGACTTTAAAACGTGTGAGGCCCTGTCCTAATTGGCCATCGCTCGTACGATGATGCGATGCGATTTCTTCGTGCGATCTAACTGCTCGCGCGATAAGAAAACGTATGTCCTAATTGGCCATCGCTCGTACAATGATGCGTTGCGATTTCATCGTGCGATGAAACTGTCCCGATGCGATCACTCTCGAAATGGCTCTTGCTTGACAGAGATGCACAGTTATTGCTTTCGAGTAATATTCCTCTAATCATAAATAGTATTAAAAAAAGAAAACGTAGACCACATAATATCCTACTCTATAAATACAGAAATCATCATCATCATCATATCAGCCAAGAGACGCTCACTGTTGGACATAGGCCTCCCCCAAGGATCTCCATACCGATCGGTCCTGCGCCTCCCGCATCCAGCGGCTTCCCGCGACCTTTACCAGATCGTTGGACCACCTTGTGGGGGGCCTACCAACACTGCGTCTCCCGGTACGCGGCCGCCACTCGAGGACCTTTCCGCCCCAACGGCCGTCAGTCCTACGAGCGATGTGTCCTGCCCACTGCCACTTAAGGTTTGCAATTCTTTTGGCTATGTCGGTAACTCCAGTTCTTCTACGGATCTCATCATTTCTGATGTGATCACGTAGAGAAACCCCGAGCATAGCCCTCTCCATTGCCCTTTGGGTGACTTTGAGCCTTCTTATGAGACCCATTGTAAGCGGCCACGTCTCAGTTCCGTATGTCATCACTGGTAACACGCACGAATTGAAGACTTTCGTCTTGAGACACTGCGGTAGATGGGCCGAGAATATGCTGCGTAGCTTCCCGAACAGAAATAAGCGCGGTGAATTTCGCAATCAGTATTTCGACGTACGAAATAACGAAGATTTTTACGAATATTTATCTATGACAACAGAAACCTTTGATTACATCTGTAATGGAATACGCAACGATTGTAATCTTAAGGTTACAAACTTTAAAAGACCCATAAGTGTGGAAGAAAGATTGGTGTTAACATTGAGGTAAGTTTCTTTTATGTATTTAGTTTTATTATTTGCATTTACAACGCTATAAATATTTCCTTCAAATAAATGTTTAAATTAGAAAAAGGTATTTTTATTGTCTCAGCTCTTTCCCGGACAGGATTCGAATCTGCATCCTCGAGTAACCGGCTCGATGTTCTAAGACAATATTACAAGGTAGCACGCACTTCATTAATTAGGTCTTCTTCAAATGTCATGTTGAACCAAACCACAGAACCAAACCGAACGACCTAATAACACAAAATGGCAGGCCGGCCGGTGGACGTACCCCTCCCTTGCCCCTCGCCGCTTGGTCGCGCGAGCGGCGTGAATTAGGAATTAGGACATTCAGTACTAGGCATGGGTAATATCGGATTTTCGCTGTATTGTACCGTATCTATATATCGGTTTTGAATATCAGATATTGAAACTATATATTTCAATATCTATATATTGTCACATCGTACACATATTTTTAAATATTTCGGTTTTGTGAATAAGTTTTGAATGATATCTATGAAATTCGACCGTCGACACTGAGAATTTACGTTGCAAAACATAAGGTCTAAAACTAATTTGACATTCATTGAAAGATTATAGGTAAAGCTTTTGCCCGCGGCTTCACTCGCGTTAAATTAGGGGTTAAAAAAAAAAAGATTTAAAAAAAATAAGGCAGGTATTTTTCGTTGGTAACAAAGAGACTGTGTACCGATTTTTAGCTTCCTTCCTTGAAAACTGCAAAAAGTCCCATATAAAATTTAACCCCCTCTTTTAAGTGGTTGGGGGCAGATTTCCAAAAAAAAAAATGATGCACGATTTTTTTGTTAGTCACAAATAGTTCGCGTACCAATTTTTAGCTTTCTACCTTGAAAATTGCGGAATGCTCCATTTAAACTTCCACCCCCCATTTTAGGGAAGTGGGGGGTTAGAAAGAGACAAAAAGTAGCCTATGTCACTCTCTATCCGTTCAACTATCTCCACTTAAAAAATCACTTCAATCCGTCGCTCCGTTTTGCCGTGAAAGACGGACAAACAAACACACACACACACTTTCCCGTTTATAATATTAGTATGGATAAATAAATAGTTTCAGAACACTTGGGTCAAAGTACTTAATATCATACTTTTTTGCAAATAATTAACTTTAGATTAAACCTTATTTTGTTGCTAATAACGTTCAAACTAAATCGATACGCTCATTAGTTCTGCCAACATAACAATATTTCTCGCTCGCTCATGTATATATTGTTAAACTGTGGCTCAGTCGTATCTATGTTTTTAGTCAGATTTCCGAGTATCATAGATTTTTTGGGTATATGCGTATTGTTTATTACTTGGTTATGGCCGGTCGGTGAAGTCGTGCGATATCCAATATATAGTTTGTTCGCCGAGCGATATATAGATATTAGATATTGTGCCGGTACATAGATATTGTATCTGTATACGATTTGTATCGCCCACTCCTATTCAGTACAGCTGAAGTATATTTGATCGCACGAACGTCCGATTTAACAATGCGTCGATGGTCGTGCGATGAAAACTAGACAATTTGGTCGTATCGCATAATCGCGCGACCGCCAATTAGGACATTCAGTAGAATCAGTATGTTTGATCGCACGATCGCGCGAACAGTTTCATCGGACGCACCCATTATCGCCCGAGCGATGGCCAATTAGGACAGGGGCCCGATTCTCAGTTTTTTAGAGATATCTCTAATTCGACATATCTCTAATACTTTGCATCTCTACTAAAAATCTCTATGATATGAAAAAAAATGTCGATTGCTATCTACCACTAGGCATAGACATTTCTCTATCGTGACATTTTGAGAATACGGAAACTGTGAAATATTCGACATCCGCCATTTAATTTCGACATATGTCGAATTCGACATGATGTCTATGGCTTGAGAATCGGGGGCCAGGGCCTTAGACTCAGTGGGTCCGAAACGCTCGCAGTTAACACGTGTTTTTTCGAGATGCCGCTATTAACTGAGTTTTCTCCGCGTGAAATCGCAGATATTCATTTTTATTACGGAATGTGCCGAGGAGTGGCAAGAGCTGCACGTACTGCGTACATAGCTGCGTTCCCGAACCGTTTGCAACCCTCTGCTCGGAATTTTCAAGAAGTACATAGAAGATTTAGTAGTTGGTCATGGATTAGCTCGAGAACATCGCGAACAAGCCGTTGTCATCGATACGTCGATTGAAGAAGCTGTGTTGAACGACGTCTTCGCTGATCCTACAACCAGTACTAGACGTCTTGCGGCACGTCATGGTATTTCCAAAACTGCAGTATGGCGCATTTTAAAAAAAGAAGGACTGCACCCTTTTCACTATCAGAGAGTGCAACACCTCAATGAACATTTTGATAGGCAGCCAAGGTGCGTCACGTCCGCTTGGATTTTAAGAAAATTAAGGGACATCCCTGATTTTCCCCAACGGATTTTGTGGACAGACGAGGCTACTTTCACACGAGCCGGCGGCATAACAAATTGTAGAAAGGAGGTCTTTTGTATTTGCCCAAATCATGTACCGAGGTACAAATTATATAAAATGAAAGATTCTAATGTGTTGAAAATGTCCCAAGGGCTAAAATCTTTTCAAACTCAATAGATTTTGCAAAAAATAAGATAAAAAATGATAAGTGAATGCGAAACTTCGAGAAACGAAACGTAATTAGCTATGGACGTCAAGGTTTGACATTGACAATCAGTTCCCCTAGTATTACTATTCTCTTTGCAAATTTATTTTGCAATGCAATCAGTCATTGTTATGGTCGCTTGCTAATATATTCACTTAAATAATCTTCTTATATTATAGGTATTTAAAGAAGTTGAAGTTCTTCTAATTAAAAATCTGGAGTTTGTTATGTGTGTGTGTGCCAACATCTATTGCGATCGCTTACAAATCACCAGTAATTGTGAATTTGATACTTCTATAGAATACAATGGTGGCAATTCTGTTGGCACTAATTCGATTAAACTAAACTAAATTTAGTTTTAGAGCTGTCAAATTGTGTTTTCAGTTAAAATTTTCGAACAAAAAATACGATTTGACAGCACTAAAACTAAATTTAGTTTAGTCTATTCCAACTAATGCCAACAGAATTGACACCAATATCCTAATGACTTTTCACTTTTTTTCTTTTTTTTATTGGGTATTGTTTGCCAATGGCCAAAATAAACACCATACCACAGACTATGTGACACTTATTAACAAGATTTATAACGCTTTGGAATATGGACTTGTTACGAGTTTTATTGTAATATTTGTTATAATTAAGTAAAAACCCTATTTTTAGTATTTTAATAGTTGGAAACCCTTTACTGCACAGGTTTGGAGAATACACTACGCTAATACGCTTTTTTTAATATTGATGCTATGTTGCCAGTAATTAAAATGTTTAAGTTATAATTTCAGGTGGTACAAATGGTTTAAAGAAATGATTTTTTTTATTTTATGAATTTTCCGATTTTTTTACATTTGTAATAGCATAGTTGTATGGAAGAAAAAATGGATCCTTTGCACCAATGGCGTCACGAAAACCCTCCAACTAGCAAAAAAGTCCTATAATGAAAATTATAGGACTATCAAGACTAATACCACTCTTATATCAGCACTGGCAGACTTCTATTCTTATAATAGTATTCGACAAGCTTTGATATACTCAAGATTACTTGTTCTTAAAACTACGGCTTATAGTACACTACAGGATTAAGTTATAAATATTGTTATACTCAAGGTAACTTGATCTTATGACTAAGGTTTATAGTTTACTACAAAACTAAGTTAAAAGACAGTTATAGGACGTATGTGCATGTAGCAAGACTAATAGTCTTTGTAAAATTTATGATCCTGTAGTAGCATTTAGTGAGAGTAATAGATTTTATTACATACTTAGGTGAGACCTTAATAAAATTGTGATCAAAACTATTATAAAAGTAAATATAAAATGGAGGCAAATAGTTCTTAATAAAATTGAAATAAGCGCTTTTATGCTTATAATAGTCCTAACACACTCTCAGGCAAGAACTTTTTTAAATATGGCGAATATTAGATTTATTATATTTTTATAAATTTATTTAAACAATTGTGTAACGTTCGATTTATAGAGGCGCATGAAAAATAGTATAAAAATAGCATATATATCAACATTGAATATTACTTCCCAATGATTTCACACCCTATACCTATCTATTGACATTCTCATAAACTATGCTGTCATGAATAGTAATATTTAAAGTTATGTTAAATGAATTCTGTACTTATTTTAATTTCAATTTCAACGATTGCTCATTATGATAAACATAAACGCATAAGACAAGTTTTAGAAAATATACTTATAACCAATAACGAAGTATATTACTAGCATATTTTAAACAAGATTTGTTTAGTAAAGAGATTATGTGAGACGCTTATAGAAGTTAACAGACTTATAAAGGTTGTGTGTCTATAATTATTAGACTCATTATATTTCTCTAATGCTATCACAACTACATAATAGTACTTAATAACATTCTGTAAGTTGATTATACGATTGTTATAAAACCAAATGCTCCTATAAGTGTGCCCAAATCCAGGGTTGTAACAAACTATAAGTATCTTATAGCTATAGCTTAAAATAAAATTGTCTTATAGATAACTAGCTTCCGCCCGCGACTTCGTCTGCGTGGAATAGTTACTTTGCGCTAACGCTAACTTTAACCCGCGACTTCGTTTATATAGGTGAGTAAGTACTGGGTCTTATAATGTTATATCATGTAGATTGTAGGTTATTCTCAAAAAACTAAACTAATGTTATTTTAAAGTACTTCTGCGTACACAATATTTTTAGTTTTGTTTTCTTCCCGCAGAAGTAGATAGCTAACTGGGGCCGCCGCCCTTCCCTCTCATGACTGCCCGCCGGCTTTGCACATTGCGCGCAGTACTCGACCATTATTTTGCTGTGTTATTTTAAAAATGCTATATCTCCTAAGATATTCATTTAAATCGAATGATGTAAAAGGCAATTTTGTTTTAAATTAAATACTTGTGATGAATAACGTATTTATTTGCATAAGGATTAATATCATGTTTATAAAAACACGTTCGCAAATAATGCATTATTTTAGAACAAATTTGGTTAGCATTAAAAAGGTTCTAGTGAGCTAAACTTAAAAGATAGACATATGCTGTCGCGGACTTTTTTTTAGAACTTTTAAAGGGGAACAATTCTGTCATACATGAATTTTGCGAAACTTTAACCGTTTACGCAGCGCACGCAGCGGAAGCTCTCAATAGGAAAAAAATCCCCCGATTTTGAAACATTCTTGATTGGTGCTCCGCTCCTATTGGTCTTGGCGTGATGATATATAGCCTATAGCCTTCCTTGATAAATGGGCTATCTAACACTGAAAGAATTTTTTAAATCGGACCAGTAGTTCCTGAGATTAGCTCGTTGAAGCAAACAAACAAACTCTTCAGTTTTATAATATTAGTATAGATTATAAGCACATAATTTGCTAGTCGCACCTTAAGAGACCGTCTACATTTCAAGTGCAGTTTTCAATAAATGTGTGGGCGGCGTTAATTGACGACACATTGATTGGGCCGATTATTCTGTCAAGGACATTAAACGGCGAACTGTTTGTCCCTTTTATGAGATGATCTCCCCCTTATGTTAGAGGATGTGCCACTGGCAAGAAGAAGACACATGTTTGTCCAAATGGACGGATGCCCTGTTCACTACGCCACGATTGTGCGAAATTTCGTGAATCAAACCTACCCCAATCGCTGGATAGGTCGAGGACCTGTGGGATGGCCAGCACGCTCACCTGACATGACACCACTGGATTACTTTTTATGGGGTGTGATGAAACAATGGGTGTACAGCACTACCGTTAATACGGAGGCCGAACTTCACGATCGCATTGTCCAATATGCGGAAAATATCAAAAATGACCTGGACATGGTCCGCAGGGCTACGCAACAGATTTCCTTACGTGCAATGATGTGCTTGCAACAGCCTGGTGGCCATATTGAACATTTAATGCATTAAGGGGCCACAGTACCTACTACTAGCATCGCCATTCGTTTTTTATCAATTATGATGAATTAAAGACGTTTCTACAAAAAATAGAACAGTCAGGAACTCAATATATATATTTTAGATTTTTGGGAGCCATTCAGGCATAGATAAAAATATAAAGGAGTAATCATAATCAGAATGATTGCTAAAAGAGGCCACTTTAAGCAATAATTATATTTTCGACTATTCTATACGGTTAATGGGTACCAAATACGTAAATATAAATCTGAAGTATCTATATTGAGTTCCTGACTGTGTGCTATTTTTTGTAGAAACGTCTTTAATTTATCATAATTAATAAAAAACGAATGGCGGCGCTAAACACAGTCAATATCATTTAGCATTCGTTCATTGATTACGAAAGCGATCCAATCGAAATTGAGAAATTACAGAATTCCATTTTTTAATAACGAGGTCATTGGGTTCGATTACGGTTATCGATTAATCGACGAGTTACAAATCGTACCTCCTGGAAATGATTTCGGCCATCTTGGATTATTGGACGATAGTTCGTGCAAAATGACGAAGCCGCTAATGTGACCACAACATTACCTACACGATAACTTGTTAGCGCACAAAACGTACGAAGCTTCGGCACGAATTATTTCGGGACGATAGGCGCAGGTGGGGCCGAAGTTAGTCATATAATTTGTGGTGTTAATCATAATTAATACACTTAATGTGTTTAGGGATGCTCTAAAAATATCGATATATCAAATTAAGTCGATACTAAAATATCTATATATCAGTCTAGTAAGTAGGTCGATATACTGATATTTTATCGATATTTCTCCTTTTTTTAAAAGCTTACTAAAATCCAACGTAGTTTTATATCCCTTCTACACGATGGACTACGATGGTGACCATCACTGTACATTACTCTGGTTTATAATAGTTTTAGAGAGAAATTCAGTTTTCTTAGTAAAGTCAACATGATGGATGACCATTCACACTCTACACTGTTGACTCAACAGTGTATCTCTTTGAGACACACCACACTCTACTCATCGAGAACAGAATAATTTTGTAGACTTCAGTGTTGCCAGTAACAGTATTCTTTACGTTTAGTGGGTATTTTAATTTGGGTTTTTGATATTTCGTCACAATGTCGAATTTTTTTTCGATACTGATATATCAATATCGGCGTATCGTCGATATCGATATATTTAGGCGTCGATATATATATTTATTGCTTTTCCGATATATCATGGCATCCCTAAATGTGTTAATGTGTGTCGTGATGAGAGTGGGAATGTGAGATATTCGAGTACGTAGTATCTTTATGTAGTCTGTGTATTCGAGATATTTCTTTTGAAGTAAGATGTGTAGCATCTTTAGTCTGTGGATATAATCAACGTGGTATATGTGTTCTGTGATCAACGTTTTCAACACAGATGAGAAAGTAAGTTTTCAACTCAACTTTAGCTTTGATTCGAAATACAAAAAGCGGGTACCTCTATTTGCGATGGCTGAACCTAGAATTAGACAAATTAAAATAAAAACAGATGTAGTCAAGCGTATCGCAAAAGAAAAAATTGTATACGAAAAAGAAGCTGAACAACAGAAAAATCGCGTGCAAAAGTTTAAAGACGAAGGACAAGACGAGTATAATATTCGCAAACAAGAGGAAGTTTTACAGGAATCCTTGATGATGGTCCCAGACTGTCAAAGGAGGTGATAATTTCAAGTATTTTCAGTAGTTTTTTTGTACAATTGCACTAGAACATGGCATAGTATCACAGGAAATTGCACATAAAGTAACATACTGCAAAGCTTATGTTCAGTTTACACCAAGAATATCTTTTTTAAAAAATTTTTATTATCTTTAATATTATTAATTGATGCGAATTAAAAAATACTATTGTTTTATTGCCTGCTTTTACAAACACATACCTACTCAAGCAACTTATTTTTACAGATTAGTCAAGGCGGTTGCTGAACTTAAAAATATTTTAGAAAGTGAGCAAGATTTGAAGGAACAAGAGGTCTATATTGTTGCTGAACAAGTTTTAAAAGACGCAGAAATTCAGTTACCATCAAAAGCAGAGTCATAATCACCTTTTTGTTAACTTTCAATATTTATTTTTTCATATACTTTATTGCAATCATGTCTTACAATCATAGTTATTATACTTACCGAGGAAATGACAATACATTCCAAAGAAAATTTCGTCATCCTAATATTGTTCCGCCACCTCCTCAGCCTCCTCCATTTCTTATGGCACCAGCACCACCAGCACCTATATCAGACCAAGAGTTCCTACAAATATTTGAAGGCGAGATGCCTACAAAAATCATTGTTAAAAAGACAGAACCATTTGTTATATCAGAATTCCGTGAGAAATTGAAAGATTTGTTATGTTCTCTGAATGAACTGAAGAGAATTGAAGGAGACATGTCTGAAAACAAAGAATCTTATTCAGATGACGAATGGAATCTTAAAATCAATGAAATTAATCAGAAAAAGGATAAAATTAATGAAAATTTATCAGCAATCAATGATACTTATGTAGACACCTTAAAGAAACAGATAACAAAGAGAATTGCTAAGAGACAAAGACAAAAACGTCTTCGAATTGAAAGAAGGAGAATAAAAGAGGAAAGAACAAGAGAGTTAGAAGAAAGGTCTCGTCAAATCGATGAAAACTTACAAAAGATCAAGGATAGCATTTATAAAGCCAAACAGGTCAGTAATAAAATAAACCATGTCTTTAAAATGTTACATTATTTTCATTATAGAAAACATTTTTGTGCCTTATACAACCTGAATTAATTTCAGGAGGAAGAGGCAAAAATTCAGGCTGATCACATACTGAAGGAAGTGTTGAGGAAAAAACATGATGCCAGAAAATGTTTAAATAAATTAGAAGCCCTCAAAAAGCTGCACAAAGCCCGCTTGAACACAGCTAAGGGCAGAGGTCAAACTGTTTCTGCACATCTTATTGAGGAATTTGAAACTAAAATCGGTGTGTATATTTTGGTTTGGTATCATATTCATAAACCAAGACTTAGTTTTTATTTAACCCAGTGGTAATTGATAAAAAGCTCAAAAAAGTTATCCTTTCCAACTTTAGATTAAAAAAAATTGTGATTCCAGAACATTGCAGTGAAATGACCGAAGGGACTTGAGGCATGAAAGGCTGTGGTCTGGTCCTATGGGACTACTGAGAAGAATAATCCTCAGTTGTCCCATTGGGCTCCTCAATGGGACTAGTGAATCTGACACAAGCAACCTTTGTAATGGTTTAAAACAATCATAGTTTGTGGTGCCTACAAATTAAACATGAAAATATTTTTGTTCTGAACTTTATTAGCGTAGGATTAGGATAATGATGAGACTGGCATGAACTTGCTCAAAATCTCCTTAATTTCAAATAAAAACAAAAGGTTTTGGAGTTTCTTGTAAACGTAATTTCACCCTATACATATTCATTTCTAGAGAAAATAAAACTGTTGTGGGCTCAGAAATTGGAAACCTATGAGAAGGAAGAGTGTCAACTTCGTTTGAAGCTTGAAGAGGATGCTGTGCAGGATGCAGATGCAAGCAACCCTGAAGTAGAAATAACGGCAACTCTTAGGAAATGGCAACATGTTTTGTTTGGTGACGAGAATGCAATTCCTCAGGTGGATTTCCATGGAGATCTCAACAGATTTATTTCTGTCAGGTATTACAGCTTTTTATGGAACAGCTGATTTTTTTTCGCAATTTCGAGTTTGGTCCCATAGTAAAAGTTGTCATTTTGCTTGTTTAAACAAGCACACAAAATTTGGCTCTTGCTTGAAAAATAACCCAGTATGTATTTCCTTTTTTTTGTATTTTTTTTTATTGCAGAAAGTTGACAAACAAGCAAACTGCCCACCTGATGGTAAGTGGTAACAGTCACCTATAATACATGTGGGTCTTGTGAGATTCGCAGCAAAACTGCAACCCCCACAAGAACCACAGTGTACGTTGCCAACTTGTGACGCAAGATGTAAAGTCACAGTACCCAGTAATTTCACTGCAATATCTTACCCTTCAAACCGGAACACAGCAATGCAAGCACTGCTGCTTTGCGGCAGAAATAGGTAAGGCGGAGGTACCTAAGCAGACGACCCTGGTACAGAGTCTCCCTCCAGTAAAAGTATACACTGGGTTAGTCTAAATAGGTGTATCAGGCTGAAAGGGTGAGAAAGAACACATAATAGTGAACAGCTTTTGTTCTAGCACTTTTAAAATATTAATATTATCTAGGTTATTAACCTCTCAAAACAAACTATGCTGTGGTAGCCCCCTAGCCATTAGCTGTTAGTTTATATTACGGTTATTCCAAGGATATTAAAATGGCCAAATTATCTATGCACTGAGTTTTAAAGGATAAACATGTGCTACTCCAATATTTTATCCGCCGAGCCGCCCACGCCGTCATCTAAAGAGCGTTGGTGGCGCTGTGGCCTCAGCACTGGACTGTGTTCCAAGTAGAATCGGGAGGCCCATGATCGATCCTGCCATGTACCAATGTTTTTCGTTTCATGAATTTCATATGTACATTTATCTGACGCTCTTTACACTGAAGGAAAACATCGTGAGGAAACCTGCATACACCTGCGAAGTAACTCGAAAGGTGTATGTGAAGTCAACCGATCTGCACTGGGCCAGCGTGGTTTGACTAAGGCCTAATCGCCGTACCCTAAACTGGTTAGGGTAGGCTCGTGCCACTTGGTGGGGATGTATATGAGCTGTGATGATGAATAATCCTTTATAAAAGTAATCGTAATAATCGTTTTCTGTAATGTAACCGTTTGCATAATGTTAGGCAATACTCATGTTTAGACCTCCACTGCTTGAAACACCCATCTTGATATACCCAGTATAATTTTTAATTTTGTATTTCCTATAGAAATGATGATAGTCAATTGCTATTGCTTGTATAACTACTACTACTTTTAGATGCAGTTTAAATTAAACTGGCGATGTTTAAATGACAACCCTGCATGGGCAAGCTAGTCGCTGGTACAGGTTCTGAGCTGGCTGGTGTAACAATAAATTCTTTATTTCCTGCAGAAAGTGTACAATGTCCCTCGTCCTAATCACAGTAATATATCCAACCAGTAGAATTCTGTATTACTATTACAAACATACCCTATGTAAAAGTTAAACATGCTTTATTAATCCAACAACTTAATTGTTACAGAAGCCAATGGGATCAGTATCTGAGCAATGAAGGTACCCCTCTGCCTGTAGGTTGGGTGACGCCGAGGGAATTAAGTTAGATCTGTAACAGCTGAACTTTTCTCCACAACCATGATTTTCTATACAATGCTGTAGGATTGCCTTGTAAGAGTGAGGGAGGATGTGCGCGCGCAATGTATGATAATAGACACAGCTACGAAACATAGATCATGAATAGAGTAGTATTTTAATAAAGTTTTGGATATCATCACATGATGTTGTAGCACATTTTATCTATATCGCGCGGCGGCTTTGAACGTATGTGTTTAATTTGGAAAATGTATTTGCTTATTAAAATTATTTACATTTATATTTTTGGTGTTCTTAAAATTTTACACCTTATATATTATTTTAAACCAACAGTAGTTATAGATTTCATTCTAACCAAGGCTTGTGAAAAATGTTATCGCTAAATTCCTTCCTGACTTCGCCTTATACGAATCTTCCTTGGACAACAAATGGAAACACTGAATCGCAAACGTTCTCGATTTCAGCTATGTGTTCCTCGTATTCACCATTTCCAGCGTATAATGGCACATTTAACGATTCATTTTTTATAATGAGCCACCGGAAACAGTTCATCAGTCGGTAAATGTGTAAAAACTCTTTCCTTCTTAGACTATGGTAAAGTGCGGTAAGCTCTGGTGACAAGGCAAAGGGTTCATTTTAGAGAAGCCCGTTTGGCTCGCTAGGCTCATCAACAATGTTTATAACAGTCTTCGCTGGTATCATCAGGCAAGATAAAGGTAGTGTCCCCAAAATAAAACCACGAAGGTTGATTTCTTCCGTAGGCACTTTTTCAATCAGTGGTCAATGCTAGTCACAAACAATGTCTAGAGAAGTGTCTAGAATAACCCCCCACACGGACCAGAAAATTCACATCTTGTTCAGCTACCAAAAAAAATCATATTTTAATGTAGGAAGCCTTAATTTTGTTTCGAAAAGCAATTTGAGCTGCATTCAAAGATTTTTAAAAATCGCCTGTCAGAACCGGTCATCGACCCTAACAAAAATCTATCATTCGGAACATATCTCCGCAAATATTAAACTTACGTCTAAAACTTGAGGATGACAAAAATACAAACAACATCTAACTACAACCAGAATAGAGCCGAACCATAGTGGGACAAGTTGAAGGGTTAACGAATATTTCTATTTATTTACTACCTACGTTTTTTGAGTTTCTTACCGCGTAGAAGTATTTTACACCACAGATTTTTTTTTTTTTTAATATATTTGGTTCACACCTTGAAACATACACAGCACTATTATAATGTAACAAAAAATACAACAAAAAGCGCGCACGGTGTAGTTTCTAATATTAGTGAACACGTGCATTATAAATTTTCACAGTGAAAGATCATATTTCATCGAGATTTAAGGCACTACATGTGCCATCCTGACGTTCACTACAATTCAACCAACAACAAAACTCACGAGGGGCAGTTTACGCTCACAAATCATCAAGGGCTTTAAATATAGCAGTCCTTACTGAAGCTAGAGAACCAGAGAAAATGTCGACTTTCATTGAATTTTATTGTAACACGAGAACGATCTATATAAAGGGCAGTAGTAACCAATATTTGTCCTGCATTGTGGAAAATGGAAACTTTTACGGTTTAGTATCCGGCTACTTGGACGAGGAATTTCTAATTATTAAAGTTATAATATAACAAGACAGTCATGAATAATGAAACAAAACATCGGCATTAAGTCTTTTATTCGTCGGCGCCACAATTTTGAAAATCAGTATGAAATAATACGTAAAAACACACCAAACATCTCACTCCATACCCTACGTTAGCGTTACAGATACGTCTAATTACACATAATGTTAAAATTACTCATAAAAAATTATTTAAACACTAGTGTTTTCGTTGTAGAATGACCTCTTATTACCAGCTTCAACAAAATCTATATATATTCTATCTACACTCTCACCTTTTCACGGGCGCTTAAAACGTGTAGAAAGACATCCATAAGCAGCTCGTACGCAAATTTCAGTGTCGAAATGATAACAAAGATCAATGATTTTGAAAATTATTGATAAATATCTATGATCGACAAACATAGTTCAAAATGAGAACCTGTAAATAAACCATTTTATTCAGTATAAATATTATAATTACGAGGGAATTGGTCTCAGCAGGTATGAAGCATATTATAATATTTTTATAAAGCATGAAATTTATCAAGTGATATTAACGAAAACGAATACCTACTTATATAACATTTTTCTCGCTATATTAAAAAAAGTGAGTTCGTTATATACTGTATAAATATAAATTGTGATGTAACTATTTAAAATCCACGCATCAGATTTTTAGCTATAAAGAGATTTAATGTTATAGTCTGTGCGTTCCAGATAAGCAGATTTGCAGCAATTCAACATTTTTAGTATCAACACGTTCTATTAGATTTTAGTGTTCGTTCAGCTTTCATGCGGTTAGCGTTAGACGTTAGCACCAAAAAGTGGTGATATCTGCCCGCACTTTTTTTTAACAAAAATAACTATAATTGAATACAAATATTATTGATTAAAATAAATATCATTTTATTTCCAAGTATTACATTAGTACAATTGATATACTTAATCGAAATACAACATTGAAGAATATATTCGGAACGTTGGAAGATACATTTTCATCCCCTGTTAAAATATGTGCGTGTGGTGTGAGAGCTCTTTTTTTAAAAGTTATAAAATTTTTACGAAATCAAGGAAGAATTTAGGAAATAATTGTGAAAACAACATGGTGAAGATAAAAAAATTGTGAAATCAATAGGGAGAAAGTTCTGGTCGATTAACTGGAACACTCACTCTGCCAACCAGAGAAAATACGTAACTGCGGTCTCAAAATATATTAGATATAAATGTTCAACATTTTTATGTGGAATAATTGTGTTGAATTTGTGAAACCTATTCACAAATATTCAAAAGATTTTAACGGTTTATAAGGATTTGGCAAAGGTTTATTTGGAACACTCAGTTCTCTTATGGTGCAGACAGAGTGTTCCTAAACTTATCAACTTTGGCTAAATAAATCGTTAATATTCTTACTCTGTTTTACGAGTATAACGCAGAGTCAATTTGTGAAACAAAAACCTTGACGTAAAACATAATAGTTAGAGATAAAATTAAAAATATACTTTCTTTACAACATCCCGTGCGAGAGCTCCGTATTTTAGATATTATTTACATAACCCGAACTTAAATACAAACGGAGGTCACATCAGAAATTGTGAAAATGTTGTCACTAAAATTTTGACTCATTTTTTATTTCAGAGCTTGTTTAATTTTTACAATAATCAACTTTATTACATTTCTAAGCGAGAAATGCATAGGGTGACCATTTTTTTGTCGGACACATTTTTTTAAATGCTTGGAAAAAAAGGTAGAGGAGGCGTTACGCCAAGAAGCTTCAGAAAGTTCAAAGGACAGGGACAGTTTCAGTGACGGAGGCAGCAATGAGAAACAATGACAATGATGAGGAAGACTTTTTTAATTCTGTTACTCAGTGTAAAAAAAACCTAAGAGCCTCAAATCATTAAAGGCTAAAGCTCAATCTCTCGTCAAAATGTGGCTAGACACGAAATCCAAAGACTCTTTTAATGATGCGGCATTCCTCGAGGAACAGATATTTATAAATCTGTTTACTTATATTAAATATAATACTGCTATACCCTCGAGCGCTGCAGTTGAACGTCTTTTTTCCACCGGCAAAGATATTTTAACACCGCTCAAAAGTGATTGTAAAATCCCAATTGAATAAAGAATATTGAATTTGAATTTGTTTTCCCGGATCAGTATAATCTGAACATATGTAAATAAAAAAGCATCTTTTAGGCGAGCATGTACCACCTTAGGCATAAATAATATAAAAAAATTAAAAAGTACAAACAACAATATTTTATTTGATGTATGCATGGTCACCCTAAACAAATTTCTCACATAGAAATGTAATAATGTTGATTATTGTTTAAATTAAACAATCTCAGAAATAAAAAACGTGTCAAAACTTTAGTGACAACATTTTCACAATTTCTGATGTGGCCTCCGTTTGTATTTAAGTTCAGGTTATGTAAATAAAATCTAAAATACGGAGCTCTCGCACGGGATGTTGAAAAGAAAGTTTTTTTTTCATTTATTCTCTAACTATTATGTTTTACGTTAAGGTTTTTGTTTCACAAATTGACTCTGCGTTATACTCGTAAAACAGAGTAAGAATATTAACGATTTATTTAGCCAAAGTTGATAAGTTTAGGAACACTCCGTCTGCACCATAAGAGAACTGAGTGTTCCAAATAAACCTTTGCCAAATCCTTATAAACCGTTAAAATCTTTTGAATATTTGTGAATAGGTTTCACAAATTCAACACAATTATTCCACATAAAATGTTGAACATTTATATCTAATATATTTTGAGACCGGAGTTACGTATTTTCTCTGGTTGGCAGAGTGAGTGTTCCAGTTAATCGACCAGAACTTTCTCCCTATTGATTTCACAATTTTTTTATCTTCACCATGTTGTTTTCACAATTATTTCCTAAATTCTTCCTTGATTTCGTAAAAATATTATAACTTTTAAAAAAAGAGCTCTCACACCACACGCACACGTATAAACCAGTGTTACTTTCAATTGCATTATCTTTTTCAACACCTTGTTTTAATATTATACTGCTCAACCACATAATATTTAATAATAAACGTATAAGTTTATTTGTGGTTCACTTAGACAGGACTCGAAAGTCTAAGCAATCAGCAATCAAGCCTATGTGGTAATTCGATATAATTTATACAATACTAAGTCTTATAAAGAAATCACGAATGGCAGACTAAAGGTCATTGCACACCGAAAGCTGGCCGTAGGAACGAGATAGTTCAAGGTTGAGATGCTTAGCGAGCTCCTTTTCTTTGAACTTTCACTGAAGTAACATTTAAGCACTATCCATAGATTCTAGATCGCGCATAATTGATTATATTATTGCTAGGGGCGTTGTGAATGCTTACATAAGCCACAGCCTGGAACACCTTTCTCTAGCCGAAGTCTCATTTTACATTCGCAGTTCGCAGATGTATGTGTGGAGCTGGGAAGTATGCAACCGTAATTAACCAGGGGGGCTACCGCCTAACTCATAGCGATCACTCGCTATCGCTTCGTGACATTAGAACAATAGCTCTAATGTGATCTGTGACATTAAAACTATTGTTCTAATGTCATGATAACGATAGCGAGTGCTCGCTTTGAGTTAGGCGGTACGGCCGCAGGAGTGGAGCCTCTTCTTCGTCTCGCCTCATAAATACCATAGATTAAATAAATCCGTTTTTGCATCGAGAGTGCCAGAGGATTGGGACCAAGACCAAAATGTATGATTTTTAAGTTAATTAATAAAAATTCCATATGACGAATGCAATTTTCAGCCGCAATCCAAATAACATGTGCCGATAAATTTCGCCCGACATTATTCGGAGCCGTTTAAATCTACACATTTATTTACCGATTTAATGTGATTGTACGCTATCTAATATAATGTTTTTACCCAATTATTACAAAGCGCGTATTTTAAGTTCAATTTCAATCATTTTGTATCCATCTTATTAATATTTCTTAAACATTTGAGTATGATAAAACTTTACACAGCCAGAAAATTTGGAAATTCTAGAACGCCTCGCAATTATGAGGGTAGTTTGTTAACGCCGTCACAATAGGCAAGTTCTCTGTACTGCGTTGTACTTGTGACATATAATTAATCTCTAGATATGACAGCACTTGTCGGTCGAGTAAGTGGATAGGGTTGTACAGAAGTATAACCTTTATCCGCTAGGATTCAGGATAGATGGGGTGAATTGAAAGTTATGGTACATTTACACGGCACGGCTCCAACCTGTACTTATGTAAAAAAAACTAATGGCGCACCGACTACTAAAAATATCAGACCACAGCCTGAACGAACTACCTATTGAATTATCATCACACGATTTAAGGCTCTTATTTAAATGTCAAGTTGGGTGCTGGGTTGGAGTTGTGCCGTGTCTTAATATGAAATTCCCGTCTTAATTGACCCCACCCGACTACTTAAACACTAACGGCCTTTTAATAAACATTTTAATCCTTGGATCATCCTCGGATTAGTGAATCCGTGTTTTGTCTTATTTTGACACATGACAGTCGACATGTGCGGAAACAAGACAAAACACGAAGTAACTAATCCAAGGATAATCTAAGGAGTAACATTTTTATTAATAAGGCCGTACGAGTTATAATAATTACATTATAATATAATTTTACTATAGTTAAGTATAAAAGTATTGTATAACTATACACGAAATCGAACTATCTCGCTCCACATTTTTATGAGGTAATACGGCATTTAAAAACGCTAGTGCGACGTCCACGACATCCAGTTTACGTATTAACTCGCCACAGTCAACACGCTGTTATTGCAGGCGTAGCACGGGCTGCCAAGACTGGATTCAAGTCACGCATTATCTCACAATTTCAGTGACAATTTCTATGTCTTAAAGAGTACCACGGTGGCGCGTATTAAGTGGGACTGACGTGATAAAAATTTCTTGACGCTCGTCAAGGGACACGTGTGACTGAGCTTTATCACAAATTTTTTGCTCTCCGACTACTATCACATCTTCTATCTAAAGTATTAAAGCCCTTGCTACAACCACCGCAGTCGGCGCACAAGCACGCACAGAAATTAAAACACTAAATACGCGCCACCGTGCTACTATTTAAGACAGAGATCATGTCACTGAAATTGTGAGATAATGCGTGACTCGAGTCCAGTCTTGGCAGCCCGTGCTACGTCTGCTGCTGTATGTTTTAATATATTCATTAAAAAACCCTGACGGTACATCAAACAATGTTCAGTCCAGTATCGTATCTATGAAGGATGTAAGATCATTAACGAATATGTAAATTACACTTATTACCACCGGAAAAATTAATACGTGTAATAAAAAAGAAACTATTGACGTCATTTGAAGAATACAATTTACATGTAATTACAAATTTAAAAAAAATGTAATCATAAATCAATTTGTAGTTATAGCCAGTTTCACCATTGAATTGCAATGTTTTATCAACCAACTACAAATTGCTATTACTAGTAACAATAACATAAAAAAAAAGTTTTTTTTTGTTTTTAATCACCAATTAACGACCAAAGTCCGAAAAAATTAGTTTTATTTAAATGTGTGGTACTCGTGCAAATAAAAGACAGTATTAATTACATAAATTTTGAGTTTGGTACTGACCTCTTTACACCTTTTTTAAAAGGTAACATCTTCAGCCATTTTAAGTTCCAATCCTATTCTGTATAAAACTTCTCTGACGATCTCAATAGGTATGTGTGTGTAGTTTTATAATTCGCTATTATTGCTTAAAGTGGCCACTTTTCGCAATAATTCTGATTATGGTTATTCCTATACATTTAATTTATGCCTGAATAGTTCCCAAAAATCTAAAATATCTATATTGAGTTCGTGACTGTGTTATTTTTTGTAGAAACGTCTTTAATTCATCATAATTCATAAAAAACGAATGGCGGCGCTAGTGGACTGACTGTGCCCTCATAAGTGAATACATATCCGTCGTAATGTTTCGAGTGGTTTTTTCCACGAAATCACATCATCAAAGTATTCATTTATGTTAAGATTTTTTAAGATTTTCTCACATGACATACTTCACGCCAAGTGATTTATTTGAAGCGATCAAGTTATCCCAAATAGTGTTTTATAATTTTGCGAAATATCATCAATTTTTATTTTATCTCACCTAATTTATATGACAAAATACTAACGATTGGACTACTGAAATCACGTTTTTATTACCAAGCTGTATCTTCAATATCTTTATTGCTATAAAATTGTATATTTGAGTAACGTTAAGTTGGTATGAACTAAGCTTTGGAGTAAATAATTCCCTTATTGTAGATTGGCTTTCTGTTTCACTGTAAACAAAATGCGGTTGACGTCAAACTTTAACATGCTATGATGATTGCTGGTGGTTCAAACGTCGCAGTTACATACAAAAATATGTACAATACACTAATTTATTTTCAAATAATGTATTATTATCTAATTATAATGTAATAGAAGCTAATTCACATATGCTTGAGGACTTAACTCGATTAATTTATATAAATTAAATCGAACAGGGGACTATATTATTTGTACAGTCTAATACACTATGTCCTGGGTCTATTTGAGTAAAAAAGAGACCACTATGTTACATATATCGATTTTGTAAGAATTCATGGGAAGGCAATAGATATAATTGTTATCGTTGGAAGACAATATTCCATTCTAAAAAAACATATTTTACATTTTCAGCTGTCAGTGCCATGATAAACAAATTATAATAATTCTAAGATGTAATTATTGCAATATATGTGTGTCCGTAACGGGTTAGAATAAAAATTTATCTAATTTTTTAACAATAATGTGAACACAGACATTTGCTTTTGTATACAACTAATAGAAAATAAAAACTAATTCTAATAAACAAACAAAACATATTTTATTTAATCATTATACCTCAGCCATTTTAAAGACAGAATATTCCCAAAATATATCATTATCAGCTTTAAAATTTTTGCTGAAAATTCTGGATATTGATAAACTAATCTAAGTGATAGATTTTCATCATACTAATATTCAATTTTTAGAATGGCAGAAGCACACAGTAATAAAAACCTAACGTCCGCCATAAATAATATTTTTAATTTACAAAACTATATCAAATTTCGCTACTATGTTCAGTTTGATTCGCGACGAACCATGACTCGCCTTTATGGCCGGTCAATGTGTACGTAAGCGCCACTTACTGTACACTTTACGCCATACTTTACATTTGCACTACGAAAACTACTGCACAAAAAATTTATGTAAACGTTCAATTAATCGATTATCAGCTCAACTCACTTTGCAGTTGAGACTGACATCTGTCGAATGTGGTATATTCATGTTTTTTTTTAAAGTGGCCCGACTACAGTACTGACGTTGGTAGGTGGTCTTAGGTAGGCGTATAAAGAATGATCACTTTTTTAGAGCGATTTGCATTAAAAAAAATCAAATCTTACAGATTTTGTAAAACTTTCAAAATTTTTTAAACCCCAGGTTAAAGGGATATTCAAGTTTTAATATAATTGTTAATTAAATACGCATTTCGGACCATAACTGGCTGTCAAAAGGTGCGTTCCGAATAGCGATGTTATCAATGTCAGCGCCCTAAAATTAGCTCGAATCACCGGCACCGTGAGCGTGCTGACAGCGTCCAACCTGACGTTATCGTTGAAGTCATTACATTCGCCATCTTGCGTTTACGGCGACCATGCCTCGGATCGTAATCCTTCATACGATTGTCAAGTGTCAACGTCAGCGATTGAAAACAACAATGGACATGGTTGTATTTATTGTGAGGGATGAGGGAAATAATGCTGCTACTGACTCTGAGACTGCTGTTATCGACTCGGAGACTATGCTATCATGGCTAAAGCAGTGGAGAAGACTCTTGGAGGAGCCACACCGACACCGTGGGCTCACTTCTTGTCTCTCAACGGCGGCGAGTACTCGGGTGTCACGGAATTATCGCGCAGAGTTATAATAATTAGTAGTGCTATTTTTGTCTTCTTTATTTTGATCAGTAATTAAATAATTGTGTGCGTAGTGTGACCACTATTTTCTTTTTAAAAAATTAACCTAGCCTCTGATATTTAAGAATACAGTAATTGGTTAATTTTTCTGTTGTCTTCCTAAGTGCATATTACAAATAGTTAGATGCAAAAATTACGTGCTATTGCTGTAAATTGTCAGGCTAATGGACGTTAACATCTCAAGAAACGTCAGCGTCGTAAGCGCGCAAACTATCGTTCCGAATGGTCAACTGTCATTTGTTGATGTTAGCGCGATATCCCATCCCACTCGGAACAGTTGTGAGCGCTCACAACGCTCTCATCCCTGTAAGCTCATTCGGAACGCATCTAAAGTGGTAATGACATTATCAGTGATAGCCTTAATAGAATAATTATGTGCATATTTGACTTGTTTATAGTTGAACTCGATTTTGCAAATAATAAAAGAAAAAATCGATTGTATATCATAAGTTGGTTCTTGATAATGTTAAAGCATTATCAACTGGTTCTGTTATCAATGCCAGTTGGCTCGAACTCAGGAGTCCAAAAACACAGCGAAAATCTGTTAAATGTAAAGTTAAGTTAATGTATTTAATGGCAAAAGATTTTAACACAAAAACATTTTGCCAGCGTCATTACAAATGCAAAGGAAAACCGCAAAGAGAATGTTATCACTAAAACCGGGAAAAGCATAAAACGCACACTACACAAGAACACAAAAGCACCGTACACACACTACAAAAATGTGTCAACTCAAAATGTAATGTCATTCTAAAATCACAAAATGTGCGTTCAGAATGCGCGTACAGCGATGAGAGCGATGTTAGCGCTCAAAACCGTTCCGAATGCGATATCGTGCTAACATCGAAAAATGACAGTTGGCCATTCGGAACGATAGTTCGCGCGCTCACGACACCTGACGTTTCCTTAGACACTGACGTCCATTAGCTTGACAATTAATTTTTCTTATTTTTGTACCTAACCATTTTTTAATGGGCACTCAACACAGACAGCAGAATAAGTACTCTCCTACTGTTTTAGTTTTCTTATCCCCATAATAAAAGTAACCATTTTCATTGTTGTTTTCAATCACTGATATTGACACTTGACAGTCGTATATTGGGACACTCACAACAATTGCGATCCGAGGCATGGTCGCCGTAAACGCAAGATGGCGAATGTAATGACGTCATCGATGTCGTCCGGTTAGATGCTGTCAGCACACTCACGGTGATTCGAAACGACTTAGCGCGCTGACATCGATATCATCGCCATTCAGAACGCACCTAAAATGTACTGCCAAATTACAGATGCATTCAGGCTCTCGGAGTAGTAAAATAGCGAAAAGAAATTACATTAATGCGTTCAAGAAGATTTTTTATTTTATTTTGCAACTTTTTATCTGGGGTTTCAAAAATATTATAAATACATGCATGGGTTACATATTTTATTAGGATCACATTTATCCATAAATTAATCACTCTATTTTTCGCTTATTTTGGAAACAAAAATGACCATTGTTCTTTGCGACAAACTTTCTATACGTGAACAGCGGTATTAGCCCTGCCACTGAAAATGCTTTTTATTTCTATTTCATAATGTGCCTTTAAAAAAAAAAAAAAAAAAATAATGTGTGTGATGTATGTGCGTGACTGTGACGTATTTAGGTAATATGTGTTGTGTATGTTACAGTGGTATTTTGGTGTATGTGCATCATAATGGCGGACCATATGACATGTATGTACAGTACGCCGCAGAGTTACTGTGGCACCATAGCTTGTGTTGCGTAGGTTATAGTAACGAATACTGCTATACAAGCACGATACAGAGTAGATAATTGGTATTCAAGTATGTTACCGTGGCCGGTCTGTGCACATGTACGTCACTGTGATGGATCTCAATGCATATAGCCGCATATTTTCTAAGTATGTTGCCATTTTTTTTTATATAAAAGCAGCTTGTTTTCGATATTTTCACAAAACAATCATGCTTGTATCAAAAATAGATAAATAACTATGTACAATGTAAAACATGATGTTGTATTACTACAATCGAATGCATTCGTTTAAAGATTTTGAGTAACGTCAATATGTTAGTCACAGTATTCGTGTTACGTCACAAGTTATCAATGGCGGATCGCAGTGCATGAGTTATGTACAGTATAATGGCGGACCTAATGTTTGAGACACGTCACAATAGTGTGGTCCAACGATAATGTCGTGTATGACACGATGACAGGGTTGTAGGTGTGTGTATACACAAAGTGTTTGGTCAATACTCTGTCAAGCCGAAAGCTATCAATGTTAACATAGTCATATAAAAGTTATGGCGTCATAAAAATTTTTAAATAGTAAAATTCATTTAGAAATCCCCCATACAAAAAGTTGGGTCTGTAAAAAATGTATGGGGCATTAGAAAACGAATCATACAATTTATTTCGAATTTTCAATGTCGCCATATCTTTTATATCACTATGTTAACATGGGTATTGACCAAACACCTTGTATATACACCGCAACGGCAGGGTCCAAGTTTAATGGTGTACATCACAACGGCAGGGTCCCACTTTCATTACGTATGTCACAACCGCAGGGCCCCATTTACATCGCGTACTTTACAATGGCGATGGCGTAGTACAATTTACACCATAGATAGTCGTCACGATGGCAAATTCCGACTCGCAACATTTACACAACAATGGCGGAGCCCAACTTAAATAATGAGCGTTACAATGGCAGCGTTCCACTTGTATCACGTACGTTGCGACGGCGCGGCGGTACCTTACTCACAAAATGCACGTCACGACGGTAGTTCCACTCACATTATGTACGACTAGACGGCGGGGTCCAAGTCCCTTCACGTACGTCTCGACTACGGGGTTCCATTTGCATCATGTCCTTCACGACGGCGAGGTCCCGCCCAGATCACGTACGTCACGATGGCGGGGTCCCGCACAGATCACGTACGTCACGACCGCGGGGTCCGCACAGATTACGTACGGAACGACTGCGGGGTCCCGCACAGATCACGTACGTCATGACGGCGGGGTCCCGCACAGATCACGCACGTCACGATGGCGAGATCCCGTACAGATTACGTACGTCACGACCGCGGGGTCCCACTCAGACCAAGTACGTCACGACGGCGGTGCCTCACATGGATAAGGTATGTCATGACGGAGGGATACCGCACAGATCACGTACGTCACGACGGCGGGGCCTCACATGGATAACGTACGCGTCACGACGGCGGGGCCTCACATGGATAACGTACGCGTCACGACGGCGGGGTCCCGCACAAATCACGTACGTCTCGACGGCGGGGTCCCGCACAGATCACGTACGTCACGACGGCGGGGTCCCGCACAGATCACGTACATCACGACGGCGGGGTCCCACACAGATCACGTACGTCACGACGGCGGGGCCTCACATGGATAACGTACGCGTCACGACAGCGGGGTCCCGCACAAATCACGTACGTCACGACGGCGGGGTCCCGCACAGATCACGTACGTCACGACGGCGGGGTCCCACACAGATCACGTACGTCACGACAGCGGGGTCTCGCATGGATAAGGGCGGGTCGTCACTGCCAGAGGCCGGCGTAGTTGCCGACGAGCGGCGCGGGCAGCGGGCCGCCGGCCGCGAACACGCGCGTGCCGCTGTGGTCGTAGCAGTGCGTGTAGATGGCCGGCACGTACTTCACCTGACTGAACGCGTCGCCCTCCTCGTCTGGGAACTGACCCGAATCGTCCAACACCAATTTTTTTTAAATACAACGCGTAACATAAATGACGCACTCCCTGAAAGCAGTTTGCTTGGAATCGGTTTCTGAATCGATTACAGTAACTTTTTTTAAATGAAATGTTAAAATTCGCATTGCGTTTATAATGAGGATACGGTTAAAACGATTTTTGTTAATACTGATTTCGAAAATCAAATGGCTGAAATTGATTCATTTGCATTTATGTTATAAACTACTCTCAGAGTGTATGTTATTGCGTTGTTTACAACAAAGTTGGCAAACAAGCAGGCTGCCCACCTGGTGGTAAGTGGTTACAGTCGCCTACAAATATACAACCCAGACAAGCACCCCAATGTATGTTGACAACTTATACCACAAGGAATTAAAGTTCCAGTACCCAGTAATTTTACTGCTCGCTTTACCCTTCAAACCGGCACACAGCAATGCAAGCATCGCTGCTTGGCGGCAGAAATAGGTAAAATAGATAATTCTAGTTCTGAGTCTTCCTCTGGTAGAAATCTACCACGAACTTTTCTAATTTTGACAGTTAATGTTACATCGCTTTTTAAAAGAGACGTGAACAGTGTCGGAACACAACAACGAATTATTAAAGGTAGCGAACTCAAATACTCTACGTTAACACCAACTAAAATTTTAACGTATAATTGCACACTAGAACTTACAACGTATCCCCTGGACGCGCGCAGAGTGACTGTTTTCGACGAGTGAATGTTGCTCTCCAAGTACTTGCCCGCCCTTAAGTCGTAGAACATTAGCAAACCTGGCAAAACAGACAGATGATATTGCCTTAAAAAATAATACGACTTAAGATTCCTTCTAACTCGATCATGAGAAACGATTTGGATGAAAGACACTAATGGCTATTTTCACCAACCTCTTCTTAGCTTAGGGTACTCTTGTTGGCATGCTGTCACATTATTTTCATTAAAGACAAAACCTGACAGCGTCCATACGTCTTAGGGGCTTCCTAAGCCAAGTTATGGTTGGTAAAATCGGCCATAAGATACTCGTAGTTTGATCAGGCCTTAATTGTGTACCTTAAATAGCAACAATCACAATAACTTTCAACAGCTGTCAATGTGTGGGCGTTTATACACTTCTGCCAAATCTTTCGGGGAGAAAAGGTGTGATATGATACGATTTTATTTTGTCATCATCACCTTGTTCTTATCTCATAATATGTTTTAGCCAACATTTTTTTGTTCCTCCATGCATCTCTATCATACACCATTTTTGCATTGACATTCTTCGCACGCTTATACTTCTTTTATTATTTCTTCCAC
Organism: Schoenobius gigantellus; assembly: GCA_963935595.1. NCBI lineage: Eukaryota > Metazoa > Arthropoda > Insecta > Lepidoptera > Crambidae > Schoenobius > Schoenobius gigantellus. The sequence goes on from OZ012554.1 coordinate 32,528,831, forward strand.
TATGCTTATGTCCCTTCATATATAAAATTCATATTCGAATCTTTTCTGGTAATATGACTGTTAGCCTGCCTCATCACATGGTCACATTACGCTAACCTACGCTACTTCTTATCTTCTCTATCACTGGAGATACCTTCAAAATTCCTGTTATACCAGGTGTAACTGAACGGCGTTATAATTTTTAAGGGTCATATAGGTTAGATATTAGATGGACCCTTAGTGCTTGTCTTAGATCTGGGAATCTGATACTTCCTGAGTTAAGAGGGCACAGTACCTACTACTAGCGCCGCCATTTGTCTTTTATTAATTATGATAAATTAAAGACGTTTCTACAAAAAATATAACAGTCACGAACTCAATATAGATATTTCAGATTTTTTGAGCTATTCAGGCATAGATTAAAAGTATAGGAATAATCATAATCCGAATTATGCCTAAAAGTGGCCACTTTGAGCTCCCAAAAATCTAAAATATCTATATTGAGTTCGTGACTGTTCTATTTTTTGTAGAAACGTCTTTAATTTATCATAATTAATAAAAAACGAATGGCGGCGCTAGTGGACTGACTGTGCCCCCTTAATCGACTTTGAACTGAAAAACAAAAGCTTTCAGGGGACAACTATATTCCAGGCGACTGTAGAATTAACACAAAAGAAATGGAAACACTGAACGAAGAAGCAAAGTACGCTGATGTAGGGATGTCGACACTAAGGATAAAAAAAACAATTTATTTGCTTTAAATGGAACAAGAAGTAGTTTTTGCTCTCTTAATTCCGATGGATACATACATACCCTCAAACTTTATTTCGGTGTTCCATTACACCCTGTATCATAAGTCATTCCTTTTTTTTTTTTTTTTTTTTTTTTTTTTTTTATAGTTGGGAAATGCGTTACGCATACCTCGCGCTTGGGAGGCGCGAGGTTATGTCGGACTCTCCGCGGCCCCTGGCAGACGGGATGGTATGTCCACCAGGGAGTGCAATGCCGCGGCCTACCGACTAAAACCCAACTATGCCCCTCAAGGACGCCTTGGCGCGAGAACGGCCATCATCGCCGCATCCTCCTCGTCATCAGACGAAGAGGACACGCCGAGGAGGGCCGCATCGCTGCCGGACAAGGTCATGGGAACTCTTACGAACACTTCCACGACCTCGTCGGCGTCTGCTCGCCTAGGGCGAGCCCCTCTCACCTCCCCAAAATGGGAAGGCCGGTGATCCCCCGGGGCATCCAGGGGATCAGCGACTGGCGGCAACCGGTGCAATGCAGGACCCGGGTTATCATAAGTCATTCCTAATCTTATCCATTCTAATCACTCCACACATTAACATGTTCAGCTCCGCCACGTAAACACTTCTTATATCCGTCAAGAAAAATTAAAATAAATAAAGAGACGGATAATCCGTCTCTTTATTTATTTTAATTTTTCTTTATTTTATATTATTGCTATAGGCGCTTGGTGGCGCATTGACACGTGCGCTCAGCGAACGATTGCTAATGTTAAGCAACGTTGGCTGTGGTGAGTCCTATGATAGGGTGCGATGTCAGACAACCTCCTTGTGGTGCACCCCGGGCAACCCGGCAGATTTTCTGCCGCGGGCTAATAGTCTGACGAGAGGACCCCATAGAGGGGGGTGTGGGATGGCCGGGTTCAACCTGGCGGGTCATTTCGTTTGGCCACACGCTTCATGCGGGGGAAGGGCGAAGTCCCCTCTTCTTGTCTTAAGAAAAGGTGTGGCTTTCGCCGGAAGCCTGATTTGGGCGGCTACCTTTGAAGGTAGCGAGGTGAAGGCGACTTTTCGCCATGGCGTTTCGCGCCTGCCGGGGCTTCGGCTCACCCGCGCGGCGGTGGATCCAGTGGGATCTGCCGTCGGGCAACCCGTTACCCGCACTGAGCGGGCCGGGGGCCCGGCGCACTGAGCGTCGGACCGCGTGGAAGACAACCACAGTAAAAAACCAGTTGCGGGGTGTAGAGCGGCGCAATTCTGCGCCGCTCCACAAAGCAGCAGAACCAGGCGGAGAGTCCGGCAACGGACATGTCACGGGCAGGGGGTCAGCGGGAATAAGGCCTGGCTGTTGTCCCCTTCCCTCTGTCTTGTGACGGACGGAGAAGCTGCTGGGGGGTTTTGAGTGGGTAGGCCCGGGTTGGGTACGGTCTGGGGAGTCCCAAATATGCGTAAATGCATCCCCCCCCCTTTTGGTGAGTCCTATGATGGGTGAACAAAATACGAAACATCTCAAGCTCCTCCGTGCTTCGGAAAGCACGTTAAACAGTGGGTCTTGCGCCTGATCTCGCTCCGGTCATGTCGGCTAACCGTCCCATCGGACTAGGCGAGTGAAGGAACAGAGAGTGCACTTGCGTTTGCGCAGTCACTTGTGCACTATGGCTCGTATTTATAATTGCATCTCAAGTATGAGATCGATCTTGAGATACTGTTTTTGACAGATGTTCCATACATTAAACGTCAAAACTGCAGCTCAAGATCGCTCTCAACTTTGAGACGCGTTTATTAATACGAGCCTATATCTCCTACGCAGATGGCTAGTCTCTGTTGAGATTGGCCGCCGTGACCGAATATCGGTACGGAGGATATTATTATTATTTAAAAAAATATTTCATATTTATAAAATATTGTCTATTTAATATAGTTCTCAAATTAAAATAATAACTAATGCAAGCTTCGCTATATTTAAAAAGAGACAACATAGGCTACTTTTTATTAAGATCTTTAAAAAAATGCATACAAAAATCAAAATTCTGACAGAATTTACTATTCCACGCGGACGAAGTCGCGGGCACAGCTAGTCATTAATAATTTTTTCCACAGAACGAGTGATTTTGTTTGAAATGACTCACCCAAGCCCGTTCCGATCGTGAGTAAGGTCCCCCTGAACGAGGCGGACCTCACGCCGCAGCCGTTGTACCTCGACGTCACCTTCAATGAATGAATGAGTGAGTGAATGGTTAATAATGTACGGTAATGTCCCTTGGCCCTAAGGTCGACTTTCAGTCTTGCGCCATAAATCAATAGTTGATTTTTCATTGCAATAACGGACTGACATTTGCTTAGGTTATTACTGCAGTATTTTGGTTCCAGAGACCGGCCAACTTAACTATGAATTGAAGGAGGCGCTGGCGATGCTTTATTCGAAGTTAAGTACATTTTTTAAAAATAACTTCATTAAAAAAAATATGCTACGTTAAAATATACGCAAAAATATGTTTCGCAGCATATCTTTTTAAAATTTTGAACATGATCAAAAAATATAGTATTGAAAAAGCCGTTTTTAAATGATATTTCATAATGACAGCTGGTAGTTCCCATTTTGACACTTCACAAATAAATTGGTCAATTTGTAAGCGAAGTTTGGCCGAAAGAGACACTTTCTAAGCCATTAGTTTTGGCATGACCTTTACAAGTTGGATCGTCAAATGGCCGAGAATTCCGAGAAAAGATAATAATAATAATGTCATGACAAATATTCGTAAAAAAAGAAGCAAACAACTACAAAAGTAACATTTATTCTCTCATTTTAAAATGTTATTTTATTATGTTAATAGTTTCTTTTCCAAAATAGTTAATTGTAGCGAATGCTGACTTTGAATCACGAACTACCGAAGCAGACTAGAATCGAACTGATTATTATAAAGACTACTGAGCACAATGAGTGATTGAAAGGTATGACAAAATTGCTCTCATGAGAATTACACAACTTTTCACCTCAACCAGCGAGAAAAGCAAGATTCCAGACAACATGACTACCGCGAAAATAGATAAAAAATAATTTGGTGGCCATAATTACAAAAGGCGTTTGTTATTCGAAGTTCACTGGAACGCGGCATAAATAGCATTTTTACGAGTTCTTAGGAAGTAAAATGGGGCCTTCTCGTGGTGGAGAGGTGTGAAGGCACTTCCTTATCTATGGCTCCCCAATACACAGCTTACCTTCTTAATAGGCTGCAGCGTTCGGCAGTCCAGTAGCAGCGTATAAGACTTGCACCCTATCGCGTACACACCGCTTTCTTGCTGTGAATCAATTCGAATAAATTATCACACATGACAGAATTATAAACATAAAAAGATGTTGTGTAAAAAAGGTCATTTGTAAAAAGAAAGTCTGTGCAATGAGCCTGAAACTGCCGTCAGATTTTGAATTTAAGGATTTGCCATAATTAATATTCTACATGTCAAACATAACGTTCCCTTGAAATTTTGTTTGCACGGAGTGGCTTACAGCTGAAATGGAATAACAGTAGATTGTTTACCAAGGGAGCAAAGTACTATTTTAAAAGCGACAGTGTTTTTTGAATCCAGTGTGGAGCCAAGGATTCCAAGTACGTCACTCGAGCTTAAAATAGTGTTGCTCCAGAGATACATATGTCCACTCTTGTACTCACCGTATTTTTGCAATGTAAATGTATAGGTATAATAAATAATTAAAACTATCTATTTAACTTGCGCAATTTAATCGTTTTATGCCCTATTTCATCAAAGTTAAATAAGGTTTATACCAAGGATAAAGTCATGGGTTACTCTCAGATAAGTCAATTTTAATTTCACCAAATACTTACAATAAAGCTGTTATTCGAGAATAGAATTTATACCGTCGAATTTGACGGTATAACAGATTTAATACTAGGATAAATAAAAAAGATGACGCCTAATTAACAGTTGATTGGCAAGCTATTCAAAAGCGACACTTGTCGAAACTGACGTCAAATCCTACTTGATTACAAAACAGCTAATAAGCTATGAGATTTACAGAGAGAATGGACTATTTAATTTCCCAGCATTATCATTCATTCCATTCATTTGGTTCTATTTTAATTAACCACAGACAAAAAAGGAAACTCTGTTCGGAAGAATAGTGAAACCAAATGTGGTGAAACGTAAAATGGGTTATCTGTATATACAGGGTGTCCCAAAAAATAGTGTCAAGCGAAAGTCCAGAGTTAGAGCACCTCTTGGAGTACCCGAATCACCCCCATGTATGTTCCACGATTATTCGTAGTTTTCGAGTAATAATTTTTTTTCTGACTTTTGAAAATTTCGATCTAAAGAACTTAAAAATTTTTAATAAAAAAAAGTTGAACATATTTTAATGTTTTTCTTTATGCCACTGAATTATCTTTAGTGCTTCTTTTATGTCTAAAATAATCAGCTTCGTAACTTTAGTGGAAATTTAGAAAACAGTAGTGTAAAGTCAAAATTTGAATGTTAGTGAATAATTACTTAAAAATTAATCTTTAAATTAAAAATCTAAACAGGCGAATTCATGGTTTCTAAGTATGTGTAAAAACTTCTCAAGACTCTCTGCTTTCATAATAATTAAAAAAAAAGTACTTAATACTTTGGCTTAAATCGGCCATCAAAGACAGCAAGGTGAAAATTTCATAAAACTCGACTTCTGAATAATTTTTTTTAAAATTCCAATTATTTATTAATAAACCAAAAATGATTGTAGAAAAGCTAAAAATTTATTATTTGAAGGTCAAAAATAACTGTTCCTGCTGCCATCTTTAATAACCTTTGAAGGTTTATTATAACTTAATAAATGAAACAAAACATTATTTTCAAAGTATTTATTATTCGATCGCTTAAAGAAAGTTTTCAAAATGACGACCTTCGTGCTCAATACATATTCTACATCGTCTAAAAAGTTTTCTTTTAAATTTATAAATGCAATTCTGTTGTTTTTTATTGTTTCTTCCGCTTGTTTTAATTTTGTTCTTAACACTGTGACGTTTGTAATGTCCTTGGCGTATACTAATTCCTTGTAGTATCCCCAGACGAAAAAATCTATGGGGTTCAAGTCGGGGGACCGTGGCGGCCACGCAATGGGCCCTCCACGACCGATCCATCTGCCTGGAAATGTTTCAGACAAATGTTGTCTAACATTTCTAGCAAAATGGCATGGAGCGCCGTCGTTTTGAAAAATCATATTTCTCCGCGTTAATAGGTCTACATCTTCTAATAAGACGCCGAGATCACGTAGAAATTGCAAGTAGGCCTCGCTGTTCAGTCGGTCCGGTAGTTCGAACGCACCAATCAGCTGTCCGTTTAGGATGCCTGACCACAAATTGATATTAAATTGTTCTTGGAAATTAGATTCCCTTGTGAGGTGTGGATTTTCAATACTCCACGAATGGTAGTTATGCGCATTAAACACCCCACATCGCTTAAAATGTGATTCATCAGTCCATAGAATATTTTTAAAGAAATTTTCGTTTTCAGCTTGTCTCCGTAACATTTCCTGACAAAATGCCACCCTTCTCGGGTAGTCTGCGGGCTTGAGCTGCCGAACTTTCTGGATGTAATATGGGTGAAAACGCTCTTGATGAAGTATTTGATGTGCTTGTGATTTCGGAATTCCGATTCGACGTTCTATTGTTCTTACACTAACTGATGGATCTCTCACCACTTCTTCGACCACTGATTGGACAGTATCTGGGTCACTCATTTCAGATGGGCGCCCCGATCTTCTACCTGGTAGGCGTCATTCCATGTAAGAGTTATGTACTCTTAAAATCATGCGATGATCAGGCCAAGTTTCAGGCTGAGGTCCACCTCCATTTTGTACTTGCTGCCGGAACAATCTGGCTGCTTCAGATGCATTTCCTCTTGTATATCCATAAAAGTAATGCATAAGAGCATATTCTTGCGATGACATCACAAAATGAAGAGCTTGAAAAGTCCGTTAAGAATGCCAAATTTGTCAAAATCCCGTATTCACACAAAACCAAATCGTAATCGCACTCAAGGTCCGTAAAGAAAGCAAAGTTCGTCAAATAATCACAAATGAGCGTATCGTACGTAAGGCGCAAACAAAAGCAGGCAAACGACTGGCGCCAGAACACAATAGGCGCTCGGACTACACCTCCCGCCTCATCCCCTTGTCACAAAGAATAGCATTCCTCAGTTACAGTTATCCATTTCGCCAATGAGAGTGAGAGAGATAGCAATAATGCGGTCTCTTTCATATCCTCTCACTCGGGCAATTTTTTAGCAGGTAAGTACTGCGTTACATCCAACACTACAACCGATGTGATCCGCGAGAAAAATATTTAAATATGGGTTTCATGTAGATAATTTTTGCTAAATTGTAATTAATCTGAACCTTAGAAATTATAAAAAGACCAGATATTTTTTTTTATCATCTGATAGGAATTTGGTAAATTTTATGAAATTTTCACCTCGCTGTCTTTGATGGCCGATTTAAGCCAAAGTAGCCCTATTAAGTACTTCTTTTTTTAAATGATTATGAAAGCAGAGAGTCTAGAGAAGTTTTTACACATACTTAGAAACCATGAATTTGCCTGTTTAGATTTTTAATTTAAAGATGAATTTTTAAGTAATTATTCACTAACATTCAAATTTTGACTTTACACTACTGTTTTCTAAATTTCCACTAAAGTTACGAAACTGATTATTTTAGACATAAAAGAAGCACTAAAGATGATTCAGTGGCAAAAAGAAAAACATTAAAATATGTTCTACTTTTTTTATTTAAAATTTTTAAGTTCTTTGGATCAAAATTTTCAAAAAGTCAGAAAAAAAATTATTACTCGAAAACTACGAATAATCGCGGAACATACATGGGGGTGATTCGGGTACTCCAAGAGGTGCTCATAATAAAATCGTAGGGGTACAAAAATCTGTAATTGCGAAATATTAAGAATAAAAATACACAGGTCGCCTTAAAATCATTAGCAGAACACGATAGAATAGTTTTTAAAAAAATTGTTTGTTTGTTGGTTTGTTTGTTTGTTTGTTTGTTTGTCTGTTTGTCCGGAAAGATCTCCGAAACTACTGGACAGAATTTGATATGGCTTACACCACAATGCTTAAAATTTTCCGGAAGAACATTTAGCCATAATTTCGTTTGTTTAAATTCACTTTCTATTTTTAGTGAAAAAATACCATATAACATTTTCGAATTGGCTTTAGGTAGAAAAACAACGCACGTGAAATTATTTTGACAAGTCTGTCACATAGTACAGAGAGAAGGTATTTTCTTCCACGAAGGAAAGGCAATGGAACTACGCCATACAGCCTGATCTTAAGTTTCGAAAATTAAAAGGCAGGACTGAAGTGTTTCACATAGTACAAATAAAATTTAATATTTTTTGTTAATGGCCCAACAATTGTACCCAACTGGATTTCGCCAACAAAATTGTCTTTTTCTTATGTCGTACCGTGGTGGTAAAACAAAAAGATCAAGCCATACAACCAATGTATAAAGCATTTTTTATGATAATACTTATCGAGTGACCATAAAATTTGTAGATTGGTTTAATTCTTGACTAATTTTCACAAAATCGGTACAATTTTTGAAATATTTAAAATGTTGAAAACAGAAGATACTCTTTTGAAGGTATTTTGAAAGGTGTTATATGTTTTTACATTAGGACTAAGGAATCAAACTCTTTCATCCATTTAAAACTATTAAAAGTAATAGATTAATATTGATAATTTAAAAAAAATATCTGACTGCAATGTTCTGGGTTACGCGTAGAGGGACGGGACGGGACTCTTGATTCTAATGTCTAAAATGACGGATCACTTTTTTTGGATCCACCCAAGGAACATGGATATCGAACGAAGAACCTAAAGAATAGAACACATTGAACCTAGCCACGTTGACTTAATTTGACATGACTGCCGATAAAGTTCGTTTCCAAACTTGAAGAGGAATGACAGCAGCTGTCAACTGATAAACAAGTAGCTCCGTAATATTATTTAAATTAAAATAGTAAAGTCAAACAAATAACACCAAAACCATAGTTTTACATTGTGAATTTACTTATTATATCCGACTGCTAGTGTTGTGTTGCTGATACATGCTAATTAAGAAATTAATAGTACTCACTGTAATTGCTCAAGGATACAATTTAAGAATTTGATATCATTAGTGCACTTTCCAAACTTTCAACAATTGCGAAGACTCCACAGAACCAACAGCTAACATAATTATTGTGTGAATTCAACAATAACTACGCAAACGGAGAAAAAACTACTTTGGTGAGATTCTAATATTCAGTTATTATTCAAATATATAACATCTACTACCTATCGTAAAATAATTTGAGTTGTTTTGATTCGCCAATAAACAAATACTGAACAGACAGCTGATTGGTAAAGACATTGACACCGGCGGTACCACAGACTACTACGTACCAACGACAGCTCTGTTCCGAATGAAGCTATTAGTTAAAACCACATAAGCGTGCGAAGCGATTACTTCTGTGCTGCTAATTATCTAAGACTGCTTCATACGTCCTAACAATCGCATTGTATTAATTTTGCTACTCGTTACTAGGTGGAGCTGTACGTATTTCTCAGTATCATTACTATTCCTTAACACGATGTCGCAAGTTTGTATTAAGTGTAGCAAAATTATAACAAACAAGCAGTTTTTCACGTGTATGTCATGCGAAAAAAAATTCCATCTGGATTGCACTAATGTCTCGTTCCAACGATTTAGAATAATGACACCAAACCAAAAGAAATCTTTCAAGTGTGATATATGCGCCTCGGCATCGAATAGCAAAACACGAAAACTCGTGGCACCAGAAAAAAGCAGCAGCTCATCAGATAACGTGACAATACGTAGAAAAAATAGGGAAGCTCAACCCACTTCAGATCTCTTAACTCAACAGTTAACTGATGATGAGGAGACTGACTATTCATCTTTTACCTCAACGCCACAGTATGAACTAAACAGAAGCTTCTCTAAGATACGATCTAGTAGTAATGAAGAAATATTTGAGCTAAAGGCCAAAATTCTAAAATTGGAACAAAATCTCGAGATAGCTGAAAATGAAATTATGAATTTGGGGTCTGAAAATCATAAATTAAATAAACGACTCGCAGAGTATGAGCTGAAGATAAACCAATTAACACATATATGTAAAACCACGACACCGACAAAAAGCCTCATTAAAAAGAAGAAGAAAAGACATGACGCATTGGGAGATTTGAGTTGTTCATTGTCAGAAGTAAGGGCCAAGACAAAACCTCAAAGCCCGGCCGCGTGTACCATCCCTTCATCCTCACCGAAAATACAAAAACATGACCCCATACCTTCACCAGTGTCGTCTTCTACAGTGGAAGAACAAACCGGACAGAAGACTATCAGTTTAAATCAGTTCCATAATGTAGCAACAGATGGCGCTAGTAATAAGTCACTTAGCGATAACAAACGTATTTTCATATTAGGAGATGAACAATTAAGAGGGCTGTCTTCATCTCTAATAAAGTCGAGACACGGAAAATGGAACGATAAATACAAATGTTCTGCTCATATAATGACTAACGCGGCAAGTTCCGATATTTTGCAATATTTTAATATTAACCTTAAACCAAAAAATTTTAATAAAAATGACATTGTAATAATTAGCCTGGGCAGACATGACAATGACATGCATGTATTGCATTCCAATATCTGTATATTAACTGACAAGTTGCGTACGACAAATGTATTCTTAATGCCAATTTTATATAATCGACATATGAATGAAATATTATTGAATTATTATTTAAGATTATGGACTAAGCATTTTAATAATTTACAGTATGTTGACATTTCATTAGATTGTAATAACTTAAGGTATCTGACATGTTTATCTGAACAAATTAACCTAGGTATAGATTATATAGATTACAAAAATGATTTCTTATGTTATAGTAAAATTAGAGAGCACATTAAAAGTACCACTAAGTTACCAAAAAAATCGTATGAGCCAGTTCCAAAAAAAGGCACAATACCATTTTATTTTAATAAAATACAAGGGAATCGCAATTGCTCGAGTCCAGTCAAAATAAATGGTGCGGAAACTATCTTTTTTCGAGATTAATAATAGTCCTCTTTGTCACCGAAAAATAAAAGATGCTGAAAAATTACATAACTTCACTGTCCTACATCAAAACATACAGGGTATTCGGAGTAAATTGGAATCTATTGAGCTGGCAATCGAGTTATTCAAAGAAAATGGTTTATCTAATATAGATGTATTGTGTTTTTCTGAGAGTTATTTAAAGCTGGGAAATGAAACCAACGCAAAATTGAAGAACTATAACATGGGCGCTTCATATTGCAGATCAAATAAAAATCGTGGAGGTGTCTGTATTTTTGTCAAAAATCTTTTAGAGTTTAAGACACTTTCTATCTGTAAAGAATACTCGGTAGAAAAAAGTTTCGAATGTTGTGGAATTGAAATACCGCTTTACAAATGCATTGTGTTATGCATATACAGGATTCCAGAACAAAATAATCTGTTTATCTTTTTCAATAAACTTGAATTACTTTTACATAAAATTGCATTAAAAAATAAAAAAGTTATTCTAACTGGTGATTTAAACATCAATACTTTAATAAAAAATGATGTGGCGACAAATTTGACAAATCTGTTACACCGCTTTAACTTACAATTACACATCGATACACCGACTCGAGGCTTGTCGTGTATTGACCACATAGCTAGTAATATTAAAGACGCTAAAGGCAGTACACATAGAATTTTTCTGTCGGATCACGATACTTGCCAAGTATTAACATTCCCATGTACTGTGGTCACACCTCGACCTCGATTTTGGTATAGACAAATAAGAGATCAAAATAATGAAAACCTAGCCAAATTCGTAAATTGTATAGCTAGTCGGTCATGGCAGGATGTACTTAATAATACCGACCCAAACTCAGCATTTCAATTATTTTACAATGACATACGCACGTTTTTTGATCTATGCTTTCCTGAAAAAAGGGTAAAGATTAATTCACATCACTCCAGACCAAAATGGATTACAAAGGGTTTGAAGATCTCTTGTATGGTTAAGCGTAAGTTGAGACTGCTATATTACACAACGGGTTCTAAAAAAAGTAAATCAGATTTTAAGTCATACAGCAAGTTATTAAGGAAATGTATCCGTAGATCACAAAAAAATGTAAATGCTAATGTAGTTCTGAAAGCAGAAAATAAATGTAAGGCTTCTTGGAAGGTTATAAAGAATAAGGTCGATCATACTATGAGTTGCCCAGAGCAACAGTCAATAATTGTGAATGGGGAGTTAATTGAGGATCCGCAATCTGTAGCAGAAAATTTTAATAATTATTTCATATCTGTACCAAATAATTCAATAAAATGCTCTGCACCTAAAATAGACACTCAACTAAGCAGTATATTCCTTAAGCCATGCACTGTACCTGAAGTTAAAAAAATAATCAAGTCTCTTAAAAATACAAAATCAGTAGGAGTAGATAATCTTTCAACAAACTTATATAAATTATGCAACAATTATCTGGCGCCGAGTATTTGTCATCTGATAAATTTATCTTTCTCCGAAGGGGTTTTTCCTGAACCTCTTAAGCGGTCAATAGTTAAACCGATTTATAAAAAAAACAATAAGCAGGATATAAGCAATTATCGACCAATAACTCTTGTGCCAATAATGTCCAAAATATATGAAATGGTTATGAAAGACAGATTAGTAAACTATCTTAACAAACACAACACGATAGTTCTTGAACAAAATGGTTTCCAAAAAGGAAAATCAACAACTCTCGCTGGTTATAAATTAATGTGCAATATTACGAATAATATAGATAAGAGAATACCGGTTACTGTGGTCTTTTTCGACATGAGTAAGGCTTTCGATTTTGTAAATCATGACATCTTACTTGCAAAGTGTGAATGCTATGGTATCAGAGGTCGTGCGCTAGACTGGATTAAAAGTTACCTTACCGGTAGAACTCAATGTGTACAAGTAACTAAAATTAATAAAAAGAAGGAGGCGGCCGATATTAGATCTTCGTTCTTACAAAAAAATACAGGGGTTCCCCAGGGGAGCGTCCTAGGTCCGTTATTATTCCTTCTGTACATCAACGATTTGCCCAAGGTTACACAATATGAAACCATTCTCTTTGCGGATGATATCTCGCTTGTTATACCGTACAACGATAGACGACTTTCATATGAGAGTATAATCAATCAAGCTATAGCCGACATAAATGGCTGGATCATGGAGAATAAGCTCAGTCTTAACTCGTTAAAGACGAAATTCATACAATTTTTAAGCTATAAGGCCGAACCGTTTGATCTTGACCTTCAGTGCCAGGGGGTAAAACTTAACGAGGCTCAAGAAACTATGTTCTTAGGTATATTAGTTGACCGTTATTGCAACTGGAAAAGCCATTTAGATTCCATTTGTGATAGGTTGAGTCGCTTTACATTTGCTCTCTATCGCTTAAGAATAACAGCTAACGAAAATACTGCTCTGATAGCTTATCACGGTTATGTTTCGTCAGTCCTTAGATACGGCATTTTACTGTGGGGTAATTCTACTGATATTAAGAAGGTACTTATAATTCAGAAAAAATGTGTGCGTGCTATCAGTGGTATCGGCCCTCTTGACAGTTGTAGACCAATGTTTAGAAAATATGGCTTACTTACGGTGACATCTCTGTATATATATGAGATTGCTAGTTTTATTAGGCACCACCCGGAATTTTTTGAAAAGCCTATACAGCCCCAGAGGCTTCGCCCGAGAGATCCTTTTAAATTGGTAATACCACAGTACAACAGCGCTTTATTTAAAAAAAAACTGTTTTGTGATGCCAATACAAATCTACAATAAAATCCCCATGGAACTAAGACGATTGCCAACCTCTTTATTTCTAAGTAGACTGAAAAAATGGTTGATCACACATTGTTTTTATGACATCAAGGAATTTTTTGACATATAACTTTGTTATTTAATATAGTAGTGATAGAATAAATGTATGTAATGTTTTATTAATAAATATGATTCATTAATGATTAAGTTTGACATGTACCTATTATTTGATTGATTTGTAGTATTATTGATTTTAATTGTAAACATATGATAAAATTATAAAATAAGTATGTATCTGTATATGTAAGTATGTTAAGAAATAACTACCAGCAGTTTCATTTAAATTGTTTAATAAATTTGTAGCAAGTTTTTGCATGTCAAAACTTTGACTGAACACGCATGATCTGTATCTTGTAACATATTACCATGTAAACCGTGTTTAAAGGCAAATAAATATTTCATTCATTCATTCATTTCATTCATTTCATTCATTCATTCAAACCCAGCGATATGCATATCAAATGAAAAGCCTTGATGAGTAGAGCACTATGAACATAGGAAAATCGCCCTAAATTCAACATGGCCGCCGCTCAAATAAAACGGATAAAAGTTCGCTTCCAAACCCAGCGATATGGGTATCAAATGAAAGGCATTGATGAGTAGAGCACTATGAACCTAGCAACATTCACATAAATTCAACATGGCCGCCGCTCAAAAAAGGTGGATAAAAGTTAGTTTCCAAACCTAGCAATATGGGTATCAAATGAAAGGCATTGATGAGTAGAGCACTATGAACCTAGCAACATTGACATAAATTCAACATGGCCGCCGCTCAAAAAAGGTGGATAAAAGTTAGTTTCCAAACCTAGCAATATGGGTATCAAATGAAAGGCATTGATGAGTAGAGCACTATGAACCTAGCAACATTGACATAAATTCAACATGGCGGCCGCTCAAAAAAGGTGGATAAAAGTTAGTTTCCAAACCTAGCAATATGGATATCAAATGAAAGGCTTTGATGAGTAGAGCACTATGAACCTAGCAACACGTAAATAAATTCAACATGGCCGCCGCTCAATAAAGGTGGATAAAAGTTCGTTTTTTAATCTAGCAATATAGGTATCAAATGAAAGGTCTTCAAGAATAGAACACTATGGACCTAGCAATATTGACGTAAATTCGACATGGCCACCGCTCAAAAAAGGTAGATAAAAGTTCGTTTCCAAACTTAGCAATATAGGTATCAAATGAAAGGCCTTGAAGAGTAGAGCACTATGAACCTAGGAAAATAGCACAAAATTCAATATGGCCGCTGCTCAAAAAAAACTGATAAAAGTTCGTTTCTAAGTCCAGCAATATGGGTTTCAAATGAAAGGCCTTGATCAGTAGAGCACTATGAACGTAGCAACATTGACGTAAATTCAACATGGCCGCCGCTCAAAAAAGACGGATAACAGTTGCTTTTCAAACCCAACAATAGGGGTATTAAATGAAAGTACCCTGAAGGGTACCTAGAGCAGCCATGCTCTAAGTGTGTTCCGCGGAACCCTAGGGCTCCACAATACCGCTATAAGGGTTCCGCAATAATTTAGAAAAATCAAAACACCCTCTCTTGGTCGTACTTTTATTATGCTTATTAATAAAGAATACACTTTTAAAAACTATTGTTTTATTTTAGGGTTCCGTCAAGTATTTCGCTTTCCAAAAGGGTTCCGTCACCAAAAAAGTTTGAGAACCGCTTCGGGGCCTATTGGATGTTCGATGTTAGATGTTACCTGTGTTTAGTGTCCTTCGAGACCGTGATAATGCAACGATCGTGAACTAACTAACGATAACTCCAAGTTTGTGGGTTGGATGTTAGTCATCACGGCGAGTTTGCTAACCGAACTATGCCAGCAACACTATATCGCACAGTACATGTTACAAAAATGGAAGTCTCAATACATTTTAAGGCTAACCGCATAAATACGTTTTTTCGCATTCGTTTTCTGAATGCGGGCATCCGAATGCATCAAATCTATACAAAATACTCATTGACTGCCGCACACGTTCGTTTTTATTACGAACGGAACATGTTCTGTACGTACGTTTAGGTAGAATGGTAGAAATCCCGAATGAGAAGAAACGAACGTCTGCGCTACGTTCACGAAACTCCGTGTCTGTATTCCGTGATCGGATATTGAATACGGAAAACGTATTTGTACAGTAACCCCCCCATTCATGCTATACATTAACTCTACAAAAACCGCCAGTATTACGAGCGACATAAGAACGGTTCAAAGGTCAAACAGTATAGCTTGACAAGGAGCTTACTGTACGACCAATCAAACTTGGCCAAGTTGTCATATCCAAAAAATATATTTTGTTGGTGTTACCAACACCCATTATAAAATCTAAACTTTATTCGTATACAGTTTTAATTTATTAACCAATTGTTTATTTTAATTCGAAACATGAATACGATAAAGATTATTCTTTCAACTGTGTAGTTCTTTCTACTGAAGAAGAATTTATTAATATCAATAATGTATCTAAAACAATAATAATACTTAGTGTTTATAGTAATATGTAATGTATTTAATTTTGTGGACTGTTAGAAAAAAAAACATTACGAACCTACGAAAATTGTCCTAATTTCGAAATGGCCGATGCTCAAGAAAGGCAGAATAAAGTTGAATCATTATGGAATAAAATGGAGGAAAAAACTAAACACTGTGTTAAGTATTTTGATGGCGAAACGTAGTTCGCGGGCACAGCTAGTCCGAGAATAAATGTAGAGTATAAATTTGTCCATGATGGTATTGTTATTCCAGGTCTTAAAATGTGTACCGCGGAATCTTTTCAAGTGAGTACTAGCGCGCGAGCACAGAATATATAATAGTACTCCACACAGAACGGCCACTCACTTCCCCGCACTCATTTCAAATACCTCATCCCACCCCGCACTTCGTTGTAGTAGACAGTGTTGCCACCATAGAAAATATTTTATCACTGGTTTTGCCCTGAATTTTCATCAGATTTTGGGATATTTTTAACTAAAAAAATCACTAGAATTCTCAAAATATTTTAAAATGAAAGACAATAAAATACACAAAATTTGTGATAAAAATGATATTTTAATTGTGAAAATAATCAATTTCATATATTACACGACTAATAAATGGATCGTGATCCATATATCGTGATAAATTTTGAACGTATAGCTTACACCTTACGTTTTTGTTGATGGATTTCCCTGTACATACGTAAATTTGACATAAACAGAGCTTAGAGCATTTAGCCTATGGAGAATATGGAGATGGTACGCAACAAATCGCAGTATATATTTTTCTGCCACATTTTGCGGGTGGCGAGGTAAACACGCATGGCACACTACGACAATCTAGAATTCAATTACAGATACGCACACTATGAAATTATTACTATACAATAAAGAAAGACACACACATCGACAAATCCACATGTATCTATGCGATCCCCCGCAAATCATGCCCGTGTAGCGTGTACTGTGTTTGAGTTACCAGCGTACGTACCATTGTATTTTTATCGTAAAGGCATAAAAAACACGTTAATATATATTTTATACTTACATGTTATAGAAAACGCCATGGTCTTGAAGATTTGGGTTACTGAATCGCCTTTTGAAAGAGGAAACTGCACAAATAACCATTTTTACGAGCTCTAACTTACGACACAAAACGACACCAAATGGCAGCGGCCGCACTTCGACTAGTTTTATATAACGTGTACGGTCATAATGGTCAACGTACAGCTTGGCAAAAATGTGTTGGATGCGATGACAGATGGAACTAAAAACCGATTTCCGTAGTAAAACTTGTTTCAGAACTAGATAGTGTATTAATGAGACTGTCGTTACATAATTTTCCAAATCTTATTTAAAAATTACTACTCTTTTGAAATTGTCTTTATTTTCGTGTTTTTTAGGCGAAATTGAACTAGTGGCGCCCTCATTTTTCCCCAACCCTTTTTTGCCAAGCTGTCTCTCATCATCCATCTCCATTGGCTAAATGCTCTAAGAAACAGAGGAATCCACCGAAGGGTTTTCTAAAATCTTCGAGACTCGATAAAAATCACTAAAAGTCATCAGATAAATTTTTAGTGATTTTTGTCTTCAAAATATCACTGGCAACCTTCAAAAATTCACTAAATCTAGTGATAAAATCACAAAAGTGGCAAC
The DNA here is from genome assembly GCA_963935595.1 of Schoenobius gigantellus. Classification (NCBI taxonomy): domain Eukaryota; kingdom Metazoa; phylum Arthropoda; class Insecta; order Lepidoptera; family Crambidae; genus Schoenobius; species Schoenobius gigantellus. The sequence continues at coordinate 32,546,639 of OZ012554.1, forward strand.
GCTGGTAGTAGACATCACTGACACTGACACATAAGCAAGGGCGCGCGCGATCACTCGGGCGAGTAGACGCGTGCGCCGGCCGATAACAGAGATAGCGCTATGCGGGTAAAAGAGAAGGCTGTCACTGCACTTCTCGCGTCGTTTCGATTGATAACCGCGCACTCGGCCCTACTAGATTCCACGCACACATTTGCGCGTGTACAAACGTCATTTACTTAAGTAGTAATAGTACTAGGTAATTTATTTGCGAACGTTGTATTGAGTGTCCGGAGTGTGGCGCGAGTTACCTGCGTCGCCAAGCAGACGAGGTCCTGGCACGAGGGCAGCTTCCTGGAGAGCTTCTGGCGGAAGTTCTCGGCGCTGAACACGTGGATGTAGCCGTTGAGCGTCAGCGCGGCCACCTCGCGCCAGTGGCTGTTGAACGTCAGCGCCCGCACCTTCTGACCTGCGCCCGACACGAGGCTGGGGCCTAATTCTGCTAATCTCAGTCGTCTGCTAATCGTGTCTCGATAGCGTTCCAGTAGAACTGCTTCTGTCACTTTTACACGCTTTTAGTACGCGTAGTGCAATTTATTATCGCATTACGATTTCTTGATAAGTCAACAGTGACAAAAGTTTTAGTTGGTTCTCGATTAACCGACCATTTGAATTTGGAACGCCAAAATGTCAACAAAAACTTCTATCGCAAAATAGTTTCGAATCACCGAGTTTTTCTTTAGATATTTTTTAAAATATTTTTCATCGGAGTGAAGTCTCTTTGATGTATCGAATTTTAAAGTAAAAAAAAAACTCCTTGGACCAAGGAATTTATGCCTTGAACAGCCTTGTTTTTTTCGACCTTATTTTTTCAAGAACCTATAAGTTTTGTTGACATTTTGGCTCTCCAAACTTAAATGTTATTATTACCCAAGGACTGTAGTATTATATTATTATCTGTGCCCAAAGGAACTGTCATACAATTTTGGACGGCGGACTTAATGCCTGAGGCATTCTCTACCAGTCAACCCGTAAAATGTCAGAAAATCTTTGTTGACGGTGTACGAATTCTGAACTGTTATAAAGAAACCAAATAAAAACATCGCAATTATTATTTTTAATTGAATTTATAAATTCTTTTTTATTTGACCTTACAGTAGGTGTATAAAGTGAAGTATGCTTCTCGGGGATAAAAGTGTCTTACCCTTGAGCAGTTTTGAATCCTTCGCTTCACTCAGGATTCTTACTATAATTCCCATAAAACACTGCTTTAACCCCTTGGTGCTTAATATAATCTACTATAAATTTAGATAGAAACCTCTCTCACACTTGAACTTATATTGGTGAGCGAAAATTAAATGATTCTGAATCGACAACATATGTTCAAATATCCATGAAGACACTAAAATGTAATAAATACAAACAAAAATTAATCTCGCTACATTGTTTACATTTGTAGATTTTAGTTTTCCAAGTTAAAAAAGCAAACGGATTTAAGCACATACAGTCACTTCTTCTGTATAGTTTTTTAAATACCGAAGTTTCGTTACTTTTTTAAGTAATATAAGAATTTATGATTTAATATTAAATTCATATGATTTTTAAACAAATGCTGTATTTTTGTCGTATTTGTTTCATTAGATATTGATCAAAATATGATCCTCCAAATATGCTCATATATTTCAAAAATTTCTTTATCCTAAAGAACAATAACACATCATCAATAGAGTATTTACCTCAGGGATAAAGCAGTCTTAGTCTTGGGTGAGCTTAAATTCCTCGCTGCACTCCTGACTAAGTTTTAAATCCCTCGTTACGTTTCGGATTTCATTATTTAACATCCTCGCTACGCTCGCGAGTTAAGCACGGCGTCCATCGTTGCGCTCGCGATTCAAGTCTACATCCGTGACATAAGACACTGCTTTATCCCCTCGGTTAATAATGTACTATTATCGCTTCGAGCGCACCATTGTCATCGCCCGGTGTTCACAGACTTAGAGAACGGCGTTACCTAGATCTGCAGGTGGAGCACGAGCTGCCAAGAATGGACTCGAGTCACGCATTATGTCACAATTTCAGTGACATAACCTCTGTCTTAAACAGGCCGCGTTACGTTTCGCGATTATAGTGACCATCAGCACTGTGATCGCGCTAACAGGCGGCCCGTTTCGCGACAACAGCGTTCACGATGGATGTGATGACGTCATTGGTTGCGTCACAAAAAACGTTTACAGTGCTCAGGCCGAATTCGTGAGCACCGTGAGTCAAATGTCATTGTCAAGTTGACATTTTGTTTTGGTTCGCTAGTTCAATGGTTGAAAATTACTCTGTATTTGAATTGAATGCAAAAAATCCTAAAAATTTAATTGATATTAGAATTACCAGTTTTTGTTGAAGAAAAAAACAAAGTGAAATAAACAAAGTAGTTTAAATCAAACTGTTTCCTGAAGACGCTAAAAGAGCAGAAAATAGTAAAAGGCAAAGAAAAACTGCTAAAGTTTGGATATCACAGAATACGATCAAAGTTATGAGTTAAATTCTTGTTGAGGTTATGTTTGTTTTGATATTATTGACCTAAGCGCATTCACGATCGTTCCGAATCGATAGCATGCCATTGGCGTGATTATCGCGTCTATTGATTCGGTCCGGGCGTGAGCAGTCTGAGTACTGTGAGTAGTGTAATCTCGAAACGGAACGGGGCCACAGTAGAACGGCGGCGCGTATTTAGCTGCGGTCCGAAACAGATAATAACGCTCACAGTGCTGACGATTATAATTGCACGGTCCAAATTAAAAAGCACACTTAGGCCCGATTTCATCAAATTCAGATAAGGTTTATTTATAACAAGGATAACGTCATGAGTTACTCTCAATGATGGGTCAATTTTAATTTCACCAAATATTTATACTAAGAATAAAGACGTTATTCGAGACTAGGTTAACACCGTATAGTTTGACGGAATAACAGATTTAATACTAGGATAAATAAGAAAGATGGCGTGTAATGAACAGCGATTGGCAAGCTGTCTAAAGTGACAGTTGTAACTGACATATAATCCTACTAGTTTAAAAACAGCTAATAGGTTATATGATTTACGGAGAGAATGGACTATTTAATTTGACAGCATTATCATTCATTCGTTCATTTAGCTCAGTTTTAATTTGCCATAGATAAAATAAAACTCTATTTAGAAGAATAGTTAAATCAAATGTGGTGAAACGTAAAATGGGTTATCCGAGAATGAATGTACAGTATAAATAGAAATGTATACCCTAGTGGTGTAGTTATTCCAGTTTTGCGTGACTGTTGTTGGTTAAATCGGGCCTTCAAGTGCTTTTATCGGAGGGAGACTCTGTACCATGGTCGTGTGCTTGGGTACCTCCGTCTTACCTATTTCTGCCGCAAAGCAGCAGTGCTTGCATTGCTGTGTTCCGGTTTGAAGGGTAAGATATGGCACTGAAATTACTGGGTACCGTGACTTTACATCTTAAGTCACAAGTTGGCAACGTACACTGTGGCCCTTGTGGGGGTTGCAGTTTTACTGCGAATTTCACAAGAGCCACGTGTATTATAGGTGACTGTTACCACTCACCATCAGGTGGGCAGTTTGCTTGTTTGCCAACTTAGTAGCAATAAAAAAAACCGCTTTCAGCATGCTCACGATTTTGGTCCGGGGTTTTAGCCAAGCAACACAACATTACGCGTTCGAGCGCGCTAATAGCGCTGACAGTGACTTTCGGACCGCAGCTTTAATGTGATCGACGTGATAAAAACTTTTGACGCCCGTCAAGGGATACGTGTGACTGAGTTTTATCACAAATTTTTTGGCAGTCCATCCTCCGCTTGCCGTACTGTACGTCACTCACCCGCCCGACACTCCCTCAGCGCGAGCGGCGCCACGTAGTCGTGGTGGGGGGTGGTCCCGTTCCTGCGGGTTCCAGCCCCCCCGCCTCCCCCCGCCGCCCACCCCTCGGGCGCGCGCCACAGCGCCAGCTTGGTGTCCCGAGACCCCGTCACCAGGAACTCGTCGTCCAGCCAGCACATGTCCAGGATCTACGGCGACGTGCGCCCCTTTAGTACTACGCGCGGTCGACGATCGTATAACGATCGGGTTGAATAGGGATTATGTATTTTTTTATTGTGTGTCAGGTTGATTTTTATAAAATTGTCCGAGTGCATCGAGAACTTCGTACAAATCTATCTAAGTATATAAATTCCAGAGCGTCGGTGGCGCCGTGGCCTCGGCACTGGACTGTGCTCCGAGTGGAATCGGGAGGCCCGCGATCGATCCTGCCATGTACCGATGTGTTTTTCGTTTCAGGAATTTCATATGTACGGACGACAGCACATCAAGGTAAACACTGTAATTCAAAGGTGTATGTGAAGTCAACCGATCCGCACTGGGCCAGCGTGGTTTGACTAAGGTCTAATCGCCCTACCATAACTGGTCAGGGTAGGCTCGTGCCCCTCGGTGGGGACGTATATGAGCTGTGATGATGATGATGATATAAATTCCTAACTACATATTTACGGTTTTCAGATTTATGCCCTATTTACATATTTCTCTTTTTACATTCTTATCCATATTTTTACATATTTTGCAAATCCACAAGGGAATCAAAACCTATACAATACTCTCCGTTGACCTTGAATCATGAAAGGCAAAAAGCAATGTCTTACAGAACACGTTAAGGAAAAAATTTAAAAACCGTTCACATGGAGTAAATCTTATTATACTTAGATTACTTTGTACGGAACTCTTCATGCGCGAGACCAAACTCGAACTAGGCTGGTTTTTTTCCTTAGGAGGTACGAAGCCCCAAAAAATATCGAACACGTAATTTTCCTTTTTTATTTTACTTGGAAATCAAAAATCTGCGACAATTTGCTGATTTCAAACGATCCTTTTTCTTCATTGAGTCTTAGATGCGAGTCTTACATGTTTTGTGTGTAATGAATGAATACTTTTTTTTTGAACATGGTTGAATAAATAAGGCGCTCACTCACCCAGTCTTTGTGTGCCTCGCCCACGCACACGGGGTCTAGCGTAGGCAAGCTGTATATGGCTAATTCACAGGAATTCCGCGCGCCGGTCGCTAACAACGTTCTGGAAACAAAACACAGCGTCGTAAGCTTGGTTGAATAAGCTGTAAAGTATGTAAAAACATTCCCATTTTGGTAGATCGTGCATTCATATTCAGTTATCATATCATAAACGGTACCATCGTAATAATTTTCTTAAAAATGTTTGGGTTTATTAGATTTCTTTTTCGGTTAAAAAAGGTTGATCTGTAGGGATGTATAGCAGAGTATCTAGCGGGATTAATCTGTAGCGCGTGTATGCCGGTCTGTGTGTACCGGGAGGATTGAACCTGTAGTACGTGTATGCCGGTCTGTGTACATAGAAATGTTAGTCTGATTGCCGTGTATGTATGTCGGTCTATGTGCACCTGCAGGCCTATTCGCTAACTACGGTTGGTAACTAGAACCATAAGAATAACTAATGATACGAGTATAGAAGCGAATCTCCTTTGTGGGTGCGCCAAATGCCGCTATTTGCATACCTACAGCGCCCTTCCCCCTGTAACGCCCCGCAGTAGTATGCGGACGCCGCTAGGGTCACCACATGGACGTATGGTTACCACTACAATATTTTTTATATAGGTACCTCCATATTTTACATTAAATGAGAAACTGAGCATACACCGAGTCTTATTGATTTTGTATTTCAAGTGTAGCGAGCGAGAGACTATCTTTAGCAATAGTACGCACATTTTTAGTTTTTTTGATTCCGTAGTTATAAGAACCTGCCTATTTTTGATTTTCTTTATCTTCAGGTAAATTGTAAAACTTTAAATTTGGGGTTATTATGGCATTGTTTTTGCACCCATAAACGCAACAATAAGTCGGCATCGCGGCGATTAGGTAGATAGTGGCGCGCGGGAAGGAGTCACGTGCGTGCGGGATGCGGTGCGCGCCTTGACTGGCGATTCCGTTCAACGGAAATCAAACGGTAGGTAAATAACGTGGCCTTGAGCGCACGACGGCCGGGAGTTTCGCTTCTATACTCGTATTATTAGTTATTCTTATGCTAGAACTGTTATTTTTGAAAGGAACTTTATATCCATTACTGGTTTAATGATCTTATGTGTTACGGAGGCGTTCATGATAGTAGTAATGGATGTTAAGTTCCTTTCAAAAATGTCAGTTCTAGTGAGCAACCGAAGTTAGCGAAGTTATTCTTATGCTAGAACTGTTATTTTTGAAAGGAACTTTATATCCATTACTGGTTTAATGATCTTATGTGTTACGGAGGCGTTCATGATAGTAGTAATGGATGTTGTTCCTTTCAAAAATGACAGTTCTAGTGAGCAACCGAAGTTAGCGAATAGGCCGGCTGGAGGGGTTAATCTGTAGCGCGTGTATGCCGGTCTGTGTGGACCTGGAGGTGTTAGTCTATAGCACGTGTATGCCGGTCTTTACGTATCTGGAGTTGTCGACCTGTAGTGCATGTATGTATGTATGTCGGTCTGTATGTACCTGCAGGCCAATTCTCTAACTTCGATTGCAAACTAGAACTGTCATTTTCGAAGGAAACTTAACATCCATTACTGCTATCATGAACGCCGCCCTAACACATAACATCACTAAACTAGTAATGGATATAAAGTGTCTTTCAAAAATGACAGTTCTAGTTACCAATCGTAGTTGGGGAATAGGCCTGCTGAAGGGTTGAATCTGTAGCTCGTGTATGCCGGACTGTGTACATGGAGATGTTAATCTGTAGGGCGTGTATTACGGTCTGTGTGTACCTGGAAGGGTTAATCTGTAGCGAATGTATGCCGGTCTGGTGGTCGAGTCCCGGCCAGGCAGCGCGCGGTCGCAGCGTTGGGATGGCGTCCAGAGATCGGGTTCGAACATCGTATACCATTAGCTGAAACCACACCAACTATTACACTATTTTGCTTTATTTACAGTATTTTGATAGTTACTGCCACAATAACACTCAAAGCTCGTTGCTCATATACTGATTTTGTCATATTGTATAAAATTGTTCATTCGTTGATTGACTCTCCATCTATTCTAGCAAATATTAATATAAACATTCAGCCCCGAGCTCGTCACGGCTTCGCCAACGTTTTCTTGCTGCAAGTATTTAAAAATAATACTTCTTTCTACAACCCCCTTGTCAGGATGTGTTGTCAATACAATGCAATCTCTAAAACTCATCACAAAACAATTGACATCTTTGGACAAAAACTTTCTAAATTTCAATTTAACATCAGACATGTATTTTTAAATTTGTAATTGTTTCATAGGTAATCCTTGGCCTTTTTTTATATAACAACTACTGTTCCACTCTACTTTGAATCATGCTGTATACACATATTTAGGGATGTAGTCTAGTTTGCTATTTTGATTGTACGTGCTTTAATTATTCAATGTTTGATTATATTCTGTTTTGTGTATCAAATAAATAAAAATAAAATAAAAAATAATGAACAAGAATAAATCCGACCGGCGGCTGATGCTATCTATCGACGCTGAGGCAATCTTTCACGACAGGTTTTTGTATTTTGTTTCGCCAAATAAATTAACACAATCATTGCCTATCTTTAACGCTTCTTTTGTCAAGCTGATCATCAGCCGTCCGTCATAATATTGTGGTCGACTTACCACCGAGCGGTGCGTCGAACGAACGCCCAGTACCTCACCTTGTTGCACTTGGTGCCGAAGACGACCTGCCGGTCCGAGAGCCACTGCGAGCAGAACACCTTGTTCATGTTGCCCAGGTTGACGGGCGTCTCGCGGAACATGTCGTGCGTCAGCATGTGCCGCGTCGCGTACGACGGGTCCACCGAACGAGTCTGCGACAGTTGATTTTATGAAAATAGCTAGTTCGTGTTAACCCTGAATGAAGTAACTTTATTGTTTAAAAAATCATCTCATGGTAATCTCTATCAGGCAATAGATTAGAGGAAAGTTTAACTTGAATATTAAACAACAGGACCATGAAATTAAAATCTGTTAAACTATATTATAAATAAAATACAGTCATATTGTCATCATCAAATCTCATAAACGTCCCACAAAGGGGCTCGAGCCTACCCTAAGTTACGGTCTTTACCTTTCCTTGGCAATAGCCCGACGTGTGGGTTGGGCTTGCCCGGGCGCGTGGGTAGTGGAGTCGCAGTGTGGACCTTACCTAGCGCGCCCATAAGGGCAGGGAGAATACCGGGGGGTTTTAGTGGGTAGGCCTGGCACCTGCCGGGAGAGTCCCACACACGCTCGCTGCTTAGCCAACGACGGGTACGGTGCGGTTACGCATTTCCCCCCGAGAAAAAAAGGGTCTTTACCTTTAGGCCTTTGTCTACCGTGTTGGCCCAGTGCAGTAAGGGCGACGTTTGAACTTTTCACATAAGTATATGCAAGTTGCCTTACGATGGTGCGAAATTTTATATTTGTTTGAGTATGCAGAGAAACAAACCGTCTCATCTGTCATTTTCGAAACACAGCAATACAATTGTGGCAACAAAAGTTTGGCAAGATGGAGGTAGCTAGAGAGGGCTCATTTACAGTATGCACAGATAGCTAAGAAATTCCAGCATTTCCAATTTAATAAAACTGATTTTAGTGTTTGCCAGTTGCCATGACTAAGAGTCAATATTATTTGTAGGAATTTTTTTTCTTTCTAATTCATTTCTAGTTGGTTGAATCTAAATAAAATTACATTGGCTCATTAAAATATTATTATACCACCTAATCACTGCTGCTGGGACGAATAGAAGATAATTGTATGAAAGTAGTAGGGTAGTAAAGTAGCGTAACGAAATCTGCAGGGCTAAGGAGGAGTCCAGGGAGCAGTTCTTACGGCTCCTGGACGATGATCCGTGGGGGCGTCCGTATCGGATGGTGAGGGGAAAGTTCAAAGCTTGCGCTCCCCCCACCTCCGCTATGGACAGGGGGCTGTTGGACCGGGTGCTGAATGCTCTGTTCCCTAATCCTGGTCCGTTTCAGCCCCCCAGAATGGACCCCCCGGACACTCCTCCGGAGGAAGTGGCTGTCGCAATTCCTCCCGTGTCGAACGTGGAATTCGACACGGTGAGGGAACGGTTCCGGCGAAAGAAGAAGGCGCCGGGACCGGACGGTGTCCCATCCAGGGTTCTGGTCCTCGCCCTGAGACACCTCGAGGAGCGGTTCCGGGCGGTGCTGGACCTGAGTATCGCCTCGGGCCGCTTCCCCAGTCGGTGGAAAGTGGGCAGGCTCTGCTTGTTAAGGAAGGAGAGCCGCCCCGCCGATTCCCCGACTGGGTATCGGCCGGTGGTGCTGCTCGATGAGGCTGGGAAGTTCCTGGAGAAAATTCTGGCTTCCCGAATCATCGAGCATCTGGAGGACCGGGGGCCGGACTTGGCTGCTAACCAGTTCGGTTTCCGCACCGGCCGGTCCACGGTGGACGCGGTGGCCCTCCTCAAGAGGTGGACTGAGGAGGCCACGGCTCGTGGGAAGGCTGTAGTTGCGGTGTCGCTGGACATCCGCAACGCCTTTAACAGCCTGCCTCATGAGTGCATAAAGGAGGCACTCCGCTTCCACCGGGTGCCTCCGTACCTCCGCACCCTTGTGGAGGACTACCTGGACGGTAGGACAATCCTCTATGAGGGGCCGGATGGTCGCGTCCATTCGTGGGCAATGGCGGCGGGTGTGCCCCAGGGTTCCGTACTAGGTCCTCTACTATGGAACCTGGGGTACAACTGGGTCCTGCGAGGCAACCTCCTTCCACGAATGGAGGTCGTCTGCTTCGCCGACGACACACTTGTAGCGGCGAAAGCAAATACGGGGGAGGAGGCGGCCCACCTTGCGTCGGTCGGCGCTTCACTCGTCGTTCGACGCATCCGCCTCCTAGGCCTGGACGTGGCCATCTCCCGTCGCAGGATCCCACCGGGGCTCCGTGTCCGAGTGGAGGGGATCCGCATACCGGTCGAGGCACACTTTAAGTACCTCGGCTTGGTTTTGGATCCCCGATGGAACTTCGAGGAGCATTTCAAGCTCCTCATTCCACGGCTGTGTGCCGCCAGCAGCCGCACTCGGACGGACTCGGACGGAAATAAAAAGGGTAGTAAAGTAGTATGAATAATGTAATACCATTGTACAATATTGCTTGTGACCTAAAAAGACTTGCACTTGTAAGCTTACCTCGGGGGCCTGTATTTCCCTGGAGCGCACGTAATCCACGAAGTTGTACGACGTGCATAGTGTCTGGTGTTGTTGCGTCGGTGTTTCCTCCTCGCTGTCGCTGTCCGAATAACACACAAAGTCCTCCGGCTTGTCTGGCTTTCGTTGTTGTTCTAGTCTGTGAATAATGAGAAAAAATAAACCATTAGGCTGTGTGAAGTTGAAAAATATTGCCAAGTGCGAGTTGGATTCATGCACCGAGAGTACAGTACAAACTTATTGAGGTATATGGGCACTACGACATACAGGACTTTGACAAACTATTTCAATATGCCTCAAATGTTCCTCGACTAAGAGGCCACCACCTCAAACTGTGCACCACCAGCTCCCACAACAACCCGCACAAGCACTTCTTGAGTAATAGAGTGGTCAGAGCGTGGAATAAATTACCGGACGACACGATCACAGCTCAAAGCGTCAATAGTTTTAAGAATAGATTGGATACATATTTAAATAATAATAATAATGTAAATTTTAAATGAGTAACAGGATACAGGCACTATCAGTTGTATCAATAATAATATAAATAATAATAATAATATATAAGTTCCTAAGTTAAAAAATCGTAAGTATCTACACTTACGATATTTTTACTTTACACAATGTGTAGTAATGGCTTCTTGCTAAATCGCAAAATATGTGACATAAACGGTCATATCTTTTGACTGCATTTAATTTTGATAAAAGCATACCTACTTGTTGTTAAATTATATCAACTAAATAATTTTTGGCATCATAACTTGTAACGAAACCAAATCTAGCTCAATGGTCGAAGCGTCTCCATTGATTTTATCTCCATGTTTTCGTCCGGTCAATTATTTGATCAAAGAAGTATTGTTGTAGAAATATGACAATTAAAAATATATTTTAAACTGGGAAGGATTTGATTTTGACAGGAATGTCACAGGGATTTTATTGAAGGGGGAAGATTACGGAATTTCGTGCAAGCCGGTTGGTCTTCGTCGCGCTCTTTGATTTTTCATATTTAATTTGAATTAATTTGTGTTTGCAAAGATTTGTGAATTTTAAGATATTAGTGTTTCGAGTTCCAATATCGAATTGTGAAGACCTAAAATATCGACATGGTTCGATGGACCACGGTCGGGTCACCTAACGGAGATTACGACAGACTGTGGTTTTAACTCCCTTCGGGGAGGGCGTTGTTTGGAACATATCAGCGCAGTCACTCTTTACCGACATAGTGACTCAAGTTCCCTGGTTTCTTTGGGAAGTGTTTAGCGGCGGGGGGACTGTCGAAGTGGACCCATGCCTTAATTGCACCCGTTTAGCTACGCATGGACTAAAGAAGCTGGTCCTCTATTTATATATGTATATTTACACCACGTATATAGGGTTCGTGAGCACACGGCGATCCCAATCCACCTGCCCGTGCTCGCGCATACACGAGTATAGGGAAATAGGCACACAGAGGCCCTTCTCACCTCGCTTTCTTATTCTTTTAATGTTAGTTAGGTGTCTTACATTGCACTTCGTAAGACAACGCAATACACCACACGTTTAATAGTTACAATGGGGTTAATTTGTTCTTATTGAACTACACAAATAGAAGCTTATAGATTCGGTCAGACACGATACATCAGGTAGGGACCCTTAAACTAAACCATTATTATCAACATCTCCATCAATGAAATTACTGAATTTAATCAGGTTACTCCGAAGGAAGCCTGCAACGCTATATTCAGGTCCCTCTATATGAAACCTGCACCGATTATTTAGGTTACTCCGAAGGAAACCTGCTACGCTATTTATTCAGGTCCCTCTATAAGAAACCTGCACCGATTATTCAGGTCACTCCGAAAGGAAGCCTGCAACGCTATATTCAGGTCCCTCTATAAGAAACCTGCACCGATTATTCAGGTCACTCGAAGGAAACCTGCAACGATTATACTTATTCCTAGTTTCTCGAAGAGATTCTAGTGGCTTATTCCAATATCTGAGAATATTGAGTGAATTTTGGATCATATTTTCCATTGGGCTCGACTATGAAGTCCGCTCTAATAAGAGCTTTGTGTTTGATACACTATTTGTCTCGTGAGTGAATTATTTTGGCACTGTGAAGTGGTTGTGCTTACATATAAAAAACTGAAGAGATGTGGAGGGATAATACTATATTGGGAACATTATCTACAACGGCAACGTGTCAGAAGGTTAGGCACGTTAGTCGACTATTACTAAAAATATTTGCTTCAGTGTCAGAAGGTTAGGCACTGGAGTTGTTCCCTTCGACGACATCTTCGACACATCTTCTTTATCTACGAATCGACGAATTATTCACACTATAGATCGGTGCCGAAATCTTGAACTCTTCACTAAAAGTAAAGTGATATGTGCTATTTGAAGTGATTACTTTGTGTTGTGCAAAATGGAAATTGTGATAAAGATCTCATGTGTACGAGACATCGTACATAATTAAATTGTTAGTTTCATTTCAGCATGTATTGTGAAATTGCATATCGGCATTTTACGCCGCAACCTAATTTGTAGTACCTACTTGTAAGCAGTGCAATAAACGCATTCTAACCACGCGGTCGCTTTATCATTTCTAGCATCTCCAGTACATAGTTCAGCACAGCATAGCAGTTAATTTAGCATCCTTTAGCATATCACTAATGTAGGGATACACCCTACATTTTGGTCCTTCGAAAATTTTTACTTGCGCGCGGTGAAGTTAAACAGGACCTGCGGTTACGTAATTCGTTTAAATCGGACTTACACGTCGCGAAGCCTGTGACTTTCCGCTTTGGATTGCAGTGAACATTGATCGAAGTGTTTGACATAATCAGTAACAAGTGGTGTAACAAAAATTACCTATCAAATTTTTGTGACAGTGTACTTTGTAACTATTCATTTGTGAGTGTTCACGGAGAAAACAATCTACGTGTCTTCTAACGAGTAAACTAGCTCGTCTTAGCACAAACAGCCAAGCAGCCCAGCACCAGCAGCCTAGTACAAGCAGCCCAGCACCAGCAGCCTAGTACAAACAGCTCGGCATCAGCAGCTCAGCACCAGCAGCCACAGCGACCGTACCGGTAGTACTAGACAGCAGCAACACACAAGTAAGACTTTTCCATTATCTATACTTGCTAATTAGTATCATGGAACAAAACCTTGAAAAACTTTTCGCTCGTCAAGCTGATATTATTAAACAACTGGAGAGGATCGAATTGAATTTCCGGAAAGATAGTGCGAGCAGGAAAACGCACGATTATTTACAGAAGAGGTTGAAGGCATTAGATGAACTTTGGGTAGAATTCGATCAAAATAATACTTCAGTATACGATGATAAAACTTATGAGTACTTTACTCAGAATATTTATCAACGCTCCAAGGATTTTTATGAGCGGACCAGGGCGAGAATAGCCGCTCAAAAACCCTACCAAGTGCAAGATCCATCACCATCACCCATCCCTGGAGAGGGAAAAGAAATGTCTACACAGATTTCTTTTTCCGTTCCATCAATAAGTAAGGAAGACAGGGGCACACAACCCGGAGGCGCTGCCGACGAAATACTGACGCAACAAAAGACAAATTTTAGAGCACTATTGAGACAAATACAGCGTATCAAAATCGAAGAATTAGATGACAAATGGGAGATCGAGGATGAGCTTAGAAATATACAACGAAAGTGGCAAATTATTGAAGAAACTCATTTAAAAATTGATAACATATTACAAGGTTGTGATGTATTATATGACAGTGAGTATAATCAAATGGAAGATTACTATTATAACATCAAAAAGAGATTGAATAAAAAATTATGTTCAAGTGCCCATTTACAACAATCGACACCACAAATTGAAATACCATTTTTTTCTGGTAATTATACCCAGTGGCCTACATTTTTCGATTTATTTACCGAGGCTATTCATAATAATAAATATCTTAGCCAAGCACAAAAAATGCAACACCTTAAAGGTAAGGTTAGAGGTGAGGCTGAGCGTCTCATACAGCACTTGCATGTGTCCGCCGAAAACTATGAAACGGCATGGAATATTCTAACCCACCGCTACGACAACCCACAGGTATTATTCACTAAGCAAGTTGAGGTACTTTTAAACCAACCCAATATACAGAGGCAAACAGCATATGAATTAAAGCGATTGTATGACGTCACGACAGAGTCAATACACGCTATTCATAACCTTGGAGTGGACACTAACTCATGGGATCCACTTCTAGTACATATGCTAGCAAAGAAACTCGATAGCCACACTTACAGTGACTATATGGAGGCACGAAAACAGCCCAGAGAATTGCCAAAATTAGAGGAATTTATGTCTTTCATAGAAAGCAAGTTTACAGCTCTAGAACCGATTCAAATGAGAACGTCATCTTATAAACAAAATAATCAACCATCTACTCCAGTCTCGAAGCCGTCCCTAGTCAAACCAAAAAATCATGGTTTCCCTATATTTAAAAATTATCAGGCCATCGCCACATATACATCGAGATGTCCATTTTGCAATCAAAATCATGATTTGTACCAGTGTAAAAAATTCCTAAACCAGTCACCAAAAGATCTAATTAGAACAATTTCGAAATTTAAAATATGTAAAAATTGCTTGTACAAACATGTTGACAATATTTGCCATTCGACAAAACGATGCAAAGATTGTAAAGGTGAACACAATACACTGATACATGACGCAATTACACATCAAGCCACTAGTGCAACAATTGCAAACTTGCAATTACCGCAATTTCGGCCACTGCCCCCGACAACAGCAAAACACGTCACAACAAACAGCGAAAATATGCAACATAGCGTCAATTACGTAGCATCCGAAGGCGAGGAGGTGCTACTTACCACTGTATCACTCAAAGTAAAATCAGCCGATGACTCATACATTACTTTAAGGGCCTTGTTAGATCAAGGGTCACAAATTTCATTAATATCGGAAAACGCCGCTCAACTGTTAAGGTTACAGCGTCAACGCTATAATGCATCGGTGTCAGGAATAGGAATCAGCTCTAAGGCCAGTAAGGGAGTGGTAACCATGGAATGCCAATCACTTTATGACGATTATCAATTTACTACACAAGCATTAGTGATCACGAAAGTAATTAATAACTTACCGAATTCGTCCTTCAGCAAACGAACCTGGCCGCACTTACAGCATATTAACCTCGCAGATCCTGAGTATAACGTATCAAAGCCAATAGATATACTTTTGGACGCAAGCGTTTACTCAGATATTCTCATGAGTGGCTTAATAAAGGGGCCTGCACAAGCACCGATAGCACAGCAAACAAGACTAGGCTGGATATTGTCAGGGAGTGTAAGAACATTTAACTGTAATGTTGCTATAAACAACATCGAAAATCTGGCCAAATTTTGGGAAATCGAAGAAATCGGCAGTGACTCATCAGCACCGTTCACAGAGAAAGAGCATTACTGTGAAGAATTTTATCAGCAAACAACACGTCGCTTAGAGTGCGGCAAATATGAAGTCGCATTACCTATGAAGCCCAACTTCGAACAGCATCTGGGTTCTTCAAAATCAAAAGCAGTTGCACAATTTTTGCAACAAGAGAAAAGGATGATCAAAAACGAAGATCTCGCGGAAAAATATATTAAGTTTATGAAGGAGTATGAGTATTTAAATCACATGCAGCCAGCATCTGAAAACGAAAAGGGAAGTAAACCAGAATGTTTTTTACCTCATCATGGCGTTTTGAAACCAGACTCTTCTACCATAAAATTACGTACCGTTTTTAATGCTTCATCATCAACTTCGTCTGGTTACAGCTTAAACGATTTGATGGAGTGTGGTCCTAATTTGCAACAAGATCTGCAATCTCTCAGTCTAAAGTGGAGACAACATAAATACGTACTCACGGCAGACATAGAGAAAATGTTTAGATGCATCTCCATCAGATCTTGTGATCAGCGCTTATTAAAAATTGTTTGGAGAGACTCACCGTGTAAGCCGCTTAAGGAATATCAACTTACAACCGTGACGTACGGTACTAAAGCGGCTCCCTTCTTAGCTATGCGAACTCTGCGACAGATAGCAAAAGATAACCCCCAGCATGAGTTGGCAGCATCCGCTTTGGTAAACTCATTTTACATGGATGATCTCTTGTCAGGCCATAATTGTTTAGAACAAGCAAAATTATTACAAAACCAATTAATATCTGTATTAAATTCAGCTGGAATGAATATTCGCAAATGGTCTAGTAACGAACGAAAGTTAATTAAAGATTTATCACCGGAGCAGCTAGATTGCCCATTGGAATTTAAAGACATGCAAAGCAGAAAAACATTAGGCTTAAAATGGACACCATCATCAGATTCTTTTACTTTCCAATATGACACAAAGCACGATGAGAAAAATGATACAAAACGACAGCTGTTGTCAAACATATCAATGATATTTGACCCATTAGGTTGGTTATCACCGTTAACAGTTAGAGCAAAATTATTATTTCAAAACGTTTGGTCATACGATTTAGCATGGGATGATAAAATTCCAATAGAACTTTCAAATGAATGGACAAAGTTAAAAACTGATTTAAAAAGCATACAGCAGTTGAATATTCCAAGACACTTAGGAAACACCGAGCAACCTTTTTATTTACATGGATTTTGCGATGCGTCGGAAAAAGCCTACGCATGCGCAATATACATAGTAACGAGCAATAATAAAGGCCAGCACACATCAAACCTCGTTATAGAAAAAACTAAACTCGCTCCTCGAAAGAAGGAAATATCATTACCGAGACTCGAGCTTTGTGGTGCGCTTTTATTAGCACGATTATTTAAAAAGGTTTTTGACTCTATACCTAACAATAATATCAATGTTCGTGCATGGACCGACTCCATGGTGGTATTGGGTTGGCTCCAAGGAGATCCTTTGAGATGGAAGCAATTTGTAGCCAACCGAGTAAGGCAAATCACAGACATCATACCAGCAAGTAATTGGGGACATGTCAGTTTTCAGGAGAACGCAGCAGATTGCGCCTCTCGAGGGCTTTTTACTGGTAGACTAGCAGAGCATTCCTTGTGGTGGAAAGGCCCTACGTGGCTCATTACGATGAACATGAAAAAAACAAATCAAATCATTTTTCCATGTCCTAATTTAGAAGTAAAGAAAGCCAGTGTGAACCTTGCCTTATGTCTGAAACAAAACAATGAACTTATAATTAAATTATTAAATAATTACAGCTGCATCACTAAGGTTGCAAAAACAATAGGATGGTTATCGCGTTACATCACATGGCTACTTGATCGAAAAACTTCATACGAAAGCACTTTATCCGCTATAGAAATAAATAATGCATATAATTTAATTATAAAATGTGTGCAATCAATTGAGTTTCAAGATGATTTACTCTCGATACAGTCAAAAGGACGTGTCAGCAAAAAAAGCAAGATTGCAAGTCTTAACCCGTTCATAGATGTTCAGGGTATTTTACGGGTTGGTGGAAGACTGCAACAAACACATTTAAGCTATTCAGCAAAACATCCCATTATATTATCAGCATCGAGTCGTTTTACAGAATTGATCATAAAAAAATCGCATTTGATCACTTCACATGGAGGTCCTCAACTTACTCTATCGCATATCCGTGAAAAATATTGGATTATCAGTGGCATTTGTACTGTAAAAAAGCAGTTAAGACTGTGTGTCAAATGCCGCAGATTTAATACATCAAATTATCAACAAATAATGGGAGCATTACCAAAACCTCGAGTCACGCCCGCTCGCGTATTCACTAACACTGGAGTAGACTTTACAGGTTATGTCGATATAAAATACAATAAAGGACGAGGCGCAAAGACAACCAAGGGCTACATAGCGGTCTTTGTCTGCTTGTCCACCAAGGCAGTACACCTGGAACTGGTATCCGATCTGAGCACAGCAGCCTTTCTCGCGGCCTTTAAGCGAATGTGCGCTAGAAGAGGTACTCCAAGAAATATGTACAGTGACAACGGGACAAACTTCGTTGGGGCTGACCGGGACCTGAGAAGGGAATACAAAAATATTTTAAAAACTTTACATACTAGCTTTATCAGTGACGTCAGTGATATGGGCGTCACGTGGCATTTTAACGCACCAGCTTGGCCAAATGCAGGTGGTTTGTGGGAGGCGGCAGTTAAAAGCCTAAAACACCACCTTAAAAGGGTCCTCGGTAATCAGAAATTAACGTACGAAGAATTTATTACACTTCTATATCAAGTTGAAGCATGTCTGAATTCTAGACCACTCTATCCTCTTACAGAAAATCCGGAAGATGACATTTTAACACCTGGTCATTTCCTCATTGGCAGTTCGTTAATTTCAAGACCGCAAACTGATCCTGACGTCACCAATTTATCTATTCGTTGGCAATTAGTACAGTCCATGAATAAGCACTTTTGGAAACATTGGTCGAGAGACTATCTGCATAATCTACAATCAAGGTCTAAATGGAGATTTCCCTACCGGAACTTGCAAGTAAACGATGTGGTACTCCTTAAGGAAGACAACTTACCTCCAGGCAAGTGGGCTATGGGTCGTATTCAGGAATTACACCCTGGAAAAGACGGTTATGTAAGAGTCGTAACTGTTAAAACAAAATCTAATCTTATCAAACGACCCGTAAACAAATTGGTACTACTTCCTGTCAGTGAGCAAATCAACAATCAACCATCAATTCAGAAATCAACAGCTGAACAATTATCAGCAGCAGATAATCACCCATCACAAAGGACAATGGGAAATTCGAGATCAAAGGGAAATTTATTTAAAAACTTTTTTACAACCCTGTTTCTATTTATGATGTGCTTGTCACCTACTATACAACAAGAAAACACACAATATAATGTCACAACGTTTAAATCAAATACTTATCTTTATTTTGACAAAATATCAAACCTGCAGCATATAAGGGACGACTGGAAACTAATTGTATATTATAATATGTCAACATATTGGAACGGATTTCATCGTTTAGAACAATACCTAAACCATTTAAATAAATTATGTCAGCATAGAAACGATCAGTACGGAAGCGTCATGTTACAGTTACAACATGACTTATCAGAAATAGAGCACTACAATCAATTACTTACAAATAATAAACACAACATTAGAAAAAGGGGTTTGATAAATGGTATCGGTTATGTAGCAAACACGCTGTTTGGTGTCCTTGACGACAGGTTCGCAGAGCAATATAAAAATGACATCGAAAAGATTGCAAACAACGAGTCTCATCTTAAAAATTTAATTAAAAATCAAACACTTATTATCGAATCGGAGTATAACATACTACGTCGAAACGAAGGAATAATGAATCAGCAATTCACATTCATTAAAAATCATCTTCATAACTTATCATTAGAAGTGAATCGAGTGCAACTGGATATTAATAACGGAGCTTACATTACATCATCAACTTTAGCAGCAACTATAATTTTAAGCAACCTACGATGAATCCAACAGACATTGATAGATACAATCACTGATATTAGCCACGGGCGTGTAGATATTCACCTTTTATCTCCGCAACAATTAGAAAAACAAATTAATATTATTATGGGACAACTACACAGTGATCTCACTTTACCTGTGGGCAATGGAAATATACAGGACTTATATAAACTACTGAAAATGCATGCAAAAATCGTCGAAACCTACCTTATTATAGAAATTAGAATACCAATTCTGAGTAGCGAATCATATCAATTGGACAAGATTATTAGTCTGCCACAAAAATCACAAAATAATATGTATGAACTTGTACCTGCTTTTCAATATATTGCCTTTGACCTGAGAAAGGATGCAGGCATATTTTTATCAGAATCAGATCTACAAATTTGTATGCATTATTCGCAAGATAAACTATTATGCTCACTTGATAAACCCATTTACCAACTAAAAATTAAAGAATCAATTTGTGACGTCTCAATAATAAACGACCACTACAGGAAAACATCAACCTGTATATATGACACAATACCATGCGCCAATAGATGGATCAAGTTACAGCGCCAGAATGTCTGGTTGTACTGCTGTTGCAACGAATGCAGAGTCCACATTGTCTGTGCATCGAGCATGGAAATTCAAATATTAAAAGGCAATGGCCTTATCACATTGGGTCAAGGTTGTTCAATGAAATGCGACTCATATACAATATACGCTCACAACAATTTCTTGAATACTTTAAGCAAACAGGATAATTTTATAGAGTATCCACAGATTTCTATTCTGAATTCTATCATAAACACTAATGCCTCTCAAAGCCTTGATTCATTGAATCTAGAGAAACACGATGAAATTTATAAGCAAGTAAAGATGCAGATCGAAAACATGAAAAGAGAAGAAGCGAAAGATCTTACTATACACGATGTACATCATTACACCCTTCTATATATCATATTAGTTGGGTTACTGATCGGAACAATCATACTTGTGCTGGTGTGGCGCCGAAGGAGACGCTTGCAGGAGCAAGAGTCCGGAGCAGCAGCTGACTGCCCGCCCGGCGCTGGCCGGGAGGGAGACGCCGAGCACGGCGTCGCCGTTAGTTCAGTGATCAGTGAGTGTAAAGAAAGTGATCAAAGGTGCGTTGTAAGGAGTGTAGAGCAAGGGACGTCCCCTTTAGTGTTCCGACCGGTAAAGTTTGAGGTGCCCACAATTGAGGTACCCATTTATAGTGAAGTGAACAATTAGACAAAAAACATTTTATTTTTATAATGCATTGAAACCAATATTATAGTGTTTATCCTATCTGTAGATTATAAAATATATGAATATTTAGCATTAGATTAACGCTAACCTAATCTTAATAATAAGTCAGTTATCAACTCATATTTTGTATTCAATCAATATGTAGAAATAGTAATGTTGTTATATTAATGTTTTTTATATTTTGAAATTAGCATGTTGCCTTAATCTTTCTTTTCTGAGAGGCCAAGATGTACGAGACATCGTACATAATTAAATTGTTAGTTTCATTTCAGCATGTATTGTGAAATTGCATATCGGCATTTTACGCCGCAACCTAATTTGTAGTACCTACTTGTAAGCAGTGCAATAAACGCATTCTAACCACGCGGTCGCTTTATCATTTCTAGCATCTCCAGTACATAGTTCAGCACAGCATAGCAGTTAATTTAGCATCCTTTAGCATATCACTAATGTAGGGATACACCCTACACATGTAAGTTTCATCATCATTATTTCAACGTAAAGCTAATTTTGCTAAGACATTAAATGTCTTAGAGTTTAATCTCAAATGTATTGAGAATATGAACTGGTAGAGTTTCTTTCGCTCCTTTCTTCTCTACAAAACTAAAGTTCTGAAAGGATGTAATTCTCAAGCGTAGAGAATTTTAGTAGTTTACAAAGTATGTTGGTAGGGCGAATTAAGGTTCATTTGGAATCTTATGGAGCCCGAGGGTTAAGGGACTACCTTCCTGAAGGTATCAAAATCCCAATGTTAGCTTCAGAAAGTAAAGACAGCGGCGGTAACATACTTAAAAAATCAAAACATTTGTTTTCTCATTACTGAGATCGTAAAATTCACTCAGAAGAACAAATTGTTATTTCGTTACTATGGTAGCGAGTTTAATAAGCGTTTGATCATGTTTGATAGAATAAATAAGGTATAGGGATAGTTTCGGCAATAGGAGTTCTATATCTATCCACTTGGAAAAGATCTTGGGTTACATAAGCGGTTGCAACGTAGATCGTAATAAAATCACTAGTCGATCATTGGCCAAACTTCATACAAATCAAAGCAATTTTGTGCGTTTCTTTTAAAGGCGTAAATTGTTAGTAAAACTACGAATAGAACCGTGTAAAGGGGTTTTCTATTTAGGGTTCCGTTTGACGTTAGGTTGGATCGTTACAAACTGACATAAATATCCATTTCAATGATATTTCAATGCCCTTCAAGTGTTTATTTACCATTATCATACTGAGATATTTTATCTTCAGCTATATCACATTTCAGTAGTCCCAAAAATATGTATTGAGCTAGCGGTACAAAAAGATTGTGTGATTCTTTGATAACAATTAACAAATAAACATATCAAGGACTGAATTGTAATGAGTACTGAAAATAGATAAGAACTTTGAGATAATTTTTTAGAATCTTTGGTGAATGACGATGACAAAGTCAGCTTCATATAGGGTTGCCACCTGCCACTTATTGATTTAAGGGTTACTGGTGTTTAAAATACGGGTTATGTTACAGGAGACAGTAAGATAAATCTACAGTTTTAGGAAGGTATTCATTTTTTGAAATTATATCTGTTGTTTGAGGAAGCGACCTTGAAAAGATCTTCATTTTCCAAAACGGAAGCATAAAACTGTATGTTATATTTCACTTATTATTCCGCTTTTATTATGTCGATGTTAAGTCCATTTCGTTAAGTTGCGCTTCATCTGGTCAATGATGAGTATAGTAAATACGGGAGCTTTGTTTACCATGTATTTTGTTTTCGCAATTACGGGTTTTTGTGTTATTATAGCCTGAAAAACGGGGTTACCCGTAAAATACGGGACATCTGGCACTCTAACCAACTGTTTTATGCAGGAATAACCTTTTGGAGGGACTGTGATGCCCAAGAAGGCGAGTCAGCGATGAGTTATGTGGTACTCCTGATCAACCAGTGATTAACCACCATATGGTGAGTGGGTACCTGGCAATGATGTTGGCAAAAGGTTACCCACCAACCACAGTGTCAGGACCTCTCCCCCCTAAGGAGGACCATTTGGGATAAGTCCAATGCCCGATTTGGTAAACAGTAGGAAGTCTAACTAATTTAATTTGAATCTTTCCTTTTAAGGACTACATGTGTTAGCCTGCATTGTCACCATCTTTACTGTGACTATGATTCCAATGCGAACCAAGAATTTTTATAATAATAATAATAAACCCTTGATTGTACAAAAATTGTATGACAATGGGATACAAATGTAAAAAAAATATATATGTACAAATAGGCGGCCTTATTGCTAAAAAGCAATCTCTTCCAGACAACCTTAAGACAGGGAAATAAGAAAAAGGACAATCAAGGGGAAGGGTGCAGAAATAGGAATAAATATTGCTTGTGTGATAGGAAAGGAACACAAATAACAGTATAGCGGTTAAAGATTTGTGGATAGGAAGTGACTACGAACTAAAGATTTGAAAAAATCTAGCGTACGAGCTCTCTTAATACTCTCAGGGAGGGAGTTCCATAGCCGGACGGCTTGAGAAGGAAACGAGTACGTCAGAAATTGAGTCGTGCGAGGCGGAATGTCCAGGAATAAAATGTAATTAGATCGCAAATTACGACTCGACGAAGTGGACCGAAAAGAGAAATGAGACTTAAGATAAGGTGGAGACATTGGATGAAACAGAATATTGTAAAGAAGGGACAAGACATATAAGTCTCCACGTTGTCGGATTCGAAGCCATTTGAGTTGAGAGCGATAGTGAGAAACATGATCAAATTTTCGTAAGTTAAAAATATATCTAATGGCCACATTTTGCAGACGCTCCAGCTTGTCGAGAAGCTCCTCAGACAGATCCACCCAGGCACAATCAGCATAATCGAGAAGAGAAAGCAGAAGTGATTGTGCTAGTTCTATTTTAGTACTAATCGGGAGAAAATTACGAAACCTGTTGAGTGAACTATAAGCAGCGAAGAGCTTCTTGCGAACAGCTTCGACTTGCGGTTGCCAAGATAAGCACTGATCAAAAACTAAACCTAAATTTTTAACACAGTTGCTAAAAGGAACAATAGTACCGCCAAATACTACCGCTGGCAACAAACTGTAATCAGTCCTTGAAACAAAATACGGACTGCCAATAATAATTGTTTGAGATTTTTTAGGATTAATGATAAGTCCATATGATTTACTCCAGTTGTCAATCAATTTGAGATCGCTGTTAGTTTCAGCGATAGCATGCGAGAGATTTGATAATGTTGCTTGCGTGTAGATCTGCAAATCATCAGCATACAAGTGATAGAGACACGAAAGTGAATGTGTAATGGAATTAATGAATATAGAGAATAGAAGTGGAGACAATACGCCACCCTGAGGGACATCCGCATTGATACTGCACTAGTCAGAGAAGGAATCCTCAATGCGTATACGTTGCCGGCGACCTTTTTTTTTTTTTTTTGAGGCGGGGGAATCTCTTTACGATTCAACAAGGGGCTGAAAGCTGACAAAGCCGCCCCAAGGATATGCCATTGGACTCGGGTTACCTGGGTAACCCCATACCTGCCTAAACCACCCTCCAGAGCAACTTCTACCTCCGTAGAGACACACTCGGGATCGGCGTTAGCCATTCCCCGAGTGGACGTTGCCGGCGACCTAGCAGGTAACTACGAAACCAGTCAACTACGGTAGGAGATATGCCAAGAGAACTTAGCACACCAATAAGTATATCAAAATCCACAAAATTAAAGGCATTACTAAAGTCTAAGAGAGTTAATACTGTGAGTTGATGATTTTCCATACCCTGGCGAATATCGTGCGTGATTTTGGTTAAGGCGGTAGTCGTACTATGACCCATTCGGAAACCGGATTGCATTGGATTTAAAAGGTTATTAACATTGAGGAATTTAAGGAGCTGACGATGAACTAATTTTTCAAGGACTTTGGAAAGGAAAGGCAGAATTGATATTGGACGAAAGCCGGAAAAGGAGCCGGGATTGACTTTTTTAGGAAGTGGAATTACAAAAGCTTCCTTCCATGCAGAAGGAAATTTACCAGAATTGATAGAAGTATTAAGGATATATGAGATGATTGGAACAAGGATGTCTAATATAGCAAGGATCATATTACAACTAATGCTGTTGTTACCAATAGCACCAGAGAATATAGAAAGGACAGTTCTCTTAACATCACTATCCGTAAATTGCTCCATAAAGAAAGGAGGATAATCAGGTACAGGCATAGAAGAAAGATTGTTTAAAGTTTCAGATTTACGCGCACCGTTGAAAGGTGTCGTTGAAGTGAAGTGTGAATTAAGAACATTAATGCCTAACTTGAAGTCGTTACTATGTGACGAATTTTAGTGATTCATTTCTATGTCACACAATCAAAAAATGGAAAAATGGAACCAGTACAAATGTTTCAGTCTTCTTACAGTTCCAGGTCCTTTATTAAAGAGGAGTGAAGAAGCAAATTGCAGGTCGGCAAGGTGAGGATGGCTAGTGCAGCGTGTATAATCTGCCCTGGACTGGACTATCTTCACATTTAGACTCTACTGCTACTTAGCACCAAGTGGAATGGAGCCATTTGCTAGGCCCACCATTAAAAACCAAAACCAGTCAAGTGCAAGTTGGACTTTTTTACAAACTTATTCAACTTTGATATAATATGTTCCTAACTACATATTTAGGCAAAAGGTTTTGATTACTTTGTGAAATCGCAAAATATGTGTCAAAAAACTGTAAGCGACCGTAGATTCGAGTATTTGATATAAATTTCAGTTTCATATCTCTACATACACAGAATGGCATGGCCCCTTGGGAAAGTGAAGTGTAGTATGATAAAGATATGAGTGGATGATATTGTTGAGGTGGCTGGAAGGAATTGGATGGACAAAGCTCAAAACAGAGAAAAGTGGAAGAAGATGGAGGAGGCTTTTACCCTTAGCAGGCACAATACATAAATCGACGGCCCCAACGTAAATTATCGAAAGTGATGATTGAAACCTTAACTTTCGATGAATTACTACGGAATCAAGTTTTATATTCGATGATTTACGTCTTATATTTTTGGAACTACATAATTTTCTCTTATTATCTTTAGTGGGGTGTAAAATATAGCTGTACAGAAAACGTTACAGCTAATAAAAAAATAATGAAATTTTGAGTTTCGATGAATTACGTTGGGGCCGTCGAAATATATTTAAAAACTGTACATATAAAATAACTGTAACATAATATGGGAAATAAAGCTATATATTATATCTCTACATGTTCCCAAGAAAAAAGGGGCTTCACAGACAGAAGAACAGACAGACAGATAATGATGTGATCCTATTAGGGTTCCATTTTTTCCTTTGAGGTATGGAACCCTAAAAATGAAAACGCCGCCGCCCTCTCGCTGCCAAGCATGGTCTTGTTCATGGTCCGTGGATGGCGGAAAGGAGGCTGTCACCTCTTGTAGAGAGGTTGTCATTTCGCAGAAGGAGCCTGCGGAGAGGGAGCGGGAGGAAGATCCTCAAGCCGCTACCCTCTGCTCTCATTTGCTCAAGCAATGCCCATCCAGTGACCCTGCCGTGGAGGCTTGCGTGCACGGTTGGTTGCACGTCTGGGGGATTATCCTGGTGTTTTCGGAAACCAGGGGGTAGTGCATGGGTAGTGGATCCGCATTGTGATCCTAAAGGACAGGGAGAGCACTGAGGGCTTCATTGGGTAAGCCTGGCACTTTGCTGTGAGAGCCCCACACACACTTGTTATTTAGCCAACAGCAGGTACATATAGTTATGCATTCCCCTCGAAAAAAAAGGCTATGATAGTGGCATAGCTATTTGATTCACTGTTATGCCCATTCAAGTACAATGCTTTTAAGGTTAGGCAATAGGCTTAATTACTTATAATATTTAATTATTACCACTAACGCAGAAAAAGTTAGTTAACTTACAAATATGAGTAAACTAGGACTCATTAATTTGGAATAAGTACATAATAATAATTCTTTATTACACAAAAAGAAAAACTCATTAACATACAGATATAATTATTTAGAAATTAGTGCACTGCAGAAATAATTACAATGATATTAGCAGAGGTCCCCAAACTAGGCATCGCATTGCCTGTATCTTGGGGAACCATGCGGTGAATGCATTGTCTTTTTGTTTATTGTTAACAAAATTTTTATACTTTCTATTGTTAGTCACATTGCTTCCTCTGTAAGCAACAAGTAATAATGTTATATTTTTTATATTATAAAAATAAGAGAGAGAAAAATAGAAAAAAACCCTTTTTTTTTATTAAGAGTATTTGTTAACAAGCTCCTCTGTGGATGTGTAGTCCAGGGAAAGCAACCATTCGGTCACAACCAATTTGGCCACCCAATTGGAACAATCTTTAATACTACAGAACCTCACGACAGCATTATAAATGCGTGCCCTGATGAAGTCAAAAAACCTGCTTGCCAAGTGTGAGTTGACAGTTGGTATTGGAACTTTAAGGACTCGTTTTTTTAAGAGTGTATTGTGATTTTCGGAGATTTTCAGACGTTTAATAAGGCAAGATTTTAAAATAAAAAGTTGGCGAACTGTGAGAACTTTAGTTTCTTTGTAGAGAGTGGTTGTGGGGTAAAGGTTTTTTGAGCACGATTTTGAGGAGGGAACTGTTTGCTCGTTCAGCCACCAGAAGCATGGTCTTAGCAGCACTACCCCAGACCGAGATGCAGTACCCAACAACCGACTCACACAGGGCCTTATAAATTATGATCAGTAAGTCCCTGCTTGTCGAATCTCTCAGCTTTCTGAGAATACAAGAAACACTCCTACACACTTTTGACCACTGTCTAGGCCCTCTGCAATGTGCTCAGTTAGGAGTGTGATAGCGTCCTCAGTTGATTTATGGCGCCTGAAACCAAACTGCCTCGGAGATAATATGTTATTTAACTCGATATAGCTAGTCAGTCGTCTGTTGACAACTTTTTCCAGGATTTTAGAAAAAACGCTGAGCAGCAATATCGGTTTGTAGTTTCCCGGGATGACCTTAGGTGTTTGTGGATTGGAGTCACCGAAGCAATCTTCCATGATTTGGGAAAACAACCGGTATCCAAACTCAGGTTATACAAAAGTGCTAGTGGCTCTGCTAATGTGTTTTTGGCATATTTAACAAAGGCTGTGTTGATTCCGTCCGCTCCAGGTGCACTGCCAGTCCGCAGTTGACTAATAATGCTACGAATCTCTTCATGATCAGTTGGTGCCATGAAAAACAAGAAACAATTGGTCACCCAGCACACCAGGGTACCAGATATTATCGGTCAAGCGCCCTCTTTATTGGACCTTCTGCTGACAAATCGCCCTGACGGATATCAGGTGGTGATTCGAGCTCCACTAGGATCTTCGGATCACTGTCTGGTATCCGTCACAGTGCCTCAGGCGTCGCGACTCTCACCTGTGCTTGCAGCACGCCGTCTGTGGCACTATGCGTCAGCAGATTGGGACGGTATGCGGGATTATTACGCATCTGTTCCTTGGTGGCAGCGCTGTTTCAATAGGATGGATCCGGACTCCTGCGCTGCCTCTGTTGCTGACGAGATCATACTAGGAATGGAATATTATATTCCGCATTCCAATCTCGTCAGTAGAGGCAGACGTAACCTCTGGTTCAATCGCAAGTGCGCCTCTGCTGTTGAAAACAAACAGCTGGCTTACCGCGCTTGGATCAGAGGCCGAGCTTCTAAGGATCCCAATACAAGCCTACTGAAAACAGCCTACAATAATGCCACCAAGCTGTGTAAGAGGGCTTACATTAGAGCGGATGCTCAGCGCATTGCACAAGTGGGCCAGGAACTGCTATCGCACCCTACGGGTAGCCGTTCTTTTTGGCGCCTGGCCAAAGCTGTGCAATCAAACTTCTGCCAACCCTCGCTGCCACCGCTGAGACATGCTGGCAAAACTCTTCGCGGCTCATTCCCGTGTCGATGACTGTGGTACACAACCTCCGAAACTGTCCCATTGTGGCAGCACCATGCCCGATATCCGTATCAGACAGCGTGATGTGCGGGCGGAGCTCCAGTCGATCGATACTCGAAAAGCAAGTGGCCCAGACGGCATTCCTGCGATTGTTCTTAAGAAGTGTGCAGCGGAGTTGACTCCGGTCCTTACGCGTCTATACCGTCTGTCTTTCTCTGCTGGTTGTGTGCCGAAATCTTGGAAAGAGGCCAATGTCCAGCCGGTTCCCAAAAAGGGAGATCGTTCTGATCCGGCTAACTATCGTCCTATAGCCGTCACTTCCATTTTGTGTAAAATCATGGAGAGGATCCTTAATACCCAGCTGATCCGTTACCTGGAAGGTCACTCGTTACTTAATGACCGACAGTATGGGTTTCGTCCTAAACGGTCAACAGGTGACCTTCTAGCGTTCCTTTTGCACAAATGGGGTGAATCTATCGATAAGCGCGGCGAATCGGTGGCTATTAGTCTCGACATCGCCAAAGCTTTTGATAGAGTCTGGCACAAGGCTCTTCTTTCCAAGCTTCCGGCATACGGATTACCCGCGCAGTTCTGTACGTGGATTGCCAGCTTCCTCCACGAGCGTAGAATTCGCGTTGTCGTTGACGGCTGCGCTTCGCGGTTCGTGGCAGTGAACGCTGGAGTTCCGCAAGGCTCCGTTCTATCCCCCACATTGTTTCTTCTATCAATGATATGCTTTCCTTGGGAGCTATACATTGCTATGCAGATGACAGTACAGTGCATGGGGGATATCACGGAAGCTCAGGGGCTGCTCGCGGTGATATTGGTAGGGAAAGGCAGAATCTTATCATTGAGCTCAACAGGACGCTGGACCTCGTCTCCGAATGGGGCTCCAACAATCTTGTTGAGTTCAATGCTAAGAAAACACAGGTGTGCGCGTTCTCGGCGAAAAGGTCACCTTTCCTCCCCCTTCCTTCTCTCCAGGGCACAACCCTTCACACACAGAGCAACATCACCTTGCTCGGAATGATCATTCGCTGCGATCTGAACCCCAGAGACTACATCGAATCCGTCATAACTACTGCCTCACGGAAACTCGGTGTCCTGAACAAGGTGCGTAGGTATTTTGCGCCGGACCAACTATGCTTGTTGTATAAAACTCAGGTTAGGTCTTGCGTGGAATATTGCTCGCACCTTTGGGACGGCTCCGCTCAGTACCTCCTCGATGCTCTGGACAGATTGCAGCGTCGCGCTATTCGCATAATTGGCGATGTAGAGGCAACTAACACCCTCGAGCCTCTACAACTTCGTCGTGACATCGCCTCTCTTAGCGCCTTTTACCGAATGTTCCATGGGGAATGCTCTGAGGAGCTCTTTAACCTTATCCCTCCCTCTCCATTCCTTAACAGAAACACACGTAAGGGCCTTCGGAGTCATCCGTACACTGTGTCCTCCTTTTCACACCGTACCAAGAAATTCCAAGATTCCTTCTTCTGTCGTTCATCCCACACTTGGAATTCTCTACCTGCGCACGTGTTTCCTCCATCCTACAACATGGGTTCCTTCAAAAGAGGCGTGAAAAAGCATCTTTTGGGCCGGCAAGGGGCGGGCAGGTAGGAGAGTGGATGTCGTCCCTACTCTTATCTGTCAACTCATTTGGGCCTCTATCACCGCTTAACATCAGGCGGGAGGAGGTCATCTGCCGGGCCATCCATAAAAAAAAAAAAAAAAAAAAGGAATTTGCCAGCGAGTTACTGATTTTGACATTTGAGGATAAAACAAAGTCGGCATGGTTAGATTGTGAAAGTATTTCATTCGCAAAGTTTTGACCAACTGAGGAAAAGAAGGCATTACAGTTGTTTAGGGAGACTTTATGAGTACTTGCCGCCGATAATAGTTCAGTTGGTTGTGTGTTAGTAACGTTAGTATTAGAGATTTTCTTAATTGTCTTCCAGAGCAGCCTAGTGTCCTTGCTATTATTTTCTAGTTCTTCTTTTTCGTAGTGTTACTTCTCTTATTATATTACTCTTTTATTATTTATTAAACAATAAATTATTATTATTATTATTAGCGTCACTTTTCTTATTATATTAAAGTAAAAGTTTCTATATCGTCGATAAATAGTTTTAAAAACTTCATCCTCAGGGTTTTGCTTTAGCTTGGCATGAAGTCTGTCTCTATGTCTTGCGCATCTCAGCAAACTTTGCATCATCCATGGTCTTATGATATATTTAGACCTTCCTATTTTCACTTTTTTTTAATGTCTGACTATAGCGCTGTCAATAGTGGCCATTAACGTATCAACCGCTTCATCAATAGAAGCAGCAGTTATAATGGAGCTCCATTTCACCTTCTCCAGATCTTTGCAGACTTCGGCATATTTTACAATAGTTTTGACCATGGCTCATTTGCTCCTCTTGTATTTTGTTTTCAAGGATAGGCCCGCGATTACAATTTTATGGTCGGTAATATCAGCGCATACAATGCCCATAGCATCGTGATTTGTTTTAAGAAATATGTGATCCAGGCAGGCGTTATTACGAGTAGGCTTAGTAATGGCAGGTTCAAGACCGTGTTCCGTATTGAGACATAAATAGTCATTGGCCTCAGAGTCGAGAATATTTATGTTAAGGTCGCCAGCCATAATCAGACATTGCCTGTCTGTAAGTTTACTGAGGATTTGGTCAAGGGAGATAAGAAAATTATTTGTATTTCTAAAAGATGGGGATCTATAAACACCCAAAATTGTGATCTGGTTATCAATGTCTATAAGTAAGGAACAAGCTTTATTGAGACTAGGCTCTACAACTTCTAGGGATAAAGACGAGTTAAGGTAGCAACAACACCTCCATTTTGATTAACGTTCCGTTTGGTCGAGTAAGAATTATAACCTGGGATTTCCTCAATGCTAGTGGTGTCGTTAAGTCTGCATTCTGTCAGGATAATTACGTCAAATGTTGTATTTAATCTGTGAAGGTAAACTGAGAAGGCATCGAAGTTCTTATTTATACTTCTTATATTCATGGAAAGTACTTTAAAGTTATAGTGGGTAGTCAGCAAGTTTCCGCACACGTCCGGATCGACGAGCTCGTGACAAATAATATCAGGCATTGAATCAATGTCGGTCGCAAGATCTAAACTGTCCATGATGTAGTATTGTTTTGATTAATTATAGATTTTACAGTCGCGTAATTTATGAAATCGTCAATGCGCAGCAGATGCAAGCGACAAATTGCCCTGGTAGACTCTATTAAACCAGTAACAAGTAACAACTAGTTGTGGAGCTTTGCCATTTTAATATACGAAAGTAATCGTGGTTTAGTTGACATATGAACTAAATGGTTCAGAGGAGCTTGCGGAACAAAATGTACACTAAAATATTTACTCGATGAGTTTCTCTGAGATAAAGATATGAGTGAAAAGTTATGATGACAAATGGGAGTTGATATCCTCATCTTAAATTCTATTATTATTAATAAAGTTTTAAGTAAAAACGGCGACAACACAAAATAGCACACCAACACATAAAACAAAAACATAAAATTATTATCATTATCCTTCATTTTATCTTTGAACACACCTATAAAACTGTTTTTGAATATTTACTTCTATTTTCTACCCACTGAAAGACAGTTTTAATATAAGTTTTATTTGTGTTTATGTACACCATTCAGCTCGTTAGTTACTTGATGAAATTTAGTATTAAGACAATTCTTAACTATTTGAAAAGTAGTGAAATTCAAAATAATTATCACAAAGTCCAATAATGATTAATTGATTGGAATTTTAATGTTACTAATGATATTAATGAGGCTAAATGGCATTAAAGAAATTATCAAGGTTTCTGATAACAATTTTATGTATGAGCATTGAATTCATGAAACATCACTGATTACAAGTACAGCAATTAGAGATTGAGCAATGAAAATAAAATGGTAGGTAATGAATTGTGCCTTCTGTAAATTAATAAAATAACACAATATTTATATTGGTTTAGAATGTGGCATTAATAATGCAGTTTGGGAATGACATTTTAAAGATGTTGAATGCTCAATATGCAGAAAAAAATTAAAGTGACATTATTTGAAGTTTATACAAAACTTTACAGTGCATCTCCTTGAAAACAATAGCAATTAAAAGGTTATTAATGCCAATTATTGGTATCCTTACCTGAGAGCTCTAGCCTTTGCTCTTCTTTCTTTAATTCTACTAGGTATATAACAAGATGGATATCTGCCCTCAATAGCGCGTCGAACAGTCTGCGCCATTTTTAAAGGCAGAATTTGGGTGAACGAGAATAATCAAGCACGGTCAACTAGTCACTTTCGTTTTGTTCTGTTGTAAGTAGATCCATAGTGCGACATGTTTCATTACAATAATGGAGTCCGAATACACAAAAACATTCCCAGTTTCCACTGTCTTCTAAATGCACATTATTCTTTCTTTACAAAAACAGTTATAAAGAGCTATAAATAATTTGTAAAATAGATATAATACTTGTATTTCCTAGCTTTACACAAAAATAATACGCTGACAGGTTTTGACGGCAAGCTGTCATTCGTGTTGTTTGTCGTGTTTATTATTCTCACAGAATATACATACAGAGGCGCGTTCAGAGCCTTCGCGCGAAGTACAACTTTTCGCTCTAACCCCGTTCAATGCCTTCGAGCGTGACAACCGGGTGAAACAACCGACCCGTTCAAGATCTTAGAGTGTCGGCGCGAGTTGCAACCGAACAACCATCGAATTTGATGGTTGTAAAACGCTCTGACGTTTATGACTGAAATACTCTTACGTGATTGGATGATATTGGCGGCCATATTCTATAATGTCATCTATGAGTAAGAGAGAGAAATAAAAAATCATGTGAAAGAGGGAGATAAAAGATTTGGTTGCTGCAATCTGTTCAACGCCTCTGAGCGAGTTAAAAAACAAGCGGACAACTACACCCAGAGGCTCTGAACGCGCCACAGGGACGCGCAAAGATCTCGATTATTGTTGATGCTATCTGCAGACCTAGAATTCTATTCTCTAACTTCGGTTGCTAACTAGAACTGTCATTTTTGAAAAGAGCATAATAAACATTACTGTTATCATGAACGCCGCAGTAACACAAGATCACTAACTACAACATCTCATTTTAGAATGTCCGACATTTAATATACAAAGACTGTTGATGATAGATGGCTTACAAAAGTTATTTAAAGACTGCAGTATACCTCGCCAACTGCCATCTATTATTAAAAATACTAAAACTTATCCAACAATTTTTGAATATGTTGTTAATACGTTTGAGAAATTGTAACTACAGATTTTATCCAAGAAAGTGAAGAACATCTGAATTAACATTTTTTTTGTACTAAAGTTTGGCCAAATGGGTGATACCAGAGCCGTAAAAATAAAATTAAAAAAAAAAAAAAAAAAGATCACTAACCAGTAATGATATAAAGTGTCTTTCAAAAATGACAGTTCTAGTTACCAACTATAGTTGGTAGCGAATAGGCCTGCTGGTAAAATTAAAATAGTTATACATTTTTGCATCGATACAGTTAGTTGAATGATAAATCGAATAAAATAATAATCATAATATCGGAAAAAAATAATATCGAAATAAGAAATAGGAGAAAATCCCAGTGTGGAGCGACGTTTTTTTTAAAAAAAATAGGTTTGGATTATTATTTATTTTATTAATGATAATGCTTGAAGTGTGGTGTTGGCTCTTCTATTTATTATTATATTTTTTTTATTCAGAAACCAACAGCATATTTATAATACTAAATTTACATATTAAAATACATTTTAAGATGCCAATAACAGGTTTCGCAAAAAAGTACTGTATGATAACTAAGAACAGACTAAAAATTACCAATAAGAGAAAAAACAGTGAAGTACAAAATTTACATAATCCCATCCAGGGTTCGAATGTAAGTTGTGTGTTTTTGTGTATGTGTATGAGTGTGTGTGAATGTACTTGTGTGTGTGTGAGAGTGTAAAGAGGCGCGGGGTACAGATAGGGAGCCAAATATCGGATGTAATTGTTTTAATAGCTCAATGTGTTAATGGTTTAATTTTTTTTAAATCAGTTGTTGAAATGTCTTAGAAGAGTATTGAAATGGATCAATATCGGAAATTTGATTGTCATAAAGTGTAAATATACGAGAAATAGGAGAGTTCCTTGCGTATTTTGTTCTATAATATGGTATCTGAAACAGTTTTAATTTTGCATGTCTGCTGCGGCGCAGAGGTATATTCAAGTTAAATTGTTGTACCAGGTAACTGTTGTTGATGTACCCGTTAACAATCCCATGCAGCAATGTCATATCAACTAATAATCTACGATCCTCAAGAGGCATAATCCTATAATGTTTGCATCCATCCTTATAATTATCGAAATAAGTTTTATATCTGAATTGTAAGTACCTTAGAAAACGTTTTTGTAATGATTCTATACGTTGTATATGTACAGCCTGGTAGGGTGACCAAACACTGCTAGCAAAATCCAGTATACTCCTCACATATGCAAAATATAAAACTCTTAAGCAGTCGTTATCCTTGAGAGGCTTACAAGATCTTAATATGAACCCTAGATTTCAGTACGCTTTTTCAATATTTTTTTATAATTTTTTTTTATTTATTGATCAAATTATTTCAATATATATATTTTTTACACCTAATACCCTCGCTTAAACCACTGGGGTTTTTATGCGGGTGGGAGTTCGCATATTTAATAAATATCTTAGTTATTATACATAATAATTTTCATATTTCAATATGATCTAATAGGTATTTTTGCAACATTCTACTGTATTGTTGTTTGCTTAAATATTTATTCACAATATCTTCTGGAAGGCTGTTCGATATGCAATATGTTCGATATGCGTCGTAAATGTAAGTTTAGCATCAAGAATCACACCAAGATCTTTAATAGTGTCAACTCTTTCAATAACTGTGTTGTTAATAGTGTATACGAAATTTATTGGCGAACAGCGTCGAGTAAAAGATATGCATTGGCATTTTGCGGAATTTACTGCGATTCTATTATCTTTGTAGTATTTTGAGAGACATGACAGATCAGCCTGTAATTTGAGACAATCACTAATATTACTGATATCTATAAATACTTTTTTGTCATCAGCATAACAAATAATTTGAATTTTTTATGCACGTGTAAATGTCAAAAACGTAAGCGCAGTAGAATAAAGGTCCGAGTTGGGAGCCCTGAGGAACGCCTGAAGGAATTGATACGTAATCAGACCTACATCCGCCTATCACAACTGCCTGGGAGTGATTACTTAAGTAGGATTTCACCCAACGCAGTAAATCGCCGTGGATTCCAAGTCGTTCCAACTTGATAAGCAGGATGGTGTGATCCACACGGTCGAATGCTTTTTCGAAATCAGTGTAGATTACATCAACCTGCCTACCCTTGTCCATATGTTTGTGTGCGAAATCGATCAACTGAAGTAGATTAGTAGAGGTAGAGCGTTTCTTCAGGAAGCAGTGTTGCTGAGATGTAACTCCACTCTCAATGTTAGGGTAAATATGATCGTATACTAATTTTTCAAATATTTTTGCTATACAATTGAGAATAGAGATAGGTCTATAGTTCGTCACTTCAACGCGAGCACCTTTCTTATGTATTGGCACAATGATTGCCTTCTTCCACATAGAAGGAATTATGCCCTCACTCAACAATCGGTTAAATATAATGCTTAATGGCTTGGCTAGAGCTGATGCACAATTCCGAAGAAAGATAGGTGGAATTTTGTCACAACCAGCTCCCTTAGAAATATCAAGAGATTTCAGTTTTTTTAAAACTGTATCTTCAGTAAAGTATACGCTAAAAATAGTGCACGTAACACCAGACTCGGGCATTGTGTGGACATCATAGTGTGAATAGTCACTGAGGGGAGGCGAGAAAACACTGGAAAAACTCGTTGAAGGCGTTACTTACATCATCAGCACTGTGAAAGTCGTTATTATTGTAGGTGACTGTTTGCGGAATGCTGGTAAACCCCTTTTGGACTTTATGAAATTCCAAAATTTTTTTGGGTCTTTTTTTATCAATAGTTCGGAAGATTTTATGTATTTGCAATAACAGTCATTCTGCACAATTTTTTGACAGCGTCTTAGTAACTTAAATTCATGATAATCGCCATGATTGCCAGTACGCTTCCATTTTTTATGTGCTTTAGACTTTTCCTTTATGATCTTAATTAAAGAAGAGCTGAACCATGAGGGATATGAAGTAGAATTATAATTTTAATAATAAAGTATATTTATTTCTCACCACAAAATTACAGTACATAAAAGGAAGGCATATTCGTGTATACAATACAATTTATTTTGTGGGAGACTGATGCCTAAACTAGACAAGTCTGTATGTTAGGACATCAGGCCTCCACTCTCAGGGTTGACACATCTGCTTATTATTGTCTTGTTTATCCTTACATGACTGTAAAAAGAGAAAAGAAAAAAATCCGCTCATTTTGCAAAATAAAACTAAACTAATGTATGTGTGCGTGTGTGTGTGTGTGTGTGTGTGTGTATGTGTGCGTTAGTGTGCGTGCCTGTGTGCATTTACCACTTTTATACATACATATTACAATTTTATAATGATAATTATTTTTGTTTAACTGTGTGGGTGTGTGTGTGTATGTATGTGGATGTGTATAAGTATGTGTGTATGCTTGCATGAGTGGGTGTATATTGTGTACCACTTTATGGTAAAAACAATTATGTTTATTATTTGTTTTTTCGAGTATACATATGTATATGTATTTAAAATTCTGGTTTTAACAGTTTCTCACAGCTATTGTAATCAAATAATTTGAGCCATTCACATAAGTATTTTTTAAGTTGATAGTCACTATAATCCCTTATATTGGTAGCTTTTTGAATAAGGTTATATAACCTAGGTGCCTGAAACTCATATCCTCTTTCCGCGAAGGTAGTTTTAGTACATCGGGTGGGGCAGCGAAACTTTCTCTTAGATGTCTTTGGTAATTGGGGAACAGACAGTTTATGGTAACGCCTAACACATTGGTAAATGAATGTTTTGCGGACACTTAATACATTTGTTAGTTCATAAACGGAAATAGTAGGATGGCGAAATGGAAGTGAGAACATGACCTTCAATACAGCCCGCTGTGCACGTTCCATTTCCATTAGGTACGTTTTAGATGCACCTCCCCATGAAACAATACAGTAATTTATAATACAATGGCATAACGCTTGGCTAAATAGTTCGCCGCTTTGGTATAAAATTGGTAATACAACTGTTTAGTTGATTGTAAAAAAAGGTAGTTGCTTCATCAATCGTGCCCGCGCTAAGACAATGTTCCCAAGAGACACCATTAAGAAATTCAATTATTTTTGAATATTTGCCGTGTTTGAAGTTATAGACATCACGCGCTGCACGAGGTAGTAATTTAATGCTGACTTCAGCCAATGAGGATCAACGCGGTTTTTAGTTTTGAATGTAGAATTATAGTCCGTAAAAAATCCTGAACATTGGTATAATTAGTTTTTTTATACGACCAAAAATGAGTGAGTAGCGATTAAATGAATGCGCCACTCGGTTAAAAGTCGCGGCAAGAGAGCGTGACGTCACAGGCCCCGTGACCGCCAGCGGGCCGTTGTCGCGATACTGTGCGCCCGTGCCTACGCTTGGTAATTGTTGTTTTTTACTTATTTGGCGTCCGATTGATGTTTGTTATTATGACAATCAACTATGTCTTAATATTGCATAGTACCTAAATATAGCAATACGTCCATGAAAAAGCCAGAGAAACTTTGGAAAAAGTGATATTCCGTGACAAAGAGAAGAGAGATGTTAAGCAACTTGTAAAATCTAGTGGGTTGTCATGTGTCTACGTACGTACTAAACTAGATCTTAACAATCACAGAACACAGAAAAGGCTAAAAAGGTAAACAATATACATATACAACATGTAAATGTAAACGTCCGGAAAAAAATTATATGTGTAACATACAATCCACATGATGATTAAAAACACACGACTTTTTCATTCAGCTCTTTATCACTAAATATTCCGCAGTTATATTTTTATCGTTTTGAATAACTTTAACAGTTCTATTAAAATATTATTACTATTTTTGCGAAAAGTATTAATATAATAATAATATTCATATAAAATAATAAGCACCGGTAGCTTGGGCCGTGCTCCGCTGTCAGTGGAACAGTAGATTTATGTTTTTTAGAATATTTGTATTTCTACATGGTATGAATTATAAAAACTTAAATTTAAGATACTTTTTGAAAAAAATGTAATAATAATAACACCAAATAACTACATTGGTAGTTGTAGTTAAAAAACAAGGCTTTTCTAACTTATGTGTTCTGTGGTGGGTAGGTATATTATTATTTTAGTATATTATTTTAGCGACATTGATTATATGTATGAGCACTTGAGTAGCAGCTTTGGATGTAAAATGGATGTATAAACGACAGATCAATCCATCAACTGCATATGCATACGCACCTAAGGCCGGTGTGTGCGTGTACGTCAGAGACGATATATGTTCTCGGCACCTCGGTCACCTTGAAAGTAGGGACCTCTCCACCTTATGGCTCCGTGTAGACAGCGACGACCATCCCCGCGTCTATTCGTGCCTCTATAGGTCCCATAGCGGTGATACCGAAACCGACCGACTCATCGAGCACGTTCAAATGGCTGCAGACTTTGTGCAGCAGCAGATCCCACTCGCAGAGATCGTGATACTTGGCGATTTTAACGCTCACCACACCGAATGGCTCGGTTCAAGCAAGACCGATCATGCGGGGAGATCTGTCCACGCCTTCGCTCTTGCATATGGCTTGACACAATTGGTTACTAAGCCCACGCGAATTCCTGATGTGGAGTGCCATGAACCTTCACTGTTGGATCTTCTGCTGACTTCTCATCCCGACGGCTACCTCATATCTGTCGGCGCCCCTCTTGGCTCCTCAGATCACTGCCTCATTAGGAGTTCGGTGCCACACACGTGCTTGCAACGACCTCGAGCTGCACGTAGTCGCCGTGTGTGGCACTACAAGTCAGCAGACTGGGATGGGATGCGGTCCTTTTTTGCGTCCTACCCTTGGAGGCAGGTTTGCTTTATGCCGGATGATCCCAACTCCGCCGCTGAGTCTGTTGCTGATGTGGTGTTGCAAGGTATGGAAATTTTCATTCCATCCTCAGTTATCCCCATTGGTGGCAGATTCCAACCTTGGTTTGGTCAATCCTCCAAAAAGGCTTCTCGCTGGAAGCAGGAAACCTACCAAGCCTGGGTAAACGCGGTGACGTCTCGGGATGGAAATACCAGCGCTTTGAAAAAGCAGTATAACTATGCCTCCAGATCCTTCAAAAGGGACATTGCAAGAGCGAAGTCGGAGCACATCAGTAGAATTGGCGAGAGGCTAGAGCGTCTTCCTTCGGGGTCTCGTGCGTTCTGGTCTCTCGCCAAAGCTATTCAGGGAAATTTCTGCATGCCATCTTTTCCACCACTGCACAAGGATAACACTTCGTTAGCCCATGATGCTAAAGAGAAAGCCGATCATTTAGGGAAACTCTTTGCATCCAACTCGACCTTGGATGACGGGGGACAGGAACCACCGACCATACCACGGTGCACGAGCTTAATGCCGGATATTCGGTTCCACCAAAGCTCAGTGCGTCAAGCACTAATCACCCTAGATATCCACAAGTCGAGTGGGCCTGATGGTATTCCTCCTATCGTGCTAAAGACGTGTGCTCCAGAGTTGGCACCGGTTTTAACGTGACTATTTCGGCTCTCTTATTCATCTGGCGTAGTCCCATCCTCATGGAAGACAGCTTTAGTGCATCCGATCCCTAAGAAAGGTGACCGCTCGAATCCGTTCAACTACAGGCCGATAGCTATAACCCCTTTGTTTTCAAAGATAATGGAATCACTAATCAACCGCCAGCTTCTCCGGTACCTAGAGGATCACCAGCTGCTCAGTGACCAACAATACGGCTTTCGTAGGGGTCGCTCTGCTGGTGATCTTCTAGTTTACTTGACACATCATTGGGCAGAGGCAATTGAAGCAAAGGGGGAGGCACTGGCAGTTAGTTTGGACATCGCGAAGGCCTTCGATCGGGTATGGCACAAAGCGCTCCTCTCAAAACTTCCTTCATATGGGCTTCCCGAGAAATTATGTGGATGGGTCACTAGCTTTCTAGCAGAGAGAAGCATTAAGGTCTTGATTGACGGTAAATGCTCAGACCCAATGTCTGTAAATGCTGGTGTCCCCCAAGGATGTGTGCTTTCACCTACACTATTCCTTCTGCGTATCAATGATATGCTGCAAATCAGCAGCATTCATTGCTATGCAGACGACAGCACGAAAGACACCTTTTATAACGGCCGTGCGAACTCTTCTCGGGAAAACGTTATTGAGTGCCGGAATAAACTTGTGTCTGAAATCGAAACTTCATTAGAGAAAGTCTCTAACTGGGGTCGACTTAATTTAGTTCATTTCAACCCCTCAAAGACACAGGTTTGCTCGTTCACCGCAAAGAAAATGCCATTTGTCGTATCTCCTCGCTTTCAGGGCATTCCCCTAACTGCATCAGCCAATATTGGGATCCTTGGTGTCGACATATCGAGCGAAGTCCAGTTCCGTGGCCACTTAGAGGGTAAAGCTAAATTAGCTTCTAAGAAGCTTGGTGTGCTCAATAGATCGAGACAGTATTTCACTCCGGCGCACCGCCTTCAGCTTTACAAGGCGCAGGTTCGGCCTCATATGGAATACTGTTCTCATCTTTGGGCTGAGGCACCCCAATACCAACTTCTCCCACTGGACCGCATTCAACGGAGAGCGACTCGAATCGTCGACTGCCAGGAAATTTCAAATCGGCTTCAAACCTTGGCGCTGCATAGAGATGTCGCTTCGCTATGCATCTTCTATCGTATTTATAATGGGGAATGCTCCGAGGAATTGTTCGGACTTATACCTGCCGCCTCTTTCCACCATCGTTCCACGCGGCAAAAAATCCATGCCCATCACTTAGATGGTTGGCAGTCCACAACTGTGCGTTTCTCTCGAAGTTTCCTGCCTCGCACAGTCAAACTTTGGAACGAATTGTCGCCTGCGGTATTTCCGGACCGATACGACCTTCAAACTTTCAAAAAAAGAGCGTATTCCCACCTCAAAGGCCGGCAACGCACTTGTAACTCCTCTGGTGTTGCGGGTGTCCATGGGCGACGGTAATTACTTACCATCAGGTGATACGTCTGCTCGCTTGCGCCCTATCCCATTAAAAAAAATAGATGCAGAAGGCCGACCTTAGTTGTTGATATCGACGAGTACTTCGAAGTAGTGCTAAGGTTTTCGTAACACCCGGGGCTTACTCAGCGTGTATTGTATTATACGTTGTCCTAGCGGGTTCACCGTTCGCAAACGAACATGACAGTTTCATACGCAGCGGCAGCCAGGATGTCAGTAACGGGCGCTGGATGACACGGGCCATCTTGGCCTGATTGCGAAGCTCACCATCCGCGACGAAGCGAAGAAGGCGCTTTCGACGGCGAGCAGGGCTAACAAGTCCTGCTGCCCCTCCTGGAGCTGGTCTTGGAGGGTGAAGATGTCTTCGATGTAGGATGCGTAGAGGCACGGCGACAGGCAGCTGTCCTGGGGTATACCTGCGAGTATGGGGCGTGGCTGGAAGGTGGCTTCCTTGACCAAGAGAACGAAGCTCCGAAATAGCGTCAGCAGTCTCATATGCTGTATATATCAGATACACCGGATGAAATCAATGCTGCAGTAACAAAGATAAATGATGATCTGTCTAGAATTGCCGAATGGTCAATTGAAAACGGGCTTTTACTTAACCCT
This sequence comes from Schoenobius gigantellus, assembly GCA_963935595.1. Lineage (NCBI taxonomy): Eukaryota > Metazoa > Arthropoda > Insecta > Lepidoptera > Crambidae > Schoenobius > Schoenobius gigantellus. Next base: position 32,589,321 of record OZ012554.1, read on the forward strand.
GTCAAATCAAAATGTATGATACTCGGTACCAAGTCACAGGTTCAAAGAATACTGCTTCATAATCCGGCTGTTATGATATAAGACCAACATATCGAGAGAGTCACTGAAGCCAGGAATCTGGGAATTATATTTGACGCACAACTACGTTTTGAGTCTCATGTTACGAATTTAGCTAGAAACTGCATGTATCGGTTAAAAATCCTTTACCAATTAAGGAATTATCTTAGTGAGAAAGCCCGTATTACTCTATGTGAATCCCTGGTCCTTTCCAGACTGAGCTATGGTGATGTAGTGTTCGGACCTCGTCTTTTATCAAGAACAAAAAGACTTCTTCAACGTGTTCAGAATGCATGTTGCAGGTATTGTTTTTACATACCTCCTCGGACTCACGTTTCACCCTATTTGAATGCTGCTTCCATGTTACGAATGGAGTCGCGTGCACGTCTGCACCTACTTTGTCTGACATTTGACCTTATTAAATATAGAACACCTGAATACCTGTTCAATAAGCTCAATTTTGTATCCATTAGAGAGAGATTTGGAGATAGAACTGCACGAATTGTATTAGCCGGACATGTGTACCGAACAGCGGCATTTAGGGGTAGTTTTCGTTTCCAGGCTACAAAGTGTTGGAACGACTTACCACCACCCATAAGGGGCCTAGTTTCTAAGAACAATTTTAAGGATAAAGTTAAAACACATTTATTTTTATCACCGACTTCAATACAGAAGAAGATTATTTTTAAGTTTTCAGTGTTTTTGAAGTCGGTTCAACTTTTTGTAAAAATAATTTTATTTTTAACTTTTTAGTGAATGAAATCTTTTCAGTTAAAGAAACCCTAATTTAATACCAGCATTAGTGTTTTCCTCGATTTTCTATGGGATCCCATCATCCGATCCTGACTTTGGTGACTGTGGGACCACCCTTGCAGTATACTCTATCAAATACAAAAAGAATTTTGGAAATCGGTTTAAAAATGACGCAGTTATGAGGTAACAAACATAAAAAAAATACAACCGAATTGATAACCTCCTCCTTTTTCGAAGTCGGTTAAAAAGTACACCAATCCATTATTTTACGAACGATTAGGGGCCCTACCAAGATCGCTTATAGCAAGGTTAAAACAATATTGAAACAGAGACACCGCTCTTGCTGCGTATAGCGCCATCCCGCTCTCAGCGTGGTTTTAATAATGTTTTGAGCGATCATGGTTAGGGACCTGAGCACAGATCTGCCTTCCTTTGATTTCTAGGATTTAGTTCTTTTAGGAGCGGCGACCTAAATTGACCGATCTTAAAATTACTATGCGCAAGACTATAAGGTAAAGGTACACAATAACTTTTCGAAAATTCTAATAAATAAGAGAGTAATAGTAACGTTCACGTTTTATAAATAGCAACACTATAGTACTCACCCCTTAATTATTACTCAAAATCTATTACGATTACTTTCAACTTTCACAACTAAAGAGCATCCATCGCCGCTTTATAATAGGCAGCCAGCACAGAATTTTGTATTGATGTGCAACGATTGTCAGAACAAATTTCAAAAAGCTATCGTGAAAGATTTTTCTTAAACGATAAACCCTCGGAAATACTCGGAATGTTTTGACATTTTCTAATTCCGTTATTCATTTGAACTATATTCAAAAATGAAAGCAATGGTGAGAGTTGGAATGCATTTATAAGGTTGCAAGAACAATGTAAACAGGTGAAACGCATCGCTAAACATATGCCAATAACATTCTTTCTCAATATTTAGATATGTAGGCAAAACTCGTCACTTTAATCTTTCCAGCTCCATTTACTTAGATGACTGCAATGTATATTTTCCTCAAAATGTTTAATAAAATTATAACCATTGGCGTAGGTAACGGGGGGGGGGGGGGGCTTGGGGTCCGGACTCCCCCCATTGAAAATCAACATACACTAGATAGAATGCATAGAATGCATACCTGCATACCTTCATAGAATGCGAGGGACAGTCCAAAAAAAGTCCAGTTAATAGTCTTAATGAAAATTTTCTAAAGTCACAACAAAACATAAAAAATGGATAATAGCCCATGCAAACGTGCAAAGCATTCACAACAAATACGTAGAAATCGAAAACGTGGTTGAAGAACTAAATTGCGACATTCTATGTTTGACGGAAACATGGGGAAAAGATTATCAAGTATATTCTATGAATCTAGAAAACTTAGAATTAGCTTCCTATTTTAATCGAAAAATTTTTGATCACGGAGGTACAGCTACATATGTTAAAAATGATATAAAATATAAGGAACGAAAAGATTTGACTAAATTGTCATTTGAAATGAACTGTGAACTGTCTGCAATTGAACTTACTTCTTGTAGGATCATTATTGTGTCTTTATATAGGCCGCATAGGGATATTTCATTGTTCTTTGATATTTTATCCAAAGTACTCCATAGGATAAGCCGTGAAAATAAGAGAATCGTGATAGCTGGTGATTTCAACCTGAATGTTCTGAGTAGGGATAGGTATATTAAACAATTTGAAAGTATTCTTCTTAACTTTGATTCCAAGTGGGTCATAAGTACACCGACTAGAATTCAAGGTACTAGTGCGACTTGTATCGACAATTTTATAGTAAATTTTGATTACTGCGAAGGCCTCGTATTAAATTATAAGCTATCAGATCATAATGTAATAAAATTGACATTTCAAAACGTAGACAAAAACGAAAAACTTCAACGATATACCACTCGAAACTTTTCTAAAGATAATTTCAATTACTTTCACTACTTATTAAATAAAGAATATGTTCAAATGAAGGATGAAATTATTAGATGTGAAAATTCTAATGGCAAAATGAAAATTCTTCACGATGCTATTATACACTTCTACAATATTGCCTTTCCAAAGATATTGAAAATAGTAAGCACTACTAAGCCAAGGAAAAGAACATCAAAGGGCATAGAGGTTTCTAAAAATAATTTGATTAAAATGGAAATTTTGCAAAGACACTATCCGAATGAACAAACGAGACTCAAAATTAAAAAATATAGAAAAATACTGAGAAAAGTTATGACGACTGCAAAAAACTTCAATATAAGTATAGAATACATTCTTCGCAAAACAAGGTCAAAGAATCTTGGAAAATTATAAAGGAACAATCGTGCTACGGCAAAAAAAAAATAAACAAAAGAAGAAAATAAGCGTTATAAGGGATAACAATGGTCTAAATATTGACGATCCGCAGTTGATTGCAAATTCATTTAATGACTTTTTTAGGAATATAGCTTATAATTTAACAACCAACCTGAATATTGACAAAGAAGAATCTATGAAATACCTAAGAAACGTAATAAAACCTTTAAATGTATTCAAATTAGAAACATTAGATGTACATGAATTGACACTCTCTATAAAACAAATTAAAAAAAAGAAAACTAAGGATATATATGATTTAAACTCGGAATTCATGATAAAAATAGTACGTGACAATGATAATTTAATGCATCTCTTATATTTAGTAATGGATTCTTGTATTAAAGAAGGAACATTTCCAGAAACGTTAAAAATTGGCAAAATAATACCGTTATATAAAAAAGGCGAATCAAATGATTTGTCTAATTACAGGCCTATATGCATATTGCCTACTTTCTCTAAAATACTGGAAACTATCTTGAAAAATAGAATAGTAGGATTTTTCGAGAAAAGTGCGAGAGTGCGGATTCCGTAAGGGGCTCTCGACTGAAATAGCAATCAGAAATGTGATTTATTTCGTACTTGATTCTCTAGATAACTCGGAGAAATGTGCCAGTATTTATTGCGATCTATCAAAGGCTTTCGACTGTCTAAGACATGACTTTTTGTTAATGAAACTGCAATATTACGGATTTCAAGATACAGCTTTTAAAATGATGGAAAGCTATCTGAGCAACCGATGTCAAATTGTAAACATAGATGATAAAAGCTCCTATATTGGTGATGTTTGCATCGGTGTACCACAAGGTTCTATACTAGGTCCAGTGTTGTTCTTGATATACGTCAATGACTTGGTAAATGCTCTGCCAGACTGGGCATATGTAAGTCTATTCGCAGATGATACACATGTAGGTTGTAAAGATAATAAAATAGAAAATTTAGAAAAAAAATTAATAACGCTATTACTATTCTTAAAAACTGGTTTAATGCTAATGGCATCATACTAAATGCTGACAAAAGTGTAATTATGGAATATCGACTAAAAAAAGATGACAAGAATATTAAAACCACAGACACAATTTTCCTAGGCTATAATATAGACTATACCATAACTCACTCAACACATATTGAAAAATTATGCAAAAAAATGGCCAGTGCAAACTATGCACTCCTGAAATTAAGACCACTTATCGACAAAAAAACTCTTATCACAGTTTACTATGCATACATCCATTCCCTTGTAAGATACGCCATCACAATATGGGGCAACGCGACAGATATTACATGCATTTTGAGGCAACAAAAAAGAGCTATAAGAATAATTAATTTTCTAAAGAAACGGTCCTCGGCTAAAGAATATTTTAAGAAAAATAAAATAATGACTGTAGTATCGCTATACATATTTAACAGTCTTATAGAAATACACGAACAACGGCATAATATATTAAAAAGAGGTGACTTACATACCCACAGCCTACGAAATAATAATAAATTGCTACAGCCAAGAACTAGATTAGCCAAAGTCCGGAAACAAGGCATTTATAACAAAATTGCCATGTATAATAAATTGCCACCAGTACTAACAAAACTTGATGATCCTTCATTCAAAAAAACATTAAAATGTTTTCTCGTGGAAAATCCTATGTACTCACTGAATGAATTTATGACCCTTCGATTCACTGAGCGTTTGTTTTTACCTGTTGATGAATAATTTTTTATGTACGAATTTGCCAAATTATTTTGTTTATTGATTATTTATTGTTTTACTGTATGGATATGACATTTTTTTTTATTGTATTTAATGACATGACATGTTGTGGTGTAAATTTAGAAGACTAGATTTAGCTTATATTAATCTGTAACTACTGACTTGCCTATGTGACACAAATGTTACTCTCGGCCAATTCAAAATAAACAAATAAACAAATAGAATGAACTTTTCCTTCCAAGTAGATAAAAGGAGCAGGTGTCAGTATACACTAGGTAAATTAAAGTTTTAATCTCTGGACCACCCCACATCGAAAAGTTATACCTACGTACGCCTATGATCATAACTGTCTTAGTACCGCAGATACACATTGCTTAGACGGTCTGTTAGTTTCAAACAAAGCTCTTATCGACTTCTTCTTCTATGTTATTACTTGTTCTCCTATTCTATCTCACAAATGAATCAGAAGACATTGAAAAGATAATTTTTATCGATTTAATCCAATGTTGTTTGTTGGGACAATAGGTATCAGCGGTTAAATGGTTAATCCTATGATTTGCAAACGGTCCAGCATCCTCCTTGCGATCATCAAAATTGATTTTTTTGTAAGATGTCGATGATAAATTCAAATTAACTTCATTTAATTAAAATCACGCTTTTTTTCTTCTACACAGCGCTATTTTTTTTGTTTACATAACATTACGATTGCTATTATTATGAAATAAGAGCACATGGTTATGATTTTGTTATAGAGTTGCTTTCTACTATTTAAAAGCCGAAAGTCGATGTTCGGCTATCGATAGTATAATCGTAACATCGATTATTGATCAATAGCTGTGAACATCCCTAAACAATTTGAAATGTTGCCAGTAAAAAATAACGGAAGCTTGTGGCTTAGGCTTATTTTCCTTTTTAACCCCTGACGGAATAAGAGGGGTGTTAAGTTTAAAGTTTAACATTTTGTGTATCTGTGTGTCTGTCTGTGACATCATATAATAGCATTTGTGATCGATCATATCTCCCAAATGAATGGACCGATTCTGATGCGTTTTTTTTGTGTGAAAGTTGACATGATCGAGATGGTTTCTAACTATAATTTATGAAGATCTGTTCAGGCGTTTGAAGATCAGCAGCTTATTACCTAGTCGATGAAAGGGTCTCACCAACTTTCACAAATCCGAATGATTTGAAATTTAGTACTGTTTCATTGGTGGTATTTTCATGATGTGGTAACCTGGATCTGATGCTGCATGCATCAATAAGTAGTCTGCGGGATAATCAACACCTCACTAACTTACTGCTGATTGATACTGATACGAAATTTACTGTAACTTTGATGATGCTCGTATTGCTACGACAGGTTACATTGGCCTGCAGGCCTATTATGGATCTTTCATCGTATGACATGGTATAAATTTTGAGATAAGGAAGTCATGAAATACTTACTTCATTTGGTATTACCGATCTCCAATGATAAACCGATATTATAACTATGGCATAATTTCACTTAAGTCATTATGATAAAATGAATTAATAATCAAAAATTAGGCCGGAAATCTTATGACATGTTTTGCACTATAGGTACTCGTAATTTCTTCATGATATCATTTGAAAACCATGAGATCGGTAATAGGCCTGCTGATACGCATTGTGGGCGTGCGCTCAGCGAACGATTCCTAGGGTTAAGCAACGTTCGCTGTGGTCAGTCCTATGATGGATGACCAACATTCGAAACATCTTGAGCTGCTCCGTGCTTCGGAAGGCACGTCAAACAGTGGATCCTGCGACTGAACTCATCCCGGTTAGATAGCTAACCGTCTCTTGGTACTATGCGAGTGAAGGAAAAGATAGTCCAGTTGTGTTTGCGCAAAGACTTGTGCACTATATCTAATATCTCCCACGTAGATGGCTAGATGACCAATCTCATGAAGGATCTTGAGATTGGTCGCCATGACCGAATGTCGGTTAATTTAAAAACTCATCACAGCTTATAGTACTTCCCCACCGACCGAGGGGCTCGAGCCTATCTAAGGGCGCAAAATCTAATCAAAATCTAATATACTATGAAATTCTGGAGAATCCAACTTGACAATCACTGGATTTTCACGGGACTTAAGATTCATATCAACTCTCGACCGTGGCCTGCGCCAGTTTTGTTTGAATATGCTTGTACTAAAAACCTAAAAATCAAAGTTAGTAATAAAATTAGTAAAGTTGCTTGTCCTAATAATAAAATTGAAAGTTAAAAATAGATATATTGCCAAAAAGTAAATACGTCTAAGTTTTTCTTGCCTTCGCCCAGTGATATTGAGAGAATTAGGCAGAATATATTAACAATCGAGACGGTTGTGCGATAAACGTCAAGATGACGGGATCACTTCCTGTTTTTAGAAACCCACTGCAATTTAGTACTCATTCGGTACTATTTGATACCAAACATTATAATTTTGGTACCTTTTTTTTGGGGGGAAATGCGCAGCCGCACCGTACCCGCTTGGCTAGACGGCGGGCATGTGGGGGGCTGGCCCGAGTCCCAGGCCGACCCACTAAAACCCCCCGGTGTTCTCCCTGCCCTTATGGGCGCGCATGGTAAGGTCCACACTGCGACTACCATTACCAGCGCGCCCGGGCATAATTTTGGTACCTGCTTAGTTTAGACAAAATCCGGCTTTCATTATCAAAATGGCGGGATCATGCTCTAACATTAAAGTTACTAACTATTTGATGTAACAGATGAAACCACAATTTTGTACCTACCTCCAGAAATTAAAAGCAGTTTCTTTTAAAATCGAATATTTAAATTCTGATGGCACAAAAAATGTATGAAAAAAGAACAGAAAGTGTATGAAATATTTTACAAAAAAACAGACCAGTACAAATAGGCGGCCTAATTGCAAATAGCAATCTCTTCCAGGCAACCTTGGGGCGAAAAAATGAGACAGCATATTCAATAGGGGAAAGGGTACAGAACTAGGGCTAAGGAAAGTTTGTTATATGGGAAAGGAATTTCGAGCAAAAGTGCCAGCTTAATTAATTGTTATTTGAATAAGCTGTAGGTGTTTTAACATTCTACTTATAACATTTATGTTTTCCAGTTTAAATTGTAATTGATTCTATACCTATATTTATTCTTTACTAGTGGACCCGGCAGACGTTGTCCTGCCCGATTATTGTACCTACATTATAAACCTTCCCTGGACCTATTCAAACACACACAGATAATTTCGTAAGAATCGGTCCAGCCGTTTTTGAGTTTTAGCGAGACTAACACACAGCGTTTCATTTTTATATATGTCGTGGGCCGATCATTGAATTGGCCAAATCGTGATATGCCCGGGCACATCGTGATACGCCGGCACTTCATGATCTGGCCGGTCATATCGCGATGTGCCCAGTAAAAAGTCGGGCGGATCGACGCGAACAACGTATTTGTCGATATTCCCAGCTACACACTGGGCGGATCGTGAAGTAGTTGTGTTTCACGCCGATAGTAGCGTTGTCAACTGCTGCCCGCGCCTTTGCCTGCGTGATGGCTGTGTTATTTGTAAAGCTTTTAGTTAATGCAAATCTCGCGAGATTGGGTCTCAAGCGAGATCCCGCAAGTTTATGAATAACAATACTGCGAGATCTCGCCAATTTCGAGATCTCGCGAGATTAGGAGTTTGCTGTGTTTTTTTTTGAAAATAATCACTATATTTAAATAAATTAGGAAAAAAATAATAAATATTATAAGTATTATAAGGTAAACATTTATTTTCACGAATTTTACAAGCTTTTATTTAACTTGCAATGTATGTAAGTATGTATGTTCGGGTGAAATCTTGCAACTCAATTTTTGAGATTTGAGCAAGACTCTTGAGCAAGACTCTTGCTCAAATCTTGTATGGATCAGTAGGCTTACACTTGAACCAATTCCGATCGATCGACATTGGGATTGTGTTGGGGTTGTTGATTTTTGTTCGCCTGAGTAAGCATACAGCCTTGGTCTTGGTCTTGCTACAATTAGGCCGACCTTGGTCTCGGTCTTGCAGCAAGTCTCGCAAGACTGCAAGACCAATTTTGGGCAACACTCTTTAACCGTTTGAGCTGAAATTTTGTATACCTATACATTCAGTTTGGATGACAATGCATGGTTGACTGTGTGACGTCTTTCTAAATCCAAGATGGCGGCATACCCAAGATGGCGGACTAATTATTTTTAATGCACCCCTACAATATGGGTATCAAATAAAAGGTCTTGCTAAGAATAACTTGAAAAATAAAGTGATGTCACTATTACTTATATATGGCGTACTTCTAAAGCTTTAAAAAATCAATTTTGAAGTAGATATCTTTAACCGATTGAGCTGAAATTCTGTATAGACGTTCCGGCAAACGATCTTGCAACAATGATGCGTTGAATGAGATGAACAGACTGAGAAACGTGTCCAGTAATAACTCAAAAGTAAAAAATAAATTAATTGTAAAAATACCTTTTTAAAAACAAGCTTTTATTTAAATGCGCTAAAAAGAAAAAATAAACTTTTACACTAAAACTTTTACTTATAACGTCATTTCACATTTGACACAATTTATATGACATAAAAGCTTATCGCGAGATTTTTTTTTCAAAACCATACGTGTGGGTTATCTATGGATAGGTCTTCAAAAATCATATTGAGGTTTCTATTATCATTTTTTTCTAAACTGAATAGTTTTCGCGAGAGACACGTTCAAAGTGGTAAAATGTGTGTCCCCCCCTGTAACTTCTAAAAAATGAGAATGATAAAACTAAAAAAAATATATGATGTACATTACCATGCAAACTTCTACCGAAAATTGGTTTGAACGAGATCTAGTAAGTATTTTTTTTTAATACGTCATAAATCCTACGGAACCCTTCATGGGCGAGTCCGACTCGCGCTTGGCCGGTTTTTCATACATGTCTTTGTCAATGTTTATGAACGCGTTTCCATTTTCAATACCCCAACAAGTTGCAAAACATGTATTGAGACTTTAACAGCCAACAGTGCGAACGCAATCGTGGACAAATCCATAAATAACGTTGTCAGAGTTTTGAGGCGATCCTAACGCAATCTGCAACAAATCTTAGGATTTGTTCCGAAACCAACACGATTTTCGACAGTGCGAACGCAAAAGCATACACAACAAGTTTTGAGATTTGTATCATACAACAAGTTGTAAAACATGTTATAAGTTTCTCAAAGCAAACGTACGGTTAAAACGACTCGGAGTGAGAATTTACGGATCGAACTGAACACGAACCAAATACGAACCGGATACGTATAAGTGCGCAAGCGTCCATCCATACAATCACTAGGAAATGATAAATGGTAAATCAGATTTATATGTACTACTTATATGGGTACTCCTCACCGAACTGCTGCCTGCCGTAATACAGGACTCACCTAGCATGGAAGTTAGTAGTAAGTAAGTACGAGTACTACTTAATTGTAACGCCTAATGATAAGCTTAATTCTTAAGTTTTGTTTTATGTTAATTTAATCTTCAGGCAATAGAATTATTACTCTTTATTATTAATTATAATAATAATAATAATAATAATAAAAGTATTTATTTGCTCCAAATTACATTAAAAATACAATGGGACGATTAACACATAAACAAGTTATTCGGAACCTTAGTTCGGAACAAATAGGCTTATGGCTCAGCATCTGACAGCTGAGTAATCAACTGTCGCTGATATTCTGCCACAACCTCACGCATACAGACATTACAAAGAAATGACAACAGCAAGTCAGACTCAAGCATGTCATGTAACTATTTATATATTGAGTCTAGTCAGCCAAGTACATCGTAAATCCTTAACAATTGTTCTACAAATTATAAATGTATTAAAAAAATATCTTATAAAATGTTCGAAAGAAACTTCGAAAGAATAAGAAAACTGACATAAAATCTAAGAACACATGAGATGCTTTGACGCATTATCTGTTACAAGAACGGGTAGCTTGACAAAAAAGTAGATTTATAGCCAACGTTGTCGTTTCGAGGATACCTAAGCACTGCAAGCTTAGACTACACAAGAAATGCGCGCCAGTCATGCGCAGTAGCGGCATTCAATAAAGTTTGTTTTTCTATAGGCTCGGAGGCAGTGGGAGTGGTTCGTAGTAGGGGTTGAACGAATCTGACAGCATCCAATATGAAGCACTTCGAACGAAATCAAGCTGACGACTTGTCAGAAAAAACAAAGCAGCATTGACTTTTGACTAAGTATCAATCTAGTTACTAAATAAAATACTGTATTGAAAATAATAAATACTTAAGAATATTATGCTTAGATAATCACTTAATCCAGTTGGTGTACCTACCTCTTTAAACTATTTCGTTAATTTGCTAAAATAAGGGGCCCATTGCTTAAATATTGTTCCACAACGAACTTTTATTTCCGATTATTTTGATATATGTATACGCCTTTTTTTTTTTATCGCGGGGAAATGCGCAACCGCCGTTGGCTAGGCGGTGAGCGTGTGTGGGGCTCACCCGGCAGAGTGCCAGGCCTACCCACTAAAACCCCTCGGTGTTCTTCCTGCCCTTATGGGCGCGCTAGGTAAGGTCCACACTGCGACTCCACTACCTACGCGCCCGGGCAAGCCCGACCACCCGGTCGGGCTCTCGCCAAGGGGGGATATATGTATACGCCTAACTCCTACGAGTATAATTCTATCGATAAGATCTATGTCTGAGAGGGCTCCTATTGCACCGTTCCAGACCAATGGCGAATCAAAGTTCTTAAAATCTCCCATTCAAAAGAACAAGATATTTGTTTTTAATACAAGCTTTTAGTACTCGTATATATGAATCAAACGAGTCCAAACTCGATGGGGTTGTGTCGTTTTATTACGGAGTTCTTATGGCCACCTTCCAGCTTCAGCATTAGATCAGCTCCATGTAGTCATAATATTGTTGGTTAGCACAGAAGTCGAGTGATCGCCTACTGCGCAACGGGTCGCGGGTTCGATTCCCGTATGCCGGGACAAATATTTTGTATGGCCTACAGAAATTTGTTCCAGTCTGGGCGTATGTGGATGTAATATTCTATGTTTGTACCTGCCCCCATGACACAGGAGAAAATCCAAGTGTGTGGTGAAATAAGAATATAAGAATATTGTATTGTCACGCGTTGTACATATGCATGAAAAATTTCAGTTCAATCGGAAACCGGGAAGTGGTTCAGATTTCATTACAGACACCGGGACAGGTGAGAGTAAATAAAAGAAAATGAAGTCTAAGACAGTGCAAAACTGATTAATGACAATATGATATTTAAAGGCAAATTTTCAACCGTTAGACAACTTTTAACTGTAGAATAAACCTGGCAGCAACATTTATTTCTCTGACAACAGTCGACTAACGATTGAAAACTCGTAAATAGTAAATAAAATTTCAATAAAAATGTTACTAAATTTTCATGACAAATACCTTGGATTTTTCGGGCCGGTGTCTGTTCATCAGCAGATGAGTTGCTCGCCACAAACCTAGGCTAAGTGCACATTTTCTTTGTGACAAGTGGACTACGTGCTGGTAAATGGTCCTTCATGGAAAAGCTCTTTCCCCAGCAGTGGGCATATTAAGGCCGATATCGCGACTTTGTTTCTAATTCTAAAATCTAAATTCTAATTCATTATGTTTTCTAAAATGGAAGATGCTGAAGAAGGCTTAAATTAAACTGGTCGAGACAGGCTAAAGAAGAAGGAGATGATGACTCTACGTTAGAACAACATGTTCAAAAAAACCGCTAGGGTATAGTAATTGGCCTTTTAAAACTCCCAACTCATTAGCGCTTCGTTATAAATAAAAGACTCAAATGGGAAAAGTTTTAATGTTATGCAAAAGAAAACGTGGCATGTTTACGATAATGAATGATGTTTGTACGCTATAGAAAGCTCTTTGCAATTCAGCAATTCTTAAAGTGAAACAAAGAGAAAAAAGCAGAGCTGAATTAAATAATAGTCTAGGTCAGGGGTTCCTAAACTTTAAAGATAACGGAACACGAACCAAATACCTTTTATTTTACCCCACATCAAATGATTACAAATGAACACTGAAATTTATACAGGAACAATTTTTTAAAAGGAAAATTTTTTTAACAGGAACAATTTTTTCACTGAAATTTATACAGGAACAATTTTTTATTTTTTTTTTAAATATGTAATACTAGTTTTTGCCCGTGACTTCGTCAGCGTGGAAGTCCTTTTTAATCGATTCCCTTTACAAAATGGCGAAGCTAGTAGGTGATGTAAATAAAAGGAGTTAAAGTATGAAATTGCCGTTTTCTTGTTTGTTTATATAACTTTATAGCTTTTCTAATTTAAGAGCTATAAAAAAATAATTATTTTTATTACTTTTCGACCCTAGAGTGAACGTTTTGGTTACAATTTAATCTCTGAATTAGTTTATTAATATATTAAAAAGAATCTCAATAATTACCCCGTATTTTTTTCGTCAGAATGCTGTACATTACTGACGATAACTTTGTGAAAACTAATTTTCTTGTCTTCAAATATATGTTATTACTTAGTTTAAAGTCTATTGACCAGTCTCTTAAAGTTTCAAAAAGTTTGCTTTATTGGTTATTAAATAACTAGGAAAAACGTTAGTATGAAATAAGCAATGTTCTTAAAAATCTTCATACAAAACGACAATGTCATACTTTAACCCCTAATATTTAAAAGTTGACAAAGGGTAACTGACAAAGCGCGACGAAATTGAATAAATCAAGAAAAATAGGGAGAAGAAGAAAAAAACTCGGAATCTACATAGGTTTACCACATCGAAGAATATTTGATAATGTAAGGTTTCAAAACACTTTGAAACAAATCTTGTTTTTCTGCTCCTTTACTATTTTACGTTGGCTTACCATTTTGCTCTTTGACCATTCCGCGCCTACAGGATTTTTACAAGCTTGTAATTATCTTGCTGCAATATTTGTATGTCTTTATGTTTATTTGGGTCTTATCTTACCTCTGAATTCTAAGTCTTATCCTCAAGCAATTGTTAAGAAATTATACATACACTTGATGACAATGCGTGCTATGACAAAGCTACGTGACATCATTTCCTAAATTCAATATAGCTACAGTTCAACCGCCGAAAGAATGCGTTTTTGACTGAACTGGAACTTGGCGTATCAAACGAAACACTCTGCCTTGGAAAACAATTTTAGTAAAAATAAAACAAGCTTTAATTTGAATGCTCTAAAAAGAAGAAAATAAACTCTATGTTGAGGTTTCCAAACCTTCATGTTCTTGCGAAAATTAACGATTTTTTAAAGTAAGTAAGTATTTCTTCAAATTTTAGCAGGTTCTGTTTGTTCTTTGAAAGAATTTGACATGTGTGACATGACAAACAACCAAAAATAAGTAAAAAGAATAAAATTATATACAATTAGTGAATTGTCCTTTAAAGCTAGTTGGACCGACGTATATACGTGCGTGCCGTACGTGTGATAAATTCTATGTCCTATGCATAGAATTTGTCACACTTGAAATTAAATGAAACTTATCTAAACAACATCGTTGAATAATAATGTTACACCTTATATTTTTGATTGCTAATTGAATTTTACTATGAATTAACCCCCGTATTTTATTCTGAGTACATCTAACTAACTACCCATGACATCTTACCTACCATGACACGAGAAAAACCAAGTGCCTAAGTTGTATGTAATATAAACTTGGATTCTTTGTGAGATGTGTAAAAAGTGAGGGCAGATTCCGCCCCGAACCCTAGGCGAAAATTCCAGGACGGAATAAAAATTGTCGGACGGACAGTGTAATGAAACACATATTTTTTATTTTATTAACACTTTAAATTATGACAGACGGAATGTTATTGTGTGGCCGACATAATTATTTACCACTTGACAGGCTATTAAGAGGTTTCCAAACTTTTAATTTACAGGTTTCGTCATTTGTTACTCTCTCGGCGTCTCAGCTAGCTAGTCCACTCGAGTACATACTCAGCATCCAACTATCAACTCTACCTTAATGTTAAGTCAATCAAGTCTGTCAAATAAAGTACTCGTATACATATTTTTGTAACTTTGACCGTATCGATCGTTTTGTACTCGAGTGTACAAATATAACACATATCATACAATATTATTAGGTAGGATAACAGATAAAACAGATGTAATGCCGTATGCTATCATCGAGTTTGAGATGTTTCCGCTTTCTTGTTTTACCGCCACTTGTGAGCATCGCTATCCCTTGAACTAACTACCAATATGTTTATTTAGTAAAATCTATCAATTTTGTTTTTGACTTTTGACAAAAACACGGAACAGTAGTGGAGTGGACAGAAGAAGTGAACCATGAGTGAACTAACTACGACGACACGAGAGTGGCGATGGCTAATCGTGAGTGGGAAAGAAAAGTGCGGGAGGAAGCTGGACTAATTAAACTTACTAAAAAAAAAGAGGAAAAGGGAGGTGCTGAAAGTAAAAACACTAACAAAGTTAAATGTTGTATATTTACATATAATAAGAAGAAATAAGATTAAAAGGGCACGACCGGAACGGACTTAAAACTAACTATACTATATACAAAGTAAATAAAACTATCTAGTCTGGCCAGGGAGAGTGGAGAGGGACCGGTGAGTAGTCGTTAGTAGCGAGCAGGCAGGCGGCTGGCAGCTACCGTAGCAGCAGCAGGTGTACGCAGAAAGGCCGGCCGACAGACAGGCAGACGGCTGGCAGCTCCGGCACGCATCAAAGCACGAACTAGATATATCCGCGACTCTGGTAGGTTCTGAGTCTCATTCTGGTTTTGTAAGTATGAGTTATGGGATGCGTGGTACGGCAAGGGATTGCAAAAAAGTACGTTAAACAAGAGTATTCCATTGGCGAAAATGTAACATATAAAACAATTTAACTAACAGCACTTGATCTTGTATGCACATTAAACCAATACCTCACCTTTATAACTGAAGGAATAAAGTCCAAATTTCCAAGCGAGCTTTGCCAAGCGATGCCGCTTTCAGAGGAATAGAAACGAGTTACAGTCTTACTTTTGTATGAGCTATTTTTAGTCTTCAAGTCGTTATTTTGCTGTCTGCTTGAGTAGTTAGAGATCTGACGTAAATGGAAGAGACCTAGATACCTACTTCACTGCATAAGATTTCTACTTTGCATTACTGTAGTATTACATTATATTATCTGTGTTTGCATAAAGTGACATGGAACTTACAATAAGATCCTGGACCAGCTTTTATTTGTTTATTGTGCACCAGCTGATGACTTACAGAAATTATACTAAACTAACACAACAGTATGTGATACGTTAAAATACGTCAAAATCTGAGTTAAATAGCAACTTAACTTTTTTGGTAAAGTAATTATAAGCAATGCATTTTGTCAAAGTTATTTAGTATATTTGATATACAACAATTATATAATTGATTAATAAAAATTGATGAGTGATAAGTTTTTTATGTGTACTTAAAAATATCCCAATCATTTTATGTATGTAAATAGTACGTATTTATTAAGGTACAGAAAATCCGTAGTACGTACGATCTTAATACTCATTCATGATACGTACGATCTTAATACTCGATACGATAAAAATTATGTTAAAAGCAGAACATAAATGTTAATCAAATTATAAGTTTCTTAGTTCCTCGCTTCCACTGTCGGCCTTATCGTCACTTATCATACCGATGAATGAATCCCGAAAGCTTCGCCGTATGTTAAAAAAAATATCAAGAAAGAAACTAGTCAAAACTATGTTTGCATGAACTAGAACTCTTTGTCTTCTCGAAATACGGATGAGGTTTTAAATTAAACCAAAATACAATCTAATCTTCTAAACTCAAACGCGTTCCGTTACTTCTGTTGTAAAACAGCTGAAGATCGTCAGCCATGTGATCAGGCATCGATCAGCTGGCGACCTTGAGGTCGTCGACCCCGCTAAATAGGGCGAGGGGCGCTCTAAGGGCCAGGGCTGGTATGTGCACGGCAAATGTGACCGTACGTTAGGTTTGAACGGGACTGTCCCTTTTTGTTCTTCGTCGCGGTTACTTCGGAAACTGCCTTCATCCCTTTGAACCCCCTTTTTACGAGGTGGAATGCTATTGTAAACAATACTTATTGATTAATCGACAGGCGTGTGTGGTATTTTTCCCGCATATGTGGGACATACCTTTTTTTTTTTTTTTCTCGGGCAGAAATGCGTAACCGCACCGTACCCGCCGTGGGCTAGACGGCGGGCGTGTGTAGGGCTCTCCTGGCAGAATACCAGGCCTACCCACTAAAACCCCCCGGTGTTCTCCCTGCCCTTATGGGCGCGCTAGGTAAGGTCCACACTGCGACTCCACTACCTACGCGCCCGGATGTGGGACATACCTACTAAACCAACCTTGACTTGACGTCCATGTTGTTCCATGATGCGCAGTCCAGTCATCCATTGATGCGCTGTCTAGATACGATAACTTATCTTTAGTAATCGTATCACTGATATTACCATAAAACAACGTTACACTCCGTCAAAAGTCAACGTCTTGATCCGTGTAACATGAAACGTTACAAAAGTGGCGTTCTGGCAACGCTGCTGGCAAACGCTTATGTGGAAACACAGCGTGACGTTATTTTTGTGGGGAATTCTGTAAGGTGGAGTAACATTCAGTTCCTAGTCCTAGTGACGCAAATGTCCTGTTTTGAACCTTAGCACTGATGGTCAGCTATGTATAGCTGTAGCCAAACCGTGGCAAACAGCGCGCCTGTGGATATTAGGTTGGATTGCGGTTTCGGTTATTGGGTTATCCTTTTTATTTGTGTAATGAGGATAGTGAATTGTCTGTGGGTACGAGAGGCTTGCCAAGGGTGAGATAACTACATTAAGTCTCAGCGAGGTATAGTTACGTATAGGTATAACCATAAATAATATCAGGGTTATTTCCGTTAAATAAATTTGACGTGTATTATTAGCTCGTTGCTTTTTTAGTTTAGTGTGAGCTTTAATCGTGGTTTTAGGCTATCATAAAATCTTTTTGGTTCAAATTTCACATTATTGCACCGTTTAGTTTATTTTCTGTTTTCCTTAATTTCTATTCAATACTTTTTCATTTGATATTATAAATTGCAAATTTCACATTTTATGTCTTCACATCTCCAGTGCAGTGTTGTAGCGCCTCTACAATTTGACACCTTTGTTCGTAGCACGTAATACGAGTAGTACCTATACAGGGCGTCCCACGGCCAGGGCTTGGGAACGGTTCGAAAAATACCGCTTAATTGTGGTTTTTAACCAGGTTTTTCGTAAACGCTCGCTCGGAGCGGAATATATTCGCGAGCGGTATATTGCTGGGATTAACCTGGTCAGAACAAAACGATACGGCGGCGATACGAGGGCGGGGCTTCTATGGCATTAGGTTGGGACCAAAGTGTTAGGTAGGTACTTGTTTTAGGTCCAACATTCGCGCGTGTCAATATTTTGTTTATTTACGTTCCGCCACGCATTTTCTTTCTTCTGTCTGCCTGTATCGTCATCATAGATCATATACGTCCCCACGAGCCTACCCTAACTAGTCTGCCTGTATAATAAACAAAAATTATAAAACTTATATTATCTAAACTTCAAAGATTGGGACGTAAAAATGTGATTCACGGCTACTTTACGTATATTTTATAACATAATAGAATATCTACATGTATCAAGTTCTCCTGGTAAGCATACTACTTATTTTTAGCAAGATGTTATTTTTATAGATTTTTATCACTGTTCATAATAGTATATAGTTACTGACGAGGAATTTTAAGCGGCATTCAGGATCTAAAAAAAATATTTTACAGAAAATACTTAAAAACCGACTTCAAAAACACTGAAAAGTGAAAAATAATATGAATAGAAAACAACATCACACTTCTATATTGAAGTCGGTGCCAAACGATGATCTCCTAGAAAGTCTAAAAATTGTCACCGAATTCAATATAAAAGTGTGATGTTGTCTGTACCTATTCTTATATTATTTTTCACTTTTCAGTGATTTTGAAGTCGGTTTTTATTTTTTGTGAATGACTTTAAAACTTTTTAGTGAATGAAATCTTTTTAGTAAAAGAAATCCTAATTTAAGACTAGCTAACCTTTGGTGAGTTGGTATTAAATTGGCGTTTCCCTCGATTTTCATAGGATCCCATCATCAGATCCTGACTTTGGTGACCTTAGGACCACCCCAGGAGTACATTCTATCAAATACATAAATAATTTTGAAAATTGGTCCACAATTGGCGGAGTAATTGCGTAACATACACATAAAACACGTTGGACACACCTTAAAATTTAACGGCCTTATTAATAAAAATTTTACTCCTTGGATCATCCTCGGATTAGTTACTCCGTGTTTTGTTTTGTTTTGACATAATATGACAATCGACATGTGCGAAAACAAGACAAAGCACGGAGAAACTAATCCGAGGATGATCCAAGGAGTAAAATTTTTATTAATAAGGCCGTAATGGTTTTCCTCGATTTTCATGGGATCCCATCATCAGATCCTAACTTTGGTGACCATGGGACTACCCTTGGAGTATACTCTATCGAATAAAATAATTTTGTAAATCGGTCCACAATTGGCGGCGTCTCGGACAATCGCCCCTTGGCGATAGATAGCCCGACCGACCGGTCGGGCTAGCCCGGACGCGTGAGTAGTGGTGTCGCATTATGGACCCTACCACACGCACCCTAAAGGGCAGGGAGAACACTGAGGGGGTTTTAGTGGGTAGGCCTGGCACTCTGCCGGGTGAACCCCACACACGCTCGCCGTCTAGCCAACGGTGGGTACGATGCGGTTGCGCATTTCCCCGCGAGGAAAAGAAAAAAGGGGTGCGATGTCAGACAACCTGAAATTACTGGGTACGTGACTTTACGTATTAAGTCACAAGTTGGCAGCATACACTGTGGTTCTTGTGAGGGTTGCAGTTGACTGCGAATCTCACAGGAACCATATGTATTATAGGTGACTGTTACCACTTACCATCAGATGGGCAGTTTGCTTGTTTGCCAACTGATTGCAATAAAAAAAACCTCCTCGTGAGCAACCCGGCAGAGTCTCTGCCACGTTCTAATAGTCTGGCGAGTGGCCCCCATAGAGGGGGGCGTTGGAAGGCCGGGTGCAACCCGGCGGGGCCACCTCGAGTGTTCTTCCGCTTTTGCGGCTAAGGGTGAAGTCCCCTCTTCTTGTCATAAGAAACGGTGAGACTTTCGCCGTGGGACCTGCTTGCGGGTCGTGGAGTGGCTGGGTGTTACCTGGCAGGCCACATTTTGTGGCTACCTGTGGCCGCTTTGTGGTGGGAGTGGTGATTTGTATCGCCACGGCGCTTTGCGCCCTTGAAGCTTCAGCTCGTTGGCGCGGCGGGGACCCCTGTGTGACAGGACTTCATTGGACAACCCGTTAACCCATTACGGCGCACTGAGCGTCGGGCCGCGTGGAACAAAACCACATCAAAAATTACCCCAACCCCAAGGTGGTGTCGTTCGTTCCGATGGGTTAAGTGGCTGGTGGGAAACCAGTCCCAAGCGGGCAGAGCAGGATAGCGGAACCAATACAGTGGGTATTGGTCAGAAGAAGGCCAGCGAAGAAGTCGGAGACAGCAATGGGCCTTTTTTGAAGATGTCCCGCTATCTTCCCTTCGAGCGCCAAAGCCGAAAGGCAAAAGAGGCAGAGGCAGCTCGCCACCACGGGCGACTACGTGGGGTTGGCCAAGGCGAAGGTGGAGTATCTGCGGCAGGAACACCTAGAACTCCAACTAGAGGCGGAGAGGGAACTCCTGGAGATACCTATGGCGCCCCGGTGCACTCGACGATCAATTGCTGCTCCAACACCAGCGTCGGAGGTGCTATCAGCCCTGGAGGAGAGCGGGAAGGACGACCCTACACTCACTGTCACCAAGCGTATGGGTCGCGCAATGGAAGTCATTAACTTGATTAAATGGTACTCTAATCTAAAAGGGACCTTTGTAAAAAAACTAAAGACGTCGGCGGGTTACCTCCGGGAGAACGCCAACTTGCTAGCAGCGCGCACCATCTTAAACGAGACGGAGGATTTACAGCGGGCGAACCGCCGCCTGGAAGAAGCCGCCGCGAAAGTGAAGGAACTGCTGAGGAGGAGCCCACCACCACCTCCTTCTCCCCCAGCGAGCACGGACGGGACCCTAGCTCCCCATAACATTGAGGAGCTAGAAAACAGGTTGATGAGGCGCATGGTTGCGCGACTCAACGCTAAGCTCGAGGGGTTAGAGCCTAGGCTGTCGTTGCAACCAGATGCCGTGGAGAAGGGCCACCTTACGCCCAGGTGAGTGCGGCCGCCAGGGTCAAGGTAAGTCTCGCGGAGCTGGACATAGAGGGAGTCCAGTTCCGCAGGTCTTTGACTGGGGCGGCCATAATTCTCGTTAGGGGTGAGGAGAAGGAGCCAAGTGCGGCAGACTTAGCCGTCGTGCTGAGGAGGGTATCGCGTGGGTTACTGCACCCACCAGGATGGTGGAATTGTTAGTCCGTTCAGCCGGAGGAATTGAAGGAGGCACTCGCTAAGACCGGCGAGTGCCGGGTCGAGGAAGTCCGGGGAGATCCGCCAGGGCCGCTACACCCTGGGCACGGCATGAGTGTGCTGCCCGATGGCAGCGGCCAAGAAGATATCCTCCGCCAATAGGCTGCTGGTGGGATGGTCCGCCGCTAAGGTGAAGCTTCTCCAGCCCTGCGTATTGCGGTGTTTTAGGTGCCTCGAATCGGGGCACCTAAGGTTGGACTGTAAGGCGGAAGAGGACCGGAGCACATTATGCTACCAGTGCGGAGAGGCAGGGCACAAGGCGTTGACGTGTACATTGAAGCCCAGATGCCTTTTGTGTGCGGCATCTGGGAAAACGGTGGACCACCGCCTTGAGGGGTAAGACCTGTTCTGCCCCCAAAACGCCCTTAAATAGGAGGAGAAGGCCGGCGCGAAGCCACCATTCCGAACTCCCAAGAGCAGACGCAGAGATGGAGGTCACAGAGGACATCGTCGGGGCCCCCATCATCCAAGTGGAGGCGACCGCGGGAGGGCAAGTGCCCCGCGTAATAAATAGCCCTCAGCCCCAGAGCAGCTAGTATCGGGACTCTTCAGGGGTGTAATGCGGCGCACAACACTTGAGCCACTCACAAAGCAGCAGAACCACGTGCCCTTTTGGCGTAGCGCGAGTCCAGCAAAGGACAACTCACAGGCAGGGGGTCAGCGGGAAAGGCCTCGCTGTTGTCCCCTTCTCCCTGGCTTGTGACCGACGGGGGAGCTGCTAGGGGTTTGTTAGTGGGTAAGCTTGGACCGATATGGCTCGGGGAGTCCCTCGTGGTTTGGCTCGGCCACGAGGAATGCGTAATAGCATTTTCCCCCTTTCCAAAAAAAAAAATGGTGTGCTTGTTCAGACAAGCAAACTGAACAACTTATTATGGGAATAATCTTGAAATTGCAAAAAAATCTGCTGTTCCATACAAATGTTTTACATCCACTGAGTGATTTCAACATTGTTCCCATAGAAAAAGTTGTTCAATTTTTTTATGTTCTTATAAAATGATTACGATCACATTTGTTTGCATAATTTATACAACGATATCAAAAATGACATTGTCATAGGAATCTTTTATATTTCTTTGTAGGTATGAATCTGACATAATATTTTTCCAAGCCATAGACATATCAAGTTTGCTTGTGTGATCAAGCACACTTGTAAATCTTTGTAAATTTACTTACCCTCATATACCTATTTCATTTGAAATCCTATAATTCTTTTTTCACTTGGATAACCTGACGATTATGATAAGCTGAGGTCGAATTCATGCTAAGCGGATGAAAGAATACGCCTATATTCTTATTGCAACTTAATTGTAACTGAATGTTGTAAGGAGAGGTGTGCGGGTGTTTAGAATCGGTGGGCGGAGAGAACGAAATTAGCGAGCGTAATTAACCGGTATTTCGAGCAGGAACAGTTTTATTATGTTCTTTGATCAGAACCGAAATAATATCGATTCTGATCGAGCGGAATTGAAATGAAAATGCTCTTTTTAAAATGTATGGCGTTTTTTACGAGCTGGTTAAAAATATAAACCAGGTTTCCGAGCCCTGCCCACGGCTATGCCACATGGAGGGAAAGTACCTAAAATATTGTAGATGGAACATTTTACTGAAAGAAGACATTATTTTAATTTAAAAAACAATTTAAACTGCATTTATAGATTTTTAAATAATTACATGATTGAACCGGGAATCGAACCCGCTATACGAGAAAAAAATTTACCCTGTAGCTTTATCATACCGATCGAAAGGCTTCATCGTAAAGATAATTTTTTGCTAAATAATATTGTGTGAGAAATAAAAGGAAGACCATGAATTTTAACAATTTTTATACAAAATTAATCAATTTATCAAATGCTCAAAATGAGTCCCATACTGTTGAATACAAAGTTGCACTTTTTTGATTATTTCACTCCCTGTCGATTTTTTGATCTTGTTGTGGTGGATATTTAGAATAATACGTCTAAGTTCTGTTTGTAGCTCGTGGACATTTTCATACTGTTTCTTGTAAACTACATTTTTTACATAACCCCATAAAAAATAATCTAACGGGGTTAGATCTGGGGATCTCGGCGGTCATCTTATTTGTCCATTTGTCCCGATCCAGGGACAAAAGTGTTCATTGAGATAGTCCCTTGTTCTGTGACTGTTATGAGCCGGAGCCCCATCTTGCTGAAAAGTAAGGTTTTGTCGTTCTGCAACCGGAAGATTATTTATCTCATTTCTTAAAATCTCAAGTATTTCTAAATACCTTTCCGTATTCAAATGCCCTTCGTAAAAATATACTAAGAGGACTCGGTTTTTTACAATTCCACACCAACAGTTGAACGAAAAACGCACTTGATTATTAGTCTCGCGGATACGTAAGGGATTCTCTCTGGACCAAATGCAATTATTGTGTCGGTTGTACATACCATTATTGCTGAAGTTTGTCTCGTGTGACTAGATAATATTATTTGTAAAATACTGATCCTCTAGGATGAGCCTCTCGATTTCATGGCTGAAAATAAGTCGCCTTTCAGCATCACCCGGCAGTAATTTTTGTACTTATCGCCCTTCAACGTAACTTTTTAATTTGTAAATTTAGGACATTATCCACCAACCGTTTCATAATAAATCGAGATGGTGTATTTCTATCAGTATATCTTTCGAGGTGCCATTGTAAGGCTAATGTTATGTTTTTGTGGTTCATAAAGTATGATTCCATTAAATCAAATTTATTTTGATACGCCATGGTTATGTAAAATTCACAATACAATGCAAAAATCCTACAATAAAAATCACAGAAACAAAAGAATAAAAGTTTGAAAATGGAACACATTTTTGAATTATTTCTTTATTATCAGGCAGCCGCATTGCGATGGATGTAATAATTTACACGTCTTTCGGCTCAGGATACGGCTCGATTTGTTACATACAACCAGGTACCTACTAATTACGTATCTCTTAATCATTTTATCATGCACTTAAATTATAATAAGGAAATGATGCGTATTTCTTAAGTGGGTACATTTATTAGTAATAGGTACTTATGATAATGTCAGTTGTAAGTAAATCAGGCAATGTCAGCTTATCATTTTTCTGAACAAAATTTCACATCAAATGTTAAAATTCATGGTCTTCCTTTTATTTCTGATAGCAAAAAATAATTCTTATTATGAAGCCTTTCCATCGGTATGATAATGCCACATGGTATTTTTTTTTCTCGTGTAGCGGGTTCGATTTCCGGTTCAACCATGTAATTATTAAAAAATCGATGAATGCAGTTTAAATTGTTTTTTAAATTAAAATAATGTCTTCTTTCAGTAAAATATTCCATCTACAATATTCAAGGTATACTTTCTCTCCATGTGGCATTGCCGTGGGACGCACTGTATATTACCGTGTTCGTAGCCCAACTTCAGATGTTTTTTCAGACTAAAAGTGCTATTCTATAAGTCCATAATAAAAAATTTCAGCACCAAATTCGCCATTGATCTCTGTGTGGCATCATGGACGTCGCCAAAGCAATGTGCTCTCGCTGACAGCTAACTTGGGGATCAAAACTTTGATTATAGAATTAATTGTAAACTAATGAGCGGTTTCAATATGCTAACTATGGACATTAAACTGGATTTGTTCACTGAAGATAGAATTTTGACGTATTTTGTATGGAACTAATGTCAAATACTTACCTATCGCTAGTAGCAAAATAATAAATAGTTAGAATATTTAAGCCAGCCGTTAGAGAGTAGTGCTTATCCATAGGTAGATCGAAAGTAACAGAGTCGATGTATTTTAACAGAGTCGTCAATTGGAAGCTCACCTCAGAGCAAAGTTTAACTTTCATTAAAAGATGGAGACTCCCTGAGCGGTGCGGTCATTGATTTACTACCAAACGTAGATAACGCATGAACGATCGAAAAGTGGGCCGGTGAAGAACTGCTCAATCGCGACTCGTGCAGTTCTTTTCCGTTGTGAGTGATTAGCTGTCGGCACGTAAACATGCCGAAGTGCGCATTCAAAAGCTGTGGTAACAATAGTCAGAAACGGCAGAAAAAAGACGGATTTCATATTTTGCGTGAGTAAACTCATTACACATCTTATCATGTATTCAAATATTCGATTTATACGTAAAAACCAATCAAAAACAATTATTTTAATCATAAACATGTCGCTTCGCCTCAGTGTCAGTACATCACAATCGACTCACTCGCACGGGCGTCGTAACACGATGTGTTATCTCATTCATGCGTTGGAGCGACAACGCGATAAGCAATTTCAAGCATTATGTTCGAGAGTATAAAGTTGATATTTTCTTGTAGCAATTACTACGACGTCGTTTGATCTGTGGCTAGGTATGAAATGATGTAACTTCCCACGGCTGTACTTAAAATAGTTGCCGTAATAATGCAGAATAAGGTTGAATTCGATAAATACGGTACTTTCTTTACGGTAATTTTCATTCGGGCGTGCATATTCAAGTATATACGTCAGCGAGTACAAAATGTATAGTCGATTAGGTGACAGATTTCAAGCGCGGTTTTGTATGAAGCGCTCTATCTACGTTTGGTAGTAAATCAAGGGGTGCGGTGGTTAGCGCTTACCACCAAGTGGGCTACTGGCTCGTCTGCCACTGATGGCGATAAAAAAGGGGCAGTTTACATTAATACGGTCACATCCGTTGTACTTTGTAGGAAGGAGGAGGAGATAGCTCAAGAAAAAATTGTGGTAAAGGTGGGTTGTGAAAGGTATTGTTCTAGATGGGTGTGTAAATAAAAACAGTTTGTCTCATACTTCCTTCGTGGCAGCATTGCTAGTCCTTCCACAAGGTAGACAGACGATCTAACGTAAAGTAACTTTCAGTGAGAGCAATTTATAAGCTAAGTTCACGCACTTCTCTCAGTGATAGCTTATATAATGTGAATTAACACATCTATTCTTGTAATGGAAGTTGAGCTCAAACTTTTGCTTTGAGGTCAGCTTCCAATTGACGACTCTGTAATAAAACCAAAATTGTAAATGGCGATTTAAAAGAGGAGATAAAAAATGTTGACTTTTCGAGTTTCTTGCCTGTTCTTCTCGAGAAGGCTCTCCCAATTTCCGAACCGGTGTAGAGTCAACTTTTTTTTTCATTCCTACTTGTATTTGCAGACATCTTGAGTTTATTCAGGATGTATGCACATACAAGGTTAATATGATTTCTTTACATTAGATTGTTTTGCTTTGTTTTGACGTCAATAAGTGCCTGTAAAGGCCTAAGTATGTTGAATAAAGATTTTTGAATTTGAATTTCAATCTGGTAAAAAAGGAGGAATCCTTTTTAAGGAGGTTGACTATAGACCACCTACTTGGGTGTGTTGTAGGTCTCCAGTCCAACAGCGCCTATTTTGGTGACTTTCCGATTCCCAGTTCCCCTCTGGAACCTCCCTGCCCCTGTGGAGGGCACATTCGAAGCTCAAAAGGATCCTATTCATCGAACGAACCTGTGAAAACCAGGTCTAAGGTATAATACCGAAACGCATGCAGCAAGTTTCGTCACAAGCTTGAAGTGTAGATGCAGGTTAGATATGAACGAAATTCGAGTGCGGACTTGGCATTTTTCCAGCTCGCTTTGGAGCCAACGTCGTGCATGATCACTTATTGTCGTGGTTGACACGAATTTATAAAAGATTTTCTCCGTATTAGTCCTGCCATCTTATTTAATTACTTCGGTTTTTAACAAGAACTGACATTTTTTTAAGAAACTATATCTATTTCTAGTTTAGTAATTATAGTCTTGTTATGGCGTTCATAATACCAGAAATAGATGTTAAGTTTAAAAAAAAAATCAACAATGACAGTTCTAGTTAGCAACCTAGTATGTCTTAATTCCTTAAATCTATAAATGTTAAAACCCTACTATGTATACCTATCACAAGTTTTCTTATGCTAAAATTACTGTGGAAATATATTTCCTTTTATCCGTACTAAGTTATGTGTACATAAAGAAGTGAAGTGAAGTAAATTGGTAGGGAGCTTAATCCCTTACGTACCCATAGTCCCGTAGGAATTTTGGAATACGTACCTAAGTACTGCATTACCTGACATTACATGAATTTCCGATAACATACTAGATTTATTTAATTTACTAAATGTCCTCCTAACCTATTTTCGGTCAGGGCGGCCAATCAACAGAGATTAGCGATTTGCGCGGGAGATATTATAGTACAAAGTGTCTGCGCGAACGCAGGTGCACTGTCTGTTCCTATACTCGCGTAGTCCTAAGGAAGACACGATCAGAATGCTTGCTACGGCTACGAGCTACGAGTCATATCGAGTTTCACTTGATCACACGCATCGAGCGCGTAAACGTAAATTTGTATGGGATTGAGGCGGCGCTACCCAGTATCTACTAGATGACACTGCTTCATTCCACAGTAACTACACGTAGCTACTAGAAGGTGCTGCCTTAATCCTATACAAATTCATAATCTATACTAATATAATATTATAAAGAGGAGAGATTTGATTGTTTGTTTGTTTGTATTGAATAGGCTTCGAAACTACTGAACCGATTTTGATGAAAATTGGTATAGGGATAGTTCGAGACCAGGGGAAGAACATAGGGTAATTTTCCTACGGGAAACATCTGACGTTAAAGGTTTTCCTACGGGAAAAGTTAGTTATAATGCAAACAGAGTTGCATACGGTCAGCTAGTCCTATACAAATTCACATTTCTCGTTCGATGTGTGTGAGCGAGTGAAAATCGGTAAAACTCGCAATTGGCACTCCGTAGCCTTACTCTTGAAGCAATTCCATTCGATCGACATTGAGATTGTGATTTTAAGTACGCATTGCCACATTGGCAGCTAATTGAACCCGAGCCGCGCACATTTTGAGTGAACCAAACTCAGGCTCTTTTTAATAATTGCCTCTCAAGAATGAAATCGATCTTGAGATGTTTTTTTATTGACAGATGGTCCGTATTAATAAACGCATCTCAAAGTTGATATCGATCTTAAGATACACTTTTGATATTTAATGTACGGACTATCTGTCAAAAACAACATCACATGATCGTTAATAATATTCTTGAAATTCAATTATTAATACGAGCCTAAATGTCAAAATTGTATCTAAAGATCGAACTCAACCTTGACATGCGTTTATTAAAATGAGTCTCAGTGCTATTTAATTTTCTTAAGATACGGAACCAGTTTGGCGCTAGTATTGCTACTCAAGCGTATGAAAAATCACATTTCCAATGTCGATTAATAGAAATTGGTTCTAGAGTAAGCCTTCTGAACGGGATCAGGCGCAGGACCCACTGTTTACCGTGCCTTCCGAGACATGGTGGAGTTCGAGATGTCTCACATTTTTTGCTTATCCAAAATTTCACCACGGCCTTCAACTTTAGCAAAGTAAAGAGATGACAATACGAGTCAACTTTTAGTAGCAGAATTAAACCATCGAAGGAGGGGTTGGAAATTTGTAAGGTTTCGATTTTAGATTTTAGTCAATGGAGTGGTTGAGAATTTGTTAGGAATCGAGAATTTGTTAGGAATAATCTACTCTAGAAATCTTTAGAACACTTAAAACTAAATCACTGAAACTCCACAGTGAAAACTGGAATTGAACGTGTACAACAAATATTTATGGCGAAAGAAAGTTAGCGGTATCAGGTAGTGGCTAGATATTCTTAAATTTGCAATATCTCCTCAATATCTGCACTAGGTACATAACAGAGCTAGTATTTCTCCGGTAGGTACAGTAAGTTCCGATTCAAGCTTTACACTACGAAAACCGCCACTATTACGAGCGCCATAAGAACGGTCCAAAGATCAAATAGTATAGCTTAACAACTTGACAAGGAGCTTACTGTACTCGATAACGTCACAGGGGAGGTGGCGAGGCGTGTTTGGCTGAGATCCATACCCGCAATAAATTCTGGACACGTACTACGCGACGCGTCATTACTCCGGCTCTTTCGATAGCATTACGAAAATGTGACTGTTAACAGAATAAAAAAGTCAGCATCAGATTGTTATAATTTTTTTTTTATGTAGGACCCGGCAAATGACCTCCTCCCGCCTAATGTTAAGCGGTGAAAGAGGCCCAAATGAGTTGACAGATAGAGTAGGGACGACATCGACTATCCTACCTGCCCGCCCCTTGCCGGCCCAAAAGATGCTTTTTCACGCCTCTTTTGAAGGAACCCATGTTGTAGGATGGAGGAAACACGTGCGCAGGTTGAGAATTCCAAGTGTGGGATGAACGACAGAAGAAGGAATCTTGGAATTTCTTGGTACGGTGTGAGAAGGAGGACACAGTGTACGGATGACTCCGAAGGCCCTTACGCGTGTTTCTGTTAAGAAATGGAGAGGGAGGGATAAGGTTAAAGAGCTCCTCAGAGCATTCCCCATGGAACATTCGGTAAAAGGCGCTAAGAGAGGCGATGTCACGACGAAGTTGTAGAGGCTCGAGGGTGTTAGTTACCTCTACATCGCCAATAATGCGAATAGCGCGACGCTGCAATCTGTCCAGAGCATCGAGCAGGTAC
Organism: Schoenobius gigantellus; assembly: GCA_963935595.1. Lineage (NCBI taxonomy): Eukaryota > Metazoa > Arthropoda > Insecta > Lepidoptera > Crambidae > Schoenobius > Schoenobius gigantellus. Next base: position 32,619,283 of record OZ012554.1, read on the forward strand.
TGAGCGGAGCCGTCCCAAAGGTGCGAGCAATATTCCACGCAAGACCTAACCTGAGTTTTATACAACAAATATAGTTGGTCCGGCGCAAAATACCTACGCACCTTGTTCAGGACACCGAGTTTCCGTGAGGCAGTAGTTATGACGGATTCGATGTAGTCTCTGGGGTTCAGATCGCAGCGAATGTTCATTCCGAGCAAGGTGATGTTGCTCTGTGTGTGAAGGGTTGTGCCCTGAAGAGAAGGAAGGGGGAGGAATGGTGACCTTTTCGCCGAAAACGCGCACACCTGTGTTTTCTTAGCATTGAACTCAACAAGATTGTTGGAGCCCCATTCGGAGACGAAGTCCAGCGTCCTGTTGAGCTCAATGATAAGATTCTGCCTCTCCCTACCAATATCACCACGAGCAGCCCCTGAGCTTCCGTGATATCCCCCATGCACTGTACTGTCGTCTGCATAGCAATTATAATTAGCAATTATACTTGTAGAATAGAGTAGAATACTTTTCTTTGTCTTGTCAAATATTTAACAGCAACTTTTATGTACCTACACTACATAGAAGTTATTGTTGAATGTTTGACCTTTGACCACCATAGAATTATAATTCCATGTTTACCACCTAAGTACTCAGCTATAAACAGTAGAATACAAATAAAGATTGATGGCCAATTTAACCAACCTTATTGTCTTAGCTTAGGATCATCTTAGGATACGATTAGATAGCATGCTGTCACATTGTTTTCATAAAATACAAAATGTGACAGCATACTTCTTAGGAGTATCTTAAGCAAAGATAAGGTTGGCGAAATTGGCCAAAAGAGCATTTAATTCAAAATTCAAAATTCTTTATTCAACATAGGCCTTTACAGGCACTTATTGTCGTCAAAACAAAGCAAAACAATCTAATTTAAAGAAATCATATTAACCTTGTATGTGCATACATCCTGAATATACTCAAGATGTCTGCAAATACAAGTAGGAATGAAAAAAAAAGTTGACTCTACACTTGTTCGGAAATTGGGAGAGCCTTCTCGAGAACAGGCAAGAAACTCCAAAGGTAAAATTTTTTATCTCCTCTTTTAAATCGCCATTTACAATTTTGGTTTGTTACAGAGTCGTCAATTGGAAGCTGACCTCAAAGCACAAGTTTGAGCTCAACTTCCATTACAAGAAGATATTGTATTCCTAAATGAATAACAACTTCAACTTATAACAATATTGTATTCAATTTTGAATTGTATACATACAGATATTAATCAATCTATGTAATTTAATAATGTGTTACAAGTGCATCAATCAGCTCTTGTGGTTTGTTTGTTCATTAATGAGTTCTTTATGATAAATACATTTTTGAACAGTGTAGAAATGTATGATCAATAAACCATTTCTGCATGCTTTTTTAAACCTTTTGAAAGGAAGGCATGTCTTTTATTTGTTGTGGAATCTTATTGTATGAATAGCAGTTTCTTCTGTATATAAAAAAGTTGACATATTTATAAAATAATTCTACTGATAGAAAAGATTGGAGTCTTTTCAATCAGTACCGAATCATTTTTATAAATAGCAGGTCTGCCTTCGTATAGAGAGTTGTTGACACCTTTGGAATGGCTGGGATAAATGCGGCTAATCTGCTTTGGAATCAATCACATTATAGACTCATTGGACTATTAACGATGATGAGGGATTCAAGTTGCCTAAAGTATATTAAGATCAACACCAAGTTTTACATTTTTTTTCTTCATTACGTTCATTAATAACGAACCAGGATGTCGAAAACAAATACCTCCTAAAAAGTAGACACAGACAGCTCAAAGATAGAAGTTTTGCAACGGGCTGAAAATTCGACTGAATTAATTTGGCTTCAGGGCTCGGCGGCTGCATAATTGTGGAACTTTTAATGGGCCTGGACTTTCGGCTTATTGGCGGGCAAATGAAACAACGTAGAATTAGAATAATAAGTATATTATAACCCAGCGGACTTTAGGTCAGCCGTAAAGTGTTAAGATCACTGAATGACAACATAGAAATGGTGTTACTCATCTTGCTGTTGAGACGGCGACTCAGCAGGCATAATATGTGAATGGTTACTTATTGAAACGCATAACGTTTTTCGTCATAAAATAAAAATGCATAATGGTAATAATAATCGTCACTTGCCATAAGTCTTAATATCATAACTTCATAACGCATAATATTATAAGGCCGAAATATGTAAGGCATAACTATTAAAAGGCATAATTTTAATAAGCATAAGTAACAAAATGCATTATTTATGTTTGCCATCATATTTCAAAGGCATAATATTCAAAAGACATAGATTTGAAAAGCATAACTGACAAAAGCCATAAATCTATAATGAACTCATTCACCATAATTTCAAAAAGCAAACATTTGCTATGCATTTCACGTTAGATTTATTTTCTTGTTTAAATTATTTATTTTTGTTTTTGAATCTTATTTATTAAGAAATAGTTTACTAAATTAAAAGCTCTAATTTACGATTAGTGTAGAGCTAAGGTGTAAAGAAATCACGTCATAATAATAATTATTATTTTTAATATTATGCCTTTCGACAATTCTGCATTATAATGTTTATGCCTATTGATATGTTATGCCATATGATTTATGCCAATCGAAATTATGACAATCAACAGTATGCGTTTCAAAGTGTCACCTATGTGAATTATTATCAATGCGTGTGAGTGGCAATTATGAATGCGATCCACCTTATTTTAGGAGTTACCACAGCCTATGGACACTAAACGGTCACCAGAGGGCACGCGTCGTTTGCACGGGTAATTCAATGTGCAGTCAGGTATTGAAAAGGTTCACCAGTTCAGACCTCAAATTTATTCGTATGACGTGTCGCGAGCACATATTACCTTTTAGAACTGTCACAATAAAATGTTTATATGAGGTAGATCAACATAATCAAAGTAATAGACAGACTGATGCTCCTTTTTATTGTCATAGAGGAATAAAAACTAGTGTCATTATTAGTAATTGAGTTGTATCTGTCAATGCCGTCATTGTGTTCAGCTGTTTTTTGGCAATGTGTCATCATCACCACAGCTGATATACGTCCCCACAGAGGCGCTCGAGCCTATACCCTAAGTTAGGGTGTTTAGGCCTTAGTCAACCACGCTGGCCCAGTGCATTGGTCGACTTCACATACACCTTTGAATTTCTTCGCAGATGTATGCAGATTTCCTTACGATGTTTTCCTTCACCGTAGGAGCGTCAGACAAATGTACATATGAAATTCGAAAACGAAAAACACTTCGGTGTCGAACCCCGGACCTCCCGATTGGAAGGCAAGTGCCGAGTCCACAGCGTCACCGCGAGGCGCTCAACTGACTGCAATATGTAATCGATGCTAATGTTGTTGTATTTTTTGAATAAACAATTATATGAGTAGTTGTCATTTTCAAATTATTATTATTATTTGTAGGCGAAGGTGGGTTTTGTTACAATTGTCGCAAATAAAGCTGGCTATTCACGGAGGTGCCGTTTGCTTCGGCGATAAATGGATTGCATCCAAATGGATGGATGTAATATTTTCAACACATTCACGGGCGCGCCACGTCATGTAGTTTCCGCTTCTTTTACGTTTTAAGTGATCGTGTGTGTTGTTCCTAAGTATGATGACTTCCGATTCTGAAGAGGAATTATTATTTTGCGCTGCAGCCTGTCTGTGTGAAGCAAAGAAAGTCGAAAAAAAAACGGTAAAAAGGCTGGCTGAAAACGAGATCTATCTACGATTATTCGACATTTGAATCATGTATTGGTAAACACAATATAATAAAATATAATGGACACAACGAACAACTCATTAGTGCGACGTTACGGAACAAACTAAATACAAAATGCCGATCAGCGGACGCATTCAAAACGTTGCCATTTGACTTGGCGATCGTTCCTTTCGGATGGCGCGTTGGCGCGTCGGGTGGCTTTCCATCCGTTTGGATTTCCATCGGGCCGTGTCAACTATTTTAGACGCTTCAGTTTTGACATTTATGCATTGATTTACTACCAAACGTAGATAGAGCACTTCATACAAAAACGCGCTTGAAATCTGTCACCTAATCGACTATACATTTGTACGCTGTTAAATATGTAGGTAGTTGAATATGCACACCCGAGTTAAAATTACCGTAAAGAAAGTACCGTATTTATCAAATTCAACCTTATTCTTTATTATTACGGCAACTATTTGAAGTACAACCGTGTGCAGTTACATTATTTCATACCTAGCCACATTAAATTTGACGTTTTGGTAATTGCTACAAGATTTTACTTTATACTCTCAAACATAATGCTCAAAATTGCTTATCGCGTTGTCGCTCCAATGGATGGAAAAGAACTGCACGAAGCAGTTCTTCACCGGCCCACCTTTTGAACGTTCATGCGTTATCTACGTTTGGTAGTAAATCAATGCATTTATGGATCAATTTTGGCGCGGCGCTACTCCATTCGGCTTGTTGGAGCGATAGTGAATGGCCAGCTTAAGATAATATTTTAATAGTTACGTACCACAGATCTCATAGCAGAACAGAAAAAGCTAAAAGCTTTGACAGTAAACGTCAAATTTATTTAGATGTTAGCGGCATTGTTTCTTGCTCGGATATGTTGGGGTATATTGATTCCAACTGCCGACTCTAAGATGATGAACCCTTTTATTCCCCGACTGTATAAACATCTACACTATCCACATGACAAAGTACAAATACGAATATATGTATATTATGTATAATTGACGTAAGTATCATGCACATTTTGCATTACTAAGCAATAAAGTAGGATTTATAGTCAAAATAAAATGCATAGCTTCCTTCTGAATAATCAGGCGAAGTTTTTCGGTGCCCGAGCTTCATAGCAGTTGGAGAATGTGAACAATGTTCATTAACTCGTGCTTCATTTAAGGTTCTTTAGGTACTTGTGCAGCCGGCAATACGCCAGGGTCTCTATTTTTGAAACATTCGTCCGGCATCGAGCGCTTTTTAAGCGTCATCTGTGCTCGATTCCTATTGATTCTCGTTTCATTTGCGATGAAAATCAATAGAACATTGCGACGAAGATCAATATTGTTTAATTTTCGTCGAAAACAAAACGAAAATAAGTAGAAATCGAACACTGACGAGCGCTCGATGCCGGAAGAATGATTCAAAAATAGGGCCCTAGACTTGAGACCGCCTTTATGTCGCTCGTAATAGCGGCAATAATGGTTTCGTTGTGTTTACTATTACTTACCTCAACTGTGGGTCAATTACCTATGTTGGTTCTTAGTTCTTACGACATACACGAACAAGAGTGCGGTGACACATCATGTACATATACAAAGTTCCACAAAGTGTTACTGACTTGCCTTTTCATAAGTTTAAAATGCATATAAAAAGACTAATGAGTAAATAAAGGGTATTATAAAGTCAATGATTATCTGAATGATATGGTCTTAGGTGTAGTCTTAATTTGTAGATTTAATTGTATAATGTACACTGACACCCCTAATCTTGGAAGTTGAGCTCAAACTTTTGCTTTGAGTTCTGCTTCCAATTGACGACTCTGTAACAATACAGGGAGAAAAAAATAGCTCTTGCTGGTTCTTTCCAGTACAAGGTCTCCCGCCGTAGACTGTAAACGTAGTGATTGTAAAATCCAATTTGAATAAACGATATTGAAATTGAATATCCGCCCCGTACTGTAAATTAAGAACGTTATAGGCATTGATATCATAAGTGACAATACTATAGTATTAATTGAATATAAAAATTTGAATAGCTACATAGGTATTTAATACTTGTTCACATCCAAGTCATAAATAAGGTTGAAGAATTAATGTTATGCAAAGAAAACAAAAACCAAATAATATGCTTTTGCCTCCGAGCACAAGTGATTGTAAAATCCAATTTGAATAAACGATATTGAAATTGAATATCCGCCCCGTACTGTAAATTAAGAACGTTATAGGCATTGATATCATAAGTGACAATACTATAGTATTAATTGAATATAAAAATTTGAATAGCTACATAGGTATTTAATACTTGTTCACATCCAAGTCATAAATAAGGTTGAAGAATTAATGTTATGCAAAGAAAACAAAAACCAAATAATATGCTTTTGCCTCCGAGCACAAATTGGCAGCTATAATTGACAGGTATTAAAACTGAAAATTGTGGAGATTGGTTGTTTTTCCACTGCTCGTTCGTATTTCTTCGTGGTTTGTAGTCATTAGAAGACTTGCGAAACGAAGGAATTACGAAAAAGCATATATTCATATTTCTGATATTAGTGAGTGTTTATGGTTCGTGTACCAACGTTTAACAAAAGATCAAAATTTTTATTTTTATTTATAGAACAACAGGCCTAGCAAATAAGTCCATTCCACCTGGTGGTAAGTGAAAATAGAGTTTAAATGCGAAGATAGTTAGTGCGAGTGAGAGAATCTCACCTTTCTGACATGCAAGGTGTTTCTTCACTCCTCTTATAAAGGACTAGCTTTCCGCTCGCGACTTCGCCCGCGAATTATTTTTGTTTTCCCGTGGGATTTTTTTCCCGTAGGAAAATTACCCTATGTCCTTCCCCTGGTCTCGAACTATCCCTTTACGAACTTTCATCAAAATCGGTTCAGTAGTTTCGAAGCCTATTCAATACAAACAAACAAACAAACAAATCTTTCCTCTTTATAATATTAGTATAGAAAATTGTGGAGATTGGTTGTTTTTCAAACGCTCAAAATTGTAACAAATTACTCCTTAAGCAAAACTGTTTAAATCGAGTGTTGTGGGAGCCCGAATAAAGTGTGTCAAACGTTTTACAGAGCATTAAAAGATGATGTCATATGTCTTGTTGCCGAATTAGACTACTATCATTGTATCGGAGTAACTTTGTTTTTGTCAATATTGCCTATTGGCCACAAATTACGTAAATTTCACCTGTGTGGGACGTCCCGTACAGACGTGGTGCCGGAGCGAGTACTGTGAGCTACGAGCTGTGGGACTGAGCTTGGGGAGAGACCAAGGAAGTCGCAGCGGACAGGAAGGCGTGGCGGGACCATGTGGAAGCCCTATGCACCTCTGACGCGTCTTGGGATCAACAAACATAGCACTTCATACTCTCGCATTGCTTGACCGTCTTGACGCGGACTAAAGTAAAAACGTTTAGGCGTTTTTTTTTGGTATGTAGGTAATGGACTACGTAACATAGTCTGTATCCACAGTTTTGGAGCTTATTGACAAAAATCTGTATTTTTACAAGCTTTTATTTACTTTCATCTGTCCCGTGTCTGTAATTAAATCTTGCAAGTTAAATTTGACCCACTTCCCGGTCTCCGATTGGGCTGAATTTTTGCATGCATATACGCGTATATATCGCGTGACAATGCAATATTATGATGACATGGAGCTGATGTATTCCTGGAGTTGGAAAGTGGCCATAGGAACTCCACAATAAAATGACACAACCCCATCGAGTTTAGGCTCGTTTGATTCGTATTTACAAGTTCTAAAAATTTGAATTTAAAATAATTTATCTTGTTTTTGGACTTAGATATGTGAAAATTGGTATGTAAGCCTATGACTACATACAAAAATAAATTGTTTAAACATTTTCAAATTACACCCCTTTAAGAGGGTGAAAATGGGGTGAAAGTTCTTTATCGTAATTCACATTTTTAAAAATGTAAGCATCGAAGTTAATAATAAGGCTTTAATTATTTACCCAGTGAAATAGATGTAGAATTTTCGAATCCCCCTTTCCTTAAGGGGTAGAATGTGGTGAATTTATACAATACGTTTTCAGGTCTTCACTACACGAGCTTTTTAAAATTATATATCGTTGATCCAAATACAATATGCACCCACTTGCGTCCTCTGTAAATTGGTTAGGTTATCAAATAAAAGAGACATATTGCGGGAGCTGGAAGGCGCGACTGAACACCCAATAACCCAGATATATCGCCGCAATGGAAGGCTCTTTTTATTCGTGGTTCGCGTGAGACGCGGCCGTACCGCGGCAAATGCTGGCAGAGCCACGAAACCAGCGGATCATTTCGATTTGGTTATCTTATTTTTAACCGAATCCAAAAAAAAGAATCCTCATTTTTTGTGTTTTTTTCCTATGTGTGTGACCCGATTACTCCGCCAATTGTAGACCGATTTTCAATTTTTTTGTATTCGATAGAGTATACTCCTGCGGTAGTCCCATTGTCACTAAAGTGAGGATCTCATGGGACCCCAGGAAAATCGAGGAAAACCCATAAATTTTATAGTACGTCCAGCGTGTTTCATGTTTTTTCCGAAGCTAATCAGGTATTTACGTTTGATAGTCATGAACCGAGCTGATGAGTCCTTAGCTAGACTAAGTAATCAGATGTCATGTTTGGTAACAACATAATTTATTGTATAATGCTTAGCGTTAAGCTTATAACATTTTTCTGAGATTTTAAGTGTATGTAGGCATACCTACCTACTGATAATATTTTATAACTTTCAATAACTTTGTAAATGTAACAAAACCAACATTGTAAATGACGATACAAAAGAGGAAATAAAAAATTTTACTTTTTGAGATTCTTGCCTGTTCTTCTCGAGAAGGCCTCCCTCGAGAATTTCCGAACAGGTGTAGAGTCAACTTTTTTTTCATTCCTACTTGTATTTGCAGACATCCTGTCCTGATTATATTCAGGATGTATGCACATACAAGGATAATATGTTTCCTTTAAATTAGAATGTTTTGCTTTATTTTGACGTCAATAAGTGCCTGTAAAGGCCTATGTTGAATAAAGACTTTTGAATTTGAATTGAAAGTGATGACGGAAGAATCCTTTATATTAGGAGTTAGAGGTTTTTTAAATACAATAGGCCCGTATTGACCTTTTGTCGTATTCTTTCGAGTCACTTCGGTGAGCTGGTATTGAAGTCACTAAAAAGTTAAAATAAAAAAAATAAAAAAAATAAAACCGCCTTCAAAAACACTTATAGTTAAAAATCATATAAGAATAGGTACATTCAACATCAAGATAACATCCGTTTCTATATTCAAGTCGGTGCTAGACTGCTAGTTCGAGGAGATCATCGTTTGGCACCGACTTCAATATAGAAATGTCATGTTCTCTGTACCTATTATGGTTTTTATTTTTGTAAAATTTTATCACCTAACTTACTACAGTCACCTAACTTTTCGTCTGCTTGTTTGCCAACTTATTTGTATGAAAAAGGTCTCCACTAATCCACATTGACTCCAAGACCCCTGTTCTTGGGGGAGGCCTATGCTCAGTAGCTACATTTATTTATTTATTTATTCTTAATGTACTGTGTACAAAGGCGGACTTAATGCCATGGGCATTCTCTGCCAGTCGACCTTGGGGTGATTCAGAGAATCTAAGGTAGATGCAAAAACAAACAACAAATAAAAAACCTTTTTAAAAACAAGCTCTTATTTAAATGCGCTAAAAAGAATAAATAAACTTTTACACTTAAACTTTTACTTATAACGTCATTTCACATTTGACACAATTTATATGACATAAAAGCTTGTCGCGAGATTTACTTTAACATTTAATTAATTTTTTACTTTTTAGTTATCACTGGACACGTTTCTCAGTCTGTTCATCTCATTCAACGCATCATTGTTGCAAGGTCGTTTGCCGGAACGTCTATACAGAATTTCAGCTCAATCGGCTTAAGATATCTACTTCAAAATTGATTTTTAGCTTTAGAAGTACGACATATTGGATTAATAGTGACATCACTTAATTTTTCAAGTTATTCTTAGCAAGACCTTTTATTTGATACCCATATTGTATTTAAAAATAATTGGTCCGCCATCTTGGGTATGCAGCCATCTTGGATTTAGAATGACGTCACACAGTTAACCGTGCATTTTCATCCAAACTGTGTGTATACAACATTTCAGCTCAATGTTAAAGATATCTACTTCAAAATTGATTTTCAAGCTTTAGAAGTCCGCCATATTGGATAAATAGTGACGTCACATTATTTTTCGAGTTATTCTTAGCAAGACCTTTTATTTGATACCCATATTGTAGGGATGCATTAAAAATAATTGATCCGCCATCTTGGGTATGCCGCCGCCATCTTGGATTTAAAATGACGTCACACAGTTAACCATGCATTGTCATCCAAACTGAACGTGTATACAAAATTTCAGCTCAATCGGTTAAAGATATCTGCTTCAAAATTGAGTTGCAAGATTCCACCCGAACATACATACGAGTACATTGCAAGTTAAATAAAAGCTTGTAATAACAACAAAAAAAAAACGCAAATCAATTTAAAAGTTATAAATATAATAAATGTTAACTATTTGTATTAATATAAAAATAAATAGTAATTAGTATAAAATATTACAATATACAAAATAAACATATATGAATACATATACATATAAATATAAATATATATATAATATATATGTAGGAATTTCATTGTGTTTGCATTAAAAAAAAGAAGCTCTTAGTAATTGGTCTATTTTTTTATCGGAAACGAGCGATCGATGATTATTAGTCTGTTGTAAAAATCTAAGAAGTACGGTGCTTACGGTGTAACGTTGAAGTTAAATTTAATCTAATAATTGTAATTTTCTTGAATTCGAATAAACGGTGAATTTAATAAAAAGTTGTTTTCACTATTCCGATCACTCGCCCACATCCTCTTACAAATACTCGTCCGGGATCAAAGCAAATTGTTTGTTGGGTGAAATCGGATAGTGTGCACGGCGGCGGAAAAAAACGTGTAGACGTTCGACACGTAACAAAAAGGCGAAAAATAATCAGTTCGAAGTAAACTTCATAAATACTGTAACTAATAAGCAAGGTGAGACCCGATGGCTATGGCAAGCGAATATGATGAAGGCGGATTACGTAAAGAAAAAAAGACTGACGATCCGCATGGTTGGAACATGGCGGACACGATCACAAAATTTAGTGGCGATGATATTACTTATTCTTCAAGTAAATGGGCGTAGGATATTGACGATAATTCGGAAATATTTGGATGGACGGCGAGACAAAAATTGATAATTGCGCGGCGATCTCTTACGGGTACTGCAGAATTGTGGCTCAGATCAGAGAAACCGTTTAAGAATTATGATGATTTGAAATCCGCATTATTAAAAGAATTTCCTGATGCAGTAAACAGCAAAGAAATGCACGAGATTATGAGTAGCAGAAAAAAGCGCAGTAATGAATCTTATTTTCAATTTATGCTGACCATGAAAGAACTAGGAAAGAGAGCGAAATTTCCTGACTATGTTGCAATACAGTATATTATAGATGGTATTCAAGATTATGAGTCGAATAAAGCTATTTTGTATGATACGACATCATACACAGTATTAAAAGAAAGGCTTAAAATATATGAGCTTATGAAAACAAAGAAGCGCGAGCGCACTAGTATTGAGCAACGTCAGCATTCAGTGAAGCAGCTTAAACCTAAACATGATTTGAGGCCAGTGCAGCATTGTTTTAAATGTGGCAGTCAAGAAAATTTAGCGAATACTTGTAAAAATGGTGTCAAATGCTTCAAATGTAATATGTGCGGCCATATTGGTACTCAGAGGCGCGTTCAGAGCCTCTGGGTGTAGTTGTCCGGTTGTTTTTTAACTCGCTCAGAGGCGTTGAACGGATTGCAGCAACCAAATCTTTTATCTCCCTCTTTCACATGAACTTTTATTTCTCTTTCTTTCTATCAGATGACATTTTAGAATATGGCCGCCAATATCATCCAATCACGTAAGAGTATTTCAGTCATAAACGTCAGAGCGTTTTACAACCATCAAATTCGATGGTTGTTCGGTTGTAACTCGCGCCGACACTCAAAGGTCTTGAACGGGCCGGTTGTTTCACCCGGTTGTCACGCTCGAAGGCATTGAACGGGGTTAGAGCGAAAAGTTGTACTTCGCGCGAAGGCCCTGAACGCGCCTCAGTGCAGAACAAAGATGGCAGCTGCATCGACGAGTGAGCGATATCCACGAACGAATGAACGCGAGGTGAATTTTTGTCATGTTGGATGCAATGACAGCGATGAATGTGAGCTTCGTACGGACCGGCATGAACAAGTGAACGAGCAGATGTCAATGTCAAATGTGAACGAAAACAATCATGGCGACCGGCAGCCTATTGTGTTAAGTGTAAACAGTGACGGATCTTTAAATAAATCGGTGAAAAGTGTGAAAATGGGCAATATTACAGTGCTTTGTTTAATAGATACGGGCAGTGATTTAAATTTAATAACGTCAGATTTGTTTGGTAAGCTAAAAACATGTTGTGATGAGGAAAAGCTAACTTTAATTGGACTTGGTTCTCACAAGGTGTACTCAACTGGTAAGTTTTTTACTAATTTAGAAATCGATAACCATGTTATAATGTTTGTTTTCATATTGTACCACAAGGTGTAATTCCATATGAGATTATTTTAGGCCAAACTTTTCTCGCAAGTACTACAATTTTGATTAATAAGGGTTCTGTTGTCATTAAACCATTTTATTATGATAGTTCCTATCTGAACTGCTTATCTGCTTTTGTTGACAGTGAGGAAAAAATATTGTTTAGTAATCCAATAGTAAGTGAGTTAGTCAGTAATTATAAGCCAGTTAAAATAAAAGAGTCTCCAATAAAGATGAAAATTGTGTTGAAAGATGATACTCCTATTGTGCAGCGACCAAGAAGATTAGCTTTGAAAGAAGAAGAATTAGTCAGACATCAAATAGACGAGTGGTTGATTAAGGGCATAATCCGTCCAAGTTATTCAGAGTATGCTAGTCCCCTAGTATTAGTACAAAAGAAAAATGGTAGTGTTAGAGTTTGTGTGGACTACAGGAAAATAAATCAAAAAATTATCAAAGATACTTACCCACTTCCAGTTATAGATGATCACATAGATAAATTAAGTAGAGTAAAAGTGTATAGCACCTTAGATCTCAAGAATGCATTTTTCCATTTACCAATCGAAGAGAATTCAATAAAATATACTGCTTTCGTTACCAGCAGTCCAGAAGGTCAGTTTGAATTTTTAAGGGCCCCTTTTGGTCTTTCAATATGTCCCACTTATTTCATGAGATACATCAACATAATATTTAGAGACTTAATTTCAAAGGGAGTTGTATTGATTTTCATCGACGATATTATAATATTGGCTGAAAACGAGGCTCAAGCTGTGGAGCACTTGAAACAAGTTCTGAATGTCGCATCTGATTATGGTTTGGAAATTAATTGGGAAAAAACAAAATTATTACAAAGATCTGTCGAGTATTTAGAATATGTTATTTCAAATGGTACCATAAAACCGTCACCAGATAAAATCGAAGCAGTTAAAAGATTTCCTGAGCCGAAGAACTTAAAAGAAGTTCACAGCTTTATTGGTCTGACCTCATATTTTAGAAAATTTATTCAGAATTATGCTACGTTAGCTAGACCATTAAGTGATTTGTTGAAAACAGGTAATTTTTATTTTCAAGAAGAACAGAAAAATTCATTTGAGCAGTTAAAATTTATGTTATGCAATGATCCTATTTTAAAAATATTTGATATTAACTTAGAAACAGAACTTCACACGGATGCCTCCAAGTATGGATACGCTGCAATCTTGATGCAAAGAGACCCGATTGATGGTAAAATGCATCCAGTTCACTACATGAGCCGTAAAACAACCGAAGCTCAACAAAAAAATAGCAGTTATGAGTTGGAAGCACTTGCAGTCATTGAAGCAGTGAAAAAATTTAGAAAGTATTTAGTAGGAATAAAATTTAAAATTATCACAGATTGCGAAGCTTTTCAAAAAACCTTAACAAAGAAAGAAGTGCCTGCGAAAGTTGCGAGATGGATAATGTTTTTACAAGATTTCGATTATACGGTGATACACAGAAACGGTGATAAAATGAAACATGTTGATATATTAAGCAGAAATATTGGTATTATACAGTCAGAATTACATTCTAGAATTAGTCAAGCTCAAACCAGCGATGAAAATTTAAAGGTGATTAGAGAAATTCTCGAAGACAAGCCATATGAAGACTATTTTATGGATAATGGTGTAATTTATAAAGGAATAGAGAAGAAGTTGGTTGTACCGGAATTAATGGATATTGAAATAATTAAGAAAACACATGGCATAGGACATTTTGGAAATAAAAAGATTAAAGATATTATAGAAAATGACTATTTTATTAAAGAATTAGATAACAAAATAGAAAAAAATATCAAATTGTGTACCTTGTGTACTAGGCAGTAGGAAGTCTGGGAAAAAGGAGGGATTTTTGAATTCAATAGATAAAGGAGATTTACCATTACAAACACTTCATTTAGATCATTTAGGACCTTTAGATTCTACAAAAAAAATGTATAACTATATTCTAACAGTAATAGACGCATACACAAAGTTTGTTTGGATTTATCCTACAAAGTCGTTAACATCAAAAGAAACCACTGATAAAATTAAATTACATCAAAAAGATTTTGGAAATCCATGTCGCATCATTACAGACAAAGGAACAGCTTTCACTGGAAAAGAATTCACAGACTATTGTAACGAAGAAAACATACAACACGTTCAAGTAACTACTGGTGTTCCACGCGGCAACGGACAAGTTGAGAGGATGAATAGAATTATAATTTCAGTACTATCCAAGATGTGCATTGAGGAACCGACTCAATGGTACAAACATGTCAGTCAGCTTCAAAGAGCAATTAATAGCACATTTCAAAGATCTATAAATACATCACCATTTGAATTATTAACAGGAACAAAATTAAGACTAAAAGAAGATTTGAACATTTTAGAATTATTAGATGATGAAAACAGAAGAGATTTCAAACAAAGAAGAGAAGACTTAAGAAGAGATGCAAAAGCACAGATTTTCAAGATACAAGAAGAGAATAGGAAACATTTTAATAAAAATAGAAAACAAGGATATATTTATAAAGAAGGAGATTTAGTAGCAATACAGCGAACACAATTTGGAAATCAATTGAAACTCAAACAGAAGTACTATGGACCATATAAAGTGATTAAGAAATTAGGTAAGGATAGGTATCGAGTAAAAAAGATGATCAGTAGTTCAGAAGGACCTATTAACACTTGCACCTCCGTAGATCTCATGAAAAGATGGCATTGTTACATTTAATTTTGTTTAAAATTTAATCTTACATCCGTGGTAATACATTGATCAGTGGAGTACATTTGGTGGGGATTTAGATTATTCAGATTGTCTAAGGTAATGAATAAAACTAAAGTTTGTAAACTATATTTTATTATAGATTATTGTAACTTAAAGTTTAGAAAAAAAAAGTTGAGAATTAAGATTATTCTTATTGTCTAAGGTAATGAATAAAACTAAAGTTTGTAAACTATATTTCATCATAGATTATTGTAACTTTAAAAAGTAAAAAAAAGGAGAGTTGAGAATTAAGATTATTCTTATTGTCTAAGGTAATAAATAAAACAAAAGCCTGTAAACTTATACTATTTAATAAATAATATTAAAGTAAAAAAAAAACAATGTTTACTTACCTTTAAGTTTAAGAATGTTGTCAAAAAAAATACTTGTCAAGTTTAATTGTTATGTTTAAGTTAGAATAATGTCATGTCATAAAAGAAAAAAAATACATTACTCAATAGGTAAAGTTGTATCTTAGCACCTAGTTATAACTGTTTAATATTTATTGTTAATCCGTTAGTATTTTTAGTTAATCTGTACTTAAATGTCTATGTTGAAGTTGTTACATTATTACTTACCTTAAGGCTTAAAATTAAATTACGAATTGTAAGTTTAGATTTTGTGTAGTCAGACTGAGGTCAGCCTGAAATTCAGGAATGGCCGAACTGTAGGAATTTCATTGTCTTTGCATTAAAAAAAAAGAAGCTCTTAGTAATTGGTCTATTTTTTTTATCGGAAACGAGCGATCGATGATTATTAGTCTGTTGTAAAAATCTAAGATGTACGGTGCTTATGGTGTAACGTTGAAGTTAAATTTAATCTAATAGTTGTAATTTTCTTGAAGTCGAATAAACGGTGAATTTAATAAAAAGTTGTTTTCACTATTCCGATCACTCGCCCACGTCCTCTTACATATATAAATATCTATTGCTAAATAGAGAGATTGCTGGTGACTCTTGAGATAAAAATAAAGGGAAGGCTCTTTTCGAGATTCAAAATATCGATAATCTTCTGATAGCATTCCGTAGCCCCCTCTTGAATGCATACAAGCTAGAGGCCATTCTAATTGCGGGAGGGAGAGTATTCCAGAAAAGAATCGACTGCACAAAGAATGAAGAATGGAGAATATCAGAGTGATGGGATGGACATTTGAGCGAGTCGATTGAAGGACGAGCGAAGGTTTTTATCATGGGAAGTACTCAAGTATTGAAACTGAGATTTAAAATAAGGCGGGGAATGAGGGGAATGTAGAAGAGAAAACAGAGTTGTTAGGGATCTCATCTTTCTTCGCTGTCGTATAGACAACCATTTTAAGGTTTGACAATGAGTAGATACATGGTCATATTTACGAAGATTAAAAACGAATCTAATGCAGTTATTTAGAAGTCGATCAAGTTTATTGAGAAGATCTGCATTCAGGTCGAGATAGCACACATCGCCATAGTCGATTAAGGGGAAAATAAGGGTCTGGATAATCATAGTTTTTGTTTTAGGTGCATGTAACGTAAGCAGCAACCAATTAAATAGGTTTAAGCTTATGATGTTAGGCGTTTATGCGGTCTACGGTGGAACACGTTTGCCTAGTAAAAATCGATTTACTCTTAAAAGGTTATTCATAAGCGTTAAGCTATCAACTCTCATAGCCGCACACTTAGTCCGTCTACAAAACGGGCCAAAACCCGTGGCGCCGTGAACTCTGGCCTTATTCCCGAAAAATTGGTAATTCGCAGTAATTTACCCCTTCGGGGAGATGTTCCAAATACATTTATTACTAGGTGCGCAACATTCTTACACAGGAGATCCAATAAAGGTGTGTGATATGGAATGGTATATCTCCTAAATTCTTAGGGAGAAGGGCGTGCGTACTGGAGTTTTGGGTGTCGTAAGAACGGGAAACATCGATATTCATAACTCATATAAACCTCCAAAGAGAATTAAGGAAGGATACCTATACATATATTAATCTTTAGGTATCCTTCCTTAATTCTGTGAATATTAATCTCTAATCTCTACTCCACTTTTATCACAAATTTCATTTAAGAGGGTTTGGTTGGCCAAATGAAAATATTTACATACATACAGTTAGTATTATATTTGTAATGGCCGGTTAATAAGGGCAAGAAATTGTTATTACATACTTTATGTAGAAAATCTTATTCTTCGTGATTTCAAAATCTCTTCTTAGTGTGTGTCTGCGTTTTGAATTAAAGTAACTGTCCAAATTTCACGTTTCTACCATTAGCGGTTACGGCGGAACTTCTCCTTTTTAATCGACTTCTAAAAACGAGGAGGTTTCTCAATTCGACCGTATGTTTTTTATGTTCGTTCGCGGATAACTTCGTCGTTTATGAACCGATTTTGATGATTCTTTTTGTATTCGATAGAGGATACTAGAAGGGTGGTTTCATGGTCACCAAAGTCTAATGATTGGATCCCATAAAAATCGAGGAATTCCTTAAAGTTTTAGGTGTGTCCAACGTGTTTTGTGTGTATGTTACGCGATTACTCCGCCAATTGTGGACCGATTTTCAAAATTTGTATTCGATAGAGTATACTCCTGGGGTGGTCCCAAGATCACTGAAGTCAGGATCTGATGATGGGATCTCATTAAAATCGAGGGAAACCTAATTTAATACCAGCTTTTCACTACACTTTTGGGTTCCTTTCACTAAAAAGATTTCATTCACTAAAAATTTAAAAATAAAAAATATTTTACAAAAAATAAAAACCGACTTCAAAAACACAGAAAAGTTACCTATTCTTATATTATTTTTAATTTTTCAGTGTTTTTGAAGTTGGTTTTAATTTTTTGTATATATAAGATTTGGTTATGTACATCAAAGAATGTATCTGTCTATCTAACATAGTAGCTATACGAAGGGAAGCAAGTGTTATATGCTGTTTATTTATATGGCGCCCTAAATTCTCGGCGAGCCCTAAAACGCCAGCGGCGACGTCTTAAATAATAAAGTACGCTATATTTTCGGTCGCGTTTATACTCGCAGCTCATTTTGCGAATGATCACTCGATATTGGAAAGCCATTTGTGCGTCTCATTTCGAAGCGTTAATGTGCGGGCTTGCTTTTTAATTGCAGATAAATTATTTTTTGTTGCCCATGTCAGTTTTGAGAGAGCTCTTGAGAGGCATTATTATTTTGTTCGATTTATTAAACACTAACTCTTCCGCGCGATTTCATTTGCGTAGGTAAGTAAATGATTTAGTAACGTGATATACCGCAAGTTATGTCACGAATGCGGTATCACGCGCGAAGGTAGGAGATAATAAAAATGGAAATAAGGAAACCTAAGGAATTCATTTAAATTTGGTGTATATCGTAACCTATGTTCGTCATATACAGGGTAGAAACGATGCCTAAGTGATCTCACTCTATTATTTCTAAACTATACAGAGTGTACCAAAAACCCTATGAACCCTTAAAGGAACGAGTGTATATATTATGTTTACTTACAGGCAAAAAGGAAGTGACAATTTAATAAAGAAACAATTATTGAACAAATAATGTCAACTATTAGACTATTTCAAAAATAGATACATTCTACAAAATGTTTCTAAGTTTTCATCAGTATTTACAAGTAATCAATTACGGCACAGGCGAGGGGGCGCTGACGGCGCACAGAGTGGCTAGCAATCGGTATTACTTTTAAAATATTTATGATTAAATATTTATTTTGTTTTTTTTAATGAAGAATTTTTAAAAATGACACAAAAACGATTGTATCTATTCTAAACATGCTCCTAACAGGGAAATCAGGATTTTTGTTGCACACTGTATTTATAAGACACCAGAAAACTGATAATTGATCGTGAAATTGCTCTATCAAATGGCACACCCCGGACACTCCATACAACGTTCGCAAATCAATTACCTATTACTACTACTTAAACAAATGACGTTCGTACACGCACAAATGTGTGCGTGGAATCTAGTAGGGCTGAGTGCGCGGTTATCAATCGAAATGACGCGGGAAGTGCAGCGACTGCCTTCTCTTTCACCCGCATAGCGCTGTCTCTGTTATCGCCCGGCGCTAGCGTCTACTCGTCCGAGCGATCGCGCGCGCCCTTGTTTATGTGTCAGTGATGTCTACAACGAAGTGCCGGGTAGGACGAGGTATTTGAAATGAGTGCGGGGAGGTGAGTGGCCGTTCTGTACGTAGTACCATTATCTATTCTGTGCAAATGGTATCAATAATATTACTAATATTATAATATTATAAACAATATTACTAATATTATAATAAGGATGTTTGTTACTCAATCACGCAAAAACGGCTAAACGGAATTGGATGAAATTTGGCATGCATGTAGCCTTTGGACATGGAAAAGAACATAGGCTACCTTTTATCCCGATTCCTTAAGTAGTTCCCGAGGGAAAATTGAAATTTCTTCCCGCAGACGAATTCGCGGGCAGAAGCTAGTGATTTATTATAAACTGGATCTATTCGAAAAATCGATGTGTCCAGCTTCCATACATTTAGAAATAAATCGATTAGTTTTAAAATCGTTTCTCGCACCCAGCGGTATTTTTCACTAGATCTTCGGTTGACCTTGTTGGGCTTACCAAAGTGGCATCTCCGGGTACGGGGCGCGGCCGCCACTCGAGGACCCTTCCGCTACAACACCTATCTGACCACTGTCACTTAAGATTCGCAATTCTTCGGGCTGTTACGGTGACTTTATTTCTTCTACGGATCTTGTCATTTCTGATTCGATAAGATAGAGAACCCGAGCATAGTCCTGTCCATTGCCCCTTAAGTGAACTTGAGCCTTCTTATGAGGGCTATGAGGCCCATTGTAAACGGCCACGTCTCAGTTCCGCACGTCATCACTGGCTACACGCACGAATTGAAGACTTTCGTTTTGAGACGTCTTTTGTACCTATTCCATCAGAATATCAAATAACTTTGTGATTTCTTGGCCGAATACTTATCCAATCAACGGCTTGTTGGCATCCGCTTGTGTAAGTTGGCACGGACACAAACAGGCTGGTGTTTAGCCAGTGTGCTGACACGTGCTAACATTCAGGTCATGGCATATCTTTCATTCGCTGAAGGGTGCAAGTGATCAAATTTTCCCCCACGTGTAAAATTTTAACTCACTACATTAATTTAAAAGGGAATTCCTAAATAATAAGGAGCTAAGTAAATACGTATAAGTATTTTTAAGGGTGTCTCGCTGTTCTCAGATAAGCCTTAGAGGCTTCAGAGTAACAGCGTTAGTGTAATTAACATAATTATATACTCGCAATGTATTAAACAATAAATAAAAAATGTTTTTATATTTATCAAGACTCTCCGGGTGATCATTATTTGGCACCGACTTCAATATGAAACTGTGATGCTGCATGTATTCTTATATTATTTATGACTTTTTAGTGTTGTTGAAGTTAGTTTTATTTTTGTAAAAAATTTTATTTCCATCTTTTTAGTAAATTTAGTACATGCGTATTGGAATTTGGGCCAAGGCAAACCCCGGAATAACGTAAAATCTAACGTCTTTCGCTCTAAACATTATTCAAAGAAAATTTCGGAATTCCTCACCTACCAGAAACCTTTTATCATTTTCTCAGTAACATATTATGATGACTACTAGATGCAAATACCTGTATATCTTCAGAAAAAAACATGAAACACATTGGACATGCCTGTGAAATTTCAGGGTTTCCCTCGATTTTCCTGGGATCCCATCATCAGATCATAACTTGGTGACAATGAGACCACCTCGGGAGTATAACTTTAGATTAAAAAAATGATTTTGAAAATCGGCCCACAAATGACGGAGTAATCGGTGAACACACATAATAGTACATTATGATACGATCGCGCTATGTCGGTCATTGCGTACGAGGCGATATAGGCGAGGCGAAAGTAGAGTACGTAATGACCAATGCGCGTATGTTTTTCAACACACTTGTGAGGAAAATAAAAGATCTTGTGGTCTTAATATTTTTCTGAAAATGACTGCGCTTTTTTATCAATCTTCCACTGCATGAAAGTATCGTATGCCGCAAAGTATTTATCCTTTGACTTTGGCGGCAACAAACTATTATTCGCGCTTTGCGCCTCCATAATTATTTCCGGCGTAGTTAATAATATGGATTCTTCTTCACTTGGACTCGACATATTTGTAGATAATCAATTGTAATTGATAATTACAACAAAAAGGCAAAAAATTTCAATAGCGGGAAAACAAGCCGCGGCCGCGTGCCTTTTTTTTTCGCGCGCTGCCCGGGCATGGCTAAACTCTTCATACAGCCAACAAAAAAAGGCCAAACAGCCAAAATTCAAAAGTAAATAAACCGAATATTTTAGTTAGTAAAAAAGAAGTTTGTGTGAATATTTAATAATTTATTATAGTTATAGTTATTAATTATTGTTTTTAAATGTTTGTGTTTAAATGTCGTTGTTAATTTAATATTTAAGTAACCAGTAGTAGGCTGTTCATTTGTTTCCAATACACATAAAGACAGCCGCATAAAGTCGTGTTTTAAAAAAAGTATTAAGCGACTAAATTAAGAATGCGTACTAGACATACTTTGCAATCTTGAACAAATTAGAATTTGTTGTGTTAAGATTATCGCACTTGTGCGATTATGTAAAGTGAAAAGCACTCGTGTTTAATATACTGAATAACGGGTCTAAATGCAAGGTAATAAGAGCCACTTTATGAGCAAGTGTGTTGAAAAATAAATAGATACAGTCGAACATAGAACCTCCTCCTTTTTTGAAGTCGATTAAATATGGTCCGCAAACCTATTTTTTGCTACACAAAACCAACTGCGCTTATATATTTTTGCAATATTACTTTGTAACCATTATGTTATGTTAAAATTATTGCAATTAAGTGTTATACAACAACAACAACATTTATTTCTTAAGATATTTTAAAGTTTTTTAACCTTGGGGGAAAACGGGTTTCAAAGAGTTTGGTCCGAATCCAACCCTTTTGTGGTGCACCGAGGTTCTGTCGCTCGCTGGTTTTCCTAGTCCCCAGGGTATTCCCAGGTTGGTTTGATGGGTATGCTCCGCTCATAGCGGGCTGAGCCCCACACACGTCTGTCGCTATCGACAGGTGCGGTGTATAAAAGCGTTCCACTTTTTACGTTAGGCAAACCTCGTTAAGAAAAGCCCAGCGTATTGGGAGACGATCCAATTAGGTACAGATTTGAAAGAATACTGTTGATATTTCGTCGGACCTGGTTAGAGCTCGGTGGCCCAGTAGTTAAGACGCCGACACGGTATGTTGAAAAAGCGGGTTTGATTCCCGCTCGAAATTTTATAAACGTTATCAGTAGTTCCGACATTTACAATGTCTAAACGCTGAGAACACTGTCACTGCGCCATCGAGCTTTTTAACCATCGGGTGTCTCGTATTCTATTCATTTACAACGTATACGTACGTACGTACGTGGTAAGAACTATTACCACGTACTTACGTATTTACTTCTTTCATCTCTGTTAGTTTGTTTAGCAAATCTTGTGATCGATTTTTCGAACAATTCGCGAGTATCTACATCTAGAGAGCTGAAATTCTCAGGAGAGCTTAGAACTCGATGACAATGTTCTATTAAGTGATTAACTCTATCGTGCAGAGTTCCAGCTATATGCATTGGAATATCTGTAAAAGATTGGCCATGCGCGAGTGATGCTCAGCGCTAATAGAACTTTAGTCCCTACTATTATTAATTCTGTACTAATGGGTAAGTCCTAAGGTCTCTCTAGTACTTACAGGTGTGAATTTGATGTTTTGTGTTTTATTACTTTTACTATTTAGATTAGAAATGAAATATTTCTTTAAAAATAATTCTTTCTTTAATTTTTTTAACTCTTGAACCAGATGCTCTAACGGTCGGCTTAAGAATAAATCACGAGAAGACAGAATATCTCCACATGAAGCGCTACAACAACAAACGAATTTCGCGGGTTCACCTACATGTTGGAGATATTACTTATAAAAGGGTTGCAAAATTTAAATATCTTGGCTGCACCATCACAAACAATAACACCCGGGAAAAGGAAATCGACATCCGCGTCCAAAACTCTCTGCGCTGCAGTGCTGCTCTGCATAAGGTGCTAGCGTCCAGACTTCTAAGCAGGAACACCAAAATCCGCATATACAAAACGGTCATATGGCCTATATTAATGTACGGATGCGAAGCCTGGATGCTGACCCTTAAGGAAGAAAACAAGCTCCTGGTTGCGGAGCGCAAAATTTTGAGCAGAATTTTTGGGCCAGGCCAAAGACCGGATGGTAGCTGGAGAGTCCTTAAGAATGCCGAACTGGAAGATCTGATGGCCGGCCCAAATGTTATAGGAGAGACAGAAGCTCACAGACTCCGCTGGCTTGGTCATTTGGAAAGAATGGATGAAAATCGTGCTGCGAAAAGGGCATATCTGGGTCGGCCGACTGGCCGTCGTCCCATCGGACGCCCTAGGTACCGCTGGAGCGACGCCGTGGAATCCGATCTCAGGGAGCTGCAAGCCAGTGATTGGCGAAACATTGTGCAAGATCGGGTGAAACGCCATTTCATCTCGTATCGGAGGCCAAGATCCACTTTGGATCGCTGAGCCAGCGGAGTAAGTAAGTAATTTTTTTAGGTCTTTCTTGCAATATTTTGTTAATATTATTTGCATAAGTTACTTTCGTCATGTTTCAGCTATCACATAAGAACTAATTATTGCTTGCGAAATTCAAAACAGCTATCTGTCAATATTTGAATAAAGAATAGTTTTATTTTTGAGTTTTTAATGTAAAATGTGGTTTTTAATTTTATTTTTTTCAAATAATATTATTTCATAGTACCTTAATGTGGATAGGTTAAAATAAGATAAACTCTCAAACGTGCCATTACTAGTTTAGTGTAGAGTGGTGAAGTGTGAAGTCATTGCTGACTTGCGTGACGGCCGACTATTTGTTCCATGCTAAAATAATAGTTGTAACGCTTACCAAGTCTCGGTTTGTGTCAAGGTTCTTATTATTTTAGCATAAAGAAGTTTCATTTAACGTAATGTGTTTCATAACAAAAGTGGTTACAATTAATTTTATTCTGCTCGCTATATGACTTGATAAATCGTTTGTGGTGATGTTCCAAAATTAAAGCTAAATATGGATATATTATGATATATGATGGCGCCTAAAGTAGATGCCACCACGTCGGCGTTTCGCCGATGGTTTGATGCTGAATTTAAAAACGAATACAAGATAATAATACTTACCTTGACTCCGGTTCGATCTCCTTATGTAGCCGGTGACTTCCTGAGCTAGCTCGAAGGAAGTCGCGGCTCCTGAAGGGCTGCTGTCAATCTACCGAACCGGATGGTACACTTGCCTATTAGGCCACCAATACTCACTAACTCGACGATAAAACTTTTGGACAACACTTAAAGCGGACTTTCGCACCCCGATATTAGGTGCGCCGCGCAAAACACAATCAATTATATATTTCTCGAAAACGCGCCGCCCGGTAACCTATTTCAATGTCATTACATTCGACTCGACTGACATGTCACATGCGGCCGGCCGCCACAGGCTCTCACATGCACAGACTATATGCAGTGTTGCCACTCGCTCTTCCTCGAGCGTAAACAATATATAATGAAGCTATGATTTAATACATGTATGATGTTTTCTGCATGTTTCATTCTAGTTACATTATATCTGTACGCAAACATATGAAAAACGTGCTCAAATGTTATTAAAATTCTATTAATAGTTGCAGTTAACTACTCGTGTTGAGTCAAAGGGTCACAGCGAGTATTTCTTCAAAATAGGTACTTTTATAAATTATTTTTTGATTTTGCTGAATCTATATGTATGGCGAGGTAATGCCTGAGATGTTAAAATGATAAACTAAGTCCATTCGATTAATTTTTGCTTCTAAATTCTTGAAGATCTGTATGTCTTTAAGACTTTTGCAAATAAATAATAATATCTTTACTCATGCGTTTCTAAGAAAAAGGGTCTCGACAGTTGTACAGTGATCCTCTATGGGTATCCTTTTGAGTGTTCCTCAGCTCAAAAGGATATAAGGGATTTTGTCCTTTTGAGTTGAGGAACCCTCAAAAGGATACCGGATCAAGAAAAAGTATCTTTTGCGAATGCGTCTCGCGGAGGTTCGCGTACGAGGGGAGATGGCCCATAGCCTCGCGAATGCGTCTCGCGGAGGTTCGCGTACGAGGGGAGATGGCCCATAGCCTCGCGAATGCGTCTCGCGGAGGTTCGCGTACGAGGGGAGATGGCCCATAGCCTCGCGAATGCGTCGCGCGGAGGTTCGCGTACGAGGGGAGATGGCCCATAGCCTCGCGAATGCGTCTCGCGGAGGTTCGCGTACGAGGGGAGATGGCCCATAGCCTCGCGAATGCTCCGGTAAACTAGTTATTTTATCGAGTACGCTTCCTTCACGTCACTTCCTCTAGCTTCCTGGAAAGTGTAGAGACGGCATTGCATATGCTGAGCATTATATTTTTTCTAGAAGAGAAATCGTTACTTGTCTTATCATCTCGGCGATCTTCGAACTTGGTCGTTAGATATTATACTGTCACTGCAACGCACGTAAACAGCATAATAAATTCCCCCTGCCATGTCTTTGCCCTGTCATTTATTCTAAGTTGATGAATAAACAAAAATAGCCTAGCAAAATAGAGTAAGCGTTGCTAGCCAATCCCCTGGGCTTTATTTTGCCAGCATAGACCGGAAGAGGCCGTTCCGGTGGACGCAGACGTGATCCGCCTTCCAAGTATAAGGCCCTTCTCACACCATACGTATGTCGGCTGCCAGCGAACATGAGAAATTTAAAACAATCACCACCTCGAATATTGTTCAGTGTGTTTATTGCAAAAGAAAGTGAATGATTCACCTCACTTCCAGATAAAATTTAAATTTTATAAAAAAAATTAAGACCACAACATGTTATGTGTCGTGAAGAATGATATATCCTTTTTTTTCAATTTTCTGTAACATTTTTTGGGTGAAACTGTTTCTTCCTAAGTGATTTTTTGATTGTGGATTTGACTTCAGGACCTTATACAGGATACGTTGTATTTAGTACTTTTAATGTGTGTATTTTAACCTTAAAATTCTTTACTACTACTAACTTGTCAGCGTTTTGGAGTATTGCAGCAAATTTTGATATCCCCATTTATTAAACGATTTCAAAAAAAGGAGGAGGTTCTCAATTCGTCGGAATCTTATTTTTATGTAAGGGTCAACTGTGCACGCAGGCCTCCACGGCTCCAGGGTCATTAGACGAACGATTCATATCCTAGTAGAAACTCGCCAGTATGATCTGTCTAACAATTAATCGGCATTTTTCTGAAAATTGTTGAAGGTTTCTGTAGCATATTAAGGCGCATAGTGCTCCCAATGACCTTGCGTCGATCGTCCTGCACTGATTACATAAGAGTGAGTGAGTGAGAGTGAGGGGAATATTCAAGCAAACCTTTACGCGTAAGATGAATTATTTCAATAAAAAATTAATAAAGGCGAATAAGAAAAATCTAAAAAGACCATCCCCTAGAATATTGTTCACTTTATTTATTGAAATCGAAAGTATGTGATTTAACCTAATATTTACGAAGCGATTACGGTTATAGTTTTAAAATCGAGGCATGTTTGGGTCACATTTTAACCAAGTTTTAATTAATTTATCAAAAATTAAAAAGACCATCAAATTCAAATTCAAATTCAAAAATCTTTATTCAACATAGGCCTTTACAGGCACTTATTGACGTCAAAACATAGCAAAACAATCTAATTTAAAGAAATCATATTAACCTTGTATGTGCATACATCCTGAATATATTCAAGATGTCTGCAAATACAAGTAGAAATGAAAAAAAAAAAAAGTTGACTCTACACCTGTTCGGAAATTGGGAGAGCCTTCTCGAGAAGAACAGGCAAGAAACTCGAAAAGTCAAAATTTTTTATCTCCTCTTTTAAATCGCCATTTACAATTTTGGTTTTGTTACAAAATCGTCAATTGGAAGCTGACCTCAAAGCAAAAGTTTGAGCTCAACTTCCATTACAAGAAGAGATGTGTTAATTCACATTATATAAGCTATCTCTGATAGAAGTGCGTGAACTTAGCTTATAAATTGCTCTCACTGAATGTTTCTTTGAAACAAAACGCAGCACATTGTTAAATATTAGAAATGAGAGTTCAAACCCAAGCTTTTTTGTCCGTCATGTAATCAGAAACTTTATAATATGCTTTTTTAATAAGTACATCTTTGATTGCAACTTTAAATTTGTTTAAGCTAAGTTCTTGTATGCAACTTGGTATTTTATTGTAGAAACGTATACACAGGCCTCTAAAAGAATTATTGATTTTTTGGAGCCTGGTATTTGGTAAAGCTAACATGTTCCTTTGTCTAGTATTAACTGAATGAATATCACTATTTTTACAAAACAAATGATTATTTTTACGAACATATATTAGATTCTAATAAATATATTGCGACGCTACTGTCATAATACCAATTTCTTTAAACTTTTCTCGCAAAAAATCTCTCATTTTAAGGTTATAGATAGCTCGAATAGCCCTTTTCTGCGGCACAAAAACGATCTGAATGTCGGCAGCATTTCCCCACAACAAAATGCCATATGACATCAAACTATGAAAGTAAGAAAAATATACAAGTCTTGCTGTATCAACATCAGTCAACTGACGTATTTTCCATACAGCGTGAGCTGCAGAACTAAGTCTCTTTGACAATTTATCTATATGTGGGCCCCATTGCAGCTTAGAATCAAGTGTGATCCCAAGAAATACTGTGGTGTCCACAAGGTCAACACCTATATCCTTTATTTTTACAGTGGTGTGAACCTCTTTCACATTGGGTAAAACAAATTTTATACATTTTGTTTTCCCTTCATTAAGTGACAGGTTGTTTACATTAAACCAATGAACAATTCTTGAGATAGAATTATTTACATCGTCATTCATTTGCAATCCTCTTTTAATTTTAAATAAAAGTGAAGTATCATCTGCAAATAATACTATCCCATGCCTGTCCTGTACAAAATCAGGGAGGTCATTGACATATATAAGAAAAAGAAAAGGACCAAGAATCGAACCCTGCGGTACTCCCGTTTTAACTGCGGAACCTTGAGACCTTTTTCCATTGACGTCTACTTTTTGAATCCTTCCACTTAGATAAGAGAGTAGAAGATCCAGTGCAGTATCACGAAACCCATAGTGGTGTAATTTTCTGATCAAGGTTTCGTGATAAACGCAATCAAATGCCTTAGACAAATCACAAAAAATGCCTAACGCATCGTGTGAGTCTTCCCAGCTTCAAATATATGTTGTATTAACTCAACACCAGCATCGGTTGTTGAGCGACCCCTCCTAAAACCAAATTGTTTACAGTGTAGAAGATTATTCCTATTAAAATAACTTTGCATTTGCTCCAACATTATTTTTTCAAAAATTTTGCTAAAAGTAGGTAGCACAGAGATAGGTCTAAAATTACTGGGATCTGATGTGCTACCAGATTTATGTAAAGGAATAATTTTACTCAGCTTCATTAGATCAGGAAATACACCACAGTCAATGCAATCATTAAAAATGTTAGCAAGTATAGGAGCTATTGTTTTAATTACGGATTTAGTAACATCAACGGAATTGCCCCACAGATCCGCAGTTTTCTTCTTATTCAAAGTTTTAAAGGACTTTATTATATCCATTCCACTAATGTGTACAAATTTGAATTTATCACCACAAGCTTCAACATGATCTTTCATTATAGATTCAGCAATAGCGGGGGAGGAATCCAATGACTTTGTGATTGAGACTGGAATGTCAGTAAAGAACTTTTCAAATTCTGCAGCTACTTCTGTGTCGACTATTACCTTCTTACCGTCAATATTCAAACAATATTGATTATTAGTAGTTTTCGCTTTTCCAGTTTCATTATTTATAATATTCCATGTCATTTTAATTTTATTATTACTGTTTTTTATTTTTGAACTTAAATAATTAGATTTAGCAAGTCTGCATGCTTTTTTGAATACTTTGGAATAAGTTCCTCTAAAGAATGCGTTGAATAATAACATATGTTTTTTAAAGATCAATATTTATGAAGAGAACCGGCTTTTTCTGCAGTGATTTTTTATGATTGACGTTACTATGCGCCTTAAATAAAAATTTTATTGGTATCTGTGAGATTTCAATAGTAAAAGTATTTCACGATGTTAATAAAATTGAGAATTAGGTGTTTGAATTTAGCATTAGACTGTGGTGGATAAAATCACTCGTTATAGCAAATTAATATTTTAATACAAATTAGTAGTATTCAAATGACGGATAGTTAATTACAAATACTACCAAAGATGAGAAAATTTCATGCTCATGAGAACAAAATGTCATGCGCAATTTAATGTCGTCATAAATGATGTTCCGTCCGTCTCGTAGTAATAAATCGTAGTGATTACATCCGGGAGTAGCAGTTGGCCGTAGCACGTAGTCGTAGGCTTGTTCAGGCGTGCTACGAATTTTATAATTAAACACATTTAAACACATGCTACGAACGTACTCTAGTACAAATTGTCTATAAATTTATACCTTTTTAAGTATATCTTATAATGTTTATGTTACTTTAGATGTATGTTTCTACCTTTATTATTCATAGGCCAAAGTGACGTAAGTAAATAATAGTTACGCTATTTACTTCTAGCGCGTTACTTAATAATTCGAAGGACATTTCCTGAATTTGGTAAGGGTTGTGCAAATTTGGTATTCTACGTTGAAAAAAAAGAATTTCTTAATAAATTCATATATTTTGAGTTTTTTTACGTCGTTATGTGGGAGCCACGATGGTGTTGTATATAAAACCGATGTCAAAGTTTCGACTTGATTGCCACTTACTATCAGCTGAGATGAAGGTTTAATTTTGCATCATTCGTCGATCGTAATCTGTTCTCAATTCCTATCGATATGTATTTCGTTTTGAGTAAAAACCAATTGAATATTACGATGAAAATGAAAAAAAAATCTTTTCTACCTAAAATATTTCTAAAGCGATACAAAATTCAGTCATTCCGTGTAAGCGAGCGATGAGCGCTCGACAACAGACGATAATTCGAAAAAAAACCGACTTTAAAAATATTACAAAGAAAAAAAAAACAAGAATACAAACAACGTTACATTTTATTGAAGCTGGTGCCGAGCGATGACCTGGAAAGTTTTAAAAAATAATGACTAGTTTAACTCAAATTTAGCACCGACTTCAAAATAAAAAAAGTGTTTGTTCTTATATTACTTTTGACTTTTTTTGTGAATTTAATACCAGCTCACCGAAGCAATACAACTAATGGTCAATACTTGCTTATCTTATTATATAAAAAAAACTAACTTCTAATCCCTCAAAGTCAAGGACCCTTCCATCACCAGCTCAGCATGGTAGAAGAATCGTGAGATCATGACTACCAGACGCAAATAACGGAATAGCTTTAAAGAAATCACGAAATGCTTACGTCGGCCTTGCCAATGAAATTTTAAGGCTCTTCTGGATTTTCCTCGTATCCTATCACCAGATCCCGACTTAGTGACAATGGGTCCATCTGAGGAGTATACTCTTTTAAATACAAAAATATCTTTGAAAATCGATTTTTAGTTGTCGGAGTAATCGAGAGTTACAAACAAAAAAACCAATATGATTGCCCACAAATCTTAAGCAAATTAAAATTAAAAGTTCCGTATAGGTATCCACGCACGCGAATAACTCCTTTCCAAACTCCAATACGAAAATCTGTTTTAGGCCATAACTCTTCACTCTCCCGTATGGTACGGCTATATAATGAAGTCAGCGACTGTGTAGACGTTTTTTTTTTGATTCCCTAACATCCTTTCGTAGGACATTAATACAAGTATTGCCATCTTTGCGACACTCGGGGACTACGTTACAATAGTACGAGTACATAACATGTAGATGTGCCACAATTTTATACATAATCTAATGTTATTGTTTTAATATTATTATTTTTTTAGTTAATGCACTGTTTCATCAGCGGATGCGGTGTTTGTCTGTAATTAGTAGCATAATTAGACCTAAGCGTTATTATATTTGAATTATATGTTACGAAGATTGTGACTACTGTTGACAAACCTATTAAATAATAAAAAAATAAAAAAGCAATCAAATTCAGAACCTTCTCCTCTGTGGTGTCAGTTATAAAGAGGTTCCATATGCTGTGTATAAAAAATGGGTAACGTTTCGACAGCCCTGTTGGCTTCGGGCAATGCGGACGGGCCGAGTTGGCGCGGTGCCGCGGCAGACGGGCGGCTCGCTGACGCCGCCAGGCATTATCCAGCCAGACCCGCAGTCCATCGGCCCAGCGCTCTAGAAACCGGCGATTTGAGATTACGTTTCCGTAGTGCTACTCTCTAAGTGCGTAATCAGGGTATTGACTATCACAATTGCCGTTTATTCCCGCGTTCCGTCATGGATGTCGCCTAAACTTGCGCGCGCTCGCCGCCGTGTACAACTAATTTCGGGATCAATACTTTGATTACAGACTTAGAGAGTGGCTTTTGTATTGCTTTGTTCGATGCGCACAAAATGAGAGCTGTGACCGACTAGGACATATATTTGTCTGTATCGACGTCTAATCAGTTTCAAATTCATCATACCGGGTATAAGGGACGGTGTCCCTTTTCTTGTAACAGTGAGTTCAGACAAATGTTAATATTTGTTTATCGATGCTTATTTTTCCCGGAAAAGCTTTTAAAGCAAAAAAAGGAGTTTTCATTTTTAATTTTTATTCATATTACGCAATGTATGGCGCTCCGGCATCATTTTCGTTCCGCTCACCCGGTGCGTTGACGTTCGATGACCCAAACAGCTGATTCCGCGCGCAGTATGATGGAAATGTTATACACACAAAAGTTAACTTAGTTGTATTACACTACAACATTTTGAAAATAATTTTAAAAAATCGGAAAATTTATGAATTTTCCGGGAGAAAATTTTACTGATTTTCAAATTATGTTCATGGTCTGAACTCACTGTTAAAAGAAAAGGGACACCGTCACTTATACCCTGTATATCATTTTCAGTTTTAGTCGGGTTTTTGGAAAATATACAAATACTCGTAGTTTTGTAAGAATTTATTTGGCCATAACATGTTTATTTTATTATTATAATGAATTTACTAATATTAAACAAAAATGGTAATCAAGTCTCTTACCCTAAAGTTATAAATAAGAGATTAAAAAAAACATAATAATTCTTACCAATTCCAAATTACCTGTACGCCCGAGGGGCATGCCACTTACCGGAATAGATTCCTTAAATCCTTACTCCAACCTACTTATAATTTCTTGATAAAAAACAAATTCAATATGTTTGCCTGGCAAAGGGATTGAATATGAGATTGTCGATTGGCCAACGCTCTTGTGACCACAAGCCAATGAGTTTAACCCTTCATTACTCATTAAAGTCTAACCTATTTCGACATAGAAAGACCTATCTCATATAATATAATAATATATGACGACACATCACTAGTAATAATTACTAAGCTAAATACCTAATTATTACTCCCAGTACCTACTGTAAATAAATCTCTACTGTACTTCTACCTACACTTTATTAATTTAACTCGTGGTAAAAGATGTTGGTGTCAAAATTACGTATTTTTAGTATAAGCTATGTTGTATTACTTACACATTTTGTAACTGTTTTTTACCCAAAAAAATAGAAAAAAAAAGTTCTTTTATAGGCATAGGCTACACTTGCGTCGCTTCGCAACGCGTTAATACTCGTAAATGTAATTATTTTGACATCGCGTATGGTATGTGGCCAACAGCTTACCGCGCTAATTGGTATGTGGCAATGTTAATGGCGTTACACGTTAATAACTTAAGACATTAATGCAGAAGGAGCATAGCATTAGATGATGTCTCCTCCGTGCAAAATTACATGGTCATAGGCATGAGCGCCGCATGGATTATTTTCAGGGAGGTGCATCTGCATTTACACATACCATTAACCAAAATCAAATGATATAGTCTATGTCACTCCCACAAGACCCCCCCCCCCCTATTTGGCGTTACGTTATACTTGAACGCCCCCTAACGACACGACCTTTGCTGAAATCCGTCAAGCCCTCTGGGCTGGAGCGAGTGTTATCGAAATGGTCTTATACACGTATACATACATACGGGTGTAGTCGGGTAAAAAATATGTACCAAATTTTTTCTATGTATTTTCTTTCCTGACAGGGGGGTGCAATTGCACCCCCTTGCACCCCTTCCCGGCGCCCATGGTCACAGGTCTGGTAAACGAGATTTTGTGATATGTAAGACCTCAACCACAGCTTAACAATGCATACAATTGGACGACACTGCCAGCCGCGTGGGAACTTACGCGCTCTGTCGCAAATGTGGAAGGGTTGTCAAAAAAAAAATAAAAGCGATTATAATGTAATTTATTTACAAGATGTACCCCTATACGTTCGTTCGTTTCATAACTGTATACATAATATAATGATCAACTCTCTCCACTAGGATCCCCTTTACCTCCATGCGAAATTTCATCGTCATAGATCTGGTAAACGGGATTTTGAGGTTTGGTAGTATAAACTCAACTATGACCTTTAACATTCACATCAAAGTATGGATTGGGAGAATAGAACAGCGAAAGTTGGAAGTTCTCACAAGTTACGATCGGAACCATTAAGAACACATCCTACCGATTGGGCACCTATTTGTCATTCCACTGTCACTATACATTACGCATAAACTTGGTAACTACATTATAACTAGTTGGACTTTGCCAGCGACATGTTGGTAAGAGTGAGGTGCACATATGTACGATGATAGGTACTCTCACAGACGTACCCAATAATTCTACGAATAACACAACTTTAAATATCTAGTTCACTCTCTTTTTTTATATCGTAAAATACATTTTTTATTTTATTTAAATTACCGATATTACAGATCATGCGACGCGATCAATGTTTGAAATGTAGTGATAATTTATGATCAGCATGTAATATTTTTTTCTTAAAGCTCCAGAAGCCTTCAGCTTAAAGAAAATGTCGATTAATCTATAATACGAGTATTTTATCTATACTAATATTATAAAGCTTTATAAAACTTGTTAAAACTAATATTATAAAGGTTGTTAAGTCCATTTACTGAGAAAGGCTATATAACATCACGCTACGACTAATAGGAGCTGAGCATCAATGAAAAATGTTGAAAAACGGGAAAAATGTACGACATATTGTTATTTTCAGACATTCACGCGAACGAATTCGCGGGCACAGCTAGTAGTATAAAGCTGAAGCGTTTGTTTTTTTGTTAAGTTGAACGCTCTCATCCCAGGAACTATTGATTCAGATTGAAAAATTCTTTTTGGGTTGGATAGTTCATTTATCGAGGAAGGCTATATGCTTTATAATATAACGATATTGTTATTTTCCTATATCCACGCGAACGATATAGCGGGCACAGCTACGAGTAGTTAGTTGTTACTAAAATGTTGTGCTGTCTCATTTTAATAGTCGACATTATACATTGCAATATGCTTATCAATTCCCAAACTCAAAAATCTTTGTAAATCTACAACGTGTGGCTCAGTGGACTCGGCACTGCCGATCGGAAGGTCCAGGGTCGAGACAGCCATGTACCAATGTGTTTTTCGTTTTTCGATTTTCATATGTACATTTATCTGACGCTCCTACGGTGAAGGTAAACATCGTGAGGCAACCTGTATACATCTGCAAAGAAAACCAAAGCTGCATGTGAAGTCGACCAATGCGCACTGGGCCAGCGTGGTAGACTAAGGCCTAAACACTTACTTAGGGTAGGCTCGAGCCCCTCGGACATAAAGGTATTAGCGGTGGTGATGATATTGTATTTTTTAATATGTATCGAAATATTATGCTGAAAAAGAGATAGCCCAGGCTTAAGTGTCAATAAAAATTGTATGTGTGTGGTCTAATAAATAGCTGTTCCGACAGACGACGCTCTTGTTTTTCTTGAGCGGAGCGGAAATCCTGTCTATTATGTTTTTGATTGAAGTATTTGACATCGCGGCACAAAGTTCCAGATTTTGGATTTTTTTATATTTTCCCGGCATTTTCCCAATTTGTATTTTCCTAGGACTGTCCGCTATCCATTTTGATTATTAGATATTCGGTGGAAGGTAGGCTATTCTCAATTTGGTTAGCAGTAGAATAAACGCACAAAGTAACATCCGAGTTTAAATTAAACATTTGTGGCCTTATTCATAAAAATATTTAAGCAATGCTTAAGTTAAGTAATGTTGCTGTCTCTTTTGATGTCCTTTCTTTTGTAATGAGATTGAAAGTGACAGCAACATTATTTAACTTAAACATTGCTTAAATATTTTTATGAATAAGGCCTCTACTAGATAACAGATACTTAAACACATAATAAAATACAAAGGTGTAAAAATATATACAGAATTAAAGCCCGTTACATATTCACTAGTCAACCTTAGGGCGACGTAAGAGACTTACATACAAAAAAAATATTCCTTCTAATACCGAGCGTCTGTTATCGCATTTAGGTCGATGCTATTGTAATAAAGGAGAAATTGATTTTTATCACTGAAACCTAGACACGGGTCGCTCGTTTCGATGACTTTTTACAACGCTGAAAAGCTTGTTTACTGCTAAGCACTAGCAGTAAGATTTGTCCGTGGTCAGATACAATTGCGTTTCAGGGGTCTGCGGTACAAGCGTTAACTTTTATAGTTATGTGAATTCCTCAGTTTTTGAGTTCGATACATCGTATCACGTATAGGAAAGATAGAATTTAGATAAAAAAATAATTGCTATAGTTTTAACTTTTTCGTAAAACCTATGTAAATCAATTACTATATTTATATCGAAATCAAAATATTCTTTATTCAAACATGACTTTTTGAATTGTCCAAATTAACCAATCACCCATTCAGGACATCTGTTAGCCGATAAGAAGAATCTAGAAGAATGGGCGTTACTATACACAGCAATATTAACATAAACAGTTATACACAAAAACTTTTCTTTGTATTATAACTTGTAAAATCTATACTTAATAATATTATAAAGCTGAAGAGTTTGTTTGTTTGTTTGAACGCGCTTATCTCAGTAACTACTGATTAAAATTGAAAAAATATTTTTGTGTTGGATAGTCCATTTATCGAGGAAGGTTAACATTACACTACACTATAGGAGCTGAGCATCAATAAAAAATGTTGTAAAAAAGTTGTGCCCGCGAACTACGTTTCGCCATAATATTTTTAGACACTATAGTGTCTCCATATTAACACTAGGCATTGTCATCATTCAAATAATCGTTGCCCTTATAATAACTTTTACCCATAAATGTCATTTTTAGATGCGCTTTAAATCTATGAAAAGGTAAATCAGTAACACTGTGAAACTTTGTTGTAAAAAGTTACACATTTCCCCATAAACGAGTCCACAGTTTTTTGAAGCCTGTCCTACGTTGGAACTGTATAAGTTAATTTTTTCTTCCTGTGTTAAATGGTGAATTTGGAAATTAGTATTAAACGTGTTATAATGCTTATAGACACCCAAAACAAACGTGTTGTATGTGATCTTCAATGGAGATACAAGCACAGAATAAATAGTAGTATTAAAGTAATACATGATTTTGTTGCTCACCGACGCGAAAACGTTTTCGATATCAGTCGCTCCCAAACGTTGTTAAACTGCGTATTTGCGAATAATTCCGTAGCAAAACTATAAAACACTCACGGTACAATACTACACGGTAGATATTGCCTTACCAAGAGATGGCAATAAATAAAAAAGTTTCCTCTCCTAACGTAAAATGTACTCGGGGCGGCGCCGTTGTTTCAGCTCAGCGGGATTAGGTTTCTCTGTGTCACGAATCCGGCTGCCATTCGAAATAAGCTTTACTATTCGATTAAGTAATATGCTTATGTCATTCATAGAAATAATCTCTCTTCTTGTATATTATAAATAATAGCTATAACTAGCAACATGTTCTGTTTGGTCATACTGATTACAAAAAAACCGGCTAAGTGCGAGGGCTTCACGTACGAGGGTTCCGTAAAAATGAATCTAATTATATGCGTTCCTTTGTTAATATTTATAGCTTTCAGTTTTCCTAAAAATGTATAAGACCTCGTTTCTTGTCAAATTTCATGATACTAGGTCAACGAAAAGTGCCCTATAGGTTTGGATTTCCGTACGAAATTGCGAAAATATGTGATGAACTACGTTGCGCCATATATTTTTCCCGATTTTTCAACATTTTTCATTGATGCTCAGCTCCTATTAGTCGTAGCGTGATGTTATATAGCCTATAGCCTTCCTCGATTAATGGACTATCCAACACAAAAATAATTTTTCAATTTGAATCAGTAGTTTCTGAGATTAGCGCGTTCAACCAAACAAACAAACAAACTCTTCAGCTTTATAATATTACTAGACTAGATGTGGCCGCGACTTCGTTCGCATGGACGTCCGAAAATAAAAATATCGTGATGTTATATAGCCTAAAGTCTTTCTGGATAAATGGACTATCCAACACAAAAATATTTTTTCAATTCGAACCAGTAGTTCCTGAGATTAGCGCGTTCAAACAAACAAACTCTTCAGCTTTTTAATATTAGTAATAATTTAGTAAGTAAGTATAGATTAACGGTCATATCTTTGATCGTGTTGACTTTCAAGTATGATTAAGTCAGAGCAATTCAAAATCATCATCATAACAGCTCATATACGTCCCCACCGAGGGGCTCCAGCCTACCGTAAGTTAGGGTGCTTAGGCCTCAGTCAACCACGCAGGCCCAGTACGGATTGGTCGACTTCACATACACCTTCGAATTTCTTCGCAGATGTATGCAGGTTGCCTCACGATGTTTTCCTTCACCAAAATCATATTAAAACTAGTTTGGTATATAAACTATCATAATATTACTGTTTAGGAAAACACATATTATGTGTTTTCCTGAACTGTAATATTATGAAAATATCTTTGATAATTTGTATATTTTGTAGAATATATAATCAATCAGCTAGTACTTAAAGGAGAGGAGGAGGAAGGATTACCAGGAGAGGTCCTGGTAATCTGTATGGCAGGATCGGTCTCGCGCCCACTCATAACCAAAAATCTCATAACCAATACGTAAAGGTCCCACTCATAACTGCTGATGTGAGAAGACGAAACTCATAACCAACACAACTACACAATTATGTACAGTCGTTAAAAAAGGGTGAATAATATTTTAAATCAAAGTAAAAAGCTTGGTATAAAAGAGGTGTAAAGAGGCATCCTGCAGGTAAAAATATCGATATCGATATATGTATATCGAATTAAATCGATACGAATATATCGATATATCGGTCTAGTACGCCGATATATTTATTTTTATTGATATGTAATTGTTGATATGTAACTCTTGATGTGTGTTGCTACAAATTCCAGGATTTCGCTTACAAAATTATCTAATTTGTTACTAAATCTGGGCGGGAATTTCGATTGATTTCGTGATGTGGCTCCTCAATCCATACGCACACTAGTTTTTAGCCCCTCTACACGATGTTCTATGATGGTGACCATTCGCTGTACACACTGTTGACTCAACAGTGTATGTCTTTGTTATGTACACACTCTACTTACCACAGATTACAACAATAGATTAGAGTCGAGAACAGAATAACTTTTTGACTTTAGTGTTGCCAGTAACAACATTTTTGACGGTTTTGTGCGTATTTTAATTTGCGTTTTCGATATTTCGTCACAATATCGAGTTTTTTTTCGATACTGATATATCGATATCGCCGTAACGTCGATATCGATAAATATCTATATATTTAGGCGTCGATATATCGATATTTAATGCTTTTCCGATAAATCGATATTTAAAGCATTTCCGATATATCGTGGCATCCCTACTTGCAGGTCGGCAAGGTAAGGTTGGCTTTTGCGGTGTGTAATCACTTTCCCGCATTAAAATTAGAAAGCACAAACAATACAGAAGACAAAATGTATTTTTTTTTACAAAAAATTAAACCTACTTTTAAAACACCAAAAAGTTATAAATAATATAAGAATACAAACAACATCACAGTTTTATATTGAAGTTCGTGTCAAATTTTAACTACTTAGTACTTATACTTTTTAAGATTTTCCAGGTGATTATTGCTTGGCACCGACTTTAATATAAAACTGTGATGTTGTTTGTATTCTTATATTATTTATAGCTTTTTGGTGTTTTAAAAGTAGGTTTAATTTTTTGTAAAAAAAATTAAACCTACTTTTAAATCCTTATAGATATATATCCTTATAGATATATAATGTGTAATATAAGGAAATAATCGCTTTAAATGTTGTTTTATAATGTGTTTATATCAATTTTAATTATTATGTAATGTGAAATAAAAACTGAAATGTGTTGCTCTGAAAAGAGAATTTTATTTGACATTTTACAAAAACACAATTAATATAAGAATGAATCTTTTAGAAAAATAATAATAACTCACCTGAAAAGAGAAACAACATTTAAAGCTATTATTTCCTTAATGCTTTAATAAACTAATTTAACTTTATAAAGATTTTCAATTAATTTGATTAAACATCCTTCAATGCCAAATGTCATAATCCACCGCCCGTCATATCTGAATGAAATGACATTCAAGGAAGGAGTTTCATTTACAGATATTATTTATGACTTTTTGGTGTTTTTGAAGTCGGTTTTATTTTTTGTAAAAAAAATCTTTTCAATCTTTTTACTTAATTAAAAATACCAAAACCTTATCCTAAATGTACCAAATACTTTTCTGAAAACCGCATCAAAATCGTTTCAGCCAAACGCGAGATAATCGCGGACAAACATACATACAAACATACAGGTCAAACTGAGAACCTCCTTTTTTAACCGACTTTGAAAAAGGAAGAGGTTTTATGTTCGGCTGTATCTATTTTTTTGAAGTCCGTTAAAAAGGATCTGCTTATTTCATAAATTAAATTTCTTCCAGCAGACCTGCAAAAGGAGAAGTTGTAATATACATATAAGAATTTGCGTGTATAGCAGCTTAGAAGGCGATCAAATAGTAAAAAAATAAGTAAAAATAAAACCATACTATATGTATAACATACTAAATAAAAAATATGTAGAAATACCTATTACACAAATAATATGAATATTATTAAATTTTTATATATCATAATCAGGACTTGGATAGATAGTATTCTCTTATGCGGCGCTTGAAAGAGTAGATGAGATGTAGCTATCAGGACAAACTAACTCTCAATCACTTCTCAATATTGTTATTTTCGTTGAAGATGTCACAGAGAGAACTATTTATGCCTTCCTCGCACTGAGATTTGTTTAGTGCTTACCTGTGGTACTACCGGTGGTGCTACTGTTAGTATAGTGCTACGGGTATTTTTTGTTGCCCGATCACGGATTTGGTGACAATGAGACTAATCGAGAACTATAAAAAAAGAATTTTCCAAATCGGTTAATAAATAAATAATTTTTTATTTTAGTAACATATAGGTAACATTACAGTCAAGACAAGATTAAATATAGGAAACATATAATCGTGAGCCTGAATTAGGATTAACCTGTGTTTCAGGCAAACAAAAACCAAAAAACGGAAAATCAAATGCAGAATCAATAACATTAACAATAGCTACAAAAGTATTATTATTATGGACACACACAACACCACCAGAAATCAAACAATACAAATTACTTATCTACTACTAATAATTTTTCTGTATCTTTATTTTGGAGAGCTTCTTGGAGAAGTCTCTTAGTTTTATAATAGGTACAACTATATATACTCAGTTTAGCGTTTACTCTGTTATATAGAAATGGGCCCAAAAACACATAAAATCTGTGCAGAAAAGTATGTTTAGTTCCTATATTTTGGCAGCAAACAATATCTTTACGTCTTTTGTTAGTAATTTCAGTGCTAAAAGTAAGTGAAGAGTGCTCTTTAAGAATAGTGCTGATAATAAATAAGAGGTGCGTGGGGTAAATAAAGGTGCGAAATGTAGATACCTTTAGTACTGCTCTTTGTGCCCTCTCAACCGTTATTAAAAGTGTTTTAGCAGTGCCATCCCATGACGTAATGCAATAAGTAATAATAGATTGACATAATGAAAGGTAAACTTGTCTCACTAGCTTAAAATCTGCGATGTCACGAAGTTTTTTAAAAACAAATATTAATTTGCGGATTCTATTACATAAAGCATCAATATGATATTTAAATGTGAGGTGTTCATCTATTATAACACCCAGGTATTTTAATTTGTCAATGATTCTAATATTTGGACATTTACACATATTATGATCCTTACAGTAGTGAGCATAAAGATTTTGATGAGTTAGTGCAGTCTTAGATTTACGAAAAGAAAAATGTATATATTTAGTTTTATCAGCATTCAACGTTAGTAAATGATTCTGAAGCCAATTGTTTACAATATTAAAACCTTGCTGCGCACATTTATAAAAATTGTTTTAGAATTTTATTAGATATGCGATCCCAGCCAACAGCAGAATTGTCGTTTAAACCCATAATAATCTGATCAACATCGACCTCAACGGGATTCAACAGCACAAAAGATTTAAGCGAATTTCTAGTAGAGATCTGGTCGAAAAATGGTGATGTAAATGTGTGATTATGAACTTTTCGGCCAAAGTTTTTCCAATGTTAACAAAATAATCGTTAGCGCTGTTGACCGAGGTCTGCTGAGATATATGTTTGGGTAATAATGCAGAAGATGACTCACGCTGCTGCGATAGAAACGTTACGTTCTTGACATACTTCCAAACTTTTTTACTATCCGTACCCGCCTTCTCTAATTCAGACTTATCGTAATTCGACAACTTTTTTCAAGAGGTCGTTACAAAAATGTCTATATCTTTTGTATGAAACTTGAAGACTTATATTCGATGGATTGGATTTGGCCTTCATATGAAGTTTATCCCTGTTTTTAATACAACGAATTAGTCCCGGAGTGATCCAAGGTTTGATGTTATAATTTTTATTACATGATCGTATTTGCACCGTATTATTTAATATTGCTTGCTGTATATTGTTTATAAAATACGACATGCAGAAATCCGCGTCATCAGAACTATACACTGGGTCAAGATTTATGCAGCGTAAGTCATTCTCCAGTTTATTATAATTAATTTTAGACTTGCATAAGTGCGTGCGTATTAGTTTCGCTAACTTACAATTAAGAGTTAATAAAATTGCCTTATGATCT
This sequence comes from Schoenobius gigantellus, assembly GCA_963935595.1. NCBI lineage: Eukaryota > Metazoa > Arthropoda > Insecta > Lepidoptera > Crambidae > Schoenobius > Schoenobius gigantellus. The sequence continues at coordinate 32,661,713 of OZ012554.1, forward strand.
GTTATTGTCGAATTAGTGACCAGTGTAATTGACTGAAAATTAGTTTTTAGCATGATGTGGTCCAAGCAGGAGCCACTTTGATGTGTAGGAAGCACATGGGCGGGAAGCAAACCATGAAAGGAGCATAGGTTTAGGTATTCATGCGCAGCGGGGTCATTATTAGTCGGGAGAATGTTAATGTTTATGTCACCTATCAGAATTATGGACTTATAACTTGAGAGTTGCTGCAATGTATTATTCAGCGATTCAACAAAACTACTTGTATTGGTAAACGACGGGGGTCTGTATATTGCTAATATTGCGATATCGGATCCAAGTTTGAGTAATAGTCGATTACAATTTGACATATCAGGTTCATCAACCGATACGATCAAATTATTTCTAGTATAAACAACTACTCCATCATTTTGGTTATAATTAACACCACTGTGATGCATGCGGTAGCCCGGCATGAGCGGCAATGAACGATTATCACGTAACCAACATTCGGTAAGAACAATCACATCACAATCATTCAATATTTGCTGAAATGTACTAAAATTATTATAATTCTTAAAAATACTGCGTATGTTTTGTGTTAGTATACTTATTGGGTAATCATAAGAAGAAAGATATTGTTTGCACATTTCAACGTCACAACTCTTCGATTCCGATACAGAAAAATTGTCTAAATCAGAAATAATACTAACAGACATAAAATTGAAAAGTTCTAAATAACACTAAGGGGTGGCGCTCTTAGGCGCCTTCATAGTCTATTGAATTAATGTACCGCTTTTCTGCCATTTTCTTAGCAGGACATTCACTGTCACCAGTTTTGTGGTCACACGGCTTCTTAAAGCGGCAGCATGTAGCACATCGTGGAGGTGCTGATTTTTTAGTGCAGTCCTTCATGGCATGACCTATCTCACCACAATGACCACAAGTGTTCACTTCTTCCCGGCACGTCTTCGCCGCGTGTCCGTATTGTTGACACTTGAAACACCTTGTTACCAGGGTGAAATCTCTGATTGGGCATGAAGACCAATTTATAAAAAGTCTGTCGTTAGCTAATAAAACCTTACGTATATGAGCAGGGACTTCTATTATATAGTTGCAGGTGTCGGACTCTTTTTTCCCCGATTTGTGACTCATTCTCATTGAGGTCAAAAAGTTTTCTAGAGTGATGCCTTGATGCTTGTCGGCTAGATTTTGGTGAAAAATAGAATTGAAGACTTCAGACTCTTGCATAGATGAGGGCACTCCAAGGATAATAATTCTGGGCTTCCTTTTTTGAGGTTCATCTAAAGTAAGGCCAGATGATATCAGCTGTTCAGACTGCTTTAGCTTCTCAATATCGTCTTTGGTCTCGGTACTGATTATGACACCACCATTCCTGGTTTTGCGCAACCCTCTCACGTGCAGTTTCAATTGTTCCGGACGGATGATTTTTTGGACAAGAGATTTAGTGTCTTCACTGGACTTCATTTTATCGGTGGGAAAAATTGCAACAGAACTAAGATTAGATGGGCGGATAAAATTATTTGGGCTTTTTTTGACCATATCGGCGAATGAAGTCGACTCTTTAGTTGGCTTTGAGGACTCATCGATACTCAGTTTAATTTCTTGGAGTACATGGGCAAGGTTGTGCTTCTCTTTTAGGGCTTGGAGAGAATTGTGCGTTAAAATAGATTTCTGCTTAAGGGATTGGTATTGTACGGCTAATTGAGATGCCCCGTGACTAACTTTACGGCAAAGATTGTTAATTCTGATTTTTTGGTCAGAATTTAATTTTCCTTCGCATGAGATGGCACATACCTCATTCAGACACTGCTCGATGCTGATCATCCAGTTTTGAATCTCCGCTGTTGGTACTACTTCTGGGTGCTCATCGTCTTCCATGTCGGGCTGGGGTGGTGGTCTCGAGGGCGTGGGGGGCGGGCTGCGGCGAGTCAGCCCGCTTCGATTAAAAGGGCTATCCATATGTTACAAGTGCATTGATATACACTTGCATCACCACGAATTAATTCAAATGAGTCACACAAAACACGAGTATGACGTACGAGCCTGACACGCGCAGATCTCTTCCGCGTTATGTAGAACTAGGTCGCAATTTTGCAGATGATTATTTTATAATTAATTATTTACACGTCCGATCACATTGGTAGACGAATTACGAAAATGACAGAGTTATGAGGTAGCAAAAGTAAAAAAAGAACATACAATGGAAATGATAAAGTCCTCTTTTTTGGTAAGGCGGTTAAAAATGAAATGACTCGCAATTGAAAGTTGCGTTTTAAAATAGTTTAATTAAAGCGTTCCTTAATTTCTTCAAAATAATATAAATATTAAAACCGATAGTTACCCACATGGTGTTCTTTGATTGTCAAAGATAATAAGTAGTACTACAAGCAAAATTAATCACCCGTAGTACTACCGGACACGTGAGTAGTACCACGGGTAAGCGCTGGATTTTTGTGTATTGCGTCTTGAAATGACAGTTAAGACTGTGTTGCCGTTTGTACTGTAACTAAATATTTCTTTTTAGTATGAAATAATAAAACAAAAAGTACCTACTTTAAAATTAGTATGCAAGTATATAATAGTAAGCAAGCACTATTGGTCTCAAATGTACTCCAAAGTAGTTCACAGTTTAGGTATTTGCTTTTTTATGTTCGGTTATGAGTTACTCCTCTAAATTAAATATTTTAAAAGTTTAAAATATATTTCACAACCATGGTTATGAGTGGGTCCTCAAGTCAGTTATGAGTCGCCATATTTTATTCCAGTTATGAGTTTCTGGTTATGAGTGGGCGCGAGACCCAGGATCTATCCTAGTGCAGATGCCAGTCTCTAACATTACAGTCGATTGTTGTGTTTAACTTTCAGCTGCTATTATTATTTATTTTTGTTAAAATGTTTTATGAAAGAGAAACAATAAATTGTTATTATGATTTTTTCACAGTTGAAAGAGATCGTCTGAACATTTGATATATTTCAGTTCTACGCGTTCCCGAGAAAAAGGGTCTTGACAGACAGCGGACAACGAAGTGTACCTATAAGGTTTCCTTTTTTTTAATATTGTTCTTCACTTGTTTATATGCTGTCCAGTGTACATTTTAAAATAATAATAATAAAGAAGTACAGTCATAAAGGATAAAACCACTCTAATATCTAATGGTAACTATTTTTTTAATTAAGTAAATATTAGGATTCCGGAGCTTCCCCGCAGAGCCTTCCAAGCAGTAATATTATGAGTATGTATAGTTTATGTGCCGAATATCGAGTATCCTCACATCTGCGCCCTCTCTCACGGTCAATATGGCGCTATATGAACAACTTATTCAACTTATAATTGGATCAAGACTGAACAGCTACATACTATTAAAATAACAGGCAATCGTACAGGCCGTTTTTCCATGCAAACGTAGTCCCCTGCATCCTTCCTAGATAATTGCACTAGTTGCTCCATTTTTTTCCAATAAAATCAATGGCCACTATAAGCATGTTCCTATGTTTTCATTTTTTAATAAGTTAATTATTAAAAGAGATTTTAAACCTTTAAAAACCTAAAATCTTGACCTAATTTTCTGTTGTATTCAAACGCCCAGCAAACAAATTGATCAAGATGATATAAAAAAAGCAAAACATAGGAACACAGAAAAATCTTGCTTTAATTTTTACGCAAAAAATAATTAAATTGGTCAATTTTTCGCGGAGAAAACAGGGGACTACAAAACCTATATTTTGTATACTTTTCATAGGTATTTTCGGTCCAAACTGCAGTTGTCCCTATCGCGCCCAGTTCAGTTGTTCGGACACAAAGCGCGACAACAATACATTTTACAAAAACCTCTTTTTGAATTCCCTCGACCTTGGTGTTTCCACTTAACGTGCTTTGAAGTTAAATGCTTAGTAAAAAGACTTTCAATTGTTTAGTAAACTTATTTCACAAAGCACAGACAATATAATACTACAATTGTTTTGGTTAAATATATAAAATACTAGCTATGCCCACAATTTACGTTTCGCCATAATAATTTTCCAAAAAACCCGTATAACCTAGGATTATAAAAAATAGTTAACGATACCTATTCTCAGATGTACCGACTATTTACACAATAGGTACACAAAAAATTTCATAAAAATTGGTCAAGCCGTTTCGGAGGAGTTTGGTTGCAAACATCAATTTTATACATTAGGAAGAAGAAGAAAGACTATAGCTGTGCCCGCGAACCACGTTTCGCCATAATAATTGTCCGAAAAACCCTTATCACCTAGGGGTACAAAATAGTTTACGATATATTTACAGACCTATCGAATATACATTAAAAAATCATAAAAATCTTGTTATTAAACACTAATTTCACTAGTTCCATTTGAATCTTTATTATATTTTATAAAAATAATAAAGATTCAAGTGGAACCATAGAGTTTCATCAAGAAATTACAACACAAAGCTTTAATTATTTTCATAAAAATCTAAAAGTCAAGCCGTTTCGGAGGAGTTTGGTTACAAACACCGCGACAAGTGAATTTTAAGTTAAGATTTACAATACTGTTCGTTGAATTTACTTATTGTGTTTCCATTAATGTACTTAAGTAATCAAAATCCTTCAGGCAGAGCGGGTCAAAATACAAGTAAAAAATGCAGAGTCATACTCAACAGTGTATAAGGAACTCAAGAAGAGAAACACGGAATTCTTTACCTACCAACCCAAAGATGAACGAAGCTTCAGAGTTGTCCTCAAAAATATCCATCCTTCTACCGACACGGAAGATATAAAGGAAGCCCTGGGTAATCTCCAACATGAAGTGACAAACATCTGGAATATTAAAGACCGAATTACAAAACATCCACTTACAATGTTTTTTATCGACCTAAAGCCACAGCCCAATAACAAGGATATCTACAATGTGAAGAGTATACTTAATTGCAAAGTTACATTTGAAGCGCCAAGGCCCAAACGAGACATACCTCAGTGTTCCAATTGCCAACAATACGGGCACACCAAAAAATTCTGTCACCGTCAACCAAAGTGTGTGAAATGCGCGGGCGCTCACCATACTGCAAATTGCTCTAGAAAAGAGCGTTCAGACTAAGTTAAATGTATCCTTTGCGATGGTAACCATCCTGCAAATTACAAAGGCTGTTCAGTCTACAAGGAGTTACAAAAGATACATTACCCACCACTTAAGCAAAGGGCTCCATGGAAATCCACAATACTGAAATATAATAATGAAAACAATTCCCAGAGTTATGCTGATATTCTCCAGGACAACCTCCCACCAAAACACTCCAGCAACACTCAAAGCCAACAGAATATTCAAGACGTCTTACTTTCAATAAATCAAACAATGCTAGCTGTTATGAAGCAAATTCAAGCCCTAACTAAGTTAATAGCTGATCTCATGCCCAGAATAGCCTTACATTCAAACCATTAAATATTTGTGGCTGGAATGCTAATGGCCTGTCAAACCACTCTGAGGAGTTAAAACTATTTTTAAGAGCACATAAAATTCATGTAATGTTTATCTCGGAAAGCCACTTTACCATGAGAAGTCATTTCGAAATATCTGGATACACACTATACCACACAAATCACCCAGATGGAAAAGCCCATGGTGGGTCAGCAATATTTGTCAAGAGTAACATCAAACATTATCAGTCAATTTTATACTACCAAGATTATCTCCAAGCTACCAGCATCGTAGTATCGGATTGGACTAGCGAATTAATCATGTCAGTATTATACTGCCCCCAAGGCATAAAATCAAACAAGTAGACTTTGAAAAATTCTTTAAATTACTTGGCCCCAGATTTATAGTTGGTGGTGACTACAATGCCAAGCATACATTCTGGGGCTCGAGGCTTACACTACCACGTGGACGAGAGCTCCTCAAATGCGCCCAAGATAATAACATGAATGTTCTCTCAACAGGGCAGCCGACATATCGTCGCCGTAGAGCGAAAAATCACCAAGTCGGTCAAAACATGTTTTGAGTTATGAAGGTTTAAAGTTTTTTAAAACAAAAAAAATCATAACGTAGTTTTGGTATGAGATAATTTGAATTTTATGGTTTCATCTCTTAGAAAATAGTTATGCGCTTAGGGTGACATTATTACTTTTAACGAATCACTTAAAATTACTGAGATAATGGAAAAATACAAACATAGTTAGTTTTACATCCTCAAATCCTGTACCAACATTTTTTGTTATTGAATTGTAAATAGAGTTAGTGACTTTTCACCCGTATCTGAACCGGTTTTAAGAAGAATAAAGCTAGTTAGTTAGAATATGCCTTTTTTTGGAAATCCAATAGATATTTTAATGATTATTCGTAACTTTCTAATTTGAACTGTTTTTTTATATATTATTTACTAATTTCATTATCAATACAAAAAAGAGTGAATGAAATGCATTATCGTACTTCTTCAATTTATTGATTAAAAAAGACAAACAGAAATATTATAAATAAAAATCATAATTAATTTAAATCGATTCTTCTTCACTTTGATCGTTAATATTAAGCTCGAACGTCGTTTCTGGTCAATCGAACACAAATAATGGTGCTATTTATTAATTAATTAATACTTTCAGTACCTACATCTGTGTACAGGGGTGGACTTAACGCCAAAAGTATTTTCTAGCAGTCTACAAAAATATAGTAATAATAATATATTCCTAATGTATGAGCATAATTCGCAGTCATAGTTAAGTAACCAAATGATTTGTGTGGTGAAGCTTTTGTAATTTGTAATTAAAACCAAAGTAACTGGTTGACTTTCTGACATCAATAGGGGGTGCATTCCAAAGAAAGGTCGACTGAACAAGGAGAGAAGAATGTACGATATCAGATTTATGAGAGGGACATTTGAGAAAACCATTATAGGCAGAACGAAGGGATGTATCATGGGAGGAGCATAAAAATTCAAAATTATTTTTAAGGTAACTTATGGGACTGTTAAGCGAAGAATAGAGTGTAGTTAACATTCTCATGTGCCTGCGCTGCCGTATAGGCAACCATTTCAAGCGAAGCCGATATTCAGAGACATGATTAAACTTTCTAAAATTAAAAACGAATCGAATGCAGTTATTTAGAAGTCGGTCAAGTTTATTGAGTAGGTCGAGATAGCACACGAAATTGTCAAAGCTTTTGACAGGGTCTGGCACAAAAGTCTTCTTTACGAGCTTCGGTCGTACGGTTGTACCTATTCGTGTGTATCTGGGTGGCTGTATTCCTGCATGAACGAAGAATTCATGTCCTTGCAGATGGATGCAATTTCCAATTTATTCCCCCTTACTGCCGGTGCACCCAGGGTTCCGTTCTATCTCCGACACTCTTTCTTCTGCATATTAATGATAAGATTTCTCTTAGAAACATACGTTGCGGGCTATTTCGGACACGCAGTATCTGGATGGGCAAACATCAGAGAAAGACAGGAGAATCTTGTGACTAAACTCAACCAGATTTTCGACCTCATATCCAAATGAGGCTCAGAAAAACTTCACTGTTCCTTCCCCTTCATTCTCTTCAGGGCACAAGACTGGGGTTGCAAAGCAGTCTTACATGCTCGATATGGAAAGCATGTTAAAAACAGTTTCACGAAAACTCGGGGCCTTAAACAATGTGCGGCGATTCTTCACAGCTGAGCAACAAGGCTTGCTATACAAAACGCAAGTACGGTCTTGTGTAGAATATTTCTCACACCTCTGGGATGGCTCCACCATCACTTCACTTACTCGACATTTTGGATAAGTTACAGAGGTGCGACATGCATCATTGGCGATATAAAGGTGACCAACAAACTCGAACTACCTAGCAAACTCGAATTACCTAGCAATGTTAGGTCACTATTAGTGTTCTATACAATTTACCATGGCGAGTGTTTTGAAGAGTTTTTTCCCTAATCCCTACTTTTTCTTTCCTTTTAAGGGCGATACGTGATGGCCTGTGTAGTCAACGTATTACTTTGATTACCATTCCAACCCGAACTTAGAAATTTGGCAACTCATTTCTCTGGTGCAAAATCAAAAAATGGAACTCTGTGTCAGCACGCGAAGAAGCACGTTGCAGGTGGGCAAGATGAGGGTGGCTAATGTAGCGTGTATTCCCTCTCCTGCATTAGCTATCTTCGTATTTGGACTTTGTGATGCCAAGCAAATGACTTTATTGTATCTGGATCATCAGATGGAAATGGAGTCATTTGCTTGGCACATTATAATAAATTGGGGCAACTTTGTGGCAGTTCAAAAATAGGAACATCCTTTTAAACCAGGCAGGGCTTCCGTTTCAAAAGAATTGCAGCATACATTCAACGCTACTACCGGGAGGACTTTAAGGGCGTGGAATAGAAGCGTGGTTTATCTTGATCTTCAGAAATTCCTTACAAACTATAGACCGACATTATTCCTAAGCCACGTCTATAAGCTATTCGCAAGGATCGTTTCAAATCGCCTGGCATAGAGATTCGATGAGTTTCAGCCCACGGAACAGTCCGGGTTTCGAAGAGGTTACAGTACAGTAAATGAAATCCACACGATGTGGCAAATTATTTAAAAACCGAAAAATACAATCAGCCACTCCAACTTACATTTAAGGATTATGCGAAATCATTTAACTCTGTTGAAACCTAGGTTGTCCTGGAGTTCTTGCAACGCTGTCTAGTCGATTGGCATTACATTTAGGTGTCGAGAAGTTAATTGGCGACCGCATCTTGGCAAACATAGTGTAGGATACCCCCCGGCAAGTCATTAGTGGAGCTACGGCATCCGTAAAGTGGCTGGTGATGGTTGGATGAGGACGATCGGATATAAGGGTAAGTGGCGTGCCATGGGAGAGACCTATGTCCAGCAGTGGATGAACACGGGTTGATTATTATGACTATAAAGTTAGAGACGTGTACCATGTGTGAGATTCTTGGGGTACCCTTGCTACAAAGAACAATAAAGTCTTTTTTAGCCTCTGAAATCGGAAAAAGAGCAATATAGGTCGTACGCGCGCGTCCAGGCAGCGCAGTTCAAAAAAATTAAACGATCAACCAGTCTGATACAAGAGCAAAACTAACCAAGTTGGGTGCGAAATTCACCCAAGTATCAGACCCGTCTAAAGATCTTGATTAAAATATTCACCAAAAGATTTTGGCGAATATTCTAAACAAAGTTTTGTGATCACAGTATAAGGATAGAACTGTGTAAAAAAGTTTAATGAATTCTCGCTATAGCATTATGATAGTGTAATTATTTTATTTGTCGATCGAGTAGTCATTAAATAAACTTGGTCAGTTTTCGCCTTCGATTTTTCCCTGGATTGAGTTCAAATTTTGTAAAGGAGAAAAGTAACTAACCCGATTTAGGTACAAATTTGTAATTCAACCAAACAGTGATAAAATAATTAAGTATGTTAATTAGTTTTCAACTAATGAGTTGTATTCTAAATGTAGAATTAGTGATTTTTTGCACTTTCTAAAATAAAAACTATGGTACATATATACATGGCTGTAAGGTTGAAATATGTAGAAAAATTTGGAGATTTTGACGACATGTCTAACTCAATTTTGGCCAAATGTCGACTTGGTGACTTTTCGCTCTACGGCGACGATATTGGCCCACTGACCCAAATAAAACACCAGACCTCATAGACTTCTGTATAATCAACGGAATCTCAAAAAAAAATATATCCTGTCAAAGTTGTCGCGATTTATCGTCAGATTACTCACCTATTATTGTAAACTTATCTACAACCCTTTTGGAAAACGAACCTAAATGTGTTTTACATAATGGTAGGACAAACTGGAAACTATATCAGAACATTATTGCAACATTCACAGAACCGCTGAAGTTAAAATCAAAACATGACATTGAGAGCATTGTTGAACATTTTACTAAAGTTTTGCAACACGCAGCATGGGATTCTACACCGCTAAAAAGAAACACTACTGATAGCCAACATATAGCTACACATCTGTTAGAGCTTGTCGCAAAAAAAAAGAAAACTACGGACTCAATGGCAGACAACTAGATGTCCAAACTTAAAAACACAACTCAATCAACTTATAAGACAGTTAAAAAGCGCACTAAGACAAGATCGTGAAACCAACTTCCAGTCTTACCTGAGCGGGTTAGATGCTAGAGCTTCTTCTGAGTATTCACTATGGAAAGCTACAAAGAAGTTGAAACGGCCAACAACTGCCTTACCACCCCTTCGTATGCCAGATGGGAAATGGGCCCGTACTGACATTGAAAAAGCACAAACCTTTTCTACACAGCTCTCATCAGTATTCAAGCCTCACCCAAACGAATGCCCACCAGAGCATGAAAAAGAAGTTGACGATTTCCTGGCCACAGAAACTACTCAAACAGAAAATGATAGCGAAATAATGATTTTTACAAAAAAGGAAGTACTTGCTACAATTAAAAAAAATCATCATAAAAAAGCCCCTGGCTATGATCTCATCACAAGTCGCCTCCTTGCTGAACTGCCACCCTCTGGAATAAAATTACTTACATGTATTTATAACGCCATGTCAAAATTGAAATTCTTCCCGTCACAATGAAAGGTCGCGAAGATCATAATAATTCAGAAACCTGATAAACAACCAGAAGATCCAAAATCATACAGGCCTATCAGCCTACTACCCATAGCTTCCAAAGTGTATGAGGCTTTGCTATTGTCTCGCATGATGCCACTGATTAAGGATAAACAGCTTATACCTGATCACCAATTTGGATTCCGACAAAAGCACTCCACTATAGATCAAGTGCACAGACTCACAGATGAAATAGTAAAATGCTTTGAGGCAAAAAAATACTGTACTGCAGCATTTTTAGATATATCTCAGGCTTTTGACCGCGTGTGGCATGAAGGCCTACTATATAAAATTAAAGCAAGCATGCCCCACCATTTCTACGCTATAGTCAAGTCCTTCCTGTCGGCAATGTGGAAATGAAGTAACCAATATTTGCACAATATCAGCGGGTGTCCCACAGGGAAGTGTGTTGGGTCCAATTCTGTACCTGCTTTACACTTCGGATTTACCAACATGCCCAACAATTACCACTGGTACTTTTGTAGATGATACAGCCATTCTAGCCTCACACAGCGAACCGAATGTTGCAGCAAAAATGCTGCAAGAGGGACTGAACAGTGTAGCCACATGGCTAAAGAAGTGGCGGATCAAGGCAAATGAGAGCAAATCTGTTAATGTCACATTCACACTTAGGCACTTGCCCACCTGTAAAATTGAATAGTGTGGAAATACCCAAAGCTAAACCTGTACGGTACCTTGGCCTTCACTTCGACCAAAGACTAACTTGGCAAAAACACATATTCACCAAACGGAAACAACTTGGTTTTCAACTCCGAAAAATCTACTGGCTCATTGGGAGCAAGTCCCAACTATCACTGGCAAACAAACTGTTACTCTACAAAACCATACTCAAACCAATATGGACCTATGGCATCCAGCTGTGGGGAACTGCTTCCCACTCCAACATTGAGATAATCTAAAGATACCAAAACAAAATGCTACGCATAATAACAAATGCTCAGTGGTTCATCACCAACGAACAATTACATAAGGATTTACAAATACCTACAGTTAAAGAAGAGATAGCAAGACACACAAATTCATACAAGGACAGAATCATAAACCACCCAAATATGCTAGCGCAGAAGTTGATGGAAAATGCACAAACCAAACGCCGTTTAAAACGCAGAATACCCTAAGATATGCTACAGTAAATGAGCATAAATGTGAAATTTGGGATGCGACAAAGGTCGCCCTCCTAATCCTGTCCAATAACTAACCACCATACTTACCGCTCAATGTCCCGAAGTGGCGACATTTAGTCATTAGTCATATTTTTTATCAATGTAGGCTTAAAAAGCACTTATTGACGTCATTAAAACAAATAGGAACACGAGTTGGTAACTTGATTTAAATAAAAAATTAAAAAAAAAAAACAACTGAGTAGAAAATATTAACTATTACTACACTCGCGAGCAAAAGTTTGGAATCAGTTACTACACTTAAAGTTGTAGACAACTACGTATACCTGGGACAGACAGTCCAGTTAGGTAAGTCCAACTTCGAGAAAGAGATCTCTCGTCGAATCCAGCTCGGATGGGCAGCTTTCGGGAAGTTACGAAAAATATTCTCGTCCAAATTACCTCAGTGTCTCAAGACGAAAGTCTTTGACCAGTGTGTGTTGCCAGTGATGACCTACGGAAGCGAAACGTGGCCATTCACTATGGGTCTCGTCCGAAGGCTCAAGGTCGCTCAGCGGGCAATGGAGAGAGCAATGCTTGGGGTCTCCCTGCGTGATCGGATCCGAAATGAGGAGATCCGCAGGAGAACTAAAGTAACCGACATTGCTCGAAGGATTGCTCAGCTGAAGTGGCAGTGGGCGGGACACATAGCTAGAAGGACCGATGGCCGTTGGGGCCGAACGGTTTTTGAGTGGCGACCACGATCCGGACGACGCTCAGTGGGTAGGCCCCCGACCAGGTGGACCGACGATCTGGCAAAGGTCGCGGGAAGCCGCTGGATGCGGGCAACGCGGGACCGATCGTTGTGGAGATCCATGGGGGAGGCCTATGCCCAGCAGTGGGCGCCGTGCGGCTGAGATGATGATGATGACTTGAAATTGGTTGCGCGTTATTGTATTGTCCTTGAGTAGTTAATACTTTTTTAATAATCGTAAAAATGACATCATTTTAAAGGTTCAACTCTTTACTTTTAAACTGATACCAAATTCATTAAAAACAAGCCAGTATTTATGGAGCCATTCCGCATTAAGTGAAGGTGTATCGAAAAAGACGAGTTTCAATTGTTTGATACGTCACGAGTTGCGATCTATTGACCCCCTATAAAAGCACCTGTTATCGGATTTTCTTTATCAGTCGACTTTCACACGTTGACCGGTACATATTTCCGCCACTTTTGACCCTTTACCTTGTACGACAATGGAGACAGCACAAATTGTAGCCCTATTGCAAGAAGGGAAGGCAGCGGGTTGTCGCTCGTCGGCTCCACATAAGCCAATCCTGTGTTTCGAAAGTTTATAAGCGCTTTCGGGAGACTGGTGGCTTTATCCCGAGACCAAGATCTGGACGGCGCCGGTGCACATCGGAGGGGGATGACCGTTTTATCGTGTCAACCTCTCTCTGAAATCGGCATTGGACTGGTGTCGACGTCCAACAGGAGCTCCGAGATGTTCGTGGGGTAGCAGCCAGCGAGTGGACAGTTCGTCGATGACTCAAGCAAGCGAATCTGACTCCAAAAAGACCTGCCACAAGCCCAAAACTCACGGCAGCTCACCGACAAGCACGCCTTCAGTTTGCTCGCACCCATCTTGATTGGGAGGTTGAGCAATGAAGGCAAGTCCTGTTCTCCGACGAAAGCAGGATGTGTTTGCACGGTAGCGACAGAAGAGGATGGGTCTACAGGCGGCCTGGGGAGCGATTTGCACAGTGCTGTGTCGCTGAAACAGTGGCTTATGGGGGCGGCTCTTGTATGATGTGGGCCGGCATTTCCTTCGATGGTAAAACCGAGCTTGTTTTCGTGTCCGGTCTAACTTCGGACCGGTACATTTCCGATATTCTCCTGGAACATGTCGTTCCCTATGCGGGATACATCGGTGATGACTTCCTCCTTATGCACGATAACGCTCGTTGTCACACTGCCCGTGTAACAACGGAATACCTCGAAGAAGTCGGTATTGCCACATTGGACTGGCCAGCGCTCAGCCCTGACTTGAATCCCATTGAGCACGTGTGGGATGAACTGAAGAGGAAGGTTCGTTCCAGAACTCCTGCTCCTTCATGTCTGAATGAGCTGAAATCAGCGTTGATTGAGGAGTGGGAAGGTATTCCACAAGAATCAATTCAGAAGCTGATCAGGTCTATGAAGAATCGTCTTGGAGCAGTTATTAGGGCGAGGGGAGGGAACACAAAATATTGACACTTATTTTTAAAGATAAATAAAATTTTTATTTAATAATTTTTGTTGTTTTATTCATTCATTATTTTTCCCTATTTCCTTGTTTTCCTACCTCCTTCACTTAATCCGGGATAACTCCACAATTACGGGCTCGATATGAATTAATTTTATATCGATTTAAAGTGGACAGTTGCACTTTTAACATGATGTCATTTTTATGATTATTAAAAATTTATTTAGTAAGCAAGATCGCGCGGAACCAATTTCAAGTAACTGATTCCAAACTTTTGCTCGCGAGTGTAGTTAAAACCATCGTCTGTAATAACTACATTAACACGTAGCACTCATTGCCAGGGATGTTTGTCTTGGACGAAGTCTTGTACCCTATAATATGCTTTAGCAATTAATATTGTTTTAATTTTTTGTTTAAATTGTGTATCCGTCATAATTAAGAGTTCGTCAGGTATTTTATTGTAAAACCTTACGCTATTCCCTATAAATGAATTTTTACTCTTTGCAAGTCGTAGATCCGGGACCACTAATTTATTTTTGCTCCTAGTATTCAAATCCATAACGGTCAATCATCTCTTTTTAAAGTTATGTATATTTTTGCGGATATATATTATATTTTCATAAATATAGAGAGATGGTAATGTCAGAATATCAATTTCTTTGAATTTATTTCTTAAGGAGTCACGAGGCTTCATTTTATAAATAAATCGTACAGCCCGTTTCTGTAATATAAAAATTTTTTCGAGGTCAGCTTCAGATCCCCACAGTAAAACACCGTAGGACATAACACTATGAAAATACGCAAAGTAAACCAATCTTGCAGTCGTCTCATCTGTTAAGTTCCTAATTGTTTTTACCGCATATGCAGCCGAACTTAATTTTTTTGCCAAGATTTCTAAATGTGGCTTCCATTGTAATTTAGAGTCTACATTTATACCCAAGAAAGTAGTATTATCAACTATTTCTAAATTATTTCCGTCTAGTTCAATATTTATAGCACTATTTTTTGTATTTGGAAGCAGGAATCTAACACATTTAGTTTTCTTTATATTAAAAACTAAATTATTTAAAGAAAACCAACGAGAGACTTCTTTTAGAGTGTTATTAATATGCCTTTCACTATGTTTGACATTTAATCTATCTAAAGAAAAAATCAACGAAGTATCGTCTGCAAACAACACGATGTCCGACATATCCTTCACCATGAAAGGAAGGTCATTTATATAAACAAGAAATAAAAATGGCCCAAGAATCGATCCCTGTGGTACTCCCATCTCAACCGATGAACCATCCGAGAGAGACATATTGCAGTATTAAACTAATTTAAAAAAAAAGTTGTATTTATTCCACAACCTATCTCTATATTCCTGGTTGCCTTTTCTTAACATCAACTATTTCGCTCAGCAATCAATTCATTAATTGAGGTGACTGTCCGAGACAATCAAACGAGCGCCATCGCAGGATTCTTTTAAGGCACATTGTGGTCCCAATGACCTTGCGTCGATCGTCCCGCACTGATTACATAGAAGTGAGTGGGTAAGAGTGAGGGAAATATTTAAGCAAACCTTTACGCGTATTATTATATTATGAATTATTTCAATTAAAAATTAATCCTCTAAAGAATGCGTTGAATAATAACATATCTTTTTAAATATTTTTTTATTCAATATTTACGAAGATAACCTTTTTTCTGCAGTGATTTTTTTTATGATTGACCCTACTATGCGCCTTAACGAAATAACTAGATATGTATATTATTTGTATACCTATACAGGTTAGTTTCTAAGCAGGAGTCAAATTTTGTGTGCTTTGTGAACTAAACAACTTTTACTATGGGAATTCATTTATATTCAGTGAATGTATAACATTTGTAAGGAACAGCTGATTATTATTTTTCTCGATTTCAAGGTTGGTCTCATCAAGCACACGAATTTTGGCTCCTGCTTGTAAATTAACCCTGCATATGTGTTGTGTTATTTACGTGTATAAGTGAACAATTTTTATCATATTTTGCGCCCAGAGCCGTCTGCTTATGAATATTCCTCAGTAATTCATAGTACAAATATATTTAATGAAACTTTTATAATATACTACCCATTTACAATTCATTTCTTGTATTTTTTATTTTTGTGCACTATCTCGTATCTGCTGTAAGTAATTAGTTTCCTTAACCCCAAGGTTATTTAGTAGAAATTGCGACCTATATGATAAGGCCGCCTATTGTGTGTTATTATCTACTAGCTGTTGCCCGCGACTTCGTCCGCGTGTATTTGATTTTATCACGCGGTTAATTGTTATACAGCAAAAAATAAATAAAACAAAAATACAAAATTGGATTAATGCGTAAATCGTAGATAAAAAGAAAATGTGAACAATTGGACACAGATTATTTTCCAACTTAACCTGGCCGGTGATTGAACCCGGATCCCTGCAGACCAAAATCACTTGCGGTACCATAAATGACCACTGTGCCACAGAGGGTCTTGTACCCACTGGACCTTCATAATTGGACCTTACCTACACGATAGGACCTATTCGACCTCCTATCAAAAATCTGGTGCCCATTGGACCTTCAAAATTAACGATACGTCTTATTCGACCTCCTATCAAAAACATGGTACCCACTGGACCTTCAAAATTACACATTACCTACACCATTGGATCCATCAGACCTTTTATCAAAAAGAGGTGTCCCATTGGACTATTTGGCTCTTTTCTTTTGGAATGTTACATACAGTAATGCAGAAAAGTAAAATTGTTAAAGAAATAAAAACAAAAGATATAAATCAAAATATTTAATCAACATATTTATAAAATTCAACATATTAATCATCAGCAACAAATCAAAAAGAAATAAAATATAGATAACCTACTATAATCACATAACCACAGATCCTTTTTTACCTTACTTTTAACGACAATAGAGAATATTTTTTATAACTATAAGTTAGCCTAAATTGCCAAACAAAAATTATAAAAATATTTTAAATAAATCACATATTATCACATAAATTTAATCGATCTGTGATTTATAACCTATATTAAAATATTACATTATTTACTTTTGGCAGGGGGGTCTCACTCCACAGTTTAGGTACATTTGGCCGGGCGCCCCGGCCAGCCGCTATATGGCAGAGGGTTGCCACTCAGCTCGCACGCTAGCCGCGTCGCACGTAATAGATGGTAATAGTTAAGATTTTCTCGGTGATTTTTGTAACGAACAATGAATTCGAAATAATCACGTCATCTGTATGATAGGTACTGTTGTGTTTATGGGTGTATAACTAAACGGAAGAAAAAGGATCCAAAATTATCATCAACGGAAGAAAAAGGATCCAAAATTATCATCAGGGAGGTACTTCGGATGAAGCGCAAAATAAGGAACGCAGCCCCTCACCGAAAAAACCAGGTCTGGCAAGACTACCATAGATCAAAGACCGAATACGCAGAAATGGTCAGTTGCGAACAGACTACAAATTGGAGGGAGTTCTGCACAACGCAAGAAAAAGAGACGATGTGGGACAAAGTGTACAGAATCTTAAGGAAAACATCGGGAAGGCAAGAGGATGTACTCCTAAAAGACCATAACGGTAGCGCACTAACCCCGCTGACGTCCGCTGAACTCCTTACAACAACTTTCTATGCAGACGACACACCTGAAACCGACACAGCGTACCACACAAAAATCCGGGCAGTGACAGAGAGCCAAAGCTGGAGGGATGATCGGCTAGGACCGGACGAACCACCGTTTACTACTGCCGAACTGGAGTCAGTATTAAGGAATTTAAACCCTAAGAAGGCACCAGGGCCGGACGGACTAACAGCCGATGTGTGCACAGCAGCAATCCGAAACGACGGGGGAGTGTTCCTGGGCATAGCGAATAAATGCTTGTCCCTGAGACACTTTCCCGCCCAATGGAAGGTGGCACACGTTATCATCCTAAGAAAACCAGGAAAGGACGATTATACGCATCCTAAGTCATACCGACCAATTGGCTTGCTGTCGGTGCTTGGAAAAATACTGGAAAAACTAGTAATCGCCAGACTGCAGTGGCATATTCTCCCTACACTGAGCGCGAACCAATACGGTTTCATGCCGCAACGCGGAACTGAAGACGCCCTCTGTGACTTGGTCGAGCACATAAGGATGAAGCTCAAAGAAAAAAGGTTAATCCTAATGGTGTCACTTGACATAGAGGGCGCCTTTGATAATGCTTGGTGGCCAGCGCTCAAAAAACAGCTGATAATTAAACAATGTCCCCGAAACCTCTACTTCATGATCGAATCATACCTACGAGATCGAAAAGTGGAGGTTAACTACATGAGGGAAAAAGCAGGGAAAGAGACCACCAAGGGATGTGTCCAGGGATCAATAGGAGGACCCACATTTTGGAACATAATCCTGGATTCCCTGCTCAAACAGTTACAGGGGAGGGATGTACACTGCCAGGCCTTCGCAGATGATGTGGTTCTGGTTTTCACTGGTGAAACAGGCGAACAAGTGGAGGAGACCGCAAATGAGATCCTGGACAGAGTGGTGAAATGGGGAGGACGTAATAAACTTAACTTCGCGCCGCACAAAACCAAGGCCATGGTGATAACGAAGAAATTGAAGTACGACCCCCCCATCGTGACGATGTCCGGAGTGAATATCGAACTGGTGACAGCAATTAAAGTGCTTGGACTCACGATCGACAGAAACCTGAACTTCGCCGAGCATGTGTCAGAGCAGTGTAGAAAGGTAACTAATATATATAAACAACTAGCACGCACGGCGAAAGTAACATGGGGTCTAAATAGTGAAATCATCAGGACGATATATCTAGCGGTCATTGAACCTATTATCCTATACGCCAGTGGAGCATGGAGCCAGGCCACGGATTTGGAACTCGTCAAAAAGCAGCTAGAGTCGGTACAACGGAACTTTGCAATAAAAGTCTGCAAAGCTTATAGAACAGTGTCCTTGACGTCCGCTCTTACATTATCTGGACTGCTCCCGATTGACCTGCGAGTACATGAAACAGCATCCCTCTATAGAACAAAAAAAAGGGACTGCCGAGACCACCTACCACCAGGCAGTATACTGGAAAAGGAAACATCATTTTCTGGGAGACCTCATCCATCCGAGCGGGTTCTGATAGAATATGAATGTGTAGAGGATACATCCGTAGAGACCATACGGAAGCACAAAATCCAAGACCCACAAATATACACAGATGGCAGTAAAATTGATGAGGGGGTTGGAGCCGCCGTCTCGTGGTGGGTAGAGGGAAAAGAAACCGCCAGTTACACATTTAGTCTCGATCCCGCCTGTACGGTCTTCCAGTCTGAACTGTATGCTCTGCATAGGGCGATAGAGATGGTCCGGAGAGAGGGTGTCACCTCAGCAACAATACTGAGTGACTCCAGATCCTCATTGGAGATCATCACGAACCCCAAAGCAGGCCATCATCTAGTGCAGAGGATACATGAAGACATCAGAAGTATCAGAAGGAACGGTGGAGAGATCAAACTATTCTGGCTGAGAGCACACGTAGGCACAGCGGGAAACGAAAGAGCAGATGAATTAGCCAAAAAAGCAGCGCGGGTGGTAAACGGAACGCGGGACTACTGTGAGATCTAAGCCAGATTGATTTCTAAGCCAGAGAGGTTATCTAATTGCAGCTTGTCCGGTTGCTTTTTCAGATGACTCGGGTGCGCGACCCCGGCTTCTCGAGCCTTCGATGCCGTTTACCTCTTATCTCCGCGGTGTCGATGTCCTTCTCCTTCCCTCCCTCTCCCATTACAGTTGTGGTAAGGCCCGGTACTAATTAGGTTCACCTACTTAATGCCGGGACTGTGCGGGTTGGTACCACCACTCTGCCTATTTCGGTCGTGAAGCAGTCTTGCGTTTCGATTGAAGGGCAGAGGCAGCCGCTCCTTCATGCCCCCTTCCCGTCCCTGTTGTGGTGAGGAGTCTCGGTGATAATCGAAATTAGCAGAGTTATAAGTCTCAGTGTGTTCGTTGGGCGTGAGGAGTTGACGCACGGTACAGGGAGACCCGGTGGAAATGGTTACCGTCGGCCACCTGCCGGTCAGTAGGGGACCCGAACCCAGGACTATCCTGCCTGGGAGGCTGTCCTGCACAACCGGCGAAAATCCCGTCGTGCAGTCATCGTGCCGGAGTAGGAGACCGGAGTGGATCCCGATGGGTGCATGCGGGGGGGCACCGGGGGCCCTTCCGTGCCGCGTGTCAGCTCTTCACACAACCCGCGTTCCCACTTTGTACTACACTCTGCCCTTTCTTTGTTTGTCACCGGGACTCTGCCTCACATTTATCCCCTTCCCCAAAATGCTCAAATAAAACAAAATGAAGGTAAATAAAAAGAAGAAGCGAGCTCCTACGGCGGACACCCAATCCACTTTTAAAATGGATTTCTGCAACATCAGGGGTCTACATAGTAATCTTGATGCCGTCCACCACCACCTAGAGACGGCTCAGCCTGCCTTGCTCTTCTTAACGGAGACGCAAATATGCGCCCCTGATGATATTTCGTACCTGAAATACCCCGGTTACGAATTGGAACACACATTCCTACGTAAAGCCGGGGTGTGCGTTTTCGTCAGGGGCGATGTTTGTTGTCGCCGCCTTCGGGGCCTCGAGCATCGGGACCTGTCGTTACTATGGCTGCGCGTGGACCATGGGGGCCTTACCCGAATCTACGCGTGCCTTTACAGGTCCCATGCCAGTGAAATAGGGTCAGCTCAGCTTTTTGAGCACGTCCAAGAGGGGATTGACCGAGCGTTGGAGCAGTACCCATCTGCGGAGGTGGTGGTCCTTGGTGACTTTAATGCTCACCATAAAGAGTGGTTGAAGTCCCGGACCACTGACCTCCCTGGTAGGACTGTCTTCAACATGGCTTCGGCCTATGGCCTATCTCAACTGGTCGTACAGCCCACCCGTATACCAGATATAGAGAGCCATGAAGCCTCCCTGTTGGATCTTCTGCTGACTACACGACCAAGCGGATACAGGGTTGTGGTCGATGCTCCTCTTGGATCATCGGATCACTGCCTTGTCCGTAGTACTGCTAGTCTTACGCGGCCCCATCGCGCGTCTGCGGCTGGCAGTCGTGCAGTTTGGCGGTATGAGTCAGCAGACTGGGATGGACTCCGAGAATTCTTCGGATCCTACCCCTGGAAGCAGCTCTGCTTCGCCTCCGAAGATCCCGATACTTGCGCAGATTGCGTCACTGAAACGGTGCTGATGGGAATGGAAACATTCATTCCCAACGCCAAAATACCTGTTGGCGGTCGCAGTCGTCCCTGGTATAACAATACCTGCAGGAAGACTGCCCACCTCAAGCAATCTGCGTACATCGCCTGGGAAAACGCCAGGAAAAGTCGGGATCCTGGTGTGACGGAGAAGAAGCGTCAGTACAACGCTGCTTCCAGATCCAACAGGAAGGCTATTGCTGAAGCCAAGGCGGAACACGTGGCCAGGGTTGGCGAGCGACTAGGAAGCTATCCCAGTGGGAGTCGTGCTTTTTGGTCGCTGGCCAAAGCTGCGCAACGTAATTTCTGCCAGTCCAATCTCCCACCACTGCGTAGAGCTGATAGCAGCCTGGCCCACAGCGCAAAAGAGAAGGCCAATCTCCTGGTTGAACTCTTTGCCTCTAACTCGACAATGGACGATGGGGGAGCCACACCACCCACCATCTCTCGGTGTGAAAGTTCTCTGCCTGAAATCCGTATTACACAACGTGCGGTCAGGCGGGAGCTTAAGCTCCTGAACGTCCATAAGTCGAGTGGGCCGGATGGCATCCCAGCAGTGGTGCTGAAGACGTGCGCCCCTGAGCTGACCCCCGTACTAACGCGCCTTTACCGCCTTTCCTATCAAAACAATAGGGTTCCATCTTCGTGGAAGACTGCTCACGTCCACCCAATTCCCAAAAAGGGTGACCGATCCGACCCGTCAAATTACAGGCCAATAGCGATAACGTCCTTGCTCTCCAAGATTATGGAGCGGGTCATCAACTCCCGCCTCCTACGGTACCTAGAAGAACACCAGCTGATTAGCGACCGACAATACGGCTTCCGTCACGGCCGTTCAGCTGGTGACCTTTTAGTTTATCTGACCCACCGTTGGGCGGAAACCTTGGAGGGCAAAGGTGAGGCTCTCGCCGTTGGACTCGATATCGCTAAGGCGTTTGATAGGGTCTGGCATAGAGCTCTTCTCACGAAGTTACCATCATATGGAATCCCCGAGGGACTCTGCAAATGGATAGCCAGCTTCCTGGATGGTAGGAGCATTAAGGTCGTCGTCGACGGCTGCTGCTCCGAAACCATGCCCATAAACGCTGGTGTTCCACAAGGTTCGGTGCTCTCCCCAACCCTGTTCATTCTGCATATCAATGACATGTTGTCAATTGAGAACATACATTGCTATGCGGATGACAGTACGGGTGATGCGCGGTATACCGACCACCAGAATGTCCCTCGGAGTTCGTTGCTAGAAAGGCGGTTACAACTTGTGTCTGAAGTCGAAGACTCTCTAGGGCGAGTCTCCGAATGGGGTGCAAAGAACTTGGTTAAGTTCAACCCCACGAAGACACAAGTGTGCGCATTCACTGCGAAGAAGGACCCATTTATCGTAGTGCCTCAGTTCCAGGGAGTTACTCTTCGTATGTCCGATGGTATTGGAATCCTCGGTGTGGAAATTTCTGCTAAAGTGCAGTTTGGGAGTCATTTGGAGGACAAAGCCAAATTGGCGAGCAAAAAGCTGGGCGTCCTGAACAGAGCCAAGCGGTACTTCACTCCAAGCCAGCGGCTAATGCTCTATAAAGCACAAATTCGGCCGCATATGGAGTACTGTTCGCACCTCTGGGCGGGAGCTCCCAAATATCAGCTCGACCCTCTTGACTCCCTGCAAAGGCGTGCATTCCGCATCGTCAGTGATCCCAATATCACGGCCTCAATGGAGACGCTGGAGCAAAGGAGAGACTTTGGTTCTCTCTGCGTGCTCTATCGTCTCTTTAACGGAGAGTGCTCTGAGGAACTGTTTGCAATGGTGCCCTCTTCACCTTTTTACCATCGCACCACCCGCCATCGCAGTAGAGTTCATCCATATTACCTGGAACCAATCTCGTCTAGTACAGTTCGGTTTCAGCGTTCATTCCTTCCACGTACGTGTAGGCTCTGGAACGAACTCCCAGCTGCGGTGTTTCCTGAGCGCTACGATATGTCCTTCTTCAAACGAGGCTTAAGAAGAGCATTTCTCTCCAGGTAGGCAGTGACAGAACTGTGCCCCTGGCATTGCAGATGTCCATGAGCGGTGGTTACCACTTAACATCAGGTGGGCCACTGGCTCGTCTGCCACCGTTAGCAATAAAAAAAAAAAAAAAAAAAAAGATCCCCGTGTCGTTCGTGAAGAATAAGATAAGGGAAGAGACGATCCGAAAATGGCAGGATAGGTACGTTACCTCCTCTACAGGAGGAGTGACCAAATGGTTCTTTCCAGATCAGGCGAAAGCCTATAGCTGGGTCAGGAAAGAAAAACCATCACCTCGTCTGATACAAGTCTTCACGGGGCACGGGGGGTTCGCAGAATATCTGTACCGATTCAAACTCAAGGACAATCCATATTGTGAATGTGACCCCGGGGAGATTGAATCGGTATGGCACATGATCCTGGACTGTCCCAGATTTGCCAGTGCCCGCCATGACTTAGAACATAGACTAGGCAAGATAGTGATAAGGAAAGAGAATATCCATGCGCTACTGATGGATAAAAAGGCAAAACCACCCTTAGTGCAGTTTATACAAATAGCAGCCGATCTGGCAACACAGCGAAACAAGAACTGTACTCCACCAGCGCAGGGGGGTGATGATGGGTCGGTAAATATGGCACCACGAACGCGGGAACCTTACGTGGCCCCAACGATAACGCAAATGCAGTGGTTGAGCGACAGAGAAAAAGGAACAGTAGGCCTCCTCACGAGGGCTGTGGCGTTGTTCATGGATAGTGCAGGAGAAAGAATTGGCATTAGTTTCTGTATGTCCAGAACAAGGAAGCACGTTGCCATATCACCTGGCCTAGCAGTCCTGCTAAAAGGCAGCACTACCAGGGCGACCATTAAAAGAAAAGTGTTTGATGCAATGCCTGAGGTGATGCTCGCAGGGCAAAAATGCCGGATTGTACGTTTCAGGAATAAGTCGATCCTGCTCCTGGACTGGCACATTGACAAGTCGTCCTTTACTATAGCGGGGGAACTGCTGTTAAACATGGACGGAGACCCAAGAGTCATCAGCGTGGATGTCATGAAGGTAGATCTCGAGAAAGGGAAAGTGTCCGATTACACTCCCTTATTGGAGGCCTCCCGAAAACACAAAATTATCGTGTACGAGGGAAGAGGCCAAAACCTCGACTTTCTGCTCAAAGACCACGAGCAGACTCCACGCAATGAACTAACAGAAAGTGGCTCAGCCCGGGCACAAAGGCAACACGAGGAGGCGATGCAAGAAGCAAACGAAAGAAGACGCCTCCAATCACAAAGACAATCCCCGACAGACGACCTCGTCAGGGGCATATCTGTTGCCCTGGGCCACGCTCGTCCTCGTAGAACAAGCAGTGAGACAGTACTGGACTCGGTCCCCAAACATAGAACGGTCTCCTCACCCAAAACCACACTGGCAGACATGGGAAGGGTGAGACCGCCATCCAGAATAGTCACTGACCGGGACGGAGATGACCTAGTCAACGCCTATCTAGAGTACCTGGGGACACTGCGGGCGACGCTGCAGGTAAAACACACCACCTGCAGCAAGATACTTGAGGCATTTCAGATAAACGCCCGCATGTTACTACAGGAACTCCTGGACGGGGCGAGGGCGGTGGTCTATAACAACGACACCGGGACTGTGGTGGCGGGAACTCGCCCTATAGATAAAAAGCAGATGGCGGCGTACAGTGGCACGTCAGGCATGGTGCTGGTGGATCATGAAGCAACTGACGAAAGGGGAGCAATCACATTCTGCACACCGATCGAGGACCCAATAGTGGTAATTGCCAAGTGCACCCGCTTCATGCTGGAGGACCGAATTCTAAAAACGGCGGAATCCGTGAGTGGAACTTGGATCTCCGAACCATGGGGTAAACTGGCAATCAGATGGGTTGACGGTGTGCCGGGTTGCGGGAAGACCACGTGGCTCCTCAATAACTTCCAAATGAAGGAAGATATGATCATCACTAGCACACTCGAGACGGCAAAAGAACTGTTGGACAAAGTGACGACTCGATTCGGGGCGGTCGTGAAGGGGAAAATAAGAACCATTGCCTCAGTTCTCATCAATGGTGTGGAAGCATCAAAACGCCTTTTGGTGGACGAAGCTCTCCTAGTCCATTTTGGAGCTATCATCATGGCAACAAGGCTGACCGGGGCAAGAGAATTGGTACTAATGACCGATACAAATCAGATCCCCTTCATAGACAGAGACAACCTGTTCGAGATGCGTTACGGAAGCCCCGCCGCCATCACGTCGGTAACAGAAAAGCTCCTCTGCACACACCGAAGTCCGATGGATGTGGTGTATGCCCTCCAAAATATCTACAAGGGTATTTACACATCACGGCAAGTGCTGAGGTCCATGACATGCAGAATGGCATCGGAGGCGATGTTACGAAGGGGTAACCCAAATACTCTCTTCCTTACCTTTACTCAAGACGAGAAAGAAGCGTATGGGAGGGAAGGGTTCGGCACCGGAGAACAATCTAGACTGCTGACGATCCACGAAGCACAGGGACTAACGTACGATCACGTGGTTGTGCTCAGAGGAGCAGAAAGGAAGAACCCTGTCCACGATAGTGTTCCTCACGCGGTGGTTGCCATTACCAGACACACGGTATCCTGCACCTACTTCTACCGGGAGTTGAAGGAGGACGACGCAATTAGACGTCTCATTGCCCTTCCCAGCATAGCAACAGATGAAGTGGTCATGGAATACAATAAAAAAATGGTACTCAGGGCCCTATCAGGCGGAGCGACCTTGGTGTAACTAAAATAAAAATAAAAAAAAACACGCAACATATATTATGCCAAATACGAGTATATTAACTGACCAAATCTTGTTAGCATAAGTTACCCAGGAATACTGGCATAATAATTATAATGATCCAAAAATTGTGAAATAGTCCATACATAAATTATTAACATATAGTATAATATTATTAAGATATATATTTGAGTATAATTAAGTATATATAAGTATAAATAGATATTATTAAGATATATATTTAAATTTTTAAATTGATTGAGTTGCGCAACTCACCTTAGATTAGGAGTAAAAAGTAGTCGTAAGTCTTAATATAATAATTATAATAAAATAGATCACAATGAGAAGATTCCATGAAAAGAGCACGGACCACGAGTCTGTGGAGTGTTAAATTAGTAATAAAAAAAAAAAAAAAAAAAAATATCATTCTTTAATATACCAAAAGATATTGAAAGGAAAGCTATTTGACTATTTTTCACATCACATCCTAACTACTTTGTTATTATAGTAGGTACCTACCCACATGATAAGGATAAAATTGTTAAAAATAGGTAAGTGTTTTGGGCGTTTAAATGAATGAATGCGAAATTACAATATGCCGACGACATTGTTTTGTATGCTGCTGCAGAGTCATTAGAGGAGGCAGCCCAGAGACTGAACCAGGCTCTCTCTTATTTAGAAGACTGGTTGAATAATCACGGCCTCAATATTTCAGTCCCTAAGAGCAAAACTTTAATTTTTACAAGAAAACGTTCATATGCAAATGTTGATATAAAGTTTGGTGGTCAATTGATACCTATCACTTCCAAAGTAAAATTTCTAGGGGTCATCCTAGACAAAACCTTATCTGGAAAATTTCATTTAAAACAAATGCGAGAAAAATATCAATATTTTGAGATGTTTATCAGGAGTTTGGTGGGGTGCACATCCCTGCTCCCAGAGACTCATCTACAACGCCTTAATTCGAAGTCTGTTTGAATACGGGTCAATAGTACTGGAACCCTGGAACAAAGAATTATCATTAGCTTTGGACAGAATTCAATTTATGTGCTTGAAAATTATACTGGGAGCAATGAAATCATCTCCTACTAATGCCTTACAGGTTGAAGCCGGCGATCCTCCCTTAACTCTGCGTCGTGCCTTTCTTTCTGACAAGTTTCTTTACAAAGCCTTTCAAAATTTAAATCATTCCCTTATTCCAAAATTACAGTATCTTTCTTCTATTATTCCTAATAATAGATATTGGACAAATAAAGATCAACCCAGCCTAATCAAAAGCTTTCTTAAATTAATAAATCATAGACATACATTTCATCAGTTAAGTCTACCTCCTTTGGCAACTGTTAGATATGAACCTCTTTTATACAAACCAAACATTATTTTAGACTTGGGGATTAAAAAGAACCTGCCTGGCGCCAATGCTTTGTTCCTAGGTATACTTGACAACATTCGGAATGACTGGTACCAATTTTTCACAGATGCCTCTAAATCCCAAAATGGTGTCGGAGCAGCTACTTACCCAAATATAATACTCTTCTAAACTTCAGATGCCCACCCGAGTTATCAATTTTCACGGGAGAATCAGTAGCAATCTCCGAAACTGTTAGGTTTATTCTCAACCACAAATTTCACAAATATATAATTTTTTCCGACTCCCTTAGTTGCCTTCAGGCATTATCCTCCAACAATTTTTCTGGTAATAATAGATACCCATTAATTTTGGAAACTAAGCAATTGCTGTTAACTTGCCACGAAAAGAACATTGCTGTAACTTTGGCATGGATCCCTAGCCACTCGGGTATTGTGGGTAATGAAGCTGTAGATGGCTTTGCCAAAGACGCTATTTTAACGGGCAGTCACGATCACTATAAGATTTACATGCATGATCTGTGCTCTTTGGCTAGAGTTGATCTAATGATGGCGTGGTCTAAAGCTTGGGAAAAATCACAAAGAATCAAGGGCAAATAATACAGTGACATACAACCAGATATTCCATCAAAGCCCTGGTTCTCTCGTTACAAAGTGGCTGATAAACGCACCACATCTATTATAAGTAGACTGAGACTTGGTCACTCTTGTACTCCAGTCCACCTATACAAGATCTATGTTCGAGACACACCAGTATGTGATTGTGGCACTGAGGAAGGAACCACAGACCATATCCTGTTCAACTGTCCCAGCAATCCTGTATCCCTATATGATATTTTACCACCTTTTATTCCTAGACCCATAAATGTTAAAACCCTATTATCTATTTTAAGTTTCCCTATTTTAAAGTTACTGTGTAAATATATCTGCACTTATAATATTAAGCTGTAACCGTACTATATTGTGATCTGTGTGCTTTTAAGTCTATGTTGTTGTGAAGTTTTGTTTTGTCCTTTTTCAGGTAACCCAAAACAATCTCACTATACTTTTGGCTACCTTACAAAAGTAAACTCAAATAACCGTGTTTTATCCAAAACTTGAGTTTGGCAGTAATGGTTGTGCTATAAACGACCGGTTGCCATTTAACAAAGAAGTGAAGTGAAGTATAATAGTAAAAATACCTACTTTAAAAAATTACAATAGTTTTTATACTTGATAAATTATGCTTATTATGATTACGCAGTCAAGTAGGTAGATGATATATATATGGACCATACTTGTTTTATTTTATTACTCACTATAAAGCTTATAATAAAAGAAAATCATTCTATGGAAGTTTAAAGATGCCCTCTCAAGAACGGAATGAGTATATTCAGAAATTAGAGACAGTATTTACACATAATTTTGAGCACCATTTACAAGGAAATCTTGGAAGTGAATTGTTTCAGTTACTACAAGAAATCCAATTACCTACATTGCCATGTTCGTGTTTTCCTGTGGACTATTTAATAAGATTGTTTGTAAGGATTGGAATATTTTCAACCCTCAAATTTCATAATTTAAATTTAAATAAACGAAGAGCTTATTTATTTAAATTTAAATAAATAAGCTCTTAGTCTACAAATATGGTGCCGCGTCGAGGCTCGTTCAACGGCAACTACGGCGACCGGTGGTTCTCTTTGCTCCTCTAATTTTCTACCTGCGATAAAATTCTTTAATTTCTAAAATTCTTTAATTCTCGAGAACCGCGCGAGAGGGTACTTCCGTAAACAAACGCTCTGTGGCAATATTTCGCATTAAAATAGAATAAGTCCTATTTTAAGTTTCAAAACGCGTTTTTTAAATGAACTGTGATGTGATACGTGCATGGAAATGTTAGTACAGTGTAAAGTGGCGCAAAAACAAAAATAAGTGTTGTGCTGGCGATCTTAGTTTCAAAATTATATTTTAACGAACTGATGGTTATTATACCGAAGAAAATCATGAAGAAAGTGTAACTCTGTAAACGTAAAGTGATAAAAGTGGCTAAACTGAGCAAATTCTGCTCCAAACATCATAAAAAATCAGAAAATTAAAAACAAATCAAACTGCCATCTATCCGAAATTGCTTGAACTGCAGACATATCTGTCAAATTGCAAAGTTGTGCTTATTGACGGCCTATCTGATTTGTTTCCATATCCGTCCGAAAGATGGCAATGCGCTGTAATAATTGTAAAAGGCTAATAACAGACAAGCAATTCTTGAAATGCTCCAAATGCGATTCCTATTATCATCTGGATTGCACAAGCATATCATTCCAGCGCTTTCGCATAATGTCAACAGCCAATAAAAGTGCATTTAAATGCCAACCATGCCGAACTAAAAAACACGATCTAAATACGACAAACAAATCGCTTTCACCTAATAGTTCAGTGCATACCAGCTCATCAAAAACAGCAACTCCAACACCTAATATTACCATCTCCCCCTTACAACCAGAAGACGTAAGTGAAATAAATTTTGAAGGACAAGAAAATGTTACCCGCCGCGAGAAGTACAAAGTAAATGTTCAGACAGAGAACTCTTTTGCTAACCTGTCTAACGAAATCGATGGATGTTCTTCAAATCTTTCAACACCTATTGGAAATACAAATAGAAGCTATTCAGAAGTACAACAAAACACAACATATAAAATACAAGAATTAACAGAAAAACTAGAAAAAATCGAAAAAAATCTAGAAATTGCTGAAAATGAAATAGATAATTTGACCTTAGAAAACCTACATTTAAACAAGAAAATGAACTAAAAGTAAAAAAACTGTCTCATATCTGTAAATCAACGCCAAAAAGAAATATAAATAAAAAACATCAAGAAAAACATGATTTAGTGAGCACCAAATTAGACTTTTCAGTACAAAAAAATAAATATCTTAAAGATAGCTCGAACAAAACAAATTACAGCACAGCGCCATCTACACCAGAAGCAGTACACCTCATAAACGAACAGCTTACGAGTAGTAAAAGCAAAAGTCCCCCATCACCAAGAACGACAACAGAGGGCACTAATAGGCATAAATCCCAGAATAAACAGAAAATATGCCTACTTAGCACTCAAAGATATTACAATATCCGAAGTATTGCAGAAAAATATTTAAAGGGAAATTATGATATGTGTCACTATCTGATGAGCGGGCACGGAATAAAATCACTATTACATGGTATTCAAAATAAACTTTGTAACTTCACCACAGACGATTATTGCATAATATTACTAGGCAATCAAGATTTCGAGTCAACAGCGGACTATCACAAACTCATAAAGTATATAAGGGACACTCTCTCACAAATAGACCACACAAACATCATCATTTGTTTACCAACTTATAAATGTAGCGGATTCGCAAATATATTCAACTGGAGAGTGGAGCTTTTCAATAATCTACTGCATTTGGACAATACAACGTACGAATATGCCTATTTAATTGATTCCAATCTCAACCTAAATTACGACTTCACAACATTCAATAGAGGTTCAGGCTATTTAAATAAATACGGAATGGAAATAATTTGGAAGGATGTTAACACGTTTATAGAATACTATGAAGAATTCGCAAGAAAGATGCAAGAAACACTAGAACATCCCCAAAAAGTAATGGAAAATTCACCCAAACGGACAACACCGGAGCTAGCACGCACCGATTTTTTTCGATACTAAACTTAGAGTACTCTTCCAAAACATTCGAAGCCTGAAAAACAAGCTCCATCTTTTAGAGGCCGCCACAGAAGAAGATAAATCATTTGATGTCATTTGTCTATCAGAGACGTGGATCACCACAAATAAACTGGACCTGCTTCGCTTAGAAGGCTACATGCTAGCATCTCATTTTAGTCGATCATACTCTGAAGGTGGAGGAGTGTGTATTCTTTTGAAAAGCCAATTAGATTTTGTTGAATTAAGTGATTTAAATAGTATGTCATTGGAGTCAGTTATCGAGGTGTGTGCTATTGAAGTCACCACTTACAACTTAATTATAATTAACTTATACTGGCCTGATAGAAAAAGAATGCCTGAAACATTTTTTATACAACTAAAAAAACTCTTACAGCGCTTACAAACAAAATACAATAAAAAACAAGTTGTTTTAGGTGGAGACTTTAATGTAAATGTATTAGAGCAAAATACTACCACAATAACATTGTTGGACTTAATGATAAGTTATAACTTCCATCAACTTGTAAAGGAGCCCACTAGAGTAACAAATACTACGACTTCATGTATAGATTTATTGTTTACAAATTTTAAAGTTAACATAATTGAAATATTTGTTAAAGAGTACGGTTTTTCAGACCACAGGGGAGTTTTAGTAAGTGTACCTATACAAAAACCAAATTTAGGTAAAACCTGGTTCATAGAAAAAAGAAAATACAGCGAAAAAAATATACAAAATTTTATATCTAATCTAAAAACAATAAATTTTTCCGAAATAATAAAAATAAATGAAAATACAAATGTGAATTATAATTCATTTTCGAAAATTATAAAAACTTTATTAGACAAATATATACCAAAAATTCAAATAAAATTAAAAAATAAAAACAAAAAAACGTGGCTAACAACAGGAATTAGAATATCATGTAAAAATAAAAGAATATTAAAAAAACTTGTATCACAAACAAATAATCCTAGTCTAATTCATAAATATAAAAAGTATGAGAAATTGTTGAGAAAAGCTGTTTTAACGTCCAAAAAAATACAAAACATAAAAAGGGTAAAAAACTCTGGAAATATAATAAAAACAATGTGGGCCGTAGTAAAGGAACAGACGAATAAACAAACAGAAAAAAGTAAAAAGAATATCAAGCTGACTATAAATAATACCCTGACAGAAGATCCTCTCTCAGTCGCTAACTTCTTCAATACTTATTTTCTAAATGTAGGAAATGATGACACATCATGTCAGGTCGATCACGGTTCAGTCGATCGGCCAGTTCTCTCCCCTGCTGAAAACTCAATGTATCTAAAACCTGTCACCACATTAGAAATTGAAAAAATAATCCGTAACCTAAAAAATAAACACAGCTTCGGACATGACGACATACCACCGTTTTTGATTAGGAAATGTGCAAAAGAATTGGCTCCCGTTCTAACCTATTTAATAAATAAATCCTTTCTTGAAAGTTCTTTCCCCGATGCACTGAAAATCTCAATCATAAAACCCCTACATAAAAAGGGAGTTAAAACTGACTGTAACAACTATCGCCCTGTTGCTCTCCTCCCTACATTCGCAAAAATTTATGAAAGTGCTATGTCCAGTCGCCTCTATTCTTACTGCGAAAAATATAATATTTTTAGCGAACACCAAAACGGGTTTCGAAAACAAAAGTCCACAACATTAGCTGTTTTTAAATATATAGACATCATACTAAATATAATTAATAAAAAAAAGTATGCAGTGGGAATTCTACTCGACATGAGCAAGGCGTACGATAGAGTTCACTTTAATATACTCCTCCAAAAACTTTATGGAATAGGTGTAAGGGGACCCGTCTACAATTGGTTTGTTTCATATTTAAAAAATCGCAAACAATATGTTGAGATTGAACACTTTGAGAATGAAACAGGAAACATAACCCATGTCAAATCACAACTTGCTCACGTCTCAGGGTGTGTTCTCGGATGCGTCTTATTCTTAATATACATTAACGACCTGCCTAAAATCGTGGACACTGCTTGCACTCTATTTGCAGATGATATATCTTTGGTGATTCCATGTGAGAACAGTATTGACTTGAATAATTCATTAGATAGTGTAATGCATAAAGTAACTAGCTGGCTTAAAGATCATAATTAAAAAATTAACTTTACAAAAACTAAAATAATCCAATTTAAGCCCTACCAAAAGCATCCTTTAGATATAAACTATAGCTACCAAAACACAAAAATTGAAAATGTAAACTCATACCCACTTTTAGGCATAAATATTGACTCC
This sequence comes from Schoenobius gigantellus, assembly GCA_963935595.1. NCBI lineage: Eukaryota > Metazoa > Arthropoda > Insecta > Lepidoptera > Crambidae > Schoenobius > Schoenobius gigantellus. Next base: position 32,695,014 of record OZ012554.1, read on the forward strand.
AGTCTGAACTGGAAAGATCACATTAAGAAAATACATACTAAATTATCCCGCTTTACCTATGCATTGTATAATCTTAAAAGATCGTCAGACGCCAAAACAGCCACATGCGCATACTATGCATATGCACATTCATGGCTTCAATACGGAATATTACTATGGGGCAATAGTACTGATGCATATAAGTTATTTATATTACAAAAGCAATGCCTCCGAATAATTGTAAATATAGATAATATGGTTAGTTGCCGATTATATTTCAAAAGTCAAAAAATTTTAACTCTCACAGGTTTATATATTTTGGAGGCTTGTATATTTGTTAGAAGGAATAAAAACCTTTTCCCACTATATACTAGGCCTCCTAATTTACGAGCCCAGATCAAACTAGCTCCGCCGAATACTCAATTACAAATTGTAAAATCAGGCCCATTCGGCATGGCTGTCAAAATTTATAATAATATCCCACATGACATAAAAACACAAGAGAACGAAAATAAATTTAGAAATAGCCTTAAGACATATTTAATAGATAAATGTTTTTATTCCCTATCAGAATTTTTCAATATTAAATAATTCAGGATTAAATAATATTGTATTGTATTGTATAATAATAATTTAATCAAGTCCTTAATTTATATAATTTTTATCAAATATTAAATTTTCTATAATTGTAATATAATTTTATTGACATTTAAAAATTAAATTTGTATAATCAAAATATTTAATAATTTAAAATTAATGTATTTTATTAATAGTCGATCGACTGAGTCGTAAATAATGTTTTTATTTATATAGATTATAATTTTAATTATCATTGCTGTGCCCTAACAGGGTTCATGTGTACTGTTCTCTATATTTTTAAGACCTGTAAATTCACATGAATGCAATAAATTTGATTTGATTTGATTTGATTTGATTAATTGGTTCATCAAAAACAATTTTCTGAACTGACAAACATGTTATTCTTTTAACAATACAAAAATCTGAAACTAAGAACTTAGTAGATAGACAAGAAATATATTTTGTTGAATTAATTAATACACACTTTTATCTTTATAAATTAAATATTTTCGTAAATAGATCGGTGAGTGGGAACCCTGCGCTCTTGTCGCCAACTCGGTATCGGGTCAGCGACTCGTAACAGAATTAGAACGCTCGTGTCCTGCAATAAATTTCAATTTCCCGTGAAGTCAGTTGAAGGTCGCAAGAGTAGGTACATTTTCATACCTAAACTTAGCTTTTCTTCGAGAGTGATCCTTCTGTACTTTAGTACTATTATCTATTCTGTGCTTTTGGTAAAAAAAAAGACTTTAGTTTAGTTAGTATACTATTCTATCGATTTTAAACTACCTTCGGCAGAGCTTTGACGAGTGGTACCTTAAGATAGAAAAAAAATGATTTATATAAAAATAGATTAAGCATGCATACAATTAAAAATTAATAGACAAAAAATGACGACCACCAGATTGGATCATGGTGGAATAATCAACATAATTACATGTCATTAATTATGTTAATTAATATTCAGTTCTGAGTTGATCTCCCATTTTTTAAAACTATAATATGGGTGTTTTTTTAGTTTAGTTTTAACTATTTTATTTAATCAAATGTACATTGACAGTATACTTGTGAAGGTTTACATTGTATAAAGATTTTTGTCTTTGATTTAATATTATGTTAAAGTGCGATGTCGACAGAACCAATATAGGAGGAATGTAACTTCTAATCCTACCTACATATTACTTAAAATCAATAGTTGACAATAACTCAGTTTTTTGTTACTCCTTTAAAGTAGCCTTTTTTCAACTCTTCAGGTAGTTTTTTGGAAAGTAAACAATAGACAAGAACGAGAAAGAAATATTGCCACTGAACGTTGCGCTACAATACAAGAGGCGAGAGCAGGACGAATGTCGTGAGAGTGAATATCAATACAACTCTAATTGTAAGAAAAAAAGGACTTCCGGTTTTCTCCATATTTTTTTTCTGCTCGGAATTAGTGGCTGTGCCGATTGAGATATAAGTAGGTACATATATAGGCTAGAACAGCTCAATGGTATTTACTTACTTTTCAATGGTATTGGCTCTATTACAGCTCCTATTAATTTCATTTTAGTCTTCAATTTTCTATATGACTGTACTTTTTTGAATAAAACTATCAATAAGGTCCAATGGTTCCCATAAAAAAGGTCCTACGGGCACATTCAATATAATATTTTAGGAAGGTCGAATGGGGCATACAAATAAGGTCCAATGGGTACGGTTGCAATAGGGTCTAATCTAGAAGGTCCAGTAGGTACCAGTCGAATTAAAAAAAGAGATCCAATGGCCGCATTGAATATAATATTTTTAGGAAGGTCGAATGGGCCCTGTAAATGAGGTCCAATAAGCACTTTTTGCTTTTGGGTCGAATCTTGAAGGTCCAGTGGGTACAAGACCCCACAGAGGTCGTTTGATCGACACAATCAGCAAAAATAAAACAGACCAAGTGCGAGTCGGCCTCGCGCACGAAGGGTTCTGTATCTTATCTAGCTAGTACCTTATAATGCCTCTTTATAGACAACGTTCGACGTGGTTTGGTTCGGAACATAAACAAACAGTTTGATTGGTTGACTTACACGGGAGAAAGCTACATAGAACTGACCGTGTGAGAAACAGCCGACGCTGTGGTCCACGCCGGCAACACGTAGCGTCTACCCTATTATGTTACGCTGCAGAGAAGTAACTTTCAGTCTTGTCCCGTTGCATAATTTTGGGGGACTTAAATTTCTCAACAAAATAATTGGGAGGCCAGTTTTTAAATTAATCTTGTGTGCAGGAAGTCCAGGAGCGCTCAGAGAATTAAGAAATTCAACGGGATAATTGGTAGCGTCATCTTGCTCCATCACTCTGTTGATAGAAGTATACTCAACTACTTATCCTTCAACATTGTTGAGTATATTCAAGTTGATTCTTGCGGCTTGGTCATTTCGCGGAGTCAAAACTGATCTTTCGCAAAGCCATTAGTTCTCATGATTTGTTATTTGATTTTGTTCACCATACACGGAAGAGATAAGTTCTTCCCCTTTTGATTAATTTCAATAGCGAGTTCTAAAACCTAACAGCGCCATCTATTGAAAATTTGCCGTAAAATATAGGGTAAAAGTCACCCACGTTAGAACTCGCAGAAAAATTCCGTTAGCGCCTTGTAAGAACGAACAGCGCAATCTATCATATTTTTAGAGAACGATTCTGTAGTGTAGAATGGAACTAAAAATACTTATTATTAAAATAATATCTCGTTTTTTAATCGATTTGGGAAAGCCAGAAGGTCGGTTTGAGATTTTCACAGGTTACTAAACCTGTTCAAGTTCAGCCGGTCAAGTGTGTGTCAGGCCACGCATTGAATAGGGATCCGTAGCAATTTTCTTTCCAGCTGAATCCCGTCACTTTTATAGGTTTTATACTTAATTCGAGCGGTAATATAAAGTATCAGCATAAGGTAAGTACATAAGTTGTGTGTATTAAGATGTCCAAGTTACTATGGTTTTTTAACTATCCCACGGGAACCCTTTAATTTTCCGGTAAAAAAATGTATCTAAAATGTTGACCAGGGATATAAGTTATCACCATGCAAAATTTCCTTGAAATCGGTCCAGCCGTTTCGGAGATTAGCCCGTACAAACAGACATACAGACAGAGAAACAAAAAAAAAATTGTTTGGTATTTTCCCTCTTTTTACATCCCCCTGACTTGGTTTTAAGCATTTTTTTTCTATGTACAGACATTCGACCTCTACAGTTTTATTATATGTATATAGATGTGTTTATATTCTGCGTATAATAGATGTGCTACAATGTATTTATTCATTCATTCATTGTTTTATTTTACTATGTGTTAACAAATACCAAAACTGATCGTAAACCTTTCATGCCCAAGTTCCCGAAACGATTTTGATGATAAATTCATCAAAATCGGTAAACTAAAGTCTTTGAGAAAAATCACAATGTAAAGTTTATCGATCGTGAATTCACACAAAAAAAGCATTGGCAAAAGGTATCACGTAAATTTGTACATATAGATGTAATTAATATATTTTGCTTTGTTACATCTGCCACAGATAATATTTATTAAAGAAATGAAAAATGTAATATTGATTAATATGGTTACTATAAAATGTTGTTAGCTGCCTACCAACCGGAGGGAGACTCTGTATACCAGGGTCGTCTGCTTGACGGACAGGCAGGCGAAGGCGGGCATTCGCACAAGCGATGCCCGCCTAATGACCCTGCCGTGGAGGCCTGCGTGCACGGTTGGCCCCGTGCACGTCGCCGTAAGGCTCTCCGTCTGGGGATTGCCCTAGTGTTCTCGGGCAATCCCCCCTTGGCGATAGCCCGACCAGTTAGGTCGGGCTAGCCCGGGCGCGTCGGTAGTGGTAGTCGCAGTGTGGACCCTATCACGCGCGCCCATAAGGGCAGGGAGAACACCGGGGGGTTTAGTGGGTAGGTCCGGCTCTCTGCCGGGAGAGCCCCACACACGCTCGTCGTCTAGCCAACGGCGAGTACGGTGCGGACACGCATTCCCCTCGAAAAAAAAAAAAAAGGGTCGTCTGCTTGGATAACTCCGTCTTATCTATTTCTGCCGCAAAGCAGTACTACTTGCATTGCTGTATTTCACTTTGAAGGGTAAAATATGGCAGTGAAATTACTGGGTATCGTGACTTTACATCTTATGTCACAAGTTGGCAACGTACACTGTGGTTCATGTGGGGGTTGCAGTTTTGCTGCGAATCTCACAAGAGCCACATGTTTATCATCAGGTGGGCAGTTTGCTTGTTTGCCAACTTAGTTGTATAAAAAAAAACCAAGGTATCAATTTATGACAAAGTGGCTGGATAGCTGCTCCCATAGCTAATTGACTAGGTGTTGGGGTGTTGATTTATAAAGAAGTGGACTGTATATTTAAAGCTGGTTTAATGACTAAAATACAAAAATAATATTAATATTCGTTGGTCAGTTAATGTGAAGCGCGAAAAGTCTAGATGCGAAGTGTCGTGGATCGCGCCAAAAATGTATCGTCGCCTCCGCTCGTAGCTGCTCGGGTGGACTCGGTAAAAACGTTTTGTTTCTTCATGATGATATGAAGTGAGTGAAGGAACATGCTCCCCCCTGTTGAAGTAATTCAAGAGATGGGTAAGGGGCAGATGTTGTTGAAACCTCTACGAATAATTCCTCTTCGAGTCATGATTTCTGCAACCCGTGAAACACCGTCTTGTCCGGGAAAAACCTTTGTGACTCGTCCTAATAACCAAAGTAGCGGAGGAAGAGACTTGTCTTTTATTATCACCAACATGTTCTCCTTTAGGTCACTCTTCGAATGATGCCACCGAGTTTTCTGCTGCAGGTAAGTGATGTATTCTTTTCTGAAGCGGTTCCAGAAGTGCTGTCTTGTAGCTTGAACTCTTTGATAACGATCCAATCTTGTAATGTTTTCATTAGTAACTCTAGGCTCAGGAGTAGATAAGAGTGGTCGACCAATAAGAAAATGCGCTGGGGTAAGCGGTGTAAAGTCAACTGGAGACGAACTTAATTCGGTAAGTGGGCGAGAATTTATAACTGCTTCTATAAGATGCAATGCGTTACTAAGTTCACAGAAAGTAAGATGTGAAATGGATAAATTGCGTCGCATAAATCGCTTAAACAAACCTACCATAGCTTCAGTAAGACCGTTAAAATGGGGGCTATAAGGAGGTGCGAATTTAAACTCGATTCCTTGTTGTGCTAAGTCTGCAGTAATATTGGAATCTCGCAAAAATTTGTATATTTCATTACAACTACCAACGAAGCATGTGCCGTTATCAGAGTATATGCTACTTGGTTTCCCTCGTCTAGCCATGAAACTGTTAAGGGCAGCTATGAACGCCTCTTTAGTTAGGTCAGAGACAAGTTCTATATGCACGGCCTTTACCGAGAAGCAAACAAATATGCACACATAAACTTTGACCAGTTTACTGCCTCTACCACGTCGGTCCGATATCAGTAGTGGTCCGGCATAGTCAACGGCACAATTTAAAAATGGAAACTCTATTTGAGTACGACATGATGGCAGCTGTCCCATGACAGGTTGTACAGATATTGGCTTACATCTAAAACACCTCAAGCATGCATGGTACACTCTTTTAGACAGATTTCTACCACCTAATGGCCAGTATGTTTGACGTATGTGCGTTAATAAAAGTTGCGGCCCAGCGTGTAACAGTTTTTTATGTTGACCTTCGAAAATAAGCTTAGTTATGTGATGTTTGCTATCTAAAAGTATCGGATGTTTAACGTCATAATTACAGTCAGAATTCAGCAGTCTTCCGCCAACACGAATAAGACCGTCTGAATCCATAAATGGAGAAAGAGATTTAAAATTATGTTTCTTAGGCAATTTACCTGATTTTATTAAGTTATATTCATCAGGAAACATTTCCATTTGTGCGTATTTTAAAATTATTAATTTAGATAATTGAATTTCTGTAGGAGTTAAGTGGTCAATATTTCTATTTGTCTTGTTACGTATATTATGTATAAATCTAAGAATATAGCTTACCACATTTTGTAAATATGTAAATGAAGAATATTTATGTAATAGTTTTGTAATTAAGTTTTCGACTTGATTTGAATTAAAATATGAACAAATTGTATCAGGAATTTTTATGTTATTTAAGTCATTTGGCATTTTTGGCCAAGTTTCTTTGTCTTGAGACAAAAAAATAGGTCCTCTCCACCACAAAGTAGAGTCGCCGATTGTATCGGCCCTCAGCCCACGCGAAACTAAGTCAGCGGGATTGTCGCGAGAAGGCACATAGTTCCACGTACTACCAGCTGTCAGCTCTTGTATCGTGCTTACTCTATTCCGCACAAACGGTTTAAGTTGCACAGCTGAAGACGCAAGCCAACATAAGACGATAGTTGAATCGCACCAAAAATATGTTTGGGCGAAAATTAGTTTTATTGAATTTCTTACTTTAGTACACAATCTCGCTCCAAGGAAGGCCCCACACAGTTCGAGTCGTGGCATGCTAGTATGGTTGATAGGTGCTACTTTATTTTTAGAAGTTAAAAGATGTACAGAGATGTTACCTGTGTTTGTTACTGTCCGTACATAAACACACGCTCCGTATGCGCTCTCTGAGGCATCTGTGAATGTATGAATTTCTACAAAGACGATTGAGTCCGATAAGACCCATCGAGGTATTTTTATTTTATTGAGATAAGGTAAGGTTTGAGCAAACTCTAACCATTTATATTTTATGTTTTCAGGTACCTCTTCGTCCCATGAGCATTTTAGTGACCAAAGTTTTTGTAAGAGAATTTTGGCTACGACTATACATGGACCAACAAGACCAAGAGGATCAAAAACTTGAGCAATGATACTAAGAATGTTTCGCTTAGTTATTTTTTCCGATAATTCTATATGTATGGAAAACTGTAGTGTATCACTTCTAGTATCCCATTTGACACCTAGTGTTTTTGAAGAAATATTTGGGTCATAATTATTAAGATCTATTGTGTTCAAAGCGTCTGACTCAGAGTGAAGACTTTGAAGAATTGCACTGCTATTGCTATGAAATTTTCGTAGGTTAAATTGTGCTGATGCTAAAACTGATTTTACTTCCTGACATAATGCTACAGTACTTTCTACACTATCGAGACCGCTTAAAAAGTCATCCACATAAAAATCTTCTCGGATCGCTCGCTTAGCATCTTCAGATGATGCATGATCAGCGAGACGAACCAGACATTTCGTAGCTAAATATGGAGCTGAAGCTGTCCCATAGGTAACGGTATTTAAGGTATAACATTTTAATGTTTGAGAGGAGTCAGCACGAAACAGAATTTTTTGTAAGTGACGTTGGCTCGGATGAATTTCAATAGCTCGGTACATTTTTTCTATGTCAGCTGATACAACGTACTTATGTTGACGGAATCTAAGTAAAATTGAAAACAAATCCTGTTGAACTGTAGGCCCCACCATTTGTATGTCGTTCAACGAATAACCTGTAGTTGTAGTAGCGGAAGCATCGAACACTACTCGAAGTTTGGTAGTGGTACTCTGTTCTCTTATTACACCGTGATGCGGTAAGTAATAGTCATTTTTTTTCAAATGTAGACTCAGACATGTGCCCTAATTCTAAATATTCCTTTAAGAAGTTAACGTAATTTTCTTTATATTGAAGGTCACGATTAAATTTTCGCTCTAATGATAAGAATCGAACCTTAGCCTTTTGATAAGAGTCACCCAATATCTCTGGAGACTGTTTAAGGGGCATGGTTACTATGTAACGACCTTCTTTATTACGAGACGTGGTGAGATCAAACTTATCCTCACATGCACGTTGCTCTTGAGTAAGTGTATTTTTAATAGGAATGGAGTCTAACTCCCAGAACTTATCAAGACAGTGGGGTAAAGTATCACTTAAAGATAAATGACAAAAAATGGTCGGTTTAGGTTGTGATATACACCCAGATATAAGCCAACCAAGTTTTGTTTCGTACAACTTAGGCTGATGCTTACCTAAATCTATTTTATTTGAACTAAGAATGTTCCAGAAGATTTCAGCACCCACCAAGAGGTCTACCGCCGAAGGTATGTTAAAAGATGGATCGGCAAGGCGCAAACCGGAGGGTATAGGTATATGTTTTATATTTATAAATGATGCTGGTAAGTAATTAGTAATTTGAGGTAATATTAAGCATTGTAAATCTACTCTATAGTCACCTTTGTAAGACTCAACAACGAGTGAGCAAGATTGTGTACTACGAGAAGTAAGATTATTGATACCTGTAATAGTGGAACCAGTGGCGGCTCGCGGCAATCGCAGCTTACCACACAAGCTCTCGGTTATGAAGTTGGAGGTACTACCGTTATCCAGCAACAGCCGAGCATCATGCCGGTTACCGTCGCAATCAAGCACCTTCACCATTGCTGTGGAAAGTAAAATTTGCGAAGAGGTAGAAGGCTGTAACGGAATTGCGTCAGTTGAAAGGGCTACGCTGTTGCTAGGCAACTGCTCCGCTTGTGAAAGATGAAGTCGACTATTGTGCTTATGGTTACAAAATTTACAATGAGATAGCTTACACCTATATGCTGTATGGCCAGGGCGCAAGCAGTTTATGCAAAGATTATATTCTTTAGCTTTGTCAATTCGTGTTTGTACTGGTAAAGCCTCGAATGATTCACAATTAAAAATATAATGATTTTGATTACACAATGGACATTCCCTGTTAACTTTTTTATATGACGAAGGATCCTTTGTTGAAACAATAAATGATTTATTTTTCTGAAAGTCGACCTTTTTTATTGTTTTATTGTCTTCTAATGTTTCTAAAAGATCTCCCCTATTATTTAAAAACAACAAAAATTGCTCCAACGTAGGATAATCAGTTAGTGTACTTTTGTGTTCTTCCCAGTGACGTTTTGTTTCTTCATGATGATATGAAGTGAGTGAAGGAACACTAGGCTTTCATTCGATTTTACAACTTTTTACGGCGGAAGAAAAGCGTAGCGAGACTCATGCATCGCTTTGTACATGTTATGTTTTTGATGGGATATCTATTACGACATTAAAGTCGCTAAGGGGGACATAAAGCCTTATACTTCAAGATACAAGGCTCAAAATAGCACTTCGTATTCTATACAGGATAGCATTAAACTCGTTTCCCGTGCACCTATTAAACTCCGGAACACCACAACTTTTGTATTTGACAACAACTCTGACCGGGAAGCATCGGCTAATGGCTTTTATTTTAATATGAAAAGTTTGCGTCGCTGCAACTTAACACTGGGGTGTTGTTATACGACCATTTATTGATTTTGTATGTTATATGTTATTATACCAGAGAGATTTGTTCGAAGTCATCTGCGCTCACAGTCATACGACGCGATTTCTAAGTAAAGATAGATAGATATGTATTTTGATTTGAACAAAGAAGTATCCAGATCATCTTGAGAGTATTAGGTCTACATGAGAGTATTGTCTTGTCTTACTGGTAAGTTTACTGGGATTAAAATTGCCAGTAATCTTACTAGTACGTTTATTGGGAAGGAAACGCCCAGTGGTTCTACTGGTAAGACTATGTGGTAAACAACTGGGAACAGGGGAAAAACTAATAACAAATAAATGAAATTATTGACGTCTGACGACACATGAATCTAATTTTCCAAAAATGTAATTAAAAATGTAATAAACAAAAATAAGCAATGTATTATTTAAACCTGTTGGTCTTATTACAAAACCTGGTATAAAGTTAGCCTTGGTTTAAGCCTAGTGCGCTCTCACTTGTGTTAATATAATATATACAGATAGAGACAGCGTCAACTTAGTCCTGCTTTAAAACACGACTAAGTTTAGACCATGTTTTGTAATAAAACGGTGTATGTACAATAGTACATACACCTCAACCATAAATAACACGTATGCAAATACAAGTAAACTGAAAAAAAAGTGACTCTACATCTGTTCGAAAATTTGGAGAGCCTTCCCGAGTAGAACAGACAAGAAACTCAGGTCAAATTTTTTTACCAAAAAGGCAATTACTTTTAGACATTTGTACAAAAGTAATCAACACAAGCGTGACGGTAAATATTAGATCCCGTATAGCGAGGAGGGCGCTTAAATATTAATACCCAGTTAGCTGGAGTCCCCGGAGGTATATTGCCTTGATTCATTCTCGCTTATTTGATACCTGGCCTTAATTTATAAATATTTAGATACTAACAGCCGGTTGCACCAAGTTTTACGTTTTACGATTTCGTAAAAAGTAATAACTTAATACCCAAAAATGGGTCGTTTCACTATTAAATATATGATTTGCGCCATACTCGTACATTTAACCTTTTTAAACGCAAAGGCTTAAATAAAACTACTTAAGAAACTAGATTGTGGTGCAATTCTCACATATTTTTATTGTTACTTTTACGAAATCGTAAAACGTAAATTTGGTGCAACCGGCTGTTAGTCTATATTATAATTTTTTTAAATAAATAAAATCATTTGGGTAGCTTGTTCTCGCTAATACATAAGCTGGTATATAAACATCAACGATTTTTAATTCTCACGAAAAGCGAATGGAGGGAGAGGCCTTTGTGTCTTGGCTGAGATGATGAATTAGATGACTGATGGTGAAGACCTTTTTTCTCGGAAACGTCAGGGCTATCAAACTGGAATTTATATAAACTAGTCTCTTACAGCTGTGAAAAAAACGCGACTAAAAGATATAACCGTTTATATCGGAGGACCTGAAAGTGGAATAATCCGCATATTTTCTACATTTTTGCGGTTTACAAGGGAATCGACGCATAAAGGGTACTTCCCCATGACCTAGAATCATGAAATTTTGCAAAAAGCAAGGTCTTATAGCACATGCAAAGGGCAATATCTGAAAACCAATAAATATGTTTTGGCAAGAATTACTAACATTCACTGAGATACAACCTTGTCAAAACGCACCTCGCATATCGCCATCAAGAAATTGTTTTCCCACAGACTGAAAAAATATATAAATCCCAGCTTCCACGAATTAATGTGTGATGTAGTGAATATTATTATGTTGTAACATCATTCTCTGTGTTGTATTAGCCATAACAATGATTTAACTGTGGTATGAAATGTAAGTGTAATAAAATAAATAAATAATAATAATAAATAATGTGCATAGTTAAGAACTTACGAGTATATACTTGGATAAGTTCTTGTAGAACCCTTGGCACGATGTCAGTTTTTTTAGGCTACCCATAGTGCACGCGATGCACTCGTAAAAATTAGTCATAAGCCATACTTGAGTGTTCCGCATGTATATTTATTTAATATTATTATTTTTGTTATAGCAATAGCTTTAATTAGTATCGCGTAGTTATGTATTTACTTTCAAATATACCTAGTATTAAATTTAATGGGAATTTTGATTTAAAATTTTGATTATTATTTTATTTAAGAAAATTTTTAAAAACGATAATTACCTATTAGGTTTTAAAATGTAACATTACACAAGATTTCTATCAAAAAGACCTTTCCGAGAATAAGAAATGATAAATATATAATATGTTCTAGTTATCGACCGATTAAAAGTTGGCATGTCATTTCATCGCATTGAACGTAAGTGATTTTTTGCTTATCTGCACGAATAGGCAACGCCCTAGATTTGATCGGCCCCACAGATATTAAGACCCAATTATCCTTTTTTGAGCAATTCTCCCTCTTAATTAGGGTATTTTAGGGCGACCCTATAATACACAAATTAAACTAGAATTAATACATGCGTAAACCTTTCCAATAGCGAATACTAATTTGTACAAAAACAAACAAGCAAAAGTGCGAGCAATATTCCACACTATAGTTGATCAGCCGTGACTTGTTGACACCGCCTGTAGTATTATATTATCTGTGACACCGCCGAGTTTTCATGAAGCTGTTTTATGCACGCCTTCGATGTAGTAATTTGGATTTAAGTCGCAGCGCACGTCCATACCGAGCATGGAGGTACTGCTTTGCAGCCCCAGTCGAAGAGCAGGAAGGGATAGGAATGGTGACGTTTTTGCCGAGGCCACGCACACCAGGGTTTTCTTGGCATTGAAAGCGACTAGGTTTTTCACCGACTTCTAAAAATGGAGGAGGTTTCTCAATTCTACGAGTACCGTATATATATTTTTTTAATGTTTTTTCGCGGACAACTTCGTCGTTTATGAACCGATTTTAATGATTCTTTTTGTATTCGATAGAGGATACTTCAAGAGTGGTCTCATGGTCACCAAAGTTAGGATCTGATCTGATTGGACCCCATAAAATAGAGGGAAACCCTCAAAGTTTTAGGTGTGTCCAACGTGTTTTGTGTGTATGTTACGCGATTACTCCGCCAATTGTGGACTGATTTTCAAAATTCATGTTGTATTCGATGGAGTATACTCTATGGTATACTCCTGGGGTGGTCCTAAGATGACGCAAGTCAAGATCTGATGATGGGATCTCATGAAACTCGAGGGAAACCCTAATTTATCAGCTGCTCACCGAAGGTGAGCTTGTATTAAATTAGGGTTTCTTTCACTAAAAAGATTCTATTCACTAAAAAGTTAAAAATAATTAATATTTTACAAAAAATAAAAACCGACTTCAAAAATACTGAAAAGTTTAGAATAATATAAGAATAGGTACAGACAATATCACACTTCTATATTGAAGTCGGTGACATATTTTTAAGACTTTCTAGGGGATTCTCGTTTGGCACCGACTTCAATATAGAAGTATGATGTCTGTACCTATTCTTATATTATTTTAAACCTTTCAGTGTTTTTGAAGTCGGTTTTTCTATGCCTCAATTTAATATGAGGTCCGAGATCAGTAAAAGAAATTCGCCTTGCCTAATTTGATATTCAAAACTGGTAGGTATAAAAACTTTAATGTAGACTTCTTTGGCAATGTTCCCATATCGCAAGTAGTATTCAGGTATTTGTTGAGTTCCCAGAAGTGGCCACGCGCACCCTAATATACAGATTTAGAGTTTCAACTAAAGCAATAACTCTTATTGAACGCCTCAAAGAGCGTAATTGTTTCACTATGTCAGGTATTAAAACATATGGGAACGGAACATTCGAACTATTCTTAAAATGTATGTAATTTATCAAGCAACTTTTTAAAGCCGCATTGGAAGAGGGCGATTTTGGCAACACACACAAATAATTAAACTATGTTGGCGCTGCCAACAAAGCATTTGTGTAGTGTACAACGAGGCATACACAAAATATTAATATAAATGTGAATAGAAATTTGAAAAAAAAAATCAAATTACCACCAGTATGCTGACGACCTTCAGTTGTATGCTCAAGCTAGTGTTGATGAAATTGGCGTAGCGATAAAAGCCCTCAATAAAAATCTAGCCAGGATTTCGGCCTGGTCGCAGCGTTATGGTATTTCGGTAAATCCGGCTAAGTGTCAAGCAATTATTCTGGGGAGTACACATCAGTTACGAAAAATTTCGCTTGCCAACTTACCCTCGGTAATTCTTGACAATACAATCATTACATATAGCGACCAGGTTAAGGACCTTGGCCTTATTATTGATAGCTCCTTGAGCTGGGTTCCACAGGTGGCCGATATCAGTCGCAGAGTAACAAATACTTTGAGATATTTATATCGCTTTAAAAACTTCCTTCCAATTCCGACCAAAATTCTGTTGGTACAAACACTTATTTACTTTAAATTAAGTGTAACCTTATTGCAAGCAGTATGAACTAATATAGAGACTTGACCAACTAATTAAAGACATGCAAATTAAGTAACTATTAAAAAATAAATATTGTAAATATTGAAACGAACTTGATTATTATATATTTTAAAAACATGATTGATGTATTTTGAAAACATAAAAACCACATTATTAATATTTTGTCTGTGTATGTGCTTTAGCAGCAATGACAGCCTGACACCGCCTAGGCGTTGAAGAGATCAAATTATTGCAGGTTTCAATCGAAATCTGCTCCTATGCTTTTTTAAATGCCGTGTTAAGTTGATCCCGTTACTTGTACTCGTACGTTTTTTTGCCACTATTTTGTTCACACGGTACCAAGAGTTTTCGATCGGGCTAGTATCGGGACTGTACGGTATCCAATCTTAAGCTGTTAGTGATTGGCTCCTAAGAAATTCTTTGACCACTGCTGAAGTGTGCTTGGGATCGTTATTGTGTTGAAAAGTCCATATCATCGGCATAAGGCAACATGGTTTCTCCTAAAATATTCTTATATTGAAAATTATCTATGTTACCTTTTTTTTTAATAGGTCCCACACTGTGACCAGAAAAACATTCCCAAACTTTGATATTACGCCTTTTATGTTTGACTGTTCTCTTTGTGTACTTTGGATTTATTTCTTTTTTGGAGGAATGCCTCACGTAAACTCTTCCATCAGAGGTAACCATATTAATTTTAATTTCGTCTAAAAAAATATACTTCTCCACTGTCGTTCAGTCTAGTGTGCATTTTTTTGCATTTTTTGTTCTGATATTTTCCTTCTTTAAAAGTGGGACTTTACGAGAAATTCTTCAAAACAAGTTTGCCTCACATAATCAACCGTTCTTACACACACTCCTCTAGCTAGACCCCTCTGCACCAAATACTTCTAAACGAACAACTTCTCATCCTTTGAAAAGCTCTTTTTTAGCCAACAATGCTATTCTTGAGTCTTCTCGTGGGGTTGTTTTTCTTGGTCTAGGTTTCCTAGGCACATTTATCCGTAGTATTAAACTTATTTAAATGCCGGATAGCTTTCATAACCATATCTTTAGAGCATCGCAAGTGATCTACAATTTTCCTGTGTGACCAAACCTTGTCATAAAAATTGAGAATTATCTTCCTTGTAGAAGGTTCGCAACTTTTGCTGTTCCCATATTAATTCAGTTTAAATTTCACAATCAAACATAAAGCAATGTTGAAACTGAGCTTGTTCTTGCGCATCACGAAAATTCGCGGCATAATAGAAAAAATAAAAGTGCTCCTTTTATTTTTATTTTACATTTCCAACATGAAACACGCACTGTCTTTAATTAGCTGACCAGCGGCAAACGCATGGAAAAAGTTTGTGTTACATTTAAAAACGGAATTAATCTAAACTATTGCTAATATTTTTTTTGCTGTCCTCATTTTAAAAATACGACGTCAGTGCAGTGTAAAATAACAATTCAAATGGAATTGATACCTATCTTGGGTATCTAAATATCATTTATTTTGTTGTATGTGGTTAACATCAAGGGTGTCTTTAATTATGTGACCGCCACTGTATATTTTGTATGTGTGAGTGTGTGAGTATGTGCGTGTATGTAAGTATTTTCTTTTAATATTCCAATTTTTTTCTTTTATGCCGCCATCTATTTTCTCTGCTTGGCCCAATGGTTGACTGGTAGAGAGCGATGTTCATCGCTAAGTCCGCCATATGTACAAACCTATTGTAACATGGAAGTATAAATAAATAAATAAATAAAAATTCATAAAAGATACATAAAAATTGAAAATGTCACTGAAAAATGATAAATAGTACACGCAATTGAATGGCAAACAATCATCAGGTTTCTTCGACCATTACGCCACCGAACTCCTCAGTTTCTTTGCACATAAAGGGAATTTCTTGGCCTTCATCTTCCCCAAATGGTAAGTGACGATAAGGTCAAAGATGACTTCACCTGATTCCTCAACAACTGAGGAACTGGATATCTTACCTCTATTTATTGGAATACAACAATGGTATAACATTGTTATTATAGCGTCAGACTTAGGTAAGGAAGTGTTAGCTAGCCAAGCGAGTTCAGAAGCCCTACCACCAACCGAATCGAGCAGAAAACTTCTGCCCCTAAGGGGAATCGCTTCCCGAACCTCCAGATACCGGATAATCTCAACAACTAGGACACAGAGGTGGCTGAAATTCAATTAAATGTTGTGCTCGCCGTGAACGAACACTGTATTGGTCGAATTCAGACGAGTGAGGGCTTCGTATTCGGAGGAAACCAGCATTTCGATTCCAGTCAGACGGTGCAGAGAAAATGTGCAAATGTACTCACTGAATTCGGATCTGGATTAAATTTATTTCAGAACTTTGCCTCGCTATTCCCTTTGCTTTCCCACATCGACGCAGAGAAAAAAATTGGACAAGTGCGAATTAGACTCGCGCACTGAGAAATTGAGAATTCTATACAAACTTCTTTAACTTTCTAACTACGTACACATTTCCTGTTTTTAGATTATTTACTTAATATGTACCATAAAACCTTGTTCCTTGCTAAATTTCATGATTCTGGCTAACGGGCAGTACCCTATAAATATTGATTTCCTTGCGAGTGTTGAAATATAGGTTTTTGTCGGTATAAAGGGCCGTATCTTTTTTGTTAGATTTTTTCACAGCTTCCAGGGACTGTAAACTTGAGTATGTGGTTTTAATTTCAACTCGATACCTCCACGCTTTCCTGATATAAAGGTTTTTGACAGACAGACAGACAGACAGACGGGCAACGAGGTGATCCTATAGGGGTTCCGCTTTCTCTTTAGGTACAGAGCCGTAAAAAGAAGATCGTCAGATCTAAAGAAACATTGATGTTTCGTAACATTTTTAATGTTAAAAGTACCCAAAATTAGGTAATTTTTTTTGAAATTGGTAAATATTGAAAGTCTGACGTTTTGAGCTGTCATTCAATAACCACTTTCCGTTGTCATCTTTCACTTGAGCTAAGCCACCATATTGTTCTGTAATCAGTAAATCTATTTGCATCATATTACTGTAACCTACAAATTACATATCTGTGTGTGTAAGAAATAAAACAGAAGATATTCCAGAATATTGAAATTTTTATTTCAATCATCCACCACTGCACAGGCAAGACTCTGCACTCCCAATTTTTAAGTCGCGATACCCTTAAGGTCATTTTAATCTTACAAACATCCTATTGCTGAGCACAGATCTCTTCTGAAATAAGGAGCAGTTGGCCTATTACATCTGCTGGCCGAAAGGGCAAAAAAGAAAACAATTCCCTACACTAGGGATTTGTTTTCTTTTTTGCATAGGTGTCTACTCGAGGGAGACTTGGTACTAGAGTGGTCTTTGCGGATGCCTTACCTATTTCTGCCGCCAAGCAGCGGTGCTTGCATTGCTATCTTCCGGTTTGAATGGTAAGGCAGGGCAGTGAAATTACTAGGTACTGTGACTTGCTGTATGCCACAAGTTGGTAACGTACATTGTGGTTCTTGTGGGGATTGTAGATTAGCAAATCTCACAGGAACCAAACGTACTTCAGGCCACTTGCTATCAGGTAGGCAGCCTGCTTGTTGCAATTGTTCTTCTTTCATCGAGGGTAAAAATATTGTATTTAAGCTTTTTATTTTAGAACATATCCTGTGAAATATGACATTATTATTTATTTCGGTATTTATTGATTATTTATATTTGTAGAACATACATATATTATTTTTATTTGTTTCATTAGAATTTGATTAAGTATATCCATTGCATTTTATCTTTCCCGCATTTTATATTTTATCACCTAACACCCAGTGAGGTTGGCTGGAAGAGATCTCTTTCAGAGATAAGTCCACCTTTGTACATGTCCTATCTGTTTTTTGTTTTCCAGTGAATGTTTTATGTGCAATAAAGAATATATATATTCTTTTGACATTTAGAGGTGAGTTGCCAGTCCTCTGGGGTCGAGGAATCCAGGTAAATTTCGTTTTAGTATTAGGCCTTACTGTCACTTACCCCAGGTGAGAAGCACAAGAGAAAGTATAGCCTACAGATGCCCTAACTCTTCGTGGAGCACTTAACGAGTTAAGTTTGTAGGGATCGCCTTAAGCCAATTCTTTGCGAATTCGAAAGAGAATCTTTATTTTTCCTTTGAGTTATATTTAGTCGACGTCGATGCGGTAACAGCCAAGGGGTGACTTACGAGCTCGTTACCGTAAGACGGTAGCGTCTACAAATTAAAACATTGAGCATGTCTTATTTTAAGGTGAAACTTTTTAAATTATAAGTATCTCTCTTTATATCTAGGTTCTCGACGATATAATATTTTTAAATGAAACACATTTGCCCGAATTTGTGTTCGTAGATTTGGCTTTAATCATTATAAAGCTCCGCGTTATGAACGCATTTTAATATTCGTGGTCACGGGGTGGGCTGTCATAAAGTGGAGAACAACATTATTTAAACTACAGTCATGTCGAGCTCATGGTGTTTATGAGTCTGTGGACATTCTTGCCTTATGATAATATTAAAACATGATTAGAATATTTTAAATAGATATGATTATTGGCGTACATATCTTTCGAAGAGGGTGGAATACTCCAACCATCATCTTTTGAAATTCGGACGATTCTTAATTTCAAAAGCTTCGCGTAGCAGCCTATGGATGCATCATAATGGGATGAAATCTTTAGCAAAGATCTGCGTGTGCGGTTTATTAAGTAAATAAAATATAGGTATTATAGTTTGTAAATAATTAAAATGTTTAAAATCAAATAGACGCACATTAATCCGCAATGTTTAGAAAAAGTAACTTTTTGCTAATTCAAAAAAACCCCGCTAAATGTTGACGCGCCCGCCATTTTGGTGACGATATTGAGTTTCTGTCATTGAACATTCAGGTTATTGCATTATTGTCCTTGTTCTGAGACTCAGTGCCGTCCATGGACTAATGGTGCCCTCAGAAAACCCTGGCTGATGGGTACGCATTTTTTATTTTGTTTTTAGGGTCCGTAACTCAAAAGGAAAAAAATTCATAATAACAGCTCATATGCGTCCCAATCGAGGGGCTCGAGCCTACCCTATGTTAGAGTGTTAATAGGCCATAGTAAACCACGCTGGCCCAGTGCGGATTGGTCGATTTCACATACACCATTGAATTTCTTCGCAGATGTATGCAGGTTGCCTCACCATATTTTAATTCACCGTAAGAGCGTCGGTAAATGTACATATGAAATTCGAAAAACACATTGGTACATAGCAGGATCGAACCCCGGACCTCCCGATTAGAAGGCCAGTGCCGAGTCCACCGCGGCACCGACACTCCTCTTCAAATTCTCATACTCCTGCAACTCTCATCCTTTGTTGTTTCTGTCCATTTGTCTGTCAAGACCTTTTTTCTCGGAAATGCGTAGAGATATCAATCTGAAATTCATACCAAATACACGGATCTTCTGTCTCTTTCAGTATTAAAAAAAAATATACTTGCATCAACGATCAAAAGGTATGACCATTAATGTCGCATATTTCTGCAATTTTTTCGATTTCATAAGGAAATTAAAACCTGAGGGTACTTCCTGTTGATTTGGCAAGAAGCAACGTTTTATAGCGCATATTAAGGAAAAAATCGGAAAACCGTAAATATATACGTACAGCCGACTTCAAAAGTAGATAAGCATTTTTGGCAGATTTAGTACCATGTCACACAAACTATTCCTTTTATTTAGTATGGTTACACATGCATTGTTAATAGTTGGTGCACTAAAATGGTTATCTACGAGTACTTTTGAAGCAGGCTGTACATAGTTTGAAACTTATTTGCTTAGATAAGTTTGTATAGAACTCTCGGTGCGCGTGTTCAATTCGCACTTGGCAGGCTTTTTTTAGTTATCTTGTTATCTGTTACTATTGTTGTTAAATTTTGCTGTTATTTATTGCCATGTTTGAGTTAAATTTCGCATAAAGTTTTAAAAGAGTTTCAGTTCGATTTCGTCAGCCGAGCTCCTCAAACAGCGATAAACTCTACACTCCACCCATAGACTCTACCGCAATGTCTCTACCTTTTTTTATTGCAATTAAGTTGGCAAACAAGCAAACTACCCACCTGATGGTAAGTGGTGACAGTCACCTATAATACATGTGGCTCCTGTAATATTCGCAGCAAACCTGCAACCCCCACAAGAACCACAGTGTACGTTGCCAACTTGTGACTTAAGATGTAAAGTCACGGTACCCAGTAATTTCAATGCCATAATCTTACCCTTCAAACCGGAACACAGCAATGCAAGCACTGCTGCTTTGCGGCAGAAATAGGTAAGTAATCTACCTAAATCCTAAACCGCCTGACCTAGTTTAAGCGATACCTATGGCTTTTCTAAGCATTGCAGATGAATTTTCAATGAGTAACTTATTTGGTGATCTAATTTGAATACGCCTGAAACTGGTTAAATTAATATTTAACGAGATAACGTGCCTGTTTGCCCACGGTACGCGCTGCCTCCTTGAGTGCTAAATATTCCTCGGGCTAACAACTAGGATCCAAGTTACAGGAGAAAGCGTTGATGAGACATAATCCCGTGGGAGTCGTTGATAGATAGATTAATACTTTATTGTTCCAAAAAACAGAAACAATAACATAAAAACTCTAAAAACTAAATTTTACTTTTGAAATCCCGGAACCCAGCGGATATATCCATACTTGCAAAACGCCCTCACCCTAAATTTCAACTCCCTTGTCCAATTTCTGATCATTAATTATAATGAGATGTCAATTCACTTACAGTTTATACATACACTTATTTATACAGCAAGTTTTCCGCTGAGTCTGGGAAGGTGAATTGTTGAAACATCTGTCACGATCACGATTCCCGCCCGAGGCGAAATGTTTTCTTTGTTCATTCATTAATTTTTCAATTAATTTAGTATTTTGAAATAAAATACAAAGTTGCAAATATATAATTAGTAAGTTTGTTTTATTCTTTTAACCAATTTGCAAGAAATCTGTAATGTTTCTAAAATGGATGTTGATACATTTATTAACAGTCAATCAAGACTACTTTGACTTAACAAAGTTTAAAAGCGATCGATTTCCGCACGAGGCAATTTTTTCTTTTTTTATATTTATTCATTTTTAACAGGTAAATTAAAAAAGAAAAAAATACAAGAGAAAGAGAAAGTCAGATACAAGATAAAAACATACAAAGTCATTCAATATTGTCACCTCTCCTATGACTTGAACCATACAGCAAGATGGCGGCGCTCTAGGTAATTCGCGAAAGGGAAACGTCACCGGGAATTAAAACAGAATTATGCGCGGTTAATTATGATTTAGGGCGGATAATTTTTGTCGCCGCTATGTGAACGGCCTATAATGTTGCTGAGGTACTTTGTGGGTCGTTAGTGGGATGTTCGTGTTTTGTGGTACCTTTCGTTTACAACGAGAAAGGTTTTGGCCTCAGTGGGACTACGCGGAACCACATTTCCTTGCTGTCCTACTAGTAGGACAAAGTAGTGGGACTACGTGCAACAATCCGGTGTAACCATTGAACTGATAGAGGCCCTGGGTTCGATTTCCCAATAGGGTCAGAAGTTTTATACTTGATTTCGTTTGTGGTATGGCTTTTGAGTCCACCTGGTTGGCTACCACCGTCTTATCTAATGTAATGTTTTTTATATGTGACTTTGCATTTTCTTTAAAAATGCCAAGTAAATTGAAAAAATGACGAATAAATTAATAAAGAAAAAATATCGTCTCGGGCGGAATTTAAACCCGCGTCTCCAGTTTTCTTTATTGATTTATTCATCCTTTTTAATATAATGAACACCACGGTTTGGTTGGCACATATTGTGTAATCTTCTGATAGAATTTGCAATAATATGATGGCGGTATATCATAGATAGAGCGTCTAATTTCAGCCTTCAATGCTTTGGTGGTAGCGGGTTTGCTGGCATAATCCGGCGATTGAACCTTACATAACTAATCTAAATCATAAGAACGTGGCGGCCAATTCTGGTCACTAAACCGTGAAATGACACTACCAGAAGCGAACTAGTGCAAGAGAGTTAACCTTTTACGGGCAGATGTCATGTGACAGCGTCCTGCTAAAACCACGTGGCGCAAAGAGCAATATCTTAAAGAGTCCTGTAAACGATCAAATTTGTTTGTCAGAATATGTGTTTGACAAATTGATTTGTTCGTATAAGGCAATGTTTGATGCGTTTGACAAACAAACTACTATGAAAGATACAAAGTTTGTCAAGCAAATTAGTCAAACAATTTTAATCGTTTACAGGGCGCTTCTGGAGCGTCGGTGGCGCTGTGGACTCGGCACTTGCCTTCCAATCGGGAGGTCGGAGTTCGAGACTGCCATGTACCAATGTGTTTTTCGTTTAGAATTTCATATGTACATTTGTCTGACGCTCCTACGGTGAAGGAAAACATCGTGAGGCAACCTACATACATCTGCGAAGAAATTCAATGGTGTATGTGATGTCGACCAATTCGCACTGGGCCAGCGTGGTTGACTAAGGCCTAATCACCCTTACATAGGGTAGGCTCGAGCCCCCCGGGGGGACGTATATGAGCTGTGATGATGACAGGGCGCTTTACAATTACCTAAGACAAAAAACTGCGATATTATAAGCACCTTCATCAGTCACTGTAATGTATAACCCAGCCATACTCAAACTTTTTTTTTCTTGGGCCACTTTCAGATTTCAGCTGTGTCGCGCGGGCCGCTACCTAATAAATCACAACCTGTTTTTTAGGCGTTACTAAATAAAACCTATTTGGCCTTATTCATAAAAAATATTTAAGCAATGTTTAAGTTAAATAATGTTGCTGTCACTTTCAATCTCATTACAAAAGAAAGGACATCAAAAGAGACAGCAACATTACTTAACCAATTATGTTTAATTGTTTATTTAAATCTTAGTGAGAATGATGATAATGGTGTTAATTCTGTTGGCATTTGTTGAAATAGACTAAACTAAATTTAGTTTTAGTGCTGTCAAATCGTGTTTTTTGCTCGAAAATTTTAACTGAAAACACAATTTGACAGCACTAAAACTAAATTTAGTTTAGTTTAATCGAATTAGTGCCAACAGAATTGCCACCATTGGGAACATTTTTTAACAATTTCATCTAGATCTGGCTTGTAATTAAGGTCAGGCATTATTATCCAATATTCGGCGTACTCCTTTTCTCTTTAAGTGTGTTCAACGTGTGCAAGCAGTGCCCTGCGCTGCGCTTAGGTTTTGGAAATGTTGTAGATATAATGAAGATCTAGGTTTGTACGTTTTGATTTTGAATTAATATTGTTCAGAATATAAATTTTTAGCATCTAAACATCTGTATTTTAGCAAAACGTACAAACATAGATTAAGGTATACTGAATCTAATGAGACCAAACGTGTCGTAAAGGTTTAGAGGGGTAAAACCGTTATCGCCCGAAACAAAATTTTGAATAAGAAATGTAGGCACTTGCCTTGGAATTTCAACTCTAAGCGGTGTGCAATGAACTGCATTTTTGAAAGTGCACACGCGTGTCATAAATTGGCACTTCACAGTCCTCTTAATAATCCCGCGGAATTTAGGTAGGTAATTTAGGTATTTTAATAGGTAATTGGCTGTCGTTCATAGAATTTGAAGCTACAACAGGCGGGCCACTTTCAAATGCTTGGCGGGCCGCATGCCGCCCGTGGGCCGCAGTTTGAGTATCGCTGGTATAACCTATCAACAAAATACTACCCTAAGTCTAGCAAGATATTTTGTTGTTAGTGAGTAGGTATATAGCAAATCTTCCGACAGAAATGTCAACTCAGTAATTGATACAAACTACGCAGACCAAAATGCACCACCCGTCCACCCTAAAATCGCACGCGACAAGGGAATATCAGTAATTAGTACCACACTAACATGCACATACTAAATTCGACGCGTTTAACCGTTCTACACGGCATCTTCAGAATGTTGTCACCTTTACTGCACTCCAACGCCTGCCATGATACCATTAATCATAAGATATTTTGTTTCATAAGTATGTACATGAT
The DNA here is from genome assembly GCA_963935595.1 of Schoenobius gigantellus. Lineage (NCBI taxonomy): Eukaryota > Metazoa > Arthropoda > Insecta > Lepidoptera > Crambidae > Schoenobius > Schoenobius gigantellus. Next base: position 32,719,291 of record OZ012554.1, read on the forward strand.
TCTCAAATGTAGGATACATTATAAATCAATAAATTTCAATATTTTGCTACAGAAAAACTTGTTTTATTTAAACTTAAAATTATTGTGTTCCCACAATAATAGGTAAGACTGACCTAGTTCCTCAGTTGTTAAGGAGTCCAGGTTAAGCTCATTTTTATGTTCGGCCTTATCGTAACTTACCATCAGGTAATATGGAAAGCGAACAGCTACCCTCTTGAGTGTAAAAAAAAACTATGTTATTTGTAGATATTTTTATTTATTTAAACTTTGTTGCATCGTAAAAATAATATGTAAATGGTGACTTAATGCCATACTGGATTATTTACTAGTAAACCATTGGATCCACTAGATTTCAAGTGCCAATGCACAGCTTATCCTCATATAATAATAATGTTACTGAAACTTAATATACTATGCTAGAGTTATACTAAGCTGAAATGACGCACCCCACTACCGTACTTACGCACTCGAGCAAATTTAAAATGTGGACGCACACAAAAACCTTTCATTGCAATTGGTCGTTCAGTTACCGGCTAGAATAAACGGATTTGTTGTCCAACTAGTCATATTATCTGTAAACGTACGACAGAGCGGACGAGTGGACGTCTTGTTTCAACCAATGCGCCAGTGTAGCTCCATTACAGAGAGCGTTGTGAGATTTCTCACGCGACAAGTCAACTGTACAGATCCATTAGTTCACGGAGTAGTCAACGCTCTATCGCGGCCCAATATCATGGTCACAATGGAGACGCTGCGGAGTAAGGGAGAGATTTTGGTTCTCTCTGCGTGCTCTATCGGTTCTTTAAAAGAAAGTGCTCTGAGGAACTATTTGCAATTGTGCCTTCGTTACCTTTTTACCATCGCACAACCCGCCACCGCAGTAGAGTTTATCTGTATCATCTGAAACCGATTAAGTATAGTACAGTTCGGTTTCAGCGTTCATTTCTCCCACGTACGTGCACACTGGAAAGAACTCCCAGCTGCGGTGTTCTCTGAGCGATACGATATATCCAACTTCAAACGAGGCTTACAAAGAGCACTTGTCTCCAGGAAAACAGTGACTGAGCTATGCCCCTGGTATTGCAGATATCCATGAGCTGACCGATAGCAATAAAAAAAATCATTTTGTGGTTTTATGAAATCACGATGCAAGTGAAACTTTTTTTCGGATCGTATGCATTTAACTGAAAACTTTTGAAAAATTATTCTGTTTAGGGTATTAAAATCGCGTTTTTCATTTTAACTTAAATCTTTTAAAGTGAAACTTTTTACTTCTGAAAAGAAAATTATAAATGAAAAAACTAATTAATAAAAAATACAATTAAACAAATAAGCAATTAAAAATGGAATACTTAATAGAAAAACAAAAAACAGTGCTCTACACCATGATCGAACCACTGCCACACTACTAATAAGTCATTTAAAGTCAAAGATCTAACGCCTAGACCAATCTCGACTTATATGAAGTAGTGAAATTAAAGATCTCATGTTTTTGTGTTATGCGACATGCGATAGATGGATGCAAAAATTTGTGGCGATGTAAAAAAGTTTCACTTTAAAAAAACATGAAGTATAGCTATTAATACTTGCACTCACGCAACTTAATCAACTAATTAAGTAATAGGCCGCGTCATTTCGGATTAGACTAGCTTTACTCGTATATGTTATAGCAATTTTATAAAGTGTATGGCCCTCAATCAGTAAGATGCTAGTGCCTGAAATGACAGAAATAGATGAGAGGGCGGATACATACGCGCCTTTGGAGAGACGATGTCTGACTCTCAAATTACAAACACAGATTTATCCTAACGATGCTATCTGAGCCTCTAATAGGCGCGCTCGTAAAAACCCCAGAGGGAAAAGGTTTTTCAAAATAATCCTTAAGTTAACATTGACGCCATCACAAAGAAGGTTTAAGATTACTGAGTATTTTCATCCTTTATTTCGCTTATCTGTCAACAGATACTTTTTCAGCTAATGTCATCATTTGATCTATATTTTTTTGTGGAAATTAATTCTGTTTCCTAAAAAGGGGAATCTGCAATATGATCGTTTGTGCTCGATCAAAAAGTAAGAGTGATTTCAGCTATTTACTTATTGTTTGTGTAAGAATAGAATAAATTTTATTCTCACAACTTTTGTGTTGTGAGAATAAAATTTATTCTATTCTATTCTAATGATTCGATGCTTGCAATTGTTATTTAGTGTTTTATCTAGGTACACATAGAAAAACTTATTTTTTCAACTAAGACTTTTTCAGGGACTTTTTGAAGTCGAAAACTAAATTTAAAATACAGAATTCGGAATCAAACCAAAGCACATGTTTCTGACAAATAACCCGTATCTTATCTTATCTGTTACTCCTTGTATGTGCATTGCATCCAATCATAAGTATGCGATTTCAGTGAGGAGAAAATAGAGTTTACACCAATTTCACGTTGATAAGAATGACATAGTCCTTATTATTGTACGGAAACAAAGGACCGCCTCCGTGGTATAGTGATTGAGACCACAAGCTAGGGTTCGACTTCCGATGGGGTTAGAAGATTTTCCGCTTGGTTCAAATTCAAATTATTTATACAAACCAATATTATTAACAGGAAAGAGTTGACTGTTTGCTTGTTAACTCCGAAACAACTGGACCGATTTGAAAAATTCTTTCACTTTTAGAATTCAACAATATCCCTGATGAATATAGGCAATTTTTTTTCCTACGGGAATATATAAAATTCCCACGGAAAACAAAAATAATGCGGGCGAAGCTGCGCGCGGAAAGTTAGTTTACTATAAATAGGGTGACATTTCATAATTTTGTGGGTATTATTACCAGTCGATGATTGTATCGCCTACTAGCGGGTCCGGCAGACGTTGTCCTGCCCGGCGATTACAGTGCCATCTACTGGGTCCAACTGTACATAAATAAACCTTTCCTGAACCTATTCAAACACACACAGAAAATTTCGTTAGAATCTGTCGACCCGTTTCTGAGTTTTAGCGAGACAAACACACAGCGTTTCATTTTTATATATAAGAGAAGATTTAGCTATTGACTTAAAGCATGCAAATATTTCAACAATTTATTTAATAACTCTACATTTGTTTATGTTACTCGTAAATCTTGGCACCGACTTCAATAAAGAAGTGTGATTTTGTCTGTACCTATTTTTATATTATTTTTAACTTTTCAGTGTTTTTGAAGTTTTTATTTATGTAAAATATTTTTTATTTTTATATTTTTAGTGTAATAGTCATTGATTTACTACCAAACGTTTGGTAGTAAATCAATGGTAATAGTAAACCAGCTCACCTTGGGTGAGCTGTTATTAAATTAGGGTTTCCCTCGATTTTCATGGGATCCCATTATCAGATCTTGACTTTGTGACCTAGGAACCACCCCAAGAGTATACTCTATCGTCTAGAAAAAGAATTTTGAAAATCGGTCCACAATTAGCGTAGTAATAGCGTAGCATACACACAAAACACGTTGGACACACCTAAAAATATAAGATTTTCCCCTTGACTTTTATGGGATCCAATCATTAGATCCTTACTTTGGTCACCCTTGTGGTATATTCTATCAAATACAAAAATAATTTTGAAAATCCACAGTCCACAATTGGCGTCGTTATCGCGTAACACACACACACACACACAAAAAACAAACGCATCGAATTTAAAACGTCCAGTCCTCCTTTTTTGAAGTTTGTTATCGTCTTTCAAAAATCAAGTACATCTTCATTTCCTCGGAATATAGTATCATTCTTGTATCATCAATTCATCATTGTGATAATTTGTATATTTTTTTCCTCTTCTTTTCATCAGTAAGTATATTGTATATTTTCTAAATTGTATATTGTATATTGATTGTAAATCTTTACGTATATTAGGGTAATGGTATGTCAGTACATTTTTGCACCTATCATTTTAATGCCATCGGTTCATTCATACTTGGGTTGTGTGGTAAGAATCGCCTACGCCTTTTTTTACTTTTTTGTATGTAAATTTTTTAAAGAAATTGTTATTGTACCAGGATAAAGGGTTATTCGTTCATTAATTTCTTTTAATTATATAATATAGGATTGCCGTATATCTTCAATTTCTTCAACTGAATTAAAGCTCCGTTCATTATGTCAAAACAATACTAACACCATAAGAATAACTAATAATACGAGTATAGAAGCGAAACTCCCGGCCGTCGAGCGCTCAAGGCCACGTTATTTACCTACCGTTTGATTTCCGTTGAACGGAATCGCCAGTCAAGGCGCGCACCGTGTGTTTCAGGTACCTTGTGAATGTTTTCCTATTGATTATCTGATTAAGCTTTTTATAAGAATGCGTATTTACTACGTGCTGAAGTTTAATAACCGAAACTTCAAATCATCTACATCTACTTCAAATTATCTTTTATAAATATCAGACATTTGTAAATATTTCTGTTGAATTGAAACCTTTTAAATAAAAATGATTGAATACTTTAAAATTATTTTTATTATACCTACCCTAGATACAGATACCGTTTTATTCGTAATATTCATTACAAGTCAAAGCTAATACAATATAATGTATCGAGTTTCTCAAGCTGTCATTGTAGTGCAATTTTGAAACTCTGTAAGTATGGGATTTTTTTTGTCAAGTCGGGAATAATTTGAATTATGAGAAACTTTGGTACTGCTATATATATTTTTATCGACCTTTCTCACTGTTCCATATAAAATTTAAATACAATCGACGACACGACAACTCGACGACACGGTTAGCGCAGAGGTCGAGTGATCACCTACTGTGCAACGGGTCGCGGGTTCGATTCCCGCATGGGACAGATATTTTGTATGGCCTAAAGAAATTTGTTCCGGTCCGGGCGTATGTGCATATGATATTCTATGTTTGTAACTGCACCCACGACACAGGAGAAAATCCTAGTGTGGGGCGACGTTTTTTAAAAAAAAAATGAATACTTGATTAAAATTATGAAACAACAGATTTTTTTTCAAGTGAAAATGTTTGTCTGATAGTAAAAAGTGAGCTTTGGTTTTATCCATTAGTACATTCATTACTTCAACTCTTGGACTATAAACGTAGCCACGATACCTAAATTACAAACCATTTTTGTACATCGAAATTCGAAACATTTTAATGATTTTGTTCTCGAAGTGTAGGGATTATGCTCAATTAATCAAAAATAGGCAGGTTCTTATAACTACGGAATCAAAAAAACTAAAAATGTGCGTACTATTGCTAAAGATAGTCGCTCGCTCGCTACACTTGGAGTACAAAATCAATAAGACTCGGTGTATGCTCAGTTTCGCATTTAATGTAAAATATTCAGGTACCTATATAAAAAATATTGTAGTGGTAACCATACGTCCATGTGGTGACCCTAGCGGCGTCCGCAGACTACTGCGGGGCGTTACAGGGGGAAGGGCGCTGTAGGTATGCAAATAGCGGCATTTGGCGCACCCACAAAGGAGATTCGCTTCTATACTGTATTAGTTATTCTTATGCTAACACCCAGTTTCTGAAAGGCTATTCAGCGATAAAATGAACTAACAAGCTGTCAATCTAATGTTAACTATGAATTGAGTTGCTGAAAGCTAAATCAACTTATCACTGTGTTAGTTGACATAGTTGTCAAATTTATTTCAAAATTATTAAGGAAAGACCCATTTTGGGTTTCCAAAATACATATGAATAAAACAAAATATATGATTTCCGCGATGTGACCGTGTCTAAAAATATTTCTCACGAGAAATCAAATTATTAAAGATAAGTAAATTTTGTCTAACCAACGTTTCGGAAATTCAAATTGATTTGACACTGCTGTTAAGGTGACATGGATGTTAGTTGAACAATATTTTGATCAGCCTTTCAGAAACTGGGGGTTAATCTATTGAATGGTAACACGTGGTTTGGTGGGGGATAGGGCTTTTTAAGCCCGTCCGGCTAGCTACCGCCATCTCGCCTAGGTTAATCGACATAATTACAATGTCAATTACATCACTGTGCTCCGACGATTAGAGGTAATATAATAATAATAGTAAAAAATTATTTATTCGACCAACTAGGATCATTATTAAATAATAATATAAAAACATTATTATTATTTCATTCATTTTTTACAAACTATTTCATTATAACATTATTTCATTATACAAACTATACATTATAATTACAAATTACATAAAACAAACAAAAAAAAATTATATTCAATTATGAATTCAAAATTAAATTATCATGTCAAGTTAGGCATTCAATAATATAATAATAATAATAACATTAAATAATAATAAAATACAATATAAAATTAAAAATCCAGTCTGACTTTAGTCTGTAGATGAACCATCTAACAACGATTCAAGTACTGACAGTCAAAACGTTCGGAAAATGCCCTCAGGATGCTATTGGTACTAGCCCGCACCCTGCGCACCAAAGAAGTGCACCGCTTGCGCATCACTGCGTGGAAACAATCTACGAGCTCAGGGGCGAACATCCCCGATGCACTGCAATAGCGGGGTAGCCCCAAGAGCACCCTGAACGCATTGTTGTACTGTATGCGAAGGGCATCATATTGTTTCTGCGTATAATCTAACCACAGACTACAGGTATAAAGCGAAGTGCAATAGGCCCGAAATAGGGTGATTTTTACATTCTTTGAGCACCGACTAAATCTGCGAGCTATCATATTTGCTCGAATACATAATGCCCTTCGCTCTCTCTCAATATCAGCGTTGTCCTTAAGGTCCGACGTTACAAGGTGTCCTAAGTACTTAAATTGATATACGCCATTTAGAACGCAGCCTTCGAGTTTTATAGGTGGTATATTATCAAATTTCAGACACCTTCGTCGAGCCTGAAAGACCATATATTCACTTTTTCGAATATTGTACAGCAATCCATGTTTAGCAGCATATTTTTCACAGATGTCAAGCAGTTTAGACAAGCCACACACAGAGGCACTCAGTAGCACCATATCGTCTGCGTAGCTTATATTATTCATTAAAACCCCACCAATAGAGCCAGTTCCTCAGCTGCTGAGGAGTCCAGGTGAAGCTAGCTTCCACTTTCAAATTTATCGTCACTTACCATCAGGTTAGATGACCAAGAGCTTCCCTACTATGTGTGAAAAACGCCTTGGCCTTACTGTAAAAACTTACTCATTGCAAACTAAGTTTTTTTTTATACTATTAAAAATTATTAACTAAATGAGCTCTAGCTGAAAAGCCCAAAGACATTAAACAAAAAATATTTACAAACGCTCACAGTAAATAAAAACAGTGTCATATTTTTTTGACACTGGATATTGGAGAAAGTAGTGCTTCCATTTTTCCGTTCAATAAATCTCAGACGGCTAGGAGGAATACATAGAAATTTACGTGAAATTGTTGTTCAGTGTACCGCGAGGAAAGATAAATCAAGTTATCGACTATTGTGCTTAGGGTTGAAAGTTATTACGGTACGTTTAATCCCAAATATGTTGCCAAAATACTTAGTATATACTTAGTATAGGTAAAATAGTTTCTCTTTGGTTAGGATATACTGGCTAAACTCGCCTCTTTCTTCGGCATTATGGTCACTTTCCATTTTATGGGATGAGGGCTAAGGGCTAAGAGCATCTGTATGATAAACACAAGAGGAAACACTATGGTCGAGAGAATTTTAAAATTAGGTATTTGTAAAATGCTGTTGCGCTGTGTGCCCGAACAACCGAACTTAAAATACCTATAAAAAGTACACACACCCGCTTTTAAGCATCACCATTTTTTCAGGTTAACGTCGAAATATTTTAATTATGTTTTGAGTTACTTTTAAAGAATGTTAATATTTTTAACCGCGCTATTTTTGACAAAGCCAACCTAACCAAAAAATCAGAGGATTGTGAAGTAATCGTGCGCGGCGCGAGTAGGTATTTTCTAAAATGCTATCTGTTTCACACCGCTCCGCCTCCGGTCTGGCGTTTACACCACAAATACAACACGCGCAAATTCTCACGCACACAACGATAGCAGCGCGCGACTCCTCGGCGCGAGAACTCGAGATCATTATTTTACCGTTTGTAATGTTTTGCGTTGCTTAGGTATTCCTGACCGCCTTTCCGCTCGCAACTTTGCCTTCGTTATTTTCGTGAGGGAATTTTGTTTACCCGTAAGAAAAATTATTTTATAACCTTATATTACTCAGTGATAATGTAGCATTCTATTAGCCAAAAAATTTTTAAAATCAGCCTAGTAGTTTTTAAAAATAACAAATAAAATATAATAAATTAAAATTGCTTTATTTCTAAAAATCATTTTAACAATAATTACGCCGAGACTTCCCAGTGAGCTAGTTTTTGAGTTTATTCATTACAAACAAAAATACAAACACAGTTGCATCTTCTTTCTTTATAATATTTTAGTAGATAAGTTTCGTAAATTATTTCAGTTTTCCTTTGAAATTTATAGTGTAGGCACCATGTAGGCACTTACCTACTTGGTATCCCTACCAAGTCCTACTTTATAGGACTGAGCTGTTATTTGTTATGAAAGTACCTACCTATCTATCGTACATTTACCTGTCTAAAGAAAATGACTTTTTGTAAGATGAGTGTTATTGAATTAAAATGATTTTCATTTGAGATGTGAATCAATGTAAAATGGATCCTTTTATGAAAAAAATAAACACTAAAATTGACAAATGACATTTACAATTGTTTAAAATGACATTTACAATTGTTTAAACAAGAACAGACCTCTTGTTAACTTAAAAATAAATAACAAAAAATCTATTATTTTAGATAGATAAATTAATACTTTTACATACAAACTAAATAGGAGCAGGGATTTAAAAAATATAAAGTAATAATTATGCATCAAAAATAATACCTCTCATTTTTATACACTAATCTCGGGTAGTTATACTAATAGTCTTAGAATTCTAATTTTTACCACCTCCGTGGTCTAGTGGTTGAGGCCACCGGATGTTGATCGGGAGGTCCGTCCGGAGTTCGATTCCGCACGGGGACAAAAGCTTTTCTGCTCCGTTTGGTTGGTGGTAGGGCTTCTGAGCACACCTGGCTAGCTACCATCGTCTTACCTAAGTTTATCGCCATAATAACAATGTTAATAGAATTGTTGTGTTTCGATAATTAGAGGTGAGATAGCCAGTTCCTCAGCTGTCGAGGAGTCCAGGTGAAGCTCACTTCCACCTTCGACATTATCTTCACATACCAGCAGGTGAGATGAAGGCCAAGAGCTTTCCTGTCGTATGTAAAAAAAATATTTTACAATGAATATAAAAATGGACTACAAAAATACTGAAAAGTTAGAAATAGTATAAGAATAGGTACAGACAACATCACACATCATTATTGAAGACGGTTAGACGGTGCCAAATTTTAAGACTTTCTAGGAGATCATCGTTTAGCACCGACTTCAATATAGAATTGTAATGTTGTCTGTACCTATTCTTATATTATTTTTAAGGAAAATTTAAGGATTTCCTTCCATTTTTATGGGATCCCATCATCAGATCCTAACTTTGGTAACAATGGGACCACCTTTGGAGTATAATCTTTAGAATACAGAAAGAATTTTGAAAATCGGTCCGCAATTGGCGGCGTAATCGCGTAACATACACACAAAAAAAAACATACGCATCGAATTGAGAAACTCCTTTTTTGAAGTCGGTTAAAAAATAACTATTAGTATATGTAATCAGCTGCTTTAAATTTTATAGTTAAAATGAAAAAAAAAACTTAAAAACCATACGAAGGGTGCCTTCTTCTCATATATGCCTACCCTGCCTACCCTACATATTCGTATATTATTTAGGTACTTTGTCGTTTTGTATTTTTTATACAATCGTAGATTCCATAACGCGAGTAAAACCTTAGAGCCCAGCTTTAGAGGAATAAAATTCAAATAAAATAATATTAAAAATAACGCTACTTGCATAGTCTATTACACGTTTTTAGCTGTTCCAACTTCATACATTGCATAACAAATACCTATCACAAGAAACAAAACACCAATTTATTTTTAGTTTGTGTCTTTATGGCACATATTTATTATAACAAACAACTACTTACATACTTACTTACATTTTTTTCCTTTTTTGGTTTTGGGAATTTACATTAAAGTTAACAGGCTACAGGCTGCTAACCCTTAAATAAGGAAATTTGTATTGAAATAAAATCTTTAAAATAAAACACTAAAATCAATAAACGTATTCAGAAAGATATTTACTTTTTCATGTATAATGTATTTGTGAAGATTAATAGTTCCGACTTGAGTAATAACTTTCACTATTGATCGATATATCGATATTACTTTCTCCTCCCTAGGCGACAATAACTACGATAACATTATGTCACATCACTATCACTACATTATACCCCTGCCCCCGACCCGTATCGTGCGATAGAGAGAGTTGCAAGAAATGGTCGAAATTGCCTACAATTCCTGTTTGAAATATTGTTTCGGGCGATAACTGTTTTACCCCCCTAAACCTTTATGAAATTAGACGCTTTTCTCTTGCTTTTCGCTTGTCTCATTAGATTCAGTATACCTTAATCTATGTTTGTACGTTTTGCTTTTTTTGGAATTCAGTATAATTTAGTCAAAAAAAGACAAAAATATTCAAGGTAGTTTTTAAGTCGAAAATATAGATATTTAGACGCTAATAACTTATATTCTGAGCAATATTCCTTCAAAATCAAAACGTACAAACCTAGTTTTTCATTATATCTACAAGATTCCAAAAAAATATGAAAATTGGACTATGTTTAGAGGGAGAAAAGCGTTATCGCTTTTTGTATGAAAATTTACAGCTTCACAATCCTCTTAACATAGGATGCTTAGCCCTGCTAGCGCCAAAAGCTAACAAAACGCGATAATGCTAAAAACGTTGAAAATGCTGCAAATCTGTGCATTTCCGTTTCGTACTCCCCTGTTTATTTTCTTCTTTTAAACTAGCCGATTTAATTATTTTTTTGTATTTAAAATTAAACAAAGGCTTTCAAATCGATCAAAAGATGTACCGTTTATATCGCATTTTTTTGATCGTGTTGATTTATGAGTTTGAATTTTTCGGCTGTTCCCAGTAGTTTTACCGAGTAGTCCTACCAGTAGTACTACTGGGAGTTTTCTTCCCAAAAGACTTACTCATAGTAAGACTTCACATTTGAAAGAGACCATAGACCCAAATATTTGATATAAAGGTGAGTTTATTATCTCTACAGGTCCCCGAGAAAAAGTCTGGACTGGAGACAGGCAGCCAGACGAACAGACGGATAGACAGATAGATGGACAGACGTATAGACGTGCAGACGGACGGGCGGACGTTTTTGCTTTTGAGGGACGGAACGTAAAAATGGATAATCAAACAGCTTTTATCAAGTCGTATCAAAATAATCTTCATTCAAGAAGAATATTTTTATTTTGATGTGTGATTTTGAAGTAGTAAGTAATAATTATATTTAGATGGTTAACAGCCCCTCTGTCTTAGTTCCATAATGGAAACGATATTGTTTTAATTAATTTAAAACTCTGTTACTCTGTGTCAGAAAAGCGCCTCTCCTTTAGTTTCACTTTTCATGCGATTCCCTTTTCCCCAAAGTTGTACATAACGTTTTTTATCTATGCACATTCCCTTCTCCGTAGATTTTATAACGTCTGCGAAACGATGTAAAATTAATTCAAATATAGAACCGGCTCGGAAATCAGCTGTTGGGGCTCGCGTGCCGCCGCAATGCGACGCGATCGATACCCACGGCCGCGGCCGCTTGCACGCACCGTGCGAACGCCACCTTACTAATTGCGAGGCTTTCCAAATCGCCCGGGTTATAGCCGCGTTGAGTCCTGGGGTAAAAGGCATTCTTCTTTTTAGTTTTCGAGCGACTTTTATATGGGCGATAATGACGGAGGTGAATCAAACGGCGCATTTTATCTTTGGACAAATTTTTCGTGTACCAGATAAAATCTATTCGAGGAATATTTTTTTTCATTTTATCGGGGTAAACAAATTATGTGACAATCCCTACTAATATTATTAATGCGAAAGTGTGTCTGTCTGTCTGTTACCTCTTCACGCTTAAGCCGCTGAACCGATTTAGAAGAAAGTTTGTATAGAGATGGCTTGAGTCCCGGGATAGGACATAAGATAGTTTTTATTGCAGAAACTATCCTTTTAGGGGGTGAAAAGGGGGGTGAAACTTTGTATGGGGAATCAATTACCGCTGAACCGATTTAGATGAAATTTGGCATGGAGATAGTTTGAGTTGTGGACCTTTCCCATATTTCGTTTATAAGCAGATTGGATAAAAAATAAGCTACCCAAATTAGTAATTCAAGGTTCCATTAATGAATAATATTAAAAGTTACAAATGACATGTTCATTGTTTATTATCACCGTTTACTTCTGAAAAATATTTAAATAATAAATCACCTGCACAGCAAGGAACATGGTACCTTATTAAAGTGTTGATTTAAAATTTTTAAATTCTTAGTATGATCATGGTTGAGACAAGGCAACCTTCTACTGGCGCAACTTATTTTTTATATATTTGCATTGACAAGGCTTAGTTTAAATATATGCACACATATACACCCAATGACGTACTCACATACACACACATCACATACGCACATGCATAATTACATAGTGATGAAGTGAGCTAACAGTTGGCACCAACTTCAATATCAAAATGTGATGTTGTGAACTCTCACATTTTTAAAAAAATTTTGTGTGTTTGAAGTCGTTTTTTTATTCATTGTAAACATGTTACGAGTACATCTGTATTATTTATCATGTAACTCCTTTGAATCAGCTCGATAAAATGACAGTATAAGAGTATTCATAGCTTTGTACACTCGAGTACAAAAAGATCGATACAGTCAAAGTTACAAAAATATGTCCACTCTACCAACGCCACCTTAATGTTAAGTCAAAAAAGTCTATCAATCAATGTACATACATATTTTTGTCACTTTTACCGTATCGATCATTATATACTCGAGTGTAAATAAAATTTGTGAAACTAACGCTTAACATATTTATTCTGATATAATAAATCTCAATGTTTCGCTTTAAATGCCTTGACAATATTAAAGAGAACTATCTAGATTATCAATTTGCCTTACCAGAATGAAATTCAAATTAAAAAATCTTTATTCAACATAGGCTATAACAGGCACTTCAAGACGTCAAAACAAAGCAAAACGTTCTAATTTAAGGGATACATCCTGAATATGCTCAAGATGCCTGCAAATTCAAGTAAAAATGATAAAAAGTTAACTCTAAACCTCTATCCTACCTATTTCTGCCGCCAAGCAGCGGTTCTTACATCGCTATGTACCGGTTTGAAGGGCAAGACAGGCAGTGAAATTACTGGGTACTGTGACTTGACATCTTATGTCACAAGTTGGCGACGTACATTGGCATCCGTGTAGGGTTTGTAGATTTGCAAGTCTCACAGGATACCATAGGCTACTGTATCCACTTACCATCAGTTGGGCTTTCTGCTTGTTTGAGATCTTAGTTATTTAAAAAAGTCTTAGTAATATCACAGACTCACAATCTGAACGTGTAGACTGAAACCGTCTTATTGCAAAACATAGTCTAAACTTAATCCTGGTTCAAACCTAACGCTTTCTCTTTCTATGTATATTCACACAAGTGAAAGTGCACTAGGCTTAAGCCAAGACTAACTTTAAACCAGGTTTAGACCAGGTTTTGTAATAAGATGGCGGTCCAAGTTATGTTTACTGGCTGACCCGTAAAATATTGTTTTGCCTCAATCGCTTTCTTTTTTTTTTATTCTATAAAATCTATAAATCGCTATCTTGCAACCCTATTGCGCAGCTATGGATGAAAGTAAAAAAATTAATATCACTATTAAAAAATGGGAGTTTGTGATAGAGGGGGAAAATTTAGGGTTATAAATATTTTTTGATGCCAATAAATTTTTGTTAAAAAAATATTCTCCAGGCACAAAAAATTTCATAAAGATCGGTCAAGCCGTTTCGGAGGAGTAACAAACACTGTGACACGAGAATTTTATATATTAGTCTATTGATATCGTAACAAAACTACGATTCAACGAAACTAGGTCTGGATTATCTCAAAAATATAACGCCAGCGTGCCGACATTTCAGTCCAACTGAATATTTAATTTTGAAAAGCTCAGTCGGAATGTAGAGCTATTAAAATAATTATTCACAAAGAAGTTTATAGTTTTAAACTTCCATTATAGTTTTCAGTTATATCCAATTGATTTTACTGTCTTCTCTTTTGAACGAAGCGATCCTTTTAGTTGTCATGATTTCAGTGATTCTGAATAAATGATTAAGAAGGAGGCTTTTGGCCGACAAGTTGCCCGACTCCACTTTGCTCGCAATTGGGATGATGACTGAATTCTAATTCCCACTTCTCGACATAAAATATTAAAATACTGTAGAAAACGATGCAATCATGTGAAATTAGAATTAAAATTGGCTTAGAAATACATACATTAGATACGAGCATTTTAAGCTGTTAATTTGGAAGCGATTAGACAGAGAGATCCGACATCAACCGTGACGTCATTGTTAAGTACGGTCATACAAACTCCATGTAAATTGCCGTTATGCTAGAAAGAGATGGAGAAAAATCTTTAATACCGTATATCTTGGTTGTTTTTTGTTTGTGTTTATTATATGAATAAGCTTCTATTAAAGCAATAATTTTTTTTCATTCTATTATTTTCCGTGGCACTGGCCTTCTAATTGGGAGGTCTAAGGTTCGATCATGCCATGTACCAATGTGTTTTTCGAATTTCATATTTACATTTGTCCTTCGGCGACGGAAAACATCGTGAGGCAACCTGCATACTACTGCGAAGAAATTCAAAGGTGTTTGTGAAGTCGACCAAGCCGCACTGGGCCAGCGTGGTTGACCAAGGCCTAAACACCCCAACTCAGGGTTGGCTCGAGCCCCCCGGTTGGGACATTTATGAGCTGTGGTTTATGATTTTTCGTTGAATGAATCTCTATATATATGAATAACGCCGAATGGTGTGAAGACTAAAAGCACGCTAGGAGGAAGTGTGTTTCGAAGAAACTACTCAGTATGGAGGCTCTGTTATACTTAACAGCCTTATACATGGTCTGGTAGTAATCCTTCCAGTATATATCTGGGGGTATGATTCCCCATGGGGGCAAAAGTTTTAGTACTTGATTTTTAATTCTTGTTTGTTCGTTTGTATCATTTTATTCATACTATGTTGTTTAAAACATTCCGCGGTTTGTATCTTTAAACTCTCTCCACTCGCGTCCGAGTTTGTATCGAGAAACAACCAGGGGCCCTATTTTTTAATCATTCTTCCGGCATCGAACGCTTGTCAGTATTCGATTTTTGAATCATTCTTCCGGCATCGAGTGCTCGTCAGTGTTCGATTTTTGAATCATTCTTCCGGCATCGAGCGCTCGTCAACTTATTTTCGTTTTGTTTTCGACGAAAATCAAAACAATATTGATCTTCGTCGTAATGTTCTATTGATTTTCATCGCAAGAGAAACGAAAATCAATAGGAATCGAAGCACAGATGACCTTTGAAAAGCGTTCGATGCCGGACGAATGATTCAAAAATAGAGCCCCTAGTGCTGTAATTTAAAATCATTCGGCAGGCGTCGAGTGCTCGTCGAGCGTCATTTGCGTTCGATTTCTGTTGATTTTCGTTTCGTTTTCAATGAAAATCAAAATAATATGGGTTTTCGGTATAATACTCTATTGGTTTTCATCGCATACGGCAAGAAAATCAAAAGAAATCGAGGTCACAGCCGACGCTCGACGAACGTTCGATGCCAACGAATGATTCAAAAATAGGGTCGCTGGGCCTCGAGAGGGAGGCAAGGAAAGAAGTTTCAGAGAGAAAAGGACGAAAAAGAAAGAGTAGTATAGATAGAAAAGCGGGAGGAAGCAGGGACACAAAGAAGATAAGAGAAATATCAGGGGAGCTGTGTAAAAGAGAAGGTGAACAAACATATTTTGGCAAGAGGTGTGACCAGTCACTGTTACTGGACTCACCTTTTGCTCAAACAATTTTCCACAAATAGTGTTTATATTTTAACTAACTCACGTTTGTGGAAAATTGTCCCACCCCCCAATTGGGCCCCACACAAAATTGCTTCCATCTTCAGCTTCATCGCCACTTAACATCATGTGACTTAAAGACCGGGGGCCTTATCATAGGCAGGCGAAGGCGGGCATTCGGTCAAGATGCCCGTCTCATGATCCTGCCGCGGAGGCCTGCGTGCACGGCTGGCCCCGTGCACGCCGCCGTAAGGTGTTTAGGCCTTAGTCAACCACGCTGGCCCAGTGCGAATTGCTCGACTTCACATACACCTTTGAATTTTTTCGCAAATGTATGCGGTTGCCTCTTTATGTTTTCCTTCGCCGTAGGAGCATTAGATATATATGTACATATGAAACTCGAAAAACACATTGGTACGTGGATCCTGGATTACTATAAGGCGGGCGCTACCTTCCCATTCTCGAACAATTTCGATTTATTGAACAGTCAGAAATAAAAACATACAGTTCTAAAATTCATATACTTGATATTTTTGAACATTTTGTCTAAACATTCTTAAAAAAACATTCTTTATCGGTTTTCTTTTTGTACAACTTTTCTCCCGCTAACACAACATCTTACACTACTCGTATCACTTGGGTTGGCTGGAAAAGATCTCTACTCTATTAGAGTTAAGCCCGCCCTTGTATATACTTTAAGTTTTAAATGTATATTTTTTTTACATGTTTGTGTACAATAAAGAATTATATAAAAAACAGAAACACGATTAATGATATTTCACTCGATAGAAAAAAAATCCAAAGATCACTCTGTTTAACATTTTAAAACTGCTGTGAATCAGAAAATACAATAATAAATACATAGAAGTTTTAAAAATAGACGTGCATTTTTATTGTCTAGCTAGCTAGACAATTGCAAAGATACATTTTGTTATTTTATAGCCCACTTTTCCAAAAATCGATTAAAGCCTGTAAAGCGTGACCTTTTAGTTCGGTCACAGCGCGTAAGTGACATTAGCACCTTGCACGAGTAGATTTCCTGGAAAACCTCGCCTTAAAGCTAGTTCCGAGCTTAGTTACTACTTTGTTACTTACAGATACGTAGTCCTTAGTTACCACTTTGTTACTTACAGATACGCAGTCCTTAGTTACCACTTTGTTACTTACAGATAAGTGACGTTAGCACCTTGCACGAGTAAATTTCCTGGAAAACCTCGCCTTAAAGCTAGTTCCGAGCTTAGTTACCACTTTGTTACTTACAGATACGAGTTCATACATAATTACGTATTTCATTTGCATTGATACTATCAATATAATCGTATATTAGACTTTACATTTTCTTAAAAAATGCTAAGTAATTTTTTTCTTATGCTGACTTATTTATAGGCATTGCAAGTGCTCATCCATTAATTACGTGAGATGTTTCTGCCGATTCTCCGCCCTCCTAAGATGTCGCGAGATTTTACTCAACCCCCTTACCCATCCGCAAGCTCAAGCGAGGTTTTTTAGAATTTCTAGTGTAAGTGCATTCGATTAAAAGAAATGTGCTGTCCTGCCCGTTCTTCGATTCGCGCGTTTGGTTGGCGGTTGCGCTTAAACAAATAACGGGCAACTGTGCGTCTTTGCGGCATTCGGAAAACCACACTAAAATATTTTATTGTGTAGGATTTAGTATAGAAACATGTCTTATCCAAAGTTAGTTTAGATGAGATTCGGCTTAACCTCTGAATGCCTTACGTAATGCAAGCCAATAGAAGTAAAATCTTTATCTCTATCCTATGAGTCTAATGGCCGATTTCACCAACCATAACTTAGCTTAGGAAGCCCCTAAGACGTATGCCGTCACTTTTTGTCTTTAATGAAAAGAATGTGACAGCATGCTACCTAAGAGTCACCTAAGAAGAGGTTGGTGAAAATGGCCATAAGCTAGATATATCTGACAAATCAACAGACACCAATTTGCTATAGATGGCCTCGACTCGCGACTTTTCAGTAAACAAGTTACTATTAAATTCTTTAAGCAGCTTCAATAGACAAGTGCTTGGAGCATGTATAAGTTTTATTAAGCCTCTGAGCTCATTTGGTTGAGCAGTCAAGCGGCAAGTTGAGGGATTCTAGACCCGTCTTGAACACTTTTGTGTTTTTTTTTATTCTTACTCGTAAATACATGTTGAATGCAGAATTTTCAAACACTATTTGTAACATTATAATTCTTTAATATTATTTACTACTAGGGCTTCACCTGCGTGATTTATAAAAAACTACTATCCTTGCGATAGATAAAAATCTAACTGATGAATCCATTTATTAATCTTAAAGCATAAAGCGTCGTCTTCGCTCGATTTTTGCTTATTTTCGTTTTGATTTTTTTAAGAAATCAAAATGATATCGATATTCCTTGTAATATTATATTGATTTCCGTAGAAAACGAAACGAAAATCAGGAGAAATCGACCGCAGCCCCCAGAGGAAAGACGGCAGGAAGGGACATCATTGTTTTATTCCTATTACGGCAAGATGTTGATTGAAAACTTCTACATAAAAAAATTACACAGGTCGTAATAATAACCTCATAGAGGATATTAAATCCTCATTAGTTAGCTAAATATAATTTATATTTACAAACTGGAAGCGATTGGGAACACGCAGAGTGGCTTCGTCACGTTTCCCCAAGAATATCGTATTGTAGGTCAAATAAATATGTATACAGGGGTTGGATGTTTGCCAGCGGGGTTGGAGTGCCCTATGATGGCTGAATACCTATCCATTGTGCTTATAGATTCTGACCTCTGTAAGAGTGGACGCCCGGCCTTCGAGCTTTAACAAAAAAGGCCTTTAACACGCTCTCGAAGTTACTATTTGAGCGGGAATGATTTAGAGCTTATAAAATAGGTCTCAAGAAGTACAAGTAGAAGTCGGTGTAGGAACGGATTAAGAGTATATTTGTGTCACCGCTTTCTTTTTTGACTTCTGAGAGGAAGCTTTCATCTCATCTAACGGTAACTGACTATAAGGCCAAAGATACGTCTAGAAGCTGGACCCCTCGACAACTGTGGAACTGACTACCTTTAATTGTCTGAAAACAACTTTCCTATTAACATTCTTCTTCTTCTTCTTTTAATAATGGCAATGTGTTATCTTTTGACAACAATTCTGCCAGCTCTGTGTGTCTTTGGCTGGGCAAGTAGACCGTCTTGTGCGTATTAACCGAGCATGTGTTTGAATAAAGCCGTGTGGGTGGGGAATTTAGACTGAAATCGCTTGTGTGATAATAAAATGGTTAGTATGATAAAATCTATCCACCTGAAACGAACACACAACAGCTATTAACATTGTTATTTTGTGTTTCTCGAATTTCATATGTACATTTGTCTGACGCTCCTACGGTGAAGAAAAACACTGTGATGCAACCTGCATACATCTGCGAAGAAATTCATGTGAAGTCGACCAATCCGCACTGTACTCGTATGTGAAGTCAACCAATCCGCACTGGGCCAGTGTGGTGGTTGACTGAGGCCTATAAACATGCTTACTTGGGGTAGGCTCGAGCCCCTCGGTGGAGACGTATATGAGCTGTTATGATGATGATGATTGTTTAGGTAAGACGGTGGTATCTAACCAGGTGGGCTCCTCGACCAAATCAAACTGAGAACTTTTGCCACCATAGGGAATCGAACCACGAATCTCTAGATAAGAATACGGTGGTTTCAACCACAAATAAATTGATAAATAGTGTAAATAAATTAAAAAATGATGAATAAAATCAATAAAGATAAAATGTTGTACCGGGCGGGATTTGCACCCGCGTATGTCTGCAACATACGGTATGTTAACGCTTAGCCTCTCGGCCACCGGGCTCATTAAAACCCCGACGAAATCATTAACTTATTGATCTCTTTGAACTTTGTTAAGCCAAAATAGTCTCTATTCTTGGTTAACAACTACGTATCCAGGTGGGTAATTTTGTAACTCATCGGCAATCGACCATCATATAGATTTGATTGTTCTGTTTTATTAAAATTGATTTTTAATACATTGATTTACTATTGGTAGTAAATCAATGTTTTAATATGTTTAACAATCTGTAACGTCGTAATCAGAGTGATCTTGGTGTATTTGTTGAATGAATCAACCAATACTTATAGCTAATGGGCATAATTCCGTTTTTCTGCATTAAGTCATCCAGTCTGATAGCGATTGCCGGTCAATGGATGAGTTACAAAATCATCACCCAGTTTAGAAATCTTTATAGATTTCGTGAAAATTGGTTAAGAATAAAGCAAACCTATAAATTTTATGTAGAACTTTGCATGCTCTTTAAAATGCTTAATAAATTGAATAATGAATGAAATCGATAAAGAAAAAATTTCGTCTCGGGCGGGATAAGAACCCGCGTCTTTTTTTTCAATTTTATTGGCATTTTTAAAGAAAATGCAAAGTACTATATCACGTAATTAAAAATAACGTTGACTGCAATGAACTCTACTACGCAACATTCATCGCTCTGAACATTATAGAATTTCAGCTGCTATGAGAATTTTTACCGGCTATACGCGCCAACGACCCTAATGCGTAAATCACTTTTCTTCGCCTTCTCGCTGCCTAAAATAAACTTTTATAAGTTTTCTTAAATTCACACCATCTGATGATCTGAGTAATGTGGTGTATTACTCCGATGGAAAGATCAGGTTACGAGACCTATCCTGGGACACAGTTTGTACTACTGACCAAAGACTATGGGACAACCTGTGTCCCAGGGAATAAGCAGTATTAAATGTATTACTGTATAAATATGTATACAGGGTGACAGGAAAAGTCGACGTATTCCTGTAAAGGGGTTATAGTACAGGTCATAAGCAACAAAAAAAGCCCAATTAACCAGGGGTCAAAAACAGTTGGTTATCGAACAACGACGGTTTTAAAATTTTTGAGATTTTTCAGACTTGTTACCAAAAACTAAAAAAAAAAACTACACCATTTACAATGACAAATTGATTAATTGGGGAATGCTGAAAAATGGGCAGTTAATTTAAATTAAAATTGTTGTCAAAAACTTACATGATTTTGGAAATAAGAGGTCTTTATTGACAATTAAGTAGATAAATTTTTTATCTTTCTGAAATACGACGTCAATTATTGAAAAAAAAATGTATGACAGTTGGCGTAAAACCTACTAAAATAACTTGCTGGTAAGCTTTTAATAAAGGTAAATCATTAGTTGTAGTATTTATTAGTCGTTTTTACAGAAATTAGCAAAAAGTTGCGCTGTAGGTCAAAATTCATAATTTCATCTTTGAATAAAAATTGTCTGGAAACGGCAAAAGTACGAAGTAGAAATAAAGGAAATTGCATTTTAATACACAAAAGACTGAAAAATACTAAACAACAAACCAACATAAATAAAAACATTTATAAGTCCTGTTCAAATTTTCTGCCATTGTTACGTACGCAGCCTACGGCGTACCTCTCTCAGTGTCACACGCGTTGAAAGTGATGTCTTAATGACTTCAGCGGCTGATACGATCCTCGCCCTCAAATCTTCAATGGAAGTCGCAGGTGTGGGGTAGACTAGATCTTTCATGTGACCCCAAAGATAATAGTCACAGGGCGCCAAATCAGGACTTCTCGCCGGCCATGGAGTCGGGCCACCTCTACCGCTCCATCTTAGTGGATAATTTTCATTTAGCCACTGTCGTACACCACGGTAAAAGTGAGCTGGGCACCATGCTGGTATACCATATTTCTTCTTGTAGCTAGCGGAACGTCTTCCAAAAGCGTGTTCACTTCCTCTCTTAAAAAAGTTTCGTATGTTGTGCCATTCAGGTTTTGGGGCAGGAAGAAAGGTCCAATTAAATTATCGTGTACAATCCCCATCCACACATTTAGTGAGAATCTTCTCTGGTGAGCCCTTTCTTTACTTTTTCTTGGGTTTTAAGGGCCCAAAAGTGAATATTGTGGTAGTTTGTGATGCCATCGCGATGGAACGTAGATGCGTCGGTCCACAGGATTTTCTTTAGATAATCTGGATCTTCAATCTCAGCATTGATTCTCAAAAATCAATTCTTCTCACCGGATCACCTTCAATGGCTTGAACTGGTGTGTAATGGAATGGATACAGTTGTGCTGTACGCGATGCGGCAAACCAGGCTCTCCATTGTCATATGCCATGTATTCTTGCCACTTGCCTTGTGGACACAGTAGGATCTGCTCTGAAACTCCGAATAATTTCATCATCGTCCTCGTCCACACCAACATTACCAACGAGCGGTCTACCAAGATCGCGTTGTCGTCGTTGAACTGAGCCCGTTTCTCGAATGCGCTGATAGGATGCACCAAACACGCTCACGTGAGGCAAACGGCGATCAGGAAATCTGATTTGGTACTCTCTTTGTGCTTCAGCGGCGTTACCATTACAAAAACCATACTAAAACAAAATATCTGCGTATTCTTCGTTTTCGAAAGCAGCCATTTCAAAATAGCGTATCGGTTTATTTGTTATCAAAAGTTTGTCCGTAATCTCAAAAGTAGTTTCAAACTTAATAAACAATTTCAATCAGGAAAACAAATTAATGATGTCGTCGAAACATTCGTAATCCTAATCAATAATGTTCCAAAACGTCCAAAACCTATGCAACCTCTGTGGTTAGGTCGATTCAAAGAGGTTACAGCTTTTTGGATAGCAAAGAGGTTTGCTATCCAAAAAGGATTGCAAACTTCGTTCTGCTTCAATCAGTTCAACCAAAAAGGCTGGATAATGACGTACTGCCATGATTTCTTTTAAGTTGCATGGAAATTATCTAAATAAACCATACCCTTAGACAATTTTGAACAGAACTTGTAGTATTATTTTGTAATAAATTTCATCCCCGTCTTACCCTTATTCTTACCCCCATTACCCCTTCGGCGACAAAGACATTATTCAATGTTTCTGAGTAATCAAATGCCTCATTGTGAACTCCCACATTAACAAATTTATTAGTAACTAGCTGTGCCCGCGAACTACGTTTCGCCATCAAAATGCACAGTGTTTAGTTTTTCCTCCATTTTATTCCATAATGAATCAACTTTATTCTGCCTTTCTTGAGCAGCGGCCATTTCGAAATAAGGACAATTTTCGTAGGTTCGTAATGCTCTAGGTACTCTTCAGGGCCTACTTTCATTTAATACCCATATTGCTAGGATTGGAAACGAATTTTTATCCACCTTTTTTGAGCAGCGGCTATGTTGAATTTATGTCAATGTTGCTAGGTTCATAGTGCTCTATTCATCAAGGTCATTCATTTGGTACCCACATTGCTGGGTTTGAAAAGGAACTTTTATCCGCCTTTTTTGAACGGCGGCCATGTTGAATTTACGTCAATGTTGCTACATTAATAGTGCTCTACTGATCAAGGCCTTTCATTTGATACCCATATTGCTGGGTTTGGAAACGAACTTTTGTCCGTTTTTTTTGAGCGGCGGCCATATTGAATTTTGTGCGATTTTCCTAGGTTCATAGTGCTCTACTTTTCAAGGCCTTTCATTTGATACCCATATTGCTGGGTTTCGAATTGAATTTTTTGTCCGCCTTTTTTGAGAGGCGGCCATGTTGAATTAAGGGCAATTTTCCTAGATTCATAGTGCTCTACTCTTGAAGGCCTTTCATTTGATACCTACATTGCTAGATTTGGAAACGAACTTTTATCCACTTTTTTTGAACGGTGGCCATGTTGAATTTATGTCAGTGTTGCTACGTTTATAGTGCTCTACTCATCAAGGCCCTTCATTTGATACCCATATTGCTAGGTTTGGAAACGAACTATTATCCATTTTTTTTGAGCGGCGGCCATGTTGAGTTTATGGCAATTTTCCTAAGTTCATAATGCTCTACTCTTTGAGTCCTTTCATTTGATACCTATATTGCTAGGTTTGGAAACGAACTTTTATCCGCCTTTTTTGAGCAGTGGCTATGTTAAATTTATGTCAGTGTTGCTAGGTTCATAGTGCTCTACTCAACATGGCCTTTCATTTGACACCTATATTGCTGGGTTTGAAAACAAACTTTTATCAATTTTTTTGAGCGGCGGCCATGTTTAATTTAGGTCAATTTTCCTAGGTACCTAATGCTCTACTCTTCAAGGCCTTTCATTTGATACCCATATTGCTAAGTTTGGAAACTAATTTTATCCACCTTTTTTGAGCGGCGGCCATGTTGAATTTATGTTAGTGTTGCTACGTTTATAGTGCTCTACTCATCAAGGCCTTTCATTTGTTAGGTACCCATATTGCTGGGTTTGAAAACGAACTTTTATCCGCCTTTTTTGACCGGCGGCCATGTTGAATTTATGGCAATTTTCTTAGGTTTATAATGCTCTATTCTTTGAGGCCTTTCATTTGATACCCATATTGCTAGGTTTGGAAACGAACTTTTATCTGCCTTTTTTGAGCAGCGGCTATGTTAAATTTATGTCAGTGTGGCTGGGTTCATAGTGCTCTACTCATCAAGGCCTTTCATTTGACACCCATATTGCTGGGTTTGAAAACAAACTTTTATCTTTTTTTTTTGAACGGCGGCCATGTTGAGTTCAGGTCGATTTTCCTACGTTCCTAATACTCTACTCTTCAAGTCCTTTCATTTGATACCTATATTGCTAGGTTTGGAAACTAACTTTTATCCACCTTTTTTGAGCGGTATAGTCCGTATTTTTCACAAAAAAAAAAGTGAATTTAAACAAATGAAATTATGCCTAAATGTTCTTCCGGAAAATTCTAAGCATTGTGGTGTAAGCCATATCAAATTCTGTCCAGTAGTTTCGGAGATCTTTCCGGACAAACAGACAAACAAACAAACAAACAAACAATTTTTAAAAAATCTATTCTATCGTGTTCTGCTAATGATTTTAAGGCGACCTGTGTATTTTTTCTTAATATTTCGCAATTACAGATTTTTGTACCCCTACGATTTTATTATATATAGAGATAGAGATTATGATTTGCTTATACAAACCAATCCCCCGATATTATCAAATAGATTTGCGAAAAAAATATAGAGCTCAAAAATTAACATAATATAAAAATATTTTACAAAAAACAGACCGACTTCAAAATCAAAAAAGTAAAAAATTATGTAGAATGTAACATCATATTTTTTTTATTTTGAAGTCGGTGCGGGTGATCGATGATCAAGAGTACTTTGGAACCGACTTCAAAGTAAAAATGTGATGTTAGTATTCTTCATGAGCATCAACTTTGTGTTTTGAAGTCGGTTTTTATTTTTGTTAATTTTTTAAATGTCTTTTTAGTGAACTCAATACCAGCTCAACATACAACATTGAAAGAATACGACTGAGAGTCAATATGTGTAATTTAAAAATTAGCTTCTAACGCCTAAAATCAAGGATTCTTCCATTATCAGTTCGGGGCTGGGGCATGTTTACCAGACGCAAATACCTAAATAGCTTCAGAAAAATAAAATAAAACGGACTTAACCGATAAATACAACGGCATATTTTTAAATATGAAGTTGGTGCCAAATTCTAACAAAGTAACTACATTCACTGTTCTTATATTATGAAGACTTTCCAGTTGATCATTTTTTGGCCCCGACTTCAATATAAAAATGTGATGTTGCATGTATTCTGATATTATTTATGACGTTTTGATTTTTTTGTAGTCGGTTTTTTGTTAAAATAATATTTCAATCTTCTTTGTAAATATAACACTTACCTGCGTATTAAAATTTCAGCCAAGACAACCACCAGAATAACTTAAAATAAAACGTCTTCCGCTCTAAACAGTATTGAAACTTATACCACTTTAATTAATTTAACTTTCTCAACCTTCTACCAGTAACCTTCCACCATCAGCTCAGTAACATGATATGATAACTATCAGATGCAAATACCTGAATATCTTCAGGAAAACATGATACACGTTGGACGTGCCGATGAAATTTAAGGGTTTCCCTCAATTTCCGTGAAATTTCATCACCAGATCATGACTTGTGTCACAATGGGACTACCTCGGGAGTATACTTTTTGATTACAAAAATAATTTTGAAAGTCGGCTTACAAATGGCCGAGTAATCGGTGAACATACATAAATAAAAAAATATACAGTCGAGCATAGAGCCCCCTCCTTTTTTGAAGTCGGTTAAAAACTATCCAATCTTTTAAATTGGACCAAACTTGTAGTGAATCAAATTTCATAAAGATCGCTTTAGTAATATAGGAATTTATCCAGAACAAGCATCGTACACGAGATTTTTATTTGAAATTATATTTATTAATAAGATATGGATAAAAATATATTGTATCTTTTATCAGTCAGTAATCTTCCTACATATCATTGTATCCCATTGTATGTATTATTACTGCAAACATATTGGGATTGTAGCTTTGTAAAGAAAATCTATAACATTTTCAAAACGAATTACAAATGGTATTTACTTACCATGAAAAATATAAACTATACAGAAATATCTATAATTGATCTTAATTATTAATTTGAGGATTGTGTCTTATTTTAACATATAATATATTTACATACATACTTAATGAGACGAAGTAAAATGTATGTGTAAAAAAGACCAATAGTTAGAATAGCTCAGCTAGCTGGAAATCATTATTTGTTAACCTGTTAAAATAAAAAGGTTTTTCTAATCCCGCGCTGGCAAAGCTTCGAGCGCAACCAGCCCCTACATTTTGGTTAAATATAATGGATTTATGACCTTTTCTCAGATAAGGCGCTCAAGAGCCCTCGAGCGATGTCAGGTGAGGATCAATTTTCTTGGTCACAAGTTCCAAGGGCATCCCCGTTAGCGACCGCCAAAAGGTCGTTCCAAGGGTTTATTTTCCTCCTATTACAGACACTGTCTAATAACAATTGAAATTAATGAGACAGCTTGTTAAATTAACATCATTAAGGACTCGTGTTAGGCACGTGGTCATTAAAATAATTATACTTTGTGACAATATTAAAGTAATATTGACGTATAAGAACGTGTAATGTGAACATTGATTATAAACTGATTGTTGTGTTACTTATGTAAAAAGGATTAACGTTTCCTTCAAAGCCACTTCCGGTAGTGAAGGCAAACGAGGCCTAGAAGTCTGCCACAAGTCAAAAAAGCAGTCATTATATCATTATCGACCCAGAGCATGGAACAGCTGAGGCGCCGGCTGTTACGCTGTTCCTCTGCCGGGTTGTTTAGGCGCAATGCAGATCACGTGTGCCGGCCAGCCTAGCGCCGTGAACGCCCCTACGCTGCGTCCCTGTCTGGCGGGAGGCGCGCGAGCGGGAGGGTGTGGGGCAGCAGGAGTGGCAGGCGGTGGCGACTAGCGAGCCGGTCGATGGATGCGCGCGCAGCGGCCGGCTCGCCGCTCGCCGCTCGCCGCCAGCGTACCGAGCTCCGGCCATTCCGAGCGCGGTGTTCGTCCAGAGCGGTCGGCAGCGCTTGTACTGGGCGATCGGTCGGCAGTCGCGCCGGCGCCGCCGTCCGGGATGGACCACGACGAGGAGCGGTCGCTGTCCCTGGGCACGGAGGTGTCCTCGGTGCCGCCCCCGAGCCCCCTCACGGGATGCTACCTCCTCGCCATCGTCGGCGAACCGCACACGCACGAGCACAAGGAGACAATCCTGCAGCGGCTCGTCAAAGGTGAGTGCGACACCTGTCAGAATCCAATTTGCCGGTCGCCCGGCGTCTCTCGCTTTCTCCGTGGCGGCTGCGAGCGGTCGCGAATCTGTTTGATTCGGCGCGATGGAAACCTCCAGGTAATAGGGTTGTTATTTTTTTCCGAAGTCTTTTCCTGTTACGTCATCCGTGACATTTTTTCCGAAGCCGGCTTTGATCGAACTAATGAACGACTGCAGCGGACGCAACGAAGAGAGCGTGTTAGCTCATTAGCCGTAAAATTTTACATACAATAAACGTGTGCAGTTTTTTGTAGAGTTCTTACTTGTGACTGAACGCGATGTAAGCGCAGTACGATCGATCTTTTCAAGTGGTAAATTACTTTCGATTTCTTACGGCCGGTGCGACGATCACTAACTTTTTGTTGACACAAGTCGGAACTAATTAAGTGCTAGTTCGCATTTTTCGTCTATTTAGTCGACGTGATTGTTTTAAGGAGATATCGATTTTCGCATTTTTATTAACACTCGAATAAACGCATATCCTAATGAAAAAATGTAGAGCCGCTCTATAACACGGCTTTGTGCAAATTGGTAAGCAAACCGCGATTTGCGTCGTAAAACAAAAAGCTAGTTGTAAGATTACTTATGTAATCTCTATAACTTGAATAACAAAAAGCTTACAAGCTTACAAGATTACTTATGTAAAAAACGAATCTAGAGTCTCAGAAAATCAAAACAAATTTATTGCGATTTTCGTCGCAAAAAACTTAAGTATCCAAATATTACTTTTTATTATTAACGTTAATTGTATACACATAAAAAATATAAAGTAACTCTGCACTACGGTTTTTTGCAAATTGTAATAAAAGAAAAGAAACAAATGTAGAGCCTTGACAAGTTGACGATGTCAAAACTGTAATGCGAATTTCGTCGCCGAACTTAAACTATCCAAATGTTGACGTAAAGTTCTTCGTTCGGCGTTGCTTACATAAGAAGGTCAGGGTTCATATCCCGAAGGAGGTTTTGCGGCACACTGCGTTGTCAGGCTTCGCCGGATAAGCTAATCACTTCCGCCCGGTAATCCGTACGCGCCGCCGGGCGGGGTTGGGCCGAAAAAGCATACAATATGACATTTCATGACGGATATTCAAATAAAGGCCTCGCTTGAGACTTTATTCGAATAAGTCCAATCAATGTAAATGAGCTGTTACTAGCTATTGCCCGCGATTTTGTCTGCGTGGAATTCAGGTTTTTCGCGAGTTCGCTTACATCACTCTAGCCTTGGGGATCTCATTAAAATTCGGGACACAAAGTAGCCTATATTCAGCCTCCTATAGCCTCAAAGTACAAGCTATATCTATACCAAATTTTATTAAAATTGATTTCGCGGTTTAAGCGTTAAAGGGTAACAGGCAGACTTTGGCATTTATAATAGTAGGGAATTGGGGATAAGTTACTACTATCCGATGATACGATGATTTGCCTTTAGAAATACTTCAGCTTTTCGTTAAGTCTATGAGAAATTTGCTTTTATATTCTCTTTTTATATTATATAATAAAGTAACGAATCTCGTTTAAAGTAATAAATTAGAACTGTTTTTATTTCTTTTACAAACTTTTTTGAACTGTTTTCGAAACAAGTTTCCGGTGAATGACGAAGTTTAATTTAATTTATTTTACTTGATCAATGTCCTACGATATTTAATTCAAAAACAAATACCTAAATACTAAAATTAACTGAAGTCTGTAACATTAGTTTATAAATTTAGTAATTATGTATGAAAATTGGAGTGTTTTATAAAATTTTACTTAAACATATTTATTGGTTCAACAAACTCTACATTACTAGAATCAACTAGAATAATAACTTAATGAAATAAAAACTTAATTTAACGTAGTTTGCGCCAACATTTAATTGATGTCAATTTGTAAGCAATAGTTTCATTTAATGCTAAGTAAAAATATGATTGAGTTTTTTCGCCAACTCGCACAGAAAATGTTTCATAATCACAATAATCTATACTAATATTATAAAGCTGACGAGTTTGTTTGTTTGTTTGTTTGCTTGCTTGAACGCGCTAATCTCAGGAACTACTGATTCAAATTGAAAAATTCTTTTTGTGTTGGATAGTCCATTTATCGAGGAAGGCCTTAGGCTATATAACATCACGCTACGACTAATAGGAGCTGAGCATCAATGACAAATGTTGCAAAAGCGGGTAAAAAATATACGGCGAAACGTAGTTCGCTGACACAGCTAGTCCTTACTAATATTATAAAGGCGAAAGTTTGTTACACTTTCGCGAAATTTTGCAGGCAGACGGATTACGACAGGGATTAACATATAGACTACTTATTATCCCGGAAAAGTAAGTAGTTCCCGCGGCAGAGTAGATTTACAGTTTTTTATTTAAACATAGTTCGAATACGAAACATAGTTCGCGGGCATAGTTAATATTAAAAAAGTTTAACGTGTAATTTTCATTTCGTGAATTAGCCAAATGGCGTAACGCATTCTTATAATGTAATCGATAGTACAACAAACTACATACAAACATACTGAACGCACAAAATGTGTCAATAAGCTGCATTGCCACAACGGGTCATCGACATCTGTAAGAATTCTCGTGTAAAAAAGCACTCTCGAATTGTTGCGACGCCCAGAGGAGGTTGGAAACAAAAAAGGCGAACGCAGTGCGCTCTGCCAACGAAAACTTGTACTCATAAGACCACAGACACGAATCTATCTAAACAACGCCAATCCCTTCTGTACGAAAATCGAGGGTATTTTTTTTTCACTGAGCGCGATTTCACAATGGCGTTTGAATCGTTATAAGTTACCGTACCGGTGCCTTTTGCGTTTTTTATTTTCTGCAGTCCGATACTACACAATCAAATTTTTCAAATTTTGGTTTACGGCCGGTGACGATAGATGTGAAGCGTTGACTAACAACCGGTTTAAATATCTTATCTTTCTTTGGATTTGTTTACTGGAGATAGAATTTTGACGTATTTTGTATGAAGCTAATGTCAAATATCAAATATCGCTAGTAACCCAATTTATATTATTTTAAACTTTTCAGTGTTTTTGAAGACGGTTTTTATTTTTTGGAAAATATTTTTTTACATGTAAGTTGGTGCCAAATTTAAGCTAACTACATTAATTGTTATTATATTTTTTAACACTCTTCAGGTGATATTGAACAGCTCAGTCACATGATATGATATTATAATGACCAGCAGATGCAAATACCTGAATATCTTCAGAAAAAACATGAAACGTGTTGGAAGTGCCAATGAAATTTAGGGGTTTCCCTCGATTTTCCTGGGATCCCACCATCAGATCGTGACTTAGTGATAATGGGACCATCTCGGGAGTATACACTTTCGATTACAAAAAGAATTTTGAAAATCGGTCCACAAATGGCCGAGTAATAGGTGGACATACATAAAAATAGATACAGTCGAACATCATAAGACCTCGTTTTTGAAGTTGGTTAAAAAGGAGAAATAAAGCGTTTCCTTGAAACTCACGCAGTATTTCGTGGCGTCTAATTAAATTCATGTCTGCGCTTGAGACTTTAACGCTATCTCACAATAATGCCACTGCTCTACCTAGGTCGTAACGCGTTGCTTTGGATTTTCATATATCACATTAGGTAGGATGCAGTTCTCGCACAAGGGAAAGGTTAAAAAGGGTTGACAATCAGCTTGGAAATCAGACGATGTTCCTGGCAAGCGGCCAATGCGCATCGCGAAATAGTTCGTCCTGGCTGACTCAGGACTGCGGATTCGATATTGCTGTATCTAGAACCGTGCTCGATGCAGATATATCATTTCGAGCTTTTAAACGAATGAGGTTATTTGCAGTTTTTTAAAAGATTGAGGTCCTATGTTGGGTTATGTCTAGTTAGGTTCGATAACCAATATGATTTATTTCCTTCAAAATGATAATGGAGTTAGATATAAGAAATTTTACTAAACAGAATTTTTCAATATTTTTAGAACATTCTGCTAACGTGACTTCAAAAATAGATACCGTCGAACATAATACCTCCTCCTTTTTCGAAGTCGGTTAAATAGGGAATCATTTTTATTTGTTCTACATTAATTATACAAAAAAATATTTGTTGGTTACAGTCAATATTACATATAACTTAATTTGTATGATTTTGGCTCTGTGTTTTATTTAAAATAGCTAAAAAAATCGAAAAATAAATTAATTACGAAAAAATTACCTATTTTGTAAAATATAGCTTTCAAATTACATGATTTATTTCAAATTTTAAAATCTTAATTCTACTTAGATCCTTACAAGCGCTTATTGGCGTCAAAAATAAAACGAAATCTTTACATAAAAAATATGGAGCCAATTTTGAAATATAGTATCTAAACACCAGCAATAGTTATTTGTTATACATGAGTGCAAAGTTGCTTTTTAAGCGCGTGCTCAACTTTGATGATCGAGCAAGCGAAGGTTTCTAAAAATTAGAATCCGGAGCGTTAGCGAGGGAAACAAAAGAGCATAAGTTGAAAAATCTTTGCACTCGAGTGCAACACGTAACTTTTCATCCCCCCTCAGCGAGGAAATGACCAAATGCAACATAAAACATTAACAATCGCAAGATACTTTTGTTTCAGTTTAGGTACATATTTACTACAACATTAAAATAAACTTCTTCGTCGCTGGAATCACTCATTTTCGTTTTTTTTTACTTGTTTTCAATTTTATTATTTATAACAAAACGACGTCAAAACAAAATGGCGCGCGCAAAGCGAATTAAAAACAAAAGTACACCAAGGAGGTTCAGAGTCTGAGTTTTTAACAAATTTAAAAAAAGTTGTATGATAAATTCGGCACCATGGAGATGGAAGTAAATAGGTTTAATGATGTTTTGAAATCACATACCTAGTGCACGCGATGTTCTAAATTCAAATTTACTTTAACCTCAAGCGGATAAAAACGGCTTTGGCGGTCAGATATCGAATAGCAAAAATACTCTTTCCGAGATGGGGGGATGAAAAAATTATTGTTTTATAGTTTTTATTTTCAATGGCAACATTTTCCCATAATGGCTTGGGAAACGGCTTCCGTTTACTTTAGGGCGTTATTTTCAGTATTACTAAGTTGCACTGCGTACTTATATAGCTAGGTTTTCTGAATTCTAGCGTATTTTTTATGAGATAAGCTTGATCTTCGCCGAATTCTATTTTTGACAGCGTATAGAAATAATTGAATTTTGCAAATGAAAAATATTTTCAGAATTGAGTTTACGCAGCAAACGGTTATAATTGATCTACGAATAAAGCAAGTTTTTTAATAAACAACAAGGAAAAATAATATGTCACGCATTTAAAATCTAGTTATTAAAATATAGTAAAGGAAGCTCACAAAATTGAGCCTTAACTGCCTATTGAGATTGTGTTGTTTATTTTGAGATGCATGTTATTCCGAAAAATAATAAAGATACTTCATTACATTAATCACAATATGACCCTGATGAACCATTGCCATGTTTTGATATTTTTTCCTGGATCAGAGAGAACATTTGAGAGAGCAGACAGCATTTCACAGAGCTTACAGAACATTTTTCCGGGACAGAAATTATTAAGGAAATGTTGTTATTTACGGGAGATCAAGCAACTTTATTTAAAAAAAATTTATCTATGATGTATATATATCTTAAAATGTATATGAATTGATTGCGTTCAATTGATGGTACTGTATGGTGTAAAACCGTATTTTGATAAACAATATTACTGATATTATATAGTAAAGTATGGTAGACAGAGTGGCGCCGGCGGCGCCGCCAGCCCACGCGCAGTTGCGCAATGCTCACTACGAGTAAAATTAAAATTACTTCAAAGTTTCCTTTAAAGCTTTATTCGTAGATGTTGGTACATTATTCTATTCAGCCGCAATCTCAAAGTTCAGAATTGTAACATTCATATTGAAATTCCCAAACAAATATTTGGGTCCGTGAAAAAATGTATGAGCAATTAGAAATTTTATTTTACAATTTCGATTTTTCAATGAAGCCGTAACTATTATATTATATGGTTATATTAGTATGGGTCTTATGCTCTAAAAGGCATGGGTAGATTTCGGCTTAATGGGGTATCTAATACCAAACACTTTGAATGCTATATTAATAATAATTTTCAATATTCATACATTACACTAAAATAAAAATACGTACTGTTTTAGAACACCTTTTCTTATAAGTTATTTTTGGTTTTCTGGACACTGCATTTAGTGTCATACTCACTACATAGTAATTACTTAAATTACTTTCATACAAATATAATATATGCGCACATCAGTTGAAAAGTAGGTACTCAACGAAAATGGATAACATTTGCTTATATGGCAAAAGTCGAAACTTGGAATTTTAATAAAACGGGACGCCCACGGCAAGTAGTTGGAACTAGTAGGTACACGGTTTGATTGTCATCATGTTTTTAAAAAAGTGAAATGTGATATTCCTGAAATATAGACGAACTGTTGATCCATGTTTCCTAGAGTTCTAGAGTATTTTTCGTCATATTATTTCCTTTATTCATTCAATAAAATGAACATACATAATAGTGGAACTTCGCCTACGATTCAATTCAAGATACAATTCAATCTCACTGGGAAAAATACTGCAAAATTACTCACTATAGGCCGCTTTGCAAAAACACTGTCTACTAATATATACCGAAGCCGTATGATACATCGCAACAAGCTGAATTCAGTCTTAACGCATGCGCAATAAGGTGCAATATTGGATTGTGTTACTTTAGCCATATAACACAGGTGCGTTGTGCAACACAGTAGGTACATGATAATAGTTTCCCGAGTTGACACATTCAGTATAATACGTATGTCAATATATTATCAGAAGGGCAATCGCACTTTTTACGAACGTTTTAAATTTGACATCTGACAGCTGTTAATGTGTTGTCCAAATGTATGGGAACGGAAACGTTAATGATTTCGTTAAAACGTTGTAAATTGGGCAATTACCCCTCACAGGTTTCGTTTCCATGTTTTGACATCTGACATTCATGTTTTGACAACTGACAGCTGTCCAGGTGATGTCAAAATGTGTGGAAATGCAAACGTTTCTGATTTGGTGAAAACGTTGTAAATAGGGCGATTACCCCTCAGGGGTTTTCTTTCCCATCTGTTTTGACAGCTGACAGTTGTCCAGGTGCTGTCAAAATGTATGGGAACGGAATCTTGATTTGGTCAAAACATTGTAAGAAGTGCGATTGCCCTTCTGGTGAACTAGTGGGAATAAATGTATCTATTCACTCAAAACTGATAATATAAAAATAAAGTCAGACGAAGACTCGGTACTGTGTTATCTCTCTCACCTCTATCTCACCTATTTCTACAGCCAAGCAGCGGTGCTTGCATTGCTAGTACAGTTCGAAGGGTAAATCTGTACAGTCGGCCAAATAAGTGGTTTACCACCCTAAGGGTCATGTCATAAAACAACACAATTGAGCTTCCTTTGCAATAACATACAAATAGCTTCTAAAATCTTAGCGATATTTTGTTTATACGCGAAATTTTGACAAAATTTCTCTTACGACCGTACTTTGACTCGAAACTTTGTCACAGGTCAAAAAAATTCGCAAGTCAAAATCAATTATTTTTATTAAAGTGAGTTTTTATGTCGTCTCATTTTTTTATCTATTACATATCGCATACACAAAAACATGTGATCTTTAATTTCACTACTTCATAAGTCGAGATTGGTCTATGCGTTACCCTATATCTTTTGACTTCAAATCAGTGTGGCAGTGGTTCGATCCTGGTGTAGAGCACTGTTTTTGTTTTTCTATTATTTTGTTTTTTTAATTGCTTATTTGTTTTTTATCACTTTTTTGTTTTTTTTTGATAATTGGTTTATTTTATTTATAATTTTCTTTTCAGAAGAAAAATATTTAAGTTAATATTAAGAACGCTTAATCGAATTAAAACCCTTAATCGAATAATTTTTCAGTTAAGTGCTTACGATACGAAAAAAGTTTCACTTGCATCGTGTTTTCACAAAACCACACGATGATTTTTCAACATTGCCATTAAGGCAAATGTAAATATAAATATCGACGTCAAAAATTAAAATAAAAAAACAATTTACCCTATTTGCATATACACTTCAAGATGTTTACAAAAACACGAAGAAAAAAGTTGACTCTACACCTGTTCGGAAACTGGGAGAGCCTAGGTACTCCTTAATCTTCTTTTTTAAATTAAGGCGAGGTTTCCCAGGAAATTTATTCGTGTACGGCGACCACTTTATTGCAAGGTAATATAGTTGATAATTGCATAGCTGCTTATTTTGCTTATGCGCTGTGACCGAACTAACACGTTGCTTTTTACACGTTTCGATCGATTTTTGGAAAACTGGGGTACAAAATAGTAAACGTATTTTTGCAATTTTCTAGATAATAAAAATGCATGTCTATTTGTAAAACTTTTAAGTTATTTATTTTTATATTTTCTGATTCACAGCCGTTTTAAAATATTGAAAAGAGATTTTTTTTTGTATCGAGTAAAATATTTTTAATCATAATTCGGTCTTTAAGAATGTTAAGACAAAATGTTCAACAATATCATATATGAATTGAAGAACTGTATGATTTATATTTGAGGCGGTTTCTACAGTAAATCGAAATTGTTCGAAAACGGGAAAGTGGAGTTACTTTCCCGTTCTCGGATGTTCTTTTACAAGAACCACATGGTTGGTAGGTGGCTGTAGAAGATGAAAGGTATACTTACTCACCATTAGATGGACACTCTGGTTGCTTTGAGGAAAGAAAAAAAAATATTTGACGATAACCAAATAGTTACAATAACAAAATCATCGATGTAATTAATGTACAGTTAATAAAATATCAATGGTTGCCGACTTTGTTGCAATAAATAAGGAGAATACAAAAAATTTACAAAACAAGGTTAAATTACATGCTTCTAGAGTAATTGCACTTAGCTGTTTTCTACTTTGTAAGCCCTTTCATTTGATACCCGTATTAAGGGGGTGCAATGTAATTCGCCAACTTATGGAGGTGGTTAATGATCTAAACTTCAAAGATTCTTAATTCTAACTCTTAATAAATAACTAAATTAGGATCTTAATAAATATAAATAGCTTAGGATTTTAATAAATATCTAATATATATATTTCATTTTATTTCATTTATCCACACTAATATGATAAATGCGAGGAGCGTCTGTCTGTCTCTTACCTTTTCACGCTTAAACAGATGACCCGATTTAAATAAAATTTAGTATGGAGATAGTTTGAGTCCTGGTAAAGGAGATAGGATAATAACCGATTTAGATCAAAATTGGTATGGAGATAGTTTGAATTGAAGGGAAGGATATAAGCATATTAGATTAAAAATAACCTATCCAAGTTACTTATTAAACGCGGATGAAGCCGCAATACCAAAAATTATAAATTCCACACGTACCAAACCGCGTGCAATTAGTCCTTTATAAGGTCAGTTCCCGTTTGTCTAATTTATTATTACTTAACCATTCCTGCTGATGTTATACTTTCCTCCTTTACTTCACCTTTTATTGATTCACGTCCGCTCGGTCTTGACTTGTGCATAATACTTTTTTATGCACAATAGGAAAGCTTCACTTCACCAGTAGGCCTATTCGCTAACTAGGGTTGGTAACTAGAACTGTCATTTTTGAAAGACACTTTATATCCATTACTGGTTTAGTGATCTTATGTGTTACGGCAGCGTTCATGATAGCAGAAATGGATGTTAAGTTTTTCAAAAATGACAGTTAGCAACCGAAGTTACAGAATAGGCCGGCTGATGGTAAGACGATATGCCAAGATGGAAGCGAGCTTCACCTGGACTCCTCAACAACTGAGGAACTGGCTATCATTACCTCTAATTGTCAGAACACAACAATGCTATTCAGGTCGTTATTATGGCGACTAACTTTAGAAGGATTGGTAGCTAGCCAAGCGGACTCAGAAGCCTTACCAGCTACCAAACCAAGCAGAAAAACTTCTGTTCCCATGAGTAATCGGGCTGCGGACCTTCTGAACAACAACGGGTCTCAACCACTAGATCAAGGAGGCGGTCAGAAATGAATATATTCCTTACTAGCTTTTGCCCGCGGCTTCGCTCGCGTAAAACTTTCTACCTTGAAAATTGCGGAATGCTCCATACAAACTTCCACCCCCATTTTAGGGAAGTGGAGGGTTAGAAAGAGACAAAAAGTAGCCTATGTCACTCTCCATCCCTTCAACTATATCCACTTAAAACATCACATCACGTCGCTCCGTTTTGCCATGAAAGACGGACAAACAAACACACACATACTCTTTCCCATTTATAATATTAGTAGGTATGGATTGTACAAAGAACAACTTGAACAACAACAAACAACAGTTACATAAACACAAGAGTCGGGATTATTGGTTAATAGCAATTTCTGGCAAACGTAGGGCAAAATGCAAAATGTGTTTTATGACTTCATAGTCACTTAAGAATCTTCACGTAAGCAATGCCGATGTACCAATCATTCGGAGCAAGAGTTTAAGATTACAAGGATAACCTAATAGCGTTGCGATGCGGGATTATTTTGCCGCGTAACTCCGTAATCCCATCACAGCCGTCTGGGCGGCGGCGGCCTTCCTTGCAGGGCTTCGGTAATGCGCCCCCGAGCTGACCTATCAAATTTTCGGTGATCGAAGTACAAAGGTCGAATCTAAATATTTCGTAGTATCTAATCTAAATAAGTACTATATTACCTGTTCTGGAGATATGTTTTTAAGCATTTTTCAACACACATGCTCGTAAAGTGGATATAATTTCACCAGTTTTAGATACATAAAGCAGCTCATTAAAAACGCGTTTGTTATAACGCACATAGTGCGGTTATAGATCTATTGCCGCACTATTTGCGTAATAGTGTTGTTTTATAAAAGCTAGAGGTAATATAAAAGACATCTATGTACTACATTGATTTTCGAAACGATAATTTGCATACCATTATTTCGTTTTGACTACAAATTACCAATAATTTGTATTTAATTTTAAAAAAACCGTTTATTAACTATTTTTCCTTACAAGTGTGTTGAAAAACATCGTACGATATACGTGAGTATATTGGTTATGTATGTGGTTATAACCACCATAACGCACTTATATCGTAATATACTATTAATCGCCTCCGAACACTGCAGTGCAAACATTACTCTTGGGCGATAGAAAAAATAATTAGTGGAATATGACTCCTTTAAAGGACTTTCCTTTTAAGGACTACACGTGTTGGCCTGTGCTGCCACCGTCTTATTGTGACTGCCATTCCAACGCGAACAAAAAAAACCTTATTTCTTTGTCGCACAATCAAGAAATGGAATTGCCTGCCAGCAAACCTGTGCCCTTCTTCTTACGATCTCGGGAGAAAAAAAGGTTACAAGACGTGAAGAAGCACCTTACAGGTTGGCAAGGTAAGGGTGGCTAATGCAGCGTGTATTTTCTCTCCTGCAATAGCTATCTTCGCATTTGGACTTACACTTACCATAAGGTGGAGTGGAGGCATTTGCTAGGTCTACTATGAAAAAAATGATAAATTAACGCAAGAAATATATACAGGCGTGATTCGGACCTGCGTCCTCAATGTGTACGATCAGTGTATTGAGTATGACGCCTTGAACAATTATGTTGTTTCTACGACACGGTTAGCGCAGAAGTCGAGTGATTGCCTACTGCGCAACGGGTTGCGGGTTCGATTCCCGTACGGGACAAATATTTTGTATGGCCTACAGAAATTTGATCCGGTCTGGGCGTATGTGCATGTGATATTCTATGTTAGTAACTGCACTCGCGACACAGGAGAAAATCCTATTGTGGGGCGACGTTTTTTTTTAAATAAAAAATATAAAAAAAATTCGGCCACTGAATACTTTTTACTTTGCACTTGAGTATATTTGCCGGCGTCGGTAAAAAGCGTCGATGGCGTAGTGCGTAAGGCTGTCGCCTTCCAATCGGGAGGTAGCGGTTCGAACCCCGCCACGTACCAATGTGTTTTCAAATTTTGAATACATATGTACGTTTATTCGACGCTTTTACGGTGAAGGAAAACATCGTGAGGAAACCTGCACACACCTGTGAAGAAAGAATTTCTTAAAGGTTGTGTGTGAAGTCGACCAACCCGCACTTGGCCAGCGTGGTTGACTAAGGCCTAATCGCCCTAGTTTAGGGTAAGCTCGAGCCCCTCGGTGGGGACGTATATGAGCTGTTGATGATGATGATGATGATGATATTTGCCGGCACCTAATTTGGCAAGATTTTGGCGTCGATTTTTTGATTTTGCGCGTGTACCCTTGCGTGCAACAAAAATTGTTACTGCTTTTCATTTAATTTTTATTCTGGCCAATAATATTTCAGTATTATTATTATTCATAGTGTCCACCATTCGAACCAATATTGGTAATAATATCCCCCGTTCTTGCCAACTTACGTGCCGCCAACTATACCAGTAGTAATTTTGTATGGGAAATGACGGTACACTTGCAATTGTTTATTGGATCTGTTATTTAATTTTGTAAAGTTAGCTGTCAGAATATAAAATAATTATTATATCCCAAGTTTACAACGTTTGCAACGGTATGCGAGTCTCACATCTCTCATTGGTCATAGCTGCTGTTTATTGCGACCAACTTATCTGTGAATTAAAGGGTAGCGCTGACAAATATTTTGTATGGCCTACAGAAATTTGATCCGGTCTGGGCGTATGTGCATGTGATATTCTATGTTAGTAACTGCACTCACGACACAGGAGAAAATCCTAGTGTGGGGCGACGTTTTTTTAAATAAAAAATTTAAAAAAAATTCGGCCACTGAATACTTTTTACTTTGCACTTGAGTATAGTTGCCGGCACCTAATTTGGCAAGATTTTGGCGTCGATTTTTTGATTTTGCGCGTGTACCCTTGCTTACAACAAAAATTGTTACTGCTTTTCATTAAATTTTTAGTCTGGCCAATAATATTTCAGTATTATTATTATTCATAGTGTCCACCATTCGAACCAATATTGGTAATAATATCCCCCGTTCTTGCCAACTTACGTGCCGCCAACTATAACAGTAGTAATTTTGTATGGGAAATAACGGTACACTTGCAATTGTTTATTGGATCTGTTATTTAATTTTGTAAAGTTAGCTGTCAGAATATAAAATAATTATTATATCCCAAGTTTGCAACGTTTGCAACGGTATGCGAGTCTCACAAAAACCACATCATTGGTCATAGTTGCTGTTTATTGCGACCAACTTATCTGTGAATTAAAGGGTAGCGCTGGCGACGCTTTACTGAAATCAAACGAGCTTCCTTAAAAAAAATTTTTTAGAATGTTATTTACTGCATATATTTTTTTGATTTTAGCAACATTAAATAAACACAAACCTCGCAATAAACAGATAATATAGCTTTTTCAAATAATATTTCATAATGGCAGCTGCAGTTCCAATTTTGGCCATTTCACAGATAAGTTGGTGGCACTGTAGTCGGTTTGTTTGCCAACTTAGCTATAAAAAAATTAAATAGCGCCGATTGTCTCCCAGCACGAGGATTAATCTAGCAGAAATGTTAATCTGTCGTAGTCTACAGACAATGGATTGCTGGTCTGGTTGTTGTCTGCAGAGGCGTTGCTGGAGTGTGAGAAAACCGTTTTTTGTCGGGTTTCTTTTGTTCATAGCTCAAGGCAGAATTGCAAATTAGTCGGGCTAGCGACACGAGACGGGATCGTTATAACTTTCGCGGGTGAACAATGAATTGCTCTATCTGCAAGATAGCTATATTTTCAGGGCATAAAGATTCCTGCGCATGAATTGGAGCCTCAGTAAGATATTGCCTTTTTAGGGTTAAAAAGTACGGTATAATTAATGCGTCATTACCTGATATTAAGGTACATACGTCATTGAGACTATGGTTGTAATAATTTAATGAAAATTTATTTCAACTTTATCAAAAATGATTCTTAGACCTACCTTAATTTGAATGCTACAAACCAACTCGCTCAGCAAAATATGATAAATCACTCACTCTCTTTTTCGATTAATAGAATGATCAATAGTTGTTGGTTGTTATAAATTTTTCATATTCGCTTTTATCTCTTTGAATAACTGTTTGAATGACTCAGCTTAGGCGCGTGTATTTTCATTAAAATCACCTCATGCACTATATTTCAGTTTATCTAATCAACTTACCAGAGGGAGACTTTGTACCAGTCGTCTGCATGGGTACCTCTAACTTACCTATTTCTGCAGTCAGAGAGCGGTGCTTGCATTGCTGTGTTTCAGTTTGAAGGGTAACACAGGCAGTGAAATTACTGGGTACTGTGACTTGACATCTTATGTCACAAGTCGGCAACGTACATTGGGTTGTAGATATGCAAGTCTCATAGGAACCACGTATACTATAGGCGACTTTAACCATTTACCATCAGGTGGGTGGCCGGCTGGTTTGCCAATATTTGTGTATAAAAAATCACATTCATACGATAAATGCGAGGCGAACGATGAAAGGTTATTGGCTAGACTTAGCTTCTTAAGTGGTAACTCTACACCGTGTTTGGTCAATACCCTAGCCGAAACCTACCCATGTTAACATAGTCTTCATCTTCTTCTTTTAATTTTGTCGTGAAGGCTAGTGTTGCCATTTGCCATATACAATTTTTCTTGTTTGGTATCGATTGCGGTGAAGCGAACTCGACTGACTCGAATATGATTCGTTTATGGTGTAACGTAGGGGTAGGATGTGTTATACAGTTTTTATAAAAAACAGAAAACGAATTATTAATTATGAAATTGAAAAATCGTAATAGTAATCCCCATACAAATAGTTGGGTCTGTAAAAAAATTGTATGGGAACTTAAAAAAAAATATTTTACAATTTCGAATTTTCAATGACGTCATATATTTTATATGACATGTTAACATGGGTAGGTTTTGGCTTGATATTATCGTATATAACATGTTGCTAACTTACCTAAAATTGAGATAGATCTTGAAGTACACAAGAAGGAGCTAATCTTCTTCAGTGTTGAGCGAACCCTGATTAGAGTTATAGTGGATACTTCATGCGCGTCCGTGAAGCGATGCGAAAAGAAAGTTTGTAGTTGTTAAGACGTGCGCATGCCGCGGCTATCTGTCCGCGATCAGGCACGTTTCCATTGTTCCAGTGGGAATATAAGGTTGCCTGGCAGATGTTGCTGTTTTAGCAATAAGACCGCAAAGCTTCTATTATGGGTAATTACTATTTTTTGCAATAAAGTGTATACATTCATTCTAAGACAACTAACCTAATTAAGAAACGTGCACTTTAGATACTTTTGGCTATATGACAACACCTACGTAAACGCGCATAGAATAGCAATAATAAGGTACTCTAAAATAATATATGTAGGTGGACTTCAGGTGGCGTGAGAAGCAAGAACACAATCTTATCAAGATAATCTTTATACAAATATGTCTTAATAACTTTTTCGAATGAAGGTAAGCTTTAAACTTTTAAGATATTTATAATTTTTTGAGTGATCTCGTTACGTCATTCTTATACATTGCCGCTCTATTGTTTTGTGCTGGCAAAATTCGTAATATGAATTTGGGATATGAATATGATTTCTTTTGGAGATAAAAAGTCCGTTACAGCAATACCAACGCTGAAGCTTGCGTTACTTTGCGTGATTCCATATTAGGTAAAAAGCATCAAAATATAAATACAGTATACTATACCTGTAAGCCGCTTTGAAATAAATTATTTTCAAATTTTATAACAATAATACTCCATCTTTTGAGATTGAGTAATTTTCAAATTCACGTAAGAATTCAATAAAATGTAAGCATTTTACTTTCAAAGTGCGAAGAGATCTTCACTTAAATCGACGCACTTAACTTCGTAGACACTTCAAAGTCCCAAAAGGCTTACAAAAGGTATTTACCGAGGGTCAACAAATCCTGCTAACGGCTTAGGCGTCATTTACATCAGCCCCTTTCTGTAACAAAATAAGCATCTATGAACCAGGTGCTTGTGTTAAGATAACGATGTTATAAGACATCTGGTTTCGTGAGTTGTTGAGTACCTATCGACCATCTTTATAAACAAAAAAACAGCGTTTATTACTGAAATAACCTAAAGAAAAGCCACTTGCACAAATACTATCCATTGAATATAATATATATGCCTATTTACAAAATATCAAACATATTTATTTTTTAACAAACATATTGCACCTATGTACTGTAAATTTTAACTTGTACATGTGTGTGTGACTTTAAAATCATTGTCCAAGGAAGGAGAAAGAGTATTTTTAAGATGCTTGGAAAAACATTAATTTTTTTTATGCATAAAAATAAGGTAGAATTAACACAAAAATTGCCCAAAAAATGGGCTAAAATGTTAAAACCATCTAAATCACTGCCGATTCAAACA
This sequence comes from Schoenobius gigantellus, assembly GCA_963935595.1. Classification (NCBI taxonomy): domain Eukaryota; kingdom Metazoa; phylum Arthropoda; class Insecta; order Lepidoptera; family Crambidae; genus Schoenobius; species Schoenobius gigantellus. Next base: position 32,763,411 of record OZ012554.1, read on the forward strand.
TTAAAATATGTCGATCATTTTGATACTTAAGATGTTAAATGTTTTCATAAAATATATAAATTTTAAGGAGTTTTGTTTGCTTGTTGTTACATAGTTTTTTTTGGTGCTCATATTTTTGTTCAATAGCCGGGGTGGGGCTTGACAACGTCCGAATAAATATCGTTGTGACGTGGAACCAGGGTCGGTATGCGGTGAATTTACGGTACATCGTGTTTGTTGACTTTGTTGTGATCTGCCTGAAACATCAACATGAGATGCTAATAGATGAATATGCGTCCATTCATTTTATATGTAATGGCTGTTCGGTCTTTCATTCAGTACTGGAGGTAAAATATATATCTTACGGTTCTATGCCAATAATGTCCAAATGTTATGTCTTATATAAGTATATTATAAGAAGATTTAGTTTTTTATCACCCGGGATCAGATAATATACTGAATTAAAAAATGGCAATACAAGATTTCGGCGTTAAAAAAGTTTTTTTTTTTTTTATGAATGCTGGATAAGCGTTTGGCGTCCATCTCACCTGATGGAAAGTTGATGATGAGGCCGAAGATGGGACACGCCTAGCCAGAAGGTGCCTATTCACTCTCATCTTGAATAACTCCAAGTTATATTGCTCAGGGAACAAATCCGCGGGCAAAGAGTTCCACTCCCTTGCCGTTCGCCATATTAATGAGGAAGCGCATCGCTTCGTGCGTTTAATTGGAATATCAATGACAAAAGGGTGGAACCCCAGCCGCCGTCTGGTTCCCCTGAGATGGAAAGGAGAAGCCGCAATTATTTCATGTAATTCCAAAGCACACTCTCCGTGATATATCCTATAAAATACCGATAAACATGCCACCTTACGACGATGTTCGAGGCTCTGAAGCTTGGCCCCCGTTAATTTGGTGTCACCAATGAGGGTCTTAGCACGCTTATCAATAGAATCAAGGGCCGCTAGTTGATATTTGGCAGACCCATCCCACAAGTGGCAGCAGTACTCCATACAAGATCGAACTTGTGCTTGATATAGTTGGAGCAACTGTTCCGGTGTGAAGTACCGCCTGACCTTGGAGAGAATGCCGAGCTTCATAGCTGCAATTTTGGCAACGGTTTCTATGTAACTACCAAAGTTGAGATTGTTAGTTACTTGCATACCAAGTAGGTGGAGATGATCAGTTACCGGTATGGATATACCACGGAAAGTCGGAGTCAGATAGAAAGGACTCCGTTTAGTGGAGAACAAACACGCCTGCGTTTTGCTAGTATTAAACTGGACCAAATTAGCGTCACCCCATTCAGAGACCGCCCGGAGTGTAGAATTCAAACGGTCCATCATCGACTCCCGACAAGACCGGATCTCCTCTTTATTGGCCTTTGCATTGGAGACATATCTATCAACGACTGTGGTGTCATCGGCATACCCGAAGGTTCCAGGCACCAACAAGTCGTTGACGTGCAGAAGAAAGAGTGTTGCCGAAAGTACGGAACCTTGAGGAACTCCAGTATCAATAGTCAGTTGTTCGGAGCAGCAGCCATCTAATACTACTTGCATGGAACGTTCACTCAAAAAGTTCGAGATCCAATTGCAGAGGTTCTGGGGTAGACCATACGATGGAAGCTTGCCTAACAGGCTAGAATGCCAGACCCTGTCAAAAGCTTTGGATATGTCTAAAGAGACTGCGAGAGCCTCGCCGTGCCCATCAATAGCTTCTCCCCATATATGTGTGGCATACACGAGAAGATCTCCCGTTGACCGGCCCTTTCGAAAACCGTACTGACGGTCGCTGAGGAGGTCATTATCTTCAAGGTATGCGAGGAGACGGTTGTTTAGAACACGCTCCATACATTTACACAGCATGGACGTGATTGAGATAGGTCGATAGTTAACTGGATCGGCTCTACTACCCTTCTTAGGTACAGGTTGTACATTTGCTAGCTTCCAAGACTTGGGAACCACTCCAGTCGCAAGTGAGAGTCTGTACAGGCGGGTCAATACGGGAGCCAACTCGGGCGCACAGTTGCGCAGCACAATAGCCGGTATGCCATCAGGTCCGCTGGCTTTATTCACGTCTAGATTTCTTAGAACCTTAAGTACCTCTTTTTGGTGAATGTGAACTGCTGACATGGAGCAGTCAGCTTGAGGTAGAGTTGGAGGAGGTTTTCCTGCAGAGTCCAAACGTGAATTCTCAGCAAAAAGAGAGGCAAAAAGATTTGCTTTCTCTTCTGCCGTATGGGCCAGTGAGCCGTCAGGTAAGTTCAAATAATTGTTTCGCTAGAGCTCCACTTGCGTAAATGTTGCCTAAACGTTTATGCAAAAATCCTTAAAATAATGGCTATATCGTTAAAAAACTCTTTTTTAACGATAAAAAACCGAAAAAAAATTTAAAATGATGGCTGCATCTGTGGAGTTTACTAGAAAAGTTTATCGATATGTGGCATGGTTTGTGGCGTTAACTAACAATGTCAGTATAATATGAATGACCGCGCTAATCTGTTGTACGATATGTGATGCAAAATTGTAGCGTTTATTGACGCGTCAAACGCGACAGATGTTGAAAAGGAAAAGATGTGAAAAATGACAAAATATACGACCATACACTCATATGCCAATGACTGCTGCCTTCTTACCATGATCACCCAAAACAATATTGAAACCGGAATACCAATATTAAGAGCGGGATAGCGCTATACGCAACAGGAGCGGTGTCTCTGTTTCAATATTGTTTTAACCTTGCTATAAGCGATCATGGTACGGCCCCAGGTCAAAACAAAGCGATAGATAAACACGTGCCTAACAGTTTTCGCTCAGTCGCGTATGGTATGACATAACGGTGGATAAGCCGCGCCAAATAGGACCCTAACCCAGTGCCCCGATCAGGATGCGCGCGCGCCGCTTCCGTCACGGCCGGCCGGTGAATCACGCGTGCTATCAAGGGGCTGACTCTCAAGGATTCGAGAAAACTCGAATTCGAATTTTTTTCTCGAGCTGTAGTCACAGCTCAGCAAATCAGGGAGCTGATTCTCGCACAATTCGTAAAAATTCGAATCGAATTCGAGATTTTTCTCGAGCGGTTATCAGAGTTCAGCCAATCAGAACATAGGACATGTCGACCTCCACCATTTCCTTATGGTAAATCGCTTGTATTGTTTCGAGTGCTTGGAAGTTGTCGAGATGTCAATTGCAAATTAATGGTATATTTATTTTTCTTTCTTTTTTGATTATCCTATTGTATATTTTTTAATTTAGTATCAATGACATTATATAAATATTGTAAAATTTAATTTGGCATTTTCTTTATCTAAATAAACACTTAAAATTATTATTTATGCCAATAATAATAATTTCATTTAAGGCTTATTTATCTATAAATCAATAATTATTTAATATAATAATAAAAAAAGTGAAAAATCGATCTCACTACTCGAGATAAGTTAAGCGAGGTTCCCTCAATAAATGGCAGACTTCGACATGTCTAGTGTTCTGATTGGCTGAGCTGTGGCTACCGCTCGAGAACAAATTCGAATTCGAACTTTTTTCGAATACGTCAGAATTAACCCCCTAAATGTATAGTATGTAATTGTTTGGTTGTTATTTAACTCACTCTGAGGTGTTGAACGCATTGCAAGAATAATTTCTTTTATCTCCCTTTTTCACGTGCATCTGAGCATTATTCATTTCTCTCTCATTCTAGCGGATGACGTAACAGATCATCTAAGAGTTTGACAGTAATAAACGTCAAAGCGTTTTCCAACCATCAAATTCGATGGTTGTTCTTTTCTTGTGACTTTCTCTGACAAGCTAAGGTCTTGAATAGTTCTGTTGTTTCATCCAACCGTCACGTCCTGTATGTTATTCTTTTAGAGGAACAGTTATGCATAGGGCGAAGTTTATGAATGCGCCCCTGAACATGTCAAGCTCCGTCATTTTTTGAATTTTCTCGAGTAGTAGCATCGGATATTCACAATTTTCTCGAGTAGTAGCATCGGATATTCACAACTTTCTCGAGTAGTAGCATCGGATATTCACAATTTTCTCGAGTAGTAGCATCGGATATTCACAATTTTCTCGAGTAGTAGCATCGGATATTCACAATTTTCTCGAGTAGTAGCATCGGATATTCACAATTTTCTCGAGTAGTAGCATCGGATATTCACAATTTTCTCGAGTAGTAGCATCGGATATTCACAACTTTTTATGTATATTAAATAGTTATTATTTATTTTACATAAATAAACCTTCAATAAAATAATTTTAATTTGATAAATTATAGGGCAAAGAAAATCCTATGATAATTGTCAATAATCTAATGTAATTGAAAACAAATGAAAAAATATTAACTAGGATAATCAAAAAGAATCAAAGATATTGACGCCTAAAACATTATTGAAACCATAAGGAGAGGGAGACGGCGCTATACGCTGCAATATCGCTGTCTCTGTTTGAATATTATTGTGACGTTGTGTTTCCTAAACAATCGTAGTAATGCCCTTGATACTAATCAGAAGTGATCGTGTATTTTGTCTATGACAATAACATGTTTGTGTTGTATGTAGAGCCTAATTTGTCTTAACAAAGTAAAAATAATACATTTATTTTATATTTCATTATTAACATTTATTGAAACAACCATAAATAAATAAGATGTTGATGAATAAGGTCTACGTTGGCTTAACAAGATAAAAAGAAATCAAATACAGTTGCAATTTTCTCAGGGCTGGTATGTTTTGTGGCCGAATTGGTCAAGGCGTCAACATGGTACGTTGAAAACACTATTAATTTATTTATCAATGATAATTTGGAGATTGTAATCAGGTGAAGCCCCCACGGGTCGCTAATATAGCCTGTTATTTAAGTAATGCAATATCAGACACGTCAACTTTTTATATAAAATAATTATAAAAATTAATAATTAACACGTTTACACGCAATCTAATTAATAATAATATGTATTGAAATACATGAATAAATTAACGTTTGTATATAGATGTCAGTGGCGCACTGTAGGCCTGCCATCCTGCTATTACCAATGTGTTTGTCGACCAATCCGCACTGGACCAGCGTGTTTGAAGGCCTAAACACCCCAACTTAGATTAGGCTAGAGAACCTCGGTGGGGACATATAAGCCGTGATAATTATAAAGAAAATAAGGTCTCAAATGTCGATTTGTTTCTTAAGCTATTGATCCAGATTGTGATGAAGCTTCGGTAAGCGTGGCTCAATTATTAATCTCGTTAAAAAATTTAAATAATTATTGTTAATTTTTATTAATTTGTGATGCATTGCAACGCGGGTACAGCTAGTATTTAAACGATAAAAATACTTAGTTGATAATTTAAGAATCAGTTATTCTCACAAATGAAATCTGTATCATACTTTGAAATATTTTAATCTAAACAATCCTATTTATTTTGTCAATTAAGCACATATTTACTAAAGATGCCTAAGATACAAGTAAACAACTTTTGCTTACTTAGTAGGTATCATCAAAAATAATACAGAGCACAAATCATAACATTTTATAATTAAAACAAAATATAGATCTTTTGTTCTTTTTTTTCTCTAAATATTGTTTAAGTATAATTTCAATATAAGACCTGTATGTATTAGGATTAAGCCTTTTATAGTGAATAAATTTTATCTTATCTTATCTAGTTAAGTATTAATAATTTAAAGTTACAGTTAGGTATTTTTCTTGGCTTTTCGTGGTATATTCGTGGTATTATTGATATATTGCAAGCAAAGTGTATGAGCGACATTTTGACGTGGTTATAGCAACCCACTGCGCGCTGGCCGCCAGCGGAGATCCTATTAAAGGCTTCGCTGTACGGCTTCCATCAAATTCGGTGTTCGCGTTACCTAATTGTAAATTTAGATTAGATCGCCCTGATGGCACATCTTTATGCGGGGGACATTCTAGAAATTAGCTTTTGAATTAGCATTTCGTTACAGCTGGAAGAGTAAACATATTTTCCAAATGGGAAGATGTTATTACAGAGTTGGATGATTCATTCGATATTACTTTTCTTTCTTGATTATACCTACGAGTAACAAGGCATCTTGATGGTTTGGAAATGAATAGCAGTTAACTTTTATGATAGTCGGTAAAAACTTCTTGATAATATATGAAATAGTGATTGCTATTATGTTGGTGCTTATCGAGTAAATTCCCAGAAAAATGCTATAAACTGCTTGATGAGAAAAGCATTAAACACCGATTGAAATTGAAAATATTGATTATTCCAACCGTGGATACCTAAGGATTATCTTAATACTTTAAGATACTCGTAGAACCAATAAAAGTAGGGATAGGGAAGCACAAGTAGAAAATCTATTTTAGAGGGCAATAACACTTTTTACGCTAATAAAGAAATACGACCTTTAAGGAAATTGAGGTGGAGCGGAAAATACGGCTTCCTTAATGGCTGAAGTTGGCCGCATGTTGTTATTTCGGATATAATAGATCACACAATAAGATTTATAAGGTTAAAGCAGTTAAATATATATTATTTGTATCATATTATTAGCTCATACAACCCGGAAATCTTCAAAGCAAGGGTGAATAGGCACTTTCAGGGCAAACTCGTCCCACCGTAGATCTTATCCTTGCCTCAAGGCTGGATTGGGATCAAAAGTTAGCCCATTTATAGTAAAAAGAATAAAAAATAAACATATAATAATAATGATTATGTACAACTTGCAACGTCTAATAAGTCCTCTCCCTTGTACCAGATTTAATATTTTTTGTTGGCGTTTTTTTTTCAATTGATCAATTTGTTACAGGTAAGGCGAATTTAAAACGAGCTTGACTACTAACTATCTTTTTGGATAATAAAGGTAAGAACATAATCATTATTTTGTTGTGAAAAAAAGGAGACCAGTATAATAAAGTTTTGGCATATTTAATCACGATTGAAGTATGTACTTTATTGTGTTAAATAAAGAACATTTTTAAATAATTACACAACGGATTAACACAAAGAGGCGGCTTTATTAGGAAAATAGCAATTTCTGCCAGACAATCTAAGGGTATTAGAAAATATATAGAGGGGTATTACAGAGTGGGACGTGCATAATATTCTATCAATTTCAATACATGTTCACGCCAAACACAAAAGTAATATACAAAAGTTAATTCTAGCAAAACTGCTAATACTCATTGCATATATTATGTATAGTATATTTTTCTGTCCCAATTTATTCACACCAAGATATCAATAACATTTTATGACATTGGACAAAGAGCAATATTGAACCTTTATTATAATAACAAAATTTGTTGACCTCAAAACATGTTGAAGTTAGATTGAAAGTTCGCAGTATTGGGAAAATTAATATGAAATATAACATTCGTGGAGCGTCGGTGGCGCTGTGGCCTCGGCACTGGACTGTGCCCCGAGTAGAATCGGGAGTCTCGCGATCGATCCTGCCATGTACAATCTGTTTTTCGTTTCACGATATTCATAATGTACATTTATCTGACGCTCCTACGGTGAAGGAAAACATCGTGAGGAAACCTGCATACACCTGCGGAGTAATTCAAAGGTGTATGTGAAGTCAACCAATCCGCACTGGGCCAGCGTGGTTTGACTAAGGCCTATCGCCCTAACATAACTAGTTAGGGTAGGATCGTGCCCCTTGGTGGGGACGTATATGAGCTGTGATGATAATGATGATAACATTCGTTTTAATACTTTGAGAAGCATGATTTATGATTTCTATTAATTACTAGAGTCCCGTCCTTCCAAGGGAAAAATGGAACCCTAGCATCATTTCGTAGTTACGTATGTTACGTAAGTTATGTACGTTTTCGTAGTTCCATACTAATGTTAATCTCCAAAAATTAACAAAATCAATAAAGAAATTATTTCGTCTCGGGTGGGATTTGAACCTGCATCTCCAGCATACCGTGTTCACGCTTTGACCAACTAGGCCACCGAGCTCTTACCAGCTCCGACGAAATTCTAAGTTTTATAGCATTTTTAAAGAAAATAAAAAGTTCTTACTAATGTTAGAACCTTCACAACAATACGCAATACCAAAGTTCACAAGCTCGCTATTAATTAACCGATATACTGCATTTGCTTCAATATTTTATAGCTTTAGGTGTACATAACACTTTACATACAGCCACCACAGCAGCAATAAATTTCTGGGTATTACGGAGAAGCGGAGAATAAATGAAGGTCTTATTACACAGAGGGATTAGTTTCACACCTGGAACCGAAACTTAGGGACAGATAGGGTTTTCGGACTTTGGAGTAAGGTTCATTTTAGCTTGAAGTGTAATTATATTATGAAGTGTTAATATCCCGTGTCATATGAGTCTGAGTGATTCATTGTGCTATCGATTGAATCGCTTTGCAGTTTCCGATGTTACGTGGTAAGACGGTTACTCATCTCATTATTTTGTATATTCGCCTACTTTTGCTAATTTGGGATGTATGCACACACAAGGTAAAATATTTTTCCTTCAAATTAAAATTTTATTTAGTTTTTGACGTCAATAAGTGCCTGTAAAAGTATATGTTGAAAAAATAATAAGTTTTTGAATCTTGAATTTCTTTAGTGATTTGGAGTAAAGCGGAGGAAAATGTTAATATTTAGCAATTAAGTGTTAAGATGATTGTAAAAGCTATAAGCGGTGTCCTGTCTGAGCTCGGTCTGCTTTGAGTTGGCTATTCCTCCATGAAGAATTGGCACCGCGCCAACCGGTTTCGAGGCTGTTTGACATTGCGCTAAACGGACACGCCTAAAACACTGCATTTCCGTGTTATTATTGGGGGCCTACACAAGTGGCAATCGTTTCATAGCAAAGCGATAACTTAATTCGTCATCGTCTCCGAGATAACGAAAACAAATTCCTAGCAAACGTAACAGGATTGTAGCGATCGCTGTGTCAAATTGTTCTTGCTATAAGTAAACAAAAGGATATCCCCATTTTCTATACAAACCTGGGCCTGGTGTTACAAGCGCGAAATTTGTTCTATAATTACAACTTATTATTAAGATTAATTTGCCCAATTTTCACCCTTTACAGCAATGGCCAAACAGGTTTATTGATACTGAGAAGGTTGTGTCGAACTATCCCTATACCAACTTTCATCAAAATCGGTTCAGTAGTTTCGAAACCTATTCAATACAAACAATCAAATCTTCGTTTCGCGAGTTCAGCTCGTAGTTGGTCGGGTTTTTTCAATTGTTTAACATTAATCCCAAAGTCAGATTTGATTTGATATTTTCGTTGGATTATATTAATACGTAGGTAAATATTCTTTATTGTAGTCAATAAGTGCAAGCATAGATTTGTTTGTGGTAGCACATCTGTGCTATCATAATTAGGGTTCCGTACGTCCGAATAAAAAAACGGAATCCTTATTTATAGTATCACTCGTGTGTCCACCTGTCTGTCGGTCACAGTCAATTATCTCCGAATCTACTAGACCGATTAAGTTGAAATTTGGTACACATATCAATTTCTGTAACCCAAATGCAGAGGTGTGATGTGAATAGATGAAATCTGTATATGGGAGGTCATTTTTGGGGTTAAGGTGCAAAAAAAAATTTAAAACTGCATCGTGTGACATATCAAATGAAAGGTCTTGTTGTGAAGATCTTAAATGTATTTTTTTGTCATTTTAAAATAACTAGTTTCCAAGTTATTAAAGAAAATAGACCATTCCCCCCTTATCTCCGAAACTACTGAACCTAAAATTTTGAAAAAAATACAGAAAATAGTTTCTACTTATAGATTATAGGAAAACCTATAAGAAGTCCATGATATTAAAATAACATGGTAAATCACTCAATATAGATAATAACATCATACGGAACCCTTTTCACGCGATTTTAACTCGCACTTGGCCAGTTTTTAGGGATCCGTAGCAAAATTGCAAAAAACGGAACCCTTATAGATTCGTCATGTCTGTCTGTCTGTCTGTCCGTCCGTATGTCACAGCCACTTTTATCCGAAACTATAAGAACTACACTGTTGAAACTTGGTAAGTAGATGTATTCTGTGAACCGCATTAAGATTTTCACACAAAAATAGAAAAAAGCAATAAATTTTGCGGGTTCCCCATACATAGATCTGAAACTCAAAATTTTTTTTTTCATCATACCCATACGTGTCATACCCATCTATGGATATGTCTTCAAAAATCATATTGAGGTTTCTAATATCAATTTTTCAGATAAAATTAAAAAAAATATATGATGTACATTACCATGCAAACTTCCACCGAAAATTGGTTTGAACGATATCTAGTAAGTAGTTTTTTTAATACGTCATAAATCCTACGGAATCCTCCATGGGCGAGTCCGACTCGCGCTTGGGCGGTTTTTTTTAAATTAAAGTCTCTCGCCTCAATAACAATGTTAAAGCATCGCTGAGAGCCGCCAATGCGACGCAGGATAGTGCCACATAGGCACTGTTATCTTCCTCATCCAAACGAACTTGCCATCAACCTTTACTGTCGTTGCAATCAGGCAAATAACGTGCGAGAGTTTCCCTGATTGCGACTGTAATAAGGCAACCATTAGACTCACATTGAAGCACCATCAAACTTGCAATGGTCATGAGTATACTTGACAAGATCGTTCACGTGAAATAGAGGAATCACTTGCACTTAACGCCAGCTATTTCGGGCGCTCGCTTTGTCCGCGGCTCCGGTGAGCTCATCAGCCAGTCTGAAGGCCGCAGACGAGCAAATATTTGTCGCAGACCTGTTTCTGTATTAATGGAAAGAATATGACACACTGCCTGCTTGAGTAGGTCACAGTCGAGCGAAATATGTCTCGATTCGCAATGCACTCTTGTATTTCTTGCCTATTCTTCTCGCGAAGGCTCTCGCCATATTTTATTAATTTATTTATTTATTTGGAAAACAAACAGCATATAAATAACAACAAATAGAATATTAAAGATATAGAACACAAATGCCATAAACAGTTTTCGCTAATAGAGTAAACGTAGATAATACCAGATAATACACCCGCGGACACCTAAATCGAGCCACCTTGCACTCCTGAATCATATTGTCCATACCTTTTAAAGAGTATTTGGAGAACCAAAAAGTTTTTATGCAATTTTGTAGCTGACATATTCATGTTCAATCTGATGTGCTGGTTATGAATATGCCCGCTATAAAATTGCATAACACTTTTTGGTTGACCAAACATTTTTTAAAAGTTATGGACAATATAATCCAAAAGTGCAAGGTGGCTCGATTTAGGTGTCCCTGAGTGTATATTAGTTTATGATTACTTAATAATTTGTTAATGGAATATCCATCTCTAGTTAAAAATAACATTATTAAAAAACCACGATGCAAGTGAAACTTTTTTCGGTTCGAAGGCATTAACTGAAAATTTTCGGAAAATCACCATCTCAATTACCAATATATAAGTAATTAAGATTTTTATGAAATCATGACGCATCATTATAAATTAATAAGATATCACAGACCACATGTAACATTTTTGAGATTTAAGATTATTTATTTCATCATTACAGAAATGAAATTCATGAAATTCGAAAAACAAAAAACACACACAGGATCGAACCCCGGAGCTCCCGATTAGAAGGCCAGTACTGAGTCCACAGCGCAACCGACGCTTGTTGAATGCTTTCTCTAGAAGTCACTTTCGTAAAAATCTAACAAACGAAGTCAACAAAAACTCTATTCTGTGCAAGCTAACTAAGAAACTACTGATCATCAATAATTTCTGATACACGAAAATTTCTGGTCATCAGAAACCGTCGCTGAGTCCAGTCACCACAGACGGACCGTCGTCGTTGGATCATCGAGACCTAGCGCTATAGTTTTAACTTTAGTTACGCCGAGCGCGCACGCAACTGCGGCTTTCAATGGTCACGTAGATAAAGATGCTGAGTCACGCGATTGGCTCAACATTTATCTGAGCGATTAATAGATATTCATTTCTTGAGGCTGGAATAGGGCGCTTGCTCGATCGTTTTTTGCTTTTAAGGTCCGGAACTCCAAATTTATGAAAAACAAAATATTACGTGTCCCTTATTTTTATTTCTGTGGCTTTAATAAAACTTAACACTCAAACATTTCTAGAGAAGGCCACCCTTATCATCTAGGGGTATGAAAAGTAGTTTGAGACCTATTCTCAGATCTACCGAATATACACAAAAAGGTTCATAAAAATCGGTCAAGCCTCTTCGGAGGAGTTCGGTTACAAACACTGTGACATTTTTTATATATTAGACTGGCTGTGACTTTGAACTACGTTTAATAAAGCTGAACACTCAAAAATTCCTGAAGAGGGCCACCGTTATCATATCACAAAGGGGTAAAAAATAGCGACGATTTGACGACGTTTTGTCCGACTTACGAAATATACACAAAAAATTCTATAAAAATTGGGCAAGCCGTTTTGGAGGGGTTCAATAACAAACACTGTGACACGAGATTATTACATAAGAGTATCAGAAGATATCAATATATCAAACATAATTATATGACAAAAATTATGAAATCTTAGTCTACTTATTTTGGACATATATTTTACAACAACAAGTTTGTAAGTGGTTCCGAATATCACTTTTATGGGCGTTTTTTGAAGGACCAAGAAGGCTCAATTCACCGAACACCTTCCAGTATATCTTATTGGCGGGACATCTTATAGGATATAATGAGACAAAGATCCCACTGTAAGATCCCATTCTATCATAGACAACTCCAATCGCTTTCCGGTACCCGGCTTAAGCTCCCTTCGGTAACCCTTCTCTTCCAAATATAACGCTGTAAAGCATAGCAAATCCCGGACCCCCTTTGGAGGGCGTGTTTGGGACCAGGAAAGCCCAATAGACATGTTTTCATTTTTAGGAAGGCACCTTAAACTGAAAACCGTTTTAGGGTTTGTCAATTTCGTCTAAACGTCTTAGGCATTTTCGGATTTTTGAAATGGTTATTTAGCGAAATATTCTATAAACCTCGAGATATCAAGAGGAAGGATTTTCAACCCTCCAATATTGTTTTTGTGCGTTGCTTATTATATTAAATTAAGCTTGTGAACTTGTGTCAAATCCTCAGATAACAAACATCAATATTACATTTCTAATTCATTTTGTCGAAGGCATAAAACGCGGTGAATTCTTCAAATGGAGCTATATAGAAGCTAATAAGCTCTTTTAGAATGAGCCACTTTTAAAATTAGTTTTAAGAGGACTTATGGCCAATTTCACGAAGCTCAGCTTAGGGTACTCTTATTAGAATGCTGCCATATTCTTTTCAATAAAGGCAAAAAGTGATAGCATACTTCTTAAGAGTTTCCTGAGCTAAGGATGATGAAATTAGTCATTAAAATAAAATAAAAAAAACTGGCCAAGTGCGAGTTGAACTCGCGTGAAGAGGGTTCCGTACGATGTTACCTATATTGAGTGATTTACCATGTTTTTTAATATCATTAACTTCTTAGGTTTTCCTATCCTTCCTATCTATAAGTAAAAAACTAATTTCTGTATTTTTTGTGTATGTCCGTTCAGTAGTTTTGGAGATAAGGGGAATGGTCAATTTTCGTCTATTTTCTTGAATAACTTGGAAACTTTTTATTTTTAAATTACAAAAAAAAACATTTAAGATCTTTAATTTGATATGTCACACGTTGCAGTTTTAAAATAGTTTTTTTTTAATTTTCCACCTTCCCCCCAAAAATGACCTCCCATATACAAATTTTATCTATTCACGTCACACCTCTACGTTTGGGTCACAGAAATTGATATGTTTACCAAATTTCAACTAAATCGGTCAAGTAGATTCGGAGATAATTGACTGTGACCGACAGACAAACGGACACACGAGTGATCCTATAAGGGTTCCGTTTTTTTATTCGGACGTACGGAACGTTCGGATCACCGATGGTGAGCTGGTATTATATTAGGGTTTCTTTCACTGAAAAGATTTCATTTACAAAAAAGTTGAAAATAAGAAATATTTTACTAAAAAATAAAAAAAACCGACTTCGAAAACACTGAAAAGTTAAAAATAATATAAGAATAGGTACAGACAAGTTGGTGACAAATTTTAAGACTTTCTAGGAGATCATCGTTTGGCACCGACTTCAATATAGAAGTGTGATGTTGTCTGTACCTATTCTTATATTATTTTTCATTTTTCAGTGTTTTTGAAGTCGGTTAATTTTTTTGTAAAATATTTTTTTTTCATACACACTCATTGGTCAAAGGAACTCTTGCATATCTTTAGGTTGTCACCAATTTGATCCTATTTCACGTTGTTAGGTCTCGCATAATGTAAAACAGAGGGAAATAGCACTAATTGATAAAAGAACCCATTCATCCGTGACTCCCTCCGAGCGAGACCTAACCGGGTGATTTACTACGCTAATGTGTTTATTAAAGCGGTTATGGTGTTCCGCTCAGATGGCATGGTGACTCCTTGATCGTTTAAAGCAATGTTGAAGCATCACAGCAAGATAACTCAATATGCTGCTTTGCATATTGAGTTACCTTGCTCTATGCTGTTTAGGGATAGTAAATTTTTCTGTAAGATTTACAACTCTACAGTCGTTATAAGGACTTATCGTACGTTGCCAACATGAGACATAAGATGTCAAGTCATTGTACCCAGTTTCATTGCCCGTATGCCCCTTCAAAACGGATCTAATTAACTGTCGCTTGGCTGGAAGGGAAGGCATCCAATCCTCGCGACGACTCTGATACTGAGCTCTCTGGTAAGATCAGCTGCGAAGGTTTTAAGTTACTCTCCCTCTGTAGGTTGGAAAATAAAATTAGGAAAGTTCTGTGTTATCATCAAATGATCATCATTAAATCGCAGCTCCGAGCCTCACTTATGATTGCGAGGTTTGGTTTTGAAGGAAGTCATTAGACGAGACACATGCGGGCGTTCGAGACGTAATTCTGCCTTCGCATGATACCCAAAAATTTGACACACCAGAATCAACATCGCACTTCAGCCTGTGTATGTGACACGAAATATGATTGCGAACTATGAAAAGTCCAAAATGGAATATCTCGGCGTGTTCAGACACAAGGTTGGTCCGTTCGCTAATTATGGGTAAAGTGAAGGGAAAGTTACGAGCTGGGCGCAAAGAAAATCGTGGTTGTAAAACATTAGAGAATGAACTAGCATTACCTCTCTCGAACAGTCGCTCCGGTTTGACTGTCAGGGGAAGAACAAGAACCTGTCGGATAACCTCAAGAATTGGAGGAGGCTCTGGAATAAGAAGTGATGACCAACCCACTTGATATAAGCTTACCTATAGAAGATAGATAGATAGATATAATCTTTATTGCACACATGGACATTACAAATCAAACATTATAGACAAAAAACTAATATGAGTTGTACTCATATTAGTTTTAGGCGGTCTTATCGCTAAGAGCGATCTCATCCAGACAACCTTAGAGTGGACATGGACGACAATGAAATAAGATTAGATTATATGCACAGCATCAATGAATATATAAATACATATTAGATACATAAAACTATAAATATACATCAAATAATATATATATATATAAAATTATACAATAATATATAAACTACAAATATAAATAATGGTGGAAATACTAATTGCATGATAGCGACAGATGGTACTCCTTAACAAGCGTTTTGAATTTATTTCATGTCTTGGCTTGTCTAATATACACTGGTAGCGAATTCCACAGTCGTGCAGCTTGCACTGAAAAGGAACCATCGTAAAATTTTGTATGACGTTCTGGGATCCTAAGAACCTATTAAGTTTTGTAATGACCGCAATGTTCTTCCAGTGGACTCACTCAAGAAACAAAAACGTTTTTTGAGTTAAAGAGGATACTGAGGATTAAACAAAATATTATATAATAAATACAAAATATGCGCATTCAGGCGAAGTCGACGCTACATGTGGTACAGTAATGCACATCAATGACTACAAGGAATCCTTAAGGACTATAATGTACGTCGCCAACTTGTGACAGCATAAGCTTTAAAGTCACAGTACTTAGTAATTTCACTGCCCATGTAAACCAGACATGGCGATGTAAGCATCGCTGCTTTGCGGCAAAAATGATGAAGTAGAGGCACATGTGAGTCAGAGTTTCTCTCTGGTGAGGTGATTCTCCTGTTGCGCTACTCATTCTAGGGATATACGCCTGAGGTAGGCGTAAGGTGATTCCACTGTTGTGTTACTCATTCTAACTCAAACTCAAACTCAAAAATCTTTATTCAATATAGACCTTTACAGGCACTTATTGACGTCAAAATAAAAACATAAAAATCTTCAACCAAGAATCTAATTAACTAAATTATTTAATCCTTGTATGTACACACACCCCAACCATTATTAAGATGTGTGCAAATACAAGTCAAATGAAAAAAAAAATTGACTCTACACCTGTTCGGAAATTGGGAGAGCCTTCTCAAGAAGAACAGGCAAGAAACTCGGAAGGTCTTGTATTTTTTTTGTCTCCTCTTTTAAAATGCCAACATTACAATATTATATTTCACAAACATTTTTTTAAATAATATAGAAATGCCTGTCGGTGTGAGTGGAACAGTTACTCGAATGAAATTTATCCCACTATCACAAAGTGTTAACACCCTTTAAACGTCAATTATCACATTTTTTGTCAATCCCAAGCAGTTTTATCTGTCATATAATCAGACACTTTATAATATGCTTTTTTCATAAGTGTGCCCTTGATAGCGACTTTAAATTTATTCAAGTTAAGTGCTTTAATATTATTTGGGATTTTATTGTAGAAACGTACACAAAGGCCTTTGAAAGAATTATTAATTTTTTTTAAGCCTAGTATTTGGTAACGCTAACATATTCTTTTGCCTAGTATTTACTGAATGAATATCACTGTTTTTACAAAACGAATGTATATTTTTATGAACATATACTATATTCTCGTAAATATATTGCAACGCGACGGTCATAATACCAATTTCTTTAAATTTTTCTCTCAAAGAGTCTCTTATTTTAAGGTTATAAATAGCACGAATAGCCCTTTTTTGCAGCACAAAAACAGTCTGAATGTCGGCAGCATTTCCCCACAGCAAAATACCTACCTCTTTAACCGTCTCCGTAGTTAACTAAGAACCCTTATAATTTTACCATGTCCGTCTGTTTGTCTGTCTATCTGTACGCGGCTTAGCTCAGACTGTTAGTATTAGAAAGCTGTAATTTGGCATGGTCATATATATTAAACGTGCCGACAGACTTATGTAAAATGGGGATGATATTTATTTCATGGTGTGAGGTGTCGTTGGATAGATCTTTCAAAAGCCGAGCCACAAGTTTAACGTCGCCAATCATTCTTATTGCGCGCCGCTCTACTGAATCCAGAGCCGCCAGCTGATATTTTGCTCAACCATCCCCCAGATGGCCGCAGTTGGTATACATAGGTTCAACAACTGGTACGTAGTTAAGTACCTGTGGACTTTGTATAGGATACCTTTGAAAAAAAAAGAAAATAAATCAAATACAGGAAAATAAAAAATACGGTAGTTATTAACATTGATCAGTACAGTTGAAAATTTCGTCACGGTCAGTTAGTGCTCGGTGGCCCAGTGATTAAGGCGTCAGCACGGTATGTCGGAGACGCGGGTTCAAGTCCCGCCCGAAACGATTTTTTTTCTTGTAATTTAATTTATTTTTGTATTTTTTTAAATTATTTATATTTTTAAAGAAAATGCAAAGTCACAAATATAAAAAAAAGGATACCAAGTTCTTAGCCGCCACTATCCGAAATTGAGGTTGGATGAAAGTGTGACTCCCAGCAAATCAAGATCATAATATGAAATTTGTACAGGTATATAGGTACCCCCAGGAATTCGAAATAAGAAATAATAGTACAGAACCCTACACTGCGCGTGGCCCAACACGCACTTGGTCAGTCTTTTATTTTTAGTTTCATCTTTACAAAATCTCAAAAGTAAAGTAACTTAACCTAGTCAAGGTATTATCGTTAAACAATATACTTTCGTATAAGATATTTACGCAGCCTAGCGTAATCTGACATAATAGAAGTATTTTTATTAATGCTTCTGTTTGCCTACACACCCGAAAATTCTTTTCACGTACAGTCATGCAATGATTTGATAGCGTTCAATTTATCATTTGTTTGTACACTTTTGGTTCCATTTTAGTGTGGACATGATCAATAAGTGATATCATACTAAACACAGAAATGGGCACTTTCTCTTGAATTCGATTTGTGGTTGCAGCTGGACAGCAAATTTTGACCTTCGCCAATGAGATAAGTGCTTAATTTCACCGTGATTTCATTGTTTGCATAAGTTGTTAGCGGAAAGCGATTTTATGGTTTTTATTTGTTGAAAGCAACCCCGTGTGTTTGACTCGATCTTCTCTGGGTGCTTTTCGGTGAGTGGCAGAATCAATATTGAATACAACTTTAAATTTTTCATTATACATTGCCAAAATTTTATAATATTTGTGTATTCATCGTAGCTAAGGCAATAGCAAACAATACAAAAACAAGGCAAAAGTGTCACATTCAAAACTCAAATAAAATTATAAAAAAGATTAACGGCCACGATCAATCTTGCCAGTCCGTAACAGTGTAACTAAAATTGCATTTACATGTTCACTAATATAATAATGATAATAGTGCACAATCACACACTCGCGTTTCTCTGATGCAATTTATCTGCACAGGGGACAAATTTGAACATTCTATCTTATGGGGCAACTAATGTACTTCATAATTTGTTGATTTGGTTTTCATTGGGGTTAATTTTTGATCAGATTAGTTGGTAGTTGAGTCAAATCCGGTTGTTTATTCATTATCTTAGTTCCATCATAGTATCAAAAGTGTTAGCTAGGTTTTGTCATATGTATTCAATTAATATAATAACTTTTTTTTTATTCATATCAATTTAGTATTGAGTACCTTATTTTTATTATATTGTCATGCTAAGATCTCATTTTATATTGTCATACTATGACATATTTAACCATAGATTTTTACTAGACTAAATTTTACTACTAAGAATTTTGACTGTTTTTATGAATGTTGGGTATAGTAATAACCGGAGAACAGATTAGGCTGTTACTTTAGCATAGTTCTATTTTTATTGTAAAATCTGTATCTCTGTTACTGCACCTTAATAATAAATAAATAAATAAATAAAAAGTAAGTATTATATTATAGTTTTGCGTCCTTCCAGTAGGGAATATTGACACTGGTTACTTGCTTAACATGAGAGCAAAGTCCTTTGTGCTGCGAGTGCAGACAGCATCAATTCTAGATTAGTGAAGCAGTTTCTAATACGGATAATAATACGGATTCTAATGATTTATGCAAAGGTTGTGCTTTTTTCTATCACAATAAACGTGTGTTATTTATAATAGCCTATACTACACGCAAGTAAAAGTCTTTGATAAAAGTTTATAAGTAGCAATTTATATTTCAAATCTTATTGGCAGAAAAAAATAATGAGGCTTGCTATTGTTACAACTAAAATTCTTTGTCGGTTTCTATATGTGCCACTGTTAGCCGTCTTCAATCTTCTAGCAGCACACGTTACAGGATGACTTTGGATTCCTCTGTCTCTGGGGAAACTGTGTTAGTTCTCGTTTTCATGTTCGGCCTTACTAAGACCAAGATATGAGAATGACTTTTACCACAAACCAACTCCCAGATGTACTCTTGCCATCTACTAGCTTCTGTTATATTCAGTGTACATAGAAATATATCTATACTAATATGATAAAGTTGAAGAGTTTGTTTGATTGTTTGTTTGTTTGAACGCGCTAATCTCTGGAACTACTGGTCCCAATTTGAAAATTATTTTTGTGTTGGATAGTCCATTAATCGAGGAAGGCTTTATGCTATGTAATATCACGCTACGACTGATAGGATCAATGAAAAGTATTGCTAAAACGGGAAGAATATACAAGATACGAAACTAGAACGCGTTGATATCTTTTACGGCGAAACGCGTTTAATATTTATTTAACTCTTAATATCGTCTGATCGATTATTATCAAGAGTAGACAGTACTTATAATGTATTTTCTAAATGAAGAGATTTTAATATAAGCTGCGCAAGCACGCGTATTAAAATCGGTTATATTTTAATATAAGTGATTTTAATACGCGCGCTAGCACTACAGTTTCATCTTTAAAAAAATCTGCAGTAAAAAATCTTGAAAAGTCTTCCAACGCCCAATAAACGTTACACTTACCACAATCCCAACAAGCTTCTAAAATATTGGACCACAATTTATATAATCATCATTTAGTTCGAAACAATACACATTTAGACTCGCAACAAAGTATTTACATAAAGGATTCAAAGCGGCAAATTATCGGAATAGAGACAAACAAAGAGGCTCTAAACCTACATTGTTGAGTTCGACAAAAGTTTATTTAAAGGCCTTTGCAGAAGTTTATCGGCGGGTGAGCTTATGACTTGGGCCACGCGTAAAGTTAGCCTCGCGCCGCGGCCGCGGTGACGCAAGCGCCGATTCTTGCACGTTTTACGATGCAGACGTCTTGCTAGACGCCGGAGTTACATTGAATGCGTTCGGAAACACATTATCTAGTTTTGTTACGACTACTTCGCTTACAAATGTAATGAAAGCGAATATTGCAGGTGGAATATTTTACATGTTAAACTGACGATTTTCACAAAGCTAATCGTTTAATATTTTAGAGGGAGTCCGGGAGAGTTTGACGACACGGTTAGCGCAGAGGTCGAATGCTCGCCTACTGCGCAACGGGTCGCAGGCTCGATTCCCGTACGGGACAAATATTTTGTATGGCCTACAGAAATTTGTTCCGGTCTGGGCGTATGTGCATGTGATATTCTATCTTTGTAACTGTACCCACGACACAGGAGAAAATCCTAGTGTGGGACGACGTTTTTAAAGAAATAAAAAAAAAGGTTAGCAGGTGGGAGACAAAAGTCACTGCTCATAGTCTTTGTGGAACTAGATATTGCGAAGTTGCCACACTTATTAGACTCGATACGCCTCCCACCTCGCTCACGCGACGCCGTAGCGAATGGCAGTTTCATTTAGAAGTGAGAATAATAATATACATATATAATATAAATAATAATATCAATATACAATACTAGTGGTCCCGGCAGACGACCTGCCAAATACAGCGCCATCTACTGGTTCCAATTGTACACATAAACCTTCCCTGAACCTATTCAAACACACAGAAAATTTTGTAAGATTAGGTAGAGCCGTTTTGAGTTTTAGCGAGACTAACGCACAGCGATTCATTTTTATACATAAGGGAAGAAGATAACCTGTTACCTGCTAAGAAAACTCTAGTACTGTCTCTCTCTTTTAACGAAATAGATCGTATTTTGAGTAGACGTTTATAAAATTTGTTTTTAAAGTTTTAAATCCCGTTCATCTAGTATGTATAATCTATACAAATAACTAAAATTGAAGTGTCTGTTTGTAATGTCAAAATAACAAGTGAATGTATATCGGGTACCAATAACAAAAACACAATTTAAAAGTTTTTTGTCTGTCTGTCTGTCTCTTTGTTCCCGCTAATCTCCGGAACGGTTGGACTTTGACTGGATTTTGACGGGACTTTCATTAATAGATAGCTAATTATATAAGGTATAACATAGGCTACTTTTTATCAAGAATCAAAATGCTGCCAAAAGTTACTATTCCACGTGGACGAAGTCGCGAGCACAGCTAGTAATTACTAAAGTTTGTGCGTTTTGATGTATAAATTATCAAAGGCAATGCAACTTTGAAGAAATCAAGCACAAAAATAATATTAACATACACGATATATATCTCAATAAAGTCCCAGTTATCAGCATATAGACGAGCTGTAGTTATCTTATAGTTATATCTAGTTATACTCGTATATGCATCTGCGTATGATTGGATAAATCTTCCTTACGATCGAACATTGTAAACAAACATTATTCTTACTGGTAATATTATAAACCCGAAAGTTTGTGAGTATGTATGGATGTTTGTTACTCCTTCACGCAAAAGCTACTAAATGGATTTGGATGAAATTTTGTAGGTAGACAAATAACTAAAATTATTTTGACTTATTTCTCAGTCAAAACTGCATTTAGAGCTCTCTGCAAGAGAAGATTGCTTTGGTGGATAGGTATTGAGTAAAAGATAGATAGCATTTCTTAAAACGTAGTTATTTGTTTCAATTAAACAACGTCAAACTAATTTTAAAAGTTTTGAAAAAACCATTCGAACACTACTTCGTGTTTGATAGAAAGCAATTTGTTTCGGTAACAAACCGTATGGTTCCTTTCGCGTGCGGGGTGGCGGCTATTTGCGAGGTCAATTGTCCCAAATTAGTGTTAGACTTCACGGAATGGGTGCCGCCGTCTGACTTGCGGAATGGAACTGGACGGAATTCAAGAGATAATAAAACTTGAGTGCCTAGACTTTGCAATGGAAGAGTCATGCCCTCATTATTTGCCATATATTGTGTTAAACTATCTTCAGTATAATAACTATTGGTTTTGCAATAACATTTTTATAGCTACAATAGTACTGTTGTTAAAAGCTCTCCCTAAGAATAGTGCAGGTTGGTGGAATATCGACTTTCATATGTGTCCAAAAATAAAGACAACTCGGAAATAGAGCCTTGCGTTAGAACATTCTCAGAGATATTGAATAGTCATTAAAAATCTTTATAGTCAGTAATTTTTAAGAGCTTATTCTGTTTGGACGATACTGGTTACTTAGACGTCATCGAGGAGAAATTTTGTATCCAGTTCATATTTCGTTTGTGAAAATATAAATGTGTATAATGTGATTGCTAACCTCGTCTATATTTGTTATATTGTTAATGTAGTCCATCCCAAGGATGCTGGATCAAATTGCTTATTGCAATAAGGCCGCCCATTGTACCATTAAATTTGATAAAAAATTCGAATGGAAACCGATATAAAAAAAACCGGCCAAGCGCGAATCGGACTCGCCCATGAAGGGTTCCGTAGGGTTTATGACGTATTAAAAAAACTACTTACTAGATATCGTTCAAACCAATTTTCGTTGGAAGTTTGCATGGTAATGTACATCATATATTTTTTCAGTTTTATCATTCTCTTATTTTAGAAGTGACAGGGGGGGGGGGCACACATTTTACCACTTTGGACGTTTCTCTCGCGCTAACTATTCAGTTTAGAAAAAAAATGATATTAGTAACCTCAATATGATTTTTGAAGACCTATCCATAGATGGATGGGTTTGATGAAAAAAAAATGTTGAGTTTCAGTTCTATGTATGGGGAACCCCCAAAATTTATTGCATTTTTCTATTTTTGTATGAAAATCTTAATGCAGTTCACAGAATACATCTACTTACCAAGTTTCAACAGTGTAGTTCTTATAGTTTCGGAGAAAAGTGGCTGTGACATACGGACGGACAGACAGACAGACAGATAGACATGACGAATCTATAAGAGTTCCGTTTTTTGCCATTTGGCTACGGAACCCTAAGAAGCAAGAAACATAAGATGAAAAGAATAAATCGTATTTTATTTTAGCGTTTTTCAAAATTCCACCCTTAAAGGGTTGAAATTGGGGTTGAACCGGACTTAGATCCCGGATGGATTCGTCAATAACAAAAGTAAATTCGGTGTAGACTCTTTTTTAAGTTTCATATATTTTTATGATACAAGCTCGAACATCGGACATTCGCGTAATAGAAGCAACTTCTGATTGAAACTAGTGGACGAATACTCAGTTGATATAGACCAGCCCCCTGATTATCTATCTAGCTTTAGTTGCTAGCTAGAACTGTCATTTTTGAAAGAAACTTTATATCCATTACTAGTTACGTGAATAATGAATGCCGCCATAACAAAACTATGTTATGGCGGCATTCATTATAGCAGTAATGGATATAGTTTTCTTAAAAAGTGACAGTTCTAGTTAGCAATCACAGTTACATAATCAGCATGCCAATTTTCCTGTGTTAGCAGTGACGTCACAAGACAGATCCAGCTAGGCGTCCCGGGCGTCTGCTATCGATCAGGCACGGCGCCGCTCCCGACCGCAGCCGCCATAGATCTACGGATGTTTGCGACAGTATCTGCGTATATACGGTCTATAGTCTATGGCAGACTTGAGTCACGGGAATAAGCGAAGATTATGTTGATGTAATAATGACAGTGCCATATCTCCTTGTCTGAGTAGAGACCCGAGCTCAGAAGAAGAACGTATGATTCTTTATATAGAACTTTGCATTTTCTTTTCACTATTTCACAAAACGAATAGATATCGTCCCATTTCATCCTATTATACACGTTCATGGCGAGCTTATATCTTTGAGTCCGTGGTTCGATTCTTGCTTTGATATTATCATCATAATGTGATTAAACGAAGTTGACCTTTGTCCGGCCATTGTGTGTATATAAAACAAAGTTTATTGTTTTTAGTTTGTGCTATTAATAAATATCCAAATGTTGTCGACATCCGATTAATTTTAGGTCTCCTTTGTCATTTTATCTACAAAATAGCGAATTTAATGCTAATTCTCTCTCTGTATGCGAAGTCCGTACAAAATGTTCAAAGGTTCCGATACGATTAAATTCGGTAACGAAATTCTATATCTGATTCTGAGCTGAGATGAATTATTAAATGAAATGGAAATGCCGCATCCAAATTAAGTGCTATTCGTGGGTTTGTTTGAGTAAGAAATAAGACGAATCCCTTCATTATTTTGATTACGGTACCTACTCAAGTTGTATTTTTGTTTATATAAAACCCCAACAAGTAGGTATGTTTATTGTTTTTTGCTCGAAAACGGTTCTATAACTGCAGGGGGGAAGGAGTACGAAGTCTGAACTATCTCTTCGTAGCCCTTTTTGAGCCCTTCTTGAGGTAATGACATAACTTTCAACATTTCAAATCCGTCTTATGTCTTGTATTGTCTTGGATTGCACTTTATCGAAAGAAAATTATTTAGCTAGTGGCCCCGGCAGTCGTTATCTTGCAAAATTGCACCGCCACTTACCAGGTCCAATTGTATGTATAAACCTTCCCTGGGCCTATCCAAACACATCCAGAATATTTCGTGAAGATCGGTCTAGCCGTTTATAAGTTTTAGCGAGGTAACACATCTACACTATTACTACTTAGTACTTAAGTTATGCTTACTCAGTCCCTCCTACTCCCCATTCTCGACTACGCCGATGTGTGTTACTTGGATGCTACTGAGCAGCTCCTCAATAAACTTGAACGGCTTCGGAACTTAGCAATTCGCTTTATTTTCTGCTTACGTAGATTTGATCACGTGTTTGAATGCCGCAAGCAACTCAAATGGTTACCTATTCGTCAACGGAGAAATATGCATATCCATCTGCCTTATCTACAAAATCATAAATTGTCCTCAGTTACCTCAATACATACGTTCCCGTTTCCATTTTCTCCCTCCTAGTTCTCGTCCCCAGAGGCCATGCGTTACCAACAAAGTCCTAAAAGTCCCCCACTTTAACGCAATCTTCTTCCGTAAGTCTTTCACCGTACAGGCTGCCAAGTTGTGGAATGGGCTGCCTGTTTCAGTTCGCGAGAGACGTTCCGTCCAATCCTTCAACCGCCAATTAAAAGAGCATTTTCTTTAAAAGCAGAAGACTAGCGGACGCGGCAGACGTTGTACTGCCCAATTACAGCGCCATCTACCGGGTCCAATAGGCTAGATGACTAAAAAAATTTTTTTGGTTTAATAGAAGCTCATTCATATAATAAACAGAAAGAAAAAATCGGTTTTCGAATAACTATAAAAACAACCAAGATAGAAGGTATTAAAGATTTTTCTCCATCTCTTTCTAGCAAAACGTCAATTTACAAGGAGTTAATATGGCCGTACTCAATAATGACGTCACGGTTGATGTCAGATCTCTCTGTCTAATCGCCTTCAAATTAGCAACTTAAAATGCTTGTATCTAATGTATTTCTAAGCCGATTTTAATTCAAATTTCACAGGACTGCATATTTTTCCACGGTATTTTATTTAACGACGAGACGTAAAAAATTTAATTCAGCCATCATCCCAATTGTATTTATAATCCTTTTCTAGGCCTGTTCAAACTCACACAGAAATTTTGTAAAAAATCGTTCCAGCCACGAGTTTTTGCGAGACTCTTCTTATGGTCTTGTCTGTCCCACGTTGTCTGCTTAAACCTGTCAGTACCTGTCGGTTGCTCGACTAGCTCATAAAAAGCTCTGTCAAAATATGTCACGCTGAGTCGTTGTTCAAGTAACGAGGCTGGACGCCGCGACGTGTCTGAAAGGCTACTCCTAAGTGCGTAATGAAAGTGGTTATTGATCTCGAAGTTAGCTGTGCGAAAGCGCGCATGCTGTGATTGCGTTCAGATAGCACGCAGAAACGAATGGCGATTTCGGTACTCAAAACATTGATTACGACGGGCTTAGAGAGCACCAGTTCTTGCGTGGCTTTCATTGTCTGGCAGATAATAGCCCCCATTATAAGACATTCAGCGTGAATCGCTAAAATCACTTACACAATAATGAATGCTCTTGTAATTGTTTGAAGGAGAGGAAAGACGAAAAACTGAATAGCCTCTGTTAAAGTTTATATGAAGGTATGTGTTGGCAATCAGTTTAAAATATGTCTATTTCGTTGCATGTGCCCATACAAATATTTTAAGTCTGAATGTAAGCAAAATGTTTGCTTGTTTTTCCAGTTTATAACGCCGAAATAATTAAAATGAGCGAATGATAATAAACTATACAATATCTACAAAAGAGAACACAACAGATAGACTTGGGTTTATTCTGTTGCGCCAATAATAACTGCGATTATATTACAAGATTAAAAAGATTAGAAATACAGATACAGGGTGCTTATTCTCATGCAATCGAAAAAAGGACAATACGAATATTTTCTCGAGCGGTAGTCACAGCTAAGCCAATCAGAGTACTGGACGTGTTGAGCTCCGCCATTATTTGAGGGAGCGCCACTTGACTTGTCTTGAGCAGTAGGATCGATTTTAAATTTATTTATCTTTCAATTAAATAATTATATATATTAGATGAATAAACCTCCAATATAATAATTTTAATGTGAAAAAATAAGTATTTTCAAGTGCATTTTTTGTCTGAATAACTGCAGACATATAGTATGTAATGTAATAAATATTTAATGTAATTGAAAATATATAATATGATAATTAAAAACGATGAAAAAGAAATAACAACTATACATCTTTGAAAGTGATGTTTCGACTACTCCCGACCACTTGAAATTATAATACAAGCAGCTTTCCATAAAGAAATGGCAAAGCTCTACATGTCATGTGTTCTGATTGGCTGAACTCTGAACCGCTCGAAAAAAAAATTCGCATTCGGCCTTTTCTACGATTAGTGCGAAAACCATCACTCAGATATTTATTTGCTAAAGCATGTGTGAATATAGTATACCCATTAAATACATTTAATACATTTAAGACATTCATTGTTGATACAACATTGTTGAGATCCCATCATGTTTACTATCGTTAGTATGCAAATTCAAATATTACAAAATCACTTCTCATTACAATATAGCTTATAAAATTATTATTAACTTACAATACATTATCTAGATATCAATATAAATCAGTTTTCATACAAAATGACAAAAATATAAGTAATATTAAGGTAATAATGTTATTTTTTCTCATATTTTGCTATTAGATTGTGAATTGATTGTATCGTTTAATGTTACAAAATAACAAATTTTATAATTATTATGTCATAATTTTATTTTTCTTATATGTATAAAAATTTCATAATTTTAGTATGGGTATTGGGTACTTTTCAAATGATTTAGGTTACAGTTGGTCATCTAGAAACATGTCACAAATTAAAACCTCTTATAAAATGAAACCATTTAATTACTCAGGTGTTTTATTCCCGTTTTACTTTGTCAGTTCACGTTCCAATTAATTCGGTACCCCATTGCGAAAGGGGAAAGTTAAAAGGTAATAGGGTCTAAATCGCTAGATCTATCTACCGACGCCCAGTGGTGACTCCTTGCCACAGTTGACTCATACCGTGAGTCACTCGCAAAAACGACCAGCGTAAGTCGACACGCCGCCCCCCTCTTATTCAATCGCCATGAGTAATACGAGGGGGAATTGAACGGGGCTTCGGGGCTCTCCAAAACTTGGCGGGTTCGCACGCGTTTCGTGAGTGACCTTCTGATAACATCATTATGTCTGCAAAAGGAGCTATAAAAAGATTTTGTCCGTAAAGAGTTTGACGCTATTATCATGTTGGAACAATAGCCGTGCTATCTAAGATTAGTGCAGCGTGACATAAGTTTGCATTAGCCGTTTAAGGTGTAATGCTGGTAAATACTTTTTTGACGGTCGAAAGCGAAGCGAATGTGAACTAATTCGCTCAGTTCACAACGGTCTCATTTCGCTATTTGTGAAGTATATTGCTTGGCCTTCTATAATAAAAAAAAATATCTAAAGTGCCTACGTGACTAAACCCGTGTATTGCCTGCAAATGCCGAAATGAATCACATTCTCTCAAGAATTTTCCTCTGACATCTTTGCAATAGGTATGTTTTGAAAACCAAGTTTGCTTGAGGCGTTTCTAACTTCTAGTAAAGGGCGATCCATAAGCGAATAGATTGGCCAAAAACCGGCCAAGTGCGAGTAGGACTCGCGCACCGAGGGTTCCGTACAAACCTGTAGGTATATAAGTAAAAGTTCACCCATCACGACAATCGATTCATTTAAATCTAAGTATTTGATATGAGTTTCAACTTGATATCTCTACGCGTTCATGAGGAAACTTATTACACGTTTATAATTATTTAAAAAAATATGTGATGTAACTAAAAATTTAAGGTTTTCGGAATTTTTCCTTTATATGTGCTATAAAACATTGCTTCATGCCAAATTTCAAGATTCTAGGTTGACTGGAAGTACTCTTTAGGTTTTGATTCCCTTGCGAGTAGTTGCGAGTTTGAAAATATGCGGCTTAAATTGCTGTTTCTTTTTATTGCGTTGACATAGAATTTTGAATTTGTTACAGCTTAAAGGTATTATAGACCTGAGTATTTGATATGAATTTCAATTTAATACCTCTACGCGTTCATTAGGAAAGGGGTAGTAAGTTTAAAATTATTAAAAATATTGTTAGATCCATCATGATAAAACAAGCACAGGCTCACGAAATCGAATTGATTATTAAAAAACTTAATGATAAAAAGAGCCCTGGCTATGACGCTATTCGCATCAAAGACATCAAAAATAATTCAGGATCGCTCATTCCATTAATTAAACACTTAATAAATAGATGCTTGGCTACATCAGTATATCCAGATTTGCTGAAAATAGGAGTAATACGACCTATATAAAAATATATAAAAATGGAAAACGTGACGTGTTTAGCAATTAGGGGGAGTCCGGGAGAGTTTAGCAGGTGGGAGACAATAGCCACTGCTCATAGAATCTTTGTGGAACTAAATATTGCGAAGTTGACACACTTCTTAGACTCCATAGGCGTTTTCCACCTCACTCACACGATGCCGTTGCGATCGGAAGTTTCGCTTAGGAGTGAGAAGTGACAACACATTTTCGTGCCCGGTAAGTAATTTGGTATACTTTGGTATAAATTGTTAATTACTCATACACTATTAATGATGTCTTTGTTAAGAGAAAATATAGCTTAGTAATGCAGCTTAAGATACAATTTATAAAAAATAGCGATTTGTAAATTTGAAAGATTTATGAGCATTTTAGTGGAAGGCGGGTATACTCTCCCGGACTCCCCCTACCGACCAATCACTATACTTTCTTGCATATATAAAATAATAGAGCGGTTCTTATTTAATCAGATAAGCAAATATTTAAGAGAAAACAATATTATTAACACCAATCAATTCGGTTTTCAGAAGGGCAAAAGTACCACCCAGCTTCTGCGTTCCTTTACAGATCAGATTAATGAATATCTAGACAAAAAAATGCATAACATTAATTGACTTCAGTAGGACATTTGATACGTTGCAGTATCAAATTCTGTATGACAGGCCATATAGAGCTGGAATTCAGGGCACACTTTTAGAATTTTTTAAAAATTATCATTCCAACAGATATACTACTGTAAAAATTGAAAATCAATACAGTGATTTGATGCCAACCCAACAAGGCACAGCACAAGGTTCAATAGCAGGCCCTTTGAATACCTACTCTATGTCAATGATATGTGCAATGTTATTGAGAAGGGCTCTGTTTTTCAGTTTGCCGATGATACTTGTCTTATAGTTGCCGATATAAACTTAAATACAGTCCAAGATGTCATGCAGGAGAGTTTTAATAAGTTGTATAAATGGGCGCATGATGTGGGTCTGGTGATAAACGCACAAAAAACTAGAATGTTATATATTCACTCATCGCATAATAAATCAAGCATTATACCTGCCATCGTAGCTCATGATCACAAGTGCTTGCATGAGCCTAAGTTGAACTGCCCATGTCAAGTATTAGAGAATGCTAACACTCACAAGTATATTGGACTTGTTATCGACAGCAGATTCTGTTGCGGACCACACAAAGACTACGTATGTGCAAAATTAAGATCTATATTAAGTAAATTCTCAGTACTTAAATACAAATTACCATACAAAACGCTCAGATTAATGTACATGGCCTTAGCAGACTCCGTTGTTGGTTACGGCTTGAGTAGTTACGGTTTAACATATAAAACGTACTTAGACGACGTTTATAACTTACAGACAAGAATTTTAAAGACAATTGTACCGAAAAATATAAAAACTAAATTTAAAAACGATGAAATCGGTTTGTTTAAGTATTGTAAAATAATGAGTATACATGACAAAGTTAAATGTAACATACTGACTGAGGTCAATTATGAAAACAACCTAACTGTGTATAAACGACCGAAAAACCTTAGAATCATTGGTAACAAAAAATATGTACTACCAAAAACAAACAATGTGTATGGAACTAGAGCACTGAATTATGTAATTCCTAGCTTCGTAAACGAATTGCCTGGATATTTAATCGATTTGCATGCGGAGAGCAGGCGTAAATTTAAATATCAATTGAAAAAGTACTTAACAGAGTGAATCACTACGGACAGATAAACCAAATTGGTTTGTGAGCCGTAGTTAATGAATTTAATCCACAATGTAATACAAAATTTTGATCAATAAATTAAAAAAATATATATAATGTAACTAAAAATTTACGGTTTTCGCAATTTTTCCTTTATCTGTGTTATAAGACGTTACTTCGTATCAAATTTCAAGATTCTAAGTTCACGGGAAGTAGTAGGTTTTGATTCCCTTGCGAGTGTCGAAAATTTGCGGCATAAACGGCTGTATCTTTTGATTGCGTTGGCTTAGAAGTTGGATTTTTTCACAGCTCCAAGGGACAGTAGACCTGAGTATTTGATATACATTTTAGCTTGATACCTCCACGCGTTCTGAGTAAAAGGGTCTTGACAGACAGACAGACGGACGGACGGGCAACGAAGTGATCCTATAAGGGGTCCGTTTTTTCCTTTCGAGGTACGGAACCCTAAACAAGGACGAATGGATAACAAAAATCCTTTTCCGGTATTTTATATAATATAAATTTAAAATGTTGCAGCACAGCACTAGCGAATGTTAAAATAAAGGGTGAATAATATACCTATAATTAAAATTTTATTAATTTTGAAACTGGAAGTAAAAAATGTTTATCAGGTTCATCGTTAACATAGCAAAATATTGAATGAGAACGATATATATATGAATTATACACGATATATATGTATATATTTTTAGTGAATATGTTATGATTGGGTAAGCAGAACCGATCCAACTGAAAACTCCTGAAAGCGGAACATATCCAAATAAAGTTAGTCCCGACTCGTACATGAAATGGGTTCCTATTGGAAAAGTTCTGGACGTATTGCCTAGCTCTCGCCGTTGGCCGGATATAGCTTTTTCGTACGACATCGATAGCTTTGAGAGCTTCGGATGTAATTTGAAAATCCTATTGAATAAAAATGTTGTTCGAAAAGTAGTATGCGAAATTAAATAAATGTGATGTACTTTTATTTTACTGTATTTCGAAGAATGGAGATCCTCTCTTGGCAATACGTACATACATATCTACATGCCTGTTCTCCTAAAGGGCGAAATATAGGCGAAGTAAAGGCTAAGTAGAAGAAAGTTAGTAAACATAGAAATGCAATAGTATAATCCTTAATAAGAAAGTGAAAGTTGGTCAAAAATAGAGTATTCAGACTCCAATCAGCAGCTAATCGTTTTTGTAAACTTTGATCTTTTACATGGCAATTTATTTTATTATAATACGAGTATTAGAAATGCTTGTCGCGAGAATGTAGATAAACAATAATACAATACATATTTGACTTGATCTTGATATTGTCAATTCTAAGAAAAATTATATGTTTTGATATAATATGTAAATCGCTAAAAGCCTATAAATTATCACAAAAATTGTGCCATGATTAAACGTTTATTTTCCTCTTTTTAGAGCATTAAAATGTTTAACAAAAATAAAAACCGACTTCAAAAACACTGAAAAGTAAAAAATAATATATGAATAGGTACAGACAACATCACACTTCTATATTGAAGTCGGTGCCAAACGATCATCTCCTAGAAAGTCTTAAAATTTGTCACCGACTTCAATATAGAAGTGTGATGTTGTCTGTACCTATTCATATATTATTTTTAATTTTTCAGTGTTTTTGAAGTCGGTTTTTATTTTTGTAAAATATTTTTAACTTTTTAGTGAATGAAGTCTTTTTAGTGAAAAACCCTTTGTGACCTTGGGTGACCTTGAGACAATCCCAAGAACACTCTATCGAATATAAAAAGAATTTTGAAAATCGGTCATCAATTGGCGAAGTAATCGCGTAACATATACTCGTACACAAAAGACGTTGGACACACGTAAAAATTGAATGGTTTTCCTTTTTTTGGATTTTTATGGGATCCCATTATCAGATCCTAAGTTTGGTGACCATGGGGCCACTTTTGGAGTATCCTCTATCGAATACAAAAAGAATCATCAAAATCGGTTCATAAACGACGAAGTTATCCGCGAACAAACATAAAAAAACAAGCATATATACGGTCGAATTGAGTAACCTCCTTTTTTCGAAGTCGATTAAAAATAAAATAAAAGATGTTTTTTACTATGGCGGCCATTTTGGATAAAAAAATCATGGTGTTACAGCGGCCATTTAGGATTTACAAAGATACTAATTATGCATAATTGCATTGTCGTCAGAACTAAATGTGAATTCCAAATTTTAGCTCAATCTCACATTGGCCAGTTGGTCAAATTTAACTCACAAAATTTGAACCGAACAAACATTCAATTCAAGCTAAATAAAGCTTGTAAAATCGGATTACTCTTATGTTATTAAATCTTTTGAGTTTGTGTTTCGTAAGATTTTAATCCGAAATTGTAGGATTCAGCTTCAGTCTCATGGATTTAAATCACACAGGACATGTTGTTATATGCACATATAGACAAACCACCATTCTCGTATATTCCCTTTTATTCAATGACATATATTGGTTCGTGAAAAAACTTCTTTTCACAAGGGAACATCATAAATCCAAACTAATACTACTCTCGGCGACAATAAATAACTTCTTTATGATGTTTGGATCACATGAAGAAATAGTGGTATATAGAGGCACATTTTGTCATGATAATGTTGAGTTCAAGTAGTCTTCTAGTACTACTAGAGATAGTATTTCATGAATTTTTGAGAACCCCCTTTGGTTCTATATTGGAAACAAAACCTGTATCAGAAGAATTTACAAATGCATTATTTACATCAATCAGAAACATACTCGTAAAATCAACATAAAATTAATAATGTCGATGCCTCAAAGGCAAGATCGATACCGATTAGAAGGCCGCTGCACAGCGCCACCGACACTCCCTAAATTTCGAATTTCCTACTTTTAGTATAAACGAATAATCATGAACATGCTTTGCTGGTCACTATACATTATGCGTACCAGATATAATCTATGTAGCTGCTACAAAAATGATTAAGGAAGATAATTTTTCAAATTCCATTAAATTAATAAAAACAACGAGTACCTAGCTTCTATTTTAATCCGTAAATTACTACGATTAATAAGTTAGGAGGGCGAGGCTAAGCCAACCTGGTTAGAGATTTCCTAAGGGATCTCCATAAATTAATCTAATGGATTAGTTTTGTCAAAGTAAATATAGCTTGGTAAGTAAATCTGAGTTATGAGTGTGTTCACAGGCAAATATCTGGCCTGACATAATGACAATATAAATTCAATAGGCGAGAAAACAGAAAACAGGCGTAGTTAAAAAGTAGCTTTAGACCCACGGCTTCCCTGCTATTCTCGTTCTGTTATTTTTTTCCGTTCTAGCTGCGATGTCGCAAAATTTCCTATAAAATTGCAAAATATAAAAAATATGACATTTTCATAGTTAATCAGGATGGGGGTTTGTCAAATAAATTTTCACCCCATCTCTTGCTTCATTTTGGGATAGCTCCATAAATACTACGACACATTAAATGTTTATAATCAGAAGCCTAATTAACGACCAAATCCACACTAAGAAATTCAAACATTATGATAAGCCTAATTTGATCCCCATTTCCACACCAAAGGGATGCTATAATGTCAATGAGAAGACGATATACGAGTAATACTTATTTATTTACGTGCTCAGAAAAGTTGCGGATAGACTTCTGGTCTCTCTGTGTACTCTATACGTGGAATGCTCCGTGATCCGCTCCAGATTGGTATCTACCAACGCTGGTGGTAGCGATTCCGGCACTTTAAGCGAACATTTGAATAATCACCCTGTTAGCGAAAATTTCAAGGAAAATGTTGGACGTAAAACAGACATTTTGCTTGAAATTTTGAAACTTACAAAAATGCATGCGCTTACTTATTTATTTATTTATAAAATCCACAGCATACAATATGTTCCAAGAGTAAGTTCAAAATTGAAATTATCAAGACTATACAAGAGACAGAAAACTAAATCACAGTATATGATACATACGTGCGAAATTGAGGGTAAAGTACACGTGTAATATTTAAAATTGTGACAAATGTATTCTATATCGTTATGCACAGAATAATCTAACATCGTACCTACCTATTTTATGTTAATTAGCATGTCCTACAACCATTGCAATTACGTGGAATTCTGTAATTGGTCTTACACATTGTTTATTATTTTATTTTAGTTACATTTTGTATCGCTGTATGAATTCCCTAATAAATAAATAAAAGTTTCACTTTAAAATAAAACATATATAGTATCTGGGGGCACGTGAGAATCGCAGGAAGGAACCTTAGACTTGGCAAGACTTTGTCTAGATTTCATTACTTTTTAGAGATAAACAAGCAGCTCCAGCGAGTCTTGGCTAGTTTTTTACAGAATGTTTTTGGTGGGATTTGGATTTACACAAACTTTTTCATTTTTTTTCTTATAATGACATATTTGTAATTGTTATATTGTGCTGTGTATATTTTTAGATAAACGAACGGGTAAATCAATATTTCTCACGTACTTCTTTCTTTTGAAGCCACGTTTCCAAATCTGTCAGAATTCGATCGTAACCACATTTCTCATCGGCTGCCATTATGACATTTGCAGGCGTGACCTAGAGTTGTGATTTCATTTGACGCTACCTATGTGATGGTGGATGGTGGCAAATTGGCTGAGCGTTTGTGACAGGATGGGGTGTGCATATTCTCGCTGTGCTCCGGATAGAATCGGGACACTGATTATGACTAGAATCTTCGAGTGCTTAGGAATGTAGGCCTAGCTATGGATATGTATGTTTGAGTCGATTTAGTTTAAATGTAACAAAAAAAAATTGATGAAAAAGGCGTTTCGTAAAATACATCCCTAAGGATAATGAAACAAGGAAAGGATTGAATGGTAAAAGAGGTGGTTTGTAAACAACCGTACAAA
Organism: Schoenobius gigantellus; assembly: GCA_963935595.1. Taxonomy (NCBI): domain Eukaryota; kingdom Metazoa; phylum Arthropoda; class Insecta; order Lepidoptera; family Crambidae; genus Schoenobius; species Schoenobius gigantellus. Next base: position 32,799,371 of record OZ012554.1, read on the forward strand.
AACTGATGGATACAGTAAGTTGTTCTATATTTCAAAGCATCTTTCATATTTCAGTTTCTTTCCATTAAATGTTATCTGACGGTCATTCTCTTATTATATTAAACAGGTGTTGTCATCTTTTTCTCTCTGTTCTTGTATTTTCATACTTATCTTAATTATGGTTGGGATGAATGCACATAATATAAGGTTTAAGTTAGTTTAAAGTTGTAGTATGTTCTCATTATTATAAATTGAAAATATTTTTAGGTATAAGAATTTGATATTTCGACATAGTTATAAGTAAATGTGAAAAGCGTGGCGTCTTCATGTGTTGGAGACCAAGACTTATTACGCGCCAAATGAAGTAAGTACTTTTGATTTTGGATGTACAGGTACTAAATGTATCATTCTATAATCAGAAAAATGTAAACAAAAATATCGCTAAGACCACACCAGCAGGCGTAGCACGGGCTGCCAAGACTGGACTCGAGTCACGCATTATCTCACAATTTCAGTGACATAATCTCTATATATTAAAGAGTAGTATGGAGGCGCGTATTTAGTGTGACTGACGTGATAAATTTTCTTGACACTCGTCAAGGACCACGTGTTGTCAGGTTGCTTCGCGCTGACGGAAAGTCGCGAGACTTACGAATAAAATGTTCACTTCATAAATTTAAATAAAAGACAAAACTCTCATACTCTATACTAACTACATTTAAGCCTACTAATTCTTTATTGTAACTAGGTAGGAAAATATAATATTATTACCTTGTCTTTTCACATGTCGATCTTGTAAATATACACAAATTCTTGTAGCACTTATTGATTCACGAATGTTTGTAAAGCACTAACTGATTATTTATTTGAACTTCAATTTGTATAACGCTATTATTCACAAGCGATAAATATTTGTAATATTTATTAGTCCTTTATTGTATTTTTCTATATTTTCTTATTATAATTGTTAGCGTCCGACATTTGATCTCAATATTGTAGCTCAATGCCTACGTGACTGACAAATGTCATATAATTATTTTATTGTTCAAAAATCTTTCGCTTGACAGCTATGTAGTTGTCTATTGTTATGGCTAGTATAAAAGCGGACCAGGGTCATTAGGAAGCCAGTCTACTACCAGCTCTGGTAGAGAATACAAACAGCTTAAGGAGTATCTAAGCTCCTGTGCTTGTTTTGGACTGGTCTACCACCAGCCATCGTAAAGAAGAGTTGCTGCTCAAGTACGTAGGGGACAACTGGCCGCCTAAAGTCGAGTGCCCTACATGCCCACTTGGACTGCGTGTCTCCGTCTGCTACGGATTCTCGAGCCTCGCCTGCATACTGCTGCCGTCGGGGTGTTCCTGAGCCCGCCTACGTGTCTGCTGAGCTGCCTACCAGTCCGCTGAGCCACCTACGTGACCGCTGAGCTGCCTACCAGTCCGCTGCTGAGCTGACTACCTGTCCGGCTGAGCTGCCATTCGCTCCCACGTCCTACCCTGGCCAGGCTAGATCTTGTTATATTTAGTTGTACATAGTTTTACCTTTTAGGCTAATTTAGTTATATAAGTCCTGTCGTGCCCTCCTAATATTATTCCTCCCTACCTCTGCCTTTTCTTGTTTCCGTTTTCTCTTGTAAATATACCGTGTTAATTATCTAACTTGTTTTCTTTTAGCTTCCTCCTCTCTTTTTTTGTACGAAGCCTTCCGCTTCGCGACAGTGTGACTAAGTTTTATCACAAATTTCTTGGCGTGCCTGAGCGCCGACTGTTGTGGTTGTAGCAAGGGCTTTAATACTTTAAAAAATGTAGCAGCAGTCGGAGAGCAAAATGCTAAAACTCAGTCACACGTGTTCCTTGACGAGCGTCAAGAAAATTTATCACGCCAGTCACACTAAATACGCGCCACCGTGCTACTCTTCAAGACATAGAGATTATGTCACTGAAATTGTGAGGTAATGCGTGACTCGAGTCCAGTCTTGGCAGCCCGTGCTACGCCTGAAGAGGGAGATTCTGTACCAGACTCGTCTGCAAGGGTACTCTATCTTACCCAATTCAACCGCCAAGCAGCGGTGCTTGTATTGCTGTGTTCCGGTTTGAAGGGTTAGGCAGGCAGTGGAATTACTGGATACTGTGACTTGACATCTTATGTCACAAGTTGGCAATGTACATAGGCGTCCTTGTAGGGACTGAAGATTTGCATGTAACATGAGTCACAATACTATATGCGACTATAGCCACTTGTAATAAGGTGGGCAGTCTGCTTATTTGCCCATTTTGTTGTATACAAAAACAAAAGAAGCTTACTCAAATTCTTCTTTCCGGGAAATGTAAATATAACACTAGAGGGGAAATTTAATCCGGCTAAAAGTAGTAATTAACTAATTAGCTTCGGCTTTTTTTCCCAAAGTTCCGTTTAATATTTACAACATCTGCCACTTAATAAGAGGGAATTTTAAGAATAAAGAATTGCTTTCCCCGGCGTTGAGAAAGTTTCTAATTAATAAAAGATGAAACCCTCGCGATGAACTCCTTTCATTTAAGTCTCCGATATTACATCCATAAAACATCATTTTAAAATTAATCAATATGTAGTGGAATATCTAGCAGGTAGACAAATCTTCGTTTTTCTTTCTTATATATAAAAATAAATCGCTGTGTGTTAGTCTCTCAAAAACTGTTAAAGGGCTCGACCGATTCTTACGAAATTTTCTGTATGTGTTTGAATAGGTCCAGGGAAGGTTTATAGCTATACCTATGTACAATTGGATTCGGTAGGTGGCTCTGTAATCGGGCAGTACAACATATGCCGTAACCACTTGTTTACTTCTTTTTAGATATAAAAATGAAACGCTGTGTGTAAGTCTCGCTAAAACTAAAAAATGGCACGACCGATTTTTACCAAATTTTCTGTGTGTAATCGGGCGGGACAACGTCTGCCAGGGCCACTAGTATAAGATAAATAAAATTGTGTCGTTTATTTGCAAGAGTACTATGAACATTGTACACATATACATACTTAAAAATGAAACAAAATTTCGATATTTTACTATGTAACACAAATCGCATATTTCAAGTATAGCGCATTGCTTTGTCCGCAGTTTGACCAAAACGTACAGTAGCCACACAAGTGTTGCGAACATGACGTTCATCGTTAGGCCACTAACCATGTTAGGCGTCGTTTCGACCCTGATTCGAGCGAGCCAATTGACAAATTGCAGTGACTAACCTCGTTTGGAAATGTCCCCAAATTCGCATAAGAGTTTGACAGGGAAGCTTGTTAAAATAATTACACTGGGAATATGGAAATTGTCTGAGCAATATAACTGTAGGAATGTTAGGTGTAAGCAAATAAACAAGTGTTTATGGTACGCCCGACTCTAGTGAATATAACGAAAGAGATTTCGGAGTAGGGAGTATATTAGAGTTTATAACAACGACAGAAGTTTGTTTTCATGGAGCAACATAAAGCGCGAATCAAAATATCGCGTCTAACAACAGAAATAATAACTGCAGCAAAACTTTCTTTTATAAAAAGTTTGAAGAGGTTTTCAGGTACAGTATTTTATAAGTCCGACCACAGTATAACAAGAAAGACGTATTTCCTTCTCCATAACGAGTCACTTAAGAACGACGCTTCAGTTGCTATCGGAAAAGCTTTCTCCAATGCGGAATTTTATATAGACCTAAATGGAGCCCCGAGCTATGGAGGCCTAATGGCCCGTTCAGCGTTTTATATCTGAAAATGGACATTTTTATAAATCGTGAACCCGTCGAAGCAAACTTTAATGCACACCTGAAATTCAATTGCATGTAAAATAGTCGTGAAAATTTTCAGCGAAGCTAAAACTGGAGCTTGATTGATATAGAGTTCGACAATTTATAAAAAAGGAAAGATAATACTTTCCTTTAGAATTATAATTCAAAGGGCAGAAAGACTTCATCAATTACAGAAGTTATAAAGGAAATAACTTTATTTCTTAATAATACACATCATGCAGTTTGTAGGATCATGTTTTTAAAAATCACATCATTCAAATGGCGGCCACCGTTATCGATACACTGAGTAAGCCTCTCTCTAAAATTTTCCATTACCCGGCGAATCATTTCAGGTGGAATGTTAGCGACTTCTTGTGTTATTGCATTCTTTAGAGCATCCAAAGTTTGTAGACGATATTTGTACACCTGAGCTTTCAGATATCCCCAGAGAAAAAAATCGTAAGGCATCAAATCAGGGGATCGCGGTGGCCACCCGATGTCAATACGGAATGTACGCTGCGTCGCAATTGGCGACCCGGTGAGTGAGTGTTTGAGAAGAGATAAGATTCATTTATTGAATCAATCGTTCGGGTGAAAAAACATAATGGATTCGTGACGCGAATTAGAATTAACTTATCTTGAATTCTTCTGCTTATACCAATGAAGACGTGAATTAAAAATAAAATCATACGCACACTAGAAAGCAAAGAAATAAGAATAGGTAGGTATATAACGAGGTGGATTGCATAATGCATAGTCTAAGAAATGTAGGATAAATAATAGGACTAAGAAATAATAGGACTAAGAAATGTAGGAATAATGCAAGTTGTAAACTGTCCACTTATTTTATCCTTATAAAGTCGCAAACACTCGATTGCACAATTAAATTGGCTTCTTCGTACACTTGTATAGTAGGTGCATGCTACACTGAAACAGAAGAAAATATGATTGTTGAATTGCAAGTACATGGAAATAAGCTTAAACAATACAGAGAACTAACATTGATAAAGTAGGAATAAGTATAGATAGTGCTCGCAAAGTACTAGTCGGAACCTAACGTAACAATATAAATAACAGTAACAAGTACTGGATTCCTGCGTTAATTCCGTGTCACCAGAATTTTCCGGCAATTCACTATTGAACCTTAAAAATATAAGGAAAATTCAGTTTACAAAAAGGGTATAGAGGTTATGAAATACCAATTATAAAGCTGTAATTTAATGATATATGGAATACTAGCTGCTGTCCGCGACTTCGACTGCGTTCCCTTCGTGATCTATGTTTTTTCTCGGGATTCCAATAATCTCTATACCAAATTTTATCTAAATCGGTTTGGCGGTCGAAAAGGTAACAGAGGGACAGACAGACAAACTTTCACATTTATATTATTATTATGTATTAAAGAACAGTACAGTAAGTTATTATTACTAACCTTTCGATTCTATGAAATATACACTGATATTTTTTATCATCCTGGAAAATTTAAGGCACGCTTTACGACTTGGTATTAGAATGATTTAAATATGAATAAAAAAATAATTCACTTAAATTAATATTAATTTTATAAAATATGAGGTTTTTTTAAAGTTTTTATTTCATTTTTTTCTTTCTTTCTTTTTTCTTTTTTATATAATAATGGATGTGTCCTGAAGCGTCCCTAAAATTTTCCAGGGTGATAAAAAAATAACCGTGTATAGATTTATAAACTAACTAGCTTTCCCCTCCCCCTCGCGACTTCTTCCGCGTTATTTTTGTTTTCCTGTGGGAAATTGTTTTCCTGTGGGAAATTGTTTTCCCGTAGGAAAATTACCCTATGAACTTCCCCTGGTCTCGAACTATCCCTATACCAACTTTTATCAAAATCGGTTCAGTAGTTTCGAAGCCTATTTAATACAAACAATCAAACCTTTCCTCTTTATAATATTAGTAAGTAAGTAAGTATTAGTATAGACAAGTTTACAGCAAACTAGCGAACATTACAGAATACTACGCCATTCACGTAAAGATCGCACAATTGCTATAGCACAAAAGACTTTCGTATTTTGATTTAGAAAGAATCTTTTGAGAGCAGGCGAGTGTGAAATTTTAAAAGGAGGGAATAAATATAGCCGTGAGCGCCTTTGAGCAATTTATTCTTTGCACCTTACTTTCTGTTTGTACGTATATCTTCGTTTTTCATTCTTTTGCAAATGTTTAACTTTTGTTGAGCAGAATACAAACGCTTTTATTTCATGTAATAATATTTACATTATGTACCGCTCTGTGAAAATAATATTTTTTATTTGACGTATATCGTATTTGGAATATTGAAGAACATAATTAAGCCAAGAAAGAAGAGTGGAAAAAATTCTTGCTAATTATATAGATTTGAACTTACAAAAGTTCAAAAGGTCACATCACATTTCGTGATTTTAGAGTTGTTCTCACAGTATGACATTTTGGAACACTTTATATACCAAATTTTTTTTTATATTTGAATGAAGAAATTAACAAATCGATAATGTAATCTGTTTAAGTCTAAGTTTTTTAGAACTTTCATAGGTTTTTCCTAATATGTAAGAAAAATGTTCATATACATATTTGGCAGTACACATTAAAAATAATTCTATGCCAATCATGGTACTGTATGAAAAATATTAATTATTTTTGATATCTGAAGGGTAGGTCCCTTGTAGAACACTTTTCACTGTTTAAGCATTAAAAGGATAAGCATGTTGGAAGATTTGGGTTTCTAGGCCACGAGGTTTTCGACGCGTTAGAGTAGCACGATGAAAAAAACCTAGTGGCTTTATATAGGTGAAACTAGCAAGCGGTTGGCTTGACTGACTTTTAATAAATACATTTATTATTCTCGTGACCTCGTTTGTGCATTGATTTTGTAAGGATTTCCTTTTTGGCTGAAATGTATGGTCGCTACGAGCTATAGCCACTGGGAACTATAGTAACTCTAGCGTAATTGTTGAATTATGTTAATGAATATTAATATTCATAATATAAAGTATAGGTAAGATGTAATTTTTAAATCACCCCAAAACAAATTACCTCCAATTGCTCCAGACATTTTCATTTTTCTGAGATATAAAAGAGTAGTATGTAAATTGAAATAATGTTACATTTATTTATTTTATTGTATATAAAGATACATTATTTTCCGCTAAAAAGTTATTATTTTAACATTACTTAATAATGTGCTAACACGCATAGCACTATTGATATTGTGGTTTAGCTTATCACGTGATAGTCAATTAAGACCTTATAATCAAATTGTGCTAGACAATGTATTGCGATACGAGGACATCTTCAGATGAAGTGTTTGGTTCGGTCGACGGTCGCTAAATGACACATCAGCTCCTCCGATAGCTATATTCACGCTACGCTCAAGCTTCAATTAAAATGATTTCAATTTATAAATCGCTACGAAAATAGTTGTTTTAATGCTACATTTTTAGTCTTAAAATGCCATATTTTAATTCATTATCAGTTCAGCTAAGAGACGCACATGGTTGGACCTCCCCACGGATCTCCGAACCGATCGGTTTCCTGCCCTTCTCACACCCAGCGGCTTTTCGTGACCTTCAGCAAATCGTCTGTCCACCTGCTGGCGGACCTACCAACACTGCGTCTCCTTTGCGCCCTAACGACCGTCAGTAATGCAAACGGTGTGTCCACCCACTGCCATTTCGCAATTCTAGGGGCTATGTCGGTAACTCTAGTTCTTATATGGATCTCATCATTTCCGTGCAATCGTGTAGAGAAATCCCCAAACATAGCCCTCTCCATTGCCCTTTGAGTGACCTTGTGTCTTCTTATGAGACCCATTGTAAGCAGCCACGTTTCATTTCCGTACCTCATCATACGCAACATGCACGAATTGAAGACTTTCTTTTTAGACACTATCTATGGTAGATTGGTCGGAAATATGCTGCATAGCTTTTCGAACACTGCCCAGCCTCTACCTTCTACCTCTACTGCGAAGAATATTATAAATGCGAAAGTTTGTCTGTTTGTCGGTTACCCACATTTAAAGCTAGCCTTAATATAAGGACAATAAATGAAAACAACAATGAAAAAGGGCAGTACGGGTATAAATACGACTTATCAAGAACCTCTTCACTATTCTCCGCCATAACATATGTAGATGTACAATCTTTTCATGCAAATCAAGTCGCATAACAACTCACTATAGCATTGTCCCGCTTTGTTTCTCGTTCTCGGATGTAGCGTCGAGATTGCATCTAGGGCTGGACAATGTGAGTGTTCCACGGAGCAAGCAATAGGAGAATAGCACGCCATGTTCGTTGTTCACTTTCTTCTAGTTGCAAGAAGACCTGTCTTTTGCATACAAAGAAAGGTGCGATATTCTTTACGCAGTAGATTCATAATATTGATACTCTACATAGGCGTTATACAACTTACATGACTAAACTTTAACGTCTTGTTTCTTCTATCCCTAATATTATTTTCGTACGAGATTTAGATAAATGTTTAAGATGCCACTTGTACAAACACACTGGTTGTGACCTATCTTCCTAGGCCTGTGAATCAACCTGGTGCTGCGGCGGAAGCCCGTGAACTCTTTTAATACAACAATTATCAATGTCTCGGGCCCAATATGAGTTTGTAGCTTTCGGCGTCGAGACAAAGGGACCATGGGGAATGACCTTAGCAAGCGATTGAGGGAGGTAACTGGTGACCATTGCGCAGGTTGCTTTTCTGCGTAAAGGATCAGCTTGTTAAGACAGTGGAAATGCTGCCTGCGTGATGGGGACCATGAAACAAAGGCATAATTTTTAAGATTTTATTTAGTTTATTATATTATTTTATGTTTTTATACTAGCTGTTTAGATTGAAATGTTTTATTGTTGATAAAATAATTATATATTATACATACAAATAAATAAAATTGAAGTGTCTGTTTGTAATGTCAAAATAACAAGTTTTTACTAAATGTATATCGGGTACCAATAACAAAAACACAATTAAAAAAAATTGTCTGTCTGTCTGTCTTTTTGTTCCCGCTAATCTCCGGAATGGCTGGACCGATTTTGAAGGGACTTTCACTAATCGACAGCTAATTACATTAAGACTTACGACTACTTTTCACTGCTAACGTGAGCTGCGTAACTCTATCAATGTTAAGTTTTTTATTTTAGTTTAAAAATCAAATATAATATATCTTAATAATATTAACCTTTTATATATATATATATATATATATAGACAATTTTGTAATTGTCCATATACAGTTAGTTTCTTAATGCGTGTTCTTCTCGAGAAGGCTCACCCCATTTCCGAACAGGTGTAGAGTGAACTTTTTTTCTTCTCATTTTACTTGTATTTGCATACATCTTAATATGATTGGGGTGTATGTACAGTCGACAAAGTTGCCGGTCTACCAGTAGAGTTTTTTTGGTCAGCGATATTTAAAAAAGTAAAAGCGTTAAAATAGGTTTTAATCTATATAAATAAAAATCAATGTATTACTATGTTTGTTTGTTCTCTATGCGTTCCGAAACCATTCATCAGATTGTATTGAAACTTTGGTAGGGTGTTATGGGGACACCCGTAAGGGATCCTAGAAAAAAAAGGCATTTACGTGGCATTGCAACACATGCCGGGTACAGCTAGTATTTTATAAAATAGAAGTATTTTCGGATATTCATATATGATTTAAATGATTGCTTTATACCTCTTATTGTTTGAAGTAATGCTTCCCAAAAAAACTCTTCTGGTAGACCGCGAACTCTGTCGACTGCACATACAAGGTTTAAATTCATTGCTTATCTTAGTTTCTTACATTATTAATTAATTTATTGGTTAATTAGATTCTTATTTGTTTGACGTCAATAAGGTCTATATTGAATAAAGATTTTTGAATTATTCTAGTATTCCTGAGTGACTTATGGTAACATTTCCCTGTTTATGCCTATACTGTTTCGTGAAAAAGGAACAATAAATTATATTATTATAATTGTTATCAACTATTGAAGATAAATTATCTTCAATAGTTATGATATTTAAATAAATAGATCATTTATTCCGATACCAAAATACATATTGCACAAAATAACAATTATAAAGAGATCAAATCAAATAACAAAACAGAGCAGAACGTGCATTTGTCTGCTGCAGTGACTAAAAGGGGCAAGGCTTAGTAGGGATTTAGTACTAAAAAGGACAAAACACAGATTTTCAGCTTATGGAGAAAGAGAGAGAGAGCGAAAGAAAGAAAGAAAGTTAATTAGAAACTGCAGGATAGTTGATTGGAGAAAAAAGTGATAATGAATGTAAAAGTGTACTTATTTGCTTGAGTTCACTTTTTATATACTTACATAATACAGGTGTAGTAGTAAAAATAAAGCTAAAAAAAGAAAAATACAATATAATCAATAATAATGAAAATAAGGAGTAGTTTAATAATTAGTTAGCAGTTATTTATTATATCGCTATCTCTTATCACTTGTCTCGTTCGCAAGCCATCAAACACGGCTTTTCATGTATCTAGATAGGACTTCGATAGTACGAACGATTTATAGTCTGACTCGACGGCTATATTTGAACTACAGACGCGAAGCTAGAATTAGAAGCTGCTTTGTTGAGATTTGCGATGTAGTGATACGGTTTAATTGTTTTTGGATTGTTGAATTTCACCATTGTCACATAACGTCTGATGTGGATTAGTAGACATCTGTCCCACATATAAAACTGTTTGTTAAATGATTGGTTATCTTTTTTTTTCATTTTATTCATAAAAAAAACTACCTGCCCGGACAGACTTCATTCTGACAAAAGTTATTTACACTGTAATTTGTATGGGAAAAGAAAAGTGTTATTTTTATTATTTTCCACGCATTTTTATGTTTTTTCTCCGTAAGAACCTTCCTTGTGCCTTAAGGAAAATGTGAAAATTAGACGAATCGTTCAACCCGTTCTCGAGTTTTGCGCTTAGATTAATTTATATACTCGTATATGCGCGCACGTAATTAAAACAAGAAAACGAAATAGTACGGACGTTTTTTTTCAATCTGCATCAAAACGGCCAATCAGTACGAATAGAGTAGTGTGTTTGCCAACTATGATTAAAAGTTAATATTCCAAACCAATATTTCTAAGCATCCAATGAGGTTGACTGGAAGCGATCTCTTTTAGAGATAACTCCACCTTGTGCATGCCCTCTCTGTATTATATTTCTGTGTAGTTTTTATTTATGACATTTTTAAAACTCTCCATTTAAAAATATTTAATCATTAATATTTAAAAAGTAATACTGATTGCTTACTTCTTTGTGCGCAAGCGGCACCCCCCGCACCGCCCATGCACGCTTCGACTATCTTGAAATTGATTACTTGTAAATATATTAATGTTAAAAACATTTTTTCATGTAATATCAATGTAAAATACAATCTAGTATATCAAGCTTATAGTAGTAGACATTGCCTGGTCGATAATAGTTTTTTTTTATTGTCTTCTTTTTTCGTTAGTATATAATTCTTATATATAAAAATGAAACGCTGTGTGTTAGTCTCGCAAAAACTCTGAAATGGCTCGACAGATTCTTTAGAAATTTTCTGAATGAATTTGAATAGGTCCAGGGAAGGTTTAAACGTACAATTGGACCCGGTAGGTGGCGCTGTAATCGGGCAGAACAACGTTTGCCGGGCCCACTTATAATATATAATTAAGTATAAGTAATATACACTCCTTTAAGGGTTAACACAGGGTTTACTAGTGGGCCTACCCTAGGCTCGTGCCCCTCGGTGGGGACGTATAATGAGCTGTGATGATGATGATGACAGGGTTTTTGTTACACACTGTGTAACAAAAAATGAAATTATCGTTGGTTTTTCATATAGTTTATTTGCTTGTAATATACTTAACATCTTTAATTGCCATCAGATCAAAAACAAAATCGACTTTTGTGTAATTTAGTCTCCTCTGTGATTTTGTCAATTTCATTATTTCTGTATTAATTGTTCACAGGTAAGATTACGTTAAAAGAAATCGCATTCCACTAGTGTAAGTACGAATTTGGATATGATGGATACGGCAATAAATAAGAACCAAATAGGTCTTCTCACCACTTCTGACAGTAAGTATACACTTTAATATCGAATATTGTTTTTACATATAAGCAGGTACAAAAAACTGACTTTGTAACAGTGTATATAGTAGTTTGGGGTTATAACAATTCATTGGACACGTACTGCTAGAAACATCTGTTCCAGAGCTCTGATATATCGTAATTTATTTAATTGATGATTTCATTAATTGCCTTCACAATGTCAAGATGCGATGAAATGCAATTTGTTCAGCGAAGTTGGCGCCATTATAAAATTAACATGTGCTGTCTGCGTTCGCTTTTTGTAGCTTTCTTCGTTAGCCCAATTAGTCCGAGCACGCTACGGGCCGTTTTTGCGCGCGCAATCAGCCGTGAGCAGGGCTGCCAGCGTTCATTTCCCCTCGATTCCACGAATTATCAACAGCCGGACCAAAACCTAACCGTTTCTCTAATCCACAGACTTGAATCTAGCTAGACAACGACATTACATCTGGATGAAAATTATTGGGCGTGTATTTTTTTATCGAATTCTAAATGAGCACTTAAGTGCACACGACCGACTATCAGTGACCGATTTGATGACGGTGGATAATAAAACATAATAGAGTTCTACGTTGCAACGCACACGTCAAGTCTGACAAAAAAATTGGTCAATCCCAGTTATCTAAGCAGAATACAGCAATTGGGCGCTTGCACTTGCTTAATTCTTATTAAGGAAGTGTCACAGCTCGGCGATGAATGTACTAAACACCTGTCAAATCCATTATATCCAGGACGTGCACTCCTCTCGATAGCTACTGGCAAAGTGACAGATGTGTGCGTTGACTCTTGAGTCGGTCACAAGAGTCAGAGGAAGTCGGGCCGATTATTGGGTCAACAAAAGTCGATCAGATGCGTTTGCTGTAAGGGTCATAAGGAACGAATTGCTAGACGGAGGCTGAGTTAGCAAACAAGCTGGCCGCCCACCTGGTGGCCAGTGGCTACAGTCGCCTTTAGTACACATGGTTCCTGTAAGACTTGCAAATCTACAACCTCTACAAGGGCGTCAATGTACGTCGCCAGCTTGTCAAGTCGATGTGCAAGTCACAGTACCCAATAACTTCACTGCCTGTCGTTTACTTCGACCAGCACACAGCAATGCAAGCACCGCTGCTTGGCAAAGAATAGGTAAGTGGGGGTTCCCATGCAGACGACTCTGAACCGAATCTCACCCTCAGGTATTACCTAGTTGACCTATTTCGGTCGTCAAGCAGCGTTTTAGTTTGAAGAAAGGCACTTGCAACGTACACTAGGGTTAGATAGAGGTTGGATATTTGCAAGTCTCACAGAAACTATACGTACTATAGGCGGCTGCAGCCTCTATGAGTTGGGCAGCGTAATAAAAAATGAAAATTTTAATTTAGGCCAGCCATGACCTTAGATGCCCAGTATGTTCGCTCACCTGACAACCCTAGCCCTGCGTAGGATTATTGTGAACGAAATGTCATTGGTTTATTAAAATGATTTTACGGATTGTTCGTATTTGCGAGTGATTCGCTAGGTTTGATGATGGTACAGAGCTGTGGCGTTTCACGGCGAATGAAGTAAGGAAAATATGCTTTTGAAGGGAAAATAATCTGGATTTTGGTCCTTGGCATCTGCATTAGAAATAATTTATCGTGACTGAGTTAGTGGATTAGCAACACGCGGTCTATTAGGTTGATGCTTGCACACCGTGGTATCATCTTGTGTTTTCTTGGGCGCCGTACCTCAAAAGGAAAAAACGTAATCCTTGTAGAATCATTTCCCCGTCCGTCTGTCTGCCTGTACGTCTGTTCGTCTTTCCGTCCGCCCGTCTGTCTTTCAGGTCCTTTTTCTCGGGAATGCGTAAAGATATCAAGTTGAAATTTATATCAAACTTGCTGAACAGCCTCCCTAGACAAATGTCACACGCTAACTTATCCGTAGTCGTTCGGCAGAAAAAAATGTATGGAAATGACATTAGCTTGCGACAAACTCAGGCTATTTTTTCCGCAGCTAATGTCATCTTCATACATTTTTTTTGCGGAACGACTGCGGAAAAGTTAGAGTGTGGCATTTGTCTAGGGGGGCTGACCCCTTAGACAAAGCCACAGGTCAATTTTTTCGCAGTCCTTCCGCAGGAAAAATGTATGGAGATGACATTAGCTGCGGAAAAAATAGCCTGAGATTATTACATGCTAATATCATTTCCATACATTTTTTCTGCGAAACGAAATCTACTGGAATTTTACTGTTGTGTGGATAAATTAGTGCGCGTTGAACCACAGTATGATTTGCTTGTATCCCTATAGCTCCTATGTGTTACGGATGAAATTCATACAGTAATGGATTTAAATTTCAGGTTAATGTTGCTACGCGTCCCTGAGGATAGGGATAATGGCGGACAGACGGACTGACGGACACTGATGTGGTCCTATAAGGGTTCCGTTTTTTCGTTTTAAGCATAAATGGAAACTGAATAAGTATCATTTCCAGTGTAAATAATAAAACAAAAATTCACATTGAAGCTGATTTCAAAAGAGATAGTAACGTATTGTATGATATCGTGATACGAATAATATGGAAAAGGAACCTTATTGCTTTCATCAGGATATTGCGTTCCATCAGACAAATACTTCAGCGACTTCACAGCCATTACTGTACGCAGCTATTTCAATTAAGAGTTCAAAATGATGAATTCGCTGTCATGCTCGCGTGCCAGTAATTACCGAGCTATACAAATTTTTCGCGTCCATGAATAAGTTGGATGCTCATGCATTCGTTAAATAACTGGAGTTGCTTATAATTTTCAAGGAAATCGCTTATAGAATAGATAAATAAATACAATCATTGTTTGCTATAAGGATCATGCCTGTTAAGCTAACATGATGGTATGCAAACTATCTAACTTATACATTAATTGACATGTTTTGCATAGAGACATTCTTTCAGGAGGAGTGGATAGCAATCTTTTAGCAAATTTGGTGCCATGTCACACCAACTATTCACTTTATTTAGTATGGTTACACCTATATTTCATTGTTAATGTTTGGTGTGACATAGAATTAAAATGTTTGTCTACTTTTTGAGCCGGCTGTACAATCAATTAATAATAATAAAAATACAACATATATAATATATTTTAATGTTAAAATATAATGTAATGTAGAATAACAAAAATCTGTAATATGTAAAGTATACAATGTAATAGGAATATAATAGGTATGTATGAGTGTAAATATATATATGATGTATAAGCGTGTGTGTATTATATATAAACATGTAGGATTGTTACACTTTAGGTGATGCGCAACTCACCCTAGATATAGAGTAGAGTAGTCGGACTTATTAAGTTTAAAAAAGATCAAAACGAAAATACAGCATTAAAAGGGCACGGACCACGAGTCTGTGGTGATATAATTATATTTAAAAAAAAAGGTCTTTTGGGATTTTATTGTAAATGTTAATACATGTGGCTATTCATCAAACATTTTGTATTGCATTTTGCTATTGGCGAAGTCCATGGGCGGCGATTACCGCTTGCCACCAAGTGGGCCGTCTGGTCGTCTGCCTCTTACGGCAATAAAACGACTATATTACCATTAATTCAGTTGACCGGGTTCGTGCAACTTTGTTTGTCATTTGTTCAGTTCACTGTACTGGTTATTTTTAACTCTTAAGTTGATGATACGTGATACGTATCCCACTTATCTACTTTATCTGCTGTCGGTTTTTAATGCAATCAAAACGATAGGTATACATATCGTTTTGATTGCATTAAAAACCGACTTTAAAAAAGTTAAAAATAATATAAGAATAGGGCACAGACAATATCGCACTTATACTCGTTATCAAAGTCGGTGCCAAACGATGATCCCCTAGAAAATATTAAAATTTGTAACCGACTTTAATATAGAAGTGTGATGTTGTCTGTGCCTATTCTTATATTATTTTTAACTTTTTTGAAGTCGGTTTTTATTTTTTGTAAAATATTTTTTTATTTGTAACTTTTTTTAAGTCGGTTAAAATTCCCTATCTCAAAAACTACTGAACCGATTTTGATGAGTTGAACAATACCTAGTACAACAAAAAAAAATACTTAAATCAGACTTGTAGTTCCGGAGATATGCGAACACAAACATAAAAACATACATACATACACTTTTGAAATTTGGCACATTTGTTCAGACACTGATATAGACTAACATATACGAAAACTGGGCTGTTCTGGAAATATTACATACATACGGGTCGAATTGATAACCTCCTTTTTTTTTTAAGTCGGTTATAAAGGGTTCTAGCACGCTTATGCTATGTTACGGGACAAAGTTGGAAAGTGGAGTAGAAAAGTCACAGAATGGTGTCCAATGGACGGCAGAAGAAGTCATGGAAGGCAACACACCAGCACGCGTAGCACAAGGATCGCGAGAGTATTTTCTCGGCCTATTTCTCTACACTGTCACTTTTGATAGTAGCGCACGAGATAGCTATTGTTTGGTGTCGAGAAAGTGACAGTTAATGATAGACATATTTATCTCGGGGTCCTTGTGCTACGCGTGCTGGTGAAAAAATGAGCTCAACCTAACAGGTGGACCAAGTTGGAAAAAGGCTGCTCGAGATAGGCAGCAATGAAAATCGTTGGAGGAGGCCTTTTGTCAGTAGGCACGCCGAATTAAGAGACAGTCTGTATATAATTTTGGATAATATAATATGGATAAAAAACGACTATAATTTTGGATTTTTACAAGCGAAATGATATGTAACTAAATTCGCGGCTTTATTATTATTATGACGTAGGTACTCATCTACTTTTGATGCTGTAAACACATCTTTTTGATTGCATTGAAAAGTGTTCAAGCACGCTTAAGCAACGGCAAGGAGCTTAGGAAACAACCAAAGAGACCGTAGACGCACTAAATCGGTCGCGCTGGTGACGTGCGCTAATTATAGCTGCGCGGGCGCATTGCGAATATCAATGTCAACGACCAGAGCGCGGCGGAGAAACAGGAGGGCAATTTTGGCCTTTTAAGGCAATTATTTTAGATGAAATCTGAATAGAACTATTAAGTATTTGGATTTTAGCTGTAACAAAAGAGGAATTTGGCGATGCAGTGGGAGTGTGGGCGTTACTATTGTTGACGTCAAGCAATGTTTGTCCTGATGGATGGGTGGTCAAAAATATAAAACACCTCACGCTTCTCCGTGCTTCGGAAGGCGCATAATTGTCTCAGTCACAGAAAATGGCCTGAGAAGGAACCGCTTCTTCTTCCAAGATAAAAAAAATATTTTAAAAATATATGACCGACCAACCGAATAGCAACATAAACATGCCTTGCTTTTAAAATTTGAAACGAACTTAGAGTTACATGCACATTCTCGTTCTCTAATTTAATAAAGAAAAAAAATAATAATGTAAATAAAGAAAAAAAAATTACAAGACCTTCCGAGTTTCTTGCCTGTTCTTCTCGAGAAGGCTCTTCCAATTTCCGAATAGGTGTAGAGTCAACTTTTTTTTTTCATTTTACTTGTATTTGCATACATCGTAATTATGGTTGGGGTGTATGTACATACAAGGATTAAATAATTAGTAAATTAGATTCTTGTTTGATAAGATTTTTATGTTTTGTTTGACGTCAATAAGTGCCTGTAAAGGTCTATATTGAATAAAGATTTTTGAGTTTTGAGTTTGAGTTTAATAGTGATACTTACGTGAAATAAGTCTTACTAATATTATTTAACATTTCAGATTTTGCATATTCACTTTTATTCTTTCTTTCGCGCAAGAATTTTCATACAAAATCCCCTCATTAGCTCTCACTCAAACTCAAAAGAAGAGTGCGGGACAATCGATCCAAGGTCGTTGGCGGTACTAATCCCTTTAAACAGCGAGTCCTGCGCTTGATTTTGTTTTGTCGTGTCGACTAACCGTCCCATCGGTCTATGTCAGTGAAGGAACAGACAGTGCACCAGTTTGCGCGCACTTGATCACCGCATCTGGAGTAAAATAGTAGATAATATAATTACTGTTAAAGTTAACTATATTGCATAATATGCCTCTGTTCGAGAAAACTCCAACTCTTACACGTCTATTCTCTTTGTCCTGTAACTCGGGTAAAGTCCCATCTTCATGAAAGATCGCCTTTGTTTATCCGGTCCCCAAGAAAGGTGATCGTACATATCAGTCAAACTATCGATCTATTGCGATTACCTCCCTGCTCTCAAAGGTGATGGAGCGCGTAAATAACCAGCTCTTAGATTACTTGGAGGACCGCCAGCTTATTAGCGACCGCCAATACGGCTTTCGCCAAGGTCGCGGTGCTGGTACCTGCTTGTCTATCTCACTCACCATTGGGCAGCCGCTATCAAGAGAGGCATTAGCTGTTAGCTTGGACATCGCAAAAGCTTTTAATCGGATCTGGCATAAGGCACTTTTATCGAAGCTACCATCTTACGGGATCCCTTGGAGGACCGCCAGCTTATTAGCGACCGTCAATACGGCTTTCGCCAAGGTCGCGGTGCTGGTACCTGCTTGTCTATCTCACTCACCATTGGGCAGCCGCTATCGAGAGAGGCATTAGCTGTTAGCTTGGACATCGCAAAAGCTTTTAATCGGATCTGGCATAAGGCACTTTTCTTTTATCGAAGCTACCATCTTACGGGATCCCGAAAGGTCTGTGCTCATGAATTGCTAGCTTTTATCTGGGCGTAGCATCGAAGTCGTTGTTAACGGAACTTGCTCAGACTCCATGCCCATAAATGCTGGCGTTCCTCAAGGATCTGTGTTATCGCCAACACTGTTTGACCTGCATATCAATGATATGTTGCTAATAAGCAATATTAATTGCTATGCGGATGACAGCACTGGTGATACGCAATAAGAGGCCGTGCTGATATGCCTTCCGCATTAGTACAAAAAAGCGGAGAACAACTTGTACACGACATTGACACGTCCCTGGAGCAAATTTCGGAATGGAGCCGACGGAATCTTTTCCAGTTCAACCCCACCAAAATGCAGGTCGGCGCATTCTCTACAAAAAAGCTCCTTTGGTTGTGACGCCTAAGTTCCAGGACACTCCCTTTACCATATCTAAGAGTATCGGGATCCTCGGCGTCGACATTACAAACGAGGTCCAATTTCGGGGTCATTTGGAGAATAAAGCAAAGCTGGCATCCAAAAGTTTAGGAGTAGTTATTAACTCCTCCCTAACGTGGGAGGGCCAGGATCGCCATGCCGTCGACTGTATCACGGGGTGATACGGTCGATGGCACTCTACGGAGCCCCGGTATGGGTGGAGTGCCTCTCCCCCCGAACGGTGGCCCTTTTGCGACGTCCGCAGAGGGCCATAGCAACCCGGGCCTTGCGAGCTTATCGCACGGTCAGCCTCGGCGCGGCCTGCGTTCTTGCGGGCCAAACGCCGTGGGATGTCGATGCACGTGTCCATGCGGAAGTGTATCGACATCGGGTTGCTGTAAGAGAACGGGGGGGACGATCCGCTCCTGAGGAAGTGGAGCGGGTTCGTACCCAGGCGCAGAGGGAGGCTCTGCGTCGATGGGGCGAGGCACTCGCCTTCCCAGCTGCCGGCCACCGGACGATAGAAGCAATACGTCCGGTGTTGGAGGAGTGGGTAGGGCGCCGGCAGGGCAGTCTCTCATTCCGTATGGTGCAGGTACTGACCGGACATGGTTGTTTTGGTCACTACCTGCACCGGGTCGCCCGTCGGGAGGAAACGCCGCAGTGTCATCACTGCGACGCTCCCGACGACACTACCGAGCACACCCTGTAGGTGTGCCCGGCCTGGCGACGCCAGCGCAGTGAACTCAACGCTGCGCTGGGAGGCGGAGACCTCTCGCTGCCGAGCATGGTCGTGGCCATGCTCCGCGGCGAGGCGGAATGGGGGGCTGAGGCCTCCTTTTGCGAAGACGTCATCTTGCAGAAGGAGGCCGCGGAGAGGGAGCGGGAGAATGATCTTCAAGCCGCTCCCATCCGCCGTAGACGGACAGGCAGGCGAAGGCGGGCATTCGCTCAAGCGATGCCCGTCTAATGACCCTGCCGTGGAGGCCTGCGTGCACGGTTGGCCCCGTGCATGCCGCCGTAAGGCCCTCCGTCTGGGGATTGCCCTGGTGTTCTCGGGCAATCCCCCCTTGGCGATAGCCCGACCATCTTGGTCGGGCTTGCCCGGGCGCGCTGGTAGTGGTAGTCGCAGTGTGGACCTTACCATGCGCGCCCACAAGGGCAGGGAGAACA
Source organism: Schoenobius gigantellus (assembly GCA_963935595.1). Taxonomy (NCBI): domain Eukaryota; kingdom Metazoa; phylum Arthropoda; class Insecta; order Lepidoptera; family Crambidae; genus Schoenobius; species Schoenobius gigantellus. The sequence continues at coordinate 32,819,407 of OZ012554.1, forward strand.
CCGGGGGGTTTTAGTGGGTGGGCCTGGCATTCTGCCGGGTCAGCCCCACACACGCCCGCCGTCTATCCAACGGCGGGTACGGTGCGGTTGCGCATTTCCTCCCGGAAAAAAAAGGAGTAGTTATTAAGACGAAACGGTACTTTACGCCGGGTCACCGATTTTTTATTATATAAAGCATAGGTACGACCCCACATGGAGTATTGCTCGCACTTATGGTCCGGTGCTCCAAAATACCAACTTCTTCCTCTTGACTGCATCCAACTCACAAAGGGATTAGAGCCTCTAAGCCACCAGAGAGATGTTGGGTCTCTGTGCGTGTTCTATACGCACTTCGCACTACAATATGGCATTCGTTAAGCTAGAAGTAAATAGGGTCCTCAAACTCAAGGCAGCCGACGCATAAGCGGCACCCATGATGTCGCAGATGTCCATGGGCGACGATGACCACTTACCATCAGGTGGCTCGTCTGCCCGTTCACCGCCTTGGATGACATAAAAGAAAACTATTAAGAAATTCTTTAAATTAAACCCTATTTACTCTTTGCAAGATTGATGGCAATGAGTCTGGATAAATGCTCATTTTTACAAAAAGATTCTAATAAAAGGGAAAATTGGGCATAGAGATATATCATTTTTTCTTTCATTGTTAATAAATAAATTTGACATTTCATTTTATATTAAGATATATCAATAGAAATTTAAGAATTATATTACGATTTTGATTTTTCTGACAACCTACTTAGGCTTTAGTGATTATGTTGACATTTAATGATATTGGTATGATCTAGGATTTATATCAAGAGGCTTAAAATGTATATGAATAACTTATCTTGTACAACGTAAACTACTATAGGGTTAAATAAATAAATAGTACAATAATACTTATCACCCGCGCAGAATTTTAAATCTGTTGAGTGTAATTAGAATCCAATTTGAGTAACTAAAGAGTAACATTATCTAATGATTAGATAATGGTTACTCGTTAAGATCCTTAGCTCATTTGGGATAGATCTCCCTAATGACAAACTGTATTGTAACTAGTCTATTCAAGGTTAGAATTTAATTAACTATTAAAACTGACTCAGTTTCTTTAAAAATGCTTAATTTAATATTATGTATAAAAAATTATGTTACAGTATTTGTTATCGAATTCCTCCGAAACTGCTTGACCGATTTTTATGAAATTTTTGTGTATTTTTGGTGAGTCTGAGAATAAATAGGTCCTAGGTCATTTTTATAACATTTTTTTAATTTATTTTACGATTTGGCATCAAGCAATACTCACTCATTAGTTAGTTATTATCAATATTAATCAATTACTTTTAATAGTTTCAGTCGCTTACACAACATTATTTATTTCTAACAATACTTATAACCCTAAATTTTCACCCTTCTACCACCAACTCCCATTTTTTAATAGCGATATTAGTATTTTACTGTCCAAACGTAGTACATCATTGTATATACATCCATCCTGTAGGCAGGCGCACTGTAACAACTTAGTGATGTGTCCACTCGGTTTGCCAACTCGAGTTGGGCTTGGCTCGAATTAACTCGAAATTCTCTGTCTTGAATTTGTACTGGCGTGGTATATAAACGAATCAAGCGAGTGCGCGATTGACGCACAACACTATACATAGAATAAATTACTTTTTCATTTCATTCTGCTACTTGAGTTAATTATAATTTACCCAATATGAACACGAATCTTGTCTATTTTTTTAAATATTGTTCCGAACACCGAGCACTGGTTTTCTCTGTGGTTTCGAAGCTGGGTGATTAAAAGTAAAAACAAATTCGATACACTCAGATTTATTCAGTTAATTCGAGTCACGTAGCTCGAGTTCGATTTCCATCACGCGAATTTCGAGTCGAGTTAAATCGAATCGTGTTCTTCCGAGTTGGCACATCTCTAAAACGAGTCGCTTAATTGGCGTGGCGACAGCTATTTCGGTCCGAACCCTGCGCACGCGCTGACCTCTGTGTCAGTGACCACGCGCGGATAAATGCACTTGAATCACGAGATTATGTAGGATTTAACTCGATCTTCACGTTATGAATGAAATTTAAAGACTATTCTTTGAATTTAAATATTAAAAAAGAAAATACAAAAAAACGACTTCAATAGAAAACAAAAGCAATATAAGAATACAAACATTATATTTTTTAATTAAAAGTCTATGCGGATGACCGATGAGGCACCAATTTGAAAATAAAAATGTGATGTTGGTATTCTTATATTATTTTGACTTTTAGGTTTTTTTGAAGTCGTTTATTTTTGTTTAATATATTTTATTTTAATCTTTTTAGTGAATTTAATACCAGCTCACCGAAGTAACTTACAACTGAGGGTCAATACCTGAATTTTTAAGGGTTTCCCTCAAATTTCCTGGGATCCCATCATCAGATCCTGACTTTGGTAGCAATGGGACCAATCGGGAAGTATACTCTCTCAAACAAAAAAGAATTTTCCAAATCGGTTCAGGTGTCTTCAAGTAATCGGGGTACATATATAAAAAATAAAAGATTCCGACGAATTGGGAATCTCCTCCAACTTTTGAAGTCGGTTACTTTTTAACCGACTTCAAAAATGGAGGAGGTACAAGAGTTATTGCCAACACAACAAACTACCAAGCAACGGATGGGTAGAAGAAAGTTTGAATTTTTACAAAATTTTACATTGAATGGATATGTGATTTAAACTGAGTAATATCACCGACCTTGACCCATGTAAGACACAAAAAATATAAAAAATATCGATGGATGGACTGTCGAATACACTGTTGTTCACGAAACCCAAAAATAAAATATCTAATTTGATTTTAGGTACATTTTGGGGAGTGTTTCCAAGTGGTATTTGATCTCAGTCCACCATATCAACGTTTTGCTTCTACATTTATAATTACCTATTTCTGCCGCAAAGCAGCAGTGCTTGCATTGCTGTGTTCCGGTTTGAAGGGTAAGATAATGGTGAAATTACTGGGTACCGTGACTTTACATCTGATGTCACAAGTTAGCAACGTCCACTGTTGTGGTTCTTGTGAGGGTTGCACTTTTGCTGCTAATCTCACAACAGCCACTTCTATCATATGTGACTGTTATCACTTACCATCAGGTGGGCAATTTGCTTGTTTGCCACTTAGTTGCAATAAAAAAATATACTCGAATGGAATTCCTCGACGACCTCTGTTTTATCCTGACTTTTTTTTTTTTTTTTTTCGAGGGGAATGCGTGACCGCACCGTACTCGCCGTTGGCTAGACGACGAGCGTGTGTGGGGCTCTCCCGGCAGAGCGCCGGGCCTACCCACTAAACCCCCCGGTGTTATCCCTGCCCTTATGGGCGCGCGTGGTAGGGTCCACACTGCGACTACCACTACCGACGCGCCCGGGCTAGCCCGACCTAACTGGTCGGGCTATCGCCAAGGGGGGATTACCACAGTGTCGGGTCTTTTCAAGTCAAGAGTGAATGGGCACTGAATAAATACACTCCATCTTAGTCCCCACCTACGCTTACCATTCAATGTAGTTTCAAAGTTTAATTTACAAAATAAGGCTACCAAATTGAAACTAAAAACTACTTAAACTTCTACTGTAAGGATTTCCGAGCAAACCACGTTACACTGCCCGGGGATTGGAAATTGCTATAACTCTCACGAAGCCTCGCTTCGGGCTACGGGAAATGAGATTTGCATATAGATTTTCAGCGTGAATGACGGGTGAAAGCCGCTGTGAGATATAAAGATAGCAGGATGCTTCTAGCGTGGCAGCTGAAGCATAACCAATCACGGTGATTTATTAAAAATGTTGCAAGTTGACATTATAAGTATTGATAAATTTACTGAACTTTTTATAAAATGTTGCTGTTGAGTTATGGATTGCACGTTATAAATCTTTTACTTTTGATATAATCACTAAATAGCGCGCTTTAGCAGTATTGTACAGAGACCTAATCATCATCAACAGCTCATATACCTCCCCACCGAGGGGTCGAGCCCAAATAAAATTAATTTTAAAATAAATTTTATTATTTTGTCAGTCAATAAATATGTGTACACATTTATCAACCTTCCACCAATAATTAAATAATTTCATACTAGGACTATTTTAAAAATCTTGAAACTATTCTTCACTTTACAATATATAGTATTGCAGTTGTGTAAATGCATTAATGTCGTTTTGGAAACCTCCCACTGAACGCTATATAAACATTCATGAGTACAGACAATTTGTAGGCAGTACCTCTTATAAGATGTCTTGTAGATTCCACTCACGTATACCGAAGTCCAGTTACTCGATTTACCTTTATATTATAGTTTAACCGTAGGGGAATTTGTGCGAAGTGAAATATTACAGTTTTCCGTTCATGAAAGTCGGAATAGACGCATCATTCTGGGTATTTTCTCTTCAATTCACGTATACTATGAAATAACCGAATTTACTGTGAATTTATTTGAACGAACAAAAGCGCTTTATGAATTTCAAGTTTCCCGTGTTTATTTGAGCTGCAATACTATTTTCAGGGTTTGGCGCAACAAATATACTAAAATGTTGTAGTTGAGTAGGCTTAGGGTTGCTAGATTTTTCGCAAATGAACAAAGAATTCACTCAAAAAATATATGTAGCGTAAGCTTGTTCCAGCTTTAGTGAACGGTCAAATTTTGAAATTTTATGGAATCATAAAATAAATGTACTCTAATTCTGAAATATCTGAAACATAATAAATGGCGAATCTCAATAGAGACTAGCCACGCACGGGAGATATTATAGTGCAGAAGTTCCTTCACTCGCATAATCCGATAGGGTGGTTAGCCGACATTCGCACAAGTGATGCCCGTCTAGTGACCCTGCCGTGGAGGCCTGCGTGCACGGTTGGCCCCGTGCCACCGTGGGTAGTGGGGTCGCAGTGTGGACCTTACCTAGCGCGCCCATAAGGGCAGGGAGAACACCGGGGGGTTTTAGTGGGTAGGCCTGGCACTCTGCCGGGAGAGCCCCACACACGCTCGCCGTCTAGCCAACGGCGGGTACGGTTGCGGTTACGCATTTCCCCCCGAAAAAAAGGCCCGACCATGTCCAAAAAATAACATTATTGGCCTTACATTAATAAGTTACTGACTGAATGCCAAAATCGAAATCTATACCAGATTTTGTTGAGCCGGCAAACCAAAGCTTAACTGCAACTTTTTAATTAAGTGCCCCGAGAGCTATATCAAGAAGGGGAGGATCTACTCTGCCTCGGAACGATTGCAGCCGAAGCTTAGTTCGAGTGAAACTTGGGGCGAAAGGGGATTATACAATCGATCAGAAATACCAGTGAGTTAAGTCTTTGAAACATTGTTAGTAGGGATTTGAACTTTAATGATTATTGATAGAGCAAATTTAGCTGGGAATGCATCCATTGCGTTGGTTTTGGAGAAGATTATCATGCTTCTTTTCAAAATAATTAAAGTAAATTTTTGCTTCTTTATATCTGATGGAATCTATGCGCTTAACTTGGTTATAAGTTATATGTAAGCTGTTAAAATATTATTAATTTTGTATATGATTAGAACAAACCTCCGAAAATCCCTTCAAACAAAGAACCGTCATTAGAACTTTGGAGGAGTTTATCCTGTATGTTCCCTTAGAGTTTATCCTATGTCCCTTATGATAGGCTCTATTTTACTCTGAGGGATATTACCTAATAAGAAATTTATTACAACTAACAATAAATGTGCAGTTGTATGTACTTTGTTTACTTTAATATTTAAATGAGCTCGCCGTCTTTGGATTAACGTAATAAAAGGCAGGATCTCAAAAACTAAGAAACTATCGCCTCCATTATCAGTTTAAGAAAAACATATTTTTAAAGTTAAACAATAAAACTACGAATTCATTGTAATAAATTGTCATTTTCAACGTTATATAAGGAGAAGAAGAAAGAAACTAACATTTCTCGGGATGTTAAGAATTAAATTACTTTCTCATTTTGTTTTTATGTTACCACTCTTGGCCAACTGCCAAAGCGGAGTACAATGAAAATTTTGATAGTTGGGAAGACAAATGGAGAATTTTACATAAATCTCGCATAAGGACAACGGGAGAACAAATGTCATTGCATTTCCAGGAGTAATAAAAAGTGAACCATAACATTAATATAATTGTCTACGTAATTAATGCAAAGACACAGAATTGGCAAATTGAGTCATCATGGCCTCCGACACAAGAAAACGCCAATCTTCAACTCACCTTTGCAGTGATACCTTTATTTTATATGCGAGATTATCGATTACGATGATACATCTAAATGCTTTAATTTAATTCTCGTTTAAAGCCATATATATAAAGATCAAATGGAATTATTATTTTTTAAATTTTGAAACTATATTCAATTCAAAGGACAACAAACATTACATGTTCTCCTTACCTAGCTTTAATGAATGAATAACATCGCTAAGAACCCTGGCACTGTTTTTCAGTAAAACTTTTAAAGAAATCGATGTAGAAGAAAAAACAAATCGTGTTCACACTATTGGGTATCTTTAATTAATTCTCGTCTTGGAATTACATAAATTTTACAATGCATTGAAAATTAATTAGATCTTCCTTTTGATCGCAGTCGCATCACAAGCTACTTTTCTTTTTCATACAAACTTAATAAATTATTGCTTTCCTTTTAAAGTCGATTAACTCGGAAAGTATAAGGTTTCTGATCTAAGACAAGCATTAAGGGTCTATCTAATATCTACCCTATACACCCCCTCAATATTATTTCGACGTTCAGATTCACCCGGTATATCTAATATATAAAAATCTTGTGCCCTGTGTTTCTTATGGAACTCCTCCGAAAGGTCTTGACGAATTTTTATGATTTTGTGTAGATTAGTTTGGTCGTACGGGCGTAACGTAGTTTGCGGGCACAACTAGATTTCTGTATTTTAAATTATGGATATGGCATTGACAGTGCAAGATTCATGTCAACAAACAATAAGAAATCGTCAACAAAACAATAGAGCAAACTAAAAGATGAACGGAAGAAAAGTAAGTACACGTAATAATAATAATACCTCTTTATTTCAGACCTTTTACAGTCCATAGCGGGCTAGTAATAAAAATATCGTAATACTATGTTAGTGACTAAAATTAAGATTAGGTGTCTCGGACAATAGAAATAAGAAATAGATAGAGAGATATATAATTACAGCATCTATTTTATCCAATTCTAAAGTTTAACAATGTCACGACCAGAAGTTGATGGATATCATTATAAATATTAAAGTATCTTACGCTCGAATATGCGAGACTCGTTTGATACTGAATTTCATTGCTTTAGGCAAGTTTGGCTTCGCTCGTTTTGCTTAATAAAGCGGGAGTTTTATTGGGAAGAAAATTTGACGCTAATTTATGCATTAATTGTTGGCAAACTCAGATAGTATGGAAACCTTACCTTAAATATTTTCACTCGAATATGGTAATTTATTTAAAATGATTATATTCGAGTGAAAATATTTTTTTTGCATACAACAGAGAAGCACTGCCTTCATCTTGATAAACAAAGATAGAAACAGGGCTGGACGCGATCAGTTCCTTAGAGTGTAGATGTTTGGTTGTTATTTAACTCTTTCTGGGTCTCAGAACCAGTTTAACGTATTACAGCAATAATATCTGTTATTTCCCATTCTCACACAAATTTCCATTTTCTCTATCTTTCTAACAGGTGACGTAAGAGATCATAGCCCCAAAATCATACAGTCATCTAAGAGTTTGAAACTCATAAACGTCAGAGCGTTTTTCAACCATGCAAGCTTTCTTGCACGCTGCAGGCTTGTTTCATGCTTAATTGGGATTTTTATTAAGTCTCGGATATCATGAACTCTCTACATTAACTATATGTTAAACATAATCATTAAACGCTAACATTTCATAAAATGGTTGGCCACATCATGAAATGTTCAATTGATTGACAGACTTTATTAACTTATATATTTATTGACAATTAAGGTAGAGTTGGTAGAGTATACAGGTTTTCATAACTTTGACTGTATCGATCTTTTTGTAGTACTCGAGTGTACCTAGCGCGAAGGCTCTGAACGCGCCCCTGCCTATGGACGCTTGCAACACTGCTTTCCTAAAAGGATTGCTGTGTATTGTTTAATTTATGAAAACACCACGATCACGCACCACGGTGAAGTTTTTAAGCCTGCATGCAAACGTTACTTCTATTTGCAGCGAAGGCGCGCAATGAACACGGAGCACATAACGAGCACTCGCTGAAAGCTTTATCCGATGTTTTTTTAAGACTGAAAGCCAAATCCTTCTATATACAAGTATTAGATTTGTACGATTGGATTTAAGGGTTCTGTTCTAGCTGTTATAAACATATTCAACCTTTTATAATATCATAAAATAATAATTTAGAAAACATTTTTTGCTACATTTTCAACAAAGTACTATTGTACTAGTGTACACTTGTATAGAAATAAAAAAACAGTACTGAGATAACCTTAAAATTGAATAAAGGTAGAACGTAAAAATATGATCATCTTATCCCACTATTATTTAAGATCCATAAAATTTTGTAGAAACCTTCAATGAAATGAAATATACCTAGATCTATAAACCTGATTCTGTACTGATAATCTTGCTAAGCCAAACAAGTACAGAAACAGAGATTATATTTCGCAGAACCAATATTGCCAACTTGATTAAACTTAATAACGAAGTCTTGGAAACAAAATTTTCGTTACTATGAAAATTTGTTGGTGTTTATTCGTCGTGTATTGCTTGAGGCTTCGAAACTTGTCAAGTATATTTATATACCTTTCATCATAATTAAACGAATATGGTAGAAGGTATTTTTACCCCTCTGATCAGAACTCAAAGAGCGTCTGTGGCGGAGAACTCGGCACTGGCCGTCTAACTCCAGACGAGTTGGATTTCGTACCAATGTGTTGTCGTTTTTCAAATTTCATATCTACAATTGTCCGACGCTCCTACTGTGAAGAAAAACATTGTGAGGCAACCTGCATACATCTACGAAGAAGTACAAAGTTGTATGTGAAGTCGACTAATTCGCACTGCGCTAGTGCGGTTGACTAAGGCCTAACCACCGAACTCACGTACTGTACTCAGCATTCAAGCATTCAAGCTCAGGGAATCGCATGACAATTAGATATGCAATTTCAAAAACTAAAATATGAGCCTCAGTTTCTGTTTGCCAATTTATTTTATTTATTTATTTTTTTATTTATTTACACACTTTATTGCACAAATACAATTATACTATGTCTTATAAAATAAACAGTGGTACAATGGCAAATGGTGGACTTATCTCTAGAAGAGATTTCTTCCAGTCAACCCATGGTAGTTGGAATAATACAATGGTGAGCGCTGTTCACTTGCGCAGAAATGTATAGATAATTATTAATATATAATACATACATTATATTGTATATAATTATATCTATACACATAATACATATAGGTAAAATAACTACACATTATTATAGAAATAAATATACATTATATAAATATACTATATAAATACAGACGAGGTGAATACCTTGCAGTCAAGATGAATATTTGGTGAGAATTTTAAAAAGAGGATTCTGTACAATATAAAAAAAAATTATGTGGGAGTTAGGGAAAGGTAATATTTTTTGAGATGAATTTATAATTTGTAGAAATGTTAGCGTGACGAAAATTTGCAAAACCGCTTGAAACTGCTAGTTAATTTGTGAAGCATTGTTAAAAGGCTTCACGTGTACTTACTAAAGCTTTAAGGGCCTTGAGTGAAATCATCTCTGTGTTTCGCCCTCAAAGTTTTCTATTTAATGCCGGTAACGAACGCTCCGTCTCTCATTACAAACAGAATATTGAAAGGGACTAAAAGGCGCTCATGTTTCACGAGATGCTTTAAAACGAGAGAAGTAAACAGTAACAATCGTTTGGAATATGATTTATATTCTAGAGGAAAATGTTTTTTAAATAACAAGGTTGCTAGCAATCACACTACCCACGTGATGATAAGTGGCCTATTCCTTGCCTATAGACATGGCTCCTATGTGACTTGCAAATATATACAGACAAAGACGCCAATGTACGGACAACAACACATCAAGGTAAATACTGTGGCATCTTATGTCGTTGTAATAAGTACTATTTAGTAACAGAAATGTTTAGTCAGATGTGTAGGCGTGTGTACATTGCCAACTTGTGACATTAGATGTCAAGTCACAGTACCCAGTAATTTCACTGCCTGTCTTAACCTTCAAACCGGAACACAGCAATGCGAGTACTCCTGCTTGGCGGTAAAAATCATGCAGACGACTGGTGCAGTCTTTGTGATGAATTGTTTCAGAAATAGATCAAACTGCTCGTATGTACTACAAAGAACGAACAGTGAACACACATAAGAAATAAAAACATCCCTAGCTCTTAAGGCATCCCCACAAAAAGTGTTCCAGAAAGTTTTCCGGTAGGCGGGGCTTAATGCTACTGTGAATTAAACACTGCCTTTTAGTGTAATCTACTAGCTATCGTTTTGACGTCGATTTTACGTACAGTATGCATATTTTACGTAAGTTAATTATTACTTTTCTACAGTATGAGAGATTCCTTTGGATAAAGTTATAATATTTGACGGGAATTAGTTACATCATCAAGTCATCTTTAAATGCAGAAGTCACTGTGATTTTGATATTTGTGATTCGAACGAATTTGTTGCGAAATTTCAATTTTTGTACAAATTGAAAAATCTGGTTTTTATCCAGTGCTATTGCAAAATATAGTATATTTTTGAAATTATAGTACCTAGTTATTCGAAATTTAAAATCATTTCAAAAATCAAAAACGCACAATTTTGAATTAATGTAAATTTATCCTCTTACTCTTTATTTAGAATGCTCATGCCCCTACCTCGTCTTTTCTTTTCTCTAGTCACCTATTTAAAATTATATTTCCATTTGATCGCAATTTGATTTTCAGAGTCGTAAAGGATTTAAATAAAGAACACATCGCTGCTTACACAACGCATCCGTTCCTTTTCCATTGAAGCTATGAATAATTCTACAAAGACAACGTCGAGGATTCTATGCGACTTCGTGAAATACTTACATTTGAGAATCTAGCTTCAATCAAGGTGAATTGCACTTAAACACGTGCACATAAAGTTTATGTCGGTGAAACCGTACACATAGTACCGGGTCGTAAAAGTCCGGCAGCTCATAAAGTTTATGAGCTGGCTAAGTAACAGTACAGTCTACAGACTTATAGCGTGTCTATGGTTTACGGTCTTAAGACTGATTCTAAATGTAAGTGTAATCTTCGATGAAAATATTTTGTCTGTTGACCACTTTTATGTTGCTAGAGATAATGTATATTAAAAAAAAAAACGTCGCCCCACTCTAGGATTTCCTCCTGTGTCGTGGGTGCAGTTACGAACATAGAATATCACATGCACATACGCATAGACCGGAACAAATTTTTGTAGGCCATACAAAACATTTGTCCCGTACGGGAATCGAACCCGCGACCCGTTGCGCACTCGACCTCTGCGCTAAACGTGTCGTCTCTTTATTGTACACAATCAAATAATGAAAAACAAAATAGGTACAATCAAATGATGTACAGGGGCGAGCTTATCTCTTTAAGAGATCTCTTCTAGCTAAAAATACGTTGTGTAAAATCGTTCATAGTTCAACCGCCTCCGTGGTCGAGACCACCGGGTGTTGATCGGGAGGTCCGGGGTTCGATTCCCCGTGGGGGCACAAATTTCATGCTCGGTTTGGTTGGTGGTAGGGTTTTTAAATCCACCTGGATAACTACCACCGTATTACCTAAGATTGTCGCCATAAAAAAAATGTAAATAGCATTGTTGTGTTCCGATACCGGAGGGAGATTCTGTACCAGGGTCGTATGCATGGGTACCTCCGTCTTACCTATTTCTGCCGCAAAGCAGCAATGCTTGCATTGCTGTGTTCCGGTTTGAAGGGTAAGATATGGCATTGAAATTACTGGGTACCGTGACTTTACATCTTAAGTCACAAGTTGGCAACGTACACTGTTATTCTTGTGGGGGTTGCAGTTTTGCTGCGAATCTCACAGGAACCACGTGTATTTATAGGTGACTGTTACCACTTATCAGGTGGGCAGTTTGCTTATTTGACGACTTAGTTGCAATAAAAAAAACAGTAATAGGTAGGTAGCCAGTTCCTTGGTTGACGAGGAGTCCAGGTGAAGCTCGCTTCCACCTTCGACTTCATCGTCACTTTCCATCAGGTGAGACGAAGTCCACGAGCTTCCCTGTCGTATACTAGACAACTGACGCTACTTTTTTATGGGACGCATATAAACATCCCTAAGTTATTAATCTGCCTATTTTGCGACTAATAAGTAATTTAATTCGATCTTAATTTGCTAAAGATAATATCTCTAAGAAGTGTCCATTAACACGTACCTTATTGTTTCTATTATGGCGACGCCACTAATTCACAGTTATAGTTACAGCACTGACTTTACTAAATTAAATTTACACTACATTGTACTAAATTAAACCTTATTTTTTATCACCCCACTTCATTACACTAGATCGGATAGCTTTATCCGTTTTAGTCTTCTTTTTTATTTGTGTGGTCGAGAAGATGGACAGCCTCCACTTTCTCATGTTTTTGAAGTCTTTTTTGGTGAGCTGAGCGGCGTATTTTTTATCTATCAACGAACTCTATTTTAAGGTCCTGATAGACGTCATCATTTCTTACAGGAGGTATTAGCGATGCCACTCGGCAACTTATTCTGAAATCTTTGGACAATACACCTGTTGGTACTGAGCCGGTGAAATTAATGGGTACCGTGACTTTACTACATCTTATGTCGCAAGTTGGCCACGTACACTGTGGTTCTTGTGGGGGTTGCTGATTTGCGGCGAATCTCACAGGAACTACTTACCACCAGGTGGGCATTATGTTTGTTTGCCATCTTAGTTGTAAAAAAATAAAAGTAAAGAGTAGTTATTTTTGCTTTTTTATAGTACTGGGGACATGGTACAAAATATGTCTGAGACCTGTAAAAAATATCAGACCTATCGAAAATGTTAGTCGTCTTCATTATTTATAATTTCTAGTATAGAAACATTATTAGAGATTGACCTAGTCTAAGTATTTTGAATATAAGGATCTCTAAGAGTGCTGAAAGGAAGCGAAATGCCCCAAAAATCAATAGCTTTATCGGTGGACATCTAGAATGTTCCGAACATTTTTGTCCGTCTAAGCCTCGATCGATACAACGACGCCGAGATAGGATAGTTTGTTAAGAATAAATCGCCTTCTTCGAAGGCGGCAACGCTGTCGGTCACTGTAATTGATATAAATTAGTTTGACTGTTTATTGGCTATCCGAAGACATTGTGCTTGAAATGTTGTTTATTGTTGAATTTGTTTCAAAGTCTTACACAACAAAGAAAATACGATTCTGGTCCATATTGCCCTGCTTGACCCAGCAGGGGTTATGTGTTTTTGGTTAATTCGTTACGTATTTGATTGTAAATTCGACATCTTTTTTCATAAAAATTAGAATGATTGCATTAAATCTAAAGATGGCATCTTCAGATTAAATCTATAATCTTTTACTGTTTTCGTGAGGATTCTCTTATAATCAATATTACTAACACGGGAAAAATGGAACTTCTACATCCTTTAGAATTACACCCTAAATATTGGAGGATAGTTTAAGATTTTGTTCAGATAGGCATCATCATTATTTCATATAATTTTAATAATTATAGTATTATTATTTTATTTATTATATAATAATAAATAAGCACGTCAAACACAATTACTAACAAAGCGGATCACGATTAAAAGAATATAAAAATCAGAAGTTTTCTGATGAAAGAAAGATACGAATCAACAAGGATACTAGAAACTAGCTAAAAGGTATTTGACTGTTGAATTACTTATGGCCAACTTTCGTCTCTTTTATTGCTATATATTAGAATTAATAGCCCAAGTTTTCTGTGCTGATTTATTTTTCTTCTTGGAAATCGTATCTATTGAATACATGTTACGAATCTCCCACAATAATAGCCATTCCAAAAACTGTTTCGAGCACGTAGGCAATTCTATTATTTACTTGTTTTTAAGATGTTTTCCCAACATCGTGTAAAAAGCTGTAATATTGTCACATAATAACACTATTATTGTATAACATAATAATATGTACAAACAGTTAATATAGGCTTCTACATATATGCATAATTATAAACTACTCATAATTATTATACATATTTTACAAATTATAATAAATACAGTACACTATATATGACAAAAAGCATTATTAGTTCCTTAAAGATTTTGAGGTATACCCATTATATGACCCAGACAGATTTGCATGGGGATTTCTCAGTTTCCTGTAGGACTTTTAAAAAACTCATCTTGTACCGAATATTCCGAAATATTACCATATTTTGGAACTATAACGCACCATTATCATTCATATTCAAGTATTCACTTCATTCACCGTAATGTCAGGTTGAAATATTCGCAAGCGCTATGAATAGACGTACCTACCGACCCCGATCGCTAACGAGCGACATCTCTCGGAATAATTGTGTCAACTTGTACATGAAAAGCCTCACTGAAACTGGAAAGACTATTAATAATCAAAATGACAGATTATAAATATTAAAAATGCAATCAGTCCGCCAGTTTAATAATAAAAATATCACACACGTTTGTTGCTTTGTCGAAATAACAAAAACATATTGAGATAAAGCTATTGAAAAATAACAAAAAAAATACAAAATAACTGTCCAATATTTTTTAATAATCTACACGACGAAAATCAAAACAGAATTTTGTCAACATCCCAATTGAATTGATTCTACGAACCAATTGAATTGATTTTACAGGCCAATTGAGTTGATTCTGCAGGCCAATTGAATTGATTCTACAGGTCAATTGAGTTTATTATACAGGCCAGTTCTTTGATACACGGTAAACTTTAACAGGAGCTCGGTGACATAGTGGTTCGAACGCTTTGGATTCGATATTGAAAACCTTCGCCACGGTTGGGTTACGTCCCACTGCTGGGCATAGATCTCCCCTCGAGAAAGAGAAACTAGCCGACTACACCGCTCTGGTCAGACGGGTTGATGAAGGGTTTGTTTCGAGTTCGGTAGTAGTGAATTAACTAACAACTTGTTAAAGGTGAGAAAAAGTTAAGTTTTGTTGATTTCTAGCAATCAGTTTACGGAAGAAACTATTTTTGATAGTTGGTATATAAAGGATATCCCAAAGAATGCCCGAGAACTAGCATTCATATTTATCCCACGGCCTCAACCAAGAATCAACCCCGATGCCTCTAATGTGCGAACATAGATAAAAGTAAAATAAGCTTTTTCGATCGAGCCCTGGACCTCCCGAATAACACTCGGTGGTCTTAACCACGGTGTTTCCTTCTAATTAGCATTTCGTTTTGTTTTTGACGTCAATGGGTACCTGTGATGGTCCATGAATACAGATTTAAATTTAATTTAATTGTACAAACAAACAGTATTCAGTAGCCGGCAGTTCAACGGTGTATTCAGTGAGCTGCCTTTGAATTGAGTTGCAAATGTAGTTGTCATTAACGCGACGACCGCGCAATACGCGGGCTCTAACGTTTCCATTTCAGTCGCCGGCTGTGATGAAAGCGACGATAAATTCATACCATCTATACCCAGCACGCTTACAATACCCAGTCGAAGGTTCTATACAGGCTACGAATGTTAAGGGCGTTTGTACACGCTTTGAAATTATGTATCGCTGTGGCATTAAAATGTTTACAGTCTTTTTAGTGGCTTGACAGTTTGCACAATTTGTGGATGGAAACGTTTGCCTTGCGAATTTTATTTGCCTGCAGATAGTGAAATTACCGGGTACTGTGACTAAACATGTTATGCCACAAGCTGGTAACGTACACTGCAGTTTTTGGAGTTTGTTTTATTCATTTATTTTAAAAGTAACAATAATATATGAAGTTGAATGAGAGAGTGTTTAATCTCTAGGGTTTATGTGTAACCCTTTACAAATTATTGATTCGTCTCGCTCTGGTAAATAGGATATTGAATGGGTAGTTCACACTTATACATATTTAGTTTATAACTTAAAAATACAACCAAATGCAATTCATACAAATAATATATTTAAAAATTATACAGTATCATTAGTTCTGCATGAAAATTTCTGATTTTAATGTTATTTCTTATGGATATTATTAATTAATCGTGGTATTAAGTAAACGCTAGTCCGAACCAACTAGAAATATAACCCATATCATCACGTTCGTAAAGATCTATCTTCTTCATAATAACATGTCTTAAAGAATAAAAAAAGTATACGAGTAAAATCTCAAAATACACCCGAAATAATTACGTTACATATCCATCATATCTTTTGGTAGTTTCATCGTGAATTTGTCGTGGCAATTTGTCAAAGTCCACAGACGTTAAAGCTTCGAAGCCGAGAGGCCATCTCTCGGGACAGCCCCCAAACCGCCATCACAGTAGTAATGGCCCGATCCACGAAAATGACCCGACCAGCTCACCAATTGCGACACGAGAAGCTTAGCGCGTCAAGGAGATAAATCTCCATGTCGTGGACAACCCCGCATCCAGCAAATTAATTGGGTAGCACCAGCCAACCCTGATTAATGTTGAACATTCGATAAATTGATTAACGCATTGCGTTAGCTAAATAGGTAAGCTGATGCGTCAACACGTCAACAGCTTAATGTAACGACTCTAGTCTAAGTAGCAATTGATATATATACAAATTATACATATAGATTTATAAACAGACAGAGAGAAGATAAACCAATATTTTCGATCTGCCAAGTGCTAAATTACCCTTCAAGATGAAGGTATTTATAAATTGAACTGTGACTGTAGCCTTACTTACATAGATCAAACCTCAGGTCAAACAAAGAGAAGCGTCGCGACACAGATTAAAGAATATAGCTCACGTTAAACATAGACGCGATACAAAATCTGCAGTTTGTGAACACGCTCTTGACGGATCCAGCTATTATTTAAGATTTGATAATCCACAGATCCTAGCCAAAGAACACCGATTCATCCCGATAATGCTACTTAAGGCTATTGGGATTCAAAAACACCCGGGTTTGAATAGAGATAATGGATAGAGTATTCCAACTGCTTGGGACCCTATCATAATAATCAGCAAATCTCAAGCCTGTTCACAGTCTGCTAAAGCAATAGATACCGTGAGCTCTGTTTGCGCGAAACATGAAATATCGTGTGAGACACCGTCAACGTGATAAATGACCACATAAATATATGAGATAACAGTAGTAAAATAATTAATATGATGGTACTTTATGACACCCTGAATGTTGGAAAGCGTTCGAAACGTCGTGCGACCTTCCGAATTTATTGCCTGTTCTCGAGAAAACTCCCAATTTCCGAACAGGTGTAGAGTCAAGTTTTATTTTTCTTTCCTACTTGTATTTGCAGACATCATTATATTCAGGATGTATTTATTTATTTATTTATTAATTCTTTAGTACAATTGTGTACAAGGCGGACTTAATGCCATAGGCATTTTCTGCCAGACGACCTTAGGATGATTCTGAGAGTCACGAGGTAGATGTAAAAAGAAATTTAGATAGGTAAAAAAGTATTTAGAATACACATAAACAAACTATGATAGACATAAATACAAATAAACACTATACATACAAATAAATTATAAATTTACATAAATATTATAATAAATATACATATATATATATCTTAAATATATATCGTCGAAAGAAAAGTTTAATAAATCTGTAAATTCCGCAAATGGAGAGGTAGTAGGTATTGTCGTGTAGCCAAAGGTCATTGATGGTCATCCGACAGAAAAATACGCAGTCTCCTCTTGAATACATGCAAACTACATTCAGACAATCATAAGTCAGGAGGAAGAGAGTTCCAGGAGATAATCGATTGCACAAAGAAAGAAGAATGGACGGCATCAGAATGATGAGAGGGACACTTCAGCAATCGATTGAAAGAAGAGCGAAGATTCCTATCGTGAGAAGTACACAAGTACTGGAAATGGGATTTTAAATATGTGGGGGACTGTGGGGAATGAAGCAGAGAAAAAAGAGTAGTAAGCGCCCTCATCTTCCTCCGTTGTCGAATAGGCATCCATTTCAGAAAATTACGATGAGCAGATATGTGGTCAAACTTACGAAGATTGAAAACGAACCGAATGCAGTAATTCAAAAGTCGGTCAAGTTTATTTAAGAGATCTGCATTCAGGTCGAGATAGCACACATCACCATAGTCGATTAATGGGAAAATTAAGGTTTGAACGAGCATTGCCTTTGTTTTAGAGGGTAGCAAATTCTTAAGCCTATAAAGTGAACGCAATATACCGGTAACCTTTCTACAGATACTGGTTACATGAATCTGCCAAGTCAGGGTTGAATCAATATGCAAGCCGAGGTCTTTGACGTCACTGCCTATAGGAATAACATTACCATCGTAAACAATTAAACGTAAGTTAGAGATGTCAACTCTGCATATTATTCGCGAGCTTCCCACAATAAGGGCCTGACATTTTGACGGATTGACCGCTATGCCAAACTGCTCAGACCATGTTTTTATAGCTTGAAGGTCTAAATTTATATTGGCAATGGCATCATTCAAATATTCCACGTTTGCCTGAGAATAAAGTTGCAAGTCATCAGCGTAAAGATGATACGAACAGCGAAGTTTGTGGGTGACGAGATTAATAAAAATAGAAAATAAGAGAGGAGAAACAATGCCGCCTTGGGGAACGCCAGAGGCTAGTTTACACCAAGATGAAGAGGACTCATCATTTAAAACTGACTGCTGGCGTTCACGAAGATAAGATGAAAACCAAGCCACCGCCTCGCTAGAAACCATAAGACTAGATAAAATAGTCAGAAGGATATCATGATTAACAGCATTAAAAGCATTAGAAAAATCTATTAGCACTAAGACGGTGACCTTCGTGGCTTCAATTCCCGTTCTGATATCGCCGGTCACTTTAAGGAGGGCAGATGTAGTACTGTGTCCGGGCCTGAATCCAGATTGATACTCACTCAAGAGAGCATTATCATAGATGAATTTAGAAAACTGCTTTAGAACACAGGCTTCGAGTATTTTGGAGAGGAAAGTGAGAATGGAGATAGGTCGGAAATCATTGAGTTGAGAAGGACTAGGTGTTTTCGGAAGAGGACGAACATAAGCTTTACGCCACAAGGAAGGGAAAGAACCAGACATCAGGGAGAAATTTATTATGTGAGTTATGATAGGAAGGACATGATTCAGAATAGGAATTATCATTTGGCGGCTTATGTTGTCACAGCCTACGGCCGAGGACTTGATAGACAGAGCTATTTTTTTATATCTTACGTACATATAAGGTTAAATACCTTTAAATTAGAATATTTTGCTTTGTTTTGACGTCAATAAGTGCCTCTAAAGTCTTATGATGAGAAAAGATTTTTTAATATGAATTTGAATTCAAGAATACTTCTTAGTTGCGGTAGAAATAGGTGAGATACAGGTGCCCGCGTAGACAACTTTAGTGCTAATCTCCCACTGGTTAACAATATAACAGTGATCTCTAATATAAAGGTATTTTTACACAGAAAGCTGCTAACATTTGTGACAGACCAGATATTCGAGATATTATCACGCTCAAGCAAACACACAGCGAACAACGAGACGCGCTAAAATAAGATAAAACTTTTGAATGGAAAAAATACTGATTTATCGACATCGTCTCCAACATAAAAGCGAGAAAACAATTTACCACCTAACTCAAATGAGAAGAAAGAAGTCGTTCTCCGCTTTTGACGGCGGTTGGCGTTTCTATTTAAGTGGCACCGCTTTTGAGAACACCCAATGAGGTAATTTTGGTGCTGGAAAGTTACTGCCGCAATGTGGCTCTACATTCGTAAAGCTAAGCGCTAAGAGAATTAGTAAACGGAAACTTGGAAAGGCTTTTAGGCTAAGATATGGGGATATTGATTGTGCTACTGTGCTATCGTAGTCAGCCGGTCGCTCACTAAGTCGAATTGGATTATCGCTTTGAGACCGCACTGACCTACTTATAGAGTCATGATTACATTGGATCTATGTAATTACATGCTTCTATGTACATAATATAGATTAATGACAGGTTTATGCATACAGAAATAATAGCATAATTCATTGGTCAATTAAGCATTGACGAGTAGAAACATTAATATTGGATTATTAGTAATTACGAGGTACTACTCGTATAAGTCATAGGTATATCAAATTTGAGCGGAATTAGGGTCAGGCAATCGGGAGGCCCTCGATCGATTCTGCCATGTACCAATATGTTTTTCGTTTCACGAATTTCATATGTACATTTATCTGACGCTCCTACGGTGAAGGAAAACATCGTGAGGAAACCTGCATACACCTGCGAAGTAATTCAAAGGTGTATGTGAAGTCAACCAATCGGCTAGCGTGCTTTGACTAAGGCCTAATCGCCCTACCATAACTGGTATGGTCAGGGTAGGCTCGCGCCCCTCGGCGGGGCCGTATATGAGCTGTGATGATGAGGAATTCAGTTCAACGAGTTGCTTCAAACTATTCATTTAAATTATATAATTTGTAATATTACCGGAGGGAGACTTTGTACCTCAGTCTTACCTATTTTAGATTAGATATGGCGGTGAAATTACTGGATACCGTGGCGTTCTTGTGGGGGTTGCAGATTTGTTGCGAATCTCATAAGAACCGTGAATTCGATAGGTAACTATTACCACTTATTATCAGGTGGGCAGTATGCTTTTCTGCCATTAAAGTTCCTCTGTTCCCAGTAATTACCAGTAACTGTGTATTTTTTCTAAATTCTACTTTTAATTAGGAGAAAATCAAGGTGGGCCGACGTAATTTTTTTTGAATCCTACATTTAACCAGTCACACTGACGTCATATTCGTCAGCGCCACAATTTCGTGAAGTGACGTATCCTGCCCTTAATTCGAGCCGTGAATGCCGCGGTTTTGGGTGATGAGTAAGCGTGATATATTCGGCTTACGAAGATAAATTGCATGGGTATTGTTAGACGGGGATCTCGTTAGCTTAATACCGGTATGACGTTTAATTTCGAGTAGAAATACTTGAGTAATTAAAAACGAAATAGGTGGGAAATTTGCTTTCATTCCTCACACTAATTATGATTTTTAGGGTTCCGTACCTCGAAAGGAAAACACGGAACCTTTATAGGATCACATTGTTGCCCGTCCGTCAGTCTGTCTGTCTGTCAAGCAAGACCCTTTTTCTCAGGAACGCGTGGAGGTATCAAGCTGAAATTTATATCAAATACTTAGGTCTACTGTCCCTTGGAGCTGTGAAAAAATCAAACTTCTGAGCCAACGCAATCAAAAGATACAGCCGTTTATGCCGCAAATTTCCGCAAATTTTCGACACTCGCAAGGGAATTAAAACCTACAGGGTACTTCCCGTGAACTCAGAATCTTGAAATTTGGTACGAAGAAACGTCTTATAGCACAGATAAAGGAAACACTGCGAAAATAAGTTACATCATATAATAAAAATATATGGGTGAACTTTTACTTATACACCTACAGGTTTGTACGGAACCCTCGGTGCGCGAGTCCGACTCGCACTTGGCCGGTTTTTATTCAGACAGAGACTGACGTCCGTATTCCGTTCCTCAAATTATTCCTCGACTCCACTCAACCTCGAAGTGTGAAATCGGTAGTTTTAGTTAATAGACATGTCCTCCACTCACCCTCGCCTTATCGACTTTCCTCAGATGAGGTAAGGAAACAGCTGTCACTCTACCTCACGACCTATCTTAAGGATTCCTTGAGAGAGAAAATTTAGCGCGCATTTGAAAAGTTTGCAATAGCTACTGACTTATTTGTGTATTTTTAACGTGAAAAGGATTTCCAAGAATTCATCGATTACGTCTATGACACCCCATATAATTACATGGAACGTCGTTATATACATCATGCCGAAAATCCAATCGAATTTCACGACGAAGTGGAATTCCAAAGACGTTACCGTTTTAGAAAAAATAAAGTAATTAATTATTTAATGCCATTACTTTCCAAGGGGCACAATACAATAAGAGAGGTCTACCAATTCCGCCAATAATATAATCACCTGGGTGATATCACCAAGGAGCTCGAAATGGAATAATCCGATTTCATGCAATAGGAAATGTTCAAGAAGTATTTACAGAATTTTAAGCTAAGTAGGGGAAATACGAGTAAGTTATTTTATTTATTATAAAATTAACTTCCAACAACCTCAGTCAACCAATCCGCACTGGGCCAGCGTGGTTTGATCGCCCTACCATAACTAGTTATAGGGTAGGCTCGCTGCCCCTCGATGGGGGCATAGATGAGCTGTGATGATGATGATGATGATGGACCTCAATCGAGGACTGCTCGAGTGTTGACTAAGAATACGCATTCTGAGGTTTCTTTGAGGAATTCCTTGAGATTATCTCAGTTGAGGTTGAGTGGAGGATATCTTGCAGAAACAACCCTTTTTTTATAGAAGGTCAAGCAAATGACTCCATTCAAAGGTAAGTAGAAGTAGAGTCCAAATGCGAAGATAGCTAGTCCAAATGCGAACTTAGAATATGGGTGTGAGTATCTGTATTGTCTTGGGTTCGTCGTCAATTTCAAAGTCTTGTTCTTTATTGAAATGAATTTAATTAAAGCCAATTATTTAGAATATCTTTTTGTCCATTGTCTGTTTAGCGTTGTCTGTTTCTTCTTGTCCGTCAACTCATTCATTTAAAGCTATGCCAATATATGTTATGTCAAGTCGTTGTCTTAGTAAGTAAGGAGGCTTGAAGCCGTGACATTCCCACCTTGTATTGTCTTGGGTTCGTCGTCAATTTAAAGTGTCAAACTTTATCAAAATGAATTTATTAGATCTAAATATTAATACAATGTCTTCGTTCTTCTGTCTGTCTAGCATCGTCTGTTTCTTCTTGTCCGTCAAGTCATTCGTTTAAACCTCGTTCAAAATATGTCATGTCGAGTTGTTGTCTTAGTAAAAAGGCTGGACGCCGCGACAGGAGCAGAGTCGTCTGCATGGTTTTACCTATATTTCTGCCGCCAAACATCGGTGCTTGCATTGCTGTGTTCCGGTTTGAGGTATTCACTCTTAAGACAGGCAGTGTAATTACTGGTTACTGTGACGTGACATAGTATGTCACAAGTTGGCAACGTACATTGGCGTCCTTATAGGGGTTTTAGCTTTGCTAATCTAACAGGAACCACAATGTACTATAGGCAGTCACTTACCATGTCTTTTTATTTGCCAACTTTTGTATAAACGTGCGTATTATCTCGCTTGCGGTAACCCTCTCACCGGCAAGCTACACAACGTAGGCACTTATCTCGCCGCATCACGCGAGTTACGGAGCCCTGCGTTGGCATAGCCGCAGATGGCCCCGCCTCAAAAAAGAGTTTTCGGGATGTTATAAGTAACTTATGTACCAGTATAATACTTCATAAGCGAAAAGCTAGTTAATCGCCCTTAAACTAGCTAAATGGAAACAAAGAGAATTATTACTGAACAAAGAAACCCAGAGCTTTCTTCGGTCGGTTTTCCTTTGAATTACACGTTCATTGTACTTCGAGCATAGCTCCGTGATAACACAAAACGTGTTTTCTTTTACTCTGAGGTTTCTAGACGATGAAACACGCCGCCTTCGTTAAAGACAGAGCTTGGTTAATTAATCGAGTCTTGCATTTGTCACAGTTGGTATGAACAATGTAAAAAGGTCGATAACTCGTAAAATTATTTAAAGAAAATGACTACAAAGGTGCAGCACCATTTTTATAAAGAAATATTATGTAAAATATATAAAATTTAAAATGGTTATATTACTTTGTTGGAAATTTAGATGCATCGATATTTGAGACTATGTGATCTTAATACTTTTTCTTTTTTATATGGTAATCTGAGCTACCATCTCCAGTTACTTGGTAGGTGGCTAGAGATTTGATTTAAATACAGGTTATTTTTATCCTAAGACTCCCACGGGATAAAAAAGCAGAGCAACTAGTTAATACTATACAAGTATTATAGTTGCACTTTGAGAAAGTGTTTGCTGGGTTGTGATAAACTAATGGCGATTTTACCTCGAATTTTATTTATTTGTGCTAAATAGGGCGCCAAAAAGATATACACACACACACTATCTAGAGTAAAAATAAAAAAAGAAACAATTCTAATATGACCATGTCAATGATTCATAATTATTGTTTGTTACAAGTAATTAGGACGAATGGGTTTACTATTATTATCAAGTATATCGGACTTCGGTGAGTAGAATGGTTTGACAAAACACTAGATGGTGAAGAATGAGGCTTTTAAGATTTTTAGAAAAATGTAATGGGAATTTCATTAATTGTGCTTCATAGTATAAATTCCTTCACACTATGAACTTGAACACAATGCATTCCTAAGGAAATAACGAGGAAAATACTAGTGAAGCTACAGGCGGACTAGTTATTACAAATATGTAGACATGCCGCGCGCTACGCCGTAGCAACGTAGCGTTCGCTACAAAGTTGTTTTAATCTATAAAAAACACGATAAGCATCTCGTTGAGAAGCCATACTTGACCTATGCTTAAACTCGTACAACAGCCAGTTTGGGACGCCGTGTCGGCAGAAACTTCCAGAATATTTGAGGCTTCTTTGCGAGTTTATTGTTAAGAGTTACGCATGATCGATTTACGAAGCTTTTCGAACACCGAAATTCAACTTAAAGAATAAATCTAGTTACCGGACACTTCTATGGCTAACTTTGACTCTATATCAACAATGCTTACAGTTTTTTCATGTTCTGATAATCCAGTTCCAATGTAGTCGAGATGTATTTAAGAAAAAAAATCACAGGTAGATTTGAAGGAACTCGTCTGTGCGGGTCCCCTAGTTTATTTAATTCCGCCGCGCCGGGTAGAAGGGAGCGTTTAAACGAAAAGCACTTAAAAAGTTTGCTTTTCAAGAAAAGTACAGAAGCAGGCTGTCTATTTTGAATACATCATGCTCTTTCGTCAGCTTTCTACGAACATAATAAAAAGATACAACATTAATACATTTTTGCACCCATTTAATTTGATTGATATAAAATTTCCATTGATACGTTTTTCGTTAGTAATACTTTATTTCGTCTGATTATTATTGATAACATTTTCATTGTTTAAATGTCAAGCTATTCACAAAGTGCGTTTTTCTTTGGCAATAGGACATGCTTTGTACTCAAAACTTATTACGAACGCAATAAGCAATAAGCGTTTAAACAAAAAGCGCCACTGTAAGCGCGCTCTTTTGAAAAAGTACAACGCTTAAACTTCTCAAAATTTTTAGGTGTTTATTTCACCTCTACCGCCGAATAGTGGCGCTTGCATTCCTGTATTCCAGTTAGAAGGGTAAGGCAGGCGGTCAAATTACTGGGTATACTGTGACTTGACATCTTATGCCACAAGTTAACAACATACACTGTGAACCTTTAATAGTTTCAAGTTCCTGATTTGCGAATCAAGGAATGACACGAACTTATAGGTTATTTAACTGCCATACTATCTGACCAGTCTACTTAACCGTCACATTTTATACAACCTGTATAAAAAGGACGTTTCCAAACCTTGATAATTACACAACTATCTAAGTGAATAACAATATCCTTTATTGATCAATCAATTGGTAATTTACATATATTTCTTAACTAAAACGAATACCTATAAAGTGCCTTTAATCTCGTGACGCAGGAAAGCTAGAGCCAGTAAGATATTGCCTTTCACCACCCATCTGACTGCGGCGCCTAGACAAATGAACTTTGGCGAGGATCGCTGGCAAATTAATGGTTCGGGAAGGTTTCCCATTTCTACAATTGTGGGTTGTGAACCTTTGTTATTTGGTCTGAGTTTAGTATAGGCTATAAATCTCCGACGTTCGACTGTTCAAGGATAGAGAATGAAAGGAAGTAGATTTGAAGTCAGTTATCAATTTGGCTGACAAAGGTATTTCTCATTTACTAATATGATATTAGTAAATGAGTACTGTCATAGAAACTCTCTATCCCTCCTATAGATCTACCTGTTGAGTTTATCCGCTCAACGAATTTGATAAATTTAGATAAAGAACTAATACTTTTCAGGAAAAGCAGGAGAGTTTATACGCGTGAAATAGGGTTTGATGATAGGCTTATATGTAAGTACGTTTCGCTTTTAAATGAGTTAACGAGAAACTTTACAAAAACGCTTCATTAATACCTCTCTTCAGAATATCTGCCGCTTTTCTTCGTAATTGTAAAATTTAGTTTGCATTTAGATCTTGAAATTCATGTGAGGTGAACAAAATACCTATTCTTTTCATGGAACGCCCTTGACCTTGACTTGACCCAAGACTTGAATGACGCAATAGTTGACTTTGTACTGAGTTCGTCTATGTTTCATACAAAGACATAGTGAGATAGCAATAAGGGTTTGAGAAATCTGTACCTACTTATCAGACATGAAAACAAGATGATTTTATAACGGGAATATTACATAAAAAAACATAGATGAAACTCTTTACTTATTTTAAGCTATTGTTTGCATTTTATTGAAGAAATACAAACTGTTATGGCGTTAACACAAAGCACAAAATACACTCACTTGCCACTGAACAAAAGATGATCCGATATCCTTGTAACCTCGAACAATGCTAAAAGCTCTTCGCTCGGCGCTTTGTTTTGGCTAATGGATATAATTTCTAAAGCACGGAGTCAGAAGCTGCTTCGTTTAAAAGCGTTAAAGCCACAGATTTGTGCTTCATTATTCGACTGCTGATAAGATGATACAATAATGTTATTAATGATGTATACTGAACCTTAATTTTAATATTTACTAATGAGTACGTCATTTATATAATGATGGTTTAATTGATCTTTGATGATATTGATTGATCCGAAGTATCTCTCTGTCATTATGTATAGCTATTTTGTTTGTTTCAGTTAGTCAGTCAGCTAAATTGTTTCATTCGAGTATCCTTAAAATATTTTACGAATTCTTTACATTATACTTTATCCTTTATACATTATATTTTACAGAAACAGTTGGTAATAATTTATAATAATAATTAAGAAGTCTTCCAAATAACGTAGTTCAACAAAAATACCTACCCATAAAGCGGAAAGGAGATTAAATGGCCCCTTATAAAAATCCATTTACAATATTGGAAAACCTTAGTATTACCGTATGACTTACTACCAAAAAAAAAATACTGCGATAGGATTTGCACATATTTTAATTGATGTGCAAACCCTGTCTCAGTAAAACTAAAAAGTAAATAACGCAGAATGACAGTTTTGTGCTCTGATTCTCTGCCATGACAGCTTACTAGGGTTGACAATATTTTTTGCTTTGATAAATTTATTATACTTTTTATGGGTTATTTTGTAAAACGTTGTATATAGTATAGTGCATAAGTGTCTGCACAAACGCAGGGTGCACGTACACCCTCTATTCCCACTCGAATAATTCGTTAACTGACATGACCGGGTGAGATCAGGAGGCCTATTACCGATCTCATGGTTTTCAAATGATATCATTATGAAATCACATAGTGCAAAACGAAAAATAAGATTTTCGGTCAGATTTTTGATCATTCGTTCATTATATCATGATAGAATTGAAATTATGCCATAGTGATGATATCAATGGAGATCGCTAATATAAAATGAAGCATTTCATGACTTCTTTATCTCAAAATTTATGCCATGTCATGTGATGAAAGATCCATAATAGGCCTGCAGGTGCCACCCACTATTTAAGGTGTCTTCCGAAACATGTAAGAGCTCAAGATGTTTCACTTTTTTTTTCACCCATCATGAACTTGACCACGGCGCACAAATCATAGTCAATTATAGCGCCACTGAGCTCATCACTTCATCCAGAAATTATGAACTATTATATTTTCTGTCGTCCTAAACTCGTCCCATCCTGAAGAGAATCAACATAAGTTTCTATTTAAATTAATCGTGCCGAGAACTGTCAAGGGTGACATTGGAACAAAACGGCCGCTCGGCGCGTCCCTCCACAATTGAGTTGGGTAGCGGAGTTGATGTGCGGCCGGGCAGGCATTGTCGAGAGCTCGAGGACGAGATAATAGCAACTTCAGTTTCCAGCCGTAGTTTCTTCGTGGTTCGAGCACCAAACTTATCTAGTACAGTGGGGCAGTATTCGAGAGGCGATTTATATTCGTGATTTTGCATTTTTTAATGCCAAATAAATTAAAAATGAATAAATCGATTCTCACCAGGGGGGATCTCTGAACCCTATTCGTCTGCACAAGTACCTCTATCATACCTATTTTTGCTGCCACGAAGCGGTGCTTGCATTGCTGTTTCGGTTTGAAGGTAGTCCATTGAAAAGTTACATTTGGGGTTGCATTTGTCAGATTACTCAATTTTATTTTTTTAGATATCAAGGAGGGGTTAGTGTAAAGTTAAATCCAAGTTTGTGGGGATGCAACCCTTGTACCACGGCCGCTATCTTAGAAAATGGTTTGACAAACTATAGGTTTCACAAAAAAATATTAAGACATTTTTTGTTGAAAATTAAATTCTCTACAACTTTGGTAACTTGATCAAAGTTGTAGAGAATTTTATTTGCAACAAAAAATGATTTGATATTTTTTTGTGAGACCTATAGTCAGATAAACCATAAAAACCATTCATACCTCTCTTTCCAAGATGGCGGCCATGGGACAAGGATTGCAACCCCACAAACTTGGATTAAGCTTAACACAAAACTTCCTTGACATCTAAAAAATAAAATTGAGTCCTCTGACAAACGCAAGTTAAGCCCAAAAAAAATGAAACATTTCAATGGACTAAGGGTAACACAGGCAGTGAAATTACTGCGGGCTGTGATTTGGCATCTCATGTCACAAGTTTGCTCCGTAAATTGGTGTCCTTGTAGGAGTTGTACATTTGCAAATCTTAAAAGAACCACATGTACTTTGTAATCCACTTAGTTGTACTTATATTCTATATCTGCAGCAAAATGTGGTTTAAGTAAAGTTCGAAATTTGTTGTAGCGTACATGTCCATCAAGGCTGATTTTTTTGATACATCCTCATAAATCCCAAGCAGGCGGGTGGCCGGGGACGATCAATCACGGACGGGGCCATCCATCATCGTGCCCGCAACAAACGCTTCCCACCTTTTTGCGTTGTTCAACTTCCCCCGTGATTTATTCTGGAACATCTTTTACGCTGTTCAGTGCATACTGTGTAATGGATTAAATCTTGTTCAGAATTCGGTGTTCAACGTTTATGCTCATCATGAGAAAATTAAATAAACAAATTTGTTAATAAATTATTATATTTTTTAAATGTAAATGATAATGAAGAAATCATATGAGAAACATCACGTGATATTCGAACAAAAATACGGCTTTTATTCAGTATGATGCTGATAATGCTTTTTACAGTTCTGAGGATGACAAAATATGTTACTCATATTCTTACATCATTATTCTCAGAGCTTATTCCAGAAAGAGGTCGATCGATGAATCCAACTCTTCTCGAAAGTGTTCGGAAAGCTAATCAGCAGTAGACTTGTGAACCATTGGCGTAGCAGCATTGACTTTCAAGAGCGATTGTAAAATCCAACTTGAATAAAATATTTTGATTTTGAGCATATTATTGGCCCATGTATCTCGTCCTCGGTGTTTCGAAACGATATTCAAAAATTTTTAATTCGTGCGTGTTGCCAATACGTACCTACTTACAGTGGGTGTCTTTAGAACACTCGGAATCAAAATCGATAAAAAAGGATTTTTTTTTAGTAGAGTTACAGATTACATAGGAGAGTTTGACGATGTTCGAAAGGAAAACGTTGCGGAAATCGAACATTTGTAATGCTATTTCTGTGATCGGAATACCCAGACTATTGATAATAGGTTTATACATTTTTTAAAGTTGAGTATTATTTTACATTAAGACTCGAAAAAACAACTTTTTATTACAGCAACAGCTGTATAGCACTCGAATGTTTCCGACTTCATTTTTAGGAGGTCAGCATTCAAAATTAGATTCAATCGAATTTATTGATTTTCGTTACGCTCGAGGAAGAGCGAGTGGCAACACTGCATATAGTCTGTGCATGTGAGGGCCTGTGGCGACCGGCCGCTGTGACATGAGTCGAGTCGAATTTGTAATGGCACTAAAATAAGTTACCACACGGCGCGTTATATCGAGTAGAACAACCAAATTGTGTTTTGCGCGGCGCACCTAATTATTGTGGTTGCGAAAGTCCGCTGATCGGTGCGTATAATGTGAATTGGCGACCTATTCAGGGAAACGCAAATGTAGTGAAAGTGATCCGGTCGTGGTTCGGTGGATTGACAGCAGCCCTTAAGGAGCCGCGACTTCCTTCGAGCTAGCTCAGGAAGTCCACCGGCTACATACGGAGACCGGATCGGCTTAAGCAATTTTCTAGGAGCTTGTATTCGGTATTTAAATGAGCATAACAATCGGCGAATCGCCGAATTGGTGGCGTCGACTTTAGGCGCCATCACAAGATATAATTTCATTTCATTTGATACAACCTAATAGCATAAATATTTTCAGTACTCATCATGAGATGAGACGAAGGTCCAAGATCATATCCGTTATTAGTAAAAACTTCAGCAAATATAATTCTCAAGTCATCGCGAAGATGTCTGTCACAGAAGTTGAATTAAATCCACTTAAGCCTTCAAAGATGCTTTGAAAGTTAGCGCTGATAGGTCTTCACATTTCTTTCGGAACCACTCAGACATAATCTCACTCCATTTAGTTGGATTAAAAAAGTTTTGCGACGCATAACTTTAAATTAATTAAGGTCGACAAGGAATTACATTTTTTCTGTAATTAGAGACGCTGAAAAAATTTGATGAACATAAATGTTCGGAGGACACCATTTTTAAGGTTCCGTAGCCAAATGGCAAAAAACGGAACCCTTATAGATTCGTCATGTCTGTCTGTCTCTCTGTCTGTCCGTCCGTATGTCACAGCCACTTTTCCCGAAACTATAAGAACTACACTGTTGATTCTCGTAAGTAGATGTATTCTGTGAACCGCATTAAGATTCTTACACAAAAATAGAAAAAAGCAATAAATTTTGGGGGTTCCCCATACATAGAACTGAAACTCAATTTTTTTTTCATCAAACCCATACGTGTGGGGTATCTATGGATAGATCTTCAAAAATCATATTGAGGTTTCTAATAGCATTTTTTTTTAACTGAATAGTTTGCGCGAGAGACACATCCAAAGTGGTAAAATGTGTGTCCCCCCATGTAACTTCTAAAATAAGAGAATGATAAAACTAAAAAAAATATATGATGTACATTACCATGCAAACTTCCACCGAAAATTGGTTTGAACGAGATCTAGAAAGTAGTTTTTTTAATACGTCATAAATCCTACGGAACCCTTCATGGGCGAGTCCGACTCGCGCTTAGCCGTTTTTTTATAAATACGAGAATTATTACTTGCTTGGATTGGACAACAATTTGACGGAAGCTTTGTTATTTTTGGATAAATTCAAATATGTTTTTTCAACATAGGCCTTTACAGGCAATATCATTGTGGACGTCAAAATGTATTTGATTTAAGTAGCTGCCTTTAGCTGCCTTAGACCATAAATGGTCTAAGGTAGCTGCTCAAATAACTCCAACAGGCATTTCTATACATTTATGTCAATAAGACCAAAATCATTTTTGTGAAATACCATAATTGTAATGTTGACAGTTTAAAACAGGAAACTAAAAATTGGACTGTGTTTAATTCATGCATGTTCTTCTAGAGAAGGTACTCTCCAAATAGGTAGTTGATTTAACTTTTTATTTGACGTTGAACAAATATTTTTTTAAACTATCCGAAACCTTTGCGATTTTTGGTACATTCAGCATTTAAGCACCACTCTCCTTGGGGGAGGCTTAAGGCGTTTTGCCGATTGTATTTGACATGATGAGAATTTATAATTACTAATCAATCAGCTGTTTTCAAGTGCACAACATTAGCACATTAACTTGACTATACCATTTAAAAACAGCATGTATTTTCTACCTACAAGACACCGAAATGGTGAAAGATATTCATTGCTAATACCTGCTGAAATCAGGCGCTGGCTATCGGAAATTATTGCGCAATTTCTCTGGCTATTGCTGGCTCGCCTCAAAGGCTTTCATTTTGCCTTTCGGAGTTACTGGGGCGAGGGCTGCGACGTAGACCGCTGTAATAACCGGGTTAGTCGCCAGGATGCCTTGGGGAGTATTAAAATTTTAGCTTAGTGGGAATGGAATAAGTTGTTTTGGGATTACTTTTTATTTTCTGTTTTCAGCTTGTGGTTGTTATTTAGATGTGACTAACTGAAAGCTAAAACAATGGCTTAATGACGTCTGGGCATTGTTTAATGACAACTGGGCATTGTTGGAAGACAGCTGGACATTGTTCAAAGACAGTTAACGTGTTTGCGAAGACTGTTTTTATTTTTGTAAAATATTTTTATTTTAATCTTTTGGTAAATTTAATACATGTGAAATGTGTAAAAATAAAACGACTTTCGCTCTAAATAGCACTGAAAGAATTATTCCCGAACTCCACCAACCCAATTGTTTAGGAGTTATACTTTCCACTACCAGCTTAAGGGAAACGTTTGAAGGAATTAAATAGAACTACGGTCTACGGTACGCGATTCTACTACTCACCTCAGTAACTTGATAAAATGTCGACCAGATGCAAATACCTGTATATCTTTAGAAAAAACATGAAACTAAAAATGTCAATGAAATTCAAGGGTTTCCTACGATTTTCCTGGGGACCCCATCTTCAGACTTGGTAACAATGGGACTATCTTAGGAGTATACTCTTTCGAGTATAAAAAGAATTTTGAAAATCGGCTCACAAATAGCGGTGTAATCGGTGAACATACATCCTACTAATATTATAGATGTGAAAGTGTGGATGTTTGGATGTTTAGATGATTGGATGTTTGTTACTCAATCACGCAAAAACGGCTGAACGGATTTGGATGAAATTTGGCATGCATGTAGCCTTTGACATGGAAAGAACATAGGCTACCTTTTATCCCGATTCCTTAAGTAGTTCCCGAGGTAAAATTTAAAATTGTTTACGAGCTAAGCCGCGGGCAGACAGCTTTGAAGTATGCATGTCACCTATGCTATGGAAAAGGACATGTACTTTATATTCCTTAATGATCTCTCAAATAGTTCCCGTGGAAAGATTTAAAATGGTTAACGAAGCTTTAGACCCAACAATACTAAAGTCCACACAGACGAAGTCGTGGGCAGAAGCTAGTAAAAAATTAATACAGTCCAACGTAGAACCTCCTCCTTGTTTAAAGTCGTTTAAGAATACAGTGAAAAGGATCCTGGCGCTGTCATTATCATATAACTAAGAGTGTAATTGAAATGTAAACCAATGAAATCGTGAGCCTGTATTGAGTAGTATCAATTCCACGCAGTGAATGTTCTATTATCGCTCAAAGCGAACCCAGACGCCGGGGAACGAGCTAAATGTGCAAATGTCGCGCCCGAAAGCCTATTTGCATGGGAATCCGCTCCACCACGCACATACGTAGCTTTCTGTCTACGAATATAATTAGCATTAGTTTAGTATTATTTTATAGACTTACTGTATTGACCTTGATTGTTGACTGATTGAAAATATTCTTTATTCAAATATGATTTGTTGGAAACCTTTTTTAAATCGTCCAAAATTTTGAACTCGACGCAGAATGCCCTAATTCATCAACGCGTTATGTCCTAAACTCGAAATGTCCTAACTTTTACCTACCACACATTCAGGACATATTCTAGATGATAAGGAGAATGGCCGCAAGTAAATTATCAACTATATTCAAAGTATCTCGACATTTACAATAAAATATGTACCATACACAACAATATTTTTTTACATTATAACGAGTAATGCCTACCTTTACTAGTTAGGCGTTTTACATGCGCTTTAAACTTATGAAAAGACAAATCAGTAACAAATTAAATAAATCAAACACAATCTACAAAAATCACTTTTATTGTTAGGAACATAGATACTTCATAGTTGTTGATCCGATTATGGCATAAAAAGGTAAGTAACGGACAAAGCTACTTTCGCATTATTGATATTAGCAGGGATGTATGTGAATCTGCGCCATTTAACTGCGCCAACTTTTTAAGCATCTTTGAATAGAAGGCTTATGTGGATTTAATTCAAGATCTATAATCGAATTTTTTCACGCTGACTTGCGAGTTATGTTTTACGCCACCGTCTCATCTCGTGATTAGTAGGAATAATTTTTTATAAGCTGATTTGAAACTAATATTGTTTACAACAAAGTTGTTAATATACAGTATGCCCTGATAGTAAATCTACAACCCACTATAGTACATAGGTTCTTGTAAGGTTACTTATTCATTTAATTTTTTTTATTTATTTGGTACCATTTCAATGACAAATAATATTGTGAACGATAACACCGCTTATAATCAAAGACTGCATGTGTAACGGTTGTTAATGCCCACCTCCAAGACTCCTGAGGCTTAAGTCAAATCATATCACTTCGGCAACTTTCTTTTTAACGCTGGATAATACCGACGCCTAGGGGGGTGAAACGCACAGGGGTGTGAGAGTCGTTCGACAATTGCTAATAATACCCATCAATGTCCAGTAGGAGAGTATCAGATAAGATAGGGTAGAAGGTATCAAAGTCGTAGCAGAATACGGTGCAGAGGCGCAGGACCGATCGGACTTAGAGGGAGCCTATATCCAACAGTGTAGGAAATGGTGAAATAGGGTGATAATTATTATGGTTTGGCTGTATGCACATACAAGGATTTAATTACTTGTCTTTTAATCGGAAGGTCCGGGGTTATCGTGACCGTAATGTTCCAAGGTGTTTTTCGTTTTTCGAATTTCATATGCACATTTGTCTAACGCTCCTACGATGAAGGAAAACATCGTGAGACAACTTGCATACATCTGCGAAGAAATTTAAAGGTATATGTGTAGTTGACCAATCCGCACTGGGCCAGCGTGGTTGACTAAGGTCTAAATACCCTAACAAAGGGTAGGCTCGAGCTCCTCGGTGGGGACGTATATGAGCTGTTATGATGATGATGAGTCTCGTTTGCATGAAACAAATCTTTTCGAATTTACTCGTTTATCTTTAGATATTTAGCCCGAGGTTTCACTCTACGGCACCCACCCACTTTTAGTCATTTCATGGCAACGAACGCTAAAAGGCGTACGAAAAGTCTTAGGGCGAAATATTTAACATGTTTAAAACCGAGTAAATCGAAAAAGTTTTCTTGCAGATAAAAGCCAGTATTTAATTTTTTGTTTCGTAATAGTTTTATGATGGTATTTCGATGTCAAAGGCTGACTGTAAGGGTTTATGAATGATAAAAGCTATAAAGCCAATTAACTGGAAACTAAATTACTTACTTAAAACGCCACAGTAAATATAGGTGGGTATACACTTAACTGCGTCATTCGTCCAGACCTAGAAACGCCAGAAACCCTAGCTCAGCGTTCGAATTGTTTAATTAACTTATGAATATCGCTTTGTGCTTTCCAGGGGAATTTAGACCTCAGCGACATAGTGTTAGTGTCTGTTTCTGGACGCAAAGATTCTCAAGCCCTTTTAACAATCCTACGTAGGTAGTGTGAGGACGCTTTTTGAATTCAGTCCCTTTTGTTTTGTGATCTGAACATTTCATGAGAATTATCTTGTTTTGAATTAGAGAATTTCGACATGTTAGATTACTGGCATTTGAGGCAATTAAGTAGAGACTTCATATACTTTTAAACATGTCCTTTTGTTGAGACTAACTTGTTCCGAATTATTCCTAGATATTTTGTTCGATTTGCTTGGTAGGTGGACTGTTTCCCCTTGGTTAGCTATTATCATTTTCCTAAGTTTTTGTACTGTTTCGAAATCTCTGGAGATGAGACAACCCGAACCGGGGGGTTAGACAAGTGGCAATCGTTTCATAGCGATACGATAAATAAATTCGTCATCGTCTCTGAGATAACGAAAACTAATTCCTTGCCAACGTAAGGATTAGCGATCGCTGTGATCCAATTGCTCTTTCTGTAAGAAAAAAACATATTGGTCAACTAAGTACTTAATACTGAGAAATGGTAAAATCATCCTCATTATCATAGCTTATATACGTCCCCACCGAGAGGTTCGAGCTTACCCTAACTAGTTAATTAGTAATTAGGCCTTATTCAAACCACGCTGGCTCAGTGCGGATTGGTTAACTTTACATACACCTTTGAATTACTTCGCAGGTTTATGCAGGTTTCCTCATGATGTTTTTCTTCTCCGTAGGAGCGTCAGATAAATGTAAATATGATATTCGTGAGACGAAAAACATTGGTACATGGCAGGATCGATTGCCGGCGTCGCGATTCTGCTCGGAGCACAGTCCATTGCCGAGGCCACAGCGCCACCGACGCTCTGATGATCTTCTGATCATATCATGGATTTATTAAAGTCACACGTTTGATTTTTTGACAGCTAAAAGAGGCCATAGACCAGAGTATTTGATATAAGTTACAGTTCGATATCTTTACACGTTCCTGAGGAAAAGAGTCTTGATAGACGCACAACGAACTGAAACTAACGAACTAACTAACGTGAAATAAAAATATTGCAATGAAAACGTCCGTGTCCGTGCGAAAAATTATTGTATTATTTTAATCGCTCTTTTGCTAGCAGCTGGGCAGAGCGGCTTATTGCGGTTGAAATCCTGGCTTACTTTAGTGTGGGGCCAAGAAAAACACCATCGCACACAATCCATAGGAACTTAATATTAAAGACGAAAGTGTGTCTGTCAGTCCTTCTGTTACCTCTTCACGCCTAAGCCGATTTAGATGAAGTTTGGTATAGAGATAGTTAAAGTCCCAGGAAAAGACATAGGCTACTTTTTATCCCGAATTATAATGAGTTCCCCAGGGAACGCAGACGTAGTCGCGAGCAGCGGCTAGTATTTTTATAAACGTATTTTTCATTTTATTTGTGATTTCATTGTTGTGAGTTCGGTTATATCCCGAGTTCCCTTAGAAATTCATTAACATTTGAGATTGGAGAAGCTTCGTTCTTTGCTCAGGGTTTAAGCTATATGTATCTATATCAACTTTCATCAAAATTGTTTCTGTGGCTTAGGCGGGAAAGTGTAACTGACAGACAGACAGAGTTACTTTCGTAATTAATAATATAATATTTTAAACAATATTAATAGGAATATGCTTTAGTACTATAAGTTGTAAATTATGATTGGAAATCACCTTGGGACTTAAATATATTATAAGGAACAATGCTCAGACATAAATTCTCTCACTTATATGATTTTGTGGTTATTTTTCTTTTTTATTTTATCGAATTTTTAATTTTATCAATAGCCGCGTATTTATACTTATTTCGGTTCACACTAGCGTAGTTGGTGGATTACCCGTCCACCCACCAGTGGGAAAGTCCAGTGGGTGGACGGATCGTGACCCAATTGTTTGATAAGTCATTATTTTATTATCTCGTTTAATGTGTTATAGGCGTATACCTGCACAATTTATTTTTTTTAGTAAACGTCGCCCCACACTCGCGACCCGTTGCGCAGTAGGTGATCACTTGACTTTTGCGCAAACCGTGTCTTCAAATACTGTCTATTTGACGACACGGTTAGCGCAGAGGTCGAGTGAGCGAGTCAATTACTTTTTAGTTTTATCTATAAATTATAGAAATAGAGCTTTATATTTATATGTAAGCAAGTAAACTATATTTTTTTTATAATAGGGAAAAACAATCGAACTTACAGATTCAATTTTAAAAACGGTATGTAACGGCTTAAAATTATTAGTCGGTTAACTTATTTCTAAAAGCATAGACCTAAAAAGATAACCAATCAATAATTGCAAGATGTACATTCAGCAACACGCCATACTTTACACGTTGACCTTATGCCGCTCCTTGTAATGCAAATGTAAAACTTGACGTGTTGCTAGCTGTACAATAAAAGAACACAAATCAGAATTATCGTGACTGACGTTAATCAAAATATGTGAGCGAAAGCAAACTCACTATTCAAACTGTCGCCAACAGTACCAAGAACATAAATCTGAAACTTCCGCAATGAAGATAGGACTACGCATAAAAACTTTATCGCAGTTTTCGGGAATTTATTACACTGAGGCCTACCGAAACGTTTTAAACATTATCAGTATCGTAGTTAAAAAGACATGGCCATACGCTGCTATAACAGAGTCTCTATGTACATAAACGCAACAAATTCCAGGCAGACTTTATTGACATTCATGAAATACAACATATTATTCGACATAACATAATCAAGACAACAGCAAACGACACCACGAAACTAACTGATTGCCAAAGAGAATTCACAAGACCATTTTGAAAAGATGCGCTAAAATTACTTGTTGTTTGTTAATTATTTGGACGGTTTTTATAAATGTTTATTCAATACTAAAAAATGTACGCACAACGTTATATATTTTTTTTATAAAACCGCTTGATTATGCTTTTCGTGGCCCTTGGCCTTTATTGTTTTATTCATCGCTACTGGATGTCATGACATCTTTATTGCGCCAGTTTCTAATCTTCAGTGTACTTTGTGCTCTCTTTGTTAGGTTTATGGTGATTAGGTTAGTTATTGCTGTATTAAATACTATCTTGAGGATTTGTATTGTCGCCATCAGTAAAATCTGTAATAAGTTTTTTTAAAACTAATGTTGGGGTGTTTTTGTGTCTTTCATGACCACCACTTTAAGTATTGTTCTCGGGTAATCCTCCCTTGGCGATAGCCCGATCAGTTGGTCGGGCTTGCTCGGGCACGTTGGTAGTGGTGTCTCTGTGTCGACCATACCATGCGCGCCCATACGGGTAGGGAGAACACCGTGGGTTTGCCCTACACATGCGGTCACGCATCCCCCCCCCCCCCCCAAAAGATATAGCCAGTAAGCAAGGGTGACTCGTGGTACACGCGATTATAGAACTCTCGTCTGGGGATTACCCTAATGTCCAGGGTAATCCTCCGCAGGCGTTTAGACCCGAGCCGTAGCTGGCTAGGCAGTCCTGGGGTGCTTGTAATTTGGCTAACCCAATCCCTGGGTTATGCCGACAATTCTTTTGATGCTTGGCTTCGTACTCTACACGATGGCATATTTCTATTTTCTAGCGTTCGCTCTTAAGCTGTGTAACCGCCGCCGCCGCCGCGTTTTTTGCCGCATCTATTCTTATTTAATCTAAATAAAAAAAAAGTCTTAAAATGCCATCAATAATAATTAATGTAATTAAGAAAGTTTTACCTACTTTCATCGACTTGTTGACTAATTCCCTACAAAGCCGACTTTCTCGAGTCAGCAGTGAATACGTAATAACACTAATAACGTCTCGCTAATTGTCCCAGACGAAGTTCCTAACGAGACGAGCGAGGCAGTGAAGCAATCTCGGAGTCATGAATTCTTAACGCCCGTCGTAGATCGATTTCAGTTCCTACACTATCTTTCGAGTACAACATAGATAAATTTTACTGATAATATTCCTCAATCAAGACTCATTCCGTGTGACTGATACCTATTGCAAAGTCATTATAGATATTGCAATAATATGAGAATGAATTCAACAGTTATCAAGTTTCATATATGATATGGAATGTAAGCCAGTTCCCTAGCTCATAAAGAGCTTGGCGTGTGTCATTCTTTTATGGTTGGCCTATTCTTCTTGGCGCCTCCTTTGTGATTGAGTTCTCAGTCCCTATGCCTGTCCCAACTATTTTTGGAGTAATCGCGACGAATAGGTTCGATCCCACTAGCTGTGTTTCCAATCCTGTTCTTGGCAGGTAGTTAACCTTTTCATTTCATCACCAATTTGGATTTCACCTTGTGTGACAATAGCGCATTGTGGATCACTTGACTGTCACTGGAGATGTAGATATTCAAGCCTTTGCGACCTTTGTCTAGATTCTCTTGTGCACAGGCTAGGATGGTGTATGTTCACTGTTCAGCTTGAGACACAGTGGCTAAGCTTTTCCATGCCGATTGATATCTTCGTCTCATTGCAGTATATTCCGGCTCCTGTAACGGATTTCATTTTCAATCCGTTCGTGTATCAAATCATGCTGTTCCCCCGAGGTGATGCCAGCCATTGTGGGAATGTATACTTCAAAGAGACTCCTTAATACGTATTTAGGTCTAATCTGAAGGAAAGTGGAAGTATAGCTAAATGGGAAGATAGCTAGTGCAGGGGAGAGAATACCCGCTTCACTAGCCACCCTCACCTTGCCGACCTGCAAGGTGCTTCTTCACGCCTCTTTTAAAGGACCCGGGATTGTAAGAAGGAACACGTATGCTGGCAGGGAATGCGCAATCAAAAAATTCATTGCGCGCCAAAGAAATGAGTTACCAAATTTCTTAGTTCGCGTTAGAATGGTAGTCACAGTAAGACGGTGACAGGGCAGTCCAGCACGTGTAATCCTTAAAACGAAAGGAGATGGTGGGATTAGAGATAAAAGCTCTTCAGCACACTCGCCGTGGTAAAATTCAATATATCTAGGTTTAGTGGATGATGAACATTTGTATGGAACAGCAAATTTGTTTCCGCGCTTTCAAGATTGGTGAAATAAAAAAGTGGTTCAATTCGCTTGTCTGGACGAGCACACGAAATTTGGCAGCAAAAATTTGGAAGCAGCCTGCTTCAAAAGTATCCTTTATAAAAAATCTCTTTTTGTAACAACAGCAAACATAGTATTCAGCAACGTACTAAATTCTTTCCAAATGGTTGTAAATGTTAAAATTTTAACGCTCGCGAAAAAATCTCAACAAAGAGGAGTTTTTATGAAATATGCAGCAAAATAAAAATGTTGGCGCGACCGGTGCTCGTGGAGGGAGCAAATATTTGCTAAGTAGGTTACCTACGACTAAAATACTGGGACAGAGCTATTATTTTCGAGTGAGACCTCTGTTTCAATTTTACGCCACACATAGCAACCTTTGCAGTATTTTCAAAACATGCTATAAGGAATAATTACTGTCCTGTTTTCTATAATTTCTTTTTTTCTCGAACCATTTTTAGGGACAGTATTAGCAGCATATATGACGCGAAAGCATTCGTAGCTCTTAAACATAGCCCACGTATCAAAGTGTTCCTAAGTAGATGGGCCTTATGAAATAAACTACCTGGTTAAACAGCCTATTAGCGACCGATCTTCAGTTTTAATGTTGAGTTTTACGTGTATTAACGTCTCTTGTTATATTTAGATTGTGTCCGCACTTCATATTTTTTTGGAAGATAATATGTCAATATTTGTCGGGAATCAGTAAGAAGGTACGCATCCATGACTCGATGGGTTAGGTTTTTCGAATATAATTCAAGCAAAGCTTTATTTTTACTATATGTAACCTTTTCTTTTTTCCACGTTCCAAAATATATTCTCAACTCCGACATTTAACCAATTGCCCTAATACGTAACAGACTCAACATAAATAGAACGTAGTTAATTACATAAAACGCCATGGCGGCGCTGATTAATTATACAGCCAACTATCAAGGAATATTCTAGACGCCATTTCCATACCATTTGAATGATTTAGCTCCGAAGCTTATAGCGGCCATTAAACCGCTGCTGAACGTAAAAAATGTTTACCCAGCTCGGAGGATGACGTAGAGCGTGCCTGGGAAACCTAATATGAATGTTTGCGAGGAATATTATTATGAGGATATTGGAATATTAGGTAATTTTAAATTATATTCTAGTCAGCCCATGCTCTTTATCTTTATTGCACAAGACGTAAAATTTGAGAGACGTAATATAAACATTGAAAGCAAGGTTACCCCTTTAATCACTCTGAGGTATAAGAATGATGATGTATTAAAATATAATGAAACATTAATTTTACATGTACGTACAATATTTGAACTTGTGAAAGTTGCTGAAGAAGATATCGATTTAATATTATATCGTGAGGAAAGGGAAAGTCAGGTGTAACTTAGGAAAGCTGAGGGTTGAACCCTTTAGTATGAAGTGCGACCATCCTTTGAAGGTTTGTGAAATGCAATTTACGCACCTTTAGCAGTGACTCCGGGCAGGCGTGTCTGGGATTTAACTCCTCCACCCAGTGCTAGTATTTTTTTCTTTACACGCCAGACTAATTAAGTGCATAACAACCTCAACATATTTTGACATCAAGTGATTAAACATATCTCTTCCATGATATACACTGTCGAGCAAAAGTTCGGTCACATACAAAATCATCGATGTCTCCTAAGTTATGAAACAAAGACCGCTGAAATAAGTTATAGTAATGACAATTAAAATTTTAAATCTATTCTTTTTATACCTTATGAAAAATCGAAGTTTTTTTAAGTGATCCGCGACTTTTGCTCGCCAATTTATTATCTGAATTCAAACTTCATTCGATATATACATTTTCAACACTCACTCACATTGAGTGCCGTCCTTCCTAGTTGTTAATTCGAGATTTGCCACGCCGCTAAAGGCAGCAAATTTAGCAGGAGGTACTTCCCATCTATCATTTAATTTTAAAACACATCAAATCTGAGTGCACTAATTAACGTTAAACTTTTAAGATAATCGATCCACACAAAAATTTTTGAACGTACGCATTTCGAAGGGAAAAATTAAGCTTTTAGTATCAAAAGGTCGGGTTTTGATAGCTGATCTAATGCAAAGTCTACATAAGGCGATAACAATAATTATATCTGGGCCGTATTCGAACAATGCGGCCATTAAGCGTCCAATTTAGCGAACCCAATTAGTTGACTCCTGATAATTTTTCCGCAATCGCCGCAGTGTCCTTGACGGTGGCTGAGTAATGGTCGCTTGCCACAAAACTCCGTTTACTTTCACAGGTAATTCTTTTTCTTGACTTATCAAGAGGAAATGTAAAAGTATTTTAGGTGTAGGTACGTTACTATGCGTTATTAATAATAATGTACTTTATTGCAAAGAACAGGACACATCTGCCTGACAAATAACATATAGCACAAAATACAGTAAAGGGCGGCTTAAATTAATGTTACTCAGCAATTTCTTCCAGGCAATGGAAAGATGAAGTTTATGAAAGGAATTTAAGAGCAAAAATAAGTACAAAAAAAAACAGACCATAAATAAATAGATTAATGTTCCTATAGAGCTAGATGGCGCATTGGCGTGTGCGCTCGGCTAATAATTGCTAAGGTTAAGCAACGTTAGCCCCTTTTTTTCGGGGAAATGCTTTACCGCACCGTACCCGCCGTCGGCTAGACGGCGAGCGTGTGTGGGGCTCTCCCGGCAGAGTGCCAGGCCTACCCACTAAAACCCCCCGGTGTTCTTCCTGTCCTTATGGGTGCGTATGGTAAGGTCCACACTGCGACACCGCTACCAACGCGCCCAAAGCTCGTAATATGGGTGACCAAACAATAGAAACATCTCGGAAGGAACGCTACGCTTTTAACAGTGGCTCCCGCGTCTGCTTATTTACCACTGTTGGATCGCGCGCGGATTCGGAGAGCCACGTCCCATCTCGTTTTGATGCGATGCAGTAAACAGTGACAGGTATAGAGATTTCGTGATTCAATTGTTTTCCGACAGTTGCGAGTAAGGGGATATGGGCCTTATCGCACTATTCACGAACTTTTGAACTAAAATCATTTATTATCGCTACCGTTCTCGTATGTTTTGACATCTACGAGTAACAGCCGTCAAGTTGCTGTCAAAATGTATCATAAGCATACATTGATTTACTACCAAACGTAGATAGAGCACTTCATACAAAAACGCGCTTGA
This sequence comes from Schoenobius gigantellus, assembly GCA_963935595.1. Lineage (NCBI taxonomy): Eukaryota > Metazoa > Arthropoda > Insecta > Lepidoptera > Crambidae > Schoenobius > Schoenobius gigantellus. The sequence continues at coordinate 32,863,291 of OZ012554.1, forward strand.
AATCTGTCACCTAATCGACTATACACGGTTATTTTTTTATCACCCTGGAAAATTTAAGGGACGCTTCACGACATGGTATTAGAATGATTTAAATATAAATAAAAAAAATAACCCCCCTCCTTAATTTTATATTAATTTTTTAATAAATACAAAAAATGGTGCACTAGTTGAGAGCAGCATTTTTAGAGATTTTTTTATTTTTTTTTAATTTTTTATTTCATTTTTTTTATTTTTTATATAATATTGGATGTGTTCTGAAGCATCCATAAAATTTTCCAGGGTGATAAAAAAATAACCGTGTATATTTGTACGCTGTTAAATAGGTAGTTGAATATGCACACCCGAATTAAAATTACCATGAAGAAAGTACCGTATTTATCGAATTCAACCTTATTCTTTATTATTACGGCAACTATTTGAAATACAACCGTGTGCAGTTACATCATTTCATACCTAGCCACATTAAATTTGACGTTTTAGTAATTGCTACAAGAAAATATCAACTTTATACTCTCAAACATAATGCTCAAAATTATCGCTCCAACGCATGGAAAAGAACTGCACGAGGCAGTTCTTCACCGGCCCACTTTTCGAACGTTCATGTGTTATCTACGTTTGGTAGTAAATCAATGTAAGCATAACAGAAACGTTGCTGATTTAGTTTATAGTAAATAGTGCAATCGCCCCTCTGGAGATCTAGACAAAGTGACAATTCAAAAACGATAACGCATTTCGATAAGAACAAAATGTATGTGATTGACATACGCCGTCACTAAATAACGCGGCGAATGGATCAAAGTCATCGATATGTAAGTTGGTGGACAGATTGATTCGCAACAAATCGATGAAGTAGCGAATTGTTTTTCGTATATACTACAAACCAACTCATTTCTCATTAAAATGAAATGAAAATATTAATTTCAATCGCGTATTTTACCATTTCCTTTCTATATCTCAGTTTTCAGTACATAGATTCGAGTAACCAATAGTTTTCTTACAGAAAGAACAATTTGACAAAGCGATCGCTAATCCTTACGTTGGCTAGGAATTTTTTCGTTATCTCAGAGACGATGACGAATTTAGTTATCTTTTCGCTACGAAACGATTGCCACTAGTCTAAGCCCCCTGATCTCGTTGCGGTCTTGTCGGCGAACCGTCCCATCGGACTGTGCAAGTAAAGTAACAGACACCGCAGCTGCGTTTGCGCAGACACCTGACCACTATATTTCCCGCACTGATCATTCTCTCTTGAGATTGGCCGTCGTGACCGAATATCGGTTCATCATCACAATCCTATATAAGTCTGGCCCCGGTCTTCCTTCATGGAAGAAACACGTGAGAAGTAAGGGCCATAACACCACCGCACTGGCAAAACGCGGATTGGTGGGTAGAAACGGTTGCAATAGCAACTCCCGGTTGCTATTGCAAACAACGGTTTAACGTGCCTTCCGAAGCACGGAGGATCTCGAGATCACAAAGTTTTCCATCCAAGATCCAACCACTGCAAAGGATGCTTAGTTTTCAATATCGAAATCAAAGCGCTCCGATCATTACGCCACCGAGCTCCTTAAATATCGGTTAGAAGGATATTAATGTTTCGTTGTACATACCTAAAGGGGATTGAACTAATTTTCGTTTTTCTTTGTTTCAGGTATCGCATTGCAGTCAGCACAACTAGATAAAATTGCAAAATTAGACTTATAATAAAAATTTGCTGTTAACCCACCATTCGCGAGTAAAAACTAGATCCGAAGCCATAGAATAAATAATAGTACAAACGTGCCGTAGCTTTTCGAGTTGTGGAGGGTTGGTGAATAAGAAGAAGAATTAAGTTCCATAACTTTCTAACAGATAGCGGTATGCATAACAACACGTATTTGGTTATCTAGGTTAGATAACCATCCAGTAAGTAGATGTTGTTTGTTTCAATTTCTTTATGATACAGTCTACTCCACCGGGATGTTAGTATGACATTGATTCAACATTTATTTGATATTAAACAAAGCAGATACTAAAACTACTGAGCCACAGCAAAATGTTGCCGGGTCAGCTAGTATATACATACATAATATACACACACCGACACAGTTAGCGGAACACAAAAATGAACATTATTTTTCACAATATTTCATAAAAGACTGGCCAGTTATGTTACCTTTTTATTTAACCCCTGGGTGACCAAGCGCATAGATTTTTATTTAAAAATGGAACATAGAGCGACAGTCATTTTTTTCATCGAAATGTTTCTGTTTCCCGCTAATACTGATTTGTTAGTGGTTCGAGCTCAGTCTGAGGAGAAATTAGTTAAAGTTACTTTTTTTTCGTGACAATAGTAGTTACCTTAGTTGAAATAAACTAAAAATGTCCGACTTAACACCACCGGAGATTATTAAGGCAGATGAAATGCGAAGAAATGGACATATCTACAGATATCGCGAGATGGCAAACGATCTGAATAAAGGACGTCAGAGCAATATATTTTAACGATTCATCGCAGTATTCGACGATACCGGTTCATTGATTCTCTTGTGAGAAGGAGAAAAAGGTGAACTTCGAGGAGGGAACCATTTTTTACAACTTCGAACTCGCAGGAACACATGGGTAACGGCTGTGCAGTTTGCAACCCCAAAATGAGCTTGTGAGCGAGCGTACGGTTCTCAGAAGATTTGAAGAAGTGGGCATAGATTCGTGCCGGCCGAAACAAACTTTATGGTTAAACTTTGCACGTGAACATCATCTTTGGGACATAAATCAATAGGGGTGGGTACTTTTCACTGATGAGCGTAGAGTGTTCTTAAACCAGATCGATAGAAGGCAGAGAATATGGAAATGCGAAGGAAAACGATACATTCATACTAATTTTGAAAATACGGTGGTATATGGGGGCTGCTCAGTTATGAGTGGTTATGGTGTGCATGAGGAGGGATAATTATCGGAGCTCGTGCTGAGTTAGTGCTGGTCGATGGAGGGAATATGACTGCTGAATGGGGTATTTTATAAGAACACGTTGTGCCCCCCTTAATGATGACGGCTTAATTCTGATGTAGGATAATGCTCGGGCTCATAGTGCTCGCTCAGTCCAAGCATATCTCAAACATGTGGGTATAACATTAATGCACTAAGCAGCAAGATCCCCGGATATGAATCCTCTAAGTCCGCCTCTGTACATAAATTGTAGTGGAAGACTAAATAAATAAAAAAATCCTCCAGAGCATGTTTGGGGCTTGTTAAGGAGAGGCGCTAAATCCAGAATGCCGCAACAACCTTAGGGGGCTGCAAAACGCATTACTTGAAGAATGGCAGAGCTTGTTCCAAGATACAATAGATAATATATTTTTCATTACTCATACTCTGAAAGTAGGTCTGAAGTTGCCTGAGGAGCGGGTTGAAAGTAATACTTTTCAGCCCTAGGGAGAATCACTTCCAACTAACAGCTGCTGTCACATTTTAAAAAAGAAACTAGTTCTTCTTTCACATTTTTGTTGAACCATGTTCCAACTTTCAATACAGCCACTCAATTACAGCGTGGTGTAAATTGAAATAACATAATGTTAAGTATTTAAAGAATATATTTTTTAAATAACTTTATTATAATTTATTTTTAACTATTTCTTTAAAATAACATAGATTTGGGTAAAAATATTTACCATTTTTTAAATTATAAAAATGAAAAATAATGGCTGAATAGCTGGCCGGCCACAGAAAAAAAAAACAAAATAAGCGGCAATGCGATATTCATTTGGTTTTTCTTTTTGTAGAGTTTTGTTGATACTTCTGTATAGCAGAGATTTTTATTAACTGTTCATTATATTTGTATAACATTGTGTTAATAATTAACACAATGAGTTCATCTGATTCAGGTATGGAGTTAACGCCTGATTTTATAAGAGAAAGCGGGCTAAAACAGAAGTTGTTGATTTATGTAAAACAAAATTTACACGTTTTTTCTTTAGCTTATTCATTTATTTATTTTTACTTTCCTTGTATTCGTAATGAAAAGCACAGTGTTTACCTCGGGTTAAAGACTTATTTACTCCCTCGAACAATTGGTGCCCTCGCTACGCTCGGGCGCCAAACACCGTCTCGGGACTAAATAAGTAACTTTCACCCCTGGGGTAACAATGTACTATTTCAACACACTTGCTCGTAAAGTGGGTCTTATTACCTTGCATTTAGACCCGTTATTCAGTATATTAAACACGAGTGCTTTTCACTTTACATAATCGCACAAGTGCGGTAATCTTAACACGACAAATTCTAATTTGTTCAAGTTTGCAAAGTAAATGTATGGTCAGTACGCATTCTTAAATTAGTCGCTTAATACTTTTTTTTAACACGACTATAAGCGGCTGTAATTGGAAACAAATGAACAGCCTACTACTGGTTACTTAAATATTAAATTAACAACGACATTTAAACACAAACATTTAAAAACAATAATTAATAACTATAATTAAAATAAATTATTAAAAATTCACACAAACTTGTTTTTTAAAAACTAAAATATTCGGTTTATTTAGTTTTGAATTTTGGCTGTTTGGCCCTTTTTTGTTGGCTGTATGAAGAGTTTAGCCATGCCCGGGCAGCGCGCGAAAAAAAAAGGCGCGTAGTATTTTCCCGCTATAGAAATATTTTGCCTTTTCGTTGTAATTGATAATTGATTATCTACAAATATGTCGAGTCCAAGTGAAGAAGAATCCATATCATTAACTCCGCCGGAAATAATTATGGAGGCGCAAAGCGCGAGTAATAGTTTGTTGCCGCCAAAGTCAAAGGATAAATACTTGGCGGCATACGATACTTTAATGCAGCGGAAGTTTGATAAAAAAGCGCAGTCATTTTCAGAAAAATATTAATACAACAAGATCTTTTATTTTCCTCACAAGTGTGTTGAAAAACGGCGTATGATACACGCGCACATTGGTCATTACGTACTCTGCTTTCTTGTCGCGCTCGTCTGCGGCTCGCGCACAATATCGCCTCGTACGCAATAACCGACATAGCGCGCTCGTATCATAATGTACAAATAATTCGCAGCATGCCCAGAAGGATGGAAACGTTAGAGCACGGTAGGGAAATACGCGTTATTAGTCTTTCATTTATTTAATGTTAAAATCTAAGTAATCAACATTGTCTGTGTTTCCACAAAATTGAGATATTATTCATTTATTAAAATTTAATTAAAAACTTCTTAAAGTCGATGTTAAGAGATTTTTATCAGTTTGTTACTTCATGTCTGGTTATTATTTGTATGAATATACACGTTATTATTTTAATACTCTACTCTGACTTTTTTAATGTTCCGCTTATTGTGCCGGTGTGTGCACACTCCTCAACATGATGTATACTACTTGCTATAGGTAGGTACATCAATTTTTCCAATCAAAAGTGTGTACGGTAATAAACATACGGCCTCAGTTTATTTGGAATTCAATTAGCCCGTAGGTATGGTGTGAGCACTATAGGTCGCGAGCGGGGATAGATCGGCTGGGAGTGACCTCTGACCCTCCGGTACATATAGATTATAAGTTTTATTTATGTATTTAGATCTACCAACGTTTGTTTACATCAATTTTTACAATAATATTTACATTTTATTTTGTGGTATAATTAGGTGTAACAAACTATTATAGGCAAATTCGACATGATATTTAACTAAATTTTAATTCTTTATCAGAATATAAAACTAAATGAAAAAAACTGCATCATAATTCTAAATCAGCTGTTAGCAACGACTTATAACTGACATTCGATATCATTGATGTTGAAAAAACGGCATTTAGTATATTTTTCAAAATGACCCAGCCTGATAAAAGTGGTCGACATTTCAAGTTAACTTTGCATCCATAGCGAAATAAATACAAGAAAATAATATTTGGTGAAGTTATGTCTGTCAATAAAGTTGTTAATAATGGAAATAGCTGTAAATAATACAGAACCAGAATAAACGAGAATAATTACAATTACAGATAATTTCATAAAAGATTTAAAGTGACATTAAAAGTTTGCATTTGGAAAATGTAAATGAGTTTAGTTGTCTAATAATACATATCTACCATTGTCAGAATCTGAAATTATCAGAATATCCCGTTTAAGGAATATGCCGTTTACAGAATCAGCTATTAGTCGAATAAAAGTAAACAAATAAGAACGAGTCAAGTGTTTTCGGTGCAAATTAAGATCTCGAGTCAAGTGTTTTCGGTGCAAATTAAGATTATAAAATTTAACTTCTCTATACTCGTACCTTCATTTAAATCTTGCGATTATCTTGGATTAATGTTAAAGATCACTTGGTTAGTTCTGCGAGTTCACCGAATTATATTTATGGACGTTTCACCTTTCTGCTGTTTGTATGCAAATTTTTTTTGTCGAATAGCTGCGTACGTTAGCACTGTGAGCCAAAATTACAAAATAGGAAACAAAAAAAAAGTCTTTACTGCTTGGTTTTTGTAACTGATTTCAAAGGGCATCCACGTGAACCATAATCTAATAGATACGGAAACATCGCAATAAAAAAATCAGCAGTAACATTTCCCTGAGTTGCGCCGAATCTGACGGTGATCACGCAATATTATAATATCGTGTGCTCTTATAATAACGGTTATTACCCACGGTTTATTAGGTAATATCTATATGTTAATGGTTCGAGCTTGAGCAGAAGGAATCGTGTTGCAGTCAGTTATATTTGAAAGATGGACGAAACACTAAGGTCGAGAGAATTCAAAAATAAGATAAATTATAAAAAGAAACTTTTATAAATACAAGCTTTTAGTATCGAATTTTACGAATCGAACGAGCCCAAACTCTATGCGGTTGTGTCGTTTTATTGCGGAGTTCCTGTGGCCACCTTCCAGCGCTAACCTAAGTTCAGCTCCATGTTATCATAATATCGTATTGTCACGCGATATTCATATTATTATGCATGCAAAATTTGAGCTCAATCGGAAACCAGGAAGTGGGTCAAATTTGATTTGCATGATTTCATTACAGACACCGGGACAGGTGACAGTAAATAAAAGCTTGTAATAATGATTTATAAAATGTATTACTGTCGCGCTGTGCCTCCAAACAAACGAGCAGAGTGAGAAAGAGACAACTGCAGATCGAACCCGTTTTCTTCTCCAAAACTAGACCGAAAGTAATTAATTTTGAGGCTTTGGCTGTGTTTTATGGGCTATGTTCTGTATTTTTCATATAATATTATCAAATTTGTTTTCTGGATGTTTGAATACAATTTACCCTTTGGACCGTTTTTTGTCGTTCGTAATAGTGGCGGTTTTCATAGTGTAAATGTATAGCTTGAATGGGAGCTTACTGTACTATGTTTCGTACAAAATGTACTTGACATATCATAGAATTGGGCACGGTCAATCATCTGCAACCAATAACGCTTGGCGTCGCTTATAGACCACTTGGAATGCGCTGTGGAATTACCCAATACAGAGGCTACGGGCATAGTTCGCCGCAGCCCCGAACAATGGGCAGGACTCTTCCCGAAACTATTTATATCAAACGGGCAAGGTATCCCGAAGATTCCCGAACTTTCCGAAGGGCTCTCTGTAAATACTTTTTAAGAGGTAATGGAAAAGTCAAGGTGAAGTTTTGGGTTGAATGCCGGTGAAGTGTAGGCTGTAAACGGTTTTTTCCAATAAAAATCAAACTATCTTTCCACAAGTGATCCATATATCTAGGTTCAGTGGATATGTGAAATTTGAAAAACGATAAATACATTGGTATATGGCGATCCCTCCCGATTGGAAGGCAACTGCCGCAGCGCCACCGACGCTAGTAAATACTTTTAAGAGCACTGACTTCAAAATTGGTCTCATAGTAATAGCTGTTCAGTTTGCTTGTCAGAATGAGGACAAAAAATTTGGCTCCTACTTCAAAAGTAACCTTGTATACTCCTACTACTTATACAATATTTAAAAAATCTCTTTCGCCGCCTCCTGTCTTTTAATCGCAGTTGAATGGAACAAAGTTTTCTCGGAGATTAAGATTTAAGGTGATAGAGATGACCCAGTCGCCAGATTGTAAATAACTATGAGTTAAAAATGGTCCTTAGTGACCGACCTCAAGTGCTTGCAGATACAGATTGCGCCAAAGTTCTAGTCCGCTCTGAAAACAGCACGATTCGCCTTGCACTGTTATACTCGTAATATATGTATAATTAAATTAAATTATATTGTCTGTCTACATAAGTTATAAGTGAAAGATGAATGTCACATCCTAAACAAGTTTTAGCGCGAGATAAGAATAAACTTGGTATACTCGTATTTTATGTGCGCGAAAAAGAGGTGTGAGACAACTTCAGAGCGTACTAGAAGTTTGGCGCGAGCTGTGCCGCTTTACGATTAGATATGATATAGTTATTGTTAAACAGTGTTTTGTCACGTTCACTCGAATGACGTTTCAAATTCGAACAAAAGAGACAAAACACTGCTTAACTATACAAGGTTTATACAATGGTTGTTAGTATGGCCCTATGACATTATGTCATATAGTACCCGGAGAGCTTTTTATCACTCCGGGTACTGTATGACATAAAGTCAAAATGTGTAAGGAACCAGATGACATTCGTGTCAAAATGTACAAAATTCTCATGACAAAATGGTCAAATGTCAGAATGATCACATTAACAAATACTCTGAAGGAAAAATGACCAAGATACTATTGTACCATGGAGCCAGACAGCACGAGTGACAAAATGCACACTTGAGCAAATACACTAAAGTCAAAATGACTAATTGCTAATGTGCATTATGTCAGTATACACACTAATGATCATGACTATAGGTATATGTAAAAAAACAGTTTAAAACCAAAATCAACCGATTTAAAATCATAAACATGTGAAAAAGGTGTTAAGTGAACTGAAGTCATACAAATAACATAACACACACCGGTTCTTACTCTAATATTATAAATGCGAAAGTTTTTTTATTTGTTTGTTGCGCCTTTGTGTTCTAACTACTCTGCTGATCATCGCGAAAATGTAAATTTTGATTTTTTTGCGCCCCCAAAAATGCCAATTGCCTAGCGCCCTAGGCACGTGCCTACCGTGCCTATTCGGTAAAACGGGCCTGACCAAGGGCAGAAGGATAATTTATGTAACCAACGTATACATTCAGGCAATATTGCGTTTGTAATATCTGTCATTACTGCATTCCAACATTTATACATTTTGTCACTCAAATAATATTGCATTTATAATTTCTGTCATCACAGCATTTCTACATGAGATCGTTTTGACAATCAGACGTTTTTAAACAATTCAACATCAGTACATTTTAACGCTGTTGCCACCTGGCTCCGTACACATTATGATATTATGTTATATAGTACCTACCCGGAGTGCTTTTTATACAATTAAGTTAGCAAATAAAGCTGCCAACCTGAAGGTAAATGACTTCAGTCGCCTATTGTCCATGTGGTTCCTGTAACATTTGCTTATCTGATTATTAGTACCTAACTTTTTTTTTTTTTTTTTTTTTTTTTAAGGATGGCCCGGCAAATGACCTCCTCCCGCCTGATGTTAAGCGGTGAAAGAGGCCCAAATGAGTTGACAGATAGAGTAGGGACGACATCCACTCTCCTACCTGCCCGCCCCTTGCCGGCCCAAAAGATGCTTTTTCACGCCTCTTTTGAAGGAACCCATGTTGTAGGATGGAGGAAACACGTGCGCAGGTAGAGAATTCCAAGTGTGGGATGAACGACAGAAGAAGGAATCTTGGAATTTCTTGGTACGGTGTGAAAAGGAGGACACAGTGTACGGATGACTCCGAAGGCCCTTACGCGTGTTTCTGTTAAGGAATGGAGAGGGAGGGATAAGGTTAAAGAGCTCCTCAGAGCATTCCCCATGGAACATTCGGTAAAAGGCGCTAAGAGAGGCGATGTCACGACGAAGTTGTAGAGGCTCGAGGGTGTTAGTTGCCTCTACATCGCCAATTATGCGAATAGCGCGACGCTGCAATCTGTCCAGAGCATCGAGGAGGTACTGAGCGGAGCCGTCCCAAAGGTGCGAGCAATATTCCACGCAAGACCTAACCTGAGTTTTATACAGCAAGCATAGTTGGTCCGGCGCAAAATACCTACGCACCTTGTTCAGGACACCGAGTTTCCGTGAGGCAGTAGTTATGACGGATTCGATGTAGTCTCTGGGGTTCAGATCGCAGCGAATGTTCATTCCGAGCAAGGTGATGTTGCTCTGTGTGTGAAGGGTTGTGCCCTGAAGAGAAGGAAGGGGGAGGAAAGGTGACCTTTCCTCCCCCTTCCTTCTCTTCTCTTCTTTAAACTGTTTGTTTTAATGTACCTAAGCATTTCGATGTTTCTGACATCACAAATTCTTGAATATAATAATAATACAAGAAAACAGACAACGATATTGTAATATTTATTTCGTTAGAATGATTTCATTTTTACATTAATCTAGATTCCAAAACCTGAATTGTCTGGAGACAGGCTTCAGATAGACTGATTTATTGCGAGCTTTCTGAAGGTCGCTACATGACCTTCACAAGGTTATCTTTGCAAAATCTGTAATATTATCGTTGAACGATGTTACATCATTCTTTAGGGCTTATTTCGCAATGTACATTTCGGATATTAATTTTATATTGTTTTATATTCAGAAAATTAAATTTGATATGAGAATAGGAAGGATAGAAAGTAACTGTACTTTTAAAATTGAAATCATTAATTGTAAGACTACATTTATTTTAATGAATTTTAATATGTTTTACATTTTAAAAATGTTACAAAATTACAATAAATGCCAAAAGTCTCTATTTTCCCTTTTAATCGGTAGCTGTATGATTTTAAAAATGACATAATAATTCACGTTTTTATTAATTAAATTAATAATATATCAAGTCAATATTTGTGAAAACATAACATTGTAAATACACAAACATAACATTGTAAAGTCAAAAAATAAAATTTAAAGTAATAAAAATATATGATATAAATATCAAAATAATAGTTTACATTTAATGAAAATCCGGAAAATCCAAATAATGTTTGTTTGCTGCTTCACGTCACGCGCATGGATTTTTGTTCAACACGCAAATTGTCGGAACACAATATTATTTACTATATTATTGTTATTATGGCGACAGACTTAGATACATAAGACTGTGGTAGCTCAGAAGCCCTACCACAAGCCAAACCGAGCAGAAACACTTGTGCTCCCATGGTGAATTAAACCCCGGACTCTGTTTTCCAACACCCATTCCCCCTTCTTGGATGAGGCATATGCCCAGCAGTTGTCGTGTCGGGCTGTCATTATTATGATGACATCATGAAATAGGCCCGATAACTGACATCTTTAGCATTTCGACGAACTCAATGAACGCCATTCAAGTTTCCGCCTCAAATTAAGCTGCCATTTAGACAAATTTGAAATTAATTTAGCTACTTCTCGAATTCACGCTCCGCGAGCAATGGCGGTTGTCGCGCGCAGAAATTGGAATTGTGGAATATTCCGACTCAATGAGTGCGAGTGAACGGTGACTGTGACGGGAATGTTCCGTTCGGATGATGAGAGTGAGTAGGAAATTGGTGTGGTTGATATTAACGCTCACAGATATTGGATAAGCTTAGTTGATTATGGCTTGTGTGTGTGGTAGTAATGCGTCGTAAACTTAATGTGTAGTGGAATAAATAATAATAGTAAGACTTTATTTCAGACTAGCTGTGCCAGCGAACTACGTTTCGCCGTATATTTTTTACCCGTTTTTGCAACATTTGTCATTGATGCTCAGCTCCTATTAGTCGTAGCGTGATGTTATATAGCCTAAAGCCTTCCTCGATAAATGGACTATCCAACACAAAAATAATTTTTCAATTTGAATCAGTAGTTTCTGAGATTAGCGCGTTCAAGCAAACAAACAAACAAACTCTTCAGCTTTATAATATTAGTAAGTATAGATTACAAGATTCCAAACCCTAAAGTGGTTTTAAAGGTTAAGTGGGTACATATTAAATGTTTAGATTGAGATAGGTTTGATATATATTGAATTTTTTTTACAAAAAATAAAACCTAGTTACTTCAAAAATACCAAAAGGTCATAAATAATATAAGAATCTATCAGAAACCTTCCATCATCAGCTCAGTAACATGACATGATGACTACCAGATACAAATATGTACCTGAATATCATAAGAAAAACATGAATCGCGTTGGGCGTGCCTATGATTACCTGGCATCATCAGATCAGGACATGGTGACAATGGGACTACCTCAGGATTATACTCTTTCGATTACAAAAATAATTTTGATAATCGGCCCACAAATGGCGAAGTAATCGGTGAACATACATAAAAAATCTGCGTTGTCTTCGAAAAAGGAGGTTTTCTATACAAATAAATAACAACGAAGTGTCTGTTTGTAATGTCAAAATAACAAGTTTTTACTAAATGGGTATGAATGTATATCGGGTACCAATAACAAAAACACAATTTAATTTTTTTTTGTCTGTCTGTCTGTCTGTTTGTTCCCACTAATCTCCGGAACGGCTGGACTGATTTTGACGGGACTTTCACTAATAGATAGCTAATTATATAAGGTATAACATAGACTACTTTTTATCAACCTCGACAAACGTTACTATTTCACGCGGACGAAGTCGCGGGCACAGCTAGTTTGGAATAATTTTATACAAACAGTTCGATAGTCGAACTATTGGTAGTACTAGATGGAACAAACCCTATATTCGACTGTATTTACAGTCGAATATAGAACTTCCTCCTTTTTCGAGGTCGGTTTATAAATTTAACGCAGAATTTTATGATTTGCGTATCACAGCTGTCTGCTGTAGTGCGCGTAATGGCTGTTGAGTACTCTTTGTCTCAAAGACGCTATATTTAAGTATAAAAATAATAAGTAGAGTTTTATTGTTTCGCCATGCATTTTTGTTCCCCCAAACCTTTGGCACTTATCCTTAAATATTATAGTATAATCACAACAGTATATTAAGTCTATTCGTTATCAGAAGCTTGGCTGTAAAGTCCTTTGGAAACTTTTTGGAAGCTAAACGGATCTCATAGAGATTGAGGTTCGAAAATCGGGATATCTTGAGTGTAGAGTCGGTGTCAATAGCCTGAGTGACAGGTGTTCACTAGCCATAAGCCCAGACCGGGATGTCATTTATGATTAGTTAATGACTTATATAAAATTTATGACAAAAAGAAATTAAATGACATTTAAATTTTGTTGTAAGTATATTATTATATTATGAGAATTGACTTTATGAATTAATTGAAAAATGTTTTGAATTTGTATTATTATAATATTTGCATGTTTTTTAATTGACAGAATGTGTTGCGCTCACCTCATTGTAACATCTGTAAAAAAACATGTTTTTGCAAATAAAGATTCTGATTCTGATAGACTTAGACTGCGTTTGCAATTCTGTCTTTTTTATTCCTTTTGCCCTCAGTGTGAAAGCTGTAGCCATGAAAACAGCATTCATAACTGTGATGTGATTAAACTTTGGCAGTTAGCTGCAATGCAACTAACTTTGCCGGCCCCAGGGCATTCCGCGCAACAAGTTTAGCTCACATATAGAGCAAGGCAGCCGGAATGCAATTAGCCTCGTACCTCCTGTAGCTTCAGCCTGGGGACTTGCATCACCTGAATAACTGTTAACACACTGAGAGCTGCTCGGTGGATTGCTTAAGTTGAGCGACTTTCGGTCTGGTCAAGACTGTGATGGGTGACCAAAAATTTGAAGCTTATTGGGCTCTACTTGAAATCCTGCCCTGCCCCTGATCTCGCTTCGTAAGTGACAGTTAAGCTTTCCGGATCGAACTAAAGAAAACTAGGATGCGTCTGTATTATTCACTTTAAGGTTCTGATGTTTCTTTTTTTCTACGGTTATTAGGTAGTTCTTAAAGGCTTTTTAAGAACTTTTATTTAATGTTTTATTAAAAGATCACTGAATATTTTTAGTTTCAAGCTTTTGAACTAAGCGAGCAGGAGAAATTCATTGAGGTATACGTCACCAATCCGCACTGGGCCAGCGTTGTTGACTAAAGCCTAAACGCCCTAATTTAGAGTAGGCTCGAGCCCCTCAGTGGGGGCATATATGAGCTGTGATGATGAATTCCATTCCATGAATTCCAGTTTTCAGTACACAATAGATTTAGTTATAAAAACAAGTTTATATATCATACAAAATAGTTAAAGCGACAAATAAGCATGTAACATACGAGTATAGTAGGGGTAACATTGGTTCATGAGGAATGGGAAAACAAAACAAAAAAAAAGTACAAGGAATATATTTGGACGAATGTACAGTGTGCAGCAGCAAGTAGGGTCAAGGTTCAGTGTTATCTTTTGCTCGAAGACAGAACACAGATTTTCAGTCATCACCCTGCAAATTAGTTTATTTTACTCCTGCCAAGAGCCAGTCTTTGCTGAAAAGGTACAATTTTACGGAAAAAAAGATGCTAAGATTCCCGATTACAAGCAATGTCGTTTCACCGTCTATTGTTTCGTGTTCACGTCGCGAAGAAAATAATTAGGATTGATACAACAGCTCCCGGCGGCGGCCTGCGAGGGAAAAATTAATTTCACTTAGAGAAGACTGCCCTTGTCTTTTCTTCATTAATTATTTCGAGCGCTGGCCATTCGTCTTCCGAGAAATGTTTACTGACTGTCGGGTCTACTGTGAATATTTAGACTCTATATTGCTTTAGTATTTTCAACATTGACCAACTAACAAAAAAGGTCAGATCTAATGAAAATGTTGCAAAATCCATAGCATTCTTATTGTACAGTAAGCTCCTTGTCAAGCTATACTCTTTGACCTTTGGACCATACCCACTCGAACGTTCGCCACGCGAAGCGTGGTGGGTTTCAAAAGCAAAAAGTAGTATATCTCAAATATCAAAGGTGCCGCCATTGCGGAATGACTCACCCCGGCGCGTACGGAGTGTTCAAAAAATTGCGGAGAGTGACATATACTGTCTACAAGAGAACAAAAAATACGTATGGAAAGGTAATTTAATATAGAAGGAACTTATAACAGTTAATTAGATAAGGATTAATAATTAAATGAATGAAGCGCGAAAATGTTCGGAAGGTCGCGGAAGACCCGATTTTTTTAAAAAAAAAATTTCACAAAAACTATTTTATAAAACTTTAAATAACCATATATATTATTATAGCCCTATTCTTGAAGATTATTTTGATATATAATAGTTTTGGGTAATATTTTTAATGAAAAAAGAAAAAAATAATAAAATCGATTAATTACGTAATTATATACGCGAGATGCGCACGCGCGACCTCAAATTTAAAAAAAATGCAAAAAATAAATTATTGTGTCTAAAATTAAATAAAAAATATGTATGGAAAGCTAATTTAATAAGGAATGAACTTATAATAGTTAATTAGATAAGGATTCATAATTGAATGAATAATGACGAGAATAGTAACTAAAGTGCTTAAAATTTCAAAAATACTCACTTTTTGAAAAAAACGTTTAGTGTGGCAATATAACACTATAAACTATCATAAACCATACATAATAATGTAGCCCAATTCTTCTAGTTTATTTTGATATAGAACACTCTACGAAAATACTAATACAGACTAAGTAAGTACGCAATAAATCTCATCGGTCATGGAGTAAGAAACGTATGGATACGGCCAAGTAAGTTAAACCGCAGACTATGACCTTAGATAAAGAATGAATAGATAGGACGTGACCGTATACCCGTAAGGGACAGACATAGATGACGTCATACCTGCCTAAAGTAGATGGGTATACCAGTGTTGCTTTAAGTTTTACCCTACTTTATGTTTATAGTGGCTTTTACCACTATAAACATAAGGTAGGGTTGATTGATCTACGTATTTTTTTTGAGACATTTTAATGAGCGCCCCTCGCTCAATAATATGTCTCAAAAAATAAAAGTGGGAGGAAGTTGCGATTTTTTTTATTGAATTCTTCATTCAACCTTCGCCGCAGTCTAAAGTTATTTACACTTTTAAATAAAACTACACTTTTCGGATTTACTCGAGTATATTTCGTTTTAAAACATTTTACTATTTTTTACTACTTTTTTTCCCAATCGTCTAAGCGATTGACGCACTAGCCGTAGTTTCTTATTTGATGACCTCGCTGATTGTTTCAAACCCAGCATTTGAAGCCGCATTTTTCTCTTTCGGGGCGTATTCAAATTTGAACCGAAATCCAACACCGATGCGTCCTGAAACAATATGTATACAGGTTAAAAATAAAAGGAGGTTCCCCGAAGGAAATCTGTTAAATACAGACAAACAAGCAAATGGAAAGTCTCACTTCAAAAGAATTACCTTTGTTATCTAAAATGCTCAAAATTTTATACTTAAATATGTCAATATTAATGTAACACAGAAACTAATATGTGAGTTCCCTTTTACGTAACAAATTACCTACGAATCAAGGAAAAATAGTCGTAGCGTAACTGGTATCATTATAACCCGGCAAAATGTTATACGCGTTGGCTGTATACGTGGCCATATTGTATGGCGACATTCCTAGCTTGTTAGGTTAACAATAACCTTACTACTTAGTTTGAAATTTCATGTTTAATCCCATAATATGATTGAGAACCATAGTAGAAGGATAAAATATTGCAATATAACTTGTATTTATAATTTAAAAAATAGTTTTGGCGCTTTTTATTGACACAATTTAGGTCTTACCTGTAAAAGGTTATATTTTCCTGTTTTCTAGCACTATCACTATTACAAACTAAAACGGAGCAGTGCACCATGATTTAAATGTTCAAATAGTTCACAATTACACTAATTAAAGTGTTAAATAATTACACAGTAAGCTATAATTCACAGAACAAATTTCTTCCACGTATTTGTTTAGCACCAGACGCTGGTGATAAACAATCCCCACTACCAGTTTCACCTATATACGGTAACAAGGACAAAAAAAAATGATGCCATCTTCTTCTTTCCTTTTGCAATGTGTATAAGTTTATCTCTTTTCCTCATGTTTGACGGCTTTTATAGCCCATCTATTTCATTCTATATCTATGACTATGACAAATTTATTTCAATCTAAGACTAAAAATAAATTGGACATGACCTGTCAACTTATGAAAGAGACTATTGGCAAAGGAATAAAGCCATAGAGAAAATATTTTATTTTTCGCGATTTTTTTATCACACCGCGCGGTTTTACGCAAAAGGAACTGGGTACCATAGTACCCAGGTCGATCGAGAAGCTTACGATTTTTGGGGACTATAGTCCCCAGGACGTTCCAGTGGGTAATCGTAATAGTGGCGGTTTTCGTGGTGTAAAATATGTATCTTGAATGGGAACTTACTGTACGAGTGCTCTTAGGTAACCTATGCTAACATTTCCCTATTTATGCCTATGTACTCACTTCGGGTTCCAGGGTTGATGTTTGTTATTACAACAAGGTCGCTGCGCTTGATAGGGCTCTGAGCATCATTTTTTCATTATATTCTATCACCTCTTCATCTGTTGCTGAACTGGGATGGGCAATGAGACGTCTAGCTAGCTCCCGGTAGAAGTAGGTGCAGGATACTGTGTGTCTCGTTATGGCCACCACCGCGTGGGGAACACTATCATGGACAGGGTTCTTCCTTTCTGCTCCTCTAAGCACAACCACGTGATCGTATGTTAGTCCTTGTGCTTCATGGATCGTCAGCAATCTGGATTGAGCTCCGGTACCAAACCCATCCCTCCCATACGCTTCTTTCTCGTCTTGAGTAAAGGTAAGGAAGAGAGTATTTTGGTAGTACCGCTTCAGATGCCATTTTGCATGTCATGGACCTCAGCACTTGCCGTGATGTGTAAATGCCCTCGTAGATGTTTTGGAGGGCGTACACTACATTCAGCGGACTTCGGTGTGTGCAAAGAAGCTTTTCCGTACTGTACAATAAGAATATTACGATGATACAGATATAAAAAAAATATTGTCTTTATATATCTATGATGTGTATATGTGTATGTGTATATATAAAATTTTAAACTAAGCTAATTTGATTGAGTTGCGCAACTCACCTTAAAATAAGAGTGAAAAGTAGTCGTAAGTCTATGGATCAAAAAGAAACTTAAAAATGAAAAAGGCATGGACCACGAGTCTGTGGAGAGTTAACTATGTATTATAAAAAAAACCCATAGCATAGGTGTTGCCATGTGATTCATATTTGTGGATTAGGAGGTGGTATTGCTATATCGTCCTTTAATATAACGACTCGTTTCATTCCCGCCTAACCTGTACTTTTTGAATATTTGTATTTGTTACTTTTCATTCTTTTACCCGTCACTCAATTGCCGCCACCAAGACGCTTAAACGTCACGATGCCACGATGTAATGGAATGTTATATTTTTATCATATCAACACGGATTATGAAATAATGCAGTCGACATGTTTTATCCCTTCTATACAGTAGGATCCACCATCTCAATCCACCAGTGGATCAAATAGCACGTTATCTTGTAGAAATTCAGACTCTTATGTGTAAGTTTTCTATATTTTATAATTGTCGTGTATGTGAAACAAAAAAAAACAATGACTGTACATTTGATGCACACATCTTTTTATGATAATAAGTACATAAAAGCTTGTCGCGAGATTTATTTATTTTGTAAAAACATATATCATTTCCTAATATTGCCAATATCAAGATCAAATTAAATAGGTAGCTATTGTATTATTGTTAATCTGCAATCTCTCGACAAGCTTTTATATAATTATAAAAAAATATGTAATGTAATATGTTAAAGTAAATTTAGCATTAAAATAAAAGCTCGTTTTTAAAAACGTTTTCTACCATTTTTATACAACTACATAGGCACACAAGCAGACTGCCCACTTCATGGCAAGTAGCTACAGTCACCTATAGTACATGTGGTTCCTGTCACACTAGCACATCTACAACGACGCCAAGTACGTTGCCAACTTGTGTCAAGTCATAGTCCCAGTAATTTCACCGCCTGTCTTACCCTTCAAACCAGAACACAGCAATGCGAGAAATGCAGTCTTTTGGTCGGGGTGGCACGACCACGTCTAGGCTTAGTTTTTACATCCATTTTTTATATATATTAATCAATTTAATTAGTATTTAGATGTATCTATTTGTAACATTACTGATAACACCACAACTGTTACACCCTAAAGCGTACCTACCTTACCAACTGCCTCCTTCTTACCAAGTAGTTACTTCTGTACGGGGCTAATCCGAAAACCAGCGCTGGGCTGTACCCAGCATTTTGCTGAGATTGATGCCCATTGCCTTCATATTTTTTCACATTGATATTTATTTGTGAACAGGTGTAAATCATTACTTACTACTATTTTTGCTACTGATGTAACTCAATTGCTTAAGGCAATAAAGCTTATCATTTATCATTTATCCGATCCTAGGTTAAGATGTAGTATATTGTACTCAGCAGCGAACCGTATATGAGCTGGAGTGAGAAAATGAGTAATTTTTTACAGGCAACGAATAAAAAAGTAATTTCGCTAATAGGCACTCACCAAAAATTATATTGCTCGTGTCTGCCGTTCCACATACGCACGTAACCTTTTATCATTTGTCATATTCCACTGACCTGTTACTCATGCGGCCGTCATCGTCCGTGGCCGGTGCTAACAATTGGAATGAGACAATGGCCAAAGCTCCTGGCCTGGTAATTAATCTGGATAAACGCGGAATGAAGCAGCCGCCACAATTCCCCTTTGTCAGTTTAATAACGTTGTTAACTGTTGCGTCAGGTAACTGTGCGTTGGGTAAGCAATAGGTAGGATCTCGTTTAATATTCTAATCCGTTTATGGTTGATTAATGATGACGTAAGCATGTTGAAGCGCGGTGGCAGGAGAAATGTCTTTATTAATACGACCGCTTATTGTTATGGTCCACTGCGTTATTGTGCACGTTAAAATTGTAGCTACATCTGCACTTGGCTGTTAGCCACATATGTGTAATGTCAAAATTATTGCGTTTATCAACGCGTTACGACGTAAGTGGAGCCTGAGCATTACTATCAGTTAAGGTCTGAGTCCTATTTGATATTTTTTCTCAGGGCTTGTCAACGTTACCAAACACGCGGAATATGTATGCCGATTTTTTTGAAAAGATACTCAGTGAAAAGGAATGGTAGATATTATTAGCCAAGGGGTTAAAGCAATGTCTTATGTCATGGGTGTAGACTTGAATTGAGATAGTAACAAAGAACTTCAAATTTAAATCCTGAATGTATGGAAGCTTAGGTCCTTTAATCCTGAGGGATTAAGGGACCTAAGGGACTCTGTAACAATAACAATACAGGGAGAAAAAAATAGCCCTTGCTGGTTTTCTTGCTGGTTCTTTCCAGTACAAGGTCTCCCGCCGTAGACTTGTGAACCAATGGCGTAGCTTCTCTGACGTTCAAAAGTGATTGTAAAATCCCAATTGAATAAAGGATATTGAATTTGAAATTTGAATTTAAGCTCACCCAAAACTAAGACTGCTTTATCCCGTTGGAAAATACCCTACTTTTCGCACCACCTGTGAGAAAATAAAAATAAATACTTAAAAAATACAGTATCATAACAGCTCATATACCTACGTCCCCACCTCGAGCTTGCCCTAAATTAGGGTGCTTAGACCTTAGTCAACCACGCGGGCCCAGTTCGGATTGGTCGACTTCACATACACCTTTGAATTTCTTCGCAGATATATTATGCAGGTTACCTCAGATGTTTTCCGTCACCGTAGTAGCGCCAGACAAAATGTACCTATGAAATTCGAAAAACGAAAAAACACATTGCTACATGGCGGTCTCGAACCACACAACCCTGGACCCGAAAGGCAAGTGCCGGGTCCACAGCGCCACCGATGCTCACACATAAAATTTAAGGGTTTCCTTTGATTTTCCGGAGATCTCATCATCAGAACCTGATTTTGGTCTATGGAATACAAAAAAAGACTTTTGAAAATCGATTCACAATTGGCAGAGCAATCGCGTAACATTCACACAAAAAAGAAGAAAAAAAAACATACATGTCGAATTTAGAAACCTCTTCCTTTTTTGAAGTCGGTTAAAAAAGCATAAGAAATCCCCATCCAAAAAATAAGGAATCTACATTGTTGAGCTTTATTAAAGCTTAACGTAGTTACGAGCACAGCTAGTATTATTCATATACTATAGTTCTGATTTTAATACCTATGGGTATTGTTTTAGTATACTCACATATTGTTTTACAGTAATAAAATCTTATTTCATCTTTAAACACACTCCAAAGAATATCAATTATCATGAAAGTTGGACATTCACCTCGATATTCGTTAATGTACGCGTAATTACAAAATCGCCACAAGGAAATGAGAACCAATATCGAAAGTGCGAAATAACTTGGCAATTTCCGCACTCGAGTTATTCCAGGCGCAATTTCCCCCATTGTTTTCCCGTTCCCGAGGGAAGAAGCCCGTCCTGTTGTCGACTAGGACAAAACAAGTAATTATCCGATAGCTTCCCGGTAATAGTTGTTTCTCCTGAATTGTTTAGCTGGTTATATCGAGCGGTTACTGCAATTATCGAGTTACTCATACAAATTGAATCGTGTTAAGACATGAATTTGTTATCAAACTATTGGCTAGATTCACGAAAAATTTGAATTGTGAAGATGTTTACTGTTCGAGAAGAAGACTTTTTATTTTCATTCACTCTTTTGTCTGTTTTTTTATAGCCACTGACTGAACACTTTTCTTATTGATGATATTTTATTTCAAAACGTAATTTTTGCACATTCAAACGCATTAGACTGTTTACCACAAACTCTTCGGTTATTCATGAGTGTGTAATTTACATACATCTCACACAAAGTACTTATAAGTAGGTAAGATACTTGTGAAACTTACAATCCTGCGTATGAACGTGCGTCAAACAAATAGGGTCTGGTTTCGCGACGGAAAATAAGATTCGTTATGATGAAGCTGTCTACGCTTGCTCACCAACGAAATGTATTGTTCCAGGTCTTCTGTCATGGGATTCTGGCGAACATCAGGTCGATCTCGAGAAGGAGCTGGCCACCCTCACGGCGCAGGCACCCGAGGGGGAGGAAGCTCGTTATGGTGAGTAAAACTTTACCTTATCTCATACTTGAAAAGTTTAACCCCGAAGGAAAATTATTAAAAACAAAAACAAGTTAAATCAATAACAGGTCGAATGCTTCAAAAATCTGTTCAATGAGTGTACTGCGTACATTGATTACTTAGATGTTTATTATAAATGATAAAGCAACTAATTTATATTAAGTAATATAGCTCTACAATGTTTTATCTCATTAACTAGAAAGCAGAATAGTAGAGATTCGACTTTGTGTAACTACTCATTAGCGATCAATTATTAAGCTGGAAAAATTATAATACTCGTATTTCTGTTTAAATCCGAAGGATTCTTTATTATTTTCAAACTTATAAAAGTCTAATCGCAAAATAATTTTAAATGAAATTTGATCGATTCCAATAATCACTAAAACATTTTGTTTGACTAGTCGCTGAAAAGGATTTAAAACTTCACAAAAGTGATTCTGATTCATACAATAATAATAATATTACATTTCATTGCTTGCTTGGCAATTCGCTTAGAACAAAAACTTTGGTGCCAAAGGATATTTCGGGCCATTCTAAACAGAAAGCAAAATACTCGATGAACTGTTAACGCCGAGAGAGTAAATGGTCCGGAAGCAAGATAACGCGTTTATGTGACCTACTCTAAAATATATTACGACGCATAAATCAAGGAATTATGTCAGTTGTAGCGTAGACGTTTTTGTATCAAAACGATAGAGCCGTCCTATTACAAAAACGATTTCGTATCAAAATGTTTAATAGAACCATTTTGATACGAACTATTAGTTTATCTGATAAACCTAAAATAACTGACTGCATGCTACTGGTTGTTTGTTTGTCTATTCAAGGAGAAGTAAGTATGTAAAATCTGTATCTGTAATACGTGAAAGTAATGACAATGTGAACAATGTTATTGTGAATGGTAACGACATAATTTATTGTAAATATCGGCACTCCTGGTGATGCTGATAAGTTTTGCATCCATTTTTTTATCAGCTTTAAAACATCATGATTGGGTGCATGCAGGGAAAATAATTGATGGACTCTAAAGGGCTTTGTATCGAGTCATATTTGAGTCAAGGTTATTTTGATTTTCGATATAAAAAAAAATCATCGTAGTCTCATGTTCATTATTAAAATAGCTTCTCCAAATATCCCGTCGGAATAACAAATTGCTCTAAGAGGTAAATAAAATATTTCTCGTGTCAAGGGTACTTACATAGACGTTTCACGGTATAGCATCATTAATATCGTTTATAACAGAAAAAAATCTTAATTCTAATTGAGAAAATCGTTTTTAATTCGAAAACATTGCAAACTCTTAACAGGCCGTACGAACACTTTTATGACTTTGAACTTTGTCAACGTATTCTACGTGAAATATTTTTCGCCGCTAAGCTTTTTGTGGGTACGCGCAAAGGGCTTTTTAAGATGTGACCTCACTCAAGTTTACGGCCGCTGAGATTATGATCTCTTGGCCTGCTGAAAATTAAGTGAGTTCAGTCCGCTTCCTATCTTCAGTATATTCAGCTACAGATTGGGTCAAATCTTTGTTTAGATTTACTGTAAATGCAAGTGATGCGTCATTATTAACCTAGCAGTAAACTTACAAACAAATCAAAATCGTTTCAAATTTAATTACTGCATGCTTAAGGACCTTGAGGTGTTTGTGCAAGTTCTGGAAAGTTGAATGTAAAAGACATAACATAACAACACCTTCTAACTAAAATATAATAACTTATTTAATCCAAAAACGTGAATTTAGGTAACCGCAAGATTATAAAATATTTTTTCCATTTTTCAAGATAAACTGTCATATTCTGTAACCCAAGCAATTAGTCGCATGTTGTGATAGAATGCCAGGCATTAGGGAAAAGAAATTGATACTCCATCGATCACTCACTTTGACGTTCACCTGCTAACTTTCCCCATCGATCTCCCCTAAGAACGGTCTTGAGTGAAGTGCTGACGATATTTTATAACTATCAGACGCATTTGTTGCGTGATAGATGATGTAATGTCAAGGAATTGGGCAACTCTAACTACTAGCTGTTCTAATTCAGCTCTAGTGCAGAGCTGAGCTCTCCGTTTTTCTATAGCACGACCATTTCGGCTGCTGTAGAATGTGCAAGTGTCCCCTCTGTCTTTCGCCAGTTACTACAATCGTAAGCACATACATCCGGCCTGTCTCCATACTAACTAACCGTTTTCAACTAACTAACTAACCATCCCCTCTGTCTTTCGTCAGTTATGTCGATCGTAAACACATATATCTGCCCTGTCTCCATACTTACTAACTGACCGTTTTCCCGTAGTACCTACGTCCACTTCGACTACTGTAGAATGTGCGTGTGTTCCCTCGTATCTTTCATCAGTTGCTTGGATCGTAGACACCTTATGTATATCCTGCCCGTCTCCATACTTACTAACTGACCGTTTTTCCGTAGTACGACCACTTCGGCTGCTGTAGAATGTGCGTGTGTCTCCTCGTAACTTCCGTCAGTTGTTCCAATCATGATCGATCCGGCCCGGCTCCGTAGTACTAGCTCTCCATTATTAGTACACTAAAAATTATGACCCACACTTTTTATTATAAAATTTATGTTTTGTTAAAACGCTTAACTCGTAAACTCGTATTTACTTAAGAATATGAAATTAAAAACCTGTAATTGGCTTTACTTATTGATAATCTCATTTAAGTATTAAAGATTATGTAACAAGCTGTTGGTTTTTGTAAATAAATAAAAAACACCTAGCCGTTTAGTTACAGGTCATTTCCTTTTTATCTATACAAATAAAAATGAATCGCCGAAATGTA
Organism: Schoenobius gigantellus; assembly: GCA_963935595.1. NCBI lineage: Eukaryota > Metazoa > Arthropoda > Insecta > Lepidoptera > Crambidae > Schoenobius > Schoenobius gigantellus. The sequence continues at coordinate 32,888,205 of OZ012554.1, forward strand.
CCAAACGACTGCACTGCACCAAAGGGTATAATTCATCTTTTGCTGTTTTCGATATTGTTAGGCCAAAGTTTGTTTTAAAGGAAATATTTGAAAAGTTATTCGAAAAAGTTAAATATTTTTTGAAATTTTCTGGAGAAAAGTGAGTGACTGACGAAATTGAGAGATTGACATACAGTTGTTCAGTTGCTTACATTGTTTTATTGTCAAAAGGTCTCAAAATTTTATCTACTTATACATCTATACTCTATACAAATAAATAAAATTGTAGTGTCTGTTTGTAATGTCAAAATAATAAGTTTTTACTAAATGTGTATGAATGTATATCGGGTACCAATAACAAAAACACAATTAAAAAAATTTTTGTCTGTCTGTCTGTTTGTTCCCGCTAATCTCCAGGACGTCTGGACCGATTTTGACGGGACTTTCACTAATAGATAGCTAATTATATAAGGTATAACAGATGCTACTTTTATCAAGATCTTAAAAGAAAATTGCCTACAAAAATCAAAATGCTGCCAAAAGTTACTATTTCACGCGGACGAAGTCGCGGGCACAGCTAGTTTTTTAATAAACCCGTACGAAGCCGGGACGGGCGGCTAGTTTCTAATATTTTCTACACGATGTATTATTTTGTAAACAAACTATTTGGTCTGGATTATGATTGCTTTTGTTGACTCCTAATGTTCATAATTATCATAGGTATCGCTAGCAGATACTGCAATTTTGCCGTTCTAGCCTTTGAGGACAAAGAAACACTTCATATGTATTTTATTGTGATGTCATTTTTTGTCATTAAGTTTGTCTGAATTTTTTTATATTATTTCGATGAAAAGTAACTAAATCATCCATTATCTTCTCCACTTTGTATGTTTCTTACATAATTTGTTGTTCATAGTTCATTCTATATTATGTTTTTAGCAAATTTAAACTAGAGAGAAATAAGTAAGACCCGCCCTCGAGGAGATTTTTTCTGTACTAATTTTATTTTCATCTTTTGGAAAAGAAAAAGTCACGGCGATGTAAATCAAAAGCCACAAACAAAACTTTAATTATATTCGTGGTATTGTTCGTAAAATATTAACGACTAGCTGTTCCCGCGACTTCGTCCGCGTGGAATAGTAATAGTTTTAAGATCTTGATAAAAAGTAGCCTGTATTATAATTAGCTATCTATTAGTGAAAGTCCCGTCAAAATCGGTTCAGCCGTTCCGGAGATTAGCGGGAACAAACAGACAGATAGACAAAATGTTTTTAAATGTGTTTTTCTTATTGTTACCCGATATACATTCATACCCATTTAGTAAAAACTTGTTATTTTGATATTACAAACAGACACTGCAATTTTATTTATTTGTATAGATTGTTTACATATACGCTTGTTCGAGGTTTCCACATAACCGTATAACTTTTCATACTAACTTCACTAACTGCTTCCAACTACAAAATTGAATTCTTAATTTCCAAAGCAGAATTCACAGAATTCACAGACTGTTTATTAAGGTCAAGTGTCATAATATAATATGGGTGTAGTTGTGACCTGTTTTTGAATACGTGTATTAGGTACCCAGGCTCGTTCAATTGTAGGGCACAGGGCACTCGACAAAGTTTCTCAATTAAAATTGGAAGGCGAGACCCTTGAATTTATAGAATTCTAGGTGTGTTACAATGCGTATTTATTAACATATACTATGCATGTAGTTTTCGCAAACGGTATTCCATTACTTGTAAATAGCACAAAAATAGTTTTGAATAAATTACTAGAAATATCATTATGTTTAATGTTATTTGACTGAACATTTATTGTCAACTATTCAGCAATTACTGACAGGCACAAAAACACTTTCAAATTGCTTCCTTAATTCGATTATTTAATTGTTGGGTTCTCCTCGTTTACGACTTTTTCCCAAACTTACACTTTTAAAACACAACTAAAACTTGTGTTAAAAATGAAGCAACAACATATTTACATGTGGCTCCTGTGCGAGATTCGCAGCAAATCTGCAACCCCCATAAGAACCACGGTGTACGTTGCCAACTTGTGACATCAGATGTAAAGTCACGGTACCCAGTAATTTCACTGCCATATCTTACCCTTCAAACCGGATCACAGCAACGCAAGCAATGCTGCTTTGTGGTAAAAATAGGTAAGTTGGAGGTACCTAAGCAGGCGACCCTGGTATAGAGTCGCCATAAATATATAACGTTGATTTCTTACTCATAACCTTTATAATAAATATCAGAAATAAATGAAATTTCCAAGACACGGTACCCAGTACTTTCATTGCTTTTGTGACCATATTTATAAATTAATTGCATGTCCATACCCTTCAAACCGCAACATAGCAAGGCAAGCATCGCTGCTTGGCAGTAGAAATAGGTAAATAGAGGTACCAAGCAGACTCTCCCTCTGGTCTCTCTGTGTTAAGTTGGCAACCATGACACAATATCGATCAGATCAGTCCTTTGAGTGACAACCTTTTTGGGACGGCAGTGTACTTCGGCAATATTGGAAGCGTTAGGCTCCCAGTTTTTGTGTCAGTGAGACCCGCGTCAACGTTATCGGAGTTTCCCTTTGACCGCTCTCATGCTAAACGAGACGAAAATCCATCTCCAATAATTTATATTCAGCTAAAGCTGTTTTGTCACTGTTGACTGGACTCTGACGCAGACAAGCCTTGTCTGTCTATTATGAAATAGAATTTATATACAGTGGTATGACAAACCAAAATATACATAACATACGCAGACGGTCCATTTACCAAATCAGAGACACAAAAAGCTGGCGGAATTGTTGTCACAAGATAAATAAAAGAAGAAGTTTGTATATAGAGATTTGGGTCTTGCTTAATCTCACAGGATTGTGCAGCTCGTGATTTCAACTGCCTTGCTAAGTTTTGAGGTTCGATTGCCCGTGGAGACAAAAAAATCTGATCAATATGCTTATTTATTAGTAGGTCTTCTTAATGGTGTTTTCCAGAAGCGCCACTAAGTTACTGACTCACTATCGCCGTAAGATTTTTAACCACATTGTTGTATTACGACCCTAGTACATAATATATATCCCATTAAGCTTACCGGTATTTCCTTATTCTTTCGTGTTTCTTTTTAAATATACTAATTTCTAGGTTTTCTCCTTGTATTCCGTCTAGCCGTTTAAATATTTGGCGCACGTAAAGAGAACCGGTTGAGGAATATACGGTTTGAATGGATCAGTTGTATTGTGTTAGTTAACTTTGAATTTGTAAGGGATATTTGCACTGAGTGCTTGTGATGTGTGCTGTATATATATGATCTATGAGGGCTAGAGGTTGTGAAAAGTGAAGTCTTTGATTTCATTTACAACCCCCCCTCCCCCCTATTTACACCGTTAAGGAATGATTTTGGGGATTAAAACTATTCTTTATCCTTCCCTACATCTCAAACTATCTCCATACCAAATTTCATCTTAATCAGTTCAGCTGTTATTTATTCCCCATGCAAACTTCCTTTTCTCCCCCTTAAGGGGTGATTTTTGCAATAAAAGCTATCCTATGTCCTTTCCTAGAACTCAAACTATGTCTGTGCCAAATTTCATCTAAATCGGTTTAGTAGTTTAGACGTGATTGCGTAACACACAGACAGACAGAGTTACTTTCGCATTTATAATATTATGGAAGTAAGGATTAAAACCAGTTGCAGTTGATTCATGTCACACGGCGGGTCAGTATTAGTTAGTTCAACGTATAGCTAAAGAATAGATGCTCGGTTCAGTTCGGATCAATGATTTGTCTGGTTGCAGTTGATAACTCAATAAATGGTTTGTGAGAGCCCAATCCGCTCGCCATTGAATGGCTTTTGAAGTGTGGATGCGAGAGAAACTTTGTAAGGATTTGCTAGTAAAGTATCCTAGACCTAAATTTGATTATGGAAACTTGCATTGCAGGAATCGAATGTTTCTCATTCTCGCTACATTGCTTAAAAAGGAATCTTGAACAAAAATCCCACACTTAATTTTTTTATTGTAAAATAGAGAATTAATATCGTTGTTAATTTGAAACAAATGTAGATTATCAAAATTTAAACATCAACTCAAATTTATCATTTTTAAATCTCTATAGTTCAATCTGATATATTGCGCTGAATATACAACACCTGTACAACACTATCTTATTATTAATATTAATAATAGACTTTATTGCATACAATAAGATTATTGATATTAATAATAGAAAGTCTTTGCATTCAAAAGGATACAACAGACAAATTAGAAATAGTACAAACACAGCAAAAGGCGGTCTAATTGCGACACAGCAATCGCTTCCAGGCAACCATAGAAAGATGAAAATAAGTAATGGAATTTAAAAGTGCAAAAATAGATTAAACAAAGAGCTTAATTGTTTTGTGAAAAAAAAAACGCGCGTACACCTTAATTAAAGTCAAAATCTGGAACAATATGAAGGAATTTAACGAAATCATCAACGAGACGAAAATCCATCTCCAATAATTTATATTCAGCTAAAGCTGTTTTGTTACTGTTGACTGGACTCTGACGCAGACAAGCCTTGTCTGTCTATTATGAAATAGAATTTATATACAGTAGTATCACAAACCTAAATATACATAACATACACAGACAGTCCATTTACCAAGCCGAGAGACACCAAAAAGCTGGCGGAATTGTTGTCACAAGATAACACATTGCCATTAATAAAAGAAGAAGTTTGTATATAGAGATTTGGGTCTTACTTAATCTCACAGGTTTGTGCAGCTCGTGATTTCAACTGCCTTGCTAAGTTTTGAGGTTCGATTCAAATTCTAAATTCAAAAATCTTTATTCAACATAGGCCTTTACAGACAGTTATTGACGTCAAAACAAAGCAAAACAATCTAATTTAATGAAATCATATTAACCTTGTATGTGCATACATCCTGAATATACTCAAGATGTCTGCAAATACAAGTAGAAATGAAAAAAAAAAGTTGACTCTACACCTGTTCGGAAATTGGGAGAGCCTTCTCGAGAAGAACAGGCAAGAAACTCGAAAGGTCAACATTATCTCCTCTTTTAAATCGCCATTTACAATTTTGATTTTGTTACAGGGTCGTCAATTGGAAGCAAAAGTTTGAGCTCAACTTCCATTACAAGAAGAGATGTGTTAATTCACATTATATAAGCTATTTCTGAGAGAAGTGCGTGAACTTATAAATTGCTCTCACTGAATGTTTCTTTGAAACAAAATGCAGTACATTGATAAATGTTAGAAATGAGAGTTCAAACCCAAGCTTTTTTGTCCGTCATGTAATCAGACACTTTATATTGCCCGTGGAGACAAAAAAATCTGCTCAATTTGCTTATTTATTAGTAGGTCTTCTTAATGGTGTTTTCCAGAAGCGCCACTAAGTTACTGACTCACTATCGCCGTAAGATTTTTAACCACATTGTTGTATTACGACCCTAGTACATAATATATATCCCATTTAGCTTACCGGTATTTCCTTATTCTTGAAAAGTGAAGTCTTTGATATTGATTTCCTTTACAACCCCCCAACCCCCACCCACCCCCTATTTACACTGTTAAGGAATGATTTCGGGAATAAAAACTATTCTTTATCCTTCCCCACATCTCAAACTATCTCCATACCAAATTTCATATTAATCAGTTCAGCTGTTATTTATTCCCCATACAAACATCCTTTTCTCCCCCTTAAGGGGTGATTTTTGCAATAAGAGCTATTCTATGTCCTTTCCTAGAACTCAAGTTATGTCTGTGCCAAATTTCATTTAAATCGGTTCAGTAGTTTAGACGTGATTGCGTAACACACAGACAGACAGAGTTACTTTCGCATTTATAATATTATGGAAGTAAGGATTAAAACCAGTTGCAGTTGATTCATGTCACACGGCGGGTCAGTATTAGTTAGTTCAACGTATAGCTAAAGAATAGACGCTCGGTTCAGTTCGGATCAATGATTTGTCTGGTTGCAGTTGATAACTCAATAAATGGTTTGTGAGAGCCCAATCCGCTCGCCATTGAATGGCTTTTGAAGTGTGGATGCGAGAGAAACTTTGTAAGGATTTGCTAGTAAAGTATCCTAGACCTAAATTTGATTATGGAAACTTGCATTGCAGGCGATGGAATCGAATGTTTCTCATTCTCGCTACATTTTTTAAAACGGAATCTTGAACAAAAATCCCACATTTAATTTTTTTATTGCGGTGAATATACAACACCTGTACAACACTATCTTATTATTAACATTAATAATAGACTTTATTGCATACAATAGGATACAACAGACAAATTAGAAATAGTACAAACACAGCAACACAGCAAAGCAAAGGAGGGTCAGTGGCGCTGTGGACTCGTCATTCGCCTTCCAATCCGGAGGTCCGGGGTTCGAGACCGCCATGTACCAATGTGTTTTTCGTTTTTCGAATTTCATATGTACATTTGTCTGACACTCCTACAGTGAAGGAAAACATCGTGAGGCAACCTGCATACATCTGCGAAGAAATTCAATGGTGTATGTGAAGTCGACCAATCCGCACTGGGCCAGCGTGGTTGACTAAGGCCTAATCACCCTAACATAGGGTAGGCTCGAGCCCCTCGGTGGGGACGTATATGAACTGTGATGATGATGACAAACACAGCAGAAGGCGATCTAATTGCGACACAGCAATCGCTTCCAGGCAACCATAGAAAGATGAAAATAATGAATGGAATTTAAAATTGCAAAAATAAATTAAACAAAGAGCTTCCTTGTTTTGTAAAAAAAAATAGCACGTACACCTTAATTAAAGTCAAACTCTGGAACAATATGATGGAATTTAACGAAATCATTGTCATGAATTTCACGTTTTCAGTGCGCTTCCATCTGTAATAATCACATTGGGCCCGAGTCATTAACAGGCATGACGTATCGAAAATGAATTCCATTATTATCAATTAAAACACGGCCAATAGAGCGATGTTCGCTGGTGTTCATTTGGCTGAAAGAGTTATTCAGTAACGCCCTGTAACCCCACCCCATATCTGAAACATGTTGGTCAAATCAACTTATATATTACTTGCATTGCTACCATATCACTTGCATTGCTACCAGTTTTAGGACTGAAAAATTGTTTAGTGTTGGCCGAAATATTAACCACCTCCGAGGTTTAGTGGATGCGATCATCTGATACAGACCTGGATCTATATTAGGCGGTGTATGAGCTTGAAATGAAAGATTGTACTGCTACACAAACACTGTTTATTGGGCACTTTACATCAGGCTACCGTATCTTATTAGGGGGGCTCCTATGGACCCTGCCACGGAGGCCTGCGTGTATAGTTAATCCCGTGTACGCCGCCGTAAGGCCCTCCGTCCGGGGATTGCCCTGATGTTCTTGGGAAATCCCCCTTGGCGATAGCCCGACCAGTCAGGTCGGGCTAGCCCGGGCGGTTGATAGTGGTAGTCGCAGTGTGGACTCTCTCACGCGCGCCCATAAGGGCAGGGAGAACACGGAGAGGTTTAGAGAGTAGGCCTGGCACTCTACCGGGAGAGCCCCACACACGCTCGTCGTCTAGCCAACGGCGGGTACGGTGCGGTCACGAATTCCCCTCGAATAAAAAGGGGCCTATGGGCCCTGCACTTCGACCCCTAAGGACCTTTATTGTTGTCCCTTTTTGATTAATAATTACTTGCTATCGCCATTGTTGAACCGATTAACTTCACTCATTAGTCTCACAGTTAATCCGAGTGGGATAGCCCTGAAGTTTTCGAGTTATTAATATCCAGTCAGGAAAAGACTCATTCTCCTGCACGCTAGAGAATCGCAATAGCACAATATGTGTCTCATACTTTTTGCAGTTTATCGCAATCATATCTCTGCGAAGTGATGGAAAACTCAAACAAAACCTTAGACCCTATTACATAATCAATTAGCAGCCGTTTAGACTTAAGAAGAGCATTTCTCTCCAGGCAGGCAGTGACTGAGCCATGCCCCTGGCATTGCAGATGTCCATGAGCAGTGGTTAACACTTGGTAATTCAAAACCAACCGTCTGGCCAGCGTGGTGTAGTAAGCCGATTTCTCCTCACCAAAGGAAAAAATTCGTGTCCAGCAAAGAGCTGTACGGGTTGAAATCACCATGATAGTTATATAACTATAACTGATGGTTATAATATGAAGGCTGTGATGTTTTCATCGTATTTATCATCATCATGCTAGTTATACCATCTCAACCTCAATATGCCTATAAAGGGCTCCCACAAGGTTCTTTCTTGGGTCAGCTTCCGACTCAAACTACATGCCCAGTCCGAGTCGGTAGATGAGAAATGTGCATCGGGAGCAAATGCCGTTCTCTTGGATCTGATAAGCTGTTCGGACCTCTTACAACCCTGTTTAATATTGATTATACTAGGGTCACAGAAGTTTGTAAGAGCTAGCTATAATGAAACGAGTTTGTTGCGTATATTATACTCGTATTATATGTGTACGGCTTGGTCGCGGGTATTGTAGAAGGCCTTTGATTCAATAGCCTCTTCTGTCCTCGTTTTCGGTGCGGCTCAAAGGTTTACTGTAGTGGCAATATATTTAGCTAGCTACATGATCGATACTATATTCAATTTGTTAAGTGATCCGTTCCAGATCTTGCTTTTATGTCAGTTTTCGTGTGAGCTTATAAATAGGGTTAAATTTAATATACTTGTAAAAGTTGGTGAACTAAGATGAATACGTATTTTTTATTGAGGCAAAGCATCGGTGGATAAGTAAAAAAGCAAATAGTTTATGGTTATGCTAATAAGTAACAGACATGAAAATATATGATATTAATAAGGATGTTGTCTAAAGAATGTGCTAATTGATTATGTGATAGGATGTATTTCACTTGCTCATTGAAAATCCTGGAAACAGACTAAAAAAATACATAAACATCATCATCATCATTTTAGCCAAGAGATACCCACTGTTGGACATAGACCTCCCCAGAAAATAAATAAAATACCATTTAATCATCTTATATATAAAAATGAATCTCCGTTTGTTACTCCAAAATGGCATGACCGATTCTAACGAAATTTTCTGTGTGTGTTTGAATAGGTCCAGGGAAGGTTTATACGTAGAATTGGACCTGGTAGGTGGCGCTGTAATTGGGCAGGGCAACGTCTGCCGGGCCCACTAGTTAAATTATAAAATTTATTTTATCCACCTCGTAAAACGCCTGCAGGCGTTGAAGAAGATAAATTCAGTTAAATCGGCAACAAAAACCTTCACCATTTTTTCGTCTTCTATAGCGAATTTTCTGGCAGTAAATATCAATAAAGTTGACTTAGTTAATTATGTAGGGTCTAAACGCGCACAATATTAGCATAGTAACTATATTGTGCGCGTTTAGACCCTACATAATTAACTAAGTCAATAATGCAACGCGAAAGTTTAAAATGTTAATCAATAAAGTTTCCATGTAATGGCGCGTTTGTAACAAGTTTACTTTGCTCTTATCTATTCGAATAAACTTTAAACACATAAAAATAGGTAAAAAACCGATGCCGAGTAATAAACTTGAGCTAAGTTTCACAATAACGATAGAAATTTCATTTTCAATTCATTCTCATTTTATCTTTTCATTCAAAAATTTCATCCTTATTTGCCCTTTTCAGAAGTTTAAAGCGTTTGTAAAAAGACTCTTAGGAGTAAAGGTTTATAAAGTCTTTATAAAGACAACGATTATTTGAAAGATGCCGACGCTTGGTTAATTTGGTGACATCACTCGTTACAATGTTAAGGAATTTTGTGTATTATTATTCGCGTAAGAAAATGTTATTGTTCATGGTAACAATATAATTTATTATTAATGTTAATACGTCTGTTAGATCTGATAGGTTTTCTGGGCTCATTTTTTATCAGCTAAAAGCTTTCTATCAAATCATATTCGAGTATAGACTATTTCGATTTTGATTTGAAATGTTCTGCTTTGGGTGAATAGCCAGCGATAGTGTGGGATAAGAAAATTCCACTTCACTATTTTTCGCCGAAAATCAATTTCAATTAGCGACATGCGTTGGGGGAGTGTGGCTCGGTGGAAATATGGGCTTCTACGATATTGAATGATGATTAACGCCCGTTAAACTTTTCACGCATTTTCTAAATGGCCCATAAAAAGCATGTAGAGTTTAGTTACTACAGCCAGCTCGTTGGCAGATGATCAATTTGAACGGAGGTTTGTTTCCGAGGTACAGAGTGTTTTGATGCAAGATTAAACGCAACAGATGGTTAAAAATTCAAAAAAAAATAATAAAATTCTGTTAAATCGTCTCACTACTGGTCTCTTTTTTTATAATTTTTTTATATTTTTTTAAAAAGGAGACCATTTTTTCTTATAATTGTAAATGCTCTCGGTATCATTAATAAAAATATGGAACGCTAATAAACCTTTTTAGTTCAAATATGTTTTGTCACCTTCTTTTCAGTTACTTGTATATAAGGCAAGGAAAATTTGCAACTAGTTCTGTGCTCTACACATTGACATTTTACAACCTATTGTCATACTATTTTCATAGTTTACGACCTATTTTCATACTTACTGAATATACATAAAAATCATAAAAATTGATCACGCCGTTTCACAGGAGATTGGTTACAAATACTGTGACACACGAATTTTATATATTAGGATAAGTGCAGTCATGCGTAGTGTTTCAATTAAGTTTAACATTAATCCGGTTTATGCGCTTGTACTTAGTCCTATGCGCTTATAATTGTATTTTCTACAATTACTGTCTTTCCGGCACATTAAAAAATTTGCCGAATGAAATCTCTGTTAGAGATAGGTCCTTTGTATTATCTAATTTAACTTTTTTTCTGTTACCTACATTTAAGCGCAAACTGTATTATTTTGTTACATTTATTACAATTTATTGACTGTTAACTTAGCGACTAACTTTAATAATAGTCACGAAGGCGATATCAACACATTCTCGAACTAAATTATGCGCTTTATTGCCCATTATTAAGGGCCATACTCCAAGAACTGGGTCACGTCACGTGAATTAGCTCTTTCTCCGAATATTGGGTTTTTATCGCTTGATAATGAGCTTTTTCGATTACATTTGACTTTCAACACACACGCAGACATTTAAATTCATCATCGTCATTTCAACATATATAAGTTTTACTAGCTTTAGCTCACGACTTCGTCCGGGTGGAATTAGTAATTTGGGTACATAGCTTATTTTTTGTTTGTGTTTTGTGTTTTTTCTGAAGCTTTCATATATTTGCGAACCGAGGAGCTGATGGTGGAAGAATCCATGACCCTTGGAGTTAGAAGTTAGTTTTTTTTTAAATAGGCACATATCGACTCTCAGTCATATTCTTTCAAGTAACTTCGTTGAGCTGGTAGAAGATTCATTAAAACAATTTAATTCATTAAACATTAGAAAAATATTAAATAAAAAATGAAAACCGACTTCAAAAACACAAAGTCTAAAAAATGTTAGAAATGTTATTTTGAAGTCGATACCAAATTTAAACTCACTCTCATCGATCTTTCGCGCCGACTTCAAATTTTAAAATGTGATGTTGGCACTGTCCTGAACGAGTGGTAGGTAAAAAATTTGTACAATTCAAAAGAGCTGTCTCCCAAGTTGTATTTGAATAAAAAGTACCTATTTTGATTTTGAATATCAGCATAAACAAATTTCCTTTGCGGCTGTCCCTCATAGGCTTATCTCGATAACGCTGGAAGAATCGCAAAGGCCGGCCCAAAAGCAATTAATTCTATACTCGGCCAAAACAACAATTCCCGTCAAATTGGATTTAGGGTACGATCTGAGAATTTATCTTTGGGGCCTTATTTGCGGGCTGTATGCATAATGAGCCATTCGTTTTGTTTCTCCGCTTGCCCTCGATTTAGCGAAGGGCGTCTGGCCCTGTAACCTATTGTAGTTCCGACGAATACACAGCTAGAGTTAAAAAATGTCACCCATATTCAGGCTGTTACGGAATAGGGGTATATTGATTAGATATGAGATAGACCTTATGTGTTAGCTTAAGTTCTGGATGCCTATACTTTCCGAGTTAATCGACTTTAAACCTTAAGCAAAAACTATCAAATGATGTCAATAGTCAGCCTCACTGATTTCTGAAAAGAATATGTTCAGTCTGTAATGACTATCGTTCAGCGCTATGCTGAACGGAGTCATGTGATAGGCGTCAGCGTCACCTCTTTCACTGATGTAGGACTGACGAAACTTAGGGTCAAGAAAAAAATATCAAGTCTGTGTGAAATAAAACTAGTTTCATTAGCCTCAACATTTATCCTACAATCTTTACTTCGGGTAGACACACCGTTAAATGTTATTTCGCAATTCCAAAACAGCTCGTTTATCTTTTGAATTACATTCCCGAAATGATTTCAGTCGTCGGAATTACTTTTAACTTTAATAGAAGAATTTATTTACAGTTTAACTTTAGTTTTAATTATACTTACTAATTATTTTCTAATCCTCAATTTCTTGCCTTTTCCTGCTCTATTAGCGAACGGGCGTAGATTAATATTTCTCTCAGCTCAAATTATGGTTGACATACAAGTTTTCAAAATTATATTCTCGTATAGTATTTTGTATGAGTTTTTGACGTCACTAAGAAGCCATTTATACTGTAGCTACCTTACAACCGTAAAGGTCTATAAATAAAGACTTACTTAAAGGTTTTGTAAACGATAATAAAAATTTGTTCAACGAGGGTACAAAGTTTTGCTGACATTTTACTTTAATGCACGAGACATATAAAAGTGTGCCAAGTTTAACAAAAGCTTACAGCAAGAAAGCGAAGGTATGAGAGTTTTCAGGCAACAAAAAAAACCTCTTTTCGTGCTGGAGTGGTGAAAACTTGTTGAATTACTTTTAATTGTTTAGGAGTAAATTATACGACTTTTCTGTCTGGAATTCAGCTAAATCGCTAGTTCGGTTATTTCATCCACTCCCTTGGGAGCTCATAACTTATATCCTTTCTAAGGGCTTAAGCTATTTCTATCCAAAATTTAATTAAAATTGTTGCTGCGGTTTAAACGTGAAAGCATAAGAGACAGACAGAGTTACTTTCGCGTTTATAATGTCAGTAGGGATTCTTCCCATGCGCAAAAACCGAAACAGTTCGTTCGAAATTCTCATACCTTTTATGATTTCAATGATACCAATTACCTAGGATAATAATTATTCTCGGCGTGTACTATTGAGAGCTATCATTGTTATGCAAATCTAACGTTGGAACATCGAAGCTGAATTGTACATTGTTTGCGACCATCGTCCTGAGCAGCAGTCATTAGTACTGTTTCCGCCCGCCCAACGCCCTTGTTATCTTCGCCGAGACCTACATTCTGGAACGTTCGCCGAGAGAACAGACAATGGCTACCTTGTACGCCGACTCGGCTCTGAAAAACGACCCTTTTTTGAATTGTCAGCAGCTATTTGTTGCGAGTTTAATGGTGTAAAGATAACGATTTAGAACGTGATACATCTTCAGTTTACCTTTGCTTTGAAATTTTGGGTTGTGATGAACATTGTCATTTATTTGACCGACATATACAAATTTATATTAAACTATTCCCCTAGTATATAGAGAATATTTACCTAATTTTTTGCATCAGCTTTTTGCGTCGAGTATGAATTTAGATTTAAATCCTAACTAATATATATTATAAACGCGAAAGTGTGTGAGTATGGATGTATGGATGTTTGATACTCTTTCACGCAAAAACTACTAAATGGATTTGGATGAAATTTTGTAAGTAGACGGATTACTACAGGGATTAACATATAGACTACTAATTTATCTCGAAAAAGTAAGTAGTTCCCGCAGGAAAGTAGATTTACATTTTTTTCTTTGAACTTTTAAGGCGAAACATACTCGTAGTTCGCGGGCACAGCTAGTATAACATAATAAATACTACACTACTTGGATATAACATAATACTACACTACTTGGAGTATTTTTAACGCAACGTAATGTTTTAATAAAAGAAATGATTATTGTGCGTTAACTGTAGTACATAATACTCTAGTATCATATTCAAGTATCTCTTAAAGTTTGGTCTGCGTAAGCCATTTAAATTTATTTTACGTCGGTTTCGTTGTAAAATATTGATTTTTTTCCCACTTAAATAAAAACCCTATTAACCCGGAATAAATTATCTGATTTTGTTTGAGATCTAGTGGTTGAGACCACCGGGTGTTGATCGGGAGGTCCGGGGTTCGATTTTTACTGGGGGCAGAAGTTTTTCTGCTCGGTTTGGTTGGTGGTGGCTTCTGAGCCCACTACCACCGTCTTACCTAAGTTTGTGCTATAATAACAATTTTTATAGTATTGTTGTGTTCCGACAATTAGAGGTAAGATAGCCAGTTCCTCGGTTGTTGAGGTCCAGGTGATGCTCGCTTTCATCTTCGGCTTTATCGTCACTTACCATCAGGCGAGATGAAGGCCAAGAGCTTCACTGTCGTGTGTAAAAAAAGAAAAGAAACACCTAGTTTAAATATTTTTATATGAATCTTGTAGTGTTCGTATATACTTTGTAACAACTTTGTCGCCACTATGAAAGCAAAAAAGGATTTGATTTCCATCAATGCCCAGATAACAACCTTCCTGCCCCACGTATTTTAGCACAACTAACGTTCCTGAAATTCCATGCCAACAGGAGAACGGCTGATCCAGTTCGCATCGGAGAACCTGGTGACCGAGATCCTGATCCACCCGCAGATGAACACGCTGATGCAATGCATGCGCAACCTGCTCAGCTCCTTCACGAGGCACAGGCACCTCGTGCACGCCGGATACACATTCGCCGGGAACGGTTCCTGGATCATGCAGGTATGTGGTATTTTTCTAGTATCTACTAGTAGTACTTTTTTATAGTTTTTTTTATGCAACAAAACTGGCAAATGCTGTTCACCTGATGATAAAAGGCTGCGGCACATAGTACATGTACTTCCTGTAATATTTGCGAATAAACAACCTTCACAAGAATCCAATGGTACTTTGCCAGCTTGTGACGTTAAATGATAAATCACAGAACAAGTAATACAATAATAATTTTTATCTTTAAAGGAATTGCAGAATAAATTTATGAATTTGATTTTCATTGATACCAAGGCTTTCCAATAATGAAAGAATTTTATACCTCGCAACTGAAGTTATGACTCTATCTACCGCTAACATACCGCTAATGAATATACAACATTACAAAGCCACAGTAATTAAGTCTACAGCTATTAATAATAATCCATTAAATAGTTTAAATAAGATAACAGCTTTCTCAAGCTACCTGAGCAATTGTAGAATTGTTATTTGAATATAGTCAAAAATAGGTAGTTAAGGGGAGTTCCAAGTATAATTTGCTCTCCCAACTTGGCTAATCTAAAGTGAGTTCATAGGTACTGGAATGTCTCTAAAAAGGGACATTTGCATCATCAGCTGTTTAAAATGTTAAGGCAAGGCATGTATATGCGTTTTCCAATAAGCAATTCAAAAATAAGGTCCATATAGTAGCAATGACATACGTAATTCTCAAATGAGCTGTATATGCAATCGAATAGCATCGTGATACGATAACCTCGTGAGATTATTCGATTACCTGACAAATTCTTAAATCCTTATCATCCCAGGTACCGATTTTCTTTATCACATTTTTTCTCAATGACGTGGTTTCCTTTTCAATTCTCTCAGCCGATTATACCGCAAACGGAATCGAAACACAATGGCGATGTATCATTTCATATTTGCCGAAATCCTTAAGCGATTATTCGACAAACACCGAATCAAATACTTTTTTCATATTGAGGATTTAGATTGATTTTGTGAAAATATATCGCTTCATCGTCAGATTTAATGTATATTGCTTTTTTGTATTTGTAATGTTATATTTTAATAATGTATTTGCCCAAATTGGAATAGGAAATTGCTCTTGATACAACGACTTTTTATACAAATTATTGTCGTTAGAAATATTCATTATAAATTGAATTGTTAATGATAATTGACTTGATAATTTTAATATTTTTACCGTTGAAGAGCGAAAACTTATCACAATAAACGAACTGAACCCGAATAAATGTAGGGCTTGGCTCTTTTGCGTTGCTACAAACACTGCTACATGTACCAACCTATGTAGCAACAAAGATTGTGAAGTCAACTAAATTCGTAGTCGCGGCACCGGTTGTAGCAGAATATCGTAGTCGCGTCAAACAGCTTCAAACAGGCGTAGCGTTTGATCGAAGAGCTTGGTGACGTTAGAACAACTGAACTTGCATTATAATTACATAAGTAAAGCATCACACGAGAAGACTATAGCCGAGATGGGTGACCAAAAATGTTAATTACCTGAAGCCGATATTTCGTCTGTCTTGCATCGATTTTGTGTCTGCGCACTGTATGTGTCTCCAGACATCAGGGGCGTCACGTATACGAACAAACATCGGGAGCATGCCGTGATCTAATTCAAATAACTCGTGGTAAGGTGCGAAATACAAACTCAATTATTTCCATCAAGATACAAATAAGCGCTTTGTTTCGGTTGGACCGCCACGCTAGTGCGTAAAATTGGAACCCGATGCTCATTTAGCGTTTAATTAAAATACGCGATGTGATCAGGATCCGGCCGCGGGCTCTGCTCCCGGATTAATGTGTGGCTATTTCGTTGGGTGGCTGTGATAATTTATTCGCATTCTGTTTAGATTGCGGTAGTGTTTTGTGTTTGTAACGTCTCACCTTCTACGTGAGGACAGCTGAGATTTATTTATGGTTGTTTTTATGTGACAACAAATGTTGAGCCAAAACGAGTATGACTGATAAAATTATCACATTGAGAGTCAGTACTACAGTCGTCTGCAGCGGCACCTCGTCGCCCTGCCGCCAAGCACTGTGACCTAGCATTTTATGTCACAATTAGCAACACGCATGCTAGCAGGAGTTGTAGATTTGCAAATGTTGCAGGAATCACATGTACACATCCGTAGGGTATCTTTTCGCAGCTCAACTTTACAATTAAATGAAGGTACTTTCAAACAAATCTATGCGGATAAGTTCGACTAGCTGGAATTGGTTTCACTATTTTTCGATACTCTTGGTCATTATTCTTTGTTGATGTTTAAGATTGGGTACGAAGAAAAGGAAAATAATTGAACATAGATAACCGAAAAATAGAATTGTTTCTCAGTATATCGACTGTAGAGGAATTTCCATGATAAGTAAGAATGTTGATTTTTATAGGTCGAAATGAAACACCATTATAAAAAATCATAACTGAGTCCTATTCCTATGTTGACGATCGATCTGTCAGAGTTAGTTATAAGTTGACAATCGATATTATGCTTAGAAATAACTGATTAAGATAGTTTCATATTTTCTGAACATACCTACAGGTGTTCAGAAAAAAAAAAAATAATATGGATTACAAAATTGTTCCAAGTTAAACGACATGAATTAAATTTAATTACTACCATTATACAACGTGTAACAAATAAAATAACGCAACATCTCAGACACTCCAACTTACTTTTATTAAAAAATAATATTCTAAATTAATAGTTTAAGTTCTCGTGGATTATTGACGAAAATATGTCTATTTTTACAAGCTTTTATTTAACTTGCAATGTAAGTATGTTCGGGTGAAATCTTGCAACTCAATTTTGAAGCAGATATCTTTAACCGATTGAGCTGAAATTTTGTAAATACATTCAGTTTGGATGACAATGCATAGTTGACTGTGTGACGTCATTCTAAATCCAAGATGGCGGCATACCCAAGATGGTGGACCAATTATTTTTAATGTACCCCTACAATATGGGTATCAAATGAAAGGTCTTGCTAAGAGTAACTCGAAAAGTAATGTAACGTCACTAATAATCCAATATAGCGGACTTCTAAAGCTTTAAAATCAATTTTGAAGTAGATATCTTTAACCGATTGAGCTGATATTTTGTATACACATACAGTTTGGATGAAAATGCATGGTTAACTATGTGACGTCATTCTAAATCCAAGATGGCGGCATACCCAAGATGGCGGACCAATTATTTTTAAATGCACTCCTACAATGGGTATTAAATAAAAGGTCCTGCTAAGAATAACTTGAAATAGGCTCAAAGCTCTTCGCTGCTGGTCAAGCATACGTGGCCTTAAGTAGGGTAAAATCATTAGAATGTCTTCTTATTGAAGAGCTAGACTGTTCCAAGTTAACCGGCAAACGACCTTGCAACAATGATGCGTTGAATGAGATGAACAGACGGAGGGAACTAAAAAGTAAAAAATAAATTAAATGTAAAAAACCTTTTTACAAACAAGCTTTTATTTAAATACGCTAAAAAGAAAAAATAAACTTTTACACTAAACTTACTACATACAAGTAAATCTCGCGACAAGCTTTTATGTTATATAAACTCTGTCAAATGTGAAATGACGTTATAAGTAAAAGTTTTAGTGAAAAGTGTATTTTTTCTTTTTAGCGCATTTAAATAAAAGCTTGTTTTTAAAAAGGTTTTTTACATTTAATTTTTCTGTTTTTTTGTGCATATCTTGCAAATTTGAAACCCTATGGTCGCGCGCCTGCGAATACGATGTTGCCGCGCCGCCCAGAGAGTAAAGACGACAGAGTAAATGAAAAAAGCGGCGTAGTTAAAAATTTAATTTCTGATAAAATCTGACGCATTATCTTTCATTAGTGGAATCGATTCTAGTTGCGATTCTTCTTCAGGTTTTGCGCATTTTAAATAACACGTTATATACAAATATTTATGAGTTTTTATTTAAAGTTTTAGAATCCACAGTAATTAATACTGGGGATTCGAAATTTTTCGGGATGCGTCAGTAGCGCTGTGAACTTGGCACTTGCCTTCCAATCGGGAGGTCCGGGGTTCGAGATGTACCATGTGTTTTTCGTTTTTCTAACATCATATGTACATTTGTCTGACGCTTCTTCGGTGAAGGAAAACATCGTGAGGCAATCTGCATACATCTACGAAGAAATTCAATGATGTATGTGAAGTCAACCAATCCGCACTGGGCCAGCGTGGTTGACTAAGGCCTAATCACACTAATATAGGGTAGGTTCGAGCCCCTCGGCGGGGACGCTTATGAGCTGTGATGATAATACAAATTGTCTATCTACAATTTTATAATAAACATTGTAGAGCATGAGTTAAGTTAAAAAAATCGATTGTAATCTCTATATATAATAAAATCGTAGGGGTACAAAAATCTGTAATTGCGAAATATTAAAAAAAAAATACACAGGTCGCCTTAAAATCATTAGCAGAACACGATAGAATAGTTTTTTAAAAAATTGTTTGTTTCTTTGTTTGTTGGTTTGTTTGTTTGTTTGTTTGTTTGTTTGTTTGTCTGTTTGTCCGGAAAGATCTCCGAAACTACTGGACAGAATTTGATGTGGCTTACACCACAATGCTTAGAATTTTCCGGAAGAACATTTAGGCATAATTTCGTTTGTTTAAATTCACATTTTATTTTCAGTGAAAAAATACCATATAAAATTTTCGAATTGGCTTTAGGTAGAAAAACAACATGGCGCACGTGAAATTATTTTGACAAGTCTGTCACATAGTACAGAGAGAAGGTATTTTCTTCCACAAAGGAAAGGCAATGGAACTACGCCATACAGCCTGATCTTAAGTAATTGGATTTCGAAAATTGAAAGGCAGGAATGAAGTGTTTCACATAGTACAAATAAAATTTAATATTTTCTGTTAATGGCTGTGCCCAACTGGATTTCGCCAACCAAATTGTCTTTTTCTTATGTCGTACCATGGTGGTAAGACAAAAAGATCAAGCCATACAACCAATGTATAAAGCATTTTTTATGATAATACTTATCGAGTTACCATAAAATTTGTAGATTGGTTTAATTCTTGACTAATTTTCACAAAATCGGTACAATTTTTGAAATATTTGAAATGTTGAAAAATGAAGATACTCTTTTCAAGGTATTTTGAAAGGTGTTATATGTTTTTACATTAGGACTAAGGAATCAAACTCTTTCATCCTTTTAAAACTATTAAAAGTAATAGATTAATATTGATAATTTAAAAAAATATCTCACTGCAATTTTCTGGGTTACGCGTAGAGGGACGGGACGGGACTCTTGATCCTAATATCTAAAATGACGGATCACATTTTTTTGGATCCACCCAAGGAACATGGATATCGAACGAAGAACCTAAAGTGTAGAACACATTGAACCTAGCCACGTTGACTTAATTTGACATGACTGCCGATAAAGTTCGTTTCCAAACCCAGTGATATGCATATCAAATGAAAGGCCTTGATGAGTAGAGCACTATGAACATAAGAAAATCGCCCTAAATTCAACATGGCCGCCGCTCAAATAAAACGGATAAAAGTTCGTTTCCAAACCCAGCAATATGGGTATCAAATGAAAGGCATCGATGAGTAGAGCACTATGAACCTAGCAACATTGACATAAATTCAACATGGCCGCCGCTCAAAAAAGGTGGATAAAAGTTAGTTTCCAAACCTAGCAATATGGGTATCAAATGAAAGGCATTGATGAGTAGAGCACTATGAACCTAGCAACATTGACATAAATTCAACATGGCCGCCGCTCAAAAAAGGTGGAATAAAGTTAGTTTCCAAACCTAGCAATATGGGTATCAAATGAAAGGACTTGAAGAGTAGAGCACTATGAACCTAGCAACATTGACATAAATTTAACATGGCCGCCGCTCAAAAAAGGTGGATAAAAGTTAGTTTCCAAGCCTAGCAATATGGGTATCAAATGAAAGGCTTTGAAGAGTAGAGCATTAGGTACCTAGGAAAATCGACCTAAATTCAACATGGCCGCCGCTCAAAAAAAAGGATAAAAGTTCGTTTTCAAACCCAGCAATATGGGTATCAAATGAAAGGCCCTGATGAGTAGAGCACTATGAACCTAGCAACATTGACATAAATTCAACATAGCCGCCGCTCTAAAAAGAAGAATAATAGTTCGTTTCCAAGCCTAGCAATATGGGTATCAACTGAAAGGCCTAAAAGACTAGAGCATTATGAACTAAGGAAAATTGCCCTAAATTAAACATGGCCGCCGCTCAAAAAATGGATAAAAGTTCGTTTTCAAACCCAGCAATATGGGTATGAAATAAAAGGCTTTGATAAGTAGAGCACTATGAAACTAGCAACATTGACATACATTCAACATGGCCGCCGCTCAAAAAAGATAGATAAAAGTTCGTTTCCAAACCTAGCAATATGGGTATCAAATGAAAGGCCTTGAAGAGTAGAGCATTAGGAACCTAGCAAAATCGACCTAAGTTCAACATGGCTGCCGCTCAAAAAAAAGGATAAAAGTTCGTTTCCAAACCTAGCAATATGGGTATCAAATGAAAAGCCTAAAAGAGTAGAGTTGAATTTATAGCAACTTAGGAAAATTGCTATAAATTCAACATGGCCGCCGCTCAAAAAATGGATAATAGTTCGTTTCCAAACCCAGCAATATGGGTCTCAAATGAAAGGCCTTGATGAGTAGAGCACTATGAACCTAGCAACCCATAAATAAATTCAACATGGCCGCCACTCAATGAAGGTGGATAAAAGTTCGTTTTCTAATCTAGCAATACAGGTATCAAATGAAAGGTCTTCAGGAGTAGAGCACTATGGACCTAGCAATATTGACGTAAATTCGACATGGCCACCGCTCAAAAAAGGTGGATAAAAGTTCGTTTCCAAACCTAGCAATATAGGTATCAAATGAAAGGCCTTGAAGAGTAGAGCACTATGAACCTAGGAAAATAGCACAAAATTCAATATGGCTGCTGCTAAAAAAAACTGATAAAAGTTCGTTTCTAAGCCCAGCAATATGGATATTAAATGAAAGGCTTTGATCAGTAGAGCACTATGAACGTAGCAACATTGACGTAAATTCAACATGGCCGCCGCTCAAAAAAGACGGATAACAGTTGCTTTTCAAACCCAGCAATAGGGGTATTAAATGAAAGTAGGCGCTGAAGGGTACCTAGAGCAGCCATGCTCTAAGTGTGTTCCGCGGAACCCTAGGGCTCCACAATACCCCTATAAGGGTTCCGCAATAATTTAGAAAAATCAAAACACCCTCTCTGGTCGAACTTTTATTATGCTTATTAATAAAGAATACACTTTTAAAAACTATTGTTTTATTTTAGGGTTCCGTCAAGTATTTCGCTTTCCAAAAGGGTTCCATCACCAAAAAAGTTTGAGAACCGCTTCGGGGCCTATTGGATGTTCGATGTTAGATGTTACCTGTGTTTAGTGTCCTTCGAGACCGTGATAATTCAACGATCGTGAACTAACTAACTAACTAAAGTGATGTTAGTCATCACGGCGAGTTTGCTAACCGAACTATGCCAGCAACACTATATCGCACAGTACACGTTACAAAAACGGAAGTCTCAATACATTTTAAGGCTAACCGCATAAATACCTTATTTCGCATTCGTTTTCTGAATGCGGGCATCCGAATGTATCAAATCTATACAAAATACTCACTGACTGCCGCACACGTTCGTTTTTATTACGAACGGAACACGTTCTGTACGTACGTTTAGGTAGAATGGTAGAAATCCCCAATGAGAAGAAACGAACGTCTGCGCTACGTTCACGAAACTCCGTGTCTGTATTCCGTGATCGGATATCGAATACGGAAAACGTATTTGTACAGTAACCCCCCCATTCATGCTATACATTAACTCTACGAAAACCGCCAGTATTACGAGCGACATAAGAACGGTTCAAAGGTCAAACAGTATAGCTTGACAAGGAGCTTACTGTACGACCAGTCAAAATTGGCCAAGTTGTCATATCCAAAAAATATATTTTGTTGGTGTTACCAACACCCATTATTAAATCTAAACTTTATTCGTATACAGTTCTAATTTATTAACAATTGTTTATTTTAATTCGAAACATGAATACGATAAAGATTATTCTTACAACTGTGTAGTTCTTTCTACTGAAGAAGAATTTATTAATATCAATAATGTCTCTAAAACAATAATTATACTTAGTGTTTATAGTAATATGTAATGTATTTAATTCTGTAGACTGTTAGAAAAAGAGTATTACGAACCTAGGAAAATTGTCCTAATTTCGAAATGGCCGATGCTCAAGAAAGGCAGAATAAAGTTGAATCATTATGGAATAAAATGGAGGAAAAAACTAAACACTCTGTTAAGTATTTTGATGGCGAAACGTAGTTCGCGGGCACAGCTAGTCAAAAATAAAATTACTTATACTTTTCCGACACAAACTTCACTGATTTTAAAGTAATACACTCGAGTGCAATGAATCAGGTTCACATATCAAGATACTTAAAAAAATCAGAAACTAAAAATGCTATCTTAGTGAAATAAATTGTTTTATAAAAAAAATTACCCATTTTTAGGGTTCCGTACCCAAAGGGTAAAAACGGAATCCCTATTCATAAGACTTGACTGTCTGTGCGTCCGTCTGTCTGTCACCAGGCTGTATCTCATGAACCGTGATAGTTAGACAGAAATTTTCACAGATGATGTGTTTCTGTTGCCGCTATAACAGCAAATACTAAAAACAGAATATAGAATAAAATAAATATTTAAGGGGGGCTCTTATACAACAAACGTGAATTTTTTGCCGTTTTTTGCTCGATATTAATAACAGCAAAAGGAAGACGCTTGAAATATTCACAGAATATTTAGATTTATATTTTTTTTAAAAATAAATACTTACTTAATTCAAATCAAAATCTAATGTTGTATAGATAGATAATGGTACGGAACCCTTCGTACGCGAGTCCTACTAGCACTTGGCGAGTTTTTTAATTTTTTATTCAATGTTATTACATTGATTTACTAAGTCTTTTGCTTTCTATTAAAGTGTACTTTAGAAACGAGCTAAATTGTCAAACGGCAACACTTAGAACGGCCGTACATCGCTGCAATGTTATATTCCTGCGAATAATTAAAAGCTCGGAATTGTCAAGAGGTCACGTTGCATTTCAGTGAGACGTGGAGCCAAGCCAGCCGCTCTATGATGCAAAGGTTACACAGTTTCAATCTCGTTAACGCGGCAATTTCCGCTGTGCTGCCGGCGTGTGTCGGAATGTCACTGGCTTCAGCGGAGCGGCGCTCTGGGAATTAGTTTAATGAAATCCACCATAGGTACTGGATTTTAATCTTCTATGATGTTGAGCTTGAACCACAGAATAAATAATAGTACTAAAGTACAGAAGGATCACTCTCAAAGAAAAGCCAAGTTTAGATGTGAAAATTTACCTACTCTTACGACCTTCATCTGACTGCACGGGAAATTGAAATTTATTGCATAACACGAGTGTTCCAATTCCGTTATCGTTACAGAAATTACCGAGAAAAATCTAAATTATTACGTGCGACGCGGCCAGCGTGCGAGCCAAGCGGCAACCTTTGCCATACACCGGCTCGGTCGGTGCGCCGGCCAAACGTACCTGAACTGCGGAGTGAAACTCTGCTTGAACTGAAAAAAATTATTTATGTGAAAAATAGATAAATCAATATAAGAATATCAACTTGGCCGTGTTGGTGGCACTGTGAATCGGCACTGACCTCGTTATCTGGAGGTCCGGCGTTCGAGCCTGCCATGCACCAATGTGTTTTCGTTTTTCGCATTTAATAGTATGTACATTTGTCCGACACTCCTACGGTGAAGGAAAACATCGTGAGGTAACCTACACACATCTGCGTAGAAGTCCAAATGTGTGAATATGTGAAATCGACTAATCCTCATTCATCATCATCATCATCACAGCTCATAAACTTCCCCACCGAGGGGCACGAGCCTACCCTAACTAGTTAGGGTGATAAGTCCTTAGTCAAAACACGCTGGCCCAGTGCGGATTGGTTGACTTCACATATACCTTTAAATTACTTCGCAGGTGTATGCAGGTTTCCTCACGATGTTTTCCTTCACCGTAGGAGCATCAGATAAATGTACATATGATATTCGTGAAACAAAAAACACATTGGTACATGGCAGGATCGATCGCGGGCCTCCCAATTCTACTCGGAGCACAGTCCAGTGCCGAGGCCACAGCGCCACCGACGCTCCTTTTATCCTCATTTTACCAGCGTAATTGACTATAATGCCTAAAGTTAGGGTAGGCTCGAGCCCCTCAGTGGAGATGTTTATAAGCTGTGATAATGATGATATCACCTCGGTCAGTATTAGAACTGTGTTTTTAACATACCTTTTTGGAGTCATGACCAAAGCCACGGAGGACTTATCCAACCCGAAAAAAATCTTTGAATGTATTGATCT
Source organism: Schoenobius gigantellus (assembly GCA_963935595.1). Classification (NCBI taxonomy): domain Eukaryota; kingdom Metazoa; phylum Arthropoda; class Insecta; order Lepidoptera; family Crambidae; genus Schoenobius; species Schoenobius gigantellus. The sequence goes on from OZ012554.1 coordinate 32,913,491, forward strand.
ATCATTACTTTGTTAAACTGAAATAGATTTTACTCATTGTTAATAGCTACAAGTATGTATCAACATCCCAATTTGGAAATATTCACAGACTACCTTTCCGCTCGTGACTTTGCCTGCGTTAATTTTGTTTTCCGGTGGGAATTTAATATTTTCCCGTAGGAAAAATTAATTTGTAGCCTATGTCTCACTAGGATAATGTAGCATTCTAATGGTGAAAGAATTTTTCAAATCGGCTTAGTAGTTTCGGAGCCTATTACAAACATACAAAACTACAAATCTTTCTTCTTTATAATATTAGAGACTTTGCATTTTATTTCAAAATCCTAAATAAATTGATAAATCGATAAATCAACACAAGAAAATGTTATCCCGGTCAGGATTCGAACCTACGAACCTACCTGACCAATTATAACTGAACTAAAGAAACTTAACTTAACAGCTTGTATCACAAGAAGCCGCTCTCGTTGCTTATCACGGATACGTCTCATCAATATTGAGATATGGTCTTATAGTGTGGGGCAATTCAGTAGATATGCTTAGGGCCTTTAAAGCACAAAAAAGAAGCATGAGATCAATCTGCGGTGCTGATTATTTGGACAGTTGTAAACCACTATTTAAGAAATTTAATATACTTCCATTACCCTGCCTTTACATATTGGAGATTTCTATTTTCGTGAAAAAAAATTTTCACCTCTTTCCAAAAAATAAGGATTATCCATACAGAGGTAGAAGGGTTGACGATCTATACGTTCCTCAACAAAAATTGGTACTATACTCAAGAAACACGTACTGTATGGCTATTAGAATATATAATAAAATACCAGACAAAATAAAAACATTGACATATAATAAATTTAAATCAACACTGCATAACCTTTTAATTAGTAAAATGTATTATACTATTAATGAATATCTCAATGACAAATTATGACAATTCTATTAAAATTATTGACTATCATCTTGACATTACTATTATTTTATTTCTACTACAATACAATTCTCTCTAATAAATAATGATATAAATCTATGACCCTGTAAAAGCCATTTATATGTAAGCTTCTATCAAAATAATAAGATATCCATGCTCATGAAAAACAAAATATCTGCATATATTAAATGTATAATTTAACCAATAATTTTAACATTTGCACATCGAACATTCGATAGAATATGTCGGGAAATATAACTGTAACAACCTACTAACCATATTCTGGCAAATAAATGTATTATTATTATTATTATTATTAAGAAACGCTTCAGGTTTCTAAAACTTGCTTACACCGCACGTCTTCGATCTTGTAAATCATCCTCATCACATAGTTAAACATAATGACATTTTGAGTCAAGGACATTATAAAGAAAGCTGGTCGTTATGCGAAAATCACATTTGGAGAAGGGAAATTTTGAACGGGTCATTTTGTGAAACTGTCATTTTAAGATAGGGCACTTCGAAAGGAAGACATATTTTGCTTCATTTTCCACTTCGCTGGCCTAGAGCAGGTAGGTGGGGATAACCAGACCCCTTAGATCATTTAACCTAATGCTCTAAGCCAGACCCACGTCCATTAATAACCTAACAAAGACATTGAATTATATTACCTTAATACTTTATTAAATATTTCCGTTCACTAAAAGTATCGCTCCAAAATTTATACACGTGGATATCACTCAAGAAACTGTCGAAAATAATCGGATCAGAGGCAAAATTCGCATCCCTTTCTATTTCTGTGGATTGCTGAATATTTTATCTGTAAGCCTTTTGCGTTTGTTTCAAGGTACCTTTACAATTTACGTATTAAAGCGATGTTATTAGAGTCATTTGGAAAGCTTGCCACCTGGTTACGCTTAAATCAAAAGTCTCAGTTGCAGTCGAGTGTTCTAATCTAATATACTTATATCTCGGTTCAGAGTGTTTTTTATCGAACTTCTCCACAACGGCTTGATCGATTTTCATGATGTTTTTTCTGTATGTTTGGTGGGTCTGAGAATAGCTCGTAAGCTTTTTTATACCCCTATATGATAAGGGTGGTCTCTCTTCAGAAATTTTCGAGTGTTGAGCACAGCTAGTAAATCAATATAATTTTTCAAAACATAATTTATGTGACTATCTTAACGTAACATACGTCCCTTACTGGAATATGCCTTACAAATTTACTTACTTCAAAAAAGACATTGAAAATACAAAGACGATCTATAAAGATGGTCTCATCACTCAAAAATAAGTCATACGAGGAATGCCTTTTGGAACTGAACTTAACGACATTAGAAGAGGGAACACAAAGAAATTCTAATCTACGAGAATAGTGAATATGTAGAACGATCTTCCCCAAACTGTGTTAAGTGCTTCTACAGTAAACTGTGTCAAAATAGACTGGACAAACATTTAAACAGTTTAAAAACACAAGTGCAATGATATCAGCTCGTAGAGCTGCTCAAACGAAATTGAAGCTGCTAGTGTATAATTATAATAATAAAGCATTTATTATAGTAATCATAAAACAACACATCGATGGGACTTCCCAGTAAGTAATCCGAAGACACTTGTGTTGGGAATGGCCCGCTACTTCCCTTGTGGATAACATTAGATTACAACTTAATTACAACAATATCTCGACAGAAATTAAGATGTAGGTAAATTACAAAAATATATTACATGTAATAACTATCACTTAATATGGACTATTAGAAATAAAACACGGGTGCTTTCTAAGACGTTTGTATTGCGACTAGCTAGCGATACATAATAAAACTAGTTACAGCAAGCAGTTAGATATGTATGCCTTATAGTTTGCGTATGATTTTAGCAATCGAACATCCCGCCCACCAAAGGATTTATTTGAATCCTTTAATCAACAATACAATAATCAACTTAACAATCATATTAAATTGACAATAAATTATAAGTAAAAAAGAATAAATTTCTAGGCAATTTACTGAGTTTCAATAGGTAAATAACAAAGTTTTGATATGGAACGTTTAACTATTCCACCACTGCACTTGACACTTTACACTCTGGTAAGATTATCATCTCCAGGGTGTTTAGAAACTATACGCCCAAGAACCCATTTAGAAGGAGGTAATTGCTCTTCTTTTAGGAGTACGATATCTCCTATTTCAAATTCCTTTTGTTTTGTTATCCATTTGGGACGTGATTGAAGGCGAGTTAAATATTCGTTTTGCCAACGATGCCAAAAATTATCTACCAGACGTTGAGTTAGCTGCCATCGGGATAGAATATTAATATTAACACCCTTTTGGTTTGGATTTGGTACGAAATCGAAATGACCCGGAGTTAATATTTCAAATTCTGTATCAGAAATATCTATTGGAATCAGTGGCCGCGAATTCAAGCAGGCTTCAATTTGATACAAAGTTGTCGTTAATTCTTCATATGTTAGATTGGTATTCATTATTCTTCGTAAGTGGAATTTAATTGACTTCACGCCGGCTTCCCATAAGCCACCGAAGTTAGGACTATATGGAGGTATGAAATTTCATTGCGTGCCATCGGCTGCAAGGATGTCCACCAAATGGCCAGGTAAGTCCAACTTTGCTTCTTTCCAGGCTGCTTGCAATTCTTTGTTTGCACCAATAAAATTACGACCTTGATCGCTCCATATGTTATTGCATCGTCCTCGTCTTGATACGAAGCGCTTAAATGCCCCAATAAAAGCTTCTGATGTTAAGTCCCCCACTAGCTCCAAATGAATGGCTTTTGTTGCCATACAAATAAATATAGCGATATAAGCTTTATTAGTTTTCGCTCTTCTACCCTTTTTATTGAGAATCTGCAAGGGACCTGCGAAATCTACTCCGCTACTAATGAATGGACGACTTGGTGTGATACGAGACTTCGGTAAATTACCCATTAGTTGTGTTCTTGTTATTGCTTTCTGTTTAGCACATATCAAACATTTATAGATGTGTATTTTAATTATATTTTTAACTCCAATATTTTGATTTTATATAACTCATCATTAATTGAACTCCTCCATGCAATGTTTTTTGGTGGGCTTCAGCAACAATCAGTTGTGTTAAATGCGTTTTATTGCCAAGAATAATTGGATATTTTTGGTCTTGATTCAAATTCGAATGTCTTAGTCTTCCGCCCACCCTGAGAATATTGCTTTCATCGATAAAGGGATTTAAGTGTTTTAAAATACTTTGTTTTGATACATTTTTGTTCTTAGAAATTCTATCGATTTCATTTTGAAAGTCTTCCTTTTGAGCTATTTTTATACATCTATTCAATGCATCATCCAATTCAAGTGTTGTTATTACCTTATCAATATTATCCGATTCTTTTTTAAATTTTATAAATCTTAAACAATAGATAATAGTTTTTAAAAGTTCTGATAGTGTATCAAATTCTGTAAATTTAATGTCATTTTCAGTTTCATAAATTTTTGTGTTAACTTCAATTTTTTTTAGTTCTATATCTGTAAATATATTTGTTAATTTTGGGAATTTTATATTTTTATTTTTTAGCCAATTTGGTCCATGCCACCATAATGTGTTGTCTATGAGGTTTTCTATATATGTGCCTCTTGATCCCAAATCTGCTGGGTTTTCATTTGTTTTTACATGACTCCACTGAGAAAATTGAATGTTATCCAAGATTTCTACAACACGATTGCTGACAAAAGTTTTCCATTTTCTTGGATCTCCTGCGAGCCATGCCAGAACTATAGTGGAATCAGTCCAGGCATGTACTTGATTTTCAGGTATTTTCATTGCTTTTTTTGTTTTTGTCAACAGTTTGGCCAAGAGCAGTGCACCTGATAATTCAAGACGTGGCAAAGATACGGTTTTTACAGGCGCCACTCTTGTTTGTGAAGCAACGATAACTGTTCTTATATCTCCATTTGAATATTCTACTCTACAGTATACAACTGCACAATATCCTTTATTTGATGCATCACAGTATCCATGTAATTGTATGTTTTCTTTATCTTTGTTTGTGTTTAGCCATCTCTTATTTTGTATTTTGTGTAAACTTTCTAAGCTATCTCTTGTCTTAAACCATTCTTCCTCTAACTCTTCTCCAATTGGCTCATCCCAATCTAATTTTTGTATCCAAATTTTTTGAATTAGTATTTTTGCCATGATGATAACTGGTGATACCCATCCTAGAGGATCATATATGCGTTGAATATCAGCCAATATGTTTCTTTTTGTTGAGTACTGTGGCTTAGGTGGTAGTTTTATTTGATAACTAAATGAATCTGTGATCATGTTCCATGTAAGCCCTAAAGCCTTTATTATACTTTCATCTGTAATACCTTTCTCAACGCTTGTACTTCTCAGACATTGGGGAATTGTCTCCAAAAATTCTTTGCTGTTAGATACCCATTTTTGTAGTGTAAATCCACCCTTTTCTATTAAACTCTGTAGTTGCTGACTTGCTTCTATGGTTTCTATCAAAGTGTATTGTCCACTCATACAGTCATCGACGTAAAAATCTTCAGCTAGTATCTTTGATCCTATAGGAAATTTTTCGCTTTCATCTGTTGACAGTTGTTTAAGGGTTTTGATGGCGAGATATGGTGCTGATGCAGTGCCGAATGTCACTCTTAGCATACGATAATCTTCAACTTCAGAGGTAGGGTTGTTTCTCCACAAAACCCGTTGATAATCAGCGTCTTCTTTATTTACAAGTATCATGCGATACATTTTTTGAATATCTGCCATAAAACATATAGGATACATTCTCCATCTCATAATCAAATCTCTTAAGTCTTCTTGCAATTGTGGCCCAACTAACAATAAGTCGTTAAGCGAGTTCATGTTGGAACTTTTACAAGAGGCGTCAAAGACTACCCTAACTTTGGTTGTCTCACTGTCCCGAACAATTGCGTGGTGTGGTAAATAAATACTTAACTTGTTTATTTCTTCCAAAGGTACCTTCTCCATATGATTAAGCTGTACATATTCATTCATAACTCTATGATATTCTTCTTTTAAAACTTGGTTCTTTTCTAATCTTCTCTCTAACTGACATAATCTTCTTAAAGCAATATCTCTTGTTTGACCGATTTCTTGTGGTGATTTTTTAAATGGTAATTTGACAATATATCTGCCTTCAGAGGTACGTGTATGGGTTATGTTGTAAATTTCTTCACATGTTCGTTCTTCAGCGGTAAATTTACGTTCAGATATATCATCAATACTCCAGAGGTTTTTTAGTAGACTATCCATCTCAATCTCTGTGTGATTATGCATGACAATAGCTTCTTTGTCACACGATGTATGTGTCGATATATTGCCGAATAGAATCCATCCCAATTTTGTGTCTTGGGCTGTTGGTGAGCCTGGTGGGCCCTTCACTACATTATTTTTTATTATCTCTGTATATACATCAATACCTAATAATAAATCTATTTTATTTGATTTGAAATAATACGGATCAGCAAGAAATAGACCTTCCAGGTGTGTCCAGTCACTTTTTGGTTCTATTGTGGAGCAGGGCAACATTGTAGTTATGCGTGATTCTAAAATATATGCTTTAATAGGAAGCCTGAACTGCTTATCACACCGTGATGAAATTTCCACATTAACTATATGACGTATGGGAGTTGATGTGGCTCCGACACCAGTGACTGAACCGCGTATTGCAGTTTTTTTCAAACGAATTAGTTGAGCTGCATTTTCGCTAATAAATGTTGCTTGAGATCCAGGGTCGATCAAAGCTCTAAGTGTAGTTTCGCGGCCAGAGTCGCTTTTGACCGGAACTAATGCGGTAGCTAGTAATGCATTCTGTTTCTTGCTTACAAAATGTGATACAATTGATTGTTCTGGTATGGACTCTTATATGTGGTTATTAGCGTGTAGTGAGGATACTCCAGGTGTATTATTAATTGAGCTCTCAGTGTCGTGTGAAATCTCTTCTTTCTTACTATTGTGTAGTAAGGAATGGTGACGCCTTCCACAATTTTTACAAGAAGTCTTTTGTTTACAATTATATACTGGATGTCCTGGCGCTAGACAATTAAAACATAATCTGTTGGTCTTTATAAATTCTATTTTCTTCTCCGGTTTCATCTGTATAAATTCTTTACAATGGCATAAAAGATGCTGGTTGTTGCAAATTTTGCAGATTATTTGTATAGCACTAAAGGAGTGATATGAGCGTTCTTTATAATTTTTATGAATATTTGAGATATTTAGTTGTGTTAATTCGAGTGTATATATTCTATTTTCCAAAAATTTTATTAATTCCGGTAGGTTAGGTAACTCGGTTTCAAATGTTTTGCTTACATAACTTTCCCATTCTCTATGAGTGTCAGCATCTAATTTTTGCACAGTAATATATATAATTAGAGGATCCCATGACGTTGTTGTAATATTCATAGAATTGAGGCCATTCAAACATTCTTTTGTACTGTCAATTAATATTTTTAATTGTCCAGGTGATTGCGTGTTTACTTTTTTATTTGTAAATAACCTCTTTAAAATAGCGTTGACAATAAGCCGCTTGTGGCTGTATCTATTTCTTAAAGTACTCCAAGCTTGATCATAATTATACTCGGTTACTTGTATATGCTTAATTGAGTTTAATGCTTCATTTGTCAAACACGATTTTAAATAATGCAATTTTTGTACCTGGCTCAAAATTTTATTAGAGTGAATCAACGCCGTAAATGTATCTTCAAATGATTGCCACTCTTCGTACGCTCCGCCAAACGTAGGAAGGTTAATTCTTGGTAATTTAACTTCTGTGCTACTCGTTCTTTCAGTGGGCAAGGATTTTGTTAATACATTTTGTTGTAACTCTTGATTTCTTTGTGTTATCAACGTTTGAAGTATATCCGTCATGTCTGCTTTCAAATCCAAATATGTTTCTTCACATTGTGTATACAATTCTTCTTTAAAATATTTCAAATCTTTCCGTTGTTCTTTATTAGTGCTTCTTACTAAGTTTTGGTATGCATCTCGATATGAACGCCAGTATTCTTCTAAACACTGTATTCTCGATTCTATATAACCTTTAGTTAACCGGGCCTTAGGTGATTTCTTAAAGTTTGTTTTTGTCTTCAAAATAATATCCGAATAATTCTCCAAACTATCCAGTAATTTTTCAGTAGACTCCATGTTATCAAATCACTTGTTCTAATCTTCGTAAACACGTGCAATAAGTTATTAATAGCATAAATGCATCACTAACATAAATTGTATAGCAGCCCGCTCGGGTCTTCTTTTGTGTTGCGTAGCGATAACAATAGTCCATATGAAAAAAAGGGTCGCTCCTTCGATGCGTCGACCAGTTTCGTGCGTAATTTATCCGGCTCGATTTAGACCATTTGTTCAACGTAATAAGGTTGACTATCACTTAATATGGACTTTTAGAAATAAAACACGGGTGCTTTCTAAGACGTTTGTATTGCGACTAGCTAGCGATACATAATAAAACTAGTTACAGCAAGCAGTTAGATATGTATGCCTTATAGTTTGCGTATGATTTTAGCAATCGAACATATAGTAATACATTTTAAGGTACAATTTAAAAGTTATGCATGTTTGGTGATGGTACAAGAATGTAGCTATTAGATGTTATGAATGTGTGTGTGTGTATGTGTGTCTGTGTGATTGTTTCTGTGTATGTGTTTAATGTGTTTTAGGCAATTTTACGAGTAGTTAAACGATTTTCGACTTCATCATAAGTAAGTGTCGCTAACCATGGCGTTAGACATTTTTTACACATATATATTTGCATAGGATATATATTGAGTATATTTTATATATAAATGCAGATTGGGATGGATATTGTCTTCTAGCAAAGGCAGTACGTACAGGAGGTGAGCAAGCAACAATATCATATCTTCTTTTTCTTTGAGTTGATACCTTAACCGGTAAGGATTTATGACATTTTAGAATCAAGTTGAGTATGTATACCTTACGAACTGAAAGAAGTTTACTGATTTTGTACAGGCTATTCGTGGAGTATCTGTAAGGTTTAAAGTACACAACCTTTATAAGAGATCTTTGTACCCTTTCCAGGCCCAGAAAGTCGTTCTTTTGCACCTCCCCAGATTGGAATACAATAGGAGATTATTGATTATGCTAGTGCTATGTTAATTTTGTTTAAAAGAGAACTAGATATTAATATAGAATAAAAATAATATATTTTGACATCTGACAGCTGTCAAGATGATGTCAAATTATGTGTGGAAACGGAAACGTTTCTGATTTGGTTAAAACGTTCGATGTAAATCAATCATTCACAACTTAAACTTCATTCTACTTTGACTACATATTAAAATAGGCCAATTATTTCGACATCATTGCTGTCTATAAGCACTTAATGTCCGATATAATAATAACTGATGTATCGAACCGGCACTTGTGTATTGAAAACGCCGCTTCAGCGAGCGCTGATAAAGTGTAATTTATTATGACGATATGATACCAGACGATGTTCTCTTGATATTAATGGCCAGATATAATTCTCGATCAAAGATAAATTTGACGTACGGCGTGTTCAATTTTGTTACTTACTTATATAATGCAACGTTTTTAGGGTTCTGTAGTCAACAGGGAACTATATAGTTTCTCCAGTCCGTTTGTCTGTTTGTGATTTGGAATGGGTGTCGTAACTCACCGCCGGGATCGTTATTCACGCGAGTAAAACCACGGGGCGTAGCTAGTAAACAATAAATACGCAAACTCCCACAAATAAATCGAAAACAATCTTGCACTCCCTCGGTGACATTCACCTGTCAAATTAGCGACTTTATCGAACGAAACATTCGAAAACACTTAGTTGCTGAATGTCAAATAATGTCAATAGTACAAAACAATGTAGAGCGGGTGACATTAAGACGTCCTGAGGGACAGGAAGGGGGGATAGAATCTGGAACGTGTTATTTAAGCCACTTTAGTTCTCGTTCTCGACAGTACAAAAGTCTGTTGACACCAGTTGAAGCTCTTCTAAAACTCTTAAGACAATTTAAGTAAGTTTAATTTTAACAAAACACCTACACCAGTGGAAGCTGTTTTTTTAATGCAACAACATTCACAATATGATGACTAAAAAGAAGATATTAAATTTAAAAATAATAGTATTTTTGTATTTTCATGTCATTATTAACAACGAATTTTATTAATTTAAATGTCACTTCTTTTGCATATCAATCCATAGTTCATGAGGAATTTGTAATTGTAAAATAGAGAACTTATTCACCTATCATTACACCATCACCACGATTGAATATAGCCTTGAAGAAGGAACAGAAATATCTACGGAATAAATACAAAAGGCTGAAAAGGTCATGTGGGCGGGCGGGTGACTGAAGCATACCTATAGACGTATACTAGACTAACATGTATCGCCCTATACGTTGTAACGACAGACCTTCGTACACACTAAAAAAAAGTTGCTGGTCGACGCAAGAATTCATGTTTTTATACAAACTGTAATAAAATATGTATCCATGCTTGTTTTTAGTATTTTTTCCATACAAATTATTTTTTGATTCTGAGTATCGACAGCCCTACATCAGCGTACCTTGTTTCTTAATTCAGTGTTTACGTCTCTTTTGCGTGTAATGCATACCAGCTGGACTATGGTAGTCACTCGGAAGTGTGGATTATTCCACTTTGAGCTCCTGGGTGATATCACCCAGGTGATAAAATTTCACCTTTATTTGTAGTTACTCAAATCACCGGGTGATCAAATTCCACGTGATTTTAATTTACTTATTTTGTTTCTTTAAATCTCCTGGGTGATCAAATTCCACAGTAGTTTTATTCATCATCACAGCTCATATACGTCCCCACTGAGGGGCACGAGCTTCCCCTAACTGGTTAGGGCGATTAGGCCTTAGTCAAACCACGCTGGCCCAGTGCGGATTGGTTGACTTCATATACACCTTTGAATTACTTTGCATTGGTTGGTGTATGAAGGTTTCCTCACGATGTTTTCCTTCACCGTAGTTTTATTACGTCTCCTAAAATCATTCAATTTAATGTCAATGTTGCCAGGGCCGGATTTACATACAAAAAAGTGTTAATACTATTTTTTTATTTAGTAATAATTACTAGTGAGATAAAACGCTTTAATAAGTCAAAATATTATTTGCGGTTTGAGTTACAAACATATCTGTTTGATCTATAGAGAAATACATCAGTCTTGCACAAGAGTTACACTACAAACAAGAACAATGCAAAAAAGTGGTGATGACGAAATGCAACAACAATAACATTACATAATACAATAATGTTGGTTGGGGTATCAAATTGTCAAAATGGTGGCGACCTACTGAAATAATATTATTTTTCGAGTTTTCTTTACCGCTTTGCCACCCCTAAAAATGTTGACACTATGGGCCCGGATTCATTTGGTAATGTATGGGTTCGTATGGTAAATCCGGCCTTGAATATTGCCTTACAGCTATGATGTTTTGACAGCTGAAAGAGACAGTACATTCGAGTATTTGAGATAAATTTCAATTTGATATCTACGCGTTCCCGACAATTGGGGTCTTGATAAGCAGACGAACAGACAAACAAAAGAGTGATTCTAAAAAGTTTCCGTGTTTCCTTTCGAGTTACAAAACCCTAAAATCTCTAAAAAAATCACACCTCTATCTGTCTCCCTCTCTTCCAGGACGGAACTTTCTCCCTGGCTGACTTCACTGACGCATACCAAGAGAACGAAGTGCAGCGCGTGATCCGCGCATACGAGAACTCCATCTCCATCGATATCCACTGCTCGACCAGCGGCGGCGGCGACTGGGCGCGCCTGCCCGAGCTACCCTTCGTCAAGCACTGCAAAATCCGTGTCAACCCCACGGACATCCTCGACTCCGGCTCTCAGGCCATCAAGGACTTTATCGGTGAGTAGCTTTGTGTGACGATAGCCTGTTGTTTTTTTTACAGCTGTAACAGACCATAGACCTGAGGATCTGATATAAATGTCAGTTTGATATCTTTATGCGTTCCTGAGGAAAAGGGTCTTGATAAACTGAAAAGCAAAAAAGCAAGCCCAGGGCGTGTATTATGACATCTTAATTCCAGACAGTTTTCTGAATTGCTATCAGTGCCTTTCTTTTACTCATTATACAAAGAGAAAAAAATGGCATTATAACAATTTAGAAAACTGTCTGGAATTAAGACGATTAATATACCCCCAGTAGTATAAAATTTTAGCAGTCGCGACGCAGGCTCAAATATTCAAAAATAAAAATTGTACATGCTATAAATTTGGCTTTAAGTTTAAGTGACAAAATTGTTTTCTGACTAACTCTAAAATACCTCAGGACAATAACTAAAGCATAGAAGGACGACAAAGCATGCTCATATATCTATTATATTTGATCAAATACACCGAACACAGTAACAAGAAAGAGACAACTCTAAATTCTATAGACGTCAAAATGGATATATACCGCGTCAAACTTCTAATCCGCTCTGAAGTTGTCTCATGCCTCTTACTCACGCACATAAAATATACTAAGTATATTCTTATCATGCTAAAACTTATTTAGTGATGTGACATTCATCCATCATTTATAACTTATTTAAACAGACAATATAATTTAATTTAATTGGTATAATTATAATAACTATATTATAACAGTGCAACGCGAATCGTGCTGTGTTCAGAGCGGACTTGGAGTTTGGCGCAATCTCTACCTTTGCTTTACATTTATGGTGACATTCATCCATCACTTATAAGATAGATAGATAGAACATTTATTTGAAATATTAGGATACAGGCCTTACACTAAATTCAAATTATAAGTAGGTAATGTACCAAAAAGGTCTCCACTCAGCGTACGCCGTGACACTCGTAACAAAGAGTGCCACGACACTGATATTCTGTGGAAACCTTTTACAGCGGTAAACATCAATAGACTTGAAAAGCGCTGGAATGGTAAACATAAGCATTTAAAATTAAATTATGCTATTAAAGTTATATAAAATATTATGTAGTAACATGTAGGTTCCTGTCCGATGTATAGTCAGTACATTTACTACAGTGTGCTAGGACACACTAGTAAAAGTACTTAGAAATATGAAAGTGTAAAATTGCTGTCTTGATATTTTGCAATACCTTAGCGGTATCTAAGTAATAAGAACCTATTTGTATATTATTATAACACCTTGTAAACACTTAGTACGCAAATAAACATTTAAATTTGAATTTGAAAAAAGAAAAAACATAAAACAAATAATTCACTACACAATATACACATAACTACACAATATTTATATACAAACTGACATGACAACTTCCTAAACGCTTACAACATGGCCACTGCAATTGCGACATGGGGCACATTCCTCTGAAAATCCTACTTGTATCCAAACATCCACACTTTCACATAATAAACGTGAAAGTGTGGATGTTTGGATGTTTGTTACTAAATCACGCAATAACGGATTTGAATGAAATTTGACATGGAAAAGAACATAGGCTACCTTTTATACCGATGTGATGGTGATGATAGTTCCCGAGGAAAAATTTAAAATTGTTAACGAGCGAAGCTTTAGACCCAATTCTGAAGTCCACGCAGACGAAGTCGCGGGCAGAAGCTAGTAAATTATAAAATCTTTTGTTCGCTTAACAAATATTTCCGAAGCTTTACTTTAAAAGTTTTTACGGTATAACTTATGTAGACGCACAATATAATTTAATAGGTATAATTTATAATACCTATATTACGACAGTGCAACGCGAACCGTGCTGTGTTCAGAGTGGACTAAAAGTTTGAAGCAATCTGTACCTTTGCTTAACATTTTATGATGCCAAATGAGAAAGCGTTAAATGTTGAATATTATAAGTTGTCAACCCGGCTGCGCATTTGGGTTGCGCAATTCTTCTGACAGTGCTTGTTAATACCTTTGGTTAACATATGATGCCGAATAAAAAAGCGTTTAAATGTCTAATGTTACAACTTGTCAACACGGCTTCGCGTTTGGGTTGCTTAATACTGTCTGTCAAATATCTCAAAGTGGGTACGTTCAAACGTCATAAGGTATGTAAACGCCTACTGCGCAACGGGTCGCGGGTTCGATTCATGTCTGGGCGTATATGCATGTGATATTCTATGTTTGTAACTGCACCTACGACACAGGAGAAAATCCTAGCCTGGGGCAACGTTTTAAAAAAAAATTGTCCGTGGTACTACTGATACCATATAGTTATCGTTTTGAGACCGGCACACAGCAATGCAATCATCGCGTAATCGACCCTGCCCACCGCAATCGCTAAATGGACATGGTATAAAATTTTACAATTGCACTCGAAAGCTAAGCGAGGGATTATGTCAAATCCCATATTTATAACATTTTCCTTTTGGCGATTGCGATAGAGATTATCGAAAGACATTTCGTTTAGGGGGGCGGGTACAGTCTCCCTCCCTTAAAAACGTAAGTAGGGCTAGAACCACACACTAGCGAGTAAAAAAAACAAGCACTGTTTATTTGTTCGCTTAGTAGAGTTTATTTCTTCGCCTAGTATTTGTAGAGGTCGCTAATGTCCATTACCGTGGATTAACACAAGCCGGCATCGCTTTGTGGAATTCCCACCCCACCACTTTTATGTAAGTTCAAAAGTAATGCCTTTGTACTCGTGAGCTCAAGCTCCGTTACGTATGTTATAGTAACCCGTTTTTGGATCTTCTGATAAGTCCTACTGTAAAAGCGTGGTATAATAAAGAGTGGACTGTGTTAAAAATGCTGCTATAAAGAATGACCAGAGAAATTATTGTATCGTAAGTAAGACGATGACGCGTGCGTAGCTACAACCGAGCGATAAAAGAGTGCGGGGCAGCCCGTGGAACCCCCACTCGTCGCCGCCGCCGATGCTAGTGGGGCGTTGCTGCGCCCGCGTCTTGTGCGCGAACACTACCTTAGAACTAAGGGCAATCTGACCAAACCTCTCTGGCACTACTACGTATCACTTTAGGCATGTTTTAATTTAGATTACAAAAATCACAGCAAACTGTCAACCGCACAGAAAGTGATTGTACAAGATAACAGCATTAGTTCCGATTTCGGCCACGTGCCATAAGATCTTGGTGGCACTGTATGACAGTTTGTCAGCTTTGTATAGAAATCTATCAAACTTAAAATAAGCACAACGTTAATATACAGTTATATTATGTTATCTGACTGCTAAAAAGGCGGACAATGCAGTTATATATTTGCTTATCTATGCCCGCGAACTATGTTTCGCTTTAACGAAGCACATGACGGTGGTTTCCTTATTTTTCGGATGGAGATTTCTCAGCTTCCTGGGGGAATTGTGAAAAATCCTTCCGTAGTGGGCGTCTACATAATCCAGTAGCTCTATCATGAGTTTGCATTCGTTTGGAGTCAATATCGACTGCGTAAATTTTTGTATGGAACTTTGTACAGTATCGGTAATGAACGTCGATAACTAAGCCAGTCACCAAAACCTTAAATAAAACAGATTAATTTAAATAGATTTTAACTATTACATTAATTTGTTGAGTATAATTAGCGTTGTCTGATGACCGTCGGTGGCGCTGTGAACTCGGCACTTGCCCTCTAATCGGGAGGTCCGGGTTACAAGACCGCCATGTACCAATGTGTTTTTTATTTTTCGAATTTCACATGTACATTTGTCCCAAATGTCCCGGTGAAGGTAAACATTGTGAGGCAACCAGCATACATCTGCGAATAAAAACATAGGTGTATGTGAAGTCGACCAATCCGCACTCGGCCAGCGTGGTTGACTAAGACCTAAACACCATAACGTAGGGTAGGCCCGAGCCCCTCGGTGGGGATGTATATGATCTGATATGATGAATAGTTTTACTACTGTGTGTTACTAATAGTATATGTTTAAATTAGTATATTTTGATGTTCTATACTCAATCATCCGAGAAATTGCTTGAAAGTTGAAATGAATTTCGGCACATATAATACAAATATTAGATTCCGATTTCAAATTAAAAACACTTTATAAGCACGGATTTAATTTATACTTAAATTACAACTCAAGATTTTAACTTTAATCACTTTTTCCGGGTTCCGGAAAAGCTTTTGAACACATATCTATTACGGCTAACACGGAAAACTTCTTTAATCTAGTAATCGACTCAATACAAATATAACCAAAACACTTTAATTACCAAAGAGGGGTTCGACTATGAAGTGGGGGTGCGCACGTGGTTCACTCTATCGACATGTATAATTCAAGTCACGAATTGGGTCACAGAAAAATATATTTCGTAAGGGGATCAATAACAGGCCCGTTTCCATTGTACACACAGCAACATACCAGGCTTTACATGTTGACCTTCAGACCGCACTTATGTCGCTCGTGATAGCGACGACTTTCGTAATGTAAATGTAGAGCTTAACATATTGCTGACCGTACTTCGGTTTAATAGTGTTCTTTTTTAGTGGACGTAAAGAATACACTCATGATTTTGCTTGTTGGAAACAAACAAGTGCTGGAAATTGTGCATTTATTGAGTATTTTTTTCTTTACTAGTCGTGGAAAAGTACGACTTTAGCCTTTGCTGGAAATTGTGTAATTATTGAATAGTTTTCACTTTACCCAGTCGTGGCAGTGTATTGCATCCAACCAAGGAAATTTCTTAGCATATTAACCGATGCATAAGATTGTAATTAAGTAGTAGGGAATCTAACGAGACTTCGTCTTTCCCTTTATCTGTTAAAAACCGAGCATTTCATTTTTTTCACCAAATGTGACGTCAATATGCACTATAGGCGTTGCTCTTCGTTTTTACACACGAAGTCCATTCGCGATGCCTTATAAGATAGGTTCATGTCCGTGATTAAAATGTATTTTAATAATTGTTAAACTACGTGCCTATAAATTTTGTAAGTTGTGTAATAATTACATTCATTTGCATATAAATGTAAGATCATAATTTTTGTGGACAATAAACATTTATTATTATTATTATTAAGTATAAATTCATAAATCTTTACTCAATAGAGATCTTGATGTCAAACATAAAAGGTTACCTCTTCCACCTGTTCAGAAATCGAGAGAGCCTTTTCGATAAGAACGGGCAAAAACTAAAATCTAATTAACCTAGAATTTAATTGAAGAACCTTTTTTTAAAAACTAAAGTATAACAATTTATTATGTAAAACTTGTTTGTAATATACACCTTAACTAATTTAATTAAGATGTAAACAAATTCAAGTAAAATAAAAACAAAAAGCTTTCGGAAATTGCGAGACCCTTCTCGAGAAGAACAGGCGAGAAACTTAATTGGCTTTAAATTTTTTCTCCTCTTCAAAATTTTCAACATTACAGGAATAGTATTTCACGCAGATGATTTTTATTTAACAAAAATGTGTACAAAAATGCTGTCGAGGTAATTGGAACAGTTAAAACTCTGTACATATCAAAATCTGATTGTCACATTTTTTGGAAATCCCAAACAGTTTTATCTGTCATCATAAGACGCTAAATTAGATTCCTTTGTACTATTGTCGATTTACTGTTGTACAATAAAGCAATATAATATATATAATATACAATGTACATTACTCAAAGTAGGTACATCCTTGATTGTAACTTTTAGTAGGAGGCATCACGCCAACCTATATACAAAAAGTTTCAATTTCCCCTTCTTGCCTGTTCCCGATGTTAAGTATCGAACAAGACTAATGATCCGCCGCCATCGAGCAAGAAATCGGGACAACTTATCCAGACAGATCCGTCAGGAAGCACTTACAAAGCTCCCTTAATGAGCTTTCAGCCTAAGTAGCGGGAAAAGATCTTGAAAGTAAGGCATAATTAGTCTTGACCAAATAACGATACATTGTTAAGTATATTTATATGTTAATGGAGTGTGTATATACTATTCAATTCAATTCAAAAATACTTTAGACATTCTTCTCGCACACATATTTTTTTAAAAAAAAGAGATTATTCAATTTTAAACTTAAACTCAAAAATCTTTATTCAATGTAGACCTTTACAGGCACTTATTGACGTCAAACGAATTACAGGAATCTAATTAACCAACAAATTATTAAAAAATGTAGGAAACTAAGATAAGCAATGTATTATTTAAACATTCAACAAGCGCAAAGTGTACTTTACTTCAAATGTGACATTTTTTGTCAATCCCAAGCAGTTTTATCTGTCATATTATTAGACACTTTATCATATACTTTTTTCATAAGTAAATTCTTGATTGCAACCGTAAATCCATTTAAGCTCTTTTCGTTTCTTAAAGAGTTCTTTTAAATTAACCCAATTTTTTACCTCACATCCTCTTCAGGACAAGTGACACACTCAATTTTGCCATATTTAATTCTGCTATAATATTCCACATCGACCGCCTCACCCCTCTCAGAAACTACCACGAAAGTTCTCTGTATTACCCAATATATACACTGTTCTGCCTCTCTGAGCGTTGAATTTGTCTAATGAAGCCGCTTCTTCATAGAGTACAGTATATCCTACGCAACACATACATCTAAAAAAGCTCCATCGTAATTGGAGCATTGAAACGTAAACAGAGTTCTCTGTTTACGTGCTACAACAACGTAGATAAGTAATTGAATTACGACAAGTTATAATGGCTGTTATGAAGATTATTTAAAGATATTACATGTGTATTTTTGATATCGATAATGTCGAAAGGGTCGACTAATGACAAGTTTCAGTAACATATCGCCAGCAATGTCATAGACTTAGAATATACTGGCGTGTGGCTCATTAAAATGTGACCAATTTTGATTTGTCAATTCCAATATTATTTGGCTGAATTCCAATATCCAATGTGGCGACTCTATCGCTTAAAACCGCTTGCAAAGTAGCTAAATGCACTGTCTCTTTCAAACACTCTAAAACTTCATAAGACTATCCATACTCGCTCGCACTGTCAGTTGATCTATACACCAGTATATTCTAAGTCTATGAGTAAGATCCACTAAATTTTGCTAAGAAAATATTTCTGTTAACATCAATAAATAGCAACAGTCGCCTAGCAACTGAGCTAAGATACGCCTATCTCTTACTGGTGTATTAAGACTGACCGCAAAGGGGTTGACCGTAATTACATGTCACGAAGAGATAGAACACTCGGAAAAATTCCAATTGACCTACTGCATAGTACTAAAATTCCTATTCTTTAAAGGAGAAACTTACCCAGCATTGGTGTTTATATGAATAGAAGAAGTAATCATTAACAGTTCAGCAGCTACGGCGTTGATTTAATGTGCAGAGAGTCTGAACTGTAATTAAATTGTTTTGCGCTGCCTTTCAGAAATAATAAAACAAGTGCTGGAAGAGTACAGCAATCTCGTTAAGACTCCGGTTGCGTAGTTCAAATTGTTCCCTCAGCGAAATTCTCATTTCTCTCTGATATTATTGCCAAGAGCAATGTTTTAATTTCATCAACATCTCCCCGATACGATATTCAATTTAATGGTCTTGCTTTCTCACAAAAATTAATAGATCGACTGTACTTGGTTGTGATAATGATCCAGTATTTATTTTTGGTAAGGAATACCAATTAAAATTTTCGTAGTATCTCTATAAATCATTTTTGATGCTACGTTTTAGCTACGCTCGTAGTCTTCTACAGCGACGTAACGCTGCTACGCGCCGCGCTACGATATTGCGCTACAAAAAGTATTTGCCAACTTTCGGCTTCTTCCAGTGCAAGGTCTTCCGTCGTAGACTTGTGAACCAATGGCGTAGCTGCTTTGACGTGCAAAAGTAATTGTTACAATCCTATTTGAATAAAAGATATTGAATTTGAATTTGAATATAGATTTAATAGTTTCAATTAAGTAGAGCGAGTTTCAGAATCAACTGATGTTGCTTTCATCATATTGTTTATTGAAATATATCAATTTAGGTAAAATGTTGTATAGTCGAGATTATTTGTTTAGACTCTTAATTGTTTTTAAAGTTTAGTTTTATTACAAAATATATGTTCGTTAATTACGTAGCTAGCTTATGGACTAAACCTCCAATATTGTGCCATATATAGCTTAGTTTTAGGCGTACATTCATAATTCAACTCGATTACCATAGCCACAAAAATATAGGCCGCGAAATTGCGCAGCGAATTGCCCCGACAGACAAATTCAAAGTTTCCCATCACCACAATACACAGTGTACAGAACTTTGGTAAATTGGCGCATTGTGACGAACGGCGCTTTGTGGAGCAGCGAGAAAATTACCATACGCGGGGAGTTAATTTGACGAGAACTTTGAATTGGCGACGGAAAAGTTTGGCGTCGCGCGGATGAGTGCGGAGTGCTGCTTATTTAAATCTATTATAATGGTGTTGCGTCACCTGTTTGCTTTGTTCAATTCGAAGAACAAGCACATCTCCTAACAGGAGTGGTTGTGATTACCATACTCTACGTTTGGTAGCGTCGCAGCTCAGAGGAACAACATCGAAGATTATACATTTTATATTGCGATGTGGTCCCATTCCAATCAAAAATATTTATTTGAAATACTTTACAGGCACTAATTGACATTAAAATTCATTTTAATATTAATAAAATTTAATACTCGGCACTTGCCTTCCAACCGTCATGTACCAATGTGTTTTTTTTCGAATTTCATAATATGTACATTTTTCTGACGCTTCTACGATGAAGGAAAACATCGTGAGGCAACCTGCATACATCTGCGAAGAAATTCAAAGATGTATGTGAAGTCTAAATCCGCACTGGGCCAGCGTGGTTATTGACTTAGGCCTAAACACCGCTACTTATGGTAGGATCGAGCTCCTCGGTAGGGAAGTTTATGAGCTGTTATGATGATGATGATTTCAAAACAACAATCTTTAAGGCAAAAACTGCGGCAAACAGGAATAAAATAGATAATGATAATCCTCCATTTGTATGAACGCAGAATATATGCACCCCTAAGGATCTTCAAACCAACAGATCCTCGCACACAAAAAAAAAAACAATTTACAAAATCTATTGCATTCTAAGTGATGCTCTCATAATGGAATGGAGCCTTCCCAGAATTCCAAGAGAGTCAGAGTTAAAATCAAAACGGTCGCTATATTCATTCATCAGTTTGCATAATCTGGGAATGGGTGAACTTGAGGCAAATACAGTTCTCCGAAGTGGTACGTAGAAAGGAGTAATTCTTTTTGCGATTTATTATCTACTTTGCGAACTTAATCTTCCCTGGATGGAATTTCTTTAAATTCAACCGACCGGTTCCGACAACAGCGGAACGCGGATTAAGTGAAACGGCTTAGATAAGAGAATCAATAGTCTTCCTTTTAAAATACAAAGATCCCACACACGCGCTATCTGTCCTCTGTCGTCCGCTATCTCTGTCCTTCCATAGCGATAAATTTTTCTAAATGTTGATATCTCGTATCAGATGCATTACAAGCAAATCAATAAACATTTGGTTTGGTTATTCAATGAAATGAAAACCCCTAGTTTCAGATTCCATTACAATTCATATCATTGGCGGTCCCGCGAGCAGATGTTTCCAATACTGCGACCAGCGGGTACCGCGTTGTTTGCACAACTTGAAATTGCTTTTCCACTGTTTCCGGTGTTACTCCTGTACACTCCGAATCCCCCCCCCCCCCCAGTCTGTGTTATTGCTTTAATGGAAAATAGTGCAGTGAACGGAGAAGTTCATAATCAATATAACTGAGCATTTCAAAACTTTCCTAATTGATTTACTGGTCATCTTAGTAAGCTAATTTGAAGAAATGTTTTTGGGTTAACAGTACCTACTTCCTTTTGGTTTAGATTAATTCGTACATACTCGTATTGTCTTATCAATGCAACGGCATTTATCAACATAAAACCTTAAACCTTTTTCTTATAAGTTAATACAGTAAAAATATCGTTTGTCAGGTTGTTCTAAAAAGGACTGTTAAGGATTTTTAATTCTATTATGATTGCAAAGAATGGAACAGAAAATGTAAAGCTTCCATACAATTCACCTGACCTGGCTCATTTAAAGCGATTCACATTAAAGCCTTTTATGCCTCGCATAATAAGGAAGTTAATAAAAATATCGTGCGCTCGCGAGCGCTCGCACAGCATCCAGATCCTATTCAGGGGCTTTATTGAATGCCAGCCATTTATTAGGCAGCCTTTATAAGCCCGCGTCATGCATAAGCTTGCATTACGCATTTATAGCGTATACTCTGTAAGGAATATTGCTTCGAACTTCCTTCTGAATTGAATTGCTTTAAAAGAGAGTTAACACGTTCTCTGCCAACGCGGTCAGTGCTGACCGACAGCGAATTTTCCCTTTAGGCCGAGCAAAAATCACAGTTCTATTCAAATTTAGTCAAAATATTTTTTTGATCAGATACTTATATTCACTGTCCAAATATATGTTTTTCTTAACAAAAGTCAATTTAAGTCAATACTTATGGAGATATTAATGTCGGACAGCACTGACCGACGTGGCGCCTGGAGACAAAAATTCGATTTTCCGTTACGGTGGGCCACGCGGGTCGCGGTGTCGGGTCCCCTCCCGCAGTTCCCGGGCTTTACATCTCACACCCGCGCCGCGCTCACGCAGTTGACGCCCGTTCGTTTCTTAAGTTCACCGTCACATAGAGTAACTGTTATTTTAGCGTATTTGTTTGTTTATAGTATTTAAATTTATTATCAGTATGGACGAATGGTTTTGAGTTTACTGAAGATATTTTAACTCAGATCGACAACATTGAAATCGATTTTCTCGACAAAACTTTAAACCAATACGGCTTCAGCGAGGTGTGAGACATGGTGACGTTATATCGCCGAAGCTGTTCACAGCTGCGCTGGAGGATGTATTTAAGCTTTTGGACTGGAGAGAACTCGGCATCAACATAAACGGCGAGTACATGACTCATCTTCGTTTTGCCGATGATATCGTGATCATGGCTGACACCGTGGAAGATCTAGGCACAATGCTCGAAGACCTCTGTAGAGTTTCCCAACAAGTGGGTCTCAAAATGAACATGGACAAGACCAAAAATATGGTGAATTCCCATGTACCCACTCCTGTGAAGGTTGGCGGCTCTACACTGGAAGTTGTTGACGAATATGTTTACCTGGGACAAATAGTCCAGCTCGGTAAGTCCAACTTCCAGAAAGAGGTAAATCGACGAATCTAACTC
This sequence comes from Schoenobius gigantellus, assembly GCA_963935595.1. Classification (NCBI taxonomy): domain Eukaryota; kingdom Metazoa; phylum Arthropoda; class Insecta; order Lepidoptera; family Crambidae; genus Schoenobius; species Schoenobius gigantellus. Next base: position 32,936,575 of record OZ012554.1, read on the forward strand.
GGCTGGGTAAGGTTCGGGAAGCTACGCAGCATATTCTCGGCCAATCTACCGCAGTGTCTTAAGACGAAAGTCTCCAATTCGTGCGTGATGCCAGTGATGACGTACGGAACTAAGACGTGGCCATTTACAATGGGTCTTATCAGAAGGCTCAATGTCACTCAAAGGGCAATGGAGATTTCTCTACGCGATCGCATCAGAAATGAAGAGATCCATAGAAGAACTAGAGTCGCCGACATAGCCCAAAGAGTTGCAAACCATAAGTGGCAGTGGGCAGGAGACATAGCTCGCAGGACTGACGGCCGTTGGGGCGGAAAGGTCCTTGAGTGGCGGCCGCGTACCGGGAGACGCAGCGTTGGTAGGCCCCCCACAAGGTGGACCGACGATCTGGTGAAGGTCGCGGGAAGCCGCTGGATGCGGGAGGCGCAGGACCGATCGGTTTGGAGATCCCTGGGGAGGCCTATGTCCAGCAGTGGGCGTCTCTTGGCTGAAATGATGATGATGATGATGAATTTGGCCGTACACTGGCCTTCATTCACTTTTTAGTGAATGAAGTCTTTTTAGTGAAAGATACCCTAATACAATACCAGCTCACCGAAGGTATTAAATTAGGGTTATCCTCGCTTTTCGTGGGATTCCATCATCAGATCCTGACTTTGGTGACCTTGAGACCATCCCAGGAGTATACTCTATCGAAAACAAAAAGAATTTTGAAAATCGGTCAACAATTGGCGGAGTAATCACGTAACATATACACAAAACACGTTGGAGACACGTAAAAATTTAATGGTTTTCCTCGATTTTTTGGGATCTCATTATCAGATCCTAACTTTGGTGACCATGGGACCACCCTTGGAGTATCCTCTGTCGAATACAAAAATAATCATCAAAATCGGTTCATAAACGACGAAGTTATTCGCGAACAAACATAAAAAAGCATATACTCATATACGGTCGAATTGAGTAACCTCCTTTTTTCGAAGTCTGTTATAAATATACTTTAGTTGGGATACACTTTACTTGAAAATTTCATAATACTGATTTTTTGTATTTTAATTTACACAGAACGTAAGTGCGCAAATTATTTTGATTGATTTATTCAATGAGAATTTTTACTCTTTGGTAATTGTAGTTTTTTTTCTAAGTCCTTTGCGTTTTTCAAAAACCAACTTGATTTGTAGTAACTGGAGGGCCACGCGGGTCAACGAATATGGGATTTAGTTTGATAGCACTGCCCTACGGCCCGTAAGAATTGATCGTAAACACTCGTAAGCCGCGGTCAGCACTGACCGACATGGCTCAAACGGAAAGTCTAGTTGTCGACCAGCACTGACCGACGCGGCCTTAACGGAAGGATGCATTTTTTCTTTTGGCGTTCAACGTGTTAAGTATTGTAGAGTTCTAGTTACCTATATGAAAAAGACGTTTTGAGTTAAACTTAATCTGTGTTGATTTTCATTATGCAATCTATGTAGGAAAATTAATTAAGCCTTACCTTTGCGAGTATCTTTATCTATGGTATCGATGTACGGAGTTATATTATGCTAGAATTGGGATGATGACTGAATTCAAATTTTCACGTCTCGTCATTAAATATTAAAATACCGTGGAAAAAGATGCAGTCTTGTGAAATTAGAATTAAAATCGGCTTAGAAATACATTAGATACAAGCATTTTAAGTTGTTAATTTGAAGGCGATTAGACAGAGAGATCCGACATCAACCGTGACGTCATTGTTGAGTACGGCCATATAAACTCCTTGTAAATTGCCGTTTTGCTAGAAAGAGATGGAGAAAAATCTTTAATACCTTATATCTTGGTTGATTTTATAGTTATTCGAAAACTGATTTTTTCTTTATGTTTCGTTTCGTTAGTGTACAAAAGTGGTATTGCAAACCCGACATGTATTAAGAGCATGTTTTCTTGAAGCTCTTTTGTGTATGTATAGTGGTCAATTGTCCGTTAATAACGTTCGACTTAACGACGACTTAACTTTCATTTTTACGTTGAAGGAACACTCATGGTCATCATTAGAATGCTCTCTTTTGAATTATCCACTTCGCAACCGTAGACACAGAATAGATAATACTACGTACAGAACTCCTATGATCTTGAAAAAGCCGACATTTTAAATAACTAAACTTTGAGCACCCAAGCTGAATTACACCTTAACGTCACGCGTTAGCGTATGTTATTAGTAATAATAAAGCATTACGTCGCTACGAGCTCGAGTAACAGGGTTGCTGCTGTTGGTAAATATGATTATTATTTACCATTATTTCGCGCGCTTAAGAAAGCGTGCGAAACGGCGCTATACAATATGGCGGCAGCCCTGCTGCTTTTGCACTCTACAGCCGGTTGCCGGTTCAGTGTGCGCAGAACAGTAGGTACTTATGTTGTACCTTAGCATGTGGTGACGAAGGCCTGTCGTAGATTCAGAACAGAATAGTCCCAGATTAATCTTCTCCTAACTTACGTAGGTAATATGAGACACGTAAGACTAAAATCGACAGACGAAAACTCACATTAATCCCATTAACGTCAACTCACATTAATCCCAGCCAATAGAGTGCAAAGTTTAAATTGGAGCGTTACACGGGATCTTGAGCCGTGAGCACAGCTTATTGAGCTTAATGCACCTCGGCAATACCTGAGGTTACTGGAGCAGAAATATTGAAGTTCCCAGATCATTGATTAAGGTACTTTCTTGAAGCCTCGTATATGGGTGAGGTTCGCCATCTTGTTAATTACTTTCACTTACCACTCGTGGCTAATGGAATATTCGTTACTATATTCGCCTATTTAAGGCTATTAAATTTTAATACTTATTGAATATTCTTCATGTTATGTATACACCGTGTTCTTGAGGATATGCATTAACATTGGCCTATTATTCAGACCGTTAAACTGAGTAACTTTCACTATGAGATCAATATTTAAATCGCGAAAAAAAACAGGTGATTCATAGTAAAGTTCAAGACCTACTAGACCGAAATATTATTATGGCACAGAAGATTTTTTTCGGTATTTCAGTGTTGGCCCCATAGTGACATTTGTTTAACTTGATGGTCTTAATAACAGGCCTAAGTTAATGTATATCCTCAGGTACACGGTATATGGGACGAGTAACATTCCAATAATATTCAATACAAGATGGCGAATTTCAATTATTCACTTTGATAAATTTTTGGATTATATATGTGAGCCACTTTACCATCAGGTCGGCAGTCTGCTTGCTTGGTAGTTTTGATGTACTAAAAAATCTTGCTTTATACCTTACCTTGCAAAGGATCCTCATAACTTCCGATAATAGGGAATTAAGTATAAGTAAACCGATTATTAGTTAATGATACATTTTCATCACTTTTCAACACCAACTCCTACTACACGATGAACCTAAGCGTCCGAGCCTATAGAAGAGCCCTTATGTTGTATCGCTCCCTGTCCGGCTGAACGACCTGATAACTCTATTCAGAAAGTGGGACACCCTCGAGGTGATGCCTGTCCTCTATAAATCTACCAGGATCGGTTCGCCAGCAAGGTGGACTTTGATGAGGACTCTACAAAAGCCAATCTTCAACCTCTGGTAACCAAAAACAAATCAACACCAGCAGCACTGCTTAGAGCAGAAAAACGAAATAATAAATTAGGGAAGGTAGCACGCGATTCAACAATTAGTTCCCTGCCTAATCCATTTTGTCTTTATTCAATGGAGATAGGCACTTTTAATTAGTGTTTGCGATAAACATGAGTATTCATAGCTACTTCCGTTTCGCTCGACCACACGCAGGAGTCCGTTTTTTTTTAAATTAAGAGTCTTTTGTAGAGTTCTACTCCTTAACCTGGATCTTCTGTGATGCTTGATTGCCAACTTTTTTGTATAAAAAATGCGTCATAAACGGTTATATCTTTTGATCGCTTTGACTTACCACAGCTGAAAAAGACCGTAGACCCGAATCATTAACTTCAGCTGGATATTACCACGTGTTCCTTAGAAAAAGGGTCTTGACAGACAGACGGACTGCCGGACAAGAAGTACCTACTATGAGGGTTCCATTGTTCTTTTGAGGTACGAAACCTTAAAAAACAATAATAACAAACCTCTTAGGTACGGTAATAGGTTTGTTGTTGTTGTGTTTTTAATAGGGATGCGAAGTTATTAAAAATATCTATATCGAATTAAGTCGATACAAACATATCGATATATCGGTCTAGTCTACGCCGATATATTGATATTTTATCGATATTTCCCCTTTCTTTAAAAGCAACAAGCCTTAAAAAAAGGAGAATCGATGAACTATAAAAGTAACCATTCGCTGTACTCTGATTTACTATAGTTTTAGAGAGAAATTCGTAAATTTCCATTCGCTGTACACTGTTAACTCAACAATGTATCTCTTTGTTACACACTCTACTCATCACAGATTACAACAATAGATAGGTCGGGAAGTATAGTCGGGAAGAGAATATTTTTTTTAGACTTCAGTGATGCCAGTAACAGCATTTGACCCGATTTTGTGGCTATTTTAATTTAATATAATCGTGTCGTCGATATCGATAAATATTGATATATTTAGGCGTCGATATATCGATATTGACTGGTATATATCGTGGCATCCTTAGTTACTAGCAGCGCGCATAAAATTTTCCGATGACTCCCCCTCTCGCCGCAAATAAACTCGAAATGTGTCTAAACAACCTTTCGTTTGCAGCATACCTGGACCCGTACATCGTGCCAGCGAGCCTGGAACAACTCCTGGTGTCCAGCGACGTGGTCGGCAACATCCGGTTCAGCCACCCGACGCTGTACGTGTTCCCGGGGGGACAGGGGGACGCTGCCCTATTCGGGATTAATGGCTTCAACATGCTAGGTGAGTGGGTTCTTATGTGTACTATTTTATGTCCCACTTGGTTTTCCTTTCGTATAACCTATACAAATTTGAACGGTTAAATTTAATCCCATAAGAGAATAAAGATTATAATTATCTTTTTGCTACTTCTGAATAATGTATAGCCTTCTAATAGAGGAAGAATTTTAATATTGTTAGGACCACGGAACAGAAAAAACAGTGGAATTCATAAAATAGCTTTTAATTCAACGACTTTCTTGAAAAGAATATTGTAGTATACACAACTTTTCTATAAACTATTCGTGTAAATAAAAAACAATTTCATACTTTAACCCCTATTATTTTACCATATAGAGTTACTATTAAATTTTTATCACCCCGGATAATTTAAGGGACGCTTCAGGAGACAGTAGTAGAATGATTTAAACATTAATAATAAAATATCTCACATATTAAATTTTATATAATCTTTTTAAAATTTCCAAAAAATACTGCACTAGTTTAGTGAAGACTTTTTTTTTATTTTATTTTTTTACTTTTTATAAAATAATGGAAGTATCCTGAAGCATTCCTTAAATTATCCAGGGTGATAAAAAAGTAATCCTGTATACTAAAGGACAATATGTTAACAATGAAAACTGATTATTTCAAAATCCAAATAAAAATAGTTAGGTAGGTACTGCAGCTACAACGATAATAAACTAGTATAAAATGTTTAAAAAAAAATATTTTGGAATTTTCTTTCACGTCGTTTGGCGCTAAAGTAGACCTCAAGGGTAATTATTGATGACCTCAAGGGTAACTTGAAAATGTGTAATATTCGTGACTTTAACAGCAAGCAGAAATTAAAATCATCAACATTATGTTAGATAAATAATAAAATATACTTTTCCATGGTATAATAATAAAACAGCGAAGGAATCGAATTTATTTTTAAGAGGATTGTGAAGTTCCAATTCATGGCTCGAGTATCCACTTTCAAAAATGCAATTTGTTGCACACCGCTTAGAGTTGAAAATCTGGGGCAAGTGCCTGTTTTACGCCCCTAAACCTTTACGAAATTAGACACTTTTGATCTCATTAGATTCAGTATACCTTAATCTATGTTTGTACGTTTTGCTTTTTCTGTAATTCAGTATAATTTAGTCAAAAAAGATGAAAATGCTCGAAGTAGTTTTTAAGTCTAAAATATGGATATTTAGATGCTAATAATTTATATTCTGAGCAATATTACTTCAAAATCAAAACGTACAAACCTAGATCTTCATTATATCTACAACATTTCCAAAAATTATGAAAATTTAACTATGTAAAGAGGGAGAAAAACGTTATCGTTTTTTGTATGAAAATTTACAGCTTCACAATCCTCTTAGGTACTTATTTAGTGTATAAATATCAAATTTACTTAAAGTTATTGATATTCATGCTAGAATTAAGTAATGTTATTGCCAAGGTTTTATGATGTATAATTTTTATAAATTACACGTTATATTTCGTTTGAAAGGCCCTGTAAAATTCAGTTCCATATTGTTTCCGTATACGTTTATTTTAATTATTAGTCGAATTATGTGAGTAATAGTTAAAAAGATACTTAATACCTAATCGTGGTAAAAAAAATTATTTTATTTAAGTATATATTTTATAATAATAAAAAAGACTAAGAGACCATATTAGACTGCAGTAGGTTTGGAAAGCCTAATCGAAACTTGTAAGACTCAACTTTGATAGTAATAAGCCATTATTTAGTTCATTAAGACTCTTATGCCTTGCATGTACATTAAGGAGGTGTGTCTTTTTGTTAAAACACATCCATACCATTTTGAATTAAACAAAAATGTTATTGGAAGACCTACAAGATATACACACCTCAATGTAATCTAAATATGTATATATGAATAATAGATATTACATGGCAATCAAGATTTACTTTACAATAAACAATTTGAAGGACCGGTAGGCTGACTATATTTAGAAAAAAAATAAACATTTAATCTTTACTAAAACACGTTGAGGTTAAAATCTAGATAAAAACAAGCATACCTTTTAAGTTGGACCAAATTACACATAATAAACCAAATTTCATCAAGATTGGTAATCAGTCCGAAACTGTATAAACTGATAAGTACAGTTTCGGAGTTTACCCTGGACAAAAATCGTGACACGAGAGTCTTATATAAAAGATTTATTGTTATTAAGGTACCTATCTAGTATTACTCGTAAAAGTGATTCATATTTACCGAAACCAAATAACGAGAATTATTAGCTATTCTCTGTAGGTAAGCTAGTTTGTGGCAAGCCTCGGGCGAACAATTTTTCCCGATATTCCGCCTAAATTCATGTTGGAACGAAGCCAAAACGCGGCCTAAGGGTATACAGGCGTGAGAAACAGCCACGCCTAGTTCCTATTGACGGCAATCACATTTCCCAAGTGGTTATTGCGGAAAAAATTCCGCAGGGTTATTGGAATAGGCTTTTTAATGTGACATGAAAATAACGACGAACTCCGCCTGAAGCTAACCCACTTGAGGTAAAGCTTTTTACCTGAATCAGTTTATGAAACAAGGAAATAATTTTAAATTATAAATAAGATAATAATATTTACTTATTCGTGTTAAAGTAGCTCACTTTAATCTTAACTGACTTTTTGACATGACAACAATGTTAACAGCTTTCACATTAACGAGGGGACCAATTAATATTAATTTTATTCAATTTAACGCGTCTCAACTATGGAGAATTGACTGTATAAGAGAAGTAGGTAGCTACCCTAATTTGTTTTTATCTATCGTCTCCACCATTGCGAAGGTGAAAAAAAATAGATATATCAAAGGCCGCATATTTTGAATATCTTAAACATAATATGAGCATTGGCAATCTCTTTTCTACTGATCTAATACACATTAATAAAAATATCTCATTTCAACACGAGTCACCTCCTTACCGAGTAGAACAGCAATTCAAACAAATTACGCTGTAATACATGTTTGCATTATTCATTGTGCTGTCAAGATGTGGTACGCAGGTGCCGGTAGTGAAGGCGGATATTGTTTACCAATAAAACATGAAATATCGTACAATACGAAATACGTTTAAGTGAAGATTCATATTGGAAACGAGTCCGAATTTATTACAAACACACAGGTTATTCGTAGGTAGATATATGTGGTTACCTAGTGTGGTATAGAAAATTTTGTACAATATTTGCAAGAAATAAAATTCTGCGTTGCCAGAGCAAATAATAGTGATTTAAAAAAAACTACTCACATTGTTAATACCTATCATTTGGTTGAGAACTGTAGAGTAAGTTAAATCAATGTTCAATGTTCATGTTACAATAAATGTCAAGGATACAGGCAAATATTTTTAACAAACATATCTAAATATAAAAAAGGCTTTGATGATTGATTGAGGTATCAACTTAGAGCCCAAAATATTGGAGCTAGCATGAAATTCCGTAAAGGGGTTCATTGCTTTATGCAGGCGCCCACTAAAGAAGGATTTTTCAAAAATCCCACAGCAGGCTGAGAAATCCCCAAGCGAAAGTAAACAAAAACCGACAGTGCAGAATTTCTTTGATTTCACTTTTAAGCTCTACTGTACTGTTTGTATCAAAAACTTGCCCGTTCTTAAAGTCCGAATAACCAGTATAACAGTTTGGAATAATTGTGTCCAAACAGTTCGATAGTCGAACTATTGTTTCATACTTAAGTGTCACGTGTCATATTAATGGAAAATTATTTCAGTAGAAAATTCCCGTGAAAATTCAAATAGTTTATTTTTAAATATTTTTACCCCAAGTCAAAAGAATCAAGCCCATACAACCAATTTGTTTACTTATGCTAATTTTTTTTTTGCTTATTTGTTGAAAGTTCGCCTTTTATTGCAAAATTAAATACAGTGACATATAATTTTATTTAATTCCTAATAAATTTTTACCAAATCTGTAAAATGTCTAAATTGAATGTTGATACGTATTATAAACAGGGAGTAGTCTTCTTTGGTTTAATAAAGTAAGGAGAAATCAATATAAAACTGGCCATGTGCGAGTTGGTCTCGCGTACTGAGGGTTTCGTATTTCAGTATATGTATAAATTCCTAACTATGTGCATATACATTTTTTCAGATTTGTTCCTTAACACACGCTGTGAGACATCGCTTCTTGCCAAATTCCATGATTCGGTCACCGGGAAGTACCGTAAACGTTTTGATTCCCTTGCGGAATCGCAAAATATGCGTCATAAACGGATACATAATTTGAAACGGATGCATAAGAAACCGTAGAGCCGAGTATTTGATTTCAGTTTGATATCTCTACGCGTTCCCAAATAAAGGGGTCTTGACAGACAGATGGACAGACCGACACACTGACGGACTGGCAAATGGACAACAGAGTAATCCTATAAATACTCGAAATGATTTGCTAATAGTATCCGAAATTATTTATAAAATAATTATTCGTAGTGCAATTTAACGAAAGAATCCAACTGAAAATAAATAAAGGAAAAATAATGCGACGATAATTTGAATTATTTAACACTTCCTTCGATATCAACACAGGCCTAACACCTACAAGTGATTTTCGCACTATAAATAAATCTAAAAACCTTCGACGTTTGTACGACGCGAAACCAAGCGCTGTTGGTCCGGTGCCAGCAAAATATTGGATTTCTTCTGAAAGCCTTTCTCTTGACAGAGTCTAGATTGGCCGAGAGGGTATCGGATGTTAGCACTTCGCCTGTACAATCAGAAACAATGTAGATTGTGCGCCTAAGCACATAATAATATGATATGAGACGGCGGGCTTGACGGATCCCTAACAATATTAGAAAACTGTCTGTTTGTCTTTTACATTTTTATACTTTAGACGGTGAACCAATTTTAATAAAATTTAATTTGAATGTATATTTTGCTTACATCAATACTATGTTTAATTTAAAAGTATATACACCTCGTCCCGCAGCTACTTAATTTTCTCCCTTCCTGTAGGGTTGGCTGGAAGAGATCTATTTAAGGGATAAGCTTACCCTTGTTCATGTTTGCTTAGACTATCTCTGTATTTTAGATGTATGTGCGTTTATATTGTACCGTCTCCGCTTAACATTGATGCTTAGTTGTGCAAATAAAATTCGATACAAATGAGCGTTTTGTGCATGTTATTATGTGGCGATATACCCTTTTGCTTAAGACGGCATGTTTAACGCTATGTTTTCTGGTACAAACAATATTTTTTGTGTAAATGCCATATTTTAGATGTATGTGCGTTTATATTGTACCGTCTCCGCTTAACATTGATGCTTAGTTGTGCAAATAAAATTCGATACAAATGAGCGTTTTGTGCATGTTATTATGTGGCGATATACCCTTTTGCTTAAGACGGCATGTTTAACGCTATGTTTTCTGGTACAAACAATATTTTTTGTGTAAATACCATGTACTATACGATGGCATATGTAGTCAGACCGGCTTTATAAGCTTTCAATTGTCTTCTGATAATAAACGCAAAATTTCCCTTCTTTTGCATTGGCGCACGGACCACATTTTTGTTGTGATTATATCAACTATTGATATAATAATATTATGTCTGTATTGTGTGTGTATTTATGACTGAATTCGCCTGCAAATATTTGAGAATTCACTCAAAGCCAGTATATTAAATGAACATTTTTAAAAGTGCCGAGTGGATCAAAAACCATTTAGCCGTTATTCCGTTCAAACGCGATAACTTTCGAGATTATAACGGATAAAACGTTTATCGGTGTGACATTCCATTTCCATTAATTAGTTAATCCACAGACGTATAAATACGTCTGTGAGTTAATCTCACAGTTGGCTGCGTTCGGCTCGCACAGCAGGATTTCAGCTGACTCTCGCTGAAAAAAATATCTCGGCGCTAAGTAAAGACTTTTGTCGAGTCGTACGGCGATATTGATCTTAATATCACGGAAAATTTTCAATTATGCGTTTCGCTTTTCTCTCGGTCCAGGTATATCCGTAAAATTCAGGTCCAGGTATATCCATAATATTGTCTTGTTTTAACGCTGGAATCTAATTTAAAAGGAGTGAGGGAAGGCTCACTACACGTCACCCAGGCTATGAGATGCATTCTCTGATTCCATTTTGTCAAGCTTTGACACTTAAAACCTTTTTTTTCATGAATCAAAAGATTTTTCAGAGGATTTCAAAAATAAATTAAGAGAACTTTATAGTGTTAGCCGATTTTGATTTGTATTAAGACATCAGATGTTAACAGCAGCAAAGTGTTGATTCTTATCTGGTATACACACCTATCGTATTCGCGACCATAGACTTAGTAATTTGCAAGATATGCAACATAGCAAAATTATGGACATATCTTCGTAAATAATCCGCGGGAATTGAATTTATTAATTTCTTTTATTCTTTTATGTTAAAACTCAGTTTGTATGTTTGAGGCTTTGCATCATTTAATTAACACTTTGTTAATCGTCACGTAATGCTAATCTGTAACTGCAAAATATCCAACTAGGATTGCCTATGGATTTCCTAGAAAGGTCAAAATGGCTCCCATCCCGGCCCACTCGAAGCTTGCCGCCGCGCAAACAGTCTCCACTCCAATTTATATCGCAATCAAACGATCCACGGATGTTTGCGTTCGATTTTATCCCCCTTTTTATCGACTATTGACAGTCGACACCGGCGTTTGCAGGGTTGAGTATTTCGAACGCTTTACTTGGCGGCGGATTAGGCTCGCGGCTCAAAATGGTATACGGAAATGATTGATACTTGAACAGTGTTTATTTAAGGACGCGAATTCCAGGACGGGTAAGAATATAGAATTACAAGTTTAATGACATGATAATTCAATTGAATTTATTTACGAATAGTTAAATAAGTAATGGAGGAGACCGGGTATTATTTATTTTTAATTAGAAGAGAAATGTAGGTTTGTTTAGTTATTTATGTTTTTTTTTGGTAAATGACTCTATCTACCTAACTACAAGTTTGCTGGGGCAATCAGAGATAATTATATTATAGAAAGTCGTAAGATTACGCAATAATTTGTAGATAACAAATAAATACAGTCTCTATAGCGTTTATTTTAACGAGAGTTGAATAGTAAAGAAATCAGGAACTTTTTACATATACTCGTCGATGAATGAGGAGGGAGGAGTTCTTCTCGAGAAGGCTCCCCCAATTTCCGAACAGGCGTAAAGTCAATTTTTTTGTCCCACTTGTGTTTGCAGACATCGTAATTATGTTTAAGATGTATGCACATATAATTTTAAATTTTTTTCTTCCTTCTAATTACAATTTTGTTTTGTTTTTGACTTCAATAAGTATCTGTAAAAGCCTCTGTTGAATAAAGATTTTTGAATTTGATGCATCCGCACATTATATCCTACCAAAGCCATTGTTGTAATACTTAATTTGCCTTTGAAATGTTGTACTTTATCAATTCATTTTATTTTAAGTAAGCTAATATAGAATTTGGAAATGGTGTAATTCCTTTACATAGGACAGGCTCTGTTAAGGCGGTAACCGTAAAATCTTTTACATGAAAATGTTTTGGGTGTGATACTATTTCCTTCTGATGTTAATAAAGTTTCATTTCCATCGGTGCGATGAAGACGATTTCCCGTTGCTGTAAATAATTCAAAGTACCGTCGACGATTTCCAGTTGATGGCGGCTTCTCCCGCAAGGCTTGCTGGTGGGACTTCGCGCGCCACCTGGACCGCCTGGACGCGGTGCTGTTCACGCGGCTCAACAACTGCTCCGCCGCCGGCATGGCGGCCGTGCTGCGCCGGAAGGCGACCGCCAATGTTTACCCGCAGATCGGACACTTCTTCTGCAACTTGGAGGTAAGCTATAACCCAGTGGCCAGGTCGTCAGTTCCGCTAACGCTTGCTTGCTAATTATCGCGCACCAATGAAGTTTCAATAACGTCTGCGACAACATAATTATTTTGTATAGAACACTAATGTAATAAACACAATCATGTGAATAAATAAAATCTTGCAAAGTAACATCATGTCAAACAGCAGTTTTATTAAAGTGCTATCTAATGATGTTTTAAGAGGATTGTGAAGCTGTAAATTTTCATACAAAAAGCGATAACGCTTTTCTCCCACTTTAAATTGTCAAATTTTCATAATTTTTGGAAAGGTTGTAGATATAACGAAGATCTAGGTTTATACGTTTTGATTTTGAAGTAATATTGCTAAGAATGTAAATTATAAGCATGTCAATATCCATATTTTAGACTTAAAAACTACCTCGAGCATTTTTATTTTTTTGACTAAATTATACTGAATTAGAAAGTACAAACATAGATTAAGGAATACTGAATCTAATGATATCAAAAGTGTCTAATTTCGTCAAGGTTAAGGGGGGTAAAACAGTTATCGCCCGAAACAATATTTCCATAAGAAATGTAGGCACTTGCCTCGGACTTTCAACTCTAAGCGGTGTGCAACAAACTGCATTTTTGAAAATGCACACTCGAGTCATGAATTGGCACTTCACAGGCCTGTTAAGATTAGCAGAATAAAGGCCCAGATCATTGGAGAGATAAACGTTTCCCTAGCGCTTTAAAGTTGCAGCCGCTCTATTGTTGATAAACATAGCCTTCCCACTTCAACCTGCTAATGTCTAAGGTTCGGTCAGATAGCGGGCGGGGCGGGACGGCGACGGGGCGTCGGCGCGATATAAGCAGTTGTAATGTATGAATTATTATGAAAGACGTCACACAGCGCCGTCCCGCCCGGCGTGTCACGTCCCGCCGACGCCCCGCCCGGCGTGAATACAACAAGCGGGCGTGAGCGCGACGTCGGCGTGGCGGCGGCAGCGTATTACGCGTTGTGTTCTATGAGTTTTCGCTTTCGTGTTCACACTGACGGCGGGGCGTCGGCGTCAACGTCCCGCCGGCTATGTGACGTCCACGCCGCGTCGCCGCTCCGCCAACGCCCCGTCGCCGTCCCGCCACGCCCGCTGTCTGACTGAACCTTAACTGCTGGGCACGGGTCAACTTCTACAAAGGGGAGTTGGCCTACAACACCAACTTGGTCAGACGGGCTATTGTAGAGTTTTGTTTCGGATTTCCCATCTTTTGCTAAGGGTATGATTGTAAAACTCTAAGGCTGGCTTTCCACCAGTGATGTGCAATGCTAGGTTACTATGACTGAGTTGAACTATGGATTCACCAATCATACACTTTCTTCTAATTCAAATTCAAAAATCTTTATTCAACATAGGCCTTTACAGGCACTTATTGACGTCAAAACAAAGCAAAACATTCTAATTTAAAGAAAACACATTAACCTTGTATGTGCATACATCCTGAATATATTCAGGATGTCTGCAAGTACAAGTAGGAATGAAAAAAAAAGTTGACTCTACACACGCGGGTTCGAAGTTTTTTCTTGGTTCCGATTTATTTCCATCGTTTTTTCAAATTATTTAATACAGAATCCTAAGAAAAATGAGGCCAGTAAGTCACATAGCGATTGACGCAGGCGCCACTCTCGAGGCCCCGAAGGTTGAACATGAAACTAGTAACGCGACACTCCACGCTCCGACGGAGACCCTACTGTCCTAGCGAGGCGTTCACACTGACACAATATGCTGGTTAATTTGATTGTTATTATGAGTACCGGAAGTTCTTATCACTGTCGATTTGCATTCTTGTTAAGGATAAAGATTTCGATCGTTTAAATAAAATTGCAAGCGTGTACTGTTTTTGCATGAAAAATAAAACCTATCAATGTACGAAAAAAACATCTGATTAGGTACTTCTTTAAATTATAATTTCTGCTTGGAGACAACGAATCAGGTTTTTATTTAACTTTAATTTTTTATTTATTTAACTGTGTTGCTCACACCTATTATTTTAATTTTGTCATGTAAATTTTAATTTAATTTAGTAATGTTGCTATGCTCTGGCATGGTTCATGTTTGAAACAGTTAAAATGTAAAATATAAAAAATGTACCTACAACATGTCAGCGATAAGAAATAAAAAAATTTATGTCTTTTTTTTGTAAAGTAAATCTCACCAACTACATACCTAACTTATTTATATATTACTAGCTGCGCCCGCGACTTCATTCGCGTCCGCAAATTACAATATCGTAATGTTATAAAGCCTAAAGCCTTCCTCGATAAATGGACTATCCAACACAAAAATAATTTTTCAATTCGAACCAGTAGTTCCTGAGATTAGCGCGTTCAAACAAACAAACTCTTTATAATATTAGTATAGATTATGTTAAAATTTCAATCCATCAAATATGTTCGTCTAAAATTTGTCTCGAAATGTCGAAACACGATTGAAGAACATTTTTATCACACAGATTTTTATAGCATTTACTTCTTTTCCGTTATTTGCGAGCAAAAGCTATGATTGTTGCGATAATTTTTACATTAAAACACTTTTGAAATTTCTAAATGCTAGACTTGTTTTCAGGCTTTTCATAAATTCATATTATATTCTCATGACGTGAAAACAATGGAATCTGCAATTTTCACAACATAGTATCTTATTCATTCACCCCTCCATGGTGGTCGCCAGCTACAAACCCGTTGAGCCGAGAAGTGTTTCCTTCCAAGACATTAGTGCTAAACAGTTACTAGGCTTTGACCACGTCTTGTTTACTATGAATTCCATTCATTTATAATTGTGCAATCAGTTACTGTGTACATTTTTCGGTAAGCATTTGAATAATATTGGAACGAAATTCCTAATTACAAAGTACGAAATAATATTCGAGCGTTGTGGAGACAGGGGCTAGCCGGCAAAAACTACTAACGGTACGTTACAAAAAGTGTTACAAAAAAGTATTACAGCGCGTTTATTATTAAATAACTCGAAAATAACGTATCGGAGATCGAGACACGAAGCGTATGATTTTAGACAATTAATTAGGGAATCGATTGATATTTTTAAATGACAGTTTATTAATCCTAAAAAAGGAAATAAATTAGTATTCTTTAAAAATAATGAATTTAATAAAATATTCTTTATTGTACATAAATTGTCATACATTTTTTATATACATGAGTTACGTACAAGGGTGAGCTTATTTCTTAAAGAAATCTCTACCAGCTGAATATTTGTCGAATAGCATAAAGAACTTCGTTCCTATCGGGTGTTCCACGACACCACACGACTTGTTTTATTTGTAAATTTGCTCACAAAATTCATGTTTGTAAAATTATTTGAGAAAGCTCTCCCAATTTCCAAACAGGTGTGCAGTCATCTTTTTTTTCTTCTTTTCCTCCTTGTATTTGCAGATATCTTGATTATATTCAGGATGTATGCACATACAAGGTTAAATAATTTCCTTCCTTCTAATTAGAATTTTGTTTTGTTTCGCCGTCAACAAGTAACCGTAAAGGCCAA
The DNA here is from genome assembly GCA_963935595.1 of Schoenobius gigantellus. Classification (NCBI taxonomy): domain Eukaryota; kingdom Metazoa; phylum Arthropoda; class Insecta; order Lepidoptera; family Crambidae; genus Schoenobius; species Schoenobius gigantellus. The sequence continues at coordinate 32,952,799 of OZ012554.1, forward strand.
TGTTGGATAAAGATTTTTGAATTTACGAATATCTTTTAATCGCTTTTAACCTAAAAAATAGCCGCGGTGGCCACTATATCGCGACGCTATAGTCTATTCAGGATAAGAAAGTTTCGGCGACAGGTCGAATTTTTCTGTTTAATGCATGCTAGTTTCCATGATTAAAAATATTATGTTTTAAAAATATAACATCTCCTTCGGCTATTTTTATTACCAATACAAAAATTAATTCCACATTAAATAGAAACATGTATATCAGTGCAGTTAAATATAATTATTTATAATACTGAAAAAAATATTTGTCTAAGTACGTTTTTGAATCGTGAATCGGAACATATACTTTACACAAATATTTTATTTGTAAACTTTGTCGGTGCGTCGGTGGCGCTGTGGCCTCGGCACTGGACTGTGCCTCGAGTAGAATCGGGAGTCCCGCTATCGATCCAGCCATGTACACCAATGTGTATTTTCGTTTCACGAATTTCATACGTGCATTTATCTGACGCTCCTACGTTGCAGGAAAACATTGTGAGGAAACCTGCATACACCCGCGAAGTAATTCAAAAGGTGTATGTGAAGTCAACCAATCCGCACTGGGCCAGCGTGGTTTGACTAAGGCCTAATCGTCCTAATATAACTAGTTAGAGTAGGGTCGTGCCCCTCTTGTCGACCCCTCAGTAGAGGTAAGACCTGGCGCTTGGGTCAGCTACGCTTGCTCATCGTCGGGCCCTCAGAAGAATTATTCTTCTGAGGTCGGGCCTATTCTCCAGGGGGCGCACTCGGGGAATGGCTAACGCCGATGTCGATTGTGCCCCTACGGAGGTAGAAGTTGCTTGGAAAAGAAAATGGCTCAGGCCTCTCGGTGGGACGTATATGAGTTGTGATGAAGATGATGATGAAATTTTAAACAAATATTTTTCACAATTATAATTTTATTTAACTGGACTGATATTCTTGTTTTTACTCAATGTGGAATTAATTATTACATTTTTGATAAAAATAAGTTAAAGAGATAAGTTGTATTTTTAAAACATAATATTTTAAATCACGGAAACTATAGTCTATTCAAAAATTGACCTTTTTTATTGCAACTAAGTTGGCAAACAAGCAAACTGCCCACCTGATGGTAAGTGGTAACAGTCACCTATAATACATGTGGCTCCCGTGAGATTCGCAGCAAAACCGCAACCCCCACAAGAACCACAGTGTACGTTGCCAACCTGTGGCTTAGGATGTAAAGTCACGGTACCCAGTAATTTCAATGCCATATCTTACCCTTCAAACCGGAACACAGCAATGCAAGCACTGCTGCTTCGCGGCAGTAATAGGTAAGACGGAGGTACCCAAGCGCACGACCCTGGTACAGAGTCTCCCTCCGGTGAACCCTGTCACCGAGACCTTCTCACGGGACGATAGTGGACTATAGTGACCGGGGAAATTGAGAGAGCGCGGTGTCGCAGGAGCGCGCGTCGGTCTCGGAGGCGGAGGCGGAGGCGGAGGCGGAGGCTGTGGACGGCGACGTCGCAAAGGACGGCGACCCGCTGCTGGTGTCGCTGCTGGCGGCCGGCGGCGGCATGGCGCGCGACCTGCGCCGCCTCGGCCTGCGCCCGCAGCCCTGCTACCGCGCGCCGCACCCCGTCAACCTGTACCACAAAGTCGGACACGGTGAGTCGGACCTCGCGCAATCACTTAAACACGAACCTTTCTTTAACCGACTTCAAAATCAAATCAAATCATTTCTTTGCTAGCTGACACTAGCTGACCCGGCGTACTTTGTATCGCCATGTTTTTTAACTAAATCACTGAAGTGTTTGTTTAAATTATTGTAATTTTTATATCACACAAACCTTGTCCTAACAATGACGAATACATAAAACCGAGAATCATCCAATTTGGTGTAGTCGTTCGAAAGTTCTGGGTACATACATTACATTTAGAAGATCCGTACATACATTTAGAAGATCCATTTTTATTTATATAGAAGATAAACAGGATACATTGCGTTCTTAAACATATAACTAGTTCTAACCTATTTAGCAGATAACAATATCAGCATGCAAATGTAAGAGGTTTTATTAAATCAGTGACCCGTCGATTATAAAGAGAGTCGCAATTAGCATTATAATTACGTTATTTATTATTGTTAGTTAGTGTTTCATATAATTTAACTTGTTTATTTAATTTATCTTATTTGATTAAGTCCATAACTATATTCAAAAAAGGAGAAGGTTCTCAGTTCGCTGCGTATGTTATTTTTTTTGTGTGTATCTTACGCGATTAGTACGCCACTAATTGTTTTTCAAAATTATTTTTGTGTTCGATCGAGTCCTATACTCCAAGGGTGGTCCCAAGGTCACCAACATTAGGATCTGATGATGGGATCCCATAAAAATCGGGCGAAACCTTGGTATTAAATTAGGGTTTCCCAGTTCACCGAAAAGATAAAAATAAAAATAATTTTACCAAAATAAAAACCGACTTTTTAAAACACTGAAAAGTTAAAAATAATAGGTACAGACAACATCACACACAACATATTGAAGTCGGTGCGAAACGATGATCTCCTAGAAAGTCTTAAAATTTGGCACCGACCTCAATATAGAAGTGTGATGTTGTCTGTATCTATTCTTATATTATTTTTAACTTTTCAGTGTTTTTGAAGTCGGTTTTTATTTTTTGTAAAATATTTTTTATGAATTACCTCGTTCTTCAAAATATGCCCCCTTTTCGCCAAAAGGTGCCAAAAGCAATTCGGGTCGCCACGCTTCTTTGAATAGGTTGCAGCCACAATACAATCATTTAGAATAGAATAGAATAGAAACTTTATTTGCCAGAATATGGCTCTAAAGGTGTTACCGTTTCATTGAGCCGACATATCCTGTTGACTTAGTCAACGTGCAAATTTAACGTCCTTTATACGTCCTTTATTTAGTTAAAAAAAGACCGATGATATTGACATTATTTTTTGATGAGCTACAGAGATTTAAATCGAAAATTATTCAGTCGTTTACCCGTTACTGTTTAATGAATATTGTTGTTTCGGCCATGTCGCTCCTAAGATAACTTGTTAACTATATGATGATTCCTTGAGTTACTGTCTAATAATAATGATCAAAAGTTCCTTCTAGATAGCTTTATTATAATTACTGTTTGAAAATTTTAATTTTACTGTCCACATTTGCATGCTGTGACAGCCTATAATTACGAGTAAGATCTCACATAAAAAAAGGCTTGTTGATGTCGTACCGAACAGATTGTATAGTGTTAATCTTGTTGGTTGTCTTAATAAATAAATAAAAATACAAGTAGCTCTACTTAACGCAGCTTTACCCTCGTTGTTTTTGTTTTCCCGTGTGGGAATTTTATATTTCCCGTGGGAAAAATAATTTTACATCTCTCATGTTCGGTAAGTAGGTCCTTATTACACCCAAATGGGGCTTGTAGGTGACCAATTAGCGCTCTAAGGTAATAATGTAGCTAGAAAAGCCCTAGGGCTGTAAGTAATTTATTGCCAGTATGATGGATAGATGTACGCGAACTTTTTGAAATAGTGAAGTGTGTTTTTTAATTACTTACCGCCCTAGGGCTTTCCAAGCTACATTATTACCCTAGAACGCTTATTGGTCACCTACAAGCCCCATTTGGGGGTAATAAGGACCTACTTACCTCACAATCGAGATGTAAAGCAGAGTAGTTAGCTCGGGTGTAAGCACCAATTGCACCCTCGAAATATAGGCTAATTAATAATTATCTCGGGCTGCAATTGATGCCTTACAGCCCTTAGCTACTAATCTACTATTGTGGCCTAAGTTAGTCCGGGATAATGTAGCATTATAATGGTGAAAGAATTTTTGAAAACGGTCCAGTAATCTTTGTCTTATTCGTTACATACCTACATACAAATCTTTCTTTTTTTATATAATAGTAGATTAAGTTGGCGAACAAGCAAACTGCCCACTTAATTGTAAGTGGTGACTATAATACAAGTGGTCGTGCGATTCGCAGCAAAACTGCAATCCCCACAAGAACCACGGTGTACGTTGCCAACTTGTGACATCAGATGTAAAGTCACGGTACCCACCCAGTACTTTTCTTATGTATAATATATATATATTCTTTATTGTACACAAATTTTCACACATTTTTTATATACGTGAGTTAAGTACAAAGGCGAGCTTATCTCTTAAAGAGATCTCTACCAGCCAACCCTAGCTGGTGTAAGAGAGGTTTAAAATTGCGGGAATAAGTGTACACATTACAAAACTATTTATAATTATAAACGTATACACTATAGATATAATAATAAACTAATATATACTGCTATAAACTAAGAAGAATATTATATACTAATAAATATAGTCACTTTTATGAGGAGTTCGAAAGGAGATGGTCTTTTACTTTTGATTTGAATGATGTGATAGTTCGACTTTCACGTATATCAACTGGCAGTCTGTTCCACAGTTGGGCGGCACGGACGGTGAAGGAGTTATGGAAAAATTTGCTGTTTGAGGGTGGAAGCGCAAGTGTACTTAAGACACATGCTCGCTTGGGGCGACAACTAATCCGCTAATTGTAAACCGATACTTAAAGCTCTTTACTCATTCGAAATAGTATATTTCTGAGGCGATTCCATTGTCGCCAAGTCGAGATCTGGTGATAATATTCCGGGAAAATCGAAGAACACCCTAAAATTCATAGGCACGTCAAATGTGTTTCAAGCGTCTACTAAAGCTATTTAGGTATTTGCCTCTGGCTGTCATCATCTTACTGAGCTGATGATGGAAGGATCCTTGACTCTTAGGAGTTAGGGGTTAGTTATAATATAAAAGGCACTTATTGACTACCAACGCCGGTTGACGAATCTGAAGACAGGACGGCAGAGTCGTTACATCCTGATCAAAGCTTATGGCCGAGATCGAACACTTGTGGGGACAGCTTTACGCAGCACCGCAAGCAACTTTTACTAAGGCCACAGACCCTAGAGCCAAATTGAGCCGGCATTACACCGAAGACTCGAAGGAATCCGGACGTCAGCGTGAATGAGATTAGTTTGGCTCTCAAACAACAACGCGCTAGGAGATGGTGGAGTTACAGCTGAGCTCCTGAAAGCGGGTGGACTACCAGTCCGGAGAGCGCTTCAAAAGCTTTTTAAATTCGTCATACTCGAGAGCATTAGCCTTGTTTAGATTGTTAGTAGCATGGCACAAGGGCGTTGTGTCACTTGTTTCTAAAGGGGCGACAGGGCCCAGTTGAAGAACTACAGGCCCATCACGCACTTGAGTCATGTATACAAGCTTGTAGCGAGGTGCTTTAACAATCTTTTCCTACATCATTGCGTCCCAGCCTAACCTGGCTGTGATTTTGAATTTTTATATTTGTCATAATCTTAGTTCTCGAGAATCATCACAAATCATCTCGTGCACAGATTTGACAAATTCTAGCACCCCAAACAAGCCGGATTCCGAAAAGGCTATAGTACCGTAGGCCACAAATATACTTTGCGGCAGAATCTATATAAGACCGAAAAGTATAACCTGCCACTGTGCTTGGCGTTTGTAGACTATGAGAAAGGCTTTGATTCTGTCGAGACCTGAGCTATGCCTTGGTCACTCCAGGGGTGCCAAATAGACTATTGCTTTATCCAATCGTTGCAGTTATTGTACAAAAACGCCTTCAGGAAGAAAACTACAAAACAATACGACTTCTGCGAGTTGTGAGACAGGGCAACGCTAAATATATCACCAAAACAGCTCACAGCTGCATTGGAGTATGTTATCAAACTTTTGCACTAGCGAGGACTTGGCATCAATATAAACGGCGAAGACAAGACTCACCTTCGATTGGCTGATGATATCATTGTCATGGACGCCATGGGAGACCTATGAACAATGCTCAAAGACCTTTGTAAGATTTCCTAACAAGTGAGTCTTAAAATGAACATCGACAAGAGATAAATTATTATAATAATATTAAACGTTTATTTCGGGTGACTATAGATACATTATAAATAAAACCAAATAAAACTAAAAGAAAATAAATACATTTTAAAATTTATCTCGTCAAAATTGTAGGTACTAAAAAATTGTGCGGGATTACGTCAAGTTCCCATGTAGTACCCATTCCTGTCAATACTGGAGGCTCTTACTCGTTACTGGAGGTACTCTACACTGGAAGTTGTTGACTTATATGTTTACCTGGGGCAAATAGTCCAGCATGGTAAGTCTAACTTCTATAAAGATGACGATAGATGAATCCAACTCGACTGGGCAGCATTTGGAAAGCTACGCAACATATTCTCGGCCTATCTACCGCAGTGTCTCAAGACAAAAATCTTCTATTCGTGTGTATTGCCAATGATGACATACGGAACTAAGACGTAGCTGCTTACGATTAGAAGGCTCAAAGTCACTCAAAGGGCACGGAGAGGGCTATGCTCAGAGTTTCTCTACGGATCAGAAATTATGAAATCCTTAGATGAATTGAAGTCATATGGCAGACAAAGCCCAAAGAATTGCGAAATGACAGTGGGCAGGACACATCTCGCAGGACTGACGGCGGAAAGGTCCTCGAGTTGAATGCGAGAAGCGTAAGACGTCGTTTATGGAGACGCGAGGCGTCGCGCGTCGCGTGTGGCGTGGCGTCTCGCGGCGCGTGTGGCGTGGCGTCTCGCGGCGCGTCAGACGTTTTTTCTGCTTACGGTGGGGCGGCGCGTGAAGCGGCACTCATAATCGCACGCGTAAACACAAACATATGGCAATATACGATGTTGTTCATAGAGATGCGAGACGGGAACACCGACGGACGCGGCGGTGCCATCCGCGGGCTCGGCCGTAAAAAACGCGCCATTTCAAGCAAAGGCGTGTAAAATCGCTTCTCCGTAAACGCACTCAACAACGCCATATGTTTGAATTCTGAGCGGGCCGCGCCGCGCAACGCCCCGCGTCTCCGTAAACAAGGCCTAAGACCGATCGGTTTGGGGATCCTTGGAGAGGCCTATGTCCAACAGTAGGCGTTTCTAGGCTAAAATGAAGATTGACTTTTGGTTATATTCTTTCAAGTTGATTCGGTGAGCTGGTGATAGTATAGCTCCTTAACACTTACCTAGTAATTAGAAATAATTTTTTAAATAATATTGTTTAGATTGTTAGTAGTATTCCTTCAAGTAATTTAGGTGTTTTCGTCGTTCGTCGAACGTAGTATTCAACCCTATTTTTATTTTATTACTAACTGTTCCGCGAACTATGTTTCGCCATAATAATTATCAAAAATAAAATTCTGGAGAGAGCTATGTCCTCTTATCACCTAGGGGTATAAAAATAGCCTAGGACCTCTTCTCAGACCTACCAAATATACACAAAAAATGTCATAAAAATCGGTCAATCCGTTTTAGAGGAGTTCGATAGCACGCGCGCACACACACACACACACACACACACACACACACACACACACACACACACTCACTCACACACATACATTGTTATCTATAAAATACCTGCAACCTCGCAGGATTAGATAGCTAACATCATACCGGCTCCAGACTCACGCGAGAAGTCTCGGCGAGAAGTCTCGCCGAGAACTTGCGCGAGAACCGAGAAGCTATCCACACTTAGCGATCTTCTCATTTACATTCTCGGTCGTGATCCGGAATGGACGACAGTGCTAGCTACTACTGCCTTGGTATTGTGTGCGTTATTTCGTTAACACGAAAATTAAAAATAATATTAAGAAAAAATGGCTCAAACGATGGTGGTTATTGACAAAGTACTTTTTTATAGAAAACGTTTTGCTTCCCACAAAATGGGCTCTGTGTGAAAATATTATTTAAACTTAAACTCTGTTTCATTTTTCCACATTTTTTACTCGTATGTCTAAAATTACTGAACTATAAAGACTAACGAAATATCTCAAAACAATTAAAATCTTCGTGAATTTAAATTATTTTCTTAATATTTATCACACATTATTTTGTTAAGCACTGATAGCACAGATGAGAGACTATGTTAAATGAAAGAGTATACAATAACTGTGAAGTTATCTAAATGATACTGATATGCACCAGACACCACAAAGTATTTTTTTTTATAGAATAATTGGCACGAGATAACATGCGATCTACGCCACGGTCGCAGTCGCACTGAGAACAAACGAGAGTGTGATAGTGTTCTCTTTTCTCGCCCGAGAAACCCTTTGAAGCGGGCAAAAAAACCGACACCGATCGGAGAACAGGCGAGCCCGAGAACGAGAAGCCGAGAAACCCATCACATTCACGCTTCTCGGGTGTTCTCGGGGGTTCTCGGCGTGAGTCTGGAGGCACCTTGAAGGTGCCTCCAGACTCATAAACTCATAAACAACAATTTTTGTTGTACGACTTTTGATAATTCGTTACATTTTATTTTCATAGAAAAATTAATATTATTTCATTTCAAACTTATACCTCTAGAATGTTTGTAACTCTACATTCTACATGTATCACCAGAATAAAGGTGTGGCTAAACGGGCCATACTTTTCGACAATATAAGGCTGCAACACAGTGGCCGGAAACATTTCAAGCAATACCAGCCATACGTGAAAATATTTTAGGTTTTTTTTTTAATTTGAAACGATTTTGATATAACTTGAGATTCATGCTCTTAAAAATATTTCATTGAATACTTGTTTCATGGTTTATTGGAATTCACCCCCTTAGGGTGCAAAATAGGGGTTGAAACTTTCTATGAAAAATATTTAAAATCTGCTCCAATTTCTATGAAATTTATAATCCGAGCTCCTAAGTATATATAACAGTCTTCTACCTATATATGAGGCTACAAAATTATTTTTACTACGGGAAAATATAACATTCCCACGGGAAAACAATAATAACGCGGGTGAAGCCGCGAGCGGAAAGCTAGTGATAAATAATTGTGATTTAACTGTCGTTGCATATTTTCTTGTTCTTGTTGGTAATATGTATCATAATTATTAAATATTTTGGATCCTATAATCACATTTATATGTTCATGTTTTAATTTAACGAGGCGAAAAGTTTGCGGCCTAGTCAAGAAAACAAAATAAACAAAAATATGTTTATTTTTCAACGTAATCTCCGACGTAAACTCTATACATTTTTTCCACCTACGTTCCAAAGCTTTTATGCCACTTAAAACAAGGTTCTTCAAGATCTTCAAAAATAATATTTATAGTACTTTCGAGATCTTTATTCGATTTTTGCCCGCCAAGGTTGTTTTTAAAGTTTGGAAATAGGTGGAATAGTGCCAAATATGGTGAAAAGGCGGGTTGAGGCAGTAATTCAAAACCATAATAAGGAATTTGAGCCATGGATTCGACAGACCTGTGAACGCGAGCATTGTCTTGGTGAAACAACACATTCTTTCTCAGTAATCCGGGGCGTTTTTCTTTAAATTTTGTTTTGTTAACGACGTAGAAGGGTGCAATAATACTCAGAGTTTATTGTTTTTCCAGTTTCAAGATAGTCCACCATGATAACACCCTTATCATCTCAAAAAACTGACGCCATCACCTTGCCAGCTGACAAAATTGTCTTTACTTTCTTTGGTGCTGGTTCATCGTTCTATTTAGTGCGTTTTAGTTTTTGCTTCAAGTATGTATTTTTAAGTCGGTTTAATTTTTTTAATCCTTTTATTATTCTATTATTTATCAAACAAAAAATAAAAAGTTTCATAAACAAAAAATCCTTTGTTTCAGGAACGCTGGATATGTACGTACTGAATCCGTCCAAGGACTCTAAACACGTTCGTGAATTTCTAAAAAAGTGGCATGATAGTGAACAAAAACTATTTGAAGGTGCAAATGTATCAGGACAATTTAATTTTCCCATACCCAATCTTGTGTCCATATGTGCATTACTTGTGTGGCGACCAGCAAACCCTGACGACACAATAACGAGAATAATGTTTCCTGGATCGACACCGCAGCACAAGATATTTGAAGGTCTAGAAAAATTAAAACATTTAGAATTTTTACAACACCCTACATGTACTGGACGACAAATGCTAGCATCAGCTCCACTCACAACTACAACTACCACTACAATGACATCTATGAAAACGTCAAAACATACAATTTCAAAAGCAAGCAAGGAGAGAAGTATCATATCAGAGAAGACAAAAGAAGATAAAATTGTTGAACCAGAACCACCACCAGTAAAAGACGAAACAGACTCTAAAAATCAGATTGATAATAAGCTAATTAGTGAATTAGTTGGGGATGAAGAAAAAAAAATAGAATCAGTGCTTCGTGACGCTATAGCAGCAAGGGTAGAAACAAAATTAGATGATAAGCTTGCTCAATACGATAACACCGTTCTAGATGGCTTACCTAAAAAAAGGGATATCAAGAAAAAAGAAAGAAATATTGAGAAAAGGGCTAAACGATTCGATAAGACTGATGACATAAAAGACTCTGTAGCTAAAGCGACTGATACTAAAAAGGCTGAATCTGAAATGAAGATAAAAACAGATATGAAGAAAAAACTAGATAATAAAATAAAAAGCGAAACAATTTCCAGAAGTAAAGTAAGTCATCGCATTGTTCAAAAAACGATTGATAAAAAAGTGGTATCAAGTAGCACGGATAAGAAGCCCCTGGGAGAAAAATCACCTCCAACGACTCCCAAAAAACAATTCGAACCAAAATTGGCATCATCTACTGTACAAACCACCACAAAAGAAAAAGTTAAGGTTAAAACGAGAAAGCTGAGTCCTGGTAGTACCCCAGCGAAAAGTGCCAAAGAAGCAAACAACCGTAGAGTTGTTGAGTCAAAGTATAAACAAAGCTCTCCCAAACGAGAGTCGGGTCAAAAATTAGCTGATAAAAAAGAGCCGAAAAAGAGAGAACCCATTTCCAGGCGACCACGGCCGCTAGCTTCACCAGTTAAGGGACTAAAAGCAATGAAAAGCCCAACAAAATCATTAAAAACGGTGAAAGTAGATACATCAAAACTGAAAGGTTTACAAAAAGTTAACTACGAAGATATTTTGAAAGATGCCAAAAAATCTGACGAAGATACCTCTAAGTCACTTGATGACATAAAACAACAAGAGCTTGATGAAAGAGAAGAACAAGAAATAGTGAGAGAAATCGAAGCAGTCTTTAACAGAGATAGTGAGGCTGAAGAAAAAACTGACTATGTAGGACGATCTGATATTGAAAAAATTACTTGCATGCTAGATAATGTAAAGACTACAACAATGGTGGACGAGGAATTTGAAGAAGAATATCTTATCATAGAAAAAGAGGAAGTAGACCAAATTACTGATGAATCGGCCGCAGATCGTGAAATTAGCCAAGATCAAGAACGAGATGAACTTCATAAGCACCTAAAGGACAAAAAAGAATCAGAAAAAATAAATAAAGGTGAAACAGATGTTAATGAAATCCACCAACCAACGAAGTCCTTGGAGTCTGATCTCAAAAATTTAGATTCAAAGGAACATTCGATTAGTGTCGAAGAAAAGCAAGACTTAAGCAGTGAAAAGAAAACGTCCGATAGTAAAAGTGGTATACCAAAGTTAAAAGATTCTCTTGAATTAAATATCATACAAGAGTCACAACCAGATGAGAAAATATCAACAACTATCGAATCTGGGGCTACTACTGCACCCACCTTACCTGAAGATGAACGCATTACTTTAGATGATATAAAAGAAGATCAAATTATTGAAGAGAAACACGTCGAGGAAGACACGAAGGAAATACTTCCGCCACTGCCTTTGATAAGTACACAAAATATTATATCAAAAGAAAAAAGTCCTAAAATAGAACCTCAAACGCTGCCAATTAGAGAAATCGTTAAAACACCGGACGAAGTGGCAGATCTGCCATTACACGAAGAAGTTGACTATAGGATATATGAAGAGAAAAAAACACCAGTTGACGATGGTGTGTTTAAAAGAAAACCTGATTTAGGTTTTGTTCATGAAGTAAAAGTTCCAAAAGACTTGCCACTAATAGGTCAAGAATCTTTATCACAATATAAAGAATCCAAGACGATTGAAGATGATGTAATTGTGAAAACTGTGCAAGGGGCATCTCATGCTGAATTAATAACTGTTACTCCTGGGTCGGCTCCAGAATCTCCAATATATCATGATAAAGTAAAAATTATCAATATGCCTAGTAAAGAATTGGAGCCAGTCAAAGAATATGATAATATTGACTACAATTATGGACAATATACAGAAAAATTAAGAGAAACTCATATAACAACTGTAGATTCGCCCGTTAAAGAAGAAACAAGAATTATAATTGAAGAACAATCATGTATACCTGAAAAAATTCCATCTATTCCTGAAGACGTTGAACGTGAAATTGAAGAGGCGCGTAAACTTGAATTATTAGAAAAGCCACCTTGTAGTCCAAAAGATGTAGAAAAAATTGTAGCTGACGTTGCTGAAGTATTAAAGTCTGATAGAAGTTTGGAAGAAATAATGGCAGAAAAATCTCCGATTGATGTCCATAAATTATCAGATATTGCATTAAACACTGACACTACTGTCTTTTCAACAATTGAAGCAACCAAAATGCTTCTTGCAAGTGAATCAACTTATACTAAAGATATGACTACTTCACATGTAACCAAAAAGGGAATATCCCCTGCAAGATCGATTGCATCAGAAGATATAAGTGAAATATCAGAGCAAACAATTTTAAGTGACGGTAAGAGAGTAAAACGTGGATTACTTGATAAAATCGACACTGATTTTATTAGTGATCAACCACAATTGAGTACTAAAGATGAAAAAATACAGAAAAAAGATAATGAGCTAGCTCAGGAGAACTTCACTGAAATAAGGAGTCAAAGCGAAATCACTGAAGAAATAGACGCATATGACAAAAAAGACAAAAGTGTAATTTCTGAGAAAAAATTAAGCTTAACATTGGAATCAGCTAAGACACTTGAAAAACTTGAAGAAAAAATGTCTGACTTAAGACGAAAAGACGAATATACAAGTCAAAGGATACCCAAAGATATTGTTGAAATAAAATCAGTAGTTACTGCACCGATAGACAAAGATAAACTTGATAACACAGTCACCATCGATGAGACAAATAAAAGCTTTGAGCAAAAGCCTGACAAAGTTCTCAGCGAAGTTCTTAAAAAAGAACTTAGTACCGAGAATGAAAAACAGGTAAAAAGGGCTGACAGTACAGTCGAAATGATTGAAGACAATATAAATTCATTGACAAAAAATGCTTCGGTGAGTCCAGAATTGATAAATGAAACTCACAAAAGTGACATTGCGCTTTCAAATGCCATTATTTTGAAAGAAGCTATACCACTTTCAGCAAAAGAAGGAAAGATACAGCTTATTGATGAAAAAGACAGTGACGAGGAAAGCACTTCCGGCAAAATTTGTAAAACTGTGCAAAGCTTACAACAAAGTGTAAATGAAATAAATGGTAAATCAAAAGTATACAGTGATTCATTTAAACAAACTTTGGAATCAGAAATCACTTCTGAAATTGACGCTATTTCAGAAAGAAAATACACAATTTCTAGCAAACTTGATACAGTGCAAGTAAGCTTAGAAAAAGATATAACGCTTTTAACAAAAGATGTCGATGGTGAAGAAGATAATGCTGAAAAATTCCTTATACCAGATGTTAGTAAAACTGCAATTTTGTCTCCTGAAGTTCTCGAAGAAACTACCTCAATGAGCGAAAAGGATTCTCTTTCATCAACGGAAGAAATAACTGAAAAAGAAACGGTAACGCCTAAAACTTCACTTTTAAAAAAATTTTCAACGGATAAGAATTTACCTCTAGAAAAAGATAGCACCACAACGACACCGCTTAACGAGATCACAGTTAGAAATCTCATAGGATTTGATGAAATTGGACAACCAGAAGAAACCCTGACTGAAAAAGTTGAAACTATATATGAAAGCGGATTGAAAATAACAAGAAAAGTTACAATTATTAAAATTCGACAAGTGTATTTTAACACATTGGAATCTCGTGAGATAATCAAAATAATAACTAAAGAAGTTATACAAGACATGTATCCTGATGGAAAAATTGTCACCAATACAAATGAAGATGTTTCATTTGAAGGTGGAAGAATAGAACATGATGATCATATTGGAAAAATTGAAACGGGCGATTCTTTAACACCCTCGGTAGAGAAACTTGATAGGGAAATGCCTGCCGAGGAGATTACCTCACCGATTCAACATGGCATTAAAGATGAAAGCTCGCAAAGTCGCGATGAGGCTGGAGTTAAAGAGTTGGAACATGATATTTTGCCAGTATATCCATTAGAGTCAGAAAAACTGCCTGAAGAAATGATATTGTCATCTGTGATAGTAGACACACAGACTCAAAATCTAAAAGCAGGTGACAAATTTGAAACTTTTGAAAATAAAATGACTCTAGTAGACGAGGTGACATCTGTCAAAGAAGAAATGGATGTTAAATTCACTCTCGTCAAGGATAAAACTAAGATTTTTGATCGAGATATAAAAGAAATTTCAGTGACCACTACAGACCAAATAGAAAAACCATCTTTATCAATCACAAAGGATAGTATTGGTGATCACCCAATAGACAAAGACCAAATTCCTGAACGAAAGACACCGTCATCAACACCCACAAAAGTTCTTAAAAAAGATGATAAGGATGAAACTATCGAAGAAAAAAGGGCAAAATCTGATCAAAAAGTAATTGATGACACACTCAGTTCCATCAAGGATGAACATATTCAAAAACAAGACACGAAAGCATTGTCTATTGTCTCCGACAAACCAAAAGAAAAAATAACTTATTTTACAAAGGATGACATCAAGAAAGGCGAGCTAGTTGTAGAAAAAGCCCCGTCCACGACAACTATAAATGAAATTAATGAAGCAGTAAAAAATGAAGAAGAAACAGTCTATCTTGAAAAGACAGTAGCAGAAGAAGAAGGTGCACAACACTTCACAGAACAACTAGTTGATAAACAAAGTCCTGTAAGGAGTGAAGTTAAGCAAGATGAAAAGGACTTAAGAAAACAAACAGAAGTCATTGACAAGCAGCAATCAAAATCGCCAATAAAGAATGATGTATCACGAGAACGGCTTTTAAATACGGTCGAAATTCTGGTGCCAAAATCACCGTCTTCTATTATTGCAAGTGACCAGGCTCAAGCTCCTCAAAAAGTCGACAGGGCAGAAGCCCTTGACAAAAAAACTACGCCAACAGAGGAATTGACATCATTCACAGAGAAACTTGATGACGAACCATGTCCCATCAAGGATGAAGTTAAACTCGCAAAGCAAGATGTAGATGAAAAATCAAAAACCAGTATTGATAATGCAGAAAAATCAATCACAAAGGATCAACTAACAGAAAATGACAAAATACCTCAAGAAAAGACACCATCTGTACCTACATCTGACCCGGCAAAAGATTCTCGAAAGGATGGCAAAGATGAATCTATCGAAAAGAAAACCACCAAGGATGAAAAAGCAATATCTGTGTATGAAAAACTCACAGACAAACTCAGTCCTGTCGCGGATAAACCAGTTCTAGACGAAAAAGACAAAAAAGAATCGCCAATTGTCTCTGAAAAACTTAGTAAACAAGCAAGCTCACAAATTCTTCCGCTAGGTAAAGAAAAGTCGGCTGCAGAAAAAGCGCCGTCACCGACAGCAACAGATAAAAAAATGACTAAAACATCAGAAAAGGAAGAAATGACAGTCTCTCTTGAAAAGATAGTGGCACTAGAAGAGGATGCTAAACATGTCACGGCAGAACTAGTTGAAAAACTAAGTTCTGTAAAGACAGATGAAAGAGACATTAAAAAACAAAAAGAAATTGTTGACAAGATGCCTTCAAAATCCCCAATTAAAGATGACATATTACTAGAACATCCATTTGACATAAACAAGATTCCATTGGAAAAATGTTCGTCTCCTATCAGTGCCACTGACCTAGCTCAAGTTTCACAAAAAGGATACAAAGCAGAAGTACTTGAAAAGAAAATAACGCCAAAGGAGGAAATCACATCATTCACAGAAAAACTTGAAGGCGAACCAATTTCCATCAGGGATAAAGTTGAACTCATAAAGCAGGATATAAAAGAAAAATCAGTAACCACCGTTGATCAAGCACAAAAACCATCTTTGTCAATTATAAAGGATAGTGATGATGTTAAACCAATGGACAAAGATAAAATGCCTCAAGAAAAGACAGATTCTCAAAAGGATGTAAAAGATGAATCTGTTGGAAAGAAAATTACCAAGGATGAAGAAGCAATTCTTTTTCAAGAAAACCTCAAAGACAGACTCAGCTTCGTCGAGGATACACCAATTCATGACGAAAAAGACAAAAAAGAATTGCCGATTGCCCCTGAAAAACTTACTCAACAGGCAATTTCTGCACTAAAAGAAGACATCTCAGAAATTCTTCCGTTGGGTGAAGATAAGTCGCCTTTGGAAAAAGTGCCATCACTGGCAGCAATACATGAAAAAACTCAAACACCAAAAAAGGAAGGAAAGACCATTTCTATGGAAAATATTGTAGCATTAGAAGAGGATACTAAACACGTCGCAACAGAAGAAGTTGGCAAACTAACTCCTTTAAAGGCTGAAGTTAAGCCAGATGGACGAGACATTAAAGAACAAACAAAAGTCACTGACAAGCTGTCATCAAAATCCCCAATAAAAGATGACATATTACTAGAACATCCATTTGACACAGACAAAATTCCATTGG
Organism: Schoenobius gigantellus; assembly: GCA_963935595.1. NCBI lineage: Eukaryota > Metazoa > Arthropoda > Insecta > Lepidoptera > Crambidae > Schoenobius > Schoenobius gigantellus. Next base: position 32,969,519 of record OZ012554.1, read on the forward strand.
AAAAATCACCGTCTCCTATCAGTGCAACGGACCTTGCTCAAGTTCCACAAAAAGGTGACAAGGCAGAAGTACTTGAAATGAAAATAACGCCAAAGGAGGAAATCTCATCATTCACAGAAAAACTTGAAGGCGAACCAAGTTCCATCAGGGATGAAGTTGAACTCATAAAGCAGGATATAAAAAAAAAATCAGTAACCACCGTGGATCAAGCACAAAAACTATCTTCGTCAATTATAAAGGATAGTAATGAGGTGGCACCAATAGAGAAAGATAAAATGCCTCAAGAAAAGACACCATCGCAAATACCTACATATGAACCGACAAAAGATTCACTCGACACTCAAAGGGATGTAAAAGATGAATCTGTCGAAAAGAAAATTACCAAGGATGAAGAAGCAATTTCTGTACACGAAAAACTCGAAGACAGACTCAGCTCCGTCGAGGATAAACTAATTCATGACGAAAAAGACAAAAAAGAATTGCCGATTGCCCCTGAAAAACTAAGTGAACAGGCAATTTCGGCGCAAAAAGAAGACATCTCAGAAATTCTTCCGTTAGGTGAAGACAAGTCGCCTTTGGAAAAAATTCCATTACTGGCAGCAATACACGAAAAAACTCAAACACCAGAAAACGAAGAAAAGACCGATTTTATTGAAAAGACTGTGGCATTAAAACAAGATACCAAACACGTCACGGCAGAACAAGTTGGTAGACTAAGTCCTGTAAAGGCTGAAGTTAAACGTGATGGACAAGACATTAAAGAACAAACAGAAGTCGTCGACAAGTTGACATCAAAATCCCCAATAAAAGATGACATATTACCAGTCCATATTTTTGACACAAACCAAATCTCTTTGGAAAAATCACCGTCTCCTATTATTGCACGTGATCTGGCTCAAGTTCCACAAAAAGACGACAAGACTGAAGCATTTGAAAAGAAAACTACGCCAACCGAGGAATTGACATCATTCACAGAGAAACTTGATGATGAACCAAGCCCCATCAAGGATGAAGTGAAGCGCTTGAAAATGGAAGATGAAGCACTTGAAAAGAAAATAACACCAAAGGAAGAATTAACATCATTCACGGAAAAACTTGAAGGCAAAGCGAGTTCCGTCAGGGATGAAGTTGAACTCATAAAGCAAGATATAAAAGAAAAGTCAGTAACAACTGATAAAGCAGAAAAACTATCATCGTCAATCACAAGGGATCAATTATCAGAGAATGACCAAATACCCGAAGAAAGGACCCCATCATTACTACCTACATTTGACCTGACAAAAGATTCTCGAAAGGATGAGAAAGATAAATCTGTCGAAATGAAAACCTCCAAGGATGAAGAAGCAATCGCTGTTCAAAAAAAACTAGAAGATAAACTCAGTCCCGTCAAGGATAAACCAATGCAAGACGAAAACGACAAAAAAGATTTGTTGATTGCCTCCGAAATGACTTTTGAACAAACGATTTCTGCGCAAAAGGGTCACATCTCACAAATTCCAACGTTGAGCTTAGACACGCCACCTTTGGAAACAGTGACGTCACCAGCAGCAACGGACGAAAGGACTAAGACACCAGAAAAGGAAGAAAACATAATCTCTGTACAAAAGATGGTGGCATTAGCAGAGGATGCCAAACACGCCACGGCAGAACTAGTCGATAAACTTAGTCCTATAAAGGCTAAAGTTGAGCCAGATGAACATGTTACTAAGGAACAAACAGAAGTCATTGAGAAGCTGACCTCAAAATCCAAAATAAAAGATGACATATTACCAGAGCATAAATTAGATACAAACCAAATCCCTTTGGAAAAGTCACCATCCCCTATTATTGAGAGTGACCTGGATCAAGTTCCACAAAGAGACGACAAGTCTGAAGCACTTGACAAGAAAACTACGCCAACAGATGAATTGACATCATTCACAGAGAAACTTGACGAACCTAGTCTCATCAAGCATGAAGTTAAACTCACAAAGCAAGATGTAGATGAAAAATCAGCAACCAACATTGATAACGTAGAAAAATTATCGTTGTCAATCACAAAGGATCAACTAACAGAAAAAGACAAAATACCTGAAGGAAAGACACCATCACCTGAACCTACATCTGACCCAACAAAAGATTCTCGCAAGGATGACAAAAAAAAATCTGTCGAAAAGAAAACCACCAAGGATGAAGAAGCTATTCCTGTTCAAGAAAAACTAGAACACAAACTCAGCCCCGTCGAGGATAAACCAATTCATGACGAAAGAGACAAAAAAGAATTGCCGATTGCCTCTGAAAAACCTAGTAAAGAAGCAAGCTCCGCAAAAAAGGATGACATATCACAAATTCTTCCATTAGGCGAAGTGGCGTCGCCTTTGGAAAAAGTACCGTCACTGGCAACAACATACGAAATGACTCAAACATCAGAAAAGGAAGAAAAGATGGTTTCTATTAAAAAAACAGTGGCCCTAGGAGAAGATACCAAACACGTCACGACAGAACTAGTTGATAAACTGAGTCCTCTAAAGGCTGAATTTAAGCCAGATGAAAAAGATATTAAAGAACATACAGAAGTCATTGACAAGCTGACATCAAAATCCCCAATAAAAGATGACATATCACCAGCTCATCCATTAGACACAAACCAAATTTCTTTAGAAAAACCACCGTCTCCTACCATTGCAAGTGACCTGGATCAAGTTTCGCAAAAAGACGACAAGGTTGAAGCACTTGAC